>OV743719.1:105812703-107062703 GCA_928272305.1 Volucella inflata
TTTAGAGAAATAGATCGTGTGAACGACCATTTTTATGAAGCGATCTACGAGTAGGATGCAATATTTTCGGTAAATTTTCGAATTGTTCGATCAAATTGAAATGTTTCATCCTACAATAGCTTAGGAAAAAAACAACAATCTTACAAATAGGTAATTGCACCATTGAAGGACTTAAAGAACCAGTGCAATATATAAATATCTAACGTCAAGGCCCATAATAGAGAAATATCTTATAATGTGTACAATTCGTACTTATCAACCAGTCTTACAGAAACCCACCAAACATGATAATCAAATCCAATAGTCAACTTTCCGTTAAGTACAAATAGTATACAAAAATATACTTGCACATATGCATCTAAAAATGTGACTTCAACGTTTCTAGATAAACAATCTGTCCAGACACTCGGAATAGCAATAAGAAAACAATAATTTCTAAATTTAACACGCTCACACCAGAAAACAAAAAACAAAATCTTTCTCTCAAGTTTGTGTAAAAAAAAGAAAAAGTCCCAAAACAAACTACCAAATACTCGTACAAATCGACTTTCTTCAAACGTCCTAAAAATCCAATGTAATTCGACACCACGATCAATTTACGACAACGAGAATTTCAATGTCGTATTGTCATACAAATGTATCGTATTCGTATCATCGTATCTTTCTATTTGTTGATTTCAAATATTGTAGGTACTCGTACCTACTTGCAATAAAAACCGCAAAAGACGTGCAATTATTTAACTGCTTTCGACAGTGTTTTTCGAAAATCCCTTCACCCTGGCACGGCATCGATTTAAAGCGATCATGGATCTGTCTGTCTAATGCAATGTGATGGTGGTGATAATGTTGATAATGACGATGATAACTATCGTTTGGCTATTTTGGTTTTTTGTGAAATCAAGAATTCAAGTTCAAGCAAACTTCGAAAGCGGTCATGGCCAGCCAAGTCAATCCATGCAATTATCTGAGTATTCATCATGACATAGCACACATAGAAACGGCGATTCTACACTCACGGAAAAATCCATTAGATACGAGGTGCGGATTGTTGTTAGTAGCAACCCCCCGGCCCGCCCGGCCAACTCGTAAATCTGAAACTATAGCGATCTCATGAGAATGAGAATGAAAATAAGATTGGGTTGGAGATTCAAGAGAAATTAGCTTATAAAAAAGCTCGCTCTTTTCTCTTCCAGACCGATCGTACTGACGATTCAACTCTCTCGAGCGAAGATCGATTGTTTGAGATTGTATTAGAAAATTGTTTGTGTACGAGTGCGCGAGTGCAAGCAAGTACAAGCGATACAAATGCCAGAGTAAGAGTGTAGTTAGCTAGCGCTGTACAAGCATGCGCGAGTGCGTTACCCTCAATGCATCGGCGACAATTTATTTTTTTTTTTATTTTTTTTTTGTATCTGGCAAATTATAATTCTACGAGTGTAGGAATACGAGTAGGGAACGGAATAGATTCGAACCCGACAACCACAAAAGTTAGTGTGTTGGTTGACGTTATACATACATATATGAATATTTTTGAAGTTTTTTTTTTTGTAAAGAACATTTTTGGCAAAACTGTAAGCTGCACTTGTGTGAAGGTAGAGCCACCGACCGTCCGCGATGTCATGTAGGTATACAACGTTGAAGACGAGCGGAACCATATGCATACGACTAAGGCAAACATTTGAAAATTTTGCGCCATGGTCGCGGTTTCTTTTTTTTTTATTTTTTTTTTAGAAAAAAAGTTTTTTTAGATTTCATTTTGGCAGTGTGCATTAATTTCTTTTTTTTTTTTTAGATTCCACCAGAACATTGCTAATTTTGTTTTGAAAGTTTTTCGATTATTTTCGGTGAGTTGTTGCGCTCTCTGTTTAATTGTCGGTGGGTCTCCTTCTCTCTCTTTTTGGGGGTTTAGGGGTTAAGAAACTCTTCGGGTTTAATAACATTTTCAAGGTTAGATCAAGAAACAAAATATATTGAACAATCGGTCTACGCGATTTGGCGAGCTTTTTCTCGCCTTCTTCTTCGTTTTTTTCCCTGTGAATTCTCTCTTCTTTTTTATTGCTTTAGATGCAATGCAATAAATTTTGTTTTGAGCTTTTTTTTGTTCGATTGCTTTCATAATCAATTTATTTGCCATTGTAAATTTTACTCGGGAACATGAATAAATTTTGTAGGTAATTTGACTCCTTTACATAATCGACGATCAATTCAGAGGGTTCGTCACACTCATTCAGGGTTTTGCATAAAATTTCATTCACCACCAATGGGCTGACTTCCTTTTCCTGCTGTTGCTGATGTTTGTGAATTGAAAGCGAAACGATGACGATTATAAATAAATACCTACTCATCTGATTACGAAAAGTAGAAGAAGAAAACTGAAAGCAAAACAAAGAACAAACGATAAAGGGAAACATGAGGCCCTCTGTTATGTTTGCCCTTGGTACAACTACATGTACATGCATATTATGTGTATTCTCAAGTTAATTGTATCTTATGCGTATTTCCTCATACACTATATCTACACGTAGTACAAATGTGTTGTCACCCTAAAAACCGCATTCCACAAATTAGTTTCTTGGAATCCTAATTAATAATGATCAAGTGATTCGAGTAGAACCCAACTCTAGTCACAATGATGAGCAATTTTTTCCCACACCACATCACAAGCCATTGGATCTTCCCATCATTTGGATACATACGAGTAGATTGACGGTATTGTTGTTGTTAGTGCTATTCGTAGCTGAAGTAAGGGCTGTTGCGCAAAAATTAAGTAGCTAAACACGTCTACGACTACGACAACACCATTTCTCCCACACATTGGTATTTGGTATTGGTACTCCTACTATGTGCAAGTTTTTATTTTTTTCTTCTTGTTTTTTCGTAGTAGAGAACGAAACACAGATATTTCAACAAGTCTGCTCACAGTGTTTCTAACGGCTAATTGAGTGTAACAATGGTCAAGGCCAACGGATGTAGTAGGCCATTGGTGTCTCTCTGTCAACCAGCTTAGCCAGTCGACCAGCCACTCAGTCAGTTAGCCAGTAAACCAACTAGTCCATCAGCTCTATCTAGTTGTAGTATGTACATAGTTACGAGTACCGTATCTTCGAACAGTATATCCATACATAAGTATGGATATTCATAAACGGAACTCTATGTGATTGTGAGTTTATGAGTCAGTCAGAAATGAGAAAGCACAGCAGAGATCAGGCAAACAAAGCGAATTACGCTCTCACACTCTCCATCGCTATTTATGATACAAGGAAGGCTAGCTCTAGTACACCGAAAGAAATTTAACATTTAAATTTCACCCATATTGACGGGTAGTATGAGGGTTTTAAGCCCGTAATTGATCCTTAAAAGTTAAACACAATAGTTCTTAAATTTTGGCTTGGTCAGGCTGTTTTACCCGTCTTGAGTGCGCCTAGATACCTATGAGGCAAACAAGCGGTTTGTCATAAGATGCGACCAATTCTAATGTGGATCCTTTAAACTCAGATATACGCTCGTTTGTATTCAGATATACGTAGTCGTGTTGCCTAGCATTTGATGATGAAGAGGTAAATGCTTTTATAATGTTTATAAAACCATCCAATTTTGTTTTAATCTAAATTCGCGATTCGTATTGACTACGAATCGATTTAATCACTTCATATGCCAATGAGATAGCAAAACACCAAAAGTAAAGACAATATAACGTCTGTCCGCGAGTCGGTTAATTGTGACCGCAATCAATCGATCCTGCGCGATTATCCAGAGCCTGGCTCCTTTCAAACATCTTTTTGTCGTATTTCGCAAAGAAGACTCAGTTTCGCGTCCGTATAAGACTGTATTGAACCAAGAGCTGAAGCCAAATCAATAGATCGTGTTCATATTATATCGTATTACCCTAAAATCCAAGTGACCACAATGCACATCAAATTTCCGGATTTTTACCGAAAAATCCTCATCACTGAACAGGCACATTTTCGGTTAAAAGATTGTGAATAAGGAAAATTCCCGTGTTTGGTCTAGCGGCCATGTCCATTGTGCCATTTGATGCGAACAAGTTGACTTTTGATATAGCTTTCATGTCAGAGATGTCATTTTTTCCGAGATGATCCTGCCGAGTCGATTACAATCCATGGAGACTGCTATCCCTCCATGTTTAGCTTCCTTATTTTGATAAATTAAAAGTGAATGGCTTTGGACATATGTGCGGACAGTGCCACACAATAATAGGAGTCATTTTCATCCAATCGCTGCTAGCTGCCCTCAAGCTAGTAAATAAAAATTCTACAAGCTGGTCTTTCCTTCAGCGAATTCCTAAAATTCGAAAACCATATAAAGTCATTGAGTCGGCTTGTGCCTGACTGCCTAGCAGACATTGAAGGCATATAGTGGAATAATAGTGAAGAAGACGCCGAAGAAAATAGGAGAATAAGCTCTGGAAGTACCGGATCATCGAACAGGCACAAATTCCGTCATCGTATAATATGACATTAAAGAAAACTCGCAGAACATTGTATGCTTCAGAAAGCGTTGTGGCAACTGCATCTAACTCCGTGCTGCTGTATGTAGTTTAGAGACGACAACGGACGAATATACAAGCATTGTCAGATTCAAGAATTCCTTAATACGCTAGCAACTAAGAGCAATTAATAATTAAACGACTGGTGCATTGCAAGAGTCACGTTGAAGAAACTCTAAGTTAATTGTGCTACTTCAAAGAGGGTAGCCATGACTCCATTGACCTTACCGATGGCTCCTCTACCTTCAACGGATAAACAATAACTTAAAGGTTAACTGATCTATCATTCCTTCCATAGCCGCTTATCGGAAGAAAGCTACCAACATTTAGTTGAATAAATTTCTCCGACTTTTTCTCAAATTCCTGTTTCAAATCCATTTTGCTTGGAAACAAACCTGACCAATTTGAACTCTAATTTCCATTGACCTCTATACAAAATTCAACTACGCCGCATTAAATAGATTCGTGAACATTTATCCAAACTCCGCCAAATAGATGTGTCAACTGAACATACATGTATTCTCACACTATACGGATACCTATAACCTGTGTCCTGTTCAATAAACCTGATAGCAGATGAAATTAATTGTTTAACAACCTGTCATTGTAAATCGATTGTTTTAAAAATACAAAAACCCATTTAACATAAAGGGGTAGTATGGGGTACAAGAGCGGATAAGGGAGGGTTGGGTAAGTAGTAGGTATTCATCAAGCTTTTATACAAAGCAAAACAGGGCACTCACCTCATCGTTTTGATTATCGATGTGACTAAGGAAATCAGTTAAAATTAGTTAAAACCAGTTTTCGAAAAGGAATATTTATCGATTCCATCAATTTCGAAACGAACAGGCCTTTTAGAAATGCTAATTCAATTAATTCAGACTTTATTGGTTATTCTTTCGTTTTGTCTACGTCTTGAAACGATGAGCTTTGGTAAAGGGTTTTTTTTTTTTTTTTTTTTTTTTTGAAAATATAGGAGGACGGAGGACGAGGGTTTTCGAAAGTTTTAACTCATACGGGACTATGGACTGTTTTTTTTTTTAATTTTTTGGATCATTCCGTTGGGAAACTTCCTATAGCCGTAGCACGATTTAACACAGATTCGCTAGTTCAAGGTCGGATTGGTCATGTTTTCGATCGAAATGATAAATAACATAGCTGCATGCAAAGTTTTGGTGGTTGTTGTCTATGGTTTCACAGCTGTCAATGTCAAACTGTGTTGACATTTCTGTACAGTAAGGTTTGACAATTCATCATGAGTCGTTTAGCGTGAGAACAACGCTTCCAAATTGTGGAAATTTACTTTGAAAAAAATAAATAAATCTGTATGTGAAGTTCATAGAGCACTTCGTCAATTTTACGGTCAACATAATCGGCCTAGCGAGCAAACAATTCGTGCAGTTATTGATTGTTTCCGCACTAATTTTACTCTTCTAGATTCAAAACCATCAACAGGACAAAGAAATGTGCGTATCGAAGAGAATATTGCTGCTGTAGCGCGACGTGTTGAAGAAGACGCCGAAGTGGCGATTCGTCGCCGTTCTCAACTTATTGGCCTTTATCCTTCGACTACGTGGACAATTTTACGTAAGGATCTTGGCTAACGAGCCTATAAAATGCAGCTCGTGCAAGAATTAAAGCCAAATGACCACCGTTCACGTCGCATTTTTGGCGATTGGGCTAATTTTAAAATGACCGAAGATGAGCATTTTTATCGAAGTGATGAAGCTCATTTCTGGTTAAATGGCTTCCTCAAGAAGCGAAATTTCCATAGATGGAGCGAAGACAATCCCTGAGCTGTTGACAAATCACCACCAAAATGGACTGTTTGGTGCGGTTTAACGCTGGCGGCATCATTGGTCCTTATTTCTTTCGAAATGAGGAAGGTGAATGGCGAGCGCTATGGACCAATGTTGACTGATTTTTTGTTTCCAGAAATTAATCAGCTAAATATGGGCGACATTTAGTTTCAACAAGACGGCGCAACTTTCGATACAGCGCGCTTAACCATGAATTTATTGGTAAATGTATTTGGTGTCAACTTTATTTCCAGAAGTGGTCCTATTAACTGGTCCCCTCGTTCGTGCGACTTAACGCATCTCGATTACTTCTTATGGGGCTACGTTAAGTCATTAATTTATGCCGACAAACCAGCAACTCTTGAAGCATTGGAAGCCAATATCAAGCCACCATTGAAGCCATACGGCCAGATGTTTTGGAAAAGGTAGTGAAACATTGGACTGATCGAATGGACCATGTAACTCACAGCCGCGGCGGGCATATATGTATATGTCGGAAATAATATTTAAAAAGTAAATGAAATGAAATTATCTATCAGATTATAATAAGAAAAAATTCATTCCAACAACTTTTATATTTTGTATTATTATTTAAAGTTTTCAAGTTCTTAAAAAAACACCCTTTACATAGGTACATAGTGGAAGGTTCCTCCTGGCAATCGTGGTCGTGATAATATCTGAGTCGTTCTGGCAATCTCTCCTATCATTTTGTTTACCTCGACAATAACCAATCGATCACTTGGAAAAGAATATACGTATTGCGTATACTTTTGTTCAAGAATTATGTGCCCGGTATGATTGTCTTCCATCACAGCTGCATAAGTCTTGAAAGCCTTTTAACCTTAAATACTTTTGCCGATTCCTTTGCCTGTAGAGCTTGAAACCAGCCTTGTATACTTCTTGCTTTGAAGTATTAGCATGTCGGCACTCTTAATCAAACCAAGGACTTAGTTGTGATGTCCATTTATAACCCATCAGATGGTTGGGTACCTGTTTCACCCTCGATGATAGCAATAGGACTTATCGGGAGGCTTTGACAAACTTCTTCGCTGATTTGATGGTTTGGTAGTTCGAGCTTAGGTTTACTTCTGCAAACATTTACACAGCCAAAGTAGGTAGGTACCTACTGAAGCTGTGCATAACATCGAAGGCAATATTATGAATTTGGCTGTTCTTTAATCAGAAGACGGTCAAAAACTATAGAATGCACAAATATTAAGACCGATTCATAGTGTGGGCTTAATTTAAGTGACTCTCCAAAACTGAAAGATCTAAATATGTAATTTGTATTCCTGGTAAACCCAAGAAATCGGAAAAACCCGTTTACACTATTCTTAACCTACTGCAGGAAATGTGTGAACAATAACACACGAGATGGATGCACATAAACAATACGAGTACATCTACTATCTACCTACTTCCTGTAAGTGAAACTAGGCCATATGCTTTGCGTTCTCTCAAAAGAAGCCATACCGCATCGTTTCAGTACTCCCTGCGTGTACTCTTACTTGCACATACCAAAAAGCAGTTGCAAACTTGACAAAAAAACACAAACCAAACGTACGAGTACACTAAAGGAATGCAACAAGAAAAAAGAAACTAAAATTAACCAAACATTTTTTTTCCATGTGCAATGTATGGGTCTAGCCATGTCCACCATATTATCCATCTTGTACTTTAAGGCGCACTACACCATGCCACCATCACCACCACCACCCAGAAGCCAAATCCAAACTTGTAGCCATCCTCACAATACCGACGGGAACCAGAAGATACGACGATGGCATCGAAGCACAGTAACCGAATAGCACAACGCAAAGCAAACCCAATAAAAGAGGCCCAAAGAAAAGAAACCAAAGGAATAGTGCTAAGCAAAAAAAACGACGAAGCACAGAAAAGAAAAAGAAACAAAAGAGGATTCCAGAAAAAAAATGTGTTAGTGGAGTAGTTTTCATTACGTCACCTTTTCCACGAGTCCCCATCGACAAGTCTATCTCTCTCTATATATAGACATAGTGCACACAGAGTATCTATGGACTTATCTGTGGGAACAGGCAACAGCCTTAACGCATGTTCTTTTCAAGATCTAGGCAACAAGACGACACTGAATTGGAAATATCTACTTCTACTTCTACTTCTGCTTCTACATCTACATAGACATGACAGACTGGGTTTGTATGTGCAATGTAAATGGCCAACGCCAACCGCAATTGAAATCGAAAGTGCCTCTTGCCATAGCTACATTAACATAGCCATCACATCACAATCACTTCATAGCCATGGCTATAGCTCGATCCATATCACTGGTTAGCTATGCACTCCTCGCCTTCATAGTCGACAAAGTTCATGGTCTACTTATACATCGAAACGAGAGTGCATAATGTGATTGGAGACGTAAGGGATTTCCCATCGTAGCTAGGGGTGAATTTTAACATACAATACTAATCGTATACCGTCAGAGAGAGGCTTCACACCACGTACTCGGATAGTGTAGAGTACATTTGTAGTTTAGAAAAACTCACGCACACACTGGGACATGTAGCCATAGCCACCAAGTGATCGTGCAGAATGGAGTGGATCGTGGCAATAACAAAACGATCCGCCAACCCATTCCGTCTAGACTAGATGGGGAATAGTGTGTGCAGATTCAGATTCAGATTCAAAATGCGATTGTTTTGTTGTATGTGACATTGGGACTTAACAACGGATGTGTGCTTACTGTCTGGGGAGTGTATAGACTTGATAATAGGCACTACAACTACAGATCGGCCATAGTTTGCCATTGACAATGGAATGAATACCCGCATAAATCTGTTTACCATACTCATACCATACTCATACTATACATATCCCGCCGTTCTATCCCGATAACAATGAATTCTATTGACGGCGACGACTACGACGAGTCATCAGATACTTTCCTCATAGGGGAACAACAGATGATGAGATGATGGTATAAATGTTCTTGAAACATGGTCTAGTGTCAATATATCGTATCGGTTGTCAGTGTCATTGTTTCGACGTCGAAAAGATGCAATTCGTTTCTATACCTACAATGCAACTTACCCACTTGCCAATTCCAATAAACTGTCAGCCACTCATAGTAAACCCTTTACACTGATGGGGGCGAGGATAAGAATTTTTTTTCTTTCTTCTAATCTATTATCCTCCCTCACACTTTATTAGTAGGTAAGACACAAAAATCACTTAATTCACACGATCCACGATGACAGATGACAAGATGTCAAAATTGCTACCCGTTTCGAATTCGATTTTCGAACACGATAGCCGACTACAGTTCACAAACACATGCACTCCAACGGAAGGAAAACGTTTGACTGAAACAGAACGGAATAATTTCGCCAAAGATCCTTAATCGTCGTCCACTGTCTACACGGTCTCGTCTCAAGCATACGGCGCTCTACGCACGCTTCTCGTCTGTCATGAAACATGGAAAACCGAAAAATACGAAAATACAATGCAAAAAGAATCAACAAAATAAAAAGTAATAAAGTGCAAGCGAGGAATAAGAAGAGTACAGTAGGGCGGCATTGATAAAAATGGAACAAAAAAAACAAGAAAAAAAGAAGAAAGCGGCGACTAGAAGTAAAGTGGAACAAGTTGAACCGGTGTTTGTGTATGTACGAGTAGTGATATTGATAGTGAAGGACTTGTGATGTAAAAGTGCTGTCGTCGAAAACTAGGAGCAGTGGGAGCTGACAGACATCCTAAGTTTATTTTTTTCTAGAAAAGCAAAAAAAGAAGGTGAGTAGGTATTCATGGAAAGAAGTCAAGCCTCCAAGGGCAAGAATACTGCAAATAGAAGTGACAGTCAACAAGTTCAGTTCAGAGGTGAGTAAAAGTCTCACTTTATCGCATGATACCTACTTTTCTTTTCAAATCTTAGACAGATGTGATGGATAGATTGGATTTAGATTTTAAATCAGTCAGCAATGTATCATTATCAACAATAGAAAAAAGAAGTGGCAATCACAATTTATATTATGAAAATTGCGATGAAACTATCATGAGAGTATAGATAGAAATTTCTCATGTCCTTAAAAATGTTAATAATTTGAAGTTTAATGAATTCACTTTAATGTTGGCTCATAAATACCTATTAATTTTACTTAAGCGTTAATTTAAAAACTATGAGAGAAACATATACGTAGATATCATGACACAAAAAACTCATTCACCGTGGACCACGAATAACGCATTATTCTTATGTTAAACTGCAATAATTAGCAATTGAAATTTCGCTGAAGCCCGATAATGAAACTAAATTCATACAGCTGATACTCGTACAAATTAAAAAACCTTGAAATTTATCTCGTGAGAGAATAATGAGGGTAAATAAAGCAGTAAAGTAACGTCTCGTTAAATTCGTAGATTTTGCAGATCATATGAGAAGTAAGTGTAATTGGCTCCATCCCAAATATACATAATACAACCCATGTTCGTGATAATATTGTCATAATACCCTTGAGAGAGATATCATAGGTGAACTTGAAAGCTTATATTAATTATTGGTCGGCAGAAGAATAACCATCAAGTTGGCCCGTCCTAGTTCGTTAAGTTAGGATGAATTTCATAACATCGTATAGAACTTTTTTTTTAAATGACATAAATATCATGCAACACCACGTGATATATGCAATTTTTAAGACGAAATCGAAATGAAATTCGATAGCATTGGAGAGATCAATGCCAGAAATGCATTTCTTTCAAATTATGAAGGCTTTTAAGCGATAGGGTATTCCGGTTCTTTTCGGATAAGTTTCGCTCACTGTATCCGCTGAATCCTTATGATAAGGAGTAAATAAAATTCCATTCTCCGGCGGCCTGGCAGGCAATAAAAATGTTGCCAATGCGACATCCTGAGCATTGAAAAGTAACAGCCAGGACAATACATCTTCTTGCTTCTACGTGGTCCATGTGTCATGAAACCCACGAATCTGAAAACAGCAACAAAGCGACATGCGGATCATCTATGATCACATGCAATGAATCCTGACACATACCTAGCAGCTCGTAGAGGCAACGGTTGAACGGTTGTAGATATGATGATAGCAAGAAAATTAGGTATTTTAAAATTCTAGGGATTCGAGACCCGTAGAACTGAAGAAAATGCCTAAGGACGAAGACGACGGACGTTCGATCAAGCAGATTGATTTGCTATGAAATGACATCCATGACAGGATAACTATTTTTAAACTGTAAGGCTGCTAAATCTGATGGTCAGATGACAATCTTCACATGCGACCTGCATGAACAACCCTCAAAATTTGAGCGGATGAAAGCATGCTTATCCATCACAACCATTTGCCATTTAATCCGCGGTAAGAGGGGCCTAGTTAAAGTTATAAACTTTATCAGGATATCAGAAAAACAAATTGATTTTTCTGTTTCTCGTTGTTGGACGAGATTTGTCTCAGATAAATCATTTGTTGCAGAGTGAAGATGTTCGTCCCCGATGAAATACGACTTAAAACTAGATAAAGAATGCGTGAGTAAGAAATCGATTCACATTTGCTGACGTTAGGATTGTGTGGCACTAATATTGAAAATTCGTGCCAATTATTTTACATTGAACAAGAAACAGTCAAAGACGAAGTATACTGCGACTTTGTACGTCGCTCGGATAGATCAATTGAAAAGTAATGTCATTGACATCGTTGGTAATTAAAATAAAGATAAGTGGACCCAAATAACTGCCTTGAGGGACTCCAGAAATACCAATGATGCAAAAGAAGATGCGGACTTTCATGAGTGACTTTTGTACTGACGTGTCACTTATTTCGATTTACAAGTTGTCAAACCGAGATATTTGAACGTAAATGATGGAAAAACTTGCTGGGCAAGATTTATCTAGAATGCCAAACATAATGGGAACGACTTCTTTTTGCGGCCTATAATGGAATGCGAAGTTGGATCCGGCATATAAAAGAATTCCTATTTAACAGTCGAATTTCGTTGCGGAAATCTGAGTGAAATAAAGGTTTCACATTAGAAAGCTGCTTCCTTGATCTATACTCTGGTTTACTGCGCAAAAGTGAATAGCGTCTGTAATGAACTTTAATTGTTGAACTAAGTCGGTAGAAACGTTGTTTCTTGGCATATTAAAAGCGAAAATGAATCAACATTGAAAAACAGATCTTGCCTACATCGATTGGCATCAATACGGAACCAGTATACAAATGTAAATGTAAATAACTTGAATTTCTCTCATCGGTTATCTTAGGTTGAAAAGGATTTGATTGCCTTTATGATTCCCAGAGTCAATGAAGTTATCTTTTCAAAACCGTCCTTTGATTTCTAGGATATAATTCAACTCATATGTCACAATGTTCATAGCCTTCGTGCGTTTACTCATCCTCATCACCTGATCACCAGTTTCGACGAACTCGTTGTCCATGACGCATCCAATGCTTAACCGTCACAAAACTGTTAATGGTGTCGGCCAGAAAAACAGCAGCAGTGTTTTCAAGAGGTTTACGAACATCTTCGAAGGATCACAGCTGCATAAAGTGAATCTTTATTCTTCCAACATCAGCCACACAACTACCACCACCACCTCCTTCACTTCGCAGTTCTCTTTTCAGATGACAATCGATTTGTACTTATATTTCAATCTTACACAATCTTCCTTTTCTTCTTCTCCGTTTTGATTATGGTATTCTTGTTCTTGTAAGTTTTGTAGCAAAAGCAAGTTGCAAGTAAGTATTAGTGTATCCACGTATCCATTGTGCGGATGACTATAGCGGGGTAGTGAATTAATAGAACAACAACGGATAACGGCCAAAAAAAAAGGGATAAAGGAGGCGGGATAACAAATGTTGTAATAAATCTGGAAATTATTACAGCATTACAGAGAACTGGAATAGGGGGGTGGGTTGAGATAGTACTGGTTTTACCATCGTCACAGTTATAATGTTGTCGTTTTGTGTGTGGGGGGGGGGAGAGTTTTAGGTTTTATGTGCGATGTATCAACCCCCTCGTCCACTATTCACTATCCATTTTCTGTGTGTTTTGGGTATTGTGCAATTTTTTTGTTGTTCTTTTCTGGATGATGTTTACAAGTAGGCGATAGAAATAGTAATAGATTTATTCGCTAAAGCTAAGATTGATATTTTTTTGTGCCAAATTGGGGGTTGCAATTCTTCTAGTAATGGTGGAACCATTTGGTTAGTTGGGAATGTGTGGAAGAGTTATCTAATGGCAGAGTGAGGTTAAATGATGAAAAAGGAGGGTTAGGCAATGCGCAAATTTGGCATTGAAAATATGTAATCCATCGGTAGTGTATGGTATGTATCTCCAACAGAATATTGTAAAATTTTCGCAAAATTCCTCTTCGCCGGAAATAGAATTGTCGATAATTTTGGAAATGAATGAAATTAGTAAAAAAAATCGTAATACGGGTGTGGTAAAGATAAACAAAACAGGGTGGCGAATATTGATGTCAATCTAAATTGAAAGGTGGGACGATGATTAAGATTAATTTGACGGTAGGTATACGCGTATACCCAGGTATTTGCAAAGATTGCAAAGTAATCACTTTTATCTCTGACCAATCCGATTCGAAAGACCAGTGCATTTCGTTTTGCCGACGGCATTTCGTTCTACCAGAAAAATCCATGAGAAATTATTCACATTTGATCTGTCATTTAACTGTCAGTTTGCTTCAGTGCTTTTGTAGTCACAAGCGATAAACCTACTGCAGATAAAACCTACAACTTTTAGACACCTTTAGTAAATGGTTTGGCTAGTTTAACGTAACAATATTTTTCTTACCATCACAGAAAAGTGTTTGTCTGAGACAATGTGTGAGCACCTTTAATTCCTCGTTGATAACTTGATAAGTGCATATTGTTGCATTTTTTAGCCCCAATTGTATATTTTGTAGAGATTTCTTTGTCGATTCGAGTATGTCATGTTTGCAGAATGACGTGGTGGATGTCCACTGTTCTGTCAACATCAGTACGAACTACACTGACACTTAAGGCAAGGCAAAGCGTTGCAGTGTGACGCCCTAGACATCATTTCTGGTTTTTTTTACATCGCGACCTTGACTCTGAAGCCGACAACCACATCAGCATGAATCTGTTGCAGTCAACAGTAAATGGACCACCGTAGACCATCTGAAAAAATGGGGCCTTTACCAACTTACAGTGTGGAATAGGTAGTATCTGACCTCATCAAAGGTTTTAGTTCACTTTGAATCGAAACCATTCTTAAAAGCGTAAGAAGAAAATTATCAAAAAAAAAAAAAAAAATGGATCGCGAATTCTTTCAAAAACAAGTCAGCTTGGCCATAAGGTCATACGAGGTACTATTCATGCTGTGCGAAAAGAAGCAAGGATTGACTCCGGAACGCCCTTTATTGATAAAATGGTTACAAAAGATATTCAATTTTTTGATCAAAGACTAGTTCAGTGTAGACAAAGGCCTGCTACATGAAGATTTCTTGAAATACTGCGTCAAGTTTATAGGGTGATATTTTTGATCTGCTAAACCCTGACTTACTTTTATGACATCTTTGTGTATAAATATTCTACCAAATGACTACACTTTTCGACGTTTAATCGGCCGAATGTGGATGTAATGGGTATGGCACAAATTATAGTCAAGAAAACAACTTTGTGCGTCCAGAGGCAACGACGGAGAATGGTAACCACAGAACTGCAAATCAGTTGCCTCGTCCAGGAAGGATGGAAGGGTCGAGTAAGACACATTTTACACAAGTGTAAATAAAGAAGCAAATGAGAGAGGTTACTACAAAATGATAAAAACGATGCCGACATAATATCAATAATCAGTCTTTCCCCTTCAATACCAAAAGTCGGTGTATTTCACTCAGAAGATGTTCATTTTCGGTTATATGGGAAGTAAAACGGTGTTTTTTAAAAGCCGTACTCTATTAACCAATTAAAACAGTTTAAATAAAATCTCACTGTTTTTTTTTTATGAAAAATGCATTAAATCGACTTAAAGCACATGGCTTTTCATCCCTTTTCAAGAGGCTCATTCTGAAGGGCTAATATTGGGTCACCTTTTCGAAATTTTAGGGCAGTATCTCATCGAAAACGTGCTAAATATTGGTTTCCAACACCTGAATAGTTGCGGTTTAATCAACATATACCCAAAGAGTTTGCATAGCCTCTCTAGAAATAATCAAGTTGCGCTAACTCGCACTATCTCCGTGGTTAACTCACTGTTCCATTTCGCGATGTAATGTCACCCTTAAATCGATTCTTTAGTAAGTCAAGTGTTTCATAAGCAGTATGGCACGCAGTTCTATCCTGGTAAAACCACAAGTGTACATATTTTGCGGATCGATTTCGTCGTATATAGGTATATTTGGAGAAATAATCACCGATCAATGTAACGTTGAGCATTGACCGTAACATAAATACCGGCTCCATTTAGAAAAATAAAAAATAAAAATGATGATGCTACAACTATGAAGACAACACCAAAAATGGTCCTCTTCTTCTGGAATTGCCTCACAAGCCCATTTTCGATAAAAAAAAAAGATTCCGCGTTGTGCCGCCGAGGCTTCAGTAACTGCTCTCCGCTGCATCTTTTACGGATCCATGCCGAGATTTTTTTTAACAAACACAGTGGACGCACTAAGGTCAATTGATAATTTCGGATCTTCCGGTACACTTCCACTTACACCGGCTTTGGGACGACAATAGAGGTGTATTTGTGTTATGTTTGTTTCTGCATAGGTATGTTAACTTTGTCAAGTAGAGTCAAATTTATCCACAATAAGTCGAATGGCATGTTGGTCAATAACCAGAATCAAAATTATCACCTCATCGTCTATATCTTTCTGAACTAAATGCAAATTTTTGAAATAAGCTCGAATTATACGGAACCTTTTTTCCGATGATCTCCATTGAATTAAGAAAAAAACGACACCGTTTACGTGTCAAAAAACACCTTGAGACAGTCCCTCGATTTTGCGATCTTTTTTTTTTTATTGTAGCTGCTGGTTTTGTTTTTTGGAAAACCTTTTTATGAGCAATCAAATTCATCAAACCATTCAAAATATGATAAAAGCAGCAACGGAAATATGTGTACCTAGTAATTTTTTTTTTACAAACACGGATGTATTCCAATATAGGGGGATCCCCGAAATCCAGAATTGAGAGAATTTCTGGGTTAGTTTGTATTTTTATCATAAACAGATAAATAACTGACTATTCACGTTAGAGGGCTTTCTTACGTTTAAAAAAACTGTTCATGTTAAGCAGTGCTCAAGTTATCGCAAGTGCACTGTATGTAGGTATATCCTTGGGTTTTTGCAGCACCTACATACATATTAAAACGTATCAATTAATGGTGTTCAAATAAACCCAAGATATGTTAGTTTTTGCAGTTGACGTCAATGATAGGTACGAGTACTTTGAAAGACTTCAAAATTTGGTTAACGCTTTGCTAAAACTCCTCTCTGTAGAATTTTGAAAATCAGAATTAGAAATTATCTGAGAGTAGAATTTGTCAACAAACGATGTTGCCAAATCTGCATAATAGAATTTTTTGACGGGCAAATATATTCAAAGTCGAGTTGGGAATACTTCTAAGTCCTCAGGGTTAACCCAGCTAGTTTTTATTTTGAAACTAAATCCGACATCCTGATAAATGCTTGCGTGTATCGAATTTTCCTGCCAAATTTCCAAAGACGCATATCTATGGAAGAAGTAAATACACAGTGCTCGAATTGTAATAAAAATATCCCGATCTATTTATACAAGTACACCTGGTGTTTCAAAATTTTTAGAAAAAAAACAAAAGAAAGAGCCTACGACGCCATTTATCAAACTACGCATCAAACAAATTTTTCCAATCGGTAAAGCTATGGATAAAAATCATTCAAGTTCAAAAGATTACAATTCAAAGGGCAGATTAGATACATTTTTGAAATTGGAAACCAATCACAAACTTTTGCGTTCTAGACAGCGGTGTAAGCTCGTCATTTTTTTTTTTTTTTTTTTTTTAGAAAAAAAAGAGATGGGTATAGGCAAATGTGTGAATTGTTTTTAAATTCAGATACTCGATCTGCGCAATTTCTAAATGGCCAACAAGTTTCTACCTATCTCCTAAAATTTAAGAAAAAAAAAAAAAAATCACTTAATCACGTGATAAGTTTGTTTTTTTTTGTTTTTATAACAGCCTCTAGCCCCAGCCTTGAGATCTCTCAGTTTTGTGGAAGTAGAAGTGTAAAAGTTAGTACCTACACACACTATCTAGTCTCTTAAGAAAGCTTTCAAAATGGCCTTAGAAATTCGTATTTTTCTAAAATGAACCGATTTCAAAATCTAGAACTGGAATTGTGGCCTTCTCGTGCAGTTGGGTCCTACCTTGTTGACAGAATAAAAAAAAATCTGAAAATTCACAAAAATCCACAAAATTTTTAGAAAATCTAACACCGCATCTTGAATTCATATGCATTTAAGAAATTAGTTTTGTTTTGTAAAAGAGAGTTAAACCGATTTAATTAAATAAAATATCCGTAAACGACTCTTGAGTTCATTTCATATCGTCATCGAAAAAAAAAAATCAGAAATTCAAATAAATTTCCAAATCTGGTACAACTTGGGGTAAGTCGTCGTCGTCGTCGTCGTCGTCATCATCATCACCACAAAGG
The DNA here is from genome assembly GCA_928272305.1 of Volucella inflata. NCBI lineage: Eukaryota > Metazoa > Arthropoda > Insecta > Diptera > Syrphidae > Volucella > Volucella inflata. The sequence goes on from OV743719.1 coordinate 105,830,666, forward strand.
GTCAGTAAACTTTGCTGAAATTCAATGCCCCAAGATAAAAAAAAAAAATCTTACGAGTTCACTTATTCTACCCACATGTGTTCTTTTTTAATTTTTTGTTTTTAAATAAAAAAAAAATAATATCAAAACTTACTTTAAGGAAAATTTAAAAAATTAAAAATTTTTTTCCAAATTAATTCCAACTTCCTATTGTTGGATTTGTTATCCTTCTAAAATCATTGTAAGTCACACCAACAGAATTAGAAAAAGGAAATGAATTTTTCAAGAATTTTAGAAGGCCACTATCGGGAGGGACTGTTTAAGTCCCGTTTTTTTTATTTTTCTAATAAACTTTTAACTCTTCACTTTTGTCTAATTTCTTCAAACACAGAGTTTAGAAAGTTTTTAGTTTGTTTTATTTTTTTAAAGGAAAACGTGATCCCCTTTCTAATGCTTGGATCACTGTGTACCTTAATTGGTACGCCTTTTAGTTTTTTTTTTTTTTTTTGACAAAATAACGATTTCTTTTTTAGTGTGCGCCCTCTTTGGATGGTTTTGTGTGTTTTTTTTTTTTTTAGAACTAAACTAAACTAAACCTTTACCGATTGAATTAAAAAACTCAACTGAATTTCGAAAAAATGCAACTCAAATTGAATCAAAAAATTTTTGTTGTATATTTACAACGGCGCGCGGCGCAACACACAAAACGCACACCACATAATAGGCTTAGTGTTGTTGTATATTTACTACACAGCATGACTATAATATAGATACACTCTACACTCGCGCGCAGATACAAGTTATTTTTTAGACTTTGCTCATTTTTTGGCACTTTTTTTTTTGCAATGTTTTTTTCATGAAGTTTTTTCTTTTATACAATATATATATATTTTTTTTATTTTATTTTTTAGTCGCGCTTCCCGTATATTATTTCGCTGTTCGTTGGGCCTGTTGTGCTGTGTGTTGCGTCGTCTCCATCATGTCGTTTGTTTACAAAGAAAAAAATTACAGAATAAAAAATGTAAGAAAAAAGGAAAAAAAAAACAAGGCAAGAAAGTGGGAAACAAAACTGAAATATATATACATACATTCAGCCACTGCAAACAAACATATGAAACAGCCATGCATAGGTATGTGCTAAAAAAGTGCACACACACTGAAGGCCACCACGATTGCATATCTCTCCTCCGTCTCTCTCAGAAAATGACGAAAAATAAAAAAAAAAGATAAAAAAAAAACTGCAACCGCAGTGTATGCATGAGTGTGTGTTATTCTCCTAAATCTACTAAGTTTTTTTTTTATATCTGAATCTGACGAATTCCCTATACTCACTAAATTGTGCACACATCATTGAAAGTTACATCGTTAGGTTGGGACTCTGACTGGGAGTGATCTTGCCACGACCATCACTACTAACACCAATAACCGTTGAGACCGATTTTTATTATTTTTGTTTTTTTTTTTTTTGCTTGTAAAGCTTATTCCAAAGTCATTGTCTGCCATCCTACTAATTAAACAAACAACCCCTCTGCTGCGACTTTGACTACGAGTGCAAAGGCATCAACTTACAGCTCTAACACAGATCCTCTCTCTCTCTCTTTCTCTCTCGACGGACACTAACACACCATTGTTACGATGGAATAAGGATCACTACAGGGAAATAAGTGTAACGATCATTGACACCCCAAAAAAATTTTATTTTTTTTTTGTTTTTCAATTCACTCGTATCTCTTGTTTTTTCTTCCCATTTCGATGTTTTTTTTTCTTGTTTTTTTTTGTAAAAAAATCATCTCTCCCATTCAAAAAAATGGAATGAAGATCGATGAAAGCTTTTCAAAGCGAAAACGGGAAGAATGGGGTGGCTGAGGGTACATGAAAAGTAAAACATTGTTTATACGGTGGTTTACACTCTGTTTGAACAGGGTACAGACAAATTGATTTCTGGATGTAGGCGCTTGCTGAGAGCAGGGTTGGTCACTTCAAGACAGATGACAGCAGTTACGAGTATGTCGATCTTTAGAGGGTGGGGTGCAACTCAATAGGGCAGATAAAGATAAACACAGTCGTACTCGTACATCGCACCAGATAAAGGTAGTTGATCTATTCCGAATATTTGTTCATTTAAAACAAACAGAACAAAAACCCAACACTCATACATGCAAGGCAACTGGAGAGGTCGAAGCTTTTTAACTGCAGATTGCGTGAGCTAACAAAAGTACAAAACAGACAGCAACAGAAAAAAAAAAAAAAAACAAAACAAATCAAACATATTTTCGGAAATTTAACAATCATTACGGGGTCGATCACCCCCTAAAAAAAGCATTTGTGTGTGCATTGAGGCAAAGAGCGCAGTAGTCTTCGTTTTGTAGATTTTTTTTTTTTATTTCTTATTTATGGTTGTCCCCTGATTACCGATTTATTTTCGATTGGCATTTGATTAAATTTTTTGGAATTTGTTAACCACGTTCCTTTTTTTATTTATTTTTATAAAATTGAAGTGGAATGGTTTTAGGGAGGGATTTGCGGGCAATGAATGATAGGAATAATCAGAAAAATAGAGAGTCTAAGTACAGACGAACCAAAAATTTAGCCTATTACTTTGTCTCCCTAATCATGGGTGAGGTATCAACAAATATTACCGTGGGCATCGGAAACGCAAGTACCTACCTACACAACGTCTTGTGAGTTGAGGTAGATACTTTAAGGAACAATCAATTAGAGTTCTTAAATACTTAACACTTACAACTGATCAAATAGGTACTAAGCAATCATTCGAAATTCAATGGAATAGGTAGGTATAACGATCCATTGAATGATTTCATAAAGATACATTTCAAAAACAGGCAAACATTTTACACGATGCTCCATCGTTATCTTCTATTCTTTCGTTCCGTCTGCATTGTGTGCAAAAGGTTTAAGGGTGTTCAGAACCCCTGTGTGACTGCTCTAAAGATAGTAAATGGTTGGAGAAAATCTCTTAGTCAACCCCACTTACTCATCAGTAGTATGATGGAAAAAAACAAAGTAGAAAACAGTCATACAAAAGCTGCAGCAGCTACAAATCCTTGCTTGCTTCGGCATCGCCGGCGGAATGAACAGATGACCTACCCACTTCATATTTTTAAAACAAAGGTAGCAATGCGTAGCACAGTTATTTAAATCAAATGTATCTAATAAATCTTCTCTTCGAAATCGTAGAATTTGACATGATCGGTGCGATAATCGACTGCCTACTTAAGACTTTTTGCTTAAGCAGAGGATCCATACCAGACCAGACTTTCGCAATTAATGGAAAAAAGTTCCAATCTATTCCAAGCGGAAGAACATGGCATTCAAGTATGCGAAAATCTTATTCTCAAAAAGGGAATGAAAGGTTTCTCCATTCAGATAGTAACTAATAGTCGAGCCATTAAACCCATTAAAACTTCCGACTCTAACCTCTAGATCTACAAGATCTCTTTCAAAAGTAAAACTTTGATGGGTGCTTGGGCACAAAGGTATTGTCGGAAACGAAATAGGCGGCGAACTGGCTAGAAAAGGTTCGACTGAATCTTTCATCGGCCCTGAGACTTTCTGTTATATGCCGCATTCGTTAGTAAAGAGTTGGAAGAGCAAAATGTGTAGATATATTCCTTTATTCAAACACTTCCATAAAAAATCAGAAGATTTTCTCCAACTTAAAAGAGATGAATCAGAAGGCTAGTTGGATTTCTAACAAGACATTGCCATCTTCGATACCACCTACACAAAATAGGTTTTATTCATGAAACTGAATGACGTCTTTGCATGGAAGAAGGCGAGACGAATTTCAATTTCATCAAAGAAGTTGACCCTCATTTGACCTCCTAATATTGATTCTGTGGTACGAAATTTTTTAAGTTCAGTGCTGAATTGTTAACGAGCAGTTAGCCTAGCTTCAGAAATTGTTTGAAAACCAAGAAACTATTTGTCACCAATCTGATTCCTCTGGTACAGTTCAAGACCGTACAAACAAAATTTATATTTTTATATTTTAGTATCAGGAAGTTTTTGAACCACCTGGATCATGTGTTTTCGATTATAACCCTAAGAGTACTTTACTACTATACTCAATGCTCAAAAATTAGTTGAGTTTTGCAGAAATAGTTACAATGCAGAACTGCGAGTGCGGTGCAATCTATCATCTCATTGAAACAAAGTATCTCAGACCCGATCTTAGATTTCTAACAAAATTGATTCTCATTTTTTCCTTAAATAGAACAAGAATTTAAAGCTTCATAAAGTAAGATTCATCCCTGATACGTTCAGGTTATTTGTTCTTTTATTTTTAAGACTAAAACTACCGTTGGCAACACTAATTTCAAATCTCACAATCTCCCATGCATTTCTACTATCAGAAGAAGACTGAAAAAATGTTTAAAAATAAGTCGAAATTTGTACACTGATTATGCATAAAAAAAATCGAAACGTATTCAACTTAGATCATTAATTGAAACTTTTGGGAATGTCCTGTACATTTTTCCCGATTCACTTCAAGTGTGTATTCCAATTTTTTTTTCTCAGCGGAAATGGGAGATAGACAAACGTGTTACTAATCTATTTTTGGTCATTTTTGGACTAACTTGTCCATAATTCTATTAGAATATAAAATATCAAAAACCATTGGAGAATAGTATACTACAAGTTCTCTTGACTAGGAAGTTCCTGGTGTGACCCAACAGCCGCCTTGTCTACTTAAGCAATTTCCACGAAATTTTATATATAAAAAAATTATAACAACTTATGTGCAAAAGCGATATGTAATCAAACGATTTTCATAAAAAATCTTAATTTTAAAAAAATATCTTTGGTTTTTGTTTAATTTTTGCATCATTTGTAGTCAAAAGAAAATGAATTTATATTTCAGATGTCAGTGGGAGTGATACAATGTGATCTATAAAAAAGTTCGTCCATTCACAGAATATTTAAATTTAAGAAACCAATAGTGAAGAAACGGTTGCGTGGGGGGTCGTTAGAAAATCTGATCCAAAAAGTAATAGGGCCATAAATTCCAGCCGATGTTCACAGAATAGACTGAAAAAACAACTCCTTGGCCTCACAAACGAGGTGATCCAAAAAAGAGCAGCCTTTGAATCACACAAGGGCCCTGCAAAATTTACTCAACCCAACAAGGGTCGCAATAGCAATAAAAATGGGTGGAGACATCAAATGTATTGTACAACTAGATACAATTATTTATAATACATGTGTTATAAATTTCATCACCTAATAAGGAATGGAAAATAAGGTTCATGTGGTATGAATTCCTCAAAACGTTTGTAAAGTATATGGCCGATTTTTGAATAAAATAATAAACGCAACATACTCGTACAACGATTTATAGATTCTAAATTCAATGAAGTGACAAAAATTGATCGCCTTAAAGTAATTTTTAAGTATTCTTCCAAAATAAATTGTTGTTACTTGCGATTTTCAGAAGGACTTAACCCTTTTTTTTCTTTTATATTTTCATTGTGTAGGCACAAGATGTAAAAATATATATTTTCCAAGCAGGACATGCTACTGATCGACCTTTCATAATGTTTTACTAAAAAAAAAACTATTTTTGCTTAGATACCTACGAGTAGAATTTAAAGTAAGGTTAACTGTCAAAAACCCAGCTGCCATTTTTAAAGCTATTATAGTATATCCAATATATCCTGAAAAATTCATTATAGAATTGGCTAATGTTTAAACAACCCCACCAAATCTTCCTATATTATCTAATTGTTGACAGCGCAATGCATATTCATACATTTCGTCAGCACAAACTTGTCAAGGAAATGTCAATACTGATTGGAGTATCATAGATAAATATCAACGAAAATATGGAAGAAGAAATGCTTGTAGAAATAGATCTTGGCCTGTGAGAAAAGTTCTTGGCCTACGTACGTATAAGATCTAGTTGGTGAAGGAATTTAAGGGCTAAATACTCGTACACCTAAATAAAGGTAAAAACAACGTACGGGCTGACACTGATTGAAAAAAATTATTTTGTACAAAAAAACAATTTACAACGGCTTGAATAATTACAACAGAAGGACGGTTTCTTAAGAAAAAAAAATAAATTTCATAAAAAAATGTAAAAGCGATTTTAAGATACGTAGTATAGGGAAAATGTGTGTAAAATCTATAAATCAGTTATTAGTTTTCAATATTAAAAATAAAAACACTTTTAAAAAATTGCGTTCAAAGTTTTGAGTCTATATTAATTTGATAGCCCTGCTGCACGTTATGCCCTGTAACATACCCTAATTTGTAAATTTTCAACTAAATTTTCACAAAATAAAGGCGAAAGATTGTTTAAGAAAAAAATAAATGTTTTCTAAATATCTTAAATGGATGGGTACTACTGTCGCGGTCGTCACTTTATTAAAGCCTAAGCTTCCAAAAATTCTACCTAAATCTCTTAGAGTAAAAAAAAAGAAGATATTTCGTATAATAAGAGAGAAATATGAGCTCCCATTATATCAATACAGCCCTTTCAACCGACTTTCAAAATATAGATGTTATTAACCATGAGTCAATAGAAACCTGCTTACTCCCATACAAGAATAAATTATTTGAAATCACTATTCGGCGAGACGGTGATTTCGCTAATCAGACCCCTCGATTGGCCTCGGTTTAGGCAGATAAATCAGCAACTACCGAATGTTTTAAAGGCAATATTGGTACTGTTAGTCGTTAGTCATCACGCATCGGAGAATTAATTTAATCGAAAATAGGCTGACAAAATGATTTTTGTAAAACGAAGCCGATGTGACCATATCCTCCAAATTGTATTAAAACTTTATGGCGCAAAAATTCATCAACTCAACTCATTTTTTAATTTTAAATTCTCACTCTCCAATCACTCTTTACATTGTTCTTATAAATTAAAGTTTTTTTTTTAAACAATGAAGTCCCCTCATAGGGACATATAACCCCCTTTTGTGTTGTTGAGTTTTTTTTTTTTTTTTTTAATTCTACCAACTCCGAAAAGAAAAAGCAAACTAATCTACAAAGCAATATCGAAATTATCTACAAAGTTTGACAGAAATGCCCCAAAGTGACAACTGTGGCACCTATTGAAATGTGATACTTAAAGTCACAAAACCATCACTTGTGCCGTTTTGTACATAAACTGCCATAGAACATTTGGAAAACAATTATTTTACTGATGATTAAGCCTCGTTTCTGACTTATAAGCAACATTATTCAAAGTGGAGTAATACAAAAAATCCAAAAGAAAACTATGTAAACTTTGAAAAATAGTCGTATCATTGAACTTTGTATGCTTAAAAATGAGGTAGGAGCCCGCATTACAAACAACATGGTCATTTCTGGACCATAACACGAGATTTGATCTTGACAAGATGCAACCTCGTGTCATATAGTGATCAAAATAAAATTTAAAAAAATCAGTTTCGAGAAATGGGTCGCTAACTTGTTCACGTGGAATCACTCATTTCATTGGAAGTTCAAAAAAGGTACCAAAATTTGAGCAACTAGAGTTTTCAAAAATTTACGAAAATTATTTTCAAACTTCAAGTATTTAAGCCATTTATATGTACAACTCCAAAAATATCTGGTGCTCAATTAATAATTTTTCAAACCTAGTGTTTGTAAGTGTTTGCTCATATACAAAATACTCCGAAGCAAGTCTTGAGATGAAAGTTATGTAAAACAAATCGTGATAAGTTTTAAAACAAAGGAAACAAAATTAAAAAAAAAAAAAAATAGCCGGTCAGTTTTTTAAAACTAATTTTGAAAAAATGGTTAATAAAGGAGTGTTTAATTTATCAACTGTTTCTAATATTTTGTTAAAGGCAAACATTTCAGGGCCTACATTTTTTCTTCGAAATATTTTTTTTTTATTAAAACCGACAGAAAGATAAGCTGTCAACAGAGCTGTTGATTTTTCTATAACGTATTAAGCAAACGTAGGTCTTTCCGTACAAAAACAGAAAACTATTTAACAATAATAACAACATTATTTCAACATCTTACACTAAATTAAAGATTAAAAAAAAAGGTTATTCTAACCAAAAAAAAGAAGAGGTTCTAAAAATTGTCACAAAATCTTTTAGGAAACTTTACAGCATATTTATAAAAATTATGGCTGGCATGAATTACTTAAGTGTTCTTCGTCAAATTTTCGAACTGCTTCTTCACAATTTTTAATTTGTTTTAAGATGCTGAATATATATACCTACATATATACATTTTCTTTATTATTTTGGTATTTCTTTTTTGCAGGAATACAACTTTGTAAGGATTACAGGAAACATCTTCAAAAAGCTAGGAATGTGAACTAAGTGCACCAGGATTATCCTTCTTGAGGAACGTTTTTTTTTTTTTTTTTTGATGAAACTGGTACGTTCAACCTTGTAATTTTCTAAATTATTTGTTTTAAAATGTAAAATGCATGTACGATGACTTCAATATAACCTAGTTTTCTCTTGATTCATTAATACCTCGGTTTACTTAAAAATGCGTTCACTCGATGAATTCCTACTGTCCACCTAGCTTATATTTGGTTGAAAGCTTTACATATTTTGGAGCTAACCTTTCTATCACAGTTGTCCTGGGGTTGCATGTTTTTCTTTTGCATGAATTGAAAACATGAGGAAATTAGGGACTTGACAATTTTGATCGATACTTTAATATAAATTCACATATTTTGGACGTCAAATATTGTGCACTTCAAGCTTTAAGGCAGACAAATTTTTGAATCAACATTTTTAACTGAGATTTTTATACATTTAGTGTCCGAATTTCCGGCGATTCGGATAGCTACACAAGTGTCTTAAAGAAGGAGAAGACAACATTGATCAATTGATCCAAGTGTGAACAGAAGTTCACTGTTAAGCAAGGTTTGCTTTTCGAAAAGACAAAGACCTGATAATGAACTATAAAACATCGCGCAATTATTACTAGAAAATGACATTTGAAATATTTCTCAATCTTCTGGTCTGTCTACATGGGAATGTCAATTCTCCTGTCATGTCCATCACCAATTTTTGAACTTGTTCTCCTAAGGATTAATTTTCTATCAACGAATTTTGAACTAAGGCCTAACCAACGGTCTTGTGAGTTTCACACTATAATCACTGTCACTTTTGATGTCATATCCATCATTTCACTTTGGTTTGTTTCGTCTACGTACCTACATAGGTATGAACTTTCATTATTTTGTTTTCCTGACATATTTCAGATTATAGGTACTTACAGTGATCCCAGGGTGTCCAAGTATTGTGATTTATTTCCGTCTTTTCAGTGTTACTTCATGCTGATCTTTATCCTTTAATATGTCTCTTGTGAATTTTCTATATTTTATTTATATTCTCTTTTTATTTGCACTTTCTTTTTCTTTTTTTATTTATTTGAAAACAAAAAACAACAAAAAAAAATTAACAGCTCAACAATATTGCACTCTTTTCTTGATTTTAAATATTTTTTCCCACAAAGTTAACTTAAAGTAGAAAAACAGAAAATCAAATTCTTCAACACAATTCACAAGACAAAAATAAATATAAAAAACCGAAGACACTCAATAATCCAACCGGCATTGTCACCATCTTTGACAAGTCCACGTTCCAGGATAACTCTATCCTTATCCAACAAAAAATTCGAATTCTCTTATAATAAATACTTGTAGGTGCGTTATGTTTTAGATTTTTCACTTAACAAAAAAAATACAACAACCGATTGGAATGATTTTGAATTATGTGAATCGAAAATCGAAGGGAAACTGCTCAAAAGTACACAATTAAGTCAGTCAAGTCAAAATCACTAAACATCCTTCCTTCGAAATAAATAACAATAACAACAAACAGCAGTTGCAGCAGTACTATCTGTTATCAGTAGAGTAGCAATGGTAGTATACCCAACAGCAGCAGCAGTAGCAGTAGCAGTAATAGTAATAGCAAGCACAAAAAAAATTAAAAAACATCCAACACAAATGTGACACAACAAATACGGAACGGACGAGAGACCAACCAACTATGTATGACTGCCTAGTCTGGCGGTTAGAAATCTTTTGGCTCTAAACGTTATGATGCTATGTGTATTTTAGTTTTGTACCATTATAATAATCACACACACATTATGACACCGACGAACGGCAAAAGCACACGAACATAACGAGGAACAAAAAAAAAAAAAAACAACACACAAAAATAAAAATCGAGAATCGAGAAAAAAAAAACCCAGCCAAATGAAAAGGATAAATAATGGGAGAGAAAAAATACAACATCAAAATACACGCTCGGCGGAGAAAAAACCCAAACGAACGAGCGAATCAGAAGAATAAAAAAAAAACAAAAAGGAAAAAAGGAAAATCCGCGCCGCACACGAACGTGGAAAGGAAGACCGAATCTAACTCCCCACCTTTCTCTTTTTCTATCATTCAGTTAACGAGAAGATGTCCTTCTCAGCTATAGTCGTCATCATCGTCGTCGTCGTCGTCGTCGTCGAATGTCGTGCTTTCACCCCCTTTTTTCGGTTCGCTCTTACTGCCTGCCACCCACCCCGGCTTTCAATAGTCATCGTCGTCATCACACCAAATCATATACAGAGCCCAACCATCATCAGGGGACCAAGACCAAACATTGTTGGAGAGTGTGTACGAATAAAAACAACAAAACCAGAGAAAAAAAAAAACGACTTAACATACAGGATCCCCGAAAAAATCCTTATTCCTGCTTCGCTCCCTTAAAAATGTTCCAGCCATCCCCTTTGTATGTGTGCAGCTGAGGAAAACTTAAACGAAAAAAAAAAAAAAAAAAAATAGCACAACTCCCGCCGCCGATATTTTATTAATTTTTTCCTCTTTTTTTTCGCCTCTGTTCTATGTATGAATGTGTAATAATGTAGGATGGATCCTTTATTATAATCAAATACACTCATGAAAATTCCACCGAAAATGAAGGAGAACTCGAAACAGCAAAAACGACGACCAAAATCCAAAAAAATCAAAAAAAAAAAATAATAATAATAATTCTCATTGCTGTTTATATGGCATCCCCAAGCCTCCATCGTCAAACCTCTCCAACACACACGAAAAAAAATTCGAAAAAAAACAACATTCCTCCCCTCGAATCAGGAAAAAAAGAATGGAAAAAAATCCACGCGAGAGACACACACATACACGTGCAAACTCTGTCATCCTTCCGTTGCGCTTCCTCCTCTTACACATAGAGCACATGTTATTCCATGAAGTTATTTTTTTTTTCCTCTCCCATAGTCTCATCATCCTTCCAAAAAGAGCCCAAAAGGGGGTGGGTGGTGAGCGTAAAAAAAAAAAGAAAAGCAAAACAAAATCGAGAGAAAATTCAAGGTTGGGGGTTGGCATGGAGATTGATGGATGGATTTCAATCAGGCAGGATTCCGGACCATTACACCATTGGACCGGTACAACTGATACACTCAATCAATAATACCCGGTGCAATATGTAACAGTGCACCAGTCACATGGTAAGAAAGAGAGTAACTAACACTTATCGAACCGAACTGCCCGCCACTTATCCGAACAACAAAACTACGAGTAGGTACCAACCAAATGCAAGATTCCAACTACGAAACGGATGAACTGCTGCTGCTAACGGCAACGATTTCCGTTCCGGCAGAAAACTTAAACCGAACTCAAAATGAAAAGCGCGTTTATGAATAAACGTCGTCCTCAGCATCGAGGGAAGAATAGCGATACACTGGGTCTGCTCTGGCTAGCGGCAGCCGTCGAGGTTACAGTAACCGATTCGAATTCACTATTCACATTCTCAATCGCAATATACCTTCTATGTTGCAAAGAAAACGAAACGAAGAGGATGTCCTTCGATTACTTGGTACTTGCTACTACCACATATAGCCAAAGGGATGATGATGATGATGACGACGGCAACGGCAACGTCCAAAGAGAATGGCCAATCAACTTACCACCCTCAGTTTTAGAAAACCAACCCAACGTCGTGTTGCTTTTTCCCGTTCTTGTCGTAGTCACAATCACAAAAGTCGCGTGGCACGATATTTCTCTTAAACTTTTAAACCCTGCCAGTACCAGTGGGTTGTATTGAGTCCTCCTGGTGCCCTTGTCAGACGATTTAGCTTTATTTTTTCTCACTCACACACACACATTCAAAAACATAACTTCAGCAGACATGCAATCAAAAGGTGATCCCTTAGCGAATTAAGAGAATCAACCCTTCGAACTTGATGTGGTGGTTCTCTTCGATTGTCCTCACAAATAAAAAGCCAACGAAAAAGAAATCCTCTTTCACATAATTACGGAAACACACTTACTCGTACACGTCGTTGTTATCCCTTCTTGTACATGTGTTGAGTTGAGTCGCAGCTGAATTGAGTTAAGTTGAGATTGAGAGGAAATTTCATAAATTTCCCCTCAGACAGACAGTCAAAGCTAAAACCAAAACCGAAACGGAAACCTTACCACCCCAACCACCCCTTTGAGAAGGTTCCAAAGAGAAAGAGCCGAAAGCACACAAACTCAATATGCACCACAGGAAGACTCTGAGTGAGTACCTACCATGCCGGCTTCTTCGTTTTTCTTTTGTTTGTTTCTTCTTTTACTCAAATCGCGCGAATACGAGAAACTTGGGAAAAAATTGGGGAAAGTGAAAGGGAATTTGTTGTATTCTTTTTTTTTTCTTATACGATACCCAGTACGGCGCACAAATTTTGGGGGTAAGTGGGTTGCTTGCCAGTGGGTGGTTGATTTTTCTGTGATTTCTTTCAATGGGGTGTTTCTTTTTTTTTCGAATTCTTTTTAGTTGGATTTTCTTTTGGTTTTGCTGTTGTTGATGTTGGAGGGGAAAGTTTTACGAGAGTAGATCCTCGATTGTGGTGTCCTTTAAGAGGGTGGCAGGAATAGAAAAACACCGACACCGACACCGATGAGCACGAGAACGAGAACGAGGACGACACACGGACGACTTGATGATGATGATGGGTAACAGAGTAGGTGACTTACATACAAACAGACATACAAATAAGGCAATTGAGCACATTTTAGAGTACCAGAGTGTAATCGAAGAGATGAGGTGTTAAAATTTCTGTGTGATCCTTTTTTTCTTGTTTTTTTTTTTTTTTTTTTTTGGGTGCGTGTAGACGGTTTTTATGGACGTTGGTGTAGTTCTGTCGTTTTGTTGGTTTTTTTTTTACATTCTCTTCTTCTATACTTTTCTGACTTTTTTTTTCGTCTTTCTGTTGCTGCTCGGTAAGTCTGTGCCCGTGGTGTAGGATTTATTTTCAGGCACGTTATGGGCCAAATGTCGTCGTTTTGAATTTGTGGGTGCCATCGTCCGTCGTCTTGATGGTTCCTTTATTTTTCTCTGATTTTTTTTTCTCCTTCTCATTGTCGTCTTTTGTAGCATCCTTTTTACCGGTGCAATTGAGGTAATGTGTAATTTTAGTCAAGTTTGAAGGGATAGTTGTTTCGTTTTTTCTTTTTCTAATGCTTCTTCGGTCACTTGGATTAACAGAGGCAATTATGACATGCTTCGAGGGATGAGCTTTCGATTTGCACTCCTGTCGTCACAGGTCACACAAAAAAGTTTCTAGAATTAAAGACCATTCATACTTACATTCATATTACATATGTAGGTTCTTCAAATGCGAGAAAAATACATTTTGAAGTCTTGTGTGTAGGTTTTCGATTTTTAACGAAAATTCAACAAACAACCGATCTATGGCGAGAATTTAAAGTAATGTTTTCCATTACAGAAGGCGTTAGTAGGCCGAGGGATTCGAAGAAATTAGTAATTCAATTTCAAGACTGTGACACAGTGTTCTGGAAGCGGCAATACCTTGAAGCGATACCCGACTAGACGATGAGGATGAAAGGCCTTTTTGATGACTTTCTTTTGTTTCGTTTAAAATTTGCGTAGTCAGGTCCAATCATGGTGCTCATATTTTCAGGACTCTCAATGACTTAATATTAAGAATTGGTATTGTTGCCTTTCATAGGGGACACAAAAGTCAAAAAAATGCACATTCTTCCATATCACATTGGGAGGTATGAATACTGAAGCCAGGCCTCCAACTGTTGCAGACACACGATTTTTTTTTGTAAAGATATTTGCAATGGAGTTGCCACATTTATTTAGAATTTAACTGCTGGGATGTACCATTTCTGTTTATACCTTTGTTGTTGCAAGGAGAACTCAGATATGCTCGATTTGTCAAACAGAGTTTTGATTACTGTAGGCAAGCATCATTGAAAGAAAACCTTCCAACAGTCACACTAAAAAATAAACCCGCTGATCAAACTCTGCGAAGCAGGACATAAAGCCCGACTCAAAGTTCAACGATAATGATGGAAAAATATCGCAATATTTTCACTGATCCATTCCAATATGAACCTGGGCTCCAACAAATAAATCCCTTCGGTATCACTATCAGATGATAGCACATCCGAGGTAAACTGTCTCATGTAAGAAAAAGTTTGTGAGTGCCGATAAATTAAGTTTAATCTAGGATCTGTGGTAGTGGGAATATTTGGTCAGTTGTGTACTTTTTTTCTGTCAGAATAAAGCACTTCGATAAAGAACTATTCGATTCGGATGCGAACTTAGGCCGAACACGCAACAGGTAATGCTCTGTGGTGTGGTTATCACTATCACAGTAAATGTCGCAGAATGTTTTGACACTTACGTCCAGCAGAATTAAGTGCTTAATGACCCTTCAGTTTGCAGTATTTTTCACTAAGTGACTGCAGGAAAGTCGCTGACCTCTTAATGATGTCGTAAAACATTTGTTTGATCTAATGGGAACCTAGAGACTCATGTCATCTGCAGTTATGCTCATACTCAACTGTAAATAGGAGTCCTAACCGAAGACGTACATAAGGAGTCCTAACACAGATTCGGTTTCTGAAAAACTCTCACCTGACTGTTACCTATCAAGAGCACCGGTGACTTCATTTCCCCCAGGACCCCTTAGTTAACTTAGTGAAATTGGTTTGAAAGCTATCTGTGAAGGTCCGACTACATTTCTTTTCGGCTGGGCACAGAGAAAGTTATTTTTTTTTTTTTTTAGCAATATGAGCTCTCGTGTTATTGAATTAAATGGCATATCTACAAGATCAGAGTCAAAAGACTGTCGTCCCGCAACAGACAGGGCCATCTGTTGGTTTATTTTCAAAAAGGCTATAATAAAACACTGCTCAATATTTTCAACGATACTGGCTTTATTAAAAAGAGAAAACCTTCCTTAATTATAGAAAATTATTTAATGACTGCCTAACTGCCGACTAAATATTTACACTACGGCAGATCTTGGAGAAAACTCATGAGCTTCAGATCGCTTAACACAACCTATTCATCGATTTTAAGGCCGCGTAAGACAGCATCTGCGATCAAGCGAAGAATAACTCTTGCCAACCGTTGTTTCTTTGGGTTAAGAAGGCAATTGAGTAGCAAAGCCCTCTCTCTGACAACAAGAGTCACCCTTTATAAGACTTTAATAATCCCGGTCCTGCTCTATGGCGCAGAGGCATGGATATTATGGAAAATGGATGAGGGTGCTCTTGGCTGCTTTGAGAGGAAAATACTTCGAGTGATTTTCGGTCCCGTCTGTTTTGAGGGTGAGTGGAGGAGAAGATACAATGAAGAACTGTATGGATTGTACAGCGACATCGACTTAGCCAGAAGAGTGAAGATCCAACCACTAAGATAGCTGGGCCATGTAGAGCGCATGAACACCAGTGCTTCGGTCCGAATAGTCTTCGAATCCGACCCCGAGGGACAGCGCAGTAGAGGAAGACCGAAACTCAGGTGGCGCACGCAAATGGAAGGGGCCTCAGCCAACTTAGCGTGCGAAACTGGAGGCAGCTAGCCAAAGATCGAACTAGCTTGAGACGTTTGTTGATTGAGGCCCAGGTCCACCCCGGATTGTAGCGCCACTTAAAGTAAGTAAAGTAAGTATTGAATGACTGCCCCGGCTGGCTTGGAAGTAGGCCAACCTGTCAACTCGGTTTTCCAATACATTTTTGATGGTCTCGAACAATTTTGTTATTGAAAACCTAAATAGTCTCTAGATTGTTCGCATAGCATCAATCTTTAATGGTACTCCACAAAAACAGCCTAACCGCATCAAATCGTAGATCAGCGACCAAAGGCACTGATTACATGATTATTGAACTTGTGTAGTAAATCTACATTGGCACGTAGCCAGATCTTGTTGGAACCATAGTTCGACAAGAAAGAAATCGATTATTATGGCTCGACAGCGCTCTCCATTGGCTGTTTTTTCCATTGTCGTCTTGGAAGAAAACTGAACTAATAACTCCAAAAACCACAAAAAACAGTAACACGTTCAGAATGCATTGGCCTCTCTGTGACTACTTGTGGATATACGTTTTCATCAAAAAATATGATTTTTTGAGCAAAATTGTCATCAATTATGGTCTGTTCTAAAGCCCAAACAGAGAATCGTAATGGGACCTTGTAAGCGAATAAACCGAGCTCTTGATGCAAAATTCTCCTCAGGCCTGTTCGACTAATGTTTAATTGCTGAAATCTTTGGTTCTCGGGTTTAGGCGAACACTATCGGCAACAGTTACAATATTGTCCATTGAGCGCCTAGAGCGAACAAGGGAGCGTTCGTCGGTTATTAGTAGGCGCACCAATCTCACTAACTTCCTTGACAAACTTGCGTACACCAGCTGCAGTTAATGCATTATTATGATCGAAATTTATTTTCATAATTCTCACTTTTTCGGCAAACAACATCCACTTTAGAAGTGACTTTGCAATATTTCCCAACGTTCGATCGTTTTCGTATACCGAAAGTATAATATGTACTGACTTTCTGTCAATTTTTGGAGCGCGTGGGAGCTATTAGTGTCAAAATAACATATTATAGAAAATGAAACCAACAGATGGCACACCCTTTACAACGCGTGTTGTTTTAAAAACCACTTCTTTTAAACGGAAGATGGCTTGAAAGAGTGTAGTATGAATATAAATGATATCAACCATGAGGACAGGGGCGGATGAAATCATTAACAAATGGTGTCGAGGATTTTCAGAGGATTTACATAGTATGACAGACAAGATCTTGTACGCAATCCTAAGGAGACGGATGTTTCTTCAAGTGGCGCAATTTAAAAGGTCTCGAATTTTAGAGTCGCGTGAACGATTCCTTTCCTTTCACCAAGCATATCTGATCGAATCTTCAAAGTGTATGGTTTCTACTAAGCCATCCCCTTCTGTCTATAATAGTTCGGCAGGAAAGCCGAAAGTCTGTTACCGGAAGGAACTCTGTTTCATTCAAGATTTTTTTATATTTATCTTGCCTGGCAAAGTCGACAAAAATCTTGGCTTTCATAATGTCCTTATTTTTTGGTAGCATTTTTGAGCGATATTCCTAGAGAAGCACCTCTTCATTTTCTCCTCTTTGGCTGGTAGAACAATCAAACCAGTCCAGTCTTTGTAAGGAGCGCCACTTCCTGGGCGAGTTATTTTGCCACATTTGCTGCCTCCACTTTTCATCGAACTGGGCCATTGCACCTCGTGCACCTCGCCATTTGCAACTTAGCCTTTCAGTTTTCACATTCCTGACAGATGGTACTGGTCTTTGATACTTCATGCAGATTGTAAAAAAGTTGTTGACACTTTGAAGAATACGAGCTTGGAAAAGTTTTTGTTGGTTGGCCGAGATTGCAGCTGTATTTCTCTATCGCAGTGGACTCCTGTGTATCTTTGTAAATATTTAAATGTCCTGCGATGTCTATTGGGCGCTGCTTTTCTAGTGAACCATCAAATATGTCTTCTTTTCCTAATGTCGGGTTTAAATTTTCTAAATCCATTTGAAATTCACCTTCAGGGTGTTGCACGTAAGTTTAGTCGAAGATCTTGTAAAAGCATCCACCGTACTTCTTGGATCGCGAAGATATCTGCTCAATAGCAGCGTAGCCTGGTCAAGGTCCGAACACTTTATGTATAGATCCAAACGTTTTTGTTGCAATTTTTTAATTTTTTTCATTTTGGGGCGTCATCAACAGGCTACTGGTTGAATCCAAATATGAAGGACCAGTGACAATAATGCCAGAAACATTCAAGAATGTCATTGCAGATCAGCTTTATCAGTACGAAACTGCTTCAAAAGTTGGCAAGCTAATGTAATTAAACAGGACAATGCTCTGACCTAAAGAATCGGCAATACAATACTTGAATAACGCGCTTAAATGGAAAGACGACCCAACCAATTTACGAGTGCAACTTAAATCAACAAGAAATGTAGAACAATAAACCATTTTCAAATAACTGGGGCTTAGGTCCGTAAGTGTATGTACTGACTGAGTGATTTTAGTGAGTGACATTAGTGATTTTCCGTGTCTATCTATTGGGCTTTGTTTCTAAAGCCGGAAGACTGTTCCTTAGATCAGAATGTTCATCCACTCTTAGATTTCAAAAGTCGTGATTTTGTACCAGTTAAGCGATCAGAATGCTTCTGAAAAGGATAGGAAACTTACCTTCCTATAGTTCACATGTCTCAGAACTTTTGGGTCCAATCAAAGCAGAATACAATTTACCCCAGTAAAATATAAATTGGATTTGCATTGAAAAAGAGTGTTTTGGTATCCTAGCGAACACCATTTCATATTTTGGAATCTTGCCAATCGACTTGGCTTCTCTTTAAACGGTTTGTATTATGGAAGATGTTGACGAGGAATTTTTTTTTTTCATTTATGCAATAAAACGTTCCTTCCGAAGAGAAAATGATTTTGATGACTCGTCCTTGGGAAACCTTAAGGATCTCACGATTGATATGTTCGGAAATGATTTAGCCTATTAGCGGATGACTATCAATCTAATATAAGCGAACCATGAGCTTCTTGTCTTCACTGTACATATCTAGCTATTGAAAGCTTGTTATGTCCAAACGGTGATTCTGGACTGGACTAAGTGAACCTCCATGCTGGCTGGGAATAAAAACTAACCTTACCTAAAAAAAAGGCCAAGAAATAGCTCTATGATCGAGGTAGTAGCAATATTCAGATCTTGCAAGTAAGACAAATTATGGAATGGTCCTCGAAGGGTCTTCATACAATGTAAAAAAAAAGTCGGCAAATGATACCTCATTACATTCAATTACATTTCTCATAAAGCAGAAGGAACAAACCACTCTTTAAGACGCCCTTCGTCATCTCTCCTTCTTTGATTTGCGTTGCTTACCATTGAATGACAAGCATTGTTGAACTGTTCTCCAGTTTTTCTCTATTTTTTTCCTAGTAGCAAGACTTGTAACTCAGGTAAGGAGAAAAAACACCTTACATCACGTGCCCCATATATGTAGAACCACCATCCATCCATCCGTCTATTCATCTTTTCATCTATTCATCCCATATTTCAATGTACCTACTCGTACTTATTCGTTGTTTTCCCATTCAGAACAGTGCGCAGCTAAACTTGAAACACGTAGTCTCAACGAGATTCAATACTTCATTTTCGTTTCGCTGGAGAAAGTGCGTTTCGTTCGCGTTTCGCGTTTCGCCTTTCGCATATTACTTTTTGCCCTTTATGTGTTTGGTTCCCTTTTTTTTTTTTCATATTTGGGTTGGTGAATTTTCTTCTCTGTACCTTTAACTCATTATCCTCCTGTAAAGTTAGCGTTGCCTTTCCGCACATCACCCCTTTAGAATGATGGAATTTTGAAAAGTAAAAGATTAAGTGGAAAGAAAAAATCCATGCTCACCCAGTGGGTGGTAGTGTGGCAATATCGTATACTGCCACTCAAGCATACTATGTACCATAATACCAAAACCATCATCCATTCTCCCTTTTGAAAAAATACCTACTCTCCGTGCCTCCGTCAACGTCGCGGTAGCGTGTCGTTCGCATTGCTATAAAAATTAAAATTGCAAAAAAGACCAAGAAGCAGCAGTGGCAGTGGCTGTGGCTGTGACTGTGGCAGCGGCATCGGCAACGGCAAACACCGCGCAGAAAGCATGATGAAACGCCAAAAAATAATTCTAACACCGCCCACTAACACATGTGTATAAGGAGTATAGTATAGAAAATTTTTTAACTAATTTCACATATAGTTAAAAAATTATATACCACTGCATACGCACCACCCACCATCCACCACCCACAACAACCCCCATCACCACCCTCAGTCTATTCGCCCCAGCACATAGGTAATATTCAAACATTTTTTTGTAATTTTAATTTGTATACCATTTCGTCGTCGTTTGGTACATAGATGGTGCCCGTTACGTAGCAAGGGGGGAAGGAAAAAAGTTTCAAAAATACAAAAAAAAGAAAAGAGAAATAAAAAACAGTCCTCTGAATCCTGGTTGGAAGTCGGGGCTAGATGGCAGATTGGTGGGTAACAGTGAAAAGCAAATTTTCCATTATAGTGAAAAATAAAAACAAAAGTTTCCCAATATGAGTTAGGCTGACTGGCTGGCGAGGGTTGTGTTGTGTTATGTGTAGTAGCAGCAGCAGCAGCAGCAGCAGCAGCACCACCAGCAGAGCAGTTCGCCTGATGATGAGTAATGTTACAGCACGAAGGGTGGTAAAAGTAGTACGCGAGTATGATGTCGAGGTGAAGTTAGTAGTAGGGGTAGATTTTACACGACATTTTGAGGAATGTGTTCAACACACATGTGTAACCCTACGACACCCTCTTTCGGTGTATGGTGTTGTTGTAATGGCAAAAGCATACATACCCTACCTACACATCTATTCGTATTTACATTAAAAAATTAGGAAGCTGTAAAAATGGCTGGCAGATATAGTGGTGGATGGTAGCGATGGTAGCTGGTGGATGGTAGTGACGGGCGCCACTTATGACATATCCCGACCCAGGGAGTATGAGGGAATATTAAATTTCATATTTCCCCATCGATACAGTTGCCTCTTTGTTTTACTCCGACTTTCGGATGATTTTTTAACCCTCACCCATCAGTCGTTGATTATGAGTGAGAAACGAGTAGACAGGATCATGTGACTGATGATTTGCCCAAAATCCCCCCTTTGCATTCCAGAGAATCTGGCACCCACATAGCTACATATGTACTCGTATGTATGCATGTACATATGTATATAAAAAATAATCAGTAGATTAAAAAAAAAAAAAATCAACAACTTCGCAGAAGCAATACACAACTAGAGGCAATGTTAAAAACCACCCGAAAAAGCTGTTAGAAAAAAGAAAGCAAAAGAAAAGAAGAACATAGTCCTCCGAGTCCTTTCTCGCATTGAGTTTAGTCTGTTTTTTGCAGCATCCCCTAGTAGTAACACCCCCTACTTACTTCACTTCGAGGTGAACACTAGTATTACTGTGAAGGGCAACCTGGCGAGCAGAACAAAAAGAAAAAAAGAAAAACAAACGCAACTCTCACTTGTACAAGTATACCATGTTTCCAGACGAAGTAAAGTTGCCGTCACTGTGACGCTAAGCACCAGCACCTCTTTCCACTAAAAAAAACCCCCCCCTAAAACTCAGCGTCGTCATCATAGTGTTAGGGGAGGAAATACTAAAAAAAAAACAAGCACGCCAACAGAAAAAAAAGAGGAAAATTGTATTTTTCCATCTAATGCTCATCTCTCTCTAACTCGGCGACTGATTACTACTTTTATTGCCAGCGAATGCGAACAAATGAACGCGCCGCTCTTCTAAGGTAGTTTCTTGTTGTTTCTTCTTGTTTCTTCAGCAGCTCCCCCCCTCGTTAGATTCAGTTCATCGTTGGTGTTGTAGTTGTTGTTGGCGGGGTGGTCTTGTCGGCTGTGGCATAGGCGCGCTACACTGTTTTATGTCAGTGTGTAGCGCTCTTTATATTGCTTTAAGTGAAATGTATGAATGTATCGGTGCGAGTCCTTTTTTGTCGTTATTTTTTTTTAACTACGTGTTCACAGTTAAAAAATCTCATCTTGTTTTTTTTCACGTTTTTTTCCTTCAATTTTTTTTTTCTCAGATGCTGGTAGTATGTAGTTACATCCCTTCTTCTTGCTGGCAAAAGTTCTATTCGATGCTTTGCATCTTAGAGTTTGATAGAAAAGCAGGGTTGCCATCTTAAATGGATTTGTGGGTTCCTTCTATAAATACATGAAGACATAACGGGGTTCGTTCTTCCAAGCCATCGGATAGTCAAGTTGGTAAAATTTGAACTTGCTCTTACCACCACTTTTGGCAACAACACAACACGAGATGTCTCTGAAAAACACCATCTGATCTCTACCAAATATATTGAGCCTCTTACATAGCTGCCTCAAAACGGCACACACCCATTGAAAAGATGTTGAGCGCTTCAAGAGCTCATCCAAAATGTTTTCTCAGCTGGAAAACGACAGTCCCGTAATTGTGCTCTCAACAAATCTAAAATTGACAGGAAAATTGGCGGTTTCGTTCGCGCTTACCCATGTGCTAAGATTCTTAGGCCTTCCCATCGAAACCTGCCAAGAAACAGTCACTCTCCCGGATCCAATATCTAACGAGCCTTCGGTGACCTTCTTTACCAGCGTTGAGGTATCCACACAACTGAGCCATGGACTTAAGGATACTACGGGTTGATCTATGCAAGTATGACCTCGTGGCCACAAATTTTACAGTAATAACGTTGAACAATGCAAAGGTGATCTAACTTCGAAGCTATAGAGTTGTCGGAATAATAAAACATCTCCAGAAAACTTATTCCGTCCCCCTGTTGAAAGACCAACAGGGTAAGTAAGCTGGTTCTGGGTCATTTCTCAAGCTGCGCTCTAGCCATGTACCTGCAGATTAAAATAGCGACAGTCTTTGAAATAAAGTAAAATGGGTAGTTAGTCGAGTAGATCATACGAGGCACCAGGATTTGGTTGTATTTTCTCTATACAACTTAAGATGCCAGAGAAATACTTCTACATTTAGTGTCTGAATTAAGACTATAACCTCAAAGATCCAAATTTTCTGAGAATCACCTCTCTCCAGAGTATACAATGGTGAGAATATAAAGTAGTCAATGAGTAAACGCACTCTTTTCCTAACAGCAGTCACAAATGCAACACTTGTTTGCTGGTCTGCAATAAGTAAGCCACACAGAAAGATACCCCAAGGAGGCGTATACTCTTCTCTTGTATAAGACACAGTCTTCAATGGAGGATAGAGTCACCAGCAAATCAATATACTGAATTAGATAATCGATAAGAGGTAATTAATGAGAATTAAAAAAGTATCGGAGTTAGAACGGAGCCCTGAGGCACACCAACTCCATCTGTTGTACGCAAGTTTGTGAAGAAAATTCGTGAGACTGGGTTACTCATTGATAGTGGAATATATTTCTGTGTTCGTCCTGTGGGCTTATCTACTGTCGAAAGCCTAAATCCGAGAACCTTAACGAGCTAAAGATTTTCAGGTTTCAGCAACTGAACTACAGTCCCTTTAGCCTGAGAATAATTTTCCATAAAAAACTCGGATTATTCACTTACAAAGGTCCAACTGATTCAGTAATTGAAGCACAATGACCATCCGCTCCGTTATCGCCTCTCTGTTTGGGCTTTCGAGCAGCTCGAAATTAACGACAATTTTGCTTTGATGGTATGAGGCGCATACTTAAACAAGTAAGGTTGCCGAATTTCAGACTCCACACGTAGTCATTACGGTTCCAGCAAGTTGCAGCTACGTGCCACACAAGCCGTCCAACAATCGTTTTATTGCGCACTTACTCGTAGTTCAATAATCGTGTAATCAGTCGTTTTAGTAATGTTGCTTGAGCGCTGCTGAGCTGCGATTAGATGTCGTCGGACTTTTTTTCTGGAGCACCATTAAAGATCGATGCAGAGATGATTCAGGCATTCAAGAAGAATGTTTGTCAAGATATTCGTGAAATGGGAGCCGAAACCATCGAAAATAAGTGGTTTGACAGGATGACCTACTGCCGTTTGCACTCAAGTGTTGGCATAGATCTGGCACAATGTCGTTAGGAGAGAGGACGAAGCGGACTTTCTAATGTGTTTGACAAAATTTCGTTTGGAACATTGTAGTTCAGTGTAGCCGATTTGGAATTCCATATGCAGAGATGTTCAAGAAAACTGCAATGCAGTTGGACTACACATGATATCTACCAAATACGGGCAGAGCCATCCAGTGAAATTGAACTATGCAAGAGGTCAACAAAGTGTTGACGAGGCTGTAGCGAAACTTGAGATACTATCACTACAGTTGAAGTTGAAACTAGAGCTTTTATGAGGTTGAATGCAAATAATGCTCCTTCAAAAAGTAAGTAAAGATATAGTGAAGTTTGCATGGCGTTAACTCGTCGATTGGGTGGGATCTTACTTTTTTTCTCTGATTCTTACTAATTCACTATGCCAAATAAAAGACAAAGTATTAAAAGGATCTAACGCTTGTGAATAAAGGTCCTAGAGTATTGAAAGAATGGAAAGTGGAACAAACGCATCTGTGGCTTCTGATGTGTACGATGTTTCACACCGATCGAACGACCGAAGACACCGAGAGAAAAAAATTAGCAAGGCAGAAAGTAATTTACTTAATGTTATCTAAAATGTATGTAATGGAGATCATCGGTGGGAAAGTAAAACTCCTTCGTCTCCATCCATAGTCACTGTAATAAATTATAAAATGTTTAAATACTCTTGCAGTTGCCATATTGTATCAGTGTCGACGGTTTGGACTTTAAAACGAACAGGTCTTTAAAGAGATCTATACGAACAAAGCACACTTAAGCTGAATGTGTTCAGTTAAAGGTCAAAACGCGCGCGCAAAAGAACCGCGCTAAAAAAGAGAAAGAGGGCAGCCTAGTTGATTGAGTCAGCCATTTTCTGGTCATTCCTTTGCTTGAAGCCCAAGCCGACGCCACGAGTTCGCTAAAAAATAGTAAGTGCCATTCCTTTTATTTAATATATACCTATATTCATAACTTGTACCATTTATAGAGAATAAACGAATAAAATTAAATCGAATATATTCGAGTTGAAACGATCAAAGATCATCGTTCTGTTCTTCAATGCGAACTTGCCTTTAGCTTTAAACTCGCCCAAGTTCCCAGCCAGGGGATAGGTTGCGCCGCGTGCGCAATAGTCACATCAAACTCAGAATTAGATGCGAGGTTCCGACCTTGTTGAAGAGGACTCTACCTCTATTTCCACGGAAAACCAACTGGACACAACAGTGCCTGTTGGAGAAGCTGTTCAGAACTAGAACAGAAGACTTATTTGGAATAAAACTTAACAGAACCAAGCAAAAATAATATAAAAAGCTTATTCGTATTTCGAAGAGTGCCTCTCATAAAGAATTTGACGAAAATAGTAGAAAACAGTAGACTAGTTAGAGTCCGCAAAAGGATGGTACCTACACTGAGTCGAAAGCAGAAAACCTCCCCCTCTTGCTTGAGACTTACTTCTCATCTCAGGTAACTTAATTGGAACCAGCTCACAACTATGTAGCCCCTATTATCTTATTAATGAAGCTGCTACTGACCTGTATAACACAACGTGCTATAGCTGGTATATCTCATCGGTTGTGGTAAGGCATGAAGCCATCAAACATGCTGTTGCTTTCTTTGATGGTTAGTCGCTACCGATGCCATATATGCAGTTATGCTACTTTAAGTTATAGACTAACTGATAATAACTCTGAAAGCAGTGAAGGTAGCCTGGAACTGGCTTACATACAGAAAATCCGAAACCCTGCCTAAAAGTGATACTAAAAATCGGAGAAGACAAGAGCTTCAGACCTATAACAAGGACCTATTCCATGTTAAAGAGCATGGAAAAAGTGGCCAATAGCATGTGCCCAAAACTCCTCTGGCTCAGATGCAACATGCTTACCAACACGAAAGTCTTTGCGACAAGAAAGTAAACGCACCCAACATTGTCATCGATATTTAAGAAGGTTCCGGCAACGCAACTTCTGAAGTCATGTGTAGCTCGGTAAGACAACAACACATTTTGTGGATAAAATCCCTTCTATTGAATTGGACGATGATTTCTGATGCGGATTGCTTCCAAAAAGAGAGTCCGCAAGGGGACTCTCTGTGTTCATTGGTTGTTAGTCAACTCACTACACAATGCGCTCAAGATTTCCGACGTCTATACACAAGTATACACGGATGATGTAGGTGTACTATCTGTTGGATTGTAATCGCCAATTCCTGCATCAAAAATGGACTTTAAGTCAATCATCTCTAAACTGAGGATACTCTACGAAAAGGGGGAAGCTGACTGGTCTGACTCATCTTATGCTTAAAGGCATCACCATCCACTTTCCCAAAGGAGCCAAGAATTTTGGTGACATCCTGGCTAACTAACTTCTATGGACTAGACACGTTACGTCGAAAGCCTCACGGCCTCTGTCAGTGTAAAACGGGTATCGGCTAAACATGGAGCCTGTCACCGAGAAGAGTCCTTTAAATTTACACGGTTTTATAAGGCCAGTCTATCCTTTGCATCGGTGAAAATCGAATTCGTGTTTTAAGCGGACTCCAAAAAGAAGTGGTCTTTGGTAGAATATGACCTTGCGCGTTGAATGTAATATGACCCTTGTCCTATCGACATGCCGTCTGATGCAATGACACCAGCTACAGAAAAAATACGAAATCGACTTTCCCTATGCCCAAGACTGATTTCGGCCAGAATTTGAGTCAGAAAAGGTATGTAGTCGAGTCTTCACGAAAAGCTTCAATATAGGACCTTGCGCTCGTATCGTTTTTTGTGGGCATCAACGTTGTATTTCACTGGGAAAACTTGCGTCTGGCGAGATTATAAGCAATCCTGATGGCAAAGTTGCGCTAAGAGTCTTGCAAAATTCTCTTACGTTTCAAGCTAGTTCAAGAATGCAAGACTTTGCTGAAGACCCCGGAAGCCAAAATTCACTGAGTCTTGTCTGGGTCTCACATAACAATAAGATCAGGAGAATTGAAATCCTCGATGAACTTACTTGGCAGGCAAGCTTTCTAGAACCCGGACCTGCGTTAGATCTGTCTCTGTCCTCGATTAGAGCTTTCATTCACAGTTTGATTTTATGGGACAACAACTGCAGATCGGCAGAGCAAACGAATGCTTTCCGACGTTTCTAAGAGGGGAGTGGCTTTTCTGCTGTCTTTCAGCAAAAAAGACTGCAGGCCACTTACTGGCTTCGTGAGTTTTGCACAATATTTTGCGAGGCTACCTGTGAAAGTGATAGCCAAGGGGCGGAGTACTACCTCTGTACATATCTGGCTTACGTTCGCATCAGATTAGAGGTACCCGGTGATGATATGGTGGATTCTTATACTGTACGCCCTTTATCACTGAAACGCGTTCTTGTCTTTCTTTGAAAGACTGAGAAATCCAGTCAAAAGGAACTTATAAGGAGTACAATGGAGTCATCTTTGTCTGAATGCTGTGTTCGAACCAAAAAAAAAAAAAAAAACTCAAACCAATACCCAAAGACTTCTTTTTCACGTTAACCTATAGTTTTTTTCGACACGTGTCTAAATAGAACAGCTGTGCATACAAAATTCAATTTCTATTAATCACAAGTGAGGCCAAAAAAAAACGCTCATCAGTGTACGAGTACTTAGTATAAGTACGTCTAACTTACACATAATCCACTTGAAGTTCAGAAAAGAATTCGATTCATTGTTTCTGCGAAACCAATACAAGAGTGGCAACCCTATTCTATGTTACATTGATGCTGCTTAGAATCATTACCTCAAAAGAGAAAAGGACTCGCTGTTCCATAGACAAGCGGCGGATAAACTGGCGGCGACGAAAGCAAAGGCAAAGGCAAAGGCAACAGCAACGGCAATGGCAACAACGACGACGACTATGATGACGATGGGGGTTGATCAAGAAGTAAAGGAGAAAAGAATAAAAATCCCCTAGTAGTTGTAAGTGGATATTACGTTATGTAGGTATGAATTTATATTTTATAGCGATTTTCAGTTTTTTTTTTCTATATATTTGAAAATAAACTTTTTTTTTAACTTTAACAGATACTTACCTATGGGTAGTGTTAGTATTAGTGGAGAGATGTAAGTATAAGAAGTACTTTGTACACATCGCGCGACATATTCGTTGCGAGGTCTTGTTTTGTTCGGTTACTACTTTTCTCTGTGCATGTGTGAGTGTGTTTCCTTTCAATTTTTTTTGTATTTTTAATTTTTTTTTACATATTTTATATTTTATCCTATTTTTAATTTTTTTTTTATTTTTTTTTCGTTTTCTTAAAAAAAATAAAGGGGGTGGTGGATTAGGATGATTTAGGATAGCAACAGTGGATGTCGATGGAGGTTGGCGGAGGTCGGCGAAAAAGTTCACCATTGTACTAGGTTTTTCTATAGAGATTTTTGTATTAGTATTGATATACACATATTAGATTCCCGGGCATCCGATCCGATCCGATTTGGTTCCTAGTTAAAGGGGGTTCAAGTTAAAGTTTTTTTTTTTTTTTTTTTTTTTCATTTTGGAGTCATCATGTGAGCGTACATGACATGTCCTTTCTCAAAAAGCAGTGTTAAGGAAGCCAATTTTGTTAAAAAAAAAAAAAAATCATCACCTCCTGAACATACTCGTATCTAATCTTCAACAACTAGTGGGATAAGTAGATACCTACTTGGCGCGAAATCACCCTCGCCATGACTGTATGCATTCACAGACTATTGACTTACACGCGAGAGACCGTGATCAACAACGATTTGACTTGAGTATTTCAGTTCTGTTCACTTTTTTCTAGGTTTTCTGATTTTTTTTACTTATTTTTGGAATTGGAGTTGAAGTTTTCACGGTAATTTTTCGCAAAATCCGCCACCGTCCGTCTCAAGGACTTTTCGGCTTTTCTGTTGATTGTTATGTATGTGCTTCGGAGGTCACACCGCAATATCTTTGAGGACTTACTTCAATTTTGTTTTTTTTTCTCCATTATCATCCCATTTCCACCCCAATCCATAGACGGGAGGACGACCAACAACGAAAGGACGAAACACGAAGAACGAATGGACAATGTACGAGTAGAAGAAAATCGTGAAATCAAAACAAAAACCAAAAATCTTGGTTTGGTCTTCGAGTTGATGTTAAAGAAAAGGAAAAGTAAGAAAACTTTGTCAAAGTGGAGGTTAAGAATGCGTGCCGGCCATACGAATACTGTATTCGTGAGGAAGGAGAAAGGACATTTTCTTCTGTTCCTCACAAATGTTTTCTTTTTCGTTTTTCTTATTTTTTTTTGTTTTTTTGTTTTTCTGGGAGGACAAGAAGAAAGTGAGATTCTCCTATACGTTGTTGAATTCTGTTGAATTCATGGTGATTGTCGACGATGTGGTCACAAGAGTAGCTGGAGGAGTTGCAATGTCTTTTGAAATTAGTTCAGTGGGCTATCGATTAATTCTATTTTACTGAGGAGTCCTGGTGCTTTGTCAGAATTTAAGGTCAAATCTTGAGATTTTTTTATTAACATTTAAATATTCATTGAATTGAATATTTTCGTTGCAAAAGGTTGCTCCATTACAAATTGGGGGAAATTATTGTAATCCTTAATGGTAACCATTGACGATAGACGACTTAGATGAAATGGTCTCTAAGGCTTAGTGGTAAATGTAGAGAAAATTTTAAATTTCTGATCTTGTTGTTGGTACTATGGACAGATCCCTTAATGATGAACAATAGTATACTGTGTGGGATGTGGAAATAAAGAAGAAAGCTGCGCTTTAAAGCATAGTTTGCCCGCACCTACATGCGATTGAAGTACAGAAATAAGTACAAGTTTCCATTTTTTTATTTCTTCTATTGTTTTTACGAGTATTCGACGTAGGATAGAATCAATCAACAAGTCTTTCTTTAAGTTAAATCCTGCTGCCAGTCATTTGGTTAAGAAAAGGTAGGAATTGTTCCTTGGGCTTTATCTGTAGTGTAGCTGGCTAAAGCAAGAGATTCAAGAGAAGAGATTACTGCAGCACAACTTGTGTAGGTTACTGAAATTGTAGAGGGCAACCAAGATTATCTTTTCACTGACTCATTGGACACATGTTCCAAAACAAGTTACATTTCGAAGATATTTTAAGTGAAGTTGAGTGCTTGGAGGAATACTTTTTTTTATTCATTTTAGACAGCCTATCAGGAGTTTCTACAAATTCTGTTACGTTACTAAGAAGTAGTCTGCAGTCTTTCCTACAAAAAAGAGCTGAAAAGTCGCTAACCGCTGAGCTTTTAGAGACGTTGGGAACTACTGTATGGTTCACTGGCATTCTGAAGTGTCAAACTATCTGCAGAAGAAACTTATTCATTGATGAAAATAGATTTGGGCCTGGAGCAGAGTTTTTTTTCGGGAATCGCCTACCAACTAAGTCGTTTTCCTGGATCTTATTATGGTTTCCTTGGACCCGAACAAGATTCAGTGTATTCAACCTGTCGCCTGTTTTAAGAGAAGCCTTACAAGCATGAAAGTGGTTAAATGCAGCTTGGCTGTCGCTACATATGAATATACTTCGTTTGCAATACACCTCGTTACCGTAATATAGAAAACGTACAATTCCACTTTCCCGACGAAAAGTAAGTGTCTACCAAAAAGATCTTGATTTGGTTTTAGCACAATCCGTGGAGACACGTCTTCATTCCATTCCTTGCTCATATTCTAGCAGAAATCATTCTAGAGAAAGTCGATTTGAGGCAACAGGAATTTCAGTGTATTTTCTTTGAGGGTGCAGTTCATGATATGAATATTAAAAACGATTACATATTGCGGCTAAATTAGAGCCAGGCGAACTAGAAAATATCACCATGCCGCCGAGACAGAGTATGGTAAACGATTTGTAAATGAAAAGGATCCTTTCTTCCCTTGAAAAATCCCATTTGGTTATGTGTGTTAACACACACCGCAGGGAGGTAAAATTTGAGAGAAAAAACAAAGAGGTGCGCGTTGGTTTTGAATGCTTGCAGGTTATTTTGACTAGAAAATTACGATATCGGGTGGAAGTATGTTTGAAGGGGCGTAATGCTACTGGTAATTTCGATAGTACATTGTTGGTGAAAATAGCGATAAAAATGAGTAAAACAGGACACATTTCATCAGGTGTCGACGATGCAATTGGCATTCATGGTTTCCGTTCTACGGCCAAAGAATGCCGAAATGAATGTGAAAGCAGAAGAAAAACTGAAAGAGTGGCGGACACAGAACGGAGCCCTGGGGTATACCAGCATTTATTTTGTGGTATAAAACTTAAAACCGTCCAAAATGATTTGTATTTAACCATCCGAAAGGTAGTAACCAATCCATTAAAGGAGAGATTCGCCATTTCCAAAAGGAGCGTGATTTTAAACCCTGTGAAATCTATTTGAAATATCAAATGCAATTATCTTTCTTTCACCAGATTGGTGTAGACTTTGGCCCCACTTTTCGGTGAGACTTGCTATCAAATCACAGAGGACAGGTTTGTCTTAAGAACTGTATCTACGGCCATTAAGTATTCGATTTTTAAGATATTTCATGAGTTAAGAGTGAAACAGCACTTATTTGACCTTGGAAAGAAGGGAAATCATGCAAAGGGTCTGTAGGAGATTCAGAAAGAAAAAGTCTGAAAAAATACTCTTTTCCATCTGCTCAGAAGGAGCTGTAAAGTGTAGATTGATGAAAATGCTTGTGCAGTGGCCACCATGACCAGCGTATTTGTTTACGTTGAGATCTTTTAACAACCTTTTTACTACACGAGTACAAATGTGCGATCATCTTCTATGATTCGATGCACTCAGCTGTAGGCAGAGACATGACTGAGCACTGAGCTGACTGCGATATGCACAGTGAGCGCATTGACCAGGTCAACAGAGTTGACACCTGGAATATCATTACAATAAGCAATAGATTATGAGGCAGGATTTACTAAAAATAAGGATTCTTTCTTCATTCTCTAAATCTTGGTTGTTTGCTTGCCATATCCTCCTCAATATGAAGCAAAATCACATAAGATACTGTTTTCTGCTTTCCTATATCTATGTAGAATTATTTTGGTAGCAAAGATCTTTTCCATGTCATGCAGGACCTCCTTTCCTTCTGATGCTCTAGCTTTTCACTGCACTGTACACAAAATGCAGCAGGCATGCTGTGTTGTCATTTGTCTTCTTTTCAGTTTAAGCCCAGGGGATGACAGATTTATGGTATATGCTAACAATTTGTTCGATATATATGCGGCACGTGCGAAATATTAATTGCACTTACGGAAGTAAAACGTTGGATCACGGGCAAACGAAACCGAATTTTCACTGTTAAAAGACAAACGCGACACGAGAAACTGTAACAACTCAACAGATTTCTAGACAGTTGGCAACGCAAAATGGTAGGCAATGCGGTATTGTGAAAAGCAGAACGAAATTTGACGTCTACGGATAATGATGAAAAAATATCGAGATGCATTCTACAGAGTGTATATGTCAAATCAATTGACAGATTGCAATCTGTCAGTGTCATTTTTATTCGGTAGTCCTTACAATTTCAATCGTGATGTTGTTGCTTATAAAATTGTGGTTCAATGTTTCAAACTTGTAGAGCACTTGCACCATATTACACTCGACATAGTCAACCACCTAAAATCGCTATTCGCCATAAAATAAACCGTTTTTGCACAACAATGCAGTGGCACCGAGATGCATAAGAAGAGTGTGTACTTAAGAGAATATTGCAACCGTTTAGGAGAGTGTTGAACAAGTTCCAAATTAATCGATTCGACGTTTTTCACAACAGCTTGGTCCTTGATCATTCACTTAACGGAAAATTTTAGGCAAAGATGTTGGTTTGAAGGCTTACAAGATCCAGCTAGTGCAAGATTTTAAGCCCAATGACCATCGCATACGTCGAAATTTTGGTAAATGGCCCCAAAATCAACTGGCATTGAATCCGCTGTTTTATTGAAAAATTGCGTGCAGCGATGAGGCTCGTGTTTTGTTCATTGGGTTGTAAAATTATCGCATTTGGAGCGAAGATAATCTGCACGAGATCCACAGTTTGGCTCGGTCTGTTAACTGGTGGAGCCATCAGACCATATTTTTTTAAAAAAATGCACTTAAGAAGTGTGTTATGCTCAAGCGGATAGGCTATAGAGACTTGATTTTAATAAATTTTTCGTTTCCCGGTTGAATGGCATGAGTGTGACAGTGTGAGTATGTATGAGTGTGTGAGTGTGTGTGAGTGTGTGTGTGAGTGTGTGAGTGTTACATGGCTAAGAGACATGGTTCCATCAGGATGGCACTACGTGCTATAAAGCAAACGAAACCATCAACTTATTGAAGAAAATATTGGATGAACGCGTAGTTTTGCGTAATTGACCAAATTGGCCTCCAAGATCTTCTGATTTGATGTCTTTTTATTTTTATTTTAGGGAATGACTTGAAGTCGCTAGTCTTCTCTGAAAAACAAACAACAATCGTGTAAACATATGGCCACAAATGCCTGAAAAAGTGGTCGAAAACTTTGTCTCTTGGATGACATTCATCGGTTCTCATCGTTGGAAGAACCGAAGAATTCGATGTTAAAGTTGAAATATATGTTAGGCACCGTGCAAAGAACGTTGCTTTTCAATATCTAATGAAGCAGCCCATTGATGTGTCCGTTAAGATATCATTGTTAAAAGCAACTCTTAACAACCGGATAAAGGCTGTCCATATAACTTGATTGCCGATTTTCCGAAACTCGAACCCAGGAACTCTACTCCTGACATCTACATAACTATCTAGAAGAAATTATAGTGCCAAAGTGGTACAAGTTTAAGGCTCCATTTATCACGAATGGAATTGGGATGAGGCTGACCCAAATGACACTGACTTACAGTCGTAGTTTGTGACTGACTCGTCCCATTCTTATCCCGGTCATAAAAATAAAGTAAAACAGAAGATAGCATAAACCTTATCTAAAACTAAAAGCGGGTGATTGTGTAACCACAACGATCACTAGATACATATCCTTATCACATCTCCATTTATTATTAAAAAAAAAAACAAAACCTAATCCGTCCATAACTCATTTTCATAAATATTCATCTAATTTTGCTAACAAAAAAATATATAACCACTTAGATAAAAGATAATTTAACAACTCAACCGCAAGAAAGTTTATTTAGGCTTGCCAAATGTATCTACAACTAACATACGAACTCATATACATAACAAAAAAAAAAAAAAAAACAGTAAATCATTTTTCCCACGAACGCACACTATTTATAGATTAAACAATTTTAACCACTTGTCCCGTCTTGTATGTGAAAGTATTTATAGATACATATGTGCACTACAAATGTATCTAATCTAGGGAAATTAATTTATTTTATTTTTATCGAAAGACTACTTTTGAGAATTCAATTTGCAAAAACATTCGCGAACGATATGAACAGTCGCAAATTAGATACAACACCGTTATACGACTCCGTGGCGCAACGGTAGCGCGTCTGACTCCAGATCAGAAGGTTGCGTGTTCAAATCACGTCGGGGTCAATACAAGACGGTGTTTTCTTTTTTTGTTTGTTCTTGAAATGTTCTAGTGTTTTACTTACCCGTGAAGTGAAATAGAATCTTTAGCAATATCTGAAAGAGTGATAAATTAGAAAATTAGATTTCTAGTTTTGTTCTGTAAATTGTATAAAAATAATTATTTTCTTATATTTTATATAAATTCATTGTTGCAATTCTTTATGCTTCATATCTACAACTGACAGGGAAAATATGCATATCTGTGTGATACTTCGAGTGTAAAAATAGCGTTAAATGTCACTTTAAAATCAGTTTATGGTGAAACCGTTATTGGAATAAGTATTTGCGATATAATAGTCATTCAGTCTGCAAACTTCGTTATGTTATGACGATTGTAAGCATTTTTAACTGAGTTTTGAATTGGATGTACCGGAGGAGCTTGTCCAGCATTTTTTTGTTGTTTTTGTTCCGGAAAAATCAGAATGGAAGTGGAGCCTCTAGAAAAATTCAAAATGTATATGAGCAGGATGTTCTTGGCGAGTCCAAGAGTCGGCGTTGGTTTCAAAAGCTTAGAAATGACGATTTGGACCTAAACGATGAACCTTCTTCTGAAGAATCGCTATTTCTACCGCGTGAAACAGCACTGTAGAATAGAACCTAAAAGTCCAAAGTGAAGCGTTTTTAGGCTCGGGACAATCTCGTATTTTAGCGCCATCTAGTTCCAAACCAGCAAGTAAGAAAGCATACTTAGAATATACTGTTTCGAATAAGCAAATTGAGTTTTGAGAAGAAAGTTAATACGCGTCAGCTTAGTACAAGGTAACAACTATTTCAAATGAAGTTTGCTCTTCCCTGGAAGAACGTTATACTACAGAATTGTTGACCGCATGTTGTAATAAAATTGTAAAAATATAAAAATTAACCATAAAGCTTTGAAAAACTATAATTTGCCGACTGCAGAAATTTTTTATTAATTAGCGAGCCCTAAAGGGGTGTTTAGTAACTTTATACACTAAATGTTTGCATACAGCGTGGTCGAAGGAATCTTAGGGAGCAGAAAAACAGATATAACGATGTACGTTGGTTTTAAATATTTGTAAGTCACAATTCCAAGAAAAAAAATAACTCGGCAGGTCTTTCCATAAGCGAGTTGTTCGGCTTATGAAAAAATCACAATAATTCAAAGTTAGTCCGAAAGTGGGGTTGTCGGTATTGTCGATATTTTTTGGATGACCATTCAACTCGAAAGGGGTATTACAGTTGAAAGTTTGAAGAGCAGAACGCTGCTTGAAATTTTGATTGAAGCGCTGGAAAATAGCGATAGAAAAATGAAGAACAGACATTATGTCGGTGAAAAAGTGTGTCAATTGACTGTGCAATATTGGAGTTACCAATAGTTTTAGTAGCAGTCGGGCTGAAGATTTGGAAACAGTATTCCTCGAGACTGTATAAAGGCGATGACGAACCAAATACCGCTGTCAGCCAGAACGAACCGTCTAACATGAACGATGTAGACCAACAATTCCGTCCACCCGACCTGGATGAAGTGAAAATAGCCATATCTAACCTTAAGTCCAAACAAAGCCGATAGAGCGAATGGACTGACTGCTGAGTTTTTCAGCGGCAAGCAATGACTTGGTATCTTATCTCTAAAATATGGTCGGACGAAAGCATGTCCGATGAATGGAACCTCACCATTGGTTTTTAAGAAAGGAGACTCTCTGAACTGCGGTAACTACAGAGATCGTATCTGCTTTATTCTGTGAATGCCTGAAGCCGTTCGTAAACAACCATATTGGATAACATCAGTGTGGCTTCAGGCCAGGAATGTCCAACATCGACCAAATGTCCATACCACTGCAGATCTTGAGCTATATATACATGGCCTATTCATCGATTTTAAGACCGCGTATGAGAGGACCTATAGAGACGAGCAATACAGAGGAATGTCTAGTTTTAGCATCCCTGCCAAACTCATCCATCTGTAAAAGATGACGATGGAAAATGCACGCTGTTCCATCAAGGTCGGTAACGATCTCACCGAGACCTTTGATGTTAAAAAAGGATTTAGATAAGGCAATGCGCTGTCGTGCGTCTTTATCATTCCAGAAAAAATACTGCAACACAAAAGGCACAATCTTTCAAAAATTCTGCTCAATTATTCGCATAAGCCGGTAGTATTGAGGTAATCGGACGAAAGGAGGGTGATGTCGGCGGCGCTTTCGCGAGTATTGAGACGGAAGCGGCCAAAATGGGTTTATACTTGGGCAAAACCAAGTGTATCGTATGCTATCAAGCAAAAAGGACACTCAACACCGATGTCTCGGACTCAACGCAACCTTCGACAGATATAACTTTGAGGTAGTTTGGGACTTTGTCTACCTAGGGTCCGCTATAAATTCAGACAACAGCACCAGCGCTGAGATCAAGATAAGAATAACTCTTGCCAACCACTGTTTCTTTGGGCTAAGAAGGCAGTTGAGTAGCAAAGCCTTCTCTCGGACAACAAAAGTCACCCTTTATAAGACCTTAATAATTTCGGTCCTGCTCTATTACGAAGAGGCATGGAAATTATCGCGAATAGATGAGGGTGCTCTTGGCTCCTTCCAGAGGAAAATTCCTCGAGTAATTTTCGGTCCCTTCAGCATTGACGGTGAGTGGAGGAGGAGATACAACGACGAACTGTATGGACTGTATAGCGACATCGACCTAGCCAGAAGAGTGAAGATTCTACGACTATGGCTGGGTCATGTGGAGAGAATAGCCACCAAAGCTCCGGTCCGAAAAGTCTTCGAATACGCTCCAAAGGGACAGTGCAGTAAAGGAAGACCACGATTCAGTTGGCAAACGCAAGTGGAAGGGGACCTCACGCAATTTAGTGTTCGAATCCGGAGGCAGCTAGCTTATGATCAAGTTGGCTGGGAATGCTTGTTGATTGAGGCTCAGGTCCACCCCAGACTACAGCGCTACCTAAAGAATAAAGAAGAAAAAGAACATTCAATGCACTTCCCGAGTCCAGCAATGAAAATGAAAAGCAGAGAGCACTGTCAATAGCAAAGGAATATATTACATTAGAAGTAGTCGAAAAGAGGTCAATGATGAAAATAAAAAATAGTGTTGGAGGCAGAATGGAGCCCTGGGGCACACCAGGATTTATTTTGTGAATACCAGATTTTTAACAGTTCAATCCATTGAAGAGGAGACTCATCGATCTCAAATGCACGCTTAAGAAAAGAGTTTGATGCCAAGTTTGGTTGATGGAGACTTTGGTTCCACTTTTCAATGAGACAAATCATGATCGGAGTCCAAGCTCAATACGTCAGTGTTGAGGTGGCCGCAAAATTCAGAGCCAGTAGATTGGCCTTGTCCATAGAGATGACAGCTGAATTGTGATTATATTGAATATTTTGATGGCGATTGAGGCAGAATTTCTGATGTTTTTGACGACATACCAAAAAGTTGTACTATCTTTGGCACATTGAAGTATTTTTAACTTAAATTTTTGGTCTCTCACGCCTAGGAAAAACGTTGAAGCAACTAATTAATGCTAGGTTTTCCTCTGTCGCCTTAGTCTTGTAGGACAGAAGGAACATTTCTTTTAGGTACTCTTGATCTAATAGAGG
Organism: Volucella inflata; assembly: GCA_928272305.1. NCBI lineage: Eukaryota > Metazoa > Arthropoda > Insecta > Diptera > Syrphidae > Volucella > Volucella inflata. The sequence goes on from OV743719.1 coordinate 105,868,653, forward strand.
AATAAGGATCTCATACCAAAGGGAAGATAACGATTTAAGTACGAGGTTCATGCAATTTTTCCTATGGAATCGTCATAAATCTCGAATGTTAACCACATGAAGTTGAATTCTGTGCAACTTAACATAGTGGCTACATCATTACTCACGTAAAGGGCGGGATCGCGGCCAGAAAGAATAATAACACTATTTTCTAGCCACGTAGTTTCAAGTGAAAATGAGAAGGGTGGCGGCTCACCAAAACAGCTGATCTGCTATATATTTACAGGCGTGGACGTTCACAGAAACGCGTGTATATTGGCTACCTCAACTAAGAATTTCAGAAAACAATCATAAAAAATGGAAACACCGACGAGGGTAAGCAGCGCAAAAACTTGGATGACGCCAAGTTAGGTGAAAACTTTATATTGGTCGTAAGTCATAGAAGTTCACCATTATCTCGAATGACATCAGCGCCCCGGAAATCCTACACCTTTCTAACCACTTTTCGGCGCACTCACAACAGCATGTAGTGGTGGTAGTAGTAGCACACCGCATTTACGTATCTTATTCCTTTTAATTTCTCATTTTACAAACATAACCTGTGACCTATGAAAAAGGAATGAGTAAATATAAAACAAATATTGTCAATAGTTCCATGGAATTATCCTTTTGACTTCTAATCTCAGCAAACACTGCCAATCGAAATTATTTCCCCACAATTCGACGTTACCAAAGACTTAACATAAAACGTACCCTCTTTGAGCATAAAAAAAAAAAAACAAAAACCAACAACAACTTTCTCTGGCGCTTTAGAAAACCGGAAAATTTCCAAAACCCTTTGTTAGTCATTTATCATCTCAAATATCCGCTGTATTCGCCCGGTTTTCGTAGTCGGTAGGTAGTCGGTAGTGACCTACGACCTACATTCGCGATTAAAAAAGCCCTCATCCACTCGCCACCACCTATATCAACCACCACCCTACGTCCGTTTTTCAGCTCGGCTCGACTGGACTCAGCTCAGTTCAGATCAGTTCAGTGGTAGCTCTTATGTTTGTTGCTTGTTGAAAATGTATTGGTGTGTGGGTATATACGAGTAATTCGTTTGACCAAAGGAATGCGATTTTTCCGGTTCACTGCCAAAAAAGAGGTCAACTTTTGTACCCTTTTGTTATTGCACGCTTTTGCTTCTCTCCTTCCACTTCCGTTTATTATTGTTCTTCTTTCTCTGCCCAATCACCTCTCTTTATACCATACGAAGACCAACCACCGTACCACTTACTTTGTGTAGAGAAAATCTCAAAAACTGATTCAATCAATCAAAAACCCATGATTAATCTAAAACCTCGGCACACAAAAAAATAAAATGAAAAAAAAAAAGAAAAAAACCAGTAGAAGGGTTGGTTTTGTTTTAATCCTTTCTGCGCTGGTCTTCGAAAAGGAACAGCATCAGCTTATCCTTCCTGACGGGGATGTTGAAGGGGGCTGAAGGTAAATGGGATATAATCGGTCAGGAACTAACTATAAAATGCTATGTTTAATTTTTTTTTTGTACGTTTGCTGTTGTTGTTGCTTCAGTCTCAGCGCGCACTCTATGCTGGTTGTTGTGTTTCTTCTATATTGCTCTGTTTTGCCCTAATCAACCCTTTCTATTGATGCTCAGTGCAAAACTAGGCGGGCATACTCGCAGCCAAACACACATACATATACAGATAATATACGGCTTTAACACCAGGGGGTGGTGGTGGTGGTGGTGGAGAATAATGGCGAAAAAAGGGAAAAATTAAAATTAACAATGCGGCCCAACGAGCACGTCTAACGTCTCTCATTTTTAGTAGTTAGAACATTTTCGCCGCATTTCAGTTTCATCTTTCTGAAGTTTTTTCAGCGTTCCCACTTTGATGCGATTGTACTGATGTGATACGTTTTACCAATGATCTTCAATGGATTTCCTTCTTGTTAACAATTGAAGAGTTATGAAAACAGAGTGTCCCACATGACTGTAGGAGTTTTAACTCGTTTTCTTAACTCATTTAGTTTGTGTGGCGTGTTTTATAGTGTTTATCGAACGGAGCTTTTAATCTTTAAAAGGCTCTCAACTCACCTTGGGGTTCATATTGCCATTTTGTTTAATGATTGAGGGACCTACGGTTCAACGTACACTTCATTTATTTGAAGAACTTCTTTTATGGCTTCCAAGTCTGGTATAAGATGAACGAATCAAATCAGCTGAAGACACAGCAATCAAACCAATTGTCCAAAAATGTAGCCTAAGAGTGATACTGACTGACAACCTCAGTGTCTTATTCATGATCTTCTCTATCAAATTCGTGCAGATCTTTAATGTTCTGACCCAAGAGCCACTCAAATGTTTACTGAGTTTGAGTGATAGAAAGGAATCAGGCAAACAGATGATTGATCAGAGTGTTACTGCTTTTGGCATGACAAGGAATATCAGAAAAGGCGATCTAACACCGAAAGCAACACACTGTGAAGCAAATTTTTTCTTTGTGTCAATATCGCGATGGCGATGGCCCGATAGTTAGCTCATTGGACTACCACGCAGAGAGTCTGGGTTCGATTCCTGGCTGAGTCATCAACAATTTTTCAAATCGCCATCACCCTTTCGGCGGGCAATGGCAAACTCCCGAAAGTAAAATTGCCTACGAAAAAACTTCTAAGGAGTGCCGTTTGGACTCGGCGATAAACCGTAGGCCCCACTCAGATGTGACAAAAATGAAATCATGAGCAATACAAATGAGTGTCAACAAGCTAAGCCATGGCCTATACCGGGCTGCCAGCGCCAATAAATTTTCATTTTTCAATAAAATAACCCAATCGTGGAAAGACGCAAGGGCACTACAAGCCCGTTCGAAGATTTATCAACTTACTCGTTTACTTAAAGAGTGCTACACTTTGGTGTAACTCTGAGTTTTAGCCAATTAACCTCTCAAGCACGAGGCAGACAAGGCTTATACAGTATGTTAAGAATAATGTCTCCTTTCTAGCTCATCACTACAGGTATCTGTAAGGCTGGTGTTGGTTCTATGCATCCTTCACCTCATGTTATTTTTCTTCGTTTTTTGGGCGGGTGAAACGAACTTGGAGCATTTCTTACCATTTTTCGAGATTCATACGCTGACGAGAGTTTGAAAATTGGGCGATAGGCAATGCATTGGGTGGATAGTTGCGACTTCAGTCCCTTACCGTTAAATCTTCACATAGAGCTCTGTCAGCTTGGTATTCTAAAAAATCGGTAAGTCAACTTGGCTTGCTTGGCAAAATGAATCCAGATTGTGGAAAAGATGGTAATCCGTTGAGGAAATATCAGGAGAGTATGGTGAATGCGGAAGAATTTAATCTCCCAGCTGCAACAGTTTTTGCATCGTCACCTGTGAGGTATGGGGTCTAGTACTGTTATGCGAAAGGGTCGAACCATGCCTATTGACCAACGCAGGTTGCTTTTCAGCATGCAATATATCCTCACAAAATTTTATATCATTTATCGTTTCTCCTGGTTCAAGAAATGAAAAGTGGATTGGTCCTTTTGATGTCCACCAAATTGTCACCATAACCTTTTTTGGGTGGAGATCGGGCTTAGAGGTGTGTTTTGGTTTTTCATCTGCATCCAACCACTGCCCAGATCTTTCGCGATTATCGTACAGTATCCACTTTTCAGCTCAGGTGACTATCCGGTGCAAAAACGGTTCAGTTTGGTTTCTTAATGTAAGCGATCCGCAGGTTTCCAGGCGCCGTAGTTTTTGGGATTCGTTCAGTTCATGGGGTACCCACTTATCGAGTTTATTCACCTTTCCTATGAGAGAATGGTGTCGACTTGTTGTCATTGGGGATACTCCCATGCTTTGTGCAATCTTCCGCAATGATTTCGTTGAGTCAGCATCCACCGTTGCTTCTAAAACATCGCCGTCAACTAACGTTTCCGGCTTCCCACGTGTCTCATTTTCAAGGCTAAAATCTAACGAGCGGAACTTTCCTAACCAACTTCATATAGTGCGTTCGTTTTACGCTACATCCGCAAATGCGTCATTAATGTTTTTCATTGACAGTGACTTCTTACGTCCTATTTTAAATTCGTAAAGGAAGAGGGTTCGAATTTAAACTGCCGACAGCATCGTAAATAATTCCTAGAATAAAAAATTCGGAACTTGTAACGAACCCTAAAATTCTCACACGTCAAGCAGACGTACCACATTTCATGTAGTGCAACCCAATATTTTGATTACCTTCCTAATTTTCCAATTTGCCCAACTCTCTCTTAATATTTTTATTCTATTCTTAGTGAAAAATTTACAAGAATTTAATGAAGAATACTTAAGTGATCTAGGCGGTCTCTTCACCATGCTTCCTAAAAGTGTGCCACCAATCTTAATTGTTTTCCTATCCTATCCTAAAGTGTTCGAAGTATTTTATAGAAAGCGAAAAACTTTAAGTGCAATTCTCTTATATCCCCATCTGAAAGGTAGGTCAACTCTTACAAGCTTACTTGAATTTGTATCGGTGTTAGATCCCAAAGCTTTTGATAAAATACCGCGTCAAGTGATCCTTTTCAAATTGTCTACCTATGGCTTTGATACCATGCTATTTAAATGGACATCTTCTTATCTCGAAAAGCGTTAAAGCGTTTGTTTTAGGCCAGCCCAACTATCTTCTTTTATGATGACTTTTGGTGTTCCACAAGACAGCCATCTATGTCCCCTTCTTTTCATCTTGAGTATAAGCAATATTGAGAGAATCTAGAAATCAATCTGGTTGTCTATTTACGCCGCCGAAGACACCAGAATTTTTGAAAAGTATTTCTGCATCCCAACACTGTTGGGAAGTTAGGCTTTCCACTTGAAGCCTAATGTCTTTGAATGCCAATCCATGGCATTGTTACGTAAGTGCAGTTAATCTCCTCTTCGGCTTTACGAGTATTTTCTGCACGGCTAACCTTTACGCCGGGTTTAACGCCTTCGCGACATTGGAATATTGGTCTATTGAGAATTAAATTTCCGCATATTGGTGATATGCTTTGTAAGCCCTCTCACAACTTCCAAGCTTATATAAAGGCCAAAGCTATTTTCTATACAGTCAGGAAGCTGAATTAACTGCGTCTTGTTAAATGGGTCACGGGAAATGAGTTAGTTAAGGAATACTCAGAGAGTTTTTCTGACCCCGAATCTGCCCTGGGATGACTCGATTCTCTAGAATCTCGGCAGATCAAGCAAATGCTTTCAGAGGTCTCTAAAAAGATCGGTGACTTTCCTGCTATCTATCAGTAGAGAGAACTTAAGAGTCATTTCCATAACAGGGCACTATTGCGAGTGGGAAGACGACATCAGAGAGCACTTGCTTCGTGAGCTTCTCCGCTACGCTCGTTAAACTGTATCAAAACTCGTAATGAGACAGCAAATAGGAGAAACTGCTCAAGTCTTAATTTTTTTGTTACTCAGTGTTTGCATTGACATTATCAGTTCGAAAACTCCACTAAACTGAATCCAAAATACTAGCTCCAATTTAAGGAATTAGAAACCTTTCCTCAAAATTTATATTTTGTAAATGATAACCACTTTTAAGATCGTATATCAGATTGTTGGCGACATTATTGTTAAACTTTTGTCCATGCAATATTATTTTCCTACAGTTGTAGCAGTTCAGAGGATCTCTTTTCTTTATGTCCAAACAGATAGGTTTTCGACAGCTTCTGGAGATTTGCTGGATGTGGTCGGGTAGATGCTAATTTTTGCGATCATCGTCATGGGTATGTACGAGGGCGGGTCAATAAGTCCGTGACTTTTTGAATTTCTGACCTCTTTACTGAAACAGCAACACTGCTCCTGTCAACAGGCATCTGTCAGTTGACTCCTGTCAAAATTTAAACTTGCTGCTTCAGTTAGTTTGTGTTTGACAGCAGCTGTTTTTATCAGACTACTCACTAATTTGAGGAGAAAATGGAAAAAAGTGAATTTCGTGTGCTTATTAAGCATTATTTCTTGCGAAAAAAAACCATTACCGAGACCAAGGCTAAGCTTGATAAATACTATGGGGACTCTGCACCATCGATTTCAATGGTAAAAAAGTGGTTTACTGAATTTCGTTGTGGTCGTACAAGCACTGAAGATGCCGAACGTCCTGGACGCCCAGTTGAGGTCTCTACACCCGAAACAATCGAAAAAATTCACGATATGGTGTTGGCCGACCGAAGATTGAAAGTGCGAGAGATTGTGGAAGCCGTAGGGATCTCGCATGGCTCAGTGGTTTCAATTTTGAATGATCACTTGGGCATGAGAAAGCTTTCCGCAAGATGGGTGCCGCGTTTGCTCACAGTCGACCACAAACACATGTGCAGTTGCCATGGCAAAAATCCATGAATTGGGCTAGGAATTGCTCCCTCATCCACCCTATTCTCCAGATTTGGCTCCGAGGGACAACTTCTTGTTCCCAAACCTGAAGAAATGGCTTGGTGGAAAAAGATTTGACTCCAATGATGAAGTCATCTCGCAAACAAAGGCCTATTTTGAGGACCTCGACAAATCATTTTTTTTGGAAGGGATAAAAAAATTGGAGAAGCGTTGGACAAAGTGTATAGAGCTCAAGGGAGACTACGTTGAAAAATAAAATTATTTTTTTATCAAAAAATCTGTTATTTAATCCAAAAGTCACGGACTTATTGACCCGCCCTCGTATGATAAGTTCAGCTTTGTCAAGGCTTTGATAAGGTTCTTCTATATTTTCATCAACTGCTCCATCTCTTCTCGATGTACCTAGCATCTTTTGAAGACTCGTTATGGTTTTGTTACCCCAAAAATGTCCTGTCTACCGTCTAGTAAAATCAGAAGTAGCACATCGATCACCTTGACTTTGCGCATTCCGAACTTGCCTGCAAGTGCTCCGCGGTGTTCATCGTCGAGGGTTGTTTTTCTTGTTTGCGATCGTTTTGTAAAGCCTTGATGATCAGAGGGGGTTTTCCGGTAAATGCTGGTGCTGCGGGTTGTAACCTTCATATACAAATTCGTTCTGTGGCTACTACTGTGTAAGTTGTCCACGGCAATGTTAGGCAGAATCTTCCAGATTCTCTTGATCAATCTGACAAGGCAGATGTGGTTCATCATCAAAAATGTGGTTCTATAGGTCATAACAAAATGGTATCTCGAACTTGCTGAGATGATATTTGATACGCTTGCAAAGCGAATAAGTCTGTTTCTGAGTTCGAATGTGATTTCATGTTGCCGGTGTATCCTTTCATACTTATTGTTGGTTGGGGTACATAATGTTGACGAAGGGAGGTTATGCATCTTTTTCAAGGAGGATTACCTTGAAAACGCAGTTTTTCAAGTTTTTTTTTTAGCTCGGCCTGACAGGGTAGGTAGTCTTGTGGATTCAAGCAATGCTGATGATTGTTCTACTCCAAACTAGTTTAACATTGCAGAAACAACGGAATCAAAGTGATCTGATCTGTTCGATCTGAATTTTCTTTCAACAAATGCTACTGAGCAAACTAGAGTAACATGTGGTTGGGAGAAGACTAGAGGTTGCTCACACGAAGGTGTCATGCTGCTGATGTTCTATTAACTTTTTATTGCATTGCAAAAGCTAAGGCCGCTACCAATGATAAAGTTGTTAGCCCTTGTGATTCGTGACGGTTGTTAGGTACTGGTACTATAGACGTTGTATTCCGATATATACTTTGACCTGATTAAGGGAACTGTTACCTTTATAAACGAACGGTTTTAAAAAAGACAGATAATGGCGCATTATTTTCAGAATGACGTCTTATATATATGAATAAATTTAGCCTAAGCTAGATCGAAGCCTGTCAGCTTTCCCCTGCTTATAAAAAAAAGCATTCCTGGTTGCACTTAAGAAAGCAGACGTGTTTTCGTCTTGTTTATTGAATTCAAGTGTTCCAAATCCAAGAGGAAGGTGTCGATAATTGCCTGGCTTGGCTTTTCTCTATTTTTCGAGGACATATTCAAAAAGGGAAAGTCATATTGTCTAATCAACTCATGAGACATTTACCTTATTTGAAGCCGCAACAAAGCTCCTGTATGTTAGTTTCCTAGCAAAATATTCCAAGGATTTCATGGTTCGTAATGCCTTATTAAAAGCAAAGAATGACATTTGAGCCAAACCTGATGTGGGACGATCACTGTCTTCTTAAAGACTTCAAAACAGATTCACCCTTTCCTTTTGTTCAAAAACAAAGTAGGTATTGTTACAGGGCTCCCATCCGGAGTTGCATGTGAATATCGGCTGGTTCGTTTTTTTAAATTTTTTTTTTAAAGAAGTGGGAACGCTGTTTTGGTTTTTGCCGAGCTTTTACAATTTCTTTTTCTGTAATTCGGTCTCTCTTTGTGCGCGCCTTTATGATTCAAAAATAAGATCTCCGTTTAGAAAAAAAAACCAAAATTTGTTTTGCTCTTCCCTTCTTCTCCCAATCCTTCAATCCTTGGCAAGGCTTGTGTAGATTGTAGTCATTGTCATCATCATCGTTGTAGTCGTAGTCGTAGTCGTAGTCATTCTACACCCATAAAGGGTAGTTTTTGAAGAAATAAAATTCGAGTACAAATAAAAAAAAAAAAAAAAAAGAAGAGGAAAAGTTGAAGAAAAACATAAACTGGTAAGCAACAACAACAAGATGAACAGAAGCGACCGTTTGAAACGGGGTGGTTGAGCAGAGTGTTTAAGAAGAAAAAAGAAGAAAATCGAAGAGGGACTCTTCTCAAAGTGAGTCAAAGGGAATCACAGTAGTAGAAGTAGCAGTAGTAGTGGTAGTAGAAGTATAGTGTTAGTAGTAGTACTAGGTCGGTGGCAAATAATAAAAGAAACTGTTGAAAAACTGTTCACGACTACAGCCACTCTAAATCGATAGTAACTTTCCGCGAAGGGATGGAGTAAAAGATGGATACTATGTGTGCGCGCCAACAAAACACCGTACGTCCATCCCCTTTACACTTTCATCCTATTGCCATCATCAACATAAACATCATCATCATCAGCATCATCATCATCATAATCGTCAGCATCGTCATCATCGTTGTCGTCTATATCGTGTTTCTTATAATATTTCCTTTCTCGAGGTCCTTTCTGGTGGTTGCCTGATGCCGCCGCCACCATCTCTTCCACCTCTGCCACTGTTCCTACTGTGTAGTTGTATAGTTTTAGAAAAAGATGTAGAAGCGATGAAGAAAAACTCGCCTCATCCTCTGTTTGGTTTAAAGGACCACCATTTACTACACCACCACTAGCACCGAACTACCTAACCTAACCATCAGCAGTCATTACCAGCAGAGAGCGGCGTCATCATCGTCATCCGTGTACGCTCTCATCTAAGCGAACTACGAGTACTTGTATCTAGTGATATTGAGGATGAAGTAATAATTTCTGCAGGTAGTTGCCCCATTCCGTCGCGGTTAGAGGGCTCCCGGAATTTTTAGTTAAACTTGGCGGGCGGCGGAAACTAGAAGGACTACTACTAGTAGAGCACATTATAGAGGATGAATGATTCGGGGGTTGTACGGACGGATACAACTACGAGTATGAGTATACTAAATTTTTTTGGTTTTTTTAGAAGAAAGGACGACGATTTGTTGCCGCGCCGCTATCACCCAGTGAGGGTGGTGATTTGAAAATGAAAACTTTTGTGCTTCCTTGTGTTTTTCTCAATTCTCTTACTTTTTTTTACGATTTTACTTTGCTTTTCTGTTATTTTTTTTTTATTTTAGAATTTTTGCTTTGCCTTCCACGTCGTCCTTTGGATTGGAAGAGGTTGTGTGAGTTTTTTTTTTTGCTCGTCCTTTGCGCTTTCATAAAATTTTGTATAGATACTAAATTTTCTAGTTCCTTTTATTTCCTTTCTGGTATTAGTGTTTATTTTCTGAAAAGAAGATTTATGTATATTCCCCCTGCCACTGGCGGTAGCAGCAGCAGTGGCGGCAATAGTAGCGACGGCGGTGGCATCGGCAGTAGCTCCCTTGCCGAAGGGGGTGAGTTACGACCGTGCGCGCTTAGAGGGGCCTGTTGTTCGACACAGAAAATGAGAGAATGGTGTAGGCGGGCTTGAAGGGAGATGTGAGAAGGGTGCTTACGTTTTGAAATAACTATAAAAAAATTAAAGGCTGCCGCTACTACTACACCGTTAGAGAGTCCTTTTGCTTTACTGCCGCTCGCGATTGTGTACCCCCCCCCCCCCTCCCCCCTCAAGTTTCTGTTTTCATTTTTTTATTTTATTTTATTATTTCGTTTTTTTTTTTTCGTTGCTTGCTCCTTGGATTGGCTTTGTATTACTTACCGGGTTGGTCGGAGCGGGTGGTTTCTTTAGGTGGCATCTTTTCATCCGCCCCGCCCCCCCCTTCAATTCACGATTCGCCAAAGTGGGTTTCATCTTTTTCTTTTCTACTGCTTTAGAGATTTATGTTGGTGATTATTTCTAAGTTTTTGTATAGGTAGTAAGCCCGTTCGCTATAAAATAGCGCGCGAGTGAGCATCCTTTGGTAAGATGGGTGCTTTCAGAAGGGTGGCTGATGCCAGCTTTGGCACAAGGACGAGGGAAAAGTAATGCCATTGCTATAATGTTGTGATGTTAGGTTTGTGTTGTTTTTTTTTTCTTCTTCTTTTTGTTCTTGTTTTTATTATTGAAGTCGTCCTTCTTCGAGGAGGCGAGGTGAAGAATAAGAGACGAACACCAGAAAGAGAGTGTAGAATGTGGAACTAAGCTTTCTTTTTTTATTTTTTTATTGTTTGATGTGAAGGGGAGGGGTAGGTAGAACTACCCAACACTATACTTATGCTGCTACTGCTACTGCTATTGCTATTGCTGTTGCTATTACTGGCGCGTTGATTGTGTGGTGTCGTTTAGTTGTTGTATTGGGTGAGCTGTTATAGTAAAGCTGTAAAGCAACAGCAACAGTGGAAGAGCACCCATCCATCTCTAGCATCCTTTTTTGGGGTTTTATGTGTGTTTGAATTTAATTTCTGTTTCTTACGGTCTTATTAAGGGGTAGCGATGGAGTATGCTAGTGGCAGCAGCAGATGGGTTGCCCACCGGGTAGGGGGGATTGACATAAATCGTCCGCTATCTTTATATTCAACTATGAAATGTAATACAATGATGCGAGTTTAAACGACATTAGGAGGTATAGCAAGCAGGCTATGTGGGTTGGAGGTGGTTTTTAAAACGCCAAAGCTATGCAGCAGTAGAAATACGAGTAGTCGTTGAGAAGCACTTGCTGAAGGCCACTGTAAAATACAAAAGATTGTTGATGGCTTTAGTTAGAGCGGAGCATTTGAAAGGGACGATAGGATGCAAGGATACAAAATACACGGATACAGAGTATGGGTGCAGAGTGTACGCCTTGCTTAGTGTTCAGTTTGGTATTATTGCAGGATGTGAAGGGATATTATTATTGCTTTTTTAGTGGCTCAATGGTTTAGCAGCGAAGGGAATTAGAAATACTTCTCAAGGGCTGCTAAAAAGAAAGAGAGGGAATTCCCAAATAGAAAGAAAGAGAACACTAACAACGATGTACATAAGTGTGCAAAAGAATGAATACCTACTCTGAAAGTAATGGGTAGTTTTCTTCGTTTTATTTTTTTTTAGATTTATATATTTTTGGATACAGATTTTCTTGGGATGTACGAGTATTTTTATTTTTATTTTTATTTCCTTTTTCTATTCGTTCTTTTTCGTTCGCCTAAGTTTGGTGGGTTATTGATTTTTAAATTTAGCGCGGGGTTGAGAGCTAGATGTTAATGTTAAATGTAAGCTTGTGATAGCTGCCATATTGCATGGGGAAATATCCATCCGTACAGTATGTCATTAAGAATGTAAATTGAAAATTTTCCTCTGGAATGACGGAGAATGAATAGAGAAAGAGTTTTTGTTTTTTTTTTCGTTTTATACAATGTGAGGAGGATTTTTTTTTTTTTGTTTTTTTCATTTACTTCAACAGTTCGATTGGTAATACACTTTTGATTTCGTAAAGGAGGTCTATTGTAGGTTTTTTTTTTTTGAGTTTTTGGTTATGGAATTATTTAGTGTCATGCTGGAGGGAAATTGTAATTACGACACGTGCATATGATTGAAGAGAAGCGCTGGAGTGCAATTAGCGACATTATTAGGATGGCTTATGTCGTCGCAGTAGGCAATCGAATCATGCTTTCATCGGTTAATTTGATTATGATGTGTTCATTTTTGTTTTTTGTTTTTTTGATGGACGATACATTGAAACAGATAAATTGTCCAAATTGCATCATCTTCATCATCTGTCTGTTAGAAAATATGTTTAGCTTGCATTGGGGGGTGAGTTCAGCTTTGACCATACTCAGAAAATTAACTCAAGCGAGCGCTGAAAGTGGCGTTAGTATTAAAGAAGCACGGGTCCTTGCGAAAGTAACCGATGACAACAAAGGTCCTGAGGTGAAACGCACGCGATCCGAGGTAGATACCCCACCTCACCCCGATGCGAAACGAGCTCGCACTGGGAAGACACCTGTTAACAAAGTCTCATATAGTGATATTGTGAACTACATATATTAGACTAGGTACAGTCCCAATGGATTTCGATCGTAATCCTCTCTCAGTTATGAAAAAATGGTTCAGATACAGTAGAGAATTATGGACATCACAATAGAACAGCGTGATGAGAGTACTAAACCTGCTTGGCTAAAGTAAGTCTGTGCAGATGCCATCACCGCAGAGAGGTTGCACAAAAAACTTCGACTTGCTAAAGAGGAAATGTGGGGTGGAGGTGATGCTTGTGGAGGAGGAACATTTTCCAAAACCACATGTCATCAGAGTTTTCTTTCCACATAGTACCGGAGTGGCAAGCGAACGTATTCTGGCGATACTTGATTACCAGAATGAAGAGCTAAACACTAGAACGTGGAGAGTTCTGCAAAGATCGGATGAGAAAGATCTGGTTCATCTGGTCTTTGCCATTAATGACAGCACGATGAGACGGCTTGTGGAACTCAAGGGGGTGATCTCGTTCCGCTTTGGACAGAGCAGGCTTATCCTCAAGAGTTTAGACAAGTGCTCAAATCAAAGCTGCAATAAAAATGTACAATCGTCAACAAGGACGACAAACAACTCCAGCGTTGAGAAGTGCGTTGACACGGTGATAGCCAGTACCAGCGCAGCGGCAATGGCAGCAGGAGCTAGCACAAACGTGTCATCCACGTCCAAAAATGCACTGCCTGAGGAACAAATGAAGTCAAGCGACGCAGACTGTCTAAACACCAGTCAAAATAAAACGAGGCCAAAGTTGCCCAAAGACCTACCTAAATCATACCGTCCTATAAGCTTGACATCGTTTTATCTGGAAAGAATTATTTTCGTACACATTAGAGGAAGCACAGAAACCAGCTTGCCTCTGCACCCATGTCAATATGCTTATCAGAAAAGCAGATCAACAGAAGGAGCTCTGCTAAAACTGACTGCAGAAATAAAAACGCACTCTGCACGTTTCTGGACATAGACGTCCAGATATGACTCCATATCAAAAGCTTTGTTCCACAGAAAGATCGATCGAGCGGTACAACCGTTGAGTACTCTGATGAAGTCAAATATCTGGGGGTAAACCTGGATAAAAGAATAAATTGGAGCTCACACCTTAATAATAAAATATCTAAAGCAACCAACGCTTTATGGGCCTGCCGCCGCATGTATGGAACTACATGGAGGATATCGCCAAAAATCAATCTATGGATCTATATGTTACAATGAGGCCCAGGTCCACCCCGGACTGTAGCCCAATTAAAGCAAAAGATCTATACATTGATGGTAAGACCCATCCTAACATATGCTTTTGTAGTATAGTGGACCAAAACTATTCAAAAGACCGCCATTACTAAGCCTGGGCATATCCGTGGCCTTTCGGACCTGCCCAACACCGGCTATTGAAGCAATAATAGGACTAATACCTCTACACGTGCACATCAGTAACGTAGCTCAACTAGTCTGGCACAAGCCAAAGAGCTGGATCTCCATGTACACCCGGACCTGACGTACCAGAACTAGACATGATCTGCGCGGTCACAGACCACCTTCAAAAGACTTTATGTTTCAACAAAGGTTTCTCCACGAAGATTCCCAGCAATGAGGCATGGGTTAGTAAACACCCACCAAATTACGGATGGTTCTAAAATGGAAACGGGAGTGGGAGCTGGAAAACATGGACCGAACACAAACACATCAATTGCCATGGGCAAGAGTCCTAGTGCATTCCAAGCTGAAATACACGCCATTCAAAAATGCGCCAATCTGATACCTAACTCTGGTATCAAAGGTGCGAACATCCATATATTCACGGACAGTCAAGCAGCTATAAATGATCTTAGCTCGCACGTTATTGACTCCAAATCAGTCATGCACTGCTTCAATACCTTCCAAAAACTAAGCTCAAGAAACCAGACCAAAATATGGTGGGTTCCTGAGCATGAGGGCATTGACGGACACGAAAAGGCAGACAAACTGGTCAGGAAAGGTTCAGAAACCCCCTTCAACGGAATAGTATATAAATCAAAATGCATCTCATACTGTAAGGGGACTCCAGGCCTAAGGTAGGCCAAACGAGCCATCCTATCCTTTAAAAAAAATCAGAAACCTAGTAGGATACATAACAGGACATAACGGTTTAAGATATCACCTCAGCAAAATAGGACTTGATTACTCCGAAGAATGTCGACTCTGTCTCGAAGACGAAGAAACAGCTGAACACATTTTATGCGACTGTCTAGTCCTCAATGGAATCAGGCGGAACACCTTCCTCAGAGAGCAACTCGACATTTCTGAAATAAGGGACTCCCTTGTTGTACGGTAAAACAAATCGGTTATTAAGGGATCTGATTTCATAATCTCAACAGCAGAGAGTAATTTAAAAACCTTTGTAAAGGTTGAAAGTAATTTTCGAGCTCTGCTGTTGATGCATTAGAAATGAGGGCCTTCTGGCGGAGTAATGCAGTTTTCAGCAGAAGATGAGCCTAGTTACCGAAAGAGTTGTATGAACTTACACGACTAAGATAAGATCAATTATACGCAATTGGTCAGTTGCCTAGTGGGATAAGGTTTCATAGAAATAGTACCTACGTCTGGGCTTATACTAAATGCACTGATAAATCTTCATTGCCTTGATATTCATTTTCTGAGCTGCATTTTTCAAGTGGTCTTCCCTTTAAGAAAACTGGATTTTGGTGCAAACATGACCGGAGGTTTTGAACTCACTGTCTCATGGACATGCTGTCTAATACAATGATACCAGAACTCCTGTTGTCCTCATTTCAGGAATGGTTTTGTCTAGAATGTAGTCGAGTCTTTACGAATGGCTACAAAACTGAATTATGATGGGGGCTGAAAACATTAGTTTTGATTCTGCATTAGTTCATCTTTCAAGCGCAGGTACACGCAATACTGATGACAATGTACGAGTACAATATTATGAAGAAGCGATGGAGAGGCCGAAGTTTTAGAACTGAAGCAACAACATCAGGCTACAGATACGCGGCATTGATATGATAGCTGCTGGTACTGCAGTTGTATTATCTAAAGTGCTTACTCATCTTTCAATGATATACTGAGAAATTTTATGTGGCCCAAAGAAAGTATGCCTAATGAATTGAATTTTTGCACTATGTGTGCAATCCAGAAGAATATACACTCTCTAAACAAAAAACAAACAAAAACACTGTGGCGCTGGCAGCCCGGTACGGGCCATGGCCTAGCTTCTTGACACTCATTTGTGTTGCTCATGTTGTCATTTTTGTCACATCTGAGCGGGGCCTACGGTTTATCTTGTAAGATTGCCTGTCGGTATTTATCCGCCAACTGAAGGTTACTGATTTATTGGTCGTATTGTATAATTCACTTCAATTCAATTCAGAAACAAAATTCACACCCCCAGGCAACTGTGAGACATCTAGTCGTTGGATTAGATAAGATTGTTGGGGAAGTGGGTATAACGAATCCCAGATCACTGCGGCCTCAAGTGGGCCTATTATGATATCATCCACTTAGAGCTCGTCTATGATGGTGCAATTTGTTACATAGATGGCAGCTCATCCAAAGAGCTAACCGCCTTTATATGTATGTCCGAGGTAAAATCGACCCATGTTATTACTGTCACATAATATTTGTTCTTCTGTTTCTACTTCGTCGTTGCACAATCTGTAGGTATTGTCTTGTCAGAAGGTATTTTTTGACAAGCCAGTGCCATATGAGAAAACCCAGGATCGGTCGAATCTGACCTCTACTAAAGTATTTCTATTCGTAGTAGGTGTTTCGTTCTATTGTGGGAACTGTTTGGTATACAATTTTTGGCTTGCCTGTTTCTTTCGGTATCCCTCCAGAAGTGGAGCTTCTTTTCCCCTAGCCAGGTTTTAGCACTCCTTTTTATAGTGTTTATTGGCAGCCCACAGAAAGCTAGCTAGGCTGGCTAGTTCGTCTGCTTTTTCATTACCTTCATATGCAATTAGTCCTGGCAGCCAAATCAAATGGACTTTGTTTGTAGTGATCAGTAGTTCTAGAAGTTGAAAGCAATTCCAGATAAATTTTAATGTTATTTTAGAGGCGTTAATTGCAAGTAGGGCTTCACTGCTATCGCAGAGAATGTAAATGTTTTTGATGGTTTTAGATCTGTTTAGAGTTCTATCGCATGAATTTCACCTTGAAATACAGAGCTGCTTGTATCCATACTAGGGTTTAGGAATGTTTTAGTGCGAGGACGATATATTGTGGCTCTAACTTCTTCATTTGATTTGGATCCATCTGTGTACCATACATGTGAATCCTTGGCAAATGTTGGTTTATTCTGTTTAGACAGTCTGGAAATGTAATATTAAAATCGTGTCGGAGGTTATATCGTGGTAGCCATTTGTCCAAATAGTTCATTTTTTCTGGATACCTGTGGGATTGTACTATGGATAAGGTTGGGATTTGGTTCATCCTCTGTGATGAGCGTGTAGGCATTTACCATTGCTTCTTTCATGAGTTCCAGATGAAGTGGTGGAATGTTTGAAATATCATTAAGTGCAGCTGTTGGAGACACAAGTTAGTCTCTGCATTTTTTGAGTTCAGTCTGTGCTGACCCCTGCGTTGTTTTATACCACTAAACGGCGGCTGCATACGGATTTATAGGTCTCGTTATGTCATTTTGGAGTTAGATCCCCAAGGGCTGTGTAGATACATGTGATACAAACAATTCTTTAAACGATGATGTTCAAAAAAGTCTTCTATGAAGGTCTCGGTAAAGTCGTATCCAACCTTTATCGAGCAGCGTGAAATTTACACGTCTACTCGGCAGTGTTAAGCAATGGGTGTTTCTTTTTGGGGATCGGTCGAACGACGCTTAAGACCCCATTCATTCGACCGTATTTTGCAATCAAGTTGAGTCATCTATCAGCTCATCAGAGGTTATTTTTGAAAATTCTGCTGTAAAGGCTGCAGGCGAATTATCTATATCTCCAGCACCAACTGCAAAAATACGACTAAGTATTCCTGATCGTCTTTGTAGCGTTCGGATTGGGCTTTAAAGACATGTTATTCTTACTTGAAAATCCTTCTTTCGAATCTCATAAGATCTACCTTTACTGCCATAACATGTTGCAAGCTGTTTGCTTGACTACATCCCAATCCATTAGATGATAGATGGTTTCTCTGAAGGCCGTTACAGTATACTGTGATTGTAGTTTTTGGCGTATAGTTCTTTTCAGTGCTTATTTTACTAGGTAATGAACAGTATATCTTCAATCAGCTGAGAATAATGAGTTAGTGGGTCGAACCAATGTCGATCCTACATTGCCTTGCGTCGAATAAAATGTTGGCAATTTGGTTGCCATTTATCGATCCGGATGTAGTTAAGTGCTGTTATGAAGGTTTAGATGTTGAAACAGCGCTTAAACTATTTCTGTAATTTCTTTTGCGTCTGTCAAGTGAAGAGAGCAGGTCTCTCGTCACGCTTTCATCGGCTTTTATCGTACAAATCAGTGTATTCATGTATTTTACCAATTACTGGCATCGATTATACAAGGTGGCGCAAAATTAATCATCCTATCGGAAGATGTTAAAATGTTTGCAAATGGCGTCATACGTCTATCATATTTGACATTTGTGAACTAGACAGCTGCAGTATACAGCCTGAATTTCGACGTCGATTTCCTTATCGTGTCGCGCCAACTGGGCAAATATTCTGGCACTTGGCTACTCGACTCGAACAGAATGAAACCTGACTGGGCGTTCAGCCGAGAATATCGCGGCTATGGCTGCCGATGTCGCTGAGAATGAAGAAACATCAACCAGACGACAGGCCACGCAATTGGGTATCACCAGATGGACCCTACAGTGAAAGACTTACACATGTTCCCGTACAAAGTGCAAACAGTGCATCAGTTAATCCCTCCTGACCGTCAATCATGTGTGAATTACTGTCAAGCCATCCTCAATCTCAACAACGAAGAGGAAGATTTTGTGTCGAAAATCATCATGAGCAACGAGGCGCATTTCCACTTAAGCGGTTGCGTCAATAAGCAAAATCTTCGTTTCTGGGGCACTGAAAATCCGCGTGTGATGCACGAAGAGCCATTACATCCGCTCAAAGCCACTATCTGGTGGGGACATTCACGCGGGAGTAGTGATTGGGCCGTATTTTTTGAGGACGCCATCGGCAATATGGTCTCTGTTACTGGCGAACGCTACAGGGCCATGATAAACGACTTCTTACTGCCGGAATTGGATGCGCGGGGCTTGGTGAACATGTGGTTTCAACAAGAGGGTGCAACCGCATACACAGAATGGTCGCGTAATCTCCCATTTTGGGGATTTGGCATGGCTAGCTGGATCGGCCGATTAAACCATTCCAAACTTCTTTCTTGAAGTCGCGGGCTTATGCCAACAAGTCTCAGACAATCGCAGCCCTTAAGGAGAATATTCGACACGAATGCGAACAATTATGACTGTAAATCTTGCTGAAAGTCATGGAAAATGCAATAAAACGGCTACAAATGTATATCAACACTGGCGGCAGCCACTTGGCGGATACCATCTTTTCCACTTAACAGAAAAAGTTGTAAAGGTCCAAATAAAGATTTCGCCACCTTGTAGTAGGTTCTACGTCATCGTTGCAGTGTAGCAAGTTCCTAACTACATACCAGGCAAGACTCTTGTTTTCTACTGAACTGAGAATACCGATTTAGCAAGCTCTCCTAACCTGAAGATATAGAAAACAACAATTGTTCTGCTTATAACATCTATGTCACTGTATTGGTTTATCTTTTTAGAGACCAATCCCACTCAATTTGCCTTCATAATCATTACTGAAACTGATACCCCTAAACACACTACAATTTCAATTCAAAACGTCCAAAGAATAAAAAGGTAGGTATTCCTTTATTTTGGCAAAATGAGAAAAGTAAAGAGGCAGGTCCTCCAACTGACAATGACAACAAAAGCCAACGAAACTTTTTGACAATTAAAACCTCATACACATAAAACCAAAAAACCAAAAAAAAAAACAAAAAAAAAAAACCGAAGCAGAGTAGAAAAAAAAAAACAAAACCCGCATCATTGTAAAGCCAGCCTATCTTTTTACCATCTGTACATTGCATTAGCTTATACATCCATACAAATCTAACCCATACATAGGCACGTACTTTGTCTTGCTCTAGTGTGCCCTTCGACATAGCCCTCGCGCCCTACGCCCACCCACCACCCCCAGCACCATCCTTTGAACGATTTTGAATAGAAAAACAACCATCGAAAAAGCAGTTTGTAAAAAAAGTAAAAAAAAAAAACAATAAAAAAAAAATTCTAATAAATTTGTTTTATGTGCGCTCTCGTCGCCGCCGCCGATGCCACTGAGAGCTGTGTTTCTGTTCAGTTTCCCTTCATGTTCGTCGTCTTCTACTTATTCTAAGGGTTGTATGTTGCTGTAGTCCCCCATTTTTTGCCATTAATATTACACGGCTCCCATCAAGTTCTGGCTCTTCTCCGCCCGTTCTACTAGCCAACAAACTCCGAAACCTATTTCTTTCTCTCTAAACACACTATACTATATCAACCCCTATATAGAAGTGGGGTGGTGGCAGAGCACTTGAGTGCAGGCTTCACTACAAGGAACAAACGAACAAGGAATAGCGCAGCGCGGATAGCAGGCGACATACCATACTCGTACAGCATCCCGATCCCGATCGACCGACCGACCGACGACGTACTCGTACTTAGTTTCGGGAAAAAAGGATTTTTGTGTATTTGTTAGAAAAAAGACTAAACAACACAAAAAGAGAAAAACATCCAAGAAGAGAGGGTAAGTAAGTAAGCAAGGGATGGGGGAGGGGTGTGAGTCTCCTTTTTTTTTTTTTTTTGAATCAGAAACAACTCTGAGAGTATTCCTACGCCCACTACCACCCCACCATCACAATCTCTAATAAGGAAAAAAAAATAAACGAAAATGTAAAATAGTACGAGTACTCGTACTGAAACCCGCAATCCGAACACGTACCCGCGTGAAAGTTGCTGCGCTCAAGGGAAGCTGAAAGCCTGTAGATACCGGAGACGTTAGCGACGACTGCAAAAGAGCTGAAGATAACTCGGAAGAGGGTCGTGGAGAGGGTTACCGAAGGTAGTGCGGTACGGTACAATGTGGCATTATACCTTCGTGTATATACAATTAAAAATGTAAATCAGTCGTAGAGCGCTCGCTATACTACTTACCCCTGGCCTTATAGTCATACAGCAAGGCATCCCTTTGCATATCTAACACATTGCTAAATTTGCTCGTATGTATGTACTAATATGAGAGCAAGTACGGGTATGACTACATACGGATACAGATGAAGATGAGCGCCGAGCGGGCCTTCATTCGCGGCTAAGGGCAACTTTTCACTTACCACCATCCATACCCCCACTCCACGGCTTGCTGCGTGTACTTTTTCTTCACCACCTTACTCTGTTTTAGCCCGTTCACCATTGTATTTTTCGAAATTTTTGTTGTTAGGAACTAGAAGGGTGGCCCCATGTCATGTATCGCATTCGCATGCACACGTAACATGTATTATAATGTGTGTACGAGTATATTTGTATACCAGCGTTGTGTATCCTTCCTTATATGAATTAGGAGAAAACGAGCAAAAAAAAAAAGAAGCAAACTGAATAAAAGAAAAAAGAAAATTATAATGCCGAACAACTGGAGGGAAAAATAGCGATAGGAAAGAAGCGTACTCGTAGTTGTCGTTGTAGGTACGAGTATATGAATACAAGTACCCGCTCCTTTTTTTCAGTAGACTCATATTAGATGGGGGTGGTAAGTGGGTAAATGTGCCGCATGTGGTGGGGGGGGGGGGGGGAAGCAGTCCTATGTGAGCTAACAACTCGTATTATTTTACAAATTGATTTGAATTTTAAATTAAATTTAATTGTTTTCGCAAGAACAAAAAAGAACAGAAACGGAAACGCACACACAGCTCTCGCATGCGGAATAAACCTTTAATGGAAATTTCTTCTGGAACACTCATACGTGTACGCTCTTTTGCATTTTTCCTGAGATCACATCACATTCGCAGGAATTATTGATATGATCACACTTCTGCATAGGAATTCCAGATGTTTCTATGGTTCACTGTGATCTGCTACATACATATACGTGCAAACAGGTACATTGCTAACGTATCTAGTGCAGCACTTTAGACGCTGTAAGATGCTCAATTTAAGGCTCTCCCTACTTAATTTTTATGTAACATTTCTACAGCGATTACTTAGCTATCATTGTCGGCCATTGTAACATTTTGGATGTCGACTGGGAATAGAATCTTTTCTTTTACTGTTTGTGCTTCCTGTCTCTACTTATCTTTTATTCGTAGATCTCATAAGCCGTCACGGTTCAAAGGCTTCTGCAACATATAATCACTGATCCAGAAGTTTCTTCGTGAGGATTGAATATTGGACTTAGAGCATTACTTACTTACTCTTACTCTAGGTGGCCCTACAATCCGGGGTGAGCCACTCCAGCCAGATCGATCTTTCGCTAACTACCTCCGGTTTCACGCCATAAGTCGACTGCGGCCCACTGAGTCGCCTTCTTCCTTTATTGCGCTGTCCCTCGGGGGCGTCTTCGAACAGTTCTCGAACAGTTCGTCGTTGTATCTCCTCCCCCACTCACCATCAATACCGACCGAATATCACGCAAAGAATTTTCGTCTCAAAGAAGCCAAGAGCACCCTTAACCATTTTTAATAATGTCCATACCTTTCCATAGAGCAAGACTAGGATCATTGAGAGGGGGATTTGGCTTTTCTAGTCAATTGCCTAAAGAAGTCGGGATTGCCAAGAGTTATTCTTCGTTTGATCTCAGCACTGGTTTCGTTGTCTGAATTGACAGCGAAGCCTAGGTAGACAAAGTCCTTAACAACCCCAAGAGTACACCTATATGTCGAGGATGGCATTCTGTCTTAGACGTCGGTCCTTTCTGCTTGGTCTACCCCTCGTTAACCACTAAATCCATTTTCGCAGCTGCCGTCTCCATATCCGCACTGACATCACGGTGATTTCTTCCGATTATTTGAATGTCATCGGTATAAGCTCTTGTTGTGCCTCTTGTATAAGGGGTTAAGTTTTGCACTATTCTTTCAAAAACGATGTTAAAGAAAGCGCATGGGCTCTTCTAAATCTTTTTCTGACATCAGCGGTGAGATCTTTACCTACTATGTTGGAACAGTGTACATTCTTCATAGTCATCCAGCACAAACGAACGAGTTTGGCAGGGGTCCTAAAACTAGATATGTATACCGAGTACAGCTCGTCTGTATAGATACTGTCATAAGCGGCCTTTAAAAAGATGAATAGATTGTGTGTATCAATTTGAAGCTCATGAGTTTTCTCCAAGATCATCAGTGGTATAAAAATTGTGTCGATTGACACCTTTGGCCTGAAGCCAGACTTTCATTCGACCATATTTTACAGCTGAGTTTTTGTATTATCTTTACTTAGTCATCGCCTGCCGCTTGGAAAAGCTTGACAATCAGTTAGGCCGTCCACTGAACAGTTTTGTTGGATTTAAGGTTAGATAAGGCCATCTTCACTTTTTTCAGATCAGGTGGACGAAATTGTTGGTCCACATCGTTCTAGTTGAAAGGTTCAATCTGCTTGACAGCGATTAACTGCGGCTCTACTGTGTTATTCCCTTGTTCATTTATACAGGCTTCAGTTAAATCTCATTCCTGGAGTACCATCTATAAATTTCCTCGACCGCGCGTCCTTCTGTGTCGCTTTGTATGCATTTTTCTTAGCTCTATCTGCTTGCTAGCATTAGCCGTCAAATCAAACTGTACGTCGTTGTGGTGGACAAATAAAACTGGTGGCCTTCTGGCAGTGCTGCCACTGGTCTTCGATGCTTGTTGCATATCTTACGATAATAGCCGTACGAAGTCGTCCATACACCGAGAATTGTAGTGATGCCCTTGGCGTTGTAATTTTATTATCCTTTTCAGAAGCCCAGAGTAAGCTCTGACTCTTGTAATTGACCATATCATGGGATAAACTTTGTAAAGCTCTTGTTGTAGTAGTTAAATATTACGATCGATTTCCAAGCTGATTAAAACATTTTACATCCAACTATTGTAGCTTAATAAAAGTGACATACGTGCTACATAAAATCAGTAATAGCAGTTATTGTCAGAAAAAAAAACGTAATAAGTTACTCTCGAAGGAGCATCAGACCTAAATTAATCTGTATGTTGTCTCCTCTTTTACACTTTAAAAAGATGGGGTGAGGAGAAGTGATTGTGTTAACATCATCTCCGCTAATCAGGTAGTTTGAAATGTAGTGTCATCCATACAGAAAACCATCTCATGCAGTATATACCTCAGTATAAAATTAAAAAAACAAAAAAAAACAATTTAGTGCTCAATTAAGTTAAAGCTATTTATAGAGCATCTAGCAATGCATGTCAGAGATGAAGAAATAGACTGATTCCATAACCTTGTGTGAGACCAAGTGCAGTCTGAGCAAAAGGACACTTTTAATATTGTCTGCGTTTGAGGAATCTGAGTTTCAGATCTTCAACATAAGGAAACAGCAAATCGATGTTAAGGGTATTTATGAAATGTATTATATTGAGTTCCTAAAAACGGAATGACTACTTGGTTAAATAATACTCGTAGTATGTGTAATACATAGTTATACATATGGACCAGTCATTTACATAAGAAATAGTATTGAGAATATTTATCCAAACCACCAAGACTACTTACGATGTTTTGCCCAAAATTACTGACGTTACGAACGAAAACTCAGTCGAACGAAAAATTAAAACGACAAGAGTCTCCCCTAAGTGTTATGAATAAGTAAGTTCTTCTCATGTATGATAACAAGGCTACCAACATCAATACTTGGGTTGGCTGATGTCCACTTTGAACGACTCTGTAGATCCTAGATATGCTCTGATGATCACTGTTTCACTGCATTTATTCTACGCCATCGTTGAATATAGCAAATACGATCTATTGTCGCAACCTCCACCACCTGATCTGCAAGCAATTACAATGGACACAATATTTAAATACAGCAATCAATTTGGCGACTTAATTTAACGAAGAGATATTTACTAGGTGGGGTGAAAAGTAACCTCCTTGACCGCCAGAATGCGCTGCTCCTGTAAAAAAGGTTATAGTGCCTTGAAGTCCGTTCATATTTAGGCAGACATGCCAAATTTCAGTGCGATACTGTCTTTAGTTTTGTTTTGACAGCTGATTGTTGTTGACGTGTTTGGCATCATGTTGAGTGTGGAAAAAAACGATTTTCGTTCTTTCATAAAACATTATTTTTTTGAGAGGCAAAACGGCCAAGGAAACAAAAGAAAAGTTGGATAAATATTATGGGGCTTATGCTCCGTCAGATTACAACGTAAAATATTGGTTTCGAGAGTTTCGTGGTGGCCGAATCTCCACTACCGATCAAGTCCGCAGCGGTAGGCTCTCCGATGCGGTTACAGAGGAAAATGTCAAAAAAATACATGAAATGGTGTTGGCTGACCGGAAAGTGAAGGTGCGCGAGCTAGCAGATACCACAAAGATTAGTACTGAGCGCACGCACCATATTTTGGGCAATATTCTACACATGAAAATGTTATCCTGCCGCTGGCTGCCGCGCATGCTCACTCCTCACCAAAAACACGAACACGAGAGCACTTCGAAACAGTGTTTGGACTTGCTGATGCGGAAGAGGGCGCACTTTTGGCATCGATTGGTAACTATTGATGAAACCTGGATCCACTATTACACACCAGAGAACAGAAAGAGTGCTCGGCAATGGACTGATGCCGGCACGAATGCTCCGAAGCGGCCGAGGGAGGCTCAATGGGTCGGAAAGGTTATGGCGTCGGTTTTCTGGGATTGTCGTGGCATACTCTTCGTGGACTACCTCGAAAAAGGAAAAACGATTGATGGCCGAAATGGCTGCAAAACGGCCTTACATGAAGCGAAAAAAAATTTTGTTTTTGCAAGACAATGTGCCGGCGCATAGGAGTATCGCAACCACGGCTAAAATCAATTACTTATGGCTCCAATTGCTGTCGCATCCACCGTATTCGCGCGTTTTGGCTCCCTCGGACTATTATCTCTTCCCAAACCTCAAAAGATGGCTTCAGCTCACGCGAGGAAATAATCGACGCCACGGAGGAGTATTTTCCAGACCTTCCGGAAAATTACTTTACGGACGGGATCAAGAAGTTGGAAAATCGCTGGAATAATTGTATCAAGCTAAAAGGGGACAAACAAAAATTTTTTTTTTTTAAATTAAAAATTTACAGTATCATTCGGAGTCCCTACTATGACACTGAAAGACATCACCTTAGTAATCATCATCATATTCAAACAAGTGCGGATGACTTCAGTTCCCAAATAGTCTAATTAATTTAGTTGTGTGAGTAAGTTGCATCGAAATGATTAGTTGCAAAACTAAGTTCGCAATATAGTGATCAAAATGAACTAACTTATGCCCAACACTTAAGAGTTGCTTATTGTTCCTTTTATGAGTATTGAAAAAAAAACTGTTGGGAAGCATTTCACAATACAGTGATTGTCACAGTTTAGTAAGCAGTAGTACCAGGGTTTCAGCCGGTGCGGTTTTTTGAAGTCCGCTGATCAGAACTAGTTCTATGATACATAATTGGACCCTATAAAAGAGAATATAATTGAAATTTTAGTGCTGACTGGCAGCTGGTTGCATCCAATTGTTTACCTGTTAAGTGGATAACAAATGTACAAGCTAGGAATTCCTTCTTTTCAACACGTGAACATGAAGAAATTTACGAATCTGTCGTAGGTATACGGCCGCAATAGAGTTATATAAAGAAAAATCTCAAATTAACTTGCTAAGTAAGTATGTCCGCTTTTATATTTAATTGGCTTTGAGTCGTATCCACTGGTATTTATAAACTACTGGCTCTGGTTTCTTCCAAGGATTATTAAGTCAAGATACAAGTGCGAATAAGTAGAAGTTTATAGACAAAAAGCTGTTAGAAATGTTTGTTTCTTTAACACTTTCGAAGTAACCCTTGGAATGTTATGGACTTAGCATCCTAAGAAGATTTCATTTAAAAATTACCCAGCTCTTGGATCTGTCTGGCCAGGTTTTAATAGTTGTAATAGCATCAACGTCACTGACTTGCTTGTGAAAGTATCAGAGGTATTTTGAAATCCCTTCAACAATAGTATAAGTAAATATTTAGGAGGAGTTCCTGCTGACGGAGATGCATCACGTCGACTTAAAATCGTGGAATTAAGAGAAAATGATGAGAGCAATACATGCTACAAGGTTTGCCATAGCCAGAGATGAAACCTCTGAAACTGCAACGGCTACGTGGAAGGCTCACTTACTTTAATCGATTCTGAGTATTCAGTGTACTAATCTCCAGCCAATAAGCTTTCCTAGTGAACAGGGACTGTGGCTGACTGAGTCAGTTGAGCAATCAAAATTAGTTGGAGTCCCCGGTTAGTAGCTCGCTCTACCTAAGCGGAGTCTTCTGTTTTTACGAGATCCCCTTCATGTTGAAATCGTGGCCTCTTCGAACGTTAGTTGGTATTCTTTTGTTCCATGTATTCAAGCCTTTCTAATTAAGTCGATGTCGTCCTTGCAAACTGAGACCCAAATCACTCATCAAAGTTTGCCTTCAACATGACTATAAACGACTCTCTTTTGATGAAGTTTATGCTTCTATACCTTATCCATCTCGATAAGGACTATTATTGAAATTTTTATGGTTAGATCTATTATCCTTAGATAAGGGCGTCGGTGTCGACAAATAACTAACTAACAACTTCCAAAATAAAACTATCTCTTAGATATCATCGCAATATACAAGAAGTTTAACAGGGTTTTGGGAAATTTCCTGCGATTGTCGCCCAGTTTTCTCAAGTATGACATTGAAGAAGTAAAATTATACTGCCTCAGCTTGACTATTAAGGCGCAGCTAGCTTGTCAAAACTAGAAATGGTTCTGCATACTACGTCTCTTTAAGTATTGTCATATACGTTTGGGGTTTTGAAACCTATTGAGATGTTGAGTACAAGATCTTGTGGAAACTTGGTGAATTGTGGACTTATCTGACCGAAATCTCACTGATATGGCCTAGGCAAATTGTTGGCAAATGGTTTCACAAAGATCTTCTAAACATAGTTAAGCAAAGTGATGTCTGTATAGTTGGAACATAGAATATAGTGGATCGGGAAAACATTGCATTTATCAGACCTTTTTTCCTTCTTAATCGAGGAAGTGAGTAAGTGTACGATTGCTCAGTGTGGTAACTTTAATTTCTTGAATTTGGTGCGGTAGACGGAAGTCTTGATATTTATCAAACAACTTGAATAGTTCATGTTATTGTATCATCCAAACGATCTACTTTCTTAATCAAGGGATTTTATACCATTTCTCCTTCTTCCAAGGAAGTCGCTGTTTACTCCTCGAATTTTTACTTGTTTGGATCCAGAATTATTTCCGCCCTTTCAAACGGTGACTCTTCATGAGTGAGCTGGTTTGATAAAAGTGTTGCTCTTCATTAAATATTGGGTTTCATTGCTTGGTCGAGTTAAACTCAGCTTATCAATTGCAGCATTTCTGATGGCTTTTTGACATAAATTTTGATGTTTAGCTAATAGCATGTCAACGATGGAATTATTTTTCGTGTAGGTATACCTCTCTGCGACTAGTTGGGATCAAGAAAGTAGTGTTTAGTTTGAAATAAGAAATTGAATAATTGTAGGTAAAAAGTACAGGTCTGAGTATAGAACCCAGTGGTACTTCATTTTTGAATGTAAATCTCCAGAGAGTTATTCTTTGGCAGCTTTGTTGGACAGACGATGCATGTTAACGATTCGAAATATCTCAAAGTATTTTAAAATAGAAGTAATGGAGTAGAGCTAGTAGGGCAGCACCTGTCCTTTTTATTTTCATTTCTTAGTTTTATTCCCTATCTTTCTCTCAATGTAATTAGGAAGGGAACAACTACCATCCATATCTAGAAGAATGAAGGGATGTTCAGGAAATTTAACTGTCAACGAGATTTTGGCTTCAAGCAAACCCACCAGCACTTTCAATACACTCGTACTTGTATATCACGTAAAAGCAATTAATGTTAACAGTACCACAGGGAAATCTTTTAAGGAAATTCAAGTAAATTCGAATGTTGCCTACCCCATTTGTACTACAATTCAGTACTTGGTAGAAGCTAGTGTTTTTGAACTTTGTAGTTTCCTGGAATTCATTTTCATCCCTTCTGTTAGGTTTTGGAAACGAGGTAAAAAAATACTTTTCTGTACCTCAATAGAAAGTCATATTATTGCTGCTTGTAGACTTACTCTGTGACAAGCTTGTGCTTCCTATAAAAACAATTCCACATCTACAACGTAACTTATGTCTTGAAAGCAAATTCCTATAAATTGATGTCTAGAACAGAGTCAAATGAAACTCGTTTTAATGACATTAGAAGTATACCTTCGTCTGTCTACCTTTCCTAACAGCCTTCCTAGACAATGATTTGTTTCACATAAAAAAAAATAAAAAATTACATTTTCCAAACAACATCACCACATCAACTTTTACTTTCGCTTCCGCTGACAAAAACTTGATTTCTCGTCAGAGGAAAAATAGGAAAAAAAATTCACCAACCGACACCCGACATTCAACCCCTTTCACAGGATGACAAATACAATCACATCTAAAGTTGCAATCCCATCGCCTTCCTCTACCTTTGTTCTTGTTTTATTTTCTATGCAAGAATGCCAGAAAACTGGGTAAAAAAAAACTCAAACTCAAATACCCCACCATCAAGGAAATGAAAAGATATCCTTTAGTCTCAAGCACACAGCCTCACTTTTTTATTAAACAAAAATAGAAAGTATAAAAATAAATTGTGAAAAAAAAAATAGTCATGTAAAAGGGACGAAAATAAAAACAAAACCAACGCGAATGTCATAAACAGAATACTTCAAATCAAAAATCTATGAAGAGTAGTAGAAGTGGTAAAAGCTGGAGAACGGGATGAAAAAAATTGCAGTTACCAGGCACTTTCAAGCACAGACGACTATGACTACGACTACGACTACGACGACGACGACGACGACGACGACATCCTGTCGTCCTAGAATCCTTGCCAAGATGGAATAAAAGAGTTCATCAGCGTCATCATCGTGGTAGTAGAAGTCACAGTCAAATTGAAAACACCATTTTTCTGTTCTTCCTGATTCTACGACGGTTTTTCCCTTTTTTTTTTTGAAAGGAGAACATAAAAAAATTTGAAAAAGGGGTGGACTTGACCCTTAGTAGAAATAAGAACAAGTACGAACACAAGTACAAGTATAAGTACCTACTCTCAGCATGCATACGATTAAAGTTGAGGAACGAGCTCATATGCAAGCACAACATGGCTGGGGTTGATGATATCCTGTAATTGGATGACGGCAAAGGGAGAGAATTTATATTTCCTGTCGAAAAACTATCCCACAAAAGTTCAGGGCAAATTAATTGGTCAGGTCATACTCGTTGACCTACGAACGTGTCTCAACAATTGACCACAACTCAACCCTTTAACTATCACCCACTTTTACACACATCCCAATAAAGTCCAGGTACTGGCAAGCAAATCACAAGTAAGCATTGAAAATCTGACACCAATAGTAGATAAATAGTTGGCTGGATGTCCTGCATTTGAATACAAATGAGCTGTCAAACAGGGACCGGGACCGGTTTACTACAGCCGGGCATCGTCATAGAAACAAAAAGCCAACAATCACCCCACTTAACCTATTTTGGCACTCGCATTTGTGTTGTACCAGTAAGGTATGTAGTATTCGTACATGTTACCCTGTCATCACTATGTCATCGAGCTAAAAAGAAGCACCAATTGGTTTTTTTTTTTTTTTTTTTTATCATTTTCACCCCTAACCTCTGGACTATGACAACACATTGAACATCACCATCCCACCATCATCACCACAGGGTCTGTTGACAGCCAGTAGAAGTGGGACAGAGGGTAAATATCAGAAGATTCTTTCAGGGAGCGATAACCCGAGTTAAGCTGGACAAACTTATTTGGGAAGATCCTGAAAATTTACATTTTATCTCGACAAAGATATCCGTATCTTTGCTTAAGCATATGTGTCAATTTGCCAAAAAAGAAAAAAAAACAAAAAAACCACATGCCAGCCAGGGTATCCGAAACCAACCAAAGCAACCGAAGCATCCAACAAGTGTGCATTTTCGACGTGGGCGGAGGTGGGGATATGTGTTAAGACGGGCCGGACTAATATATTCATCCCTTAAGCGGGCAGAGCATCCAAGACTTACCCTCCTGAGTATGAGTATGAGTACGAGTATGTGATGGCAATGGGCGACGGCGATGGTGATGGTGATGGCAAATGGGCGATGAAGAAAAGGAAGAGAAGAGAAAAGATTTGCGACGTCCTTGGACGTGGATGGTGTTTTTTTTTTCTTTTTTTTTTCTTTCGTTCTTTTGATTTAGGGTTGAGTGAAGAAATTGCGACTTCATTGGCCTTCGTCAGTCTCCGGTAAACATACATTCAGAGAGTCCGGAAGTCCAAACACTTAAGAAAGTCCTAAAGCTGCCTTTGCTTTAGGTTTTGCCTTTGCCGTTGCCTTTGCCTTTGCCTTTTGCCACTCGTGTCGTGTCGCGACACATTTGTGTACGAAACGAAGACGACAACGAAGATGAGGGCGACTTTCACGTCGTCGGCGGGGCATGTAGCCGACGATAAGATGTCTTTCTTCCATTTCAAGTGGGTGGAGGTGCTTTTGGATGGGTGGGCGTTCGAGGTTGAGGGTGGTTTCGAGATAACCAGAACCTTTTTGCTTTCGTATATTAACCGGGAAGGACGTCAAGTGAAATTCTGGTGTGGCATGCCATGGTTCTGGTGTGTTGGTTGGTATGTATGTTCTTGATTTTTTTTTTTTTGTGAGGGGGCCTTCCCCCCCCCAACAATTGCAGTAGGATTCGAGAAATTGGATGGTTGGTTGGTGTTACCCATCTACGCCAACCGGTGATAAGGATGAGAGTCATTTTGTTAAAGAGTCACCTGTTGCTATTGTACGAATACCGTGCACAGAATGATTTTCACACCGAGAGCTTCTACTTCTTCTGTTGGTGGCTTTCTGGCTTCCTGGCTGGCTGCCTGGTTGACTCTGTTGGAATGTACAAATCGAAAAGTATGTGTGTTTGTGTGCATGGATAGTATGTGGTGGGTGGGTGGTTGAGTGAGATCTGACTTTCAACCTCAGAGAAAGTTGAGGAAGACCAGAATATAACGAAAGTGAGAGTTGATGTACTTAACAGGAAGAAGATTTTCTCGTTTTCCTTTCTTTTTCTTTTTTTTTTTGTGAAATTCCAAAGTGGGCATTCTGGCTTTGCATGAATGAATGTTACGGGGTGGTCCAACATAAGCCACCCTCTCTCGGTTCCCGTTTCAATGTCATCTGTTGAAATTGGTACGAGTGGAGGAGGAGTGAAAATACCGGAATTCTGTGAATGAAAGAAGGTCGAGACAGAAGTTGAACCTTGAAAAACGACTGAAATTGAGTTGCCTCAAAATGTAAGTAATTGAAAATATTTTCAATTTTTTTTTCTTTTTTTTTTTTTTGTTGAAAGACCGCTCGATTGGCAAGTTAACAATGTCTATCGTTTTGTTACCAAAGAAAGGATGTCTATGCTGTTGACTGGTATTCGTCTGTATGGGTTTTATTTTTTTCATCGAAGAAATGTGATACTTTCTTCTTCTTCTATGTCCCTCCCAGAAACTAGTTTACGAATTGGGAAGACAAACAAATTAGGGGGCGCAAAAATATTACAAAAAAAAGAAAAACGTATTTCGAAGATCATTAGCATATGGGAGAGGTATTTGGTTACTAGAAAAACTTGACTTGGGCATATTTATTACTCGTATCCTCATGTCCTTAACTGAGTGTTTTATTTTCGGTTGACAGTAGACATTTATCCTTTTTTTTAATTTTTTTGTGGAAGCTTCTGTTAATAATATCGATCATCAGTTGATGAGTTGTTTATGAGTTGAGGTGACATACTGGTGTCAGACTTTGATGTATTGCACCTAGACGTTCGAGCATAATCGTATGTGCGGTGGTGTTGTCTTTGGGAATGAATAAACCGTCTAAGGGATTAAGGATCGAGTTACTTGTAGGAGGTGATGAGAGAATCTTGAGGGTAAGAAGGACGATTTCGTTAAAGATGACATGCAATGTAGGGGAAGATATTTTTTTTTATATTTTTTTGAATAATTTGTTGGTAAATGTTTTTGCAGCCAAAATATTGCTTCACATCGAGGATTATTGTAATTTATTCTGACATTTACTATGCAGAAATAAGGACGGGCAATAACCTTTTCACAAAATGCCAGTAAACTAACGAGCATGGCTCCTCAGAGGAAGGGTTCATTTAAAATCCATCAGTGTTCGCAACGATAAGTCATTAGACACATTGCACTGAGAATATTAAATCTGATACACTGCAGCTTTGTCAGTTTTTACTTATATATTGAAATTAATCTGACGGTCTGCAACACTGACACATCTCGATCTCATTTAAGTCTAAGGCCTCGACATTTTAGTACTAAACATAGGTCCCATAGACTAGACCTATAGTGTTTAGATACTTATTGACCAAAAGAAGGTTTGGTCTTTCTCGTCCTCCTTCATCTTAGGAAATAGTTTGTCTTTTGAAGCTAAACCTAAACTACGAAATTTCTTCAAAATAGACGTACGCCGAGTCTGACTTTACGACAGAAGCTGAACACTTTGACCTTCACAAGCACATCTACGAGGACTTCAACTCACATAAATCAAACTAAACCTGGCATCTTTTGTTGGTCTGATTGGTAGAGATGCATCACACATGTCTAACAAAAGGTCCTTAGAAAGAGGACGTAAGGCGGAAAAAAACCTTAATAGAATCAAAGGTAGAGTAAATCATTAGAAAACCGGACATATCCCATGAGTTTATCTGATATATACGAAACTCAAGTCACTAGAAATTTTTAAATCTGACACATCAATGATCCGACCCTCCTGTGTGGGGACTTCGGAGCAACTACTCGGTCACGCTAAAAAAAACATAGTTACCACACTGTTGCCGATCATCGCAAGTAAATAGGGATTGCAAACTTCGAGTCAGCATTTAGAATGTTAGACTCCTCAATAGACCGTGCGGAGCAAAGCAGATATAACCGTCTTTTTAATATGTTGCCAGCTATAAGAAAAGCAGCGCTTATTTGGAAGCGAATGTGTTATTAGAGCTAGGCTTAGGGAAAAAGTCGGTTAACTTGATATCCTAAGGAACCAGGAAGTTCGTAAATACCTTAGAATTAGTTTCGGAAATGATAGAGACACGGACAGTGACAGTGATGGCCCACTTGCCTCCAGATTTTGTCCTATGATTCCTAAAAACGCTCAAGGTGAGGCTGTAAATCTGAGATGAGCTCAGATGAGCTCAGAATTACCAGTTCCTATCAGAATACTTGTAGCTCCGCAGATAATATATACATTGACATCATGTGATCTCTACATCGTCGATAGCTTTTTTTTCTTTTTAGAGTATCAAGGAAGTCTAAACGCAAACAAGAATTTAGTCCTTCGACCATATTTGGAAAAGTCTTATGTACATGAATCTGCTAAAAAATACGAGTAATTAAGGACAGTGTGGCTATCGCTTTGAAAGCATATTCTTTGGTCTTTCCGTATTTTTTTCTCTTGTAAGGTGGTTCAAGATAGTCGCATTTGGGGCCTCTGACCCCTTTACCTCGGTCGATAGCAGGTACTTACTGGATGCCAGTCCCCTTCCAAGTTAAACGAGTACTTGGACATTTTTCAGTGCCCATAGTGCGATAGTTG
Source organism: Volucella inflata (assembly GCA_928272305.1). Classification (NCBI taxonomy): domain Eukaryota; kingdom Metazoa; phylum Arthropoda; class Insecta; order Diptera; family Syrphidae; genus Volucella; species Volucella inflata. The sequence goes on from OV743719.1 coordinate 105,903,020, forward strand.
TGGGCCGGAACGTTGGCAATTTCACTTTCGATATTGTTCTTGAGCTTCACCAACGTTGCTGGCTTGTTTGCATGCCATTCGGCTGGAGATTTTTCTCAAGATTACGCGATTACCAAACTTCATCTTCAATAAATCAATTATGGCAACAAAATAGCCTTCAAACATGGCACGATAGCGAACTCCATTAACTGTGACATGGCGATCATCTTTATCGACAAAAAAATCACACACCTCCGGCATGAAATCTAAACCACACGGTCACTTTTTGGATGCAATCAAGTCTCATCAAGTACGAGTGGGTTCGTTTTTGTCCAATAACTAATATTTTGCTTATTGACAAAGCCCTTAGCCAAAAATGAGTTTCATTGCTGAACATGGTTTTTTGATGAAAGTGCGGATTTTCTTCAAACTTTTGCAGAGTCCAATTGGATAAGTTGCGCCACTCAGGAGGATTTAGTTCGAAAATAATTAGATCGTGATCAGAACACATACGAGTAATTCGCCACAATGACAACTGTGAGATTCGCCATTCCTGTTAACGGCTTGGAATCGGCGGATTTGGGCCATTTTAAGCTGAAGCACTTACGGCTTAGTTATTTTCGGTGTTTCGACTGATGCGTTTCTTAATGGCACATGACCATTTAATAGTAAGTTGACTCGAATATATCTACTATAACTAACATGCAGTACAATACTAAAGTGCCAAATATATTTAAGCTGCACAGAGGCGAACAAATTCGATGGAAATCACCTCGCCGAAATACATCAAAAATACACACGGTCGCTTACTAACAAATGAAAAGGAAATTTGTGACCGGGAGCTTGAATACTGCAAGGAGTTGCTTAACAAACAGTTTCCACGTCATATCGTGCTGACGGCTGGTCTATTCGAGGAGAAAGTTTCGGACTTTTCAATCGAAGAAATAAGTATAGCAATCGGAAAAATGAAGCGGGGGAAAGCGGCGGGACAAGACAGCATTCCATCAGAGTTTTGGTCGAAGATGGAGGGAATCGGCAGCGAATGGCTATCGAAACTTTTAAATAAATTAAAATGTGGACAAACTATGCCGAATCATGAAGAAGTAGCTTCTTGGTTCCATTATACAAAGGAAAAGGCGACACTCGAGAATACAACAACTACCGTTCAATCAAGCTTATGTCATATACAATGAAAATCGTCGAAAGAGTCTTAAACGAACGTCTTCGGCAAATAATAAAGCTCGATAATAGCCAGTGTGGATTTGTTGAAGGAAGATCGAGGGTGGACGCTATCCAAAGCCGACAAATAATAATGGAAAAGCACCGAGATTCGTCGACCTCGAGAAAGCATTCGATCAAGTGCCTAGGGATTTCATATGGGCCGCGCTGAGGTCTCAAAAGGTAACGGAAACGTTTATTGGAATAATACAAGACAATGGACTAACGAGAGAATTTCCAGTTAATGTCGGAGTGCACCAAGGCAGCGTGCTTAGCCCTTTCCTCTTTAACGTAGTATTCAACTATCTTTTAAAAGACAGTATTCGCGAAGCAAATGTAACGCCAACTTTCTTCGCTAACTACGCAGTTATACTAAGGGATAACGTCGAAGATTTGGAGAAGGCCTTAGATTCATGGAAAAATGCGCTAGAGCGAAACGGGTTTAAAATAAGTCGTTCAAAGACGGAGCATTTGACGTGCCCATTAGCGCATCCGTTGCGACCTGTTCCGGATATAATGTTAGACGGAATAGTTCTTCCGAAAAGCACTATCTTTAAGTACTTAAGATCATTCGTTAACATGGAAGCGAAATGTGAAGACGACGAAAACCACAGAGTGAATGTGGGGTGGATAAAATGGCGAGAAAATTCGGGAAGCGACCGAAAATTTCCATTTAAATTAAAGGGGAAACTCTACACCACGGTTGTTAGACCAGCTCTAATGTACGGTTCACAGTGCTGGACAATGTACGAAGCGTTTAAAAACAAAATGCCGGCAGCAGAAATGAAAATGTTAAGGATGTCTAGTGGAGTCACTAGACGCGATTGCATTAGATCTACGCGTATAAGAGGAAGTCTACATATAAAGAATTCGGTAACCGAATAGCTTGAGACGAATAGAATAAGCTGGCATTGCCACGTTCAAAGAAGATCTGCGGAAAATCCGGTTAAAAAGGCACTATCAACTACGTAAGAAAACGAGGTCGGAAAAATAACTCCTGAATTTATCAGATGGCAGTTGCGCAACAACGCCTGGGGCTAACCACTGAAGCGATCCAGAATCGAGCAGTATGTAGACGTGTTCTGCGGTCTGCGACATTAGCCAACCCCATAAGCGGAGCAGCAGTGATGCAGTAAAAATGGGAAACTCGTTACGCATAAGTTCGTATAACGAGGAAAGGGTCAATAAAAGGATAAGAAGAACTAACATGCACAGCATATGTAGTTGGACGATTAGTAGGACTAACAATTGGAGTAAGCGCTCTTAAAGTAGCGACCACTGACTTAGAATTTCGGTACTAATTTCCAAACGTGAACGTTACCACCAGAAAAATGCAATACTTAACTCATGTTTTAAAATTGACAGATCATAAAAGAAATTTTAAGGTGCCTTTGTATTAGAATACAAAATTGTTATGACTTTAATAGACAACTCTTTTTATGAGATAGTGTATGAAGTTGACCTTCCGTGTAGTTAGGCCGTGATGTGACTCTGATATTTTTGTGGAGGATGATTTATAACGCACTACTCGTTAGGCGAATTGTTGTTTATTCTGATAATTGAGAGGAGGAGGTTGTTGGGTAAACTACGAGTATCATCGTTTATAGCGAAAAAAAACCTGTGGTTGCCACTTTACTACCGAGTTCTGTGCAAGCCTTAGAGTACAACTGCTCGGATAAGGCTTTCACTAACCGTTTTTCGTAGCTTCCTGATGGAAAACAATTTAATGTAGTTTCTAAGTGTGCCTTTCTGAGCACCTGATCTTCATAGCCGTACCGGCAACACCCTGAACTTCTGGTTTACTTCTCATCCTGATATTATGTCAATGTGGTCCTCCTTTCAGAGTTGTCGGTCAACTATTAGGAATACCAGATACTTTTTCCTATTATAAAGGCACAGAGAAGGTTGCTCAAAAACTCGATGACAGAATTTGAAATCTATTTGGAGTTCTTCTTATTAAAGTTAGATCCTTTTTACGAATTTTTACATTGACAGACATGTTTTTGACTACAGTGTGTCGTTTCACCAGCAGGATGGATGTTCCTTTGCAGCGATAAATTCCTCCTTCTTCCTTAGACGATAATTTTACTCTGGAAAGCCACCTCATACGATTTTTCATATATCCTACTCTTCAGGACTCTTTGCAAGTAGAGAGAAAATAGCATTTGAACACGCCGCGACGCTCTTAAACAGGCAAATCAACCTTTCTTTCCTCGTTCAGACCCATTATAAAATAGCAACCTTCTCAATTTAACCCAATATGGTAAAAGCCAGATTATTTAACGTAATTTGAGGCTGAAGAGAAGGACGGTTTGAAATCTGATAATCACACAACAAATACTGAATCTTCTCTACTACTTTTGAACTAATACTCGTATATTCCCTTGCTGCCAAGAGTATCCTTTGTTTTTTTTTAATATTTGCTTCTTTCTTGTGTATTGTCAGTGCTGTCCGTACATCTCACTTTTGGAACGCACTGCCGAAGTCTTTATTTTCTAGTTAGTGTTTCAATTGTAACCTGCAAACCTTGAGCGAGGCTTAATTATGGATTAAGAACCGCATACAGATCAAACTAATACTTTCGCCCGCCTCTAAGAAGTAGGCGGCCTTTATGCTGTCCCTCGATAGGAAGCGCAATATATTGTAGTAGGCAATAATGGGCAGTAAGTCAAAAAAAACGGAACGTAGTTAGCAGCATAGTTACCAGGTCCTGAAACGCTTGCTGCGAACATAATGACCAAGGAGAACTTTGTCCGTGCGGCGTATGTTTGCATTGGTTTGCAGGTACTGAGCGCTGATATGATGGATGCTGGTATGTTATTTTAGGCACTTCACCACTAAAGTGTGAATGATTCGGAAGTTCAAATAAAAGGACGTACAATGGTCTATGACTAGGACTACGACCTTGTCTAAGTGTTCTGATACGGAAAAGTATTTTCAGACACACGCGTAAACGATTTGAAAAGCTTATGACAGAGTGCAATCCGCTTAGATTTTTTATATTAGTGCGGTTTTTAAAAAAATGTCCTTTACTGCCAGCAAATTTTATTAGAGAATTGTATAATTCTAATGGTTTTAGTGACACCTGTTAAAGGAACTCAGTTCTGTTGACGTAAATTCATTTGGCTTTGAATTTTTAATTAAAATTTTTACGATTTGCCCGAAACTTTGTATTTTTAATGACTCGACTAAAATAAACAAATTTATCGTAAAACTAAATGGATGCTCTGTCTGAAGTAAAATGAATTTTAAAATTTATTTTCGCATTTGGAGATTGAATTTGTGAGAAAGCTTATTTGGCCAGAATTTTCCATTGCTCGAAACATACATTTTTATATGAACAAAAAATAATTCGAAAAAATACATAAATCTGTACTTACCACAGAAGGGCATCAATTTATTAAAATATATTTTAATTAATTTAAGATTGATTTTAATATTTTAATTATAATTAAACTAATCAACAATTAAATTAATTGCAAGTTAATTGTTCATGAAATTCGCAAATTAAATTTTCTATACATGTCTTCTCTTTATTGTAAATATTTAGTACCAGCCGATCCACCTAGCTTTGAACTCGAAAATGGAAGAAGAAACTCCAAAACAGTCCACACAATCTAAAGCGCAATTTCTGCTCAAGAAAGTGAAGACTTAACTATTTCATTTACTGTTTTAGACATCCAGAAATCAAAGATGTTTCTTTGAATATAATACACTTTTACCTTCCATTGGACCCGTAGAAAGAATGTTTTCCTATGCAACTATGCTTAACTTGCTGAAATCGCATAGGTTATCAGACCAGATGTTTGAAAAGCGAGAAGTGTTTAAAGAAAATTAAAATTTTGAGAGAAACGACGAGACATACAATTGAACTAAGTGAAAGTAATAAATTTTAAATATGAAAATATGATTTTGCTATTTTATCCATTTTTTTGCTTTTAATTGTCAATTTTAATTGCTATTACCAATTAAAAATTAAATTCAATTTCCGAAGCCGATATTTAGAATATATTTATATTTATTCAACTATCCTCCACGGGAGTTCTTGCAGGGGCACCATACTTTGACAAATATTTGTTTCCAAAGTTTCAGTATTTTTGCGGATTGTCTTCATAAACACGATCTTTTGCACGGCCCTACAAAAACAAATTCAACGGCGAGAAATCCCACGATCTTAGGGGTCAGTTCACTTTACCAAAACGTGAAATGACTCGTCTTGTTGAAACCACATGTCTTCCACATCTATATCTTGGATTTGAGGATGAGAATTGACGGTGAAGGTTACATCTTCCTCATTTTCGAAGAAGTATGAACCAGTGACACCACCAGGCTAAATTCCACAACATGCAGTGAATTGTAGAGGATGCAAAGGTCCTTCGACAGTTACATGTTCATTTTACTTCCTCATAATCGTATACGACAATTTTGTTTTTTAATGTATCCACCGCGTAAATATTGAGCCTCATCGCTGAAGAAATTGTTGTGTGAAAATTGGTCATACAAAAGCTGATGTTCAAGCACCCAATCGGCGTATGTTCTACGCATTCCTTGGTCAGCCGGCTTCAATTCTTGAGTGAGTTAAACTTTACAATGGTGTGGATGAAAATGCAAATGTAAGATACGTCATAATGTACCAAGCCCAAAAGTTGAGCATGCCCTGAAATTGATAGATATGAATATTTTTCAGCGTTACTACTAAAGGCAGCCCTTTTTTCTGTAAAGCATGCATTGCGATGATAGATAAACCTTAAGTTTTCACAATTCTAACACGTTCAGCAATTGTTAAGCGATCCACATTGTAAAATAGCAAACTTTGAACTAACTAAATACAGTCTTGGATGACAGTACGAATTGGATGACCCTATATACGATTTCCTTTGGAGAAATGTATTAATTCTTTGCTCTGCTTATCAATGATTTTGCTGAATGTTTTCTAGGCGGTCCGGCGGGTTTTTACGAAAGATTCTACTGTTGAGATACCACTCGGGTTTGCTGCTACTCTTGATTAATCGCCGAAATTGCTTCTTCGAAAAATGGCATTTAATTCTGGAAATATGGAATTTCAAAGAAAATCTCGTTCTTGAAGATGTGTCCGAGTCAATTGCTATATTCGGAGCAAATGTGGGAGGAGAAACTTAGAACGGCTTTTACAATTTCTTGCTTTGCACCGCCTCCAAACGAAAGCAGTTCTGAATGCTGTACAAGCAAGGACTCGATAGTACAGACATTGCCTTGATCTACCGAAGAGATGCTTAGGTGAACTAAGCGAAAGCATCATTGGAAAGTAGAAGCCTAATTTGTAGGACCTTATTGGAAAACTAAGTGAACAGACCAGAACGCGATACATCAAAGAGGCAGTGGGATTACTTCACATTACTTTCGACAATTATAAAATAGAAGAAAAAGCGATGGTTCTAAGACTGCGCGAAGAACTTCTGATGTTCAAATATGATATGTACCCTACAGAGATAATCTGCTTATAAAATGCAGCATGTGCGTAAGCTTAAGTTGAGCTGTATTCTGCTTCATTTTTCACTTATAAAATTGTATAGTACAGCTGTAATTTGCCCGAAAGCCCGATTAGAAGGGAAATAAATCCTTTTTATTCGAATATAGTTTTAAGTTTGTTGGGCGGTTATGAGTTCAAAGACTTGTGAGAGAAAAAACTATATGGCAAGGGATTGGTTTGGTATTATGTTGGCTTTGTTGCAGGAAAGTTATGAAGGTGGTACATAATAGCTTAAAAAGGGGTGAATAATTTTGGCAGCTGGGTTGTTGTTGTCAATTACAACACATTTCGATTGTACAGAAAAAATCTTTCGATGAGCGTTATTTGCCGATAAAAAAGATCTTTTCCGAATTATTAAGTGTTTATAATTATCGTCTGTATCAGATGTTCTGGCTGTCTTCATAGTCTTGGTTAAATAAAATATTTAAATCTAAAATCTAAATTTTAAGATCTACTAGTGGTGAAGTGAAGGTATTCTCCGCTTCAATCACCAGATTGCACCTTCGTTTGCTTATCCTGATCGCAAGTTACAATGTATTAGCCAATTAATTAAACAATGCCATCCGAATTGTGCAGGCACAAATTGAAAAGATCTCTCTTATTCAATAAAAGTCACAAAATCAATTTCTAAAATTACCCGCATTAGCAGCTAATAAGCCAGGTAAACAGGTCAATTGTATAAATATACATTTTTTTCCGATTCGTTATTACGTAAATTAGTATTCGAAAATCCTCTTTGTATCTAAAAAAAATATGCAACCACCTCAATTCATAACATATGTATACATCGCATTTGCAAATTTACACATATTAAGCTAATAGCATGTCAGTATTCGTAATTACTTTAATTTTATTTGAAGCCTATATCCGCAGTTGTATCTGCATTTGATATATCATGGTTTCACGCCATCTCATGTGAGGGGAAAAAAATACTCGTACTTTCAAAAATCCACAAAAAACTATGCCCACAGGGTAAACAATAGTAATAAGTTTCCCCCTTCTATTGTTAGAATCCTTTCGATTCTCTACAATACCTACTCGTGCACTTCATCGAATCTATTTTCTCTATTATCTCATTTGAAAGATATTTTCATCAGTAATACACGAAAAAGAAAAAAAAGAAAAAAAAGAAATAAAACGCGCCATCATAACCAACTAATTGATCCATATCCTGACCCCATTACTCGTACACTTCCACCCTGTTTGGCTGTTTGGGGAACCATCATCGCTTCTAACTGTAAAATAATATTTTCGCTCCATCAATTTTTTGACTCAACAAACCTACAAATTACATTCACATTCGCGGAGTCCTTTTTGTTTGTTTTTTTTTTAATTTTGCTTTTGCTGTTAGTAGTGCACGCGTCGACGAATTTCATGCGGACTATGGATAATCAGGGATGATTAGAGGTGGATGGATACCTTTATGGGCTAAAATATTTTTTTTGTGTTTTTTTTTGTTTAAATCTCTACACATGTATCTCGATTAAGCACCATAGGGAACAGGCAGATATGGTCAGGTCAGTCCTTTTCCCTGTCAGAGAAGCTCTTCCACAACTCGTGTGTAAGTAGTGGAAGTTGTCTAAACCATTTACTCGTACTTATATGAGATACCAGCACGACTACCCCTAAATTCGGTGCTGGTAAAATTAAAATCCCTCTTGAAATCATTCCCACCCTCTAACCCTTAGCGAAATATTAAAATGGATAAAAAAAAAAAAAAAAACGAAATAGAGTAAAAGAAGAATAAAAAAAGAGAAAATCAAACTCAAACTCCATCACCCACCCCTTTCAGGCAACAACAAGCCCCTGCAACCCTCCTGTTTTGTTATTTTTCTAAAGTTACTAATACATCTAAAAAAAATAAAAAAAAATTAAATCGGTTAGGTAAAGATGGAGCAGGGGGTAATAAAAATAAAAAATAGTGCCCATTGGAGGAAAGCGATAGATGGATGATGGTGTATGCGCGCGGGGTAGGTTCTCACCTACCAACCTACTACCTACCCTAGGTAGAAAGTTGAAAAGGGCCACCACTCGCCCCCCCCACCTAAATCCCTCATTTGGGGTGGTATTCGTATACTCCTCGTATATTCGTTTTTTACTGCTTTTGGGTAAATTTTTGCGCATCACCGAAAATTATTAGGATTTTTTTTGTTCTCCGTTTTTGTGTTGTTTTTTTTGTTCTGTTCATTCGCTCGTCCTTTCTTCTGTGCAGTTGGTTGGTCTCTTGGCCCCCCCGGCCCATCATCTGACTCTGCCATTTGTGCTGATATGCCCTAGCCCTCCTCTTAGTGTGTTAAATGTTATTATTTTTTTAATATCCGCTCTTGGGTCTTTCATAGAGAGCTTCGGCACAGTGGCAGTACCAGTTGAAAGGAAGATGGTGGTTCGAGGTATAACATGAAGTAAGAGGAGGCAGCTCTGACGGTGCCAAAGGTACAACCTATACATTATTTTGTTGTGTTATTATTATTATGTGAAACTAAATGAGAAATGAGAGCTCAAAACCAGTAGCAGGAGTCGAAGAAGTACTAGAAAAAAAAAACAAAAAACAAAACAAAGCTCCTGCTCAGCTCAGGAACAACTTCAACTGAACCGGGATCCAGATACAGCAATGGAATCATAAAAAACACATCACACAACTTTTAATGTAATGTGGAGCGGCGAGCGCGTTAAGGTGATGCGGCGGTGGCGGTGAAAAAAATTTTTTTAAGTCCCAGCTAGGACTAGGTTCAAAAATCCATACGTAAATGTTGAGGGGGGTTGGAGTTTAAAAAAAAAAAGAAAAAGTATCTACATACGTAAAGGGATGATAATGTAATGTGTTGTGGCGGCACAGAATAGTGTTAAAGATAGGCGAAAAGCAGTTGCCCATTTTTGTTTATTTTTTAATTTTTTTATTTTTACTTCTTTCCATATCGGCATTCGTTTGTATTACAGGGGGTGGTTTTTATTTTAATTTTTTTCCTTTCATATCTTCTGCATGTCATGTGTAGAGGGCGACCGTTGGGGGGTTTGGAGAGAAATTGCTTATTTGGTTAGATGGTTGGTTGATGCTGCTGCTACGACTAGTAATACTCATACAACTGGGTTCACTGTTGGCCCTTTGTTATTTTACAATCGGATTTATGGGGTAATTTCGTTTTTAACTTTAATCCTGGCGAATAAAAACAATGACATACGTACCTAGGGTATATGGATATTTGTACACTATACCATATTACCACATGACTAGTACTCGTATTGTGTTGTGTGATTCCAAGCTTTCCTTTTGCTTTTTTTCTCGGACATTTTTTTATTTGTTTACTTGATCCTGATCCAAATTTTTAATAAGAGTGCTTTGGAGTGAGTGGCCTTTGTTTCAAATTAAAACCAAAGTGATGAAGGCGCACAATATGATAGAGGCTTGGGAATAAAAAACACCAAAATAACAACACAAACCAATTCGATAGAAATCCTGCTGTATCATGGACCGTGTTGGCGTAAAGCTTATAGGCTAAAGATAACAGATATTCATCCGTATGTCGGTGGTCATTTTCATTGTTTGGTGAATAGGTAAAGTTAAACTAAAATGAAATGTCAGCGGTTTGTTTACGACACCCATTAGTAGTTGTGACCAAATTGGAAAGTAGGAGACATGGTAGCGACATGAATTGAGATGGGCGAAAAAGTTCAATTTTCCAGAAGCTGTGTTAGGGTAGGTTGGATATCATAACAGCAGCATAAATCGATTCTTATTTGTCATACTCAATATGGATACATTAGAATCGCGAGGTGCTGCTTAAGAGGGCATATGTTCAAGGATAAAACCTTTTGAGGCTTCCAGAATTGCGAGAGACTACAAATATTTCGGATCATCAATTCACCAACCGGCCGTAGTATCGTTAAAGTCCCCAGAAGGCATTTCCTTGCTGTGATACTGAAGCTGTCAGTGAAATTGAGGGAAGGAACTGTGAATTATCAATGTTTTAGCTGTTCGTATTTCGGAATAGACAAGTGCTTATTTAGGGACTATTAGTTAGTTAGTTTTATTCATTCATTCAATATAAATCCATTTTACAATTTTAGATTAAAGTAGAAAAAAGAAAAAAATATATTGTGTGGTGGAGAAAAAAAAAAAACAATTCATTATAATTAGATGTAAGTACATGGTACTAAATAATTAACTTCGATAGATTATCAATCTCATTGGGGTCAAAATTTAACAGCCACTTCTTGACCGCTTTATTAAAGGAAAAGAAATTGCTAGAGCGCCTTATTTCAATGGGTAGTTTATTAAAGATACGAGGAGCTACAGAAGAGTAATAATTTAGGAAGTTCCTTGTGTGAAGGAGTTAAACCAAGACTCACTCACTCAAGAGCTGCGAAGACCATAGGTATTCGGATCATGATTTAATGAGTATCCGCTTCTTAAGAAAAAGATTTTTAAAACTTTGTAGGAATAAATATGCTTAAGAGGCAGATACAGTCCGTTGGATAAGATCGTATACAGAAAAACTCGTTTATGAAAACCGATTTGGAAGTGGCATTTGCATTAGCTGATTAAAAATACTTCTGCTGAAATGCTCTGAATAAAAAAATTTAAAGAGTGTTCAATTTTTGTCAGAGACGGAATTTTTTTAAAACGAGTGTCGAAAATGTCATACGGAGCACCTGCTAAATACATGAAAAAGTCAAGAGCATTTGTTAGCAAGTGGGTGCACCGTTATTCCCAAGTTAAAAATGTGGATGATTTGATGGATCGTGGGTCCACGCCAAAAACAACAAAAAAGCAGGACAAAATGAAAAAAATCCTGTTCTATCGTTGCGTGGAGGACAAGGGATTTTACGTAAAAGGGGTCTAAATGTGTGTTGTGATACGATATGAAGACCTTTACTAGCCAATAATGTAAAATTTCGAAGCACAATAAATAAACCACTACTGTCAAAAAAACACGTAGAAAAACGACTCAGTTGGACCAAGAAGAATTTGGACAGAGATTGGAATAACGTTATTTTTTCGGATGAAGCTTCTTTTTGGGCATGGTCTCCTATCACTCATACCTGGTGTACACAATCTAATAAATTAATTCAGCGGACCGTCAAACACCCGGCAAAGGTGTTCTCAAAGCAAGGATTTGGCAATTTGTTCATGTTTACAAATAACTTAAACGCACCCAACATGGTCAAAATTTATAAGAAGGCTTTATTACCATCTGCCCAAAGGTGTTTTAAAAGAAGGAATGAGAATTGATTACTGCAAGAAGATAATGACCGGAAACATCGCAGTCGTTTGTGCAGTGCGTGGAAACAAGAAAATGACGTCGATGTTTTAGATTGGCCATCACAGTCGCCGGATGTAAATCGCATTGAAAATGTTTGGGCATTCATGAAGCTAAAGCTCCAAGGAAAGAAGATCTCGACGGTCAAACAATTATCACGAAAAGTACGAGTTTTATGGAAATCTTTGTCTCAAGATTATGCTATAAGGTAAGTAGAAAGCATGCCTCGAAGACTCCAAGCAATTATTGAAAATGGAGGAGAGTGGACAACATATTAATTGAAAAGCATTCAAGTTAATAAACAAAATAAACCAGTACAATTGATATTTTTGTATTATTATAAGGTCTTCTTAAATTTTTGTCGTATACGATGTTATCAAACAGACTGTAAAAGAATGTGTAAAGAGTGAGAAGCTATTTCATAGCGCCTTTTTTTTCCAAATAATTTTCAGCGCATATTTTTGTAAAACAAGCAAAGGTTGTATTTTGTTTTTTTTGTGTTCCGCCCCAGCAAGTTAAACCATATTGCAACTTGGATTGAACAAGACCATAATAAAAAGTTTGAAAAAGTTTTTTTGAGCATAAACGTCTCAAATGGTAAAGGGTTCTGGTTGTTTTCAGCAGGTATTTCCTTAAGGAAGTAGTGAGAGCATCCCAATTCAACCTACTATCGAACTAGAGTCCTAGATACTTAAAAACCTGCACGTTACCAATGACAAAACAGCTCGGAAGGCAATCTATGGAAGTGTTATATGTACAAGATCTTTCGGAGAGCGATTCACAGCAATTGTCAGAGTTTATCAACATATTATTGCAGTACGCACTATGAAATGTAAAAACTGGAAGTTCTAAATGCAAAGAACTATTAAAGTACATAATTTTTGTTTTGTCACTAATAGCTAGCTTGTGCACGCGGAACCAATATCGTAACATTTCTAAATCATTGTTGACGTCAGCTATTAGATCTAACCAAGAGTTTCTGGAATATGAACAACCTATATCATCAGCAAACCCTGTAAGTTTTCCTTTCATATTAGTGGGTAAATATTGATTAAATGAAAACTAGGAACAATATAGGTCCCAGAACAGATCCCTGTGGAACACCAACTGTAATATCGCAGCACTCACTAAACATAGTTACTATTCGAACCATTTGTTTCCTGTTGGTTAGATAGGACTCAATCCATTTAAGAACAATTAGGGGATCCAGCTTTATTCAATTTATTCAACAAGATTTTAGTATCAAAAGCCTTCGTTATATCCACGAAAAGAGCTGCAGTAAGCTTCTTGCTATTGATGCTACCATAAATTGAACTGCTGAAGTTAAAAAGTGCATCCTCTGTAGATCTGCCAGCTCGGAATCCATACTGCCTATTACTAAAGAATGAAATACCATCAAGATAGGACACAATTCTTTTTTTGATTAAATTTTCGAAAAATTTAGAAAAAACTGGGAGATGAGAGATAGGCCGATAATTGTTGAGTACTTTATTGTCACCTTTTTTGAATATAGGTATAACTTCAGCAATTTTAAGCATGTCAGGAAATATACCACATAAGATACTTTTGTTAAAGATATGAGCCAAAATATCTACAATATAAAATGCGATGCTCTTAATAAATGCATTAGAATAAGATCTATGAGTAGTGGAGGTTGTTCAGAGACATAATCGTTTTATAGACCTCAATTGATGAAATTGAATCATCTACTATTATTATTACTAGGTGTTATACCTGCTTCAGTTATCGTTTTATTTGCAACGCTAGTAAAAAATAAGTTGAAGCTATTAGCTACTGCCTTAAGGTTTATAATATCCTGATTTTCATGCCTAAGACAAGATGGTATACCAATAGTACTGCTTCTGTTAAAAAGCTCATTTACTATTCCCCATTCTTTTATTAAATTACCTTTAACATTTTGAAATTTGTTAATGTAAAAATTTTCTTTGCATGAAGGCACCTCAATAGCAATTTCCTTTAAAATTTTATCATAAGCACTACTAATTTTGTTTACCAGATAAATAGAAATCCAAGGCTTGAGCTTTATTAGTTTATTACCTTTCTTACGCACTGTCACCATACAACTTGCAACATGTGTATTAAGGGTGTTAGAAAACTATTTAAAAGCTTCATTGGGATCAACGAGGTTCATGTTCTTAGATTTCTCAATAAGGTGGCCTTAAAGATGTGGTTGTACCCAAAATTGTTGTTTGTCTCGTATAGGCCATCAGGCACCAAAACCATGCATTACTACAAGACTAATGGCCTAATCATGAGTGCAGGGAGTGTGATTTTTGGCTGTGGTCCCGATGGAAAACTGTGGCTAATTGACATGTGAATAGGGTTATCCAGGCTTAGTTAAAAAGAAAGATGAATGCTTTATTTCCAATTCAACTTTCTGCCTAGAATCGCAAAGCCGGTTGGATCGGGGAATGTTTTTATTTCGGTTCAGGTTTACTTCGAAAATTGTATCTCCTTAATGGCCTGAATGAAGTCGTTTTCAACTACATTTTAATCATTTCATTTTATGTACTTTAAATAACAAGGGTCTTGAATTAGCTTTATCCGTGGCTAGAGGACCAGTTGGACACCCCAAGTCAGTTGAGGTGACCTTCTACTTGTGAACGTTACCTTAGGCGAAATCCTTATCCTTCCTCTCCTGCTTTTTTCCTCCGGAGCGAGCCAGGTACGTGCTTTGCTATCTAAAAATGTGGGTCAATTCACGATTTACACTTTGTATCCGGTTTTCCAATAGGGACTTGACAACTTTGAATTTAATTTGTGAACGCACCCTTTCACTAATCATCAAACTGTCACTGTCAATTTATTCAGTAAACTCAACATTTTCATCATGGTAAAGTACACGGATGAGCAACGTCTGCAAATTATAAAAATTTTCTACCAAAATTCGGAGTCGGTGACTGCAACTTTAAGAGCGTTAATTCCAATTTTCAGTCGTAATTCTCGCCCTATTAGACAGACAATAACAAGTTTAGTGCAAAAATTTGAGTCTACATATTCGTTGTGTGATGTTGCCGTGCCAGTGAGACAACGGGTTGGTCGAAGTGTCGAAAATATCGCTGCCGTTCAGGCGTCCGCAGCAAACGATCCAAATCAGTCAACTCCACGGCGTTCTCAAGAATTGAGCATCGCTCAGACCACATTATGGCGTATTTTGCATAAGGATCTTGGTTTACACCCATCCAAGATCAAGCTGACTCAAGAATTGAAGCCGATGGACCATTTGAAGCGACGTACGTTCTCCGATTGGGTTTTGGAGAAGATGCGCCAAGATGGTGAATTTCATCGCAAAATCATCTTCAGTGACGAAGCTCATTTTTGGCTTCATAGATCACTACTTCATCCACAAAAAATAACTGTCTGGTGCGGTCTGCATGCCGGCGGCGTTATTGGGCCATATTTTTTCGTCGACGATAACTATCGTCACGTTACTGTGAATGGTCAGCGTTATCGCGTCATGATCACCGATTATTTTTGGCCCAAATTGGAAGATATGGACTTGGACGACATCTGGTTTCAACAGGATGGTGCCACAAGCCACACAGCACACGTTACAATCGATTTATTGAAGAGTAAGTATGGTAAGCGTGTTATCTCAAAAAATGGGCCAGTTGATTGGCCGCCTCGTTCGTGCGATTTAACGCCGCTTGACTATTTTCTGTGGGACTACGTTAAGTCATTGGTTTATGCCAATAAGCCGACGACGTTGGAAGAGCTCAGAGCCAACATTGAACGCGAAATAGCGGCCGTTGCGGCAGAAATGTGTGGCAGAGTCGTTGAAAATTGGGTCTAACGAGTTCCATTCATAAATGTTTTGATTGTACTTCAAGCCTATAATAAAGTTTTTGGAATATCTCAAATGGTTTGCGTTTTATTTAAAAAAAAAGAAATTGTCAAGTCCTTATTGGAAAACCCATTATATCTGTACGTTGATGAGAATTTTGAAAGTGTCACAACCTGACTGCTTACCGCACAGTCTTCGTAGATGTGGATAGCGGGAACTGTGCCCGTCATTTTACTAGCTCGTGAACGCAGTTTTAAGTATCTTTCCCTGGAATTTGAGCAAAGCAGGAGAATCTGTACATTGCCTTGCTGGAATGTGGAACAATTGTGGTTACTCATAGGTAGACACACCGATTCCAACCATAGATAACCCCGTGACATAAGCGAAGTCATGGTGAGCTGAATTACTTTCTTATTCGGCTTCTTTCTGGATACTGGCAGTGCAGCCAATATCTACACTGCATAGGAGCTAAAGGATTATCCACATTCGGAAATTGCCTTACAGTGGAGGATACATTCGGGCAAGGAAACATAAGCCGCGAACGGAAGTTAGTGGACCAGTTGATCGCTAACCGAAAATTTCGTTACCGTGATCTAACTTGGGCGCATTGAGCGCCGACGTCCAATCGGTAATAACAGAAAATAAAAGGGAAGAGCAGGTGGTGGACAGGTCTGTATCTCCTTGTTTTATGGAGCCGGGCTGTGTTGGCTGTGCATATCTCTCACTCTCCCAGCAGGTTGAAATACTAGAACGAACAATCGCTATAAAAGGTGTCAATAAAAGCCCACAGCCCACTCGGCTCACTTTCTGTGTCACCTTGGTTAAGTGGCGAGCTTCTTCGTTACTGTTGCAGGATTTGAAAAAGCCGAATGATAGCTGTAACCTGAAATAATTCTAACGAGGTTCCACGGTGGATTAAAGGCACGCGGCAATAGAACGGTCTAAGTCAGTATCAGGATAGTCGGAACCCAACCATTCCACGAGTCACATACTACTTTACAGCGTCGGAAAACAAGATTTCCCCTCAGAAACAATAAGACGATGGTAATTAAATAAAGGATGACCTGCGAAAAGGACTTACACATTGTTGCCTTATGACTGTATATTTCTGAGCGTTTAAAATGGAAAGACTTCTACCATTAGAAGTTATACACAATTCCTCTTGCCATTTTCCCTTTTATAGTCGGAGCACCGTGACATTCTTGCTTATTTCTGCGATTTTCTTCAATTTTTTCAAATAAACCCATTGATAGCACAAACTTTCGATTTCATCATCATTTTTAAAGGTTTTTACAACTGCTTTCCTCGTACCCCTACAGGGGTACATAAAAATGTTCGTATGTACCAATTGTTGGCCTACCCATCTTTAAATAAAATATTTCCTCCATCAATTATGTCGGAACTTTTCCATATAAGGTTCTTGAAATAGCTTGCCACTCGTATGCATGACCTTATCATCGTTTTTAGCTATACTTGCGAAACCATTCCAAGATTAGCTGGCGCATTGCTCGATTAATTTTTAAAGAAATGCATGGGCTTCATGCAATGCACTCTGATAGAATTATGTTCTCCTTCTGATAAGGCTTATCAGCGTTTTGCTGTTTTGTCGTTTTATCACCGAATCCAAACTGGGTTGACTTTATTTACTTTGAGTAATAAATTTTTGTAAAGCAAATATTAAGTTGAAGTTTCGTTTTATGTGGCAGATTAGCTTGAAGGTTGTGCCATGGTTTGTGTTTTTTTTTTTCATAAATCGGGGGTCGGCAGTATCTTTTCTAAGACGTTAAGGCCTTACATAGGAGACGGGCTGTGGTTATACTCTTATACTTTATGATAGGCAAATATTTGATACTCTTCATCTGGAATTGCTTGCTTTTTGTTGTTATTTTTTTTTAGTGAGGTCGGGCGTACTTATTTGTATTTACTTTGCTTGCTTGCAACTACGTGTGTTAAAGGAGGACTGTTGTGAAATATGTCTTCCAAATAAATTTATTGAAAAATAACGAAATGAGAAAAATTGACAAGAGTTCGCAAGTTTACGGTTTTAAAAATATTCAGAGCAGCGCCCAGGTAACATGAAAAATATCTGTAAACAGGGTAACAACCGATTGGATAAATACGAGTCAAAAACCGCAAATGGGTTTTATTTATGTCTATTGGCAGACTTGCCGTGACGAAGATGATAACGATAAACTTGACTCACAACTTCGGTCACTGAAAAATAAGACAATCTTCTGCCCCACGATTACTTTTCTGTGTATCTTGTCTTATCGTCTTGGCTGGATCAATTTGGCATCCTGATTGCGAGGACGATAAGCCTGTTGTGGCTGACTTTGGAAATAGCTTAACTACATACGGTGGGTATGTAGTGACTGGACGCATTTATAAACAAATCAGATTTTTCTGGACAAAGTGAGCTGCAAGTAGTAACAACGTTTCTATTCCAAAAGTAGAAATATTGGGACTGATAAAGCCTATAAAGTTAAGATGTTCAGCTTCGGATTTAGCAAATCTGTCAATATCTTCTCGAATCTGTGTCAGAAAGCTCAGGGTGGAACTAAACCAACTCTGTTGAGAAATTTCCACCAGTTTTCACCCAACTTGTAATCTATCAATGTCATGCGCCTCTAGGAATACAGGTGAGAGTGTGTCAGTGACTTTAGTAGGATGTTCCCTCAAAATCCTGTAAAACCAGCAATGAGTTGCCCTATGATGTAGAGATAAAATCCTTTATGACCGGGACTAGAAATAGCGCCCTGCCTATGTCTTCTGATTCTGGGAGGATCCTAAAAATTCTGGTTTTCAAAACCCTAATCAAAAACTAAAAGTTTATTCCGGAGCTCTGTGCCCTAAACTGCAACTTGACACCCGGCAGCGTTCTCTTAGTAACAGCCGAATACGGTTTGTTTATGTGAGAAATTTTACTATTTAATTTGCTGACAACCTTAGATTCACCGCCTTAAACCTAACCATTAGTCTCAACGAGAGCAACGAACTATGGCTTATCTCAAACAGAGTTTCTGGAGAACGAAAACTTCATCTAGAAAAGAACATTTTCTACCTCGCAAGTAATGAAGTTATACCCAGCATGCAAAGCATGTTTTCTTTTAGGACAAACGACTTCGTTGTAGTACTGTTGATTTCCACAAATTTCAAGAAACCAAGGTTCTTACCTTCTTGCCTTATGCAGACCGTAAACCTTCACCACCTAGACATTTGAGGAGGGTGTTTAACGCGGACATCTGCTATCAGAAGGTAATCACGTCGGGCTCCACTTCGCTTCATATGAGAAACTACATCATTAGCTCTAGGGAAGAGTTAATCTACTAATATCTTGTAGAAAACGTCAAGAAATTCTTTACTCCACATTTGTTTCAAAAATATCATTTACTCAATGCACAACTGCTCTTTTCTACTATCAATGCTTGCGACAATCAAATGCCTGCTACTACTGTCTGCCGTAATCTTCGGAAAACTCATGCCAAACTCGCTAGAACCTGTTGTCACGTTGTTATATCCGTGCTAAGGCTTGATGAACTCTCTTCCCTAAGATTTTGCTTAACCATGTCATACAGTTAACACGACAGAGGCTAAGCACTCGCACTGCATTGCAATAGTAATAAGAACTTCAACTATGCCAAACTATATAGAACGGGATGGGCAAGTCTTCAACTCCTACGTAAAGTTCGGTATTTACGAAATAGGAATAATCATCGTAGGCCGCATCATACTATTGTCAAATGATTACCAATTGAGGTAAATTCATGAGATTGTCCCAAAATCTGTCCAACCATCATGCATTTTAAGCGAACCGAATGGTACCTGGGATAACTTGGACGTCAAATCCTTGTATCTACTTATGAGTACACAAAGTGTATCCACCTGCAGACAAACTAGGATCTGCGAAAAACTTAAGTGGGAAGCTTTCACGTTGAAACCTTGCAAGGCAATTGACGTTGGCTGTATAAACCGAACTAAAAAATTCAATATTGTATTAAACTATGCGGACAGGGCGACATTGACAGAAGAATCAGAGTTCATCGGTCTTTATGTCTGTTACACGTTGAATGATTGTACAAGGCTGTTCTGCCCAGAGTGTCTTCCAATCCATACTGAAGGCGAAATGCTGTTCAGAAAGATCTCACTTTAAATAGTGCGTTGAATTTGGTGTACCACCTTGATCAAACAATTCCCGATAGATGTACTCTTGGCTACGTAACTTTTGCAAATATCAAGCTATGACGCTAAGATTTAGAGGGAATACCAACAGTAGATGTACCAACTTAACAACTCAAATCGGAATAATGGGAGCGCCACACGGGAACTTTCAGATCGAGGTATACCGCTGGAAATGATCAGAATGACGATTGATGTGAGTCTGAGCTAAGTTACTGGAATTTATGGCCGCCTAAGGTAATTTACTAAGAAATATTGAACAGAAAACTATCCTGGTGCTGATGTCAAAAATTAATCGTTCCATAATCGAACCCATACCTGACACAAAAACAATTAAATATCTTGTTGTGGACGAGTTAGCTGAATGTTAGATTATGAACTTCAGCTTCTTGACACCATACTGTAAGTAGTTCCTTACAAGAACCTTCTTTGACAAGTAAAAGGCGATTTTTCGTCTATTCTTTCAAGGCAAGGCAAAAAAGAGTTAGTAGATCTCCTTAATTATATCCGAAAATTGATTGCATTTACTTTCGTCTTAACTCAAAAAAAGACTTTCTTCCAGGCGAACTACTCGTAGATTTCCAAATCCACCTCCTGCTCTACGAGTATTTTCCATAAAACCTCGCTGTAGCAATCACGCATTTCTTAGATTTGTTTAAATAAAACGAAATACCAAAAGGATATCACCTCGACATCAACATCGACATCGGGTAGGAAGTACTCTAGCATCCTGACTAAGTTGACTGTCAATATTCAGGCCGGAACCAAAGCAACCTTCTTCATCTGATCAAATTTATCGCAATTTCTTTCTTTCATTTTTTTTTTCTTCTCTACTTATTTGTTGCCTTCATTCAACTTTCACCCCCTTCCAATCCGCTAACTTCGATTTATCTTCCCAAATGCAAATCTTTCAGAAATATTGAACGAATGCCACCTAATCCAATACCACTTCTCATTCCTTTGCGATTCTTACCCACCACATTGTTAGTGTCAAACGTATACACGCAATGAACGAGTACGAGTACGAGTACGAGTATCTCGCGCTTCGTAATCTTCACATTTTGAGCATCGTTCCATGGAAGCCATTATAAATTCTTTTTTTTCCTGTTTGCTGTTTTTTTTTTTTTTTTCTTTCGAGTTTTATTGATTAAATAATCGATATTGCGAGGCATTATTACATCTTTCTAGAGGCTTCTCTTCGCTGTATACAGAAGAACAAATGGAGTAGTAGTTCCGTCCCCCTGCCCATCCATTTCTGATACACTACAATCTGTTACAGTGCACATTATCTACATATACTTTATGCTCTAAGGCAATGCCGCCACACCATCATCATCATCATCATCATTTCCATAGTCTCAAAGCGAAGAAGAAGGGAACATTATAAGAAGAACCAGTACAAAACTTTCATTTTAGAAACTTGATACAGTTTTCTTTTTTTTCTACAAGTATTCTGCTCTATAGTAGATCCACTATATCCACCCCCTTATCCTTAAAAATGAAATATCTAAAGTTTCTCTTGCTTACGCGGAAAAGGCGATAACGAAATAAGAGAAAAAAAAATGGGAAAATACGAAAAATTCCATCACCACATCACTCTATTACCCACCTTCCCCCATCTACCTACATCTCTATACTCTACTCTATCGTCTCAACACCGCCAAATTTATCATCCCTTTTTTTTTGAAGTACAAGTAAGCTCCAAAGCAAGCAAAGCTCGATAGAATGAAAATGAAAATGAAAATAAGAAAAGAAGAAAAAAAAAAATTGAAAATTGAAGAAAATCTCAAACCTTTGGAAGAATAAATCTCCCATCAGCATCAGCAGTTCGGCATTGGTCTCTTACCGATACAAGAATCGACTAAAACTTCTTGTTGTAGTGTGCCGCGATATCAAAAAGAAGAAGCGACCCAAAACTTATACTTGTGCACACTCTTACCCCGTCCTAACATCAGTAGAATCCAGTGCCCGCTTTACACAATTATAGATTTTTGCTGTAAGTGTAATGGCTGCCTGAGGGTAAGCCATCCTTCGCTCTATTCAAAAATACTAAAAAGAAAATCATTTCTTTGAAAAAAAAAAAAAAAAAAAAAAAAAAAAAACTCCTTGACAGCACTACCCAATGAAAAATCCACCCCAACCCCAATATCATCCTTCAATTTCCAACTATCTGCTAACGCTCTCTCATTCTAATTCAAGTCGTTCTTCGTTTCTCTCTTTTAGTGATGTTGATGGTTGCTGGTGGTAGTCATTCAGTCGGTGCGGGGGTAAAGGGAGGTTTTTTTTTTCTAATCTCATCCCTTACCGAAATGGGATCTCTTTTCAGAAAAGCATAAAAAGTGGAAAAGTAATAATAAATAGAAAAAGACGAAGAGGAACTTTTGAATTTCATAATCGGGAAATTTTTTTTTCTTCTCTCTGCAACCCCCACCTCTCCAATTCTTACCAAAACACCCTTACTCCAACTACCACCACCCACCACTCTTCTGCTTCTTTATCAACTAGTCAGCGTTTGTGCTTAGTTTTTGTAGCTACCCCTTAAAAAAATGAAATTTTTGGAAACTTGTCGGTCGGGTATGGGGGTGGGGGTGTAGATGGTGGTGGTGGTGAAAAGCGTATAGAAAAACTTGTTAACTGTATGAATGCGACAATTTTTTTTTTCTCTTTTGTTGGTCGTTGTTGTTAGTGCTTTACGTCGTTTTTCTTCACTCAATCAGGCAAAAGCAAGTAAGTTGAAGCAACCCTCTTTTCATAGAGAAGACAGAGGAAAACGACGACTAACGACTAACGACTAACGACATAGAACTAGGCGGCACAGTTCTGGTAAAGGTGGTGGATTTTTTCGATTTGTTTTTTTTTTTCTTTTACTCATTTTTACCTACCACCCATTACACTTTCCATCTTTAGTTTTGCACTCTCTCTCTTATGGGCTAGAGTTTTTGAAAAAAAAAAACAAAAAAAAAAGAAGAAAAGAAAAACGATTTTTTTTTTGAGCCATAAAAAGCACCACTTCATCTCTTCTTCCTTTGAGAACCGCGCGCGCGAGGAAAAAGTATTCGGCGGCGCCCAAAACTTTTTCTCTACGAACACAATCATCTCTCAATACTCTTGTACAATCCAACACTATAGAAGTTGGCAGGGTGAATTCGATGATTGGAGACCGTGGTTTTGGCGGAGGGTGCCACAACGAATAAAGAGGAAGAAGATGGAGAAGAAGAAAAAAAATAAAAAATAAATAAATAAAGGAGGAAAATAAATCCTTCCTTCCACCTCATCGCTGTGCCACTTTCGCTGGTTCTACTGCCATTACTGCCATCTCTCTAATGGCTGGCATACAACACAGCACAGTATGTGATGGTGTACAGTTACGGATTCGCGATGCTATAAAAATATTTTTCATTCCTTCATTTTATGTATTTTATTTATTTTTTTCCTCCTTTCCACCACCTCTTTACTTCTTATTATTTTATTTTTTTTTGTTTTCTTTTTTTTTCTGCGCGACTTTCCGTGTGCCTTTCTCGTTTTTCTATTCTCACTAAAATTTTTTCGTTCTAGCTAAAAAATAAAGTTTCCCGGAATTCTAGTAGAGGAAACCCCTTCCAGGACCTTTTATTTGACGGCAATGGCAACGTTAACCTTCAATCCATTCTCTAGTCAGGGGGAATGGATATGGAATCCTTGAAAAATGTAAGAAGAACTGCTTATGCCATTTCCTTTGAATAGTGGTGTAGGTACTCAATCATTTTCTACAGAAATATAGTTAGGATTGGGCAATGCTTTGATTTTGGTCATATAGTACACTGCCGATCGTTGGAGTATGTGTTGGTTGTTAGGGGTTAATATTTGGAGGGCGATTTTAATGATATTTCTTACAACAGAGTAGCAACTAAATCTAGTAATGGGAATCCAGTATGTTTGTAGCCAAACATTTTTTCCTTTGAAAATTGGAATTTGAGTCTCGAAGAGCTACAGATTTGGAGTCGTCATCGTCAACTTACTCAATCAGCCCAGGAAAACAAGTTCGATAGAATGTTGACAGGTGGACTAAATTCATAGTACTGCACACCTCTATTATGTTTAACGTAATCCATCTCAGTCTTTAGTGGCATTTGTTGGAAATCGCTTTGAAAGAAGAACATATTAGGACGTATTATAGGTAGTTAAGTGCACTCCTGATAACGTTTCGTACAAAGGATAAATTCGCCAACAGAATACTCGCCGACAGATTAGAAGGACAACTTTATGTTTCTACGAGTTCACAGAGCAATGCCCTAAATATGACGTGAAAATCATCCTTGGCGATTTAAATGCCAATCCCCGTGAGGAGGACAGCCTTCGTAAACAATAAGCAAGTACACCCTCCACGCCATCAACCCTGTAAAAGGACACATGAGTATAGATTTTGCGTCGGAACGTACTGTACGAGTAGCTTTAGCCAGCACGCGTTTTCCACAGTTTGATATTTATAAAGGAACCTGCCTGTCTCTCCATCAACGAAACGTCAACCAATTCAATCGCATTCCGATAGTTGCAAGCCACTACTCCAGCATCTTGTTTGTCCGAACAGCTAATACAAATTCAGATCATTATCCTGTTGAAACGAATCTACGGATGTGGAAGCACAAACTAACAAATGCGAGTTGGCTACGATATAAAACTGCTCGCAACAAATTGAGACTCACTATCGGAAATGCAAAAAGAACCTTGTACGCATCTTAATTAAATATATCGCTGTCTCCAAGAAGTTGTGCAACAATTTGCCGAAAATTAGTATCTCAGGTGACAAAGTATTCCCGATCCTGACATACTTAACAATTTTTTTCTTAACACGGGTTATAACGTTATTTCTTTTATACCTGATGAAGAACTTGAGTTACAAACACCAATATTGGACGATTTTGAAGTGGTAAAAGAAAATGACGTTATTGCCTATATCACAGCAATTAAAACTAACTCTACCGGAGAAGACGTAAGCTACTTGACTTATTAATTATTGTTTAATTACGTTTACTTTCCACAGTTATGGAAAATCGCTAAGTTTTACCAATTGCTAAAGAGGCGAACACAGAAAACTCTAGATGATTTCAGGGCAATCTGCATTGAACCATATTTGTCTAAGGCATTTGAGAGACACATAGCAAAATAAGTCCTAAGACCGATGTCGCATCATCAGCTACTTAACGCAACCCAGCCAATGGTTAACATACTCGAAGAAATTAGACAAGACTTTGAGAGGGTTTAAGTGGCGTTTCTTTGTCTATTTTATTACTCAAAGGCCTTTGATAATGTATCATAGAATGCTGTACTGTGCTTGGCTTCAGTGACAAATGTGTTAGACTGATTCTGTTTCTCTCTGGAAGGATGCAAAGGATCAAATCAGGGAAGAAGTCGTCAGCTTTTAAACTTATTCAACAAGGGGTACCTCAAGAATCAGGTTTAGGGCCGATTTTGTTCTGCTTAATTATTAATGACCCGCCATCAGAGCACATTTATGCAGATGATGTTCAACTTCATATAGCATGACCAATACTTGATGTAAAAGAAGTAAGCTTCCGATTGAATGAGGATCTGGATTGAATACGTAAGCCCAGGCAAGTCGTAATTCTTTCCGATTTCCAACAGAACACTAGATCTCAATTTTCTATCGGACAAATGGCTTTGCAATATTAAACCTTTGTAAACTATGGTTATCTGCTAGCTAAACACCCACAGAAACTCGGCAAAAGCTCATAACAACCCGTAATTCTACCATAGCATGCGTTGATGTTGTTTACTGCACCCTGGATTCCTTTTCTTACAGAAAATTACAAGTGGCTTTCAATGCGCTGAAATTGAAATTGGATGCTGAAGAAATAGGATACTTCAGGTCGTAACCATTGGATACAAATCGATTTCCATCCGGACTCGACTTGCTTAACAAATAAGTGCGTGTGCTGACCAACGGACAAAAATAGCAGCCCAAGAACTAGTGAAGCGTCTAGAGCTGTAAAAGACACATTCTCGCCATCCAAGAAATGTGATTGTTATCGACGGCAAACGCAGGACCCATTTGGATGCGGATTTATTGTTAGCAGACTTAGCCAATAAATCTAGAGTTTCCCGCATGTGTGTGAGCACCTCGTAGCAATCTGTATCAAAGCCAAATTTGCCAACATTAGCCGTTTATGCGCGCACGCCCCCACAGAAGAAGAAGATAACGACACGAAAGATGCCTCTATGAGGTCTTGACCAAGGCCTACGAGCAATGCCCTAGCTATGACATTAAAATTTTCTAGGAAGAGAAGCCGTCTTTGTTAGAGTTCTCGGAAAGAATAGCCTTTACGACACCAGCTAGTACTCCATTCACAAGGGGGCTTGAAGAACTCCTGATCAATCACCTGTTTATCAAGTTGATAACCTTAAACACACCTCCAGTATTATGGATGCCCAAACGTTCCGAAAACCCAACATCGACTCGTCCCAATACTTTGTTGTAGCTAAAGTACGACTGCGGATATCCCAAACACCGCAGAGATAAGCAAATGTTGTGAAGAATTTCGACGTCAGACGGATACATTCGAAATGAGTCGCCAAATGGTTTTACTATTGAGGCTCTCTTAATCAAGATAAATCATCGAAAAGCACTGACAACAATGCCTAAAAGGCCTCAGAGGTGCTGCTTCTGATGTGCTGGGTTTCATTCAGCCACCTAAACGAAACCCCTCGTTTAATAACGAGTTCCGACAAGAACATGCATCCAAGCATGATGCATACAAAGCGTCGCTGCATAGTCGCTGCATTCAGACAACAACGCAAGGGCTTAGATCAAGCGAAGAATCGCTGTCAATCGCTGAGAAGGCAGTTGACTAGCGAAGTCTTCTCTCGAACAAAAAAACCTACCCTTTATGACTTTGATAATCCTGGCCATGCTCAATGGCGTAGAGGCATGCTTTGAGAAGATAATTTTTCGGGTGATTTTTCGAAGGAAGTCTACGGACTTTTTAGCGTCATCGATTGGGTCATATAGAACGGAAAGATACCAATTATCCGGCCCGGAAAATGTTGACTTCAGTCAACTTAGCGTGCGAAACTGGAGGCAGCCAGCGAATGATCGAGGGAATGCTTGTTCACTGATGCCCAGGTCCACCTCAGACTGTAGTAAGTAGAGTAAAGAAATTGAAATCTAAAAAGCAGTAAAATTCTTAATACGCCAAAAAACAAGGGAACACCTTGTTGAGGGTGACTTCATAGTTTATGTCTTCAAAGAGGCTTCGTTCGTGTTTCTGAAAAAGCTTAATTCTCGTCAAGTCGGAATGAAAATACAATGCTAGGGCTTTGGCAGAATTTAACTTTTGGTTTTTATTTGTCAAAATCTGTGTGGTGGCATTCAGGTTCTTAAATCCCATTTAAGGTAGTACCTGTGCCTACAAAAACAGATCTTCAAATCCCAAAATGGAATTTTTCAAAGAAGATCGATGAGTCGAAAACTGGAAGATCGGCCCTCATAAAATGTTCTAAATTAACTCAACAACGTAAAGGTCAGCACCCAATTGTGGAAATTGGAAATCTATATTTGGATATTCTTTACAGAGTAATTTTATTTAAGATCTTAAAAAGATCCCAAACCTGATACAAGGATGATTTAAAAATAAAAAAATAGAAGAGTTGGCTTTAAGATGTCTGCCTTCATATGGAAAATAAAGCCATTTGTAAATACTAACGATGATGTTTGAAAAATGTACTCCTACTATCTGAATTGTGAGGATTATTTGGGAATTAAGGATCTGGCAACAAACCAGACAGGTGCGACGAGCTTCTCTCATTAGAAGCTGATCTCGCGAAGTAATTAGCAGTCGTCAAGTTCATATCTTAAACGGGTCGCGTGCTGCAATTTTTAATCACATAATTAGAATTGTCCAAATATTCTTTTGAGTATTTTGAACAACGTCAACTCAGTCGGTTTTTTTTTTTAAATAAAAAGTCACATCTGCAATAGATGAAAGCACTTGGCGATCTCATGGCTACAATACGACACACCCACTATTCATGTCGTGGACGGCTAACAGCATGGCATCTTGTTGAAATTAAAAAAAAAAATCGAAGATTCATTACCATTGATTTGGCAGACAAAGTTTACACATTCCAAAAAAAGCTAATGACCACATACGAGTACCCGTAGATGCTCACACATAAATCGGTCACTTGAACTTCCATCACCTCTTCTTCGGCATTGTCGGCACCGACAATGTTAACGTCAGCGTCAGTTTCGGCAGCAACAACAACATGTGTATGTACTCGTACATAGAACTTAGAGAGAGAGAGAGATCTTCTATAGATACTCGTACACTGTATCTGACTCATTGGACCGCCATGTACAATGTGTACAGAGATCATTCCCTCGCTCTTGGCACGTCAATCTTGATCTTTTCTTCCCGAGCAGGTGCGATTTATCATCCAATTCACGCCAAAACCGAAACTTTACGCAAATGCTCAAAAATTCGCAGCTGTCAAAGTACGATGAGACGAAATGGTATGACAATTCGTCGCACATAACAGAACAAAAAAAAAAAAGAAGTGAATAACAACTTCATGACATTTGTCATGATTAGCTGAATGACATATGTGAATACGAATAGAGTGTGACTGACAGCGACAAAGAAGAAACTATGGAAATATGCATCTGTAGATACATTTAGAATGATCTGACAGTAGAACTGTCAACCTCATTTTTTTTTTAAGTTATTTTTTTGTTTGTACATATGTATTTCCGTCGATTTTACCATTAGACTGTACTTTCCAGGGTTCAATGTGTCAGTCGATGGGTCTTTGACCTGCCTAAACGACACTGTTTTTGATCAAGGCCCCTTTGGGGATACTGTATTCGTTTCGTACATCGACATTTTCACACAGATACTCGTATGAATAAACGAAAATTTGTTTGTGCCTAAAATGTGATGTGGTAGGTCGCGTTGGATTTTGGATAACGACTTGGCGTGGTTTTGTTGTCGATAAAGTAATTCGCCTGAATTTTGTCACTAATGTGCAACAGGCGATAAAAGATTTCTTTTATGACTAAAATGTCAGAAGGGGTGGGTTTCGAAATATCGGCCATTCAACTCAAGTTTGCATTTGTATACCTAACTACGACTACATACATATGTCTGACTGATTAGCGGCTGTGTAAAGATATCTGTCTGCGTTCTACAAATCAACAACCTACGATACGCGTACGAATAGAATAGAAATGAAGTCATTGTGATGGACGAATGAACGACACTCTATAATTAGGGTGATGTCAAGGTTACAATTGCCTTACATTCTAAGTCGGCTAGTGCAAGTTGGTTGCACATTTTCGACCAATAAGCTGGCGAGGTTTTCGTGTTTGTTATTTGTTTATCAATCAATCGATTGTGGTGCTATAAATTAATATACTTTTTTGTAAAACTGATAAGGATGCCGTGCTGGCGGTGGTGCTGGTGGATGTATGGGGACATCGAGGTTGATAGATAAGGTTTAGTTAATCAAGCGAAAAATAATTATAATTTCTTTTTATTGAAGTGATTGCTCAACTTTATCTCAAGTGTAAACGGCATCAGTAGCTGGGAAGTTTTGAAATATTCAAGGCCTTCTTCGATTGTATGTTTTCACTTATCATGTATCTAATCGTCTTCGGTAATTGAAACTGATTTCGGTTTTTTTTTTTAAATAGTGATAGGTAAGTACCTAGACTGGGAATGTGGTAACAGTGTCTCTTCGGTTTTAACCTTGAGTTTTGGAAGATAGCAATACGGTAGCAGAATGCAAAACTCATTATTAGATCAAAGTCAGTGATCTTAAAAATCTGAGAGCGTTTTAGGGGTTAATCTAAGTTGGTAAATTCCGTGGACGTTAACGTATTCTCCCAGAAAAATAACTCTAGTGATGGCTTTCTCCAGCACAATGTCCGAATGTAGTACCTAATTTGTGATGTAACCAGAAATGGTTAGGTTTCAACAGACAGACAACGGACGTCCGGAAAAAAATTAATTTCCATGAAAGCTGCGAGGGGTCAAAATGAAAGGACATCTGCTTATCTTTAAGGTTATAGTGGTATATTTTCCGATACTTTGAATGGAAAAGCCTGGCAAAAACCATAGTCCAGAAGACGCAGAATATATTGCCTTTGGAGATCTCGGGAAGTTTTGAATGGCTTAGCAATTCTGTGTCAATCCATTCCCAATGAATCACGGCTTTTGAGGATTCTATGCCACTCAAGCTGAAAACGGCCATCTTTTGGATCTCTTAGGGAGGATATGCTCATTTTCAGAATATTTCATTCGAGACTAGAAAGTGAAAAATCTATTCGCATAGGGAGTCACGCTGTCAAGCTTATGGTTGGAACTCGCTTTTGAAGTAATTAGAACAGGAACGGTGAAAAAGTGTTTGGCGATCTTATGTCTGCATTGCTATGCCGGTCGGCTTGCTGTTCTCAATAGATCTGGTCTACGCTCAGATAAAAGAAAATAAGGTTGCTGTACATAGGTTTGGATAATGATTTGCCACAGTAGCAGCTCTATGCTTGATCTATAATTGTAGCAGTAGGAATGACCCCTAGGGCAATCCTCTTGCCGCTGTAGTTCTTCTCCTCTCGAAAGGGAAGGAGCCAATTTATTTGATTCATCTAGAATTTAAATGCGTCATCACACCTTTCTTCAACGAAGCTTAGGCAGCCAGCCATCCGAAGTTTCATCCGAATTTACACAGCTTTGTTAGGATCAATTCTATCATATGTGTCATATACTGCACTCCCAGCGATACCTGTAGAATCAGCCTTGCGCCCTTCGGATTTTGTAAACGACGAAAACCTTAGACCTCACTAATTTTTTAACAAATTTTCATATTTCGCGCAATTAGACATACACTTTGTCCAGATAGAGAAGATAGAAATAATTTGGTATCGTGCAGTAGGCAGCTATATCTGGAAGTATTGGACTTAAATGGATTGCGACTCGGTTTATTAAAATGAGGGTAAGAGTCGCATGATTCTCTTCAGTTGTTTAAAAGAAGAATTATACGCGAAACTCTAACAATTACTGATCCGTGAATGTTATGTTGTATACTATAAAAATATTCAAGTGAGTTAAATCTGTATGATCGTTGCGTGGCGCTGGAGGTCCACATAAAAATCGATTTAGAAATAATGAAAGATCTGCAACCATATACAGGTTCATTCATTTCGTTGTTTCAAGTTGGTAACGCTGGCATTTGACACTTGCCAAACTCAGCTGTCAATCGAAGTATCATAATATTAGTTGAATGTTTGCAATTTACAATAATGGATCGCTTAAAAATCGAACAATGCTTCAAAATTATTAAAACTTACGATAAAAGTCGTGATTCAAGTTTAGCCACTTTTCGCGCATTATGCGATGATTATGGTCGTCATAATCGACCGACTACGCAAGCAATCGGTAAAATTGTGAAGGAATTTGAAGAGAGTGGAAGCGTTACTGATGTCGTAAGGCCTGTGCATCATCGTAATTCACGCTCAGTTGAAAATATTGCTGCTGTAAGTGCAAGTGTCGCTGATGATCCGAATTTATCGATTTCTCGACGCTCGCAGCAATTGAACGTGTCGTACACCTCACTATGGCGTATTTTGCTTTTGGATTTGCATCTCCATTCTTATAAAGTTTAACTTACGAAACAATTGAAGTCTGCTGACCATTTACAACGCTGTAGATATGCTTCTTGGGTGTTGGAACAACAGACAATAAACCCCGATTTTTCGAACAATATTTTCTTCAGTGATGAGGCACATTCCTCACTCGGTGGGTATGTAAACAAACAAGTGACTATTTGGTGTGTTCTATGGTCGAAAGGTGTCATTGGTTAGTATCACTTCGAAGGTGCCGATGGGCGGACGGTTACAATCAATCCGGAGCGGTATGGTCGAATGATAACAGATTTTTTTTTGGCCGGCGATTGAAGATCATGACTTGGATCAGGACTTGTGGTTCCAACAAGATGGGGCAACTAGCCACACAACACGGACAATTATGGCTTTATTGCGTGAGAAGTTTCCTGGTCGCGTAATTTCACATTTTGGCGACTTCAATTGGCCACCAAAATCATGCGATTTGACACCGTTCGATTTTTTTCTGTGGGGCTACGTAAAAGACCGTGTTAACGCGAATAATCCCAGAACACTAGACGCATTAGAAATCAACATTACTCAAGTTATGGCCGAGATATCGCTCAAAATGTGCGAAAAAGTGGTTAAACAAAAGAATCGCATGCTGCGAATCTTCCCGAGGCGGCCATTTGAATGATATTGATTTCCACGCTTAATGGCAAAGTGTTTGATAGAGCGTCCTGCGACCATATAAAGTCGACGCTAGAATCTGAAAA
Source organism: Volucella inflata (assembly GCA_928272305.1). Lineage (NCBI taxonomy): Eukaryota > Metazoa > Arthropoda > Insecta > Diptera > Syrphidae > Volucella > Volucella inflata. The sequence goes on from OV743719.1 coordinate 105,935,334, forward strand.
TGTACCTGCATGTGAATTGTACGGGACATGTGGGATGACGTTTACACAAAAATTAACAGCAGGAGTAAAAGTTCGGAGAATTCCTAGTTAAATTCGGACTGCATCAAGCCACTGTTCATATGAATAATGTGAACAATTTTCTATTGATGCAGCTTAGGACGGTTCCAATAAATGAAATTGCGATATATTAAGAAATCGATAGTTTACAAGTCTCAGGTTGAAAAAATCTGTTGGTTTTACCAAATTCAAGGATAGTCGTGGAAAAATTGAAAGTTCAAACCGAAGTTCGAAAAAGGGCCGAAAACAAAAATAATTTGATCACTCAAATGCAAAAATATCAGCAAACTCTTGGAGTTACTAACGAGTTGTTCCAAGAAGCAGTGATCTATAGGATGAAACTTAGGTCTCTGAAATTAACCAACCTCAAAAGTAGCGTAAAAGCAATGCAGATACGCGGGAAATATGTGGGTTGACTGTAGTTCAACACGTTAGGAAGAATTTGACTAAATAACTTGCATGTCAATCGCTGAGCAGAAGGATACAAGGCATTCGCTTCACAATAGTGCTACGAGTAATTCAGAGACGATTGAGAGAATAGTCTACTGCCATCTCTAAACTTTGTCTAGGTCTTTCTTACACTTGTGTACCATTTAACCTATGCATGATTGTCCAATAAATATGTTCTTATCTTTTATAAATAGAACGCCACCCCACATTAGTAGGTTAACTGCCTCATCCCCATTTTGAATGGTCGAAAGGCAAAAGAAATGTACGAGTATCATCTCCTACGCGCAAGTGACATACCCGAATTATCTTTTGCTCTAATAAGCCTCTGCTGTTTCTTGCTAATTTATTTTCATTTACAATGTTCTTGTTTATTTTTGTATTTCGCCTGCTAAAGAAGAATATAAGAAGAAAAATTTCAAAAAAAAGAAAGATAAACGAAGAAAAAATAATAAAAAACAAAAAAGTCAACAGCAAACAAAATTCATTTTTATCTGCCATTTGCTTTCTATATTTTGTTCGTAGATCGCTTTATTTGAGCGGTCATTGACACCCAAAATGAAACTCAAAAAATTACAAAATATGTACGTCCTACGTTCTGCATACAATATAGTATATTGTGCATACGGATACATAGAATGAATAAGTGTTCTCATACTATAGATTGAGTGAGAGTTCTTTCGTTCTTGCAAAAGCTTCAAGGGGATGACGTGAGCATGAGCCCCTACTCTCTGTTCGGTCACAACTACTAATATGCTTAGAATTTGCTTAAATGTATCTGAACTCTATGTGGACCCTGGGAGATGGTTTTTGAAGATTGTCATTCCTTGGTGAGGTTCTTCTAGAAATGAAAAAATTTGTAGGGATAGCAATCTTGGTCTCCTCGATATGGCCGACTACTATGACAGAGAGACAATTATGACCAACAAAGAAGATTCATTAGATGCGCTTGCAGTTTTTTCGTCTTTTCGTCTTTTCGTCCCCCGATTTTGGTTAGAGTTCACTATATTCTTGCGCCACTGACCAAGTGCAGGAGGAGAAAAGGCGGTTCGCATTGTGTAAATTTTGTTTTTTGTTCAAGAGGGTGGGGAAAAGGGGGATTTTTGTTGTATGCTTATGTACCCTCCTCGTAGGCACACACTGATGCATGTATCTACCTACACCAAAAATCTAGAAAAACCGGATGCAAGGTTCAGTGCCTTTCTGTGGCAGAATACCAAAACAAAAAAATGACAACCAAAATACAGAAAATCGTCATTTAGAAGGATTTGTTTTGCGGGGCATACGAGTGTATGCAGCCGAAAATTTTGTCGACTATGCAACAAGTTTGTGTGCTCTTTGTTTTGGTTTTTTGAGGATTTTTTTCGAAAGTCATTTGTTATCCTACCACCATGCACCATGAGAACGAACGATACACTGTCGCCGTCGTCATGTGTTGGAGGGGCTCGGAATGTCTTGGTTGGTGTTAGGTTTTATAATGCTGAAGGGAAATAGATAAGTTTCTTGGATGCAACGGTGTTGTAAAGGGAAATCGTTAAAGAGGTTTAACCATTCTGGAACCCTTTGCTCAATTAAACAGGAAAGGAAGTGGTTGGGTGTCTATTGCAATAGCAGTTGTAGGGTTTCACTGAGATTTGAAATCATGGCCGAAATTATGGTGCTTAGTTTGAAACTATTTTAAGACTTCCAAACGGATGTGCACACGTTCTTATATCTTTGTATAATTTATTCATACTAAGCAAAGTTCAAAACATTTTAAGTTGTGACTGGGGACTGTAAATAGGTGGCTGCAAAAGTTATTTCAAGAACTTGATTCTTAAATGATGCAAGCTATAGGATTATGAGTCAAATTGATTCTTGTTTATGGTTTCTTTGTCATGCAGTCCCGAATGTGGATAAAGAAATGGATACAAGTATCTAATGATCCTAATCTGGATGTCGATGTTATGGCTATCACACATCTGCAGTTAGAATGCCCTGTTTATTGTACGAACAATAATTAAGCTACTGTTGCAACATTCATCAGCCCACCGAAGGAAAATACTCTCATCTGTACTGTCTGCAAGAGGATTAGTCTTTGAACCAGCTCAAATAATCCTGTTTAGCGCCGGTGGGGGTAAGATTTTATCTGAGCCATGCATGTAAGTGCTTTAAGGTATGCTCATTGGTTAAGGTGGCTCAGCGCCATGTCAAGTTCGCTATGGTCTCATTTTATAGGTGCATCCTATCTGAAGGAGATATTTCTCTACTGAGCTGAATCTATAGACCATGGCTATTATAATGGTTTGCTGTTTGTCACTGTACAAATCTTATGATTCGCCGTTGACTGCTCTCCGAAACAGCCGAAGATATACCAAAGAGAAAAGGTCCCTTCCTGTCGACAATATGTCAATTACATGTGCGCTTATTTCGCTGACTTCTGGTGCCAAGCTCCATTGTCTTTATTTATAGACGGATGAGTTCGGTACAGATCGGATAAACGTCGATGAGTTTGTGTGATTTGTGACAAATACTGTACTCTATACTCGTACACTGAGTTCAGGTTCGAAACATATTTGAAGGCTTTTCTGGCAATAAAATGATGGCCAACAAGTATTTTTTGGCAGCTTTCTTTCCTGGTACTCTAGAGCTCATGAAGAAACAAAGAGCACTAGATTGCAAAGCTATCTTTGTCGAAAGTATTCAGTTCAAAAATCGATGTTAATTTTGACAAAGTTATCACTACTTTCGCTGGTTTTGTTTGATGCTCCAAAAGGTATACCTCTTCTGCCAGGCGTAACTAAAGAGGAAACCTGGTTGAAGTATGTGATTCTTAGGTCACTTTGTTTGAAGCTTTCGCAATTTCATACGTCTGTTCTTGTGTACTTTCTCATTATGGTGGTGGATTACCTTTTAATGGCGATCGATGCCTTATACAAGCTGACGATGTTCTTTGGCTGTAATTATTTTTATGAATGAAAAACTTTGGTTCTGCTTTTGGATTATGTTCTCTTAATATCTCGAATTTTTTGGCAATAAGTCGAGAAAATGATATCGGCTTAGTGGCCGTCGCCAGAATCTATGACCATTCGGGCCCGATTTATGGCATTTTCATCACTCTTTCCAGAACTTCTGGGACAGATCCTCGCAGTGTTGACGAATATTTTTTGTAAGGGCTTCAAGAGTCTGAGACTTCTTGGCAAAAAGTCCCACAAAAGCCTGGAAACGTAAAATCAGGCGATCTTGCCAGTGCAAATCGCCAAATTGAGAAATAAAGTGACCTGGAAATGTAGCCCTCAGAATTTTGGTTGTGGCTCGTGAAGTATGCGCCGTTGCTGCATCTTGTTGGAATAACATGTTCTTCAGTCCCAATTCATCCAATTAAGGAAGGAGAAAGCCCATTAGCATGACTCTGTAGCACTTGCCGTCCACAGAAGTCATTTGGCCCGGGGCATTTTCGAAAAAATAAGGCTCGATGACACCTCCAGCGTAAACAGCACACCATGTAGTAACTTTGAGCGGGTGTCATGGCTGGGTGGTACGCGGATTTTTGGTGCCAATAACCGATAATTGTGCTTATCCACATATTCACAGGGATGGAAATGGGCTTCGTCGCTCAGGATAATTTTCGACGAAAAGTTGTCTCCCTTGTGGTAGAGATTCAGGATGGCCGGAGCGTATGTTATACGCGCTTGGCGTTCAACAGCTAACAGCTGATGCACTGTCCGCACTTTGTAAAGGAACATCTAACGGCCTTTTCCTAAAATTCTCTGTAAAGACCGCCAATTGACACCCAATCGCGTGGCACATTATCTGGTTGATACTCCGGGGTCTTTTGTAACGTCTTCAACCACAGCTGCAATATTCTCGGCACAAAGGCTGCTCTGGACCCGGCCCGACCTGCAATATCTCGTGTTATCCCAGACTCTTCAAGGCGACCGGCTAAACGTGTCGAAGTGTTTGCCCAGTTGGTGTGGGACAACAGGGAAATCTAAACACCACCAACAAATTAACCTTCAAAAAAAGTGTAACAATTATTCCGCGTTCTATTTACGTCCATTCGCAAAAATTATAGCATCTTCCGATAAGATGATGACTTTTGCGCCACGTAGTATAAGAAAATCTCAAAAGCGATGAAGACGCAGCTATAATACTCGATGCTAAGGCCGAAAAATCCCCTCCGCTTTTGTGAAATGGAAATAGCTTACTGGCCTAGGCCGATGTAGTTCTGGGTGAAAGGCACTGTCTCAACACCGCTGCCCTCTATGGCCAATTGCAGTGGGTGGTGAAACTAAGAAAAGTAAAGTTACTACGGGCATATCGCTCTTAGGCTAGATAGGTTGCAAAGTTTTTCTGCAATTACTATCGAGAATTATTCCACAGTTAGGTCAATTGCTAACCACTCGAATGCTCATGTAGCTGTTAAAGCTCTTGCATTCGTTAGCATCAAGATTGGAATAATCCACTGAAATCATCTGAAATATCTAGTGAACATGATCAAACTCTTTACGAATTGCCGTTAAAACCTAGTCAATTACCACTGACGGTCTTAATAGCTTTTTCTGTCAACAAGTATCACAGTAACGTTTTTATCTATCTTGCTCCGGAAATTAGTCAGTCTTTTGACAAAACAATATTTCTTATCGATATTTTCCGCCGGAAATTTCGGTCAAGGCCGAACAATTTCAACATTAGATGGTATCGATCGAACCTGACAGAGGGGTTTAGCCACCATAAATGCTATATTTCGGAGAAGTACTTGTTTACTATGAGTCAATAGGCTTGGGTATCTGCAAAATATTTTTCAATTTCAAACTTTAAAAGTAACTTGTAAAAGAATTCCGTAGCATTTATGACATGTTAACGTCGCACTTTGAATTCACTAAAATAAAAAACTTGAACCGAGTATTTATCTTTATCAATCCAAAAGTACGATGTACGATTTATATAAGAGTAGATAACAATTTAGAAAAACAAAAATATCTGTGACTATTAGACTAATGAAAGCCTCAAAGCCTTTTGAGTTTGAGCAGGTCATGAAAATGACGCCTCCAATGGGCTGACATCCGTTTGAAAATCGATGTGGACCTACGGTATATCTACTATATATACTGCGGGGAAATTAAGAAAACCAACAAAAAAAAAGCCGCTAGAGTATTTATAACACGAAATTAAGCGAAGTTAATATGAGCAAACCATTGTTTCAAGGTTCTGAAAAAGCAAGCCACACGTTTTCAGCTCGCAACAATAGCTCGACATTTCAAATTCAATTTTGTGTTTCAACGAGTAGTGATTGAGATGGGCGGAAAGTTATTAAAATGGGTGTACCACAAGGTTGAGTTTTAGGACCAATTCCTTTTTCAATATATTTAATACATCAATTCACTTTTTGTGTCTAAATCTAGTCGCAGCTATTAATCTAGACTGACGTATGTAGTTTTTTGCACACAAATTGGTTATAAGTCCTGGAAATACTCGTATAGGAGTACAAATAATTCTCCGCCATTTTTTATCAAAAATTGGGCATTTATTACCAAAAGTATTGTTCAGCACTAGACACCACTTTTTCCCATCTTTCTGATAGAATATGGATACCGAGTCTGAAGAATGCTTTATCTCTTGTGGTTATCCACGAATCGATCCAATTTTTTGTATCTTTATAAGATGTGAAGTTCTGCTAAGACAGAGGATAATTTTGTCATATCTGGAGTAGTAGTGGGTGCGTTTTTTTTTTGAGCGTTCGTCTCAATTTCACCAATTGTGTTTTGTAGAGAGTCACAGTAATAGTTTCGTTCGGTTTGAGCACTTCATAATACATGAATATTAGGCTTGGCTGGCGATGTTGAAGCATGGCCACGTAGTCCTCATGATTTCCTCTTCTTTGGGCTATCATAGTGTATCCATTTTTCATCACCAGTGACTGGCGGATCGCTCTCATCGAGACAAAATCTGTGCAAGTAAACTTTATCTACAGAAAAATAAGTCACCTGCCCATCCACATAAATTCGGTCTGTATTCCGTTTGCTAATGAGGCTAAATATTTGGGCATGACTCTCGATGCAAAGCTCAAATGGAAGACGCACAAAAAGAAACGGTCTATAAAGATCTAGAATCTAAATACAGAGGAATGTATTGGCTACTTGGTAAATATTCCAAGCTGGGGTTGTACCAAGAAATCAATTTTTGAAAATAAAGTCCTACGAGAAATTGTACATGCACCTTGGTTTATAAGAAATAATGGCCTGCAGCATTGTGACCTTGGAGTTACTTCTGTCGAAGATGAAGCAAGAAACTTCGCAAGAAAACATAAGATCTGGTTAAGTGGGCGTATTAATAATACTGTTCTAGAAATTCTGGACGAACACAATTTATTGCGTCGTCTTCAAAGAACTAAGCCTCTGGACCTGGCATGAAAAATTGAAACCGCGTTAAAAAAGCGGAACATGTAGGATCTTTCAATGGAAAGTCACCTACCAAACGAGATTTTGTTGTGATGAAAAAGCTGCTTGATAAGTCTAACTTAGTTGTGGTATCAAACATAACTAGGTTTTAGTGAGTAAGAATCTCACACTACTATGAGCATGCGCTCGCTATCCTCATAGCGTCTGATGGAAGATTTTCACCTGCTCTCGACGGGGGAAAAAAAGAAAAAAAACCACTGAGTTGCATTGTTATGTTGCAAAAAAAACCTTTTCACTTAGGCAAGCAGCATTTCACATGTGAAAATCGGCTCTTGAATGATGTGAGATTGCCTCTTGAGTCCAATCTACCTATAGTGAAAGTGCAAGTTCTGCTGGCGATTGGCACAGATGTTCATCCAATAATGCCGTCAATTTCGCGTCTTTATAAACTTTCGGGCTTCCGCTACTCTCTTTGTCTTAGATGTCAAACTTTTGAAACCACAACTTCTTTCACTTAAGGCAGCCTCACCATATGCTTCTATAAGCAATCGATGCGTATCAGCTTTAAATTAAAAAAGTCAATCGAAAATCCTCGCAAGTGACACTTATTTGGCTCAAAAATCGACATTTTCGTACGAAAAAAATTATGTGATGCTGATACAACATCGCAAATACTTCAAGATTATGATATTGATAGATGTCCAACCTCACAATATGACGTGTTATATCCGAAAGTTGTAATCAAAACTTACTGAACTTACTTCCCCCAGGCAAAAGTACATAAGGTCAGTCATAATAGGCATCGAGGACCAGGCTATCAGTGGCATATTTGTAGAGGGGTGTGGAGCTTGACAATACCTACGACTCTCTAGATGACATATACCAAGCAGAGTTCGCGCTTACTGGTGCTATTAAGCCGCTGGAATACGTGATTCGTTTTTGGTGTACTGCTCCATCGGTATAAAAGCTTTAGGTTTGGGTTTATACTATAACGAAAAATGAAGAACAACTACAACAGGAATGAGGGAGATTTTGAACCTCTCCGTTAGCGTTTGGACTCGCCTTTGTTCCTGATCCACTATATGTTATTTGCAGAAGCAACTAACTATCACTTGCGGTTTTAGTGGCTTCTTCGTCGACAGCTATCACATTAGTGTTTTAATAACCTGTCAGCTTCGGTCAAGGCGGAACAATTCCAACATTAGATAATATCAATACAACCTGACAGAGGGGATTACTTATTTGCTTACTTACTTTAGGTGGCGCTACAGTCTGGGGTGGACCTGGGCCTCAGTTAACAACCTTCTCCAGCCAGCTCGATCCCTAACTAGCAGCCTCCAGTTTCACACGCTAAGTTGGCTGAGGTCCTCTTCCACTTGCGTGCGCCACCTGAGTTTTGGCCTTCCTCTACTGCGCTGTCCCTCGGAAGCGGATTCGAAGACTTTTCGGACCGGAGCATTAGTGTCTATACGCTCTACATGAGACAGCCATCTCAGTCTTTGGATCTTCACTCTTCTGGCTAGGTCCATGTCGCTGTTCATACAGTTCGTTGTTGTATCTCCTCCTCCACTCACCGTCAATGCAGACGGGACCGAAGATCGCCCGAAGAATTTTTCTCTCGAAGCAACCAAGAACACCCTCATCCATTTTTGATAATGTCCATGCCTCTGCGCCATAGAGCAGGACCGGGACTATTAAAGTCTTATAAAGGATGACTTTTGTTGTCCGAGGGAGGGCTTTGCTATTCAATTGCCTTCTTAACCCAAAGAAAAAGCGGCTGGCAAGAGTTATTCTTCGTTTGATTTCAGCGCTGGTGTCGTTGTCTGTATTTATAGCGGAGCCTAGGTAGACAAAGTCCTTAACTACCTCAAAGTTATATCTGTCGAGGGTGACGTTCTGTGCGAGACATCGGAGTTGGTTGTCCTTTTTCTTGACAGCATATACTTGGTCTTGCCCTCACTTCCGTCTAAACCCATTTTCGCCACTTCCGTCTCAATACTCGCGAAAGCGCCACTGACATCACGCTGATTTCTCCCGATTATGTCAATATCGTCGGCGTATACGAGTAGTTAGACGGACTTTTGAAAGATAGTGCCTCTTGTGTTTGCTCGTGAGTTTTGCACTATTCTTTCAAGTACTTGACAGAGGGGATTAGCCACCGTAATTGCTAAACTATATTTCGGAGAAGCACCTGTTTACTATGAGTCAATAGGCCGTAGCATTTATGACCAGTTAACGTCGTACTTTGAATTAGCTTAAATAAAAAAACTTGAATCGAGTATCTACGTACCTTTATCAATCTAAAAGTACGATTGTACTTCACAATAACAATTCAAAAAAATATATCATATATCCTTCGTCATTGGATCTGTGTGAGTGTATTTAATGAATTATATTGTACAAATATTTGTTTATTTAAAAAAATAACTCTTCCTGCATTCATCTGTGTTTATTTATTCAGCAGCTTAACTGTTTCAGAAAGGACAACAAAATAAGTATTCAAAACTAGAACGAATGAAAATCGAAATTTATTTTTAAAATAACAAATGTACTCGTAAGACAAGAGAAATATGGAAATTCCGATGAATGTATGAACTGGGGCATCAATGATAAGATTAATTAATTTTTACAGCACCTAGATTACGGTAGGTGGTATTGTAAAAATAATTAATCTATTTATTTCGGGATATTGATTAAGTTATGGAAATCACAACGACTCCGTGGCGCAACGGTAGCGCGTCTGACTCCAGATCAGAAGGTTGCGTGTTCAAATCACGTCGGGGTCATTCCAGAGTTTAATTTTATTTTGAAATTCTTTTATTTGAAAATACTATATATGTTGCCACACTTGTATATTCATAGAAAAAAATCAAAATAAGAACAAACAAGCAACTGAAACTAAACTTGGCTAAAAGAGATTTGGAATTTAACTGTTTCCAGCTACCTTTTACCTTCAAAAATCGTATACTCGTATCTTAGACTGATGGAACAGCTTCTTGCATGGGTTGTCAGCTCGCTAATAAAACATATTACTGCACATTGAAGGTTCCGACATTTGAAAGATATTTTGACTTACAGAAGACAATGCTCTGCAATAATATTTTTTTATAAAAGCTTTCATATTCTTTGACTGTGCTCTGGTAACATTCGTTTCACTAATGTCAGCTCTGCTACATGACCTTATTATTTATAACCCTTAGCCGTTGCTTCTAGAAATTGCTGTTGCCACGCTGCAAACACATTGGCGACATATCCGTGTTTGCTTCAAGATATTCACTGCAAATTTGGCGGATTCCTGACGATTAAATACTATAAGCATTATTCACTCGTTTATTAGGTAAAAGTTTGCCACCAATTACTGTGTCCTACTAAAAAAAAAGAAGCAACATATACAAAGTCATCATCATTTTGATATGAGCTCACAGAGAATATAGACGATGCTACCAAAGAATATTTTAACGAGCTCCTTAACCAACCAGTGACTTGTGTATGCTGTTAAAATCGTTTTAGGTAGTCTTACCGCCAAAGGAAGTAGTAGTAGTATAGTTGGAAAGCACAGCCGACATAACATTCCAGACTAAGACTATTTGACTTTGTGTGCAGAAAAATATCACTATTGCTAGTAAGACCTTCTACGTAGCGATCGGCGTAAGGAAGTCCTCCAGTCGTATGTATCGGTTTTTCAAATAGGGACTTGACAACTTTAAATTTAATTTGTGAACGCACCCTTTCACTAATCATCAAACTATCACTGTCAATTTATTCAGTAAACTGAACATTTTCATCATGGTCAAGTACACGAATGAGCAACGTCTGTAAATTATAAAATTTTCTAGCGAAATTCGGAGTCGGTGACTGCAACTGTAAGAGCGTTAATTCCAATTTTCGGTCGTAATTCTCGCCCTAGTAGACAGGCAATAACAAGTTTAGTGCAAAAATTTGAGTCTACATATTCGTTGTGTGATGTTGCCGTATCAGTGCGACAACAGGTTGGTCGAAGTGTCGAAAATATCGCTGCTGTTCAGGCGTCCGTAGCAAACGATCCAAATCAGTCAATTCCACGGCGTTCTCAAGAATTGGGCATCGCTTCGACCCCATTATGGCGTATTTTACGTAAGGATCTTGACTTACACCCATCCAAGATCAAGCTGACTCAAGAATTGAAGCCGATGGACCCTTTGAAGCGACGTACGTTCTCCGATTGGGTTCTGGAGAAGATGCGCCAAGATGGTAAATTTCATCGCAAAATCATCTTCAGTGACGAAGCTCATTTTTGGCTCAATGGGCTCGTTGATAAGCAAAATATGCGTTATTGGTTGGGTGAAAATCCACATGTGCTTCATAAATCACTACTTCATCCACAAAAAATAACTGTCTGGTGCGGTTTGCACGTTATTGGGCCATATTTTTTCGTCGACGATAACGATCGTCACGTTACTATAAATGGTCAGCGTTATCGCGCCATGATCACCGATTATTTTTGGCCCGAATTGGAAGATATGGACTTGGACGACATCTGGTTTCAACAGGATGGTGCCACAAGCCACACAGCACACGTTACAATCGATTTTTTGAAGAGTAAGTATGGTAAGCGTGTTATCTCAAGAAATGGGCCAGTCGATTGGCCGCCTCGTTCGTGCGATTTAACGCCGCTTGACTATTTTCTGTGGGGCTACATTAAGTCATTGGCTTATGCCAACAAGCCGACAACGTTTGAAGAGCTCAGAGCCAACATTGAACGCGAAGTAGTGGCCGTTTCGGCCGAAGGGCTGAGTCTTTGAAAATTAAGTCCAACGAATCGACAGCTGCTATATGAACGAAGTCGATTTCCATTCATAAATGTTTTGATTGTTCTTCAAGCCGATAATAAAGTTTTCGAAATATCTCAAATGTCAAGTCCTTATTGGAAAACCCTGCATATATGTCGAAACATTCCGAGCACCCAAACGCGAACTCAGATTCTTACAATGTTTTAGCCAAAGGGTGTCTACGGATATTTCAGACACCTCAACAGCAAAGAATTACCTTGGTGAGATCTATTAGCAAGAAGGACATGGAACCGGTTGAATACCGGCCGTTTACACATTCTTCGTCAATCTCTTAGCAGCGGTGTAGATGTAGAGGCTTGATGAAGAGTGCAGGCAAGAACATGTAACTAATCAACGCATCAACGAAAAGAGACTTCATATAGAAAGGCAAGGAAGACCTTTACCCTCTTTGGCGAAATGATATAAACTCTCGGCAACAATCGATGAAGCAGATGGAATGTGTCTATCCCAGATAAAAATTTCCGTAAGTTTTACCAAAAATCAAAAAGAAATTTTTAAGACCACAAGTCCCCAAAAGAAACCTGGGGAGATTGCATGGAAATTCGGTAGCAAAGTTATATATGGTGGTGCGGTTGTGAAAAAACCATTGAAAATGTATGAAGGGAACATTATCTTCGATTGTCTGATCTACAATAAAACAAACAGTCAAAACACGCAACATCATGCAACATCTTCTCCGCCTTTGTCTTTGGACTATTTCATATCGTAGGAGAAGTTCAAATGGATACCCACCACCTCTTTAACGATTTCCATAGCTCATATGACAGTATGTATAGAGACGAGCTGCCGGAGCCACGACTTTAGCAATCCAGGCAATTTCAGTCGTCAGACTGTGCTCCATAAAGGTCAGAAGCAAACTCACTTAGAGCTTTGATGTCCAAAAGGTACTTAGACATGGTAAAGCGCTGTCATCTAACTTCCTTCGGATCGTACTTGCTGTTATTATACAAAATTTGCAGCGAATGCGGACCAAACCAAATATACGCTTTCAATAGGAATTGACGCACAACATCGATAAATTAGATTCAACAACTGACTCGAATTTTGATAACGTCACCTCGTCAGAAATCAAATTGAAACCTGGACTTGCTAAGGGAAAATAAACGTCTTGCCAAAGATACTAAGGGAGCCCTATCATCTTAGTCCTGTTCCATGACGCAGAAGCAAGGATTACAGGCGAACGAAAATACTGTTGGAAATTTTAAACTCACAAGTTTTTGGCTAATACATTACATTTACGATGATGGGCTTTGAAGGAAAAGTTATGACAACAAATCCAACGAGTTGAGGTGCTTAGAAGAATGTGCATCTTTCGATTAAGGTAGCTTAGAGATCTAGGGTAAATTTTAATTAACACTACGACCCGAACCATCTTTCTTCCCTTCCAAAGAGACATGGCAGTGCGCAATGACCTTTCATTATGTGTCGCACACCAAGAGAATTGACATCCTTGTAGTATACAAATGAAGAGTGCTTTTGGCTATGGGTAAGGCTGAATCTAGAAAACATTCCGATCCTAAAGAGTATTAATTTCAACCCAGAGTTTCGTTTCATTTCGGTGCTAGTTGGTAGTGCACTCGACCTGAGAATTGCAAAGCTTTTCCAATATCTTACTGAATACGTATCAAGCCATCAACTTCAAACATTTTGAAGTAGCAAATGAGACTATTGATGTATCTTCCATCGTACGTCCAACGGCAAGAAAATTGCCGAGTCTCGTGCAATGAAACAAGTACCTAAAAGAAGAATAAAACCGGCAAAATCGATAAGCAAATACACGTCGGTAAGTGGACTCAACACTAAGCCACTCTCATTGCGGACTGGAAAAAGAAACATTTATGTTTTCTTCATGATTTCCGGTAGATCATTACGAGTGGTGTTTGGTCAATGACTTGACTAATGTTGGCCTTCAATTCTTTAATCGTAGCCGGGATATCCATATTGACTTTGGACTCTACATAGCCTCAAAGAAAACAGTCTAGATATGTGATATGTGACATGATTTAGGCGGCCAATTTACCCGTCTTAAACGTAAAATCCACTGTTCGACGAATCGATCTTGAAATAAAGCCAAACTTTCATGGGCTGTGAGGCAAGCGGCGCCGTCTTGTTGGGATCAAATGTCGTCGAGACCGCTGGCTTCACTTTCAGGCAGCAAATAGTCCGTAATCGAGGCGCAATATCGGATGCAATTCACAGTTAAAGACTGGCCAGAACAGATTGAAGAAACAAGGACCGAAAATTCCATCCACAACAAACCGTTGTTTTTTCCTGGATGCTTTTGGCGCAAACAGTGGATCTTCTAGAGGCTTTTCAAGAGTCCAACGACTGAAGCAGAGACCATTCGGAAGTTCGGCCGGCTTAAGTTGTTGCACGAATTGAAATTTGTAATTTGTATGCTTTACGCCAAGTTATTGCAAACGACAAGCCAAACTGTTGAGAACCGCACTGAAGCAACTCATCACGTTCATCGCGTACACTTATTATCATTCTGAATACAATGTGGGTGAGCAAAGCATAGAATGTAGAGCATCTTAATCCTCTTGCCATAAGCAAAACTGTCCAGAGCAATCACGGTATTCACGACATGTGCAGTAATATTATTGATGCCCTTGCAGGAAGACGCTACAGAATTAGACCCACAGTTGAAGTGGAACCATGGCCACGAAAGTGGGAATTCTTGCCTAATACTCTTTAAGCAAGGACTGTGTTGCTGGCATTGGCATTATGTAGGGCTAACAGTTCGGTTTTTGTCCCATTATGCATTAAATGATGTTGGTATGCACTGTGAGGCTGTTCTTTAATGGCTTACGTGGCATCGCTGGCATTCACAGGTGGCATTATGCTACAAAGAGGTATACTCTTACACTAATTTCTGGCACTCTGAAGAGAATTCTCATGAACTGATATTGGCATACATACCGAATGTCTGGCAAGTAAAAAGTTGAGGTTCTTGTGCACAAATCTGCGAGGTTCCAGGTCACAATGGTAATGACATCTCCTATGAACTTGTTACGACCCGCATCTGTGTTAGGATTGCCTGCGTCCTCTATAGGCCTTCTACTGACTTTCCAGAATGTCAGCAAACAAAGCAACTTTCCTGTTGTTCATCAGTAGGAAAGATTGTTCACTGATTGCTGGCTTCGAGACCGGGCACTACGCCCTTGATAGCACCTATGCATGTGTCTAAGGTCTAAGTGACACAATTTTGTACCAGATGCTGGTACTATAGACACTTTATCACTAAAGCGCCTACTAGTCTTTCAACAAAAATCTGAGAAATTCAAGTAAAAGGAACCAGCAAAGACAAAACGACAAGGTACATACTATATGTGTGAGATAGAAAAAAAGATAAATAGCCACCCTTTATCTAATTAGTTTGAGATTAACTTTGGTGCCCTAGACCTCAGTTACTTTTAAAATTGCCTGAAAAGCCAGCAGTTCAAAGCGACATTAACTTGTTGACAGAAAGATACTCGTACAATATTTGAATTGTTGGCCTATGACTAGTCACTTTGTTTCACGACTAATTGTAATTGAGGTTTTTGTGTAGCCTTGACCCACAAATTACGCAGAATTATTTGAAAAAAACAGTCGACGTATCCCCCAAATCAGGCAAAACAGTGACAGGGCAAAAGTTCTTTGTTTCCAAAACGTTTTATCTATTTGTCGAGTTGTTACCTGATTACAAAAGCGATCTTGCTAATAAGATCTAATTTATTGTTCTTTGAAAATATATTCGTAACGATTCCTTGGTAAAGGAAAGGTAGCTCACTAAGGATTCCTAGAATCATCCAATCAATTAGCATCGACAGTTCCAACCCAAAGATTATGCTATTGCGCACTAAAACTGGCCAAATTTCCGTTTCTCATCTAACATGCATCTATGATTCATTTTAGCGATCTTCGAATGTAAATGACTAACTGTATGTCAATTTCATAAGACCTCTGTCAATTTGGCGGGTTTGGGTCTTTTACGACTCACAAGACTTTGAGGCGCGATAAACGTGCGACATGACAAGGTTGCGTGTATAAAAATCACTCCTCAGCTCGGGGTCAATGTAAGTCGTGTTTTGATTGTTTTTGTTGTTTTTATTGTACGATCAGTGATCACCGTCAGATACAGAATTTTTTGGAGTTGAACTTCCACAAACAAAACAATGCCAACCACCCATGTCGATGACGATGATGATGATGATGATGACGACGACGACGACGACGACGACAACGATGACGATGACGACAATGATGATAAGGAGGACGAGGTGGATGAGTTAAATGATGTTGATCATCGGTTTTATTGTTGGGTCAGGTTATTGTGTGCCATCGATCAAAACCAGTAATTATCAGCGGAAAAGGACAACGCACTCCCGCACAGTATTCGGCAAAATGAAAAACATCAACTACTGAGTTTGCCATCATAAATTTGTGGTTCTCTTCTGGTTGGGATTCTCGAAGAACCCTTTTCTAACTCATTCGTTGTTTTTGACATTTGATACCACAATCGGTTCTGGTTATGTTTCTGGTTTAACTCATCAATAAGGACGAACCCCTACCATTTCTGCTGGTTGATCCCCTTGAAGGGGATTCTACCTCTTATTCCATTATGTATTCGTGTGCAATGGCCTAGTAGAAGGAAGACCCCTGCTTGAAACTAAGAACTGCTTCTCTTCATCTGTCGCTTGATCCTCCTATTCGTTGCGATCGTTCATATCAACAAAAATAAGCGAAAAAATTTCGGCAAAGCGCATTGAACTCTTGCGGTGCAGTTGTGTTGGTGTTTTGATGTGCGATCGCATCGTGCTTGTTTAATATGTTGCGCAGTAAGAAAATGTGTGTGGCTGTGCATGTGCAAGTTTTGCCAAAAAATTGTATTTGCAGATCGGTTGCCGTGTTAGTGTTAGTTTGGAAAGGGGCTGAGGTTAAGGGGGGTTGTTTTGAGAATATTACAATATATAGAAACGATTCTATTAACTTTGTAGTTGTAGTACATAGGAGTTAGCTAGGGGTCTATTTGTATGTGTGCGTGCTATTGCACTGCCTTTTGGGCATATGTACGAGCATTTATGAAGTTTGACGATACTTAGATACGTTCGTTAGCCCGCCTTCTTGATGTTTTTTTTTTCTGTTTCTGTTTTTTTTTTCTGGTGTTGTTGCTGTTCCTGTTGGTTTGGTTTTTTGTTGGCGTCATAGCCACTCGAGTGAAGAGCGTACAAGTTTAGCGATAGGTATTCTACGTTGGCGTACATTTGCAAATATACAAAATGGCAAGCGCGCAGCAGTGAGCTGAATTCATCTCATCAAATGGTCGGAAAGGCCAATGACCCTCGAAAATTTAAGAAAGCGTTCTCTATATTTTCGTTGTTTTTTTCTTTCTGTTAAAGATACAATACTAAATCCAGAAATGGATGCAGTTGTTGTGTTGGTTTTTGCTTCTAAAATGAATATGCAATCTGTTGAGTAGAGAACAGAAGAGGGGAGATTGGTATTTTTACTTTTTTTCCCCCTGATTCTCTCTGTTGAAGGGTGTTAATGATCGCTATTCTTAAGAAACGAAAAATATTCACAAATACTATATACGGATACATGTGCTGGTTGATTGCGATATTTATTTTTAAAGCTGAATTCCTTATGAACTTCATTTTTGGCGTTGAAATCTGGTGTTGCTCAACCTAATTGCTCTTTGGGATATCTTTTTACAATTTGGAAATGGTTTCTACAAACTGAGTTATCGGAAAATGTTAAGGGATTCTTGATTGTATCTATTGAAATCTATCTATTTCAAATTATATTCCACAAAACACCAAATTTTTCGTTATGAAATATTTTGCCCACTTCATAGGTTTCAATGAATAGATACTTCTTTCTCTTACGATTCCAAATTACTTTAAAAAGCAATTTTCTTGTACTAAAGATAGAATTGATTCCCTTACAACGAATTTTGGATGTGGGCTGCAGCTAACGCACCTTTATAGCTGCTCGACTATAAGCCACTTTTGTCTACGTGGACACCAGAGGGCGAAATGCTTACTGACCTTAGGAACAAAGTAGCGAAATACGAAAAGAGCGATCCTAGTACCTTCAGAGATTTGGGGAAACTAAGGCTATGCTTTCCGACCAGCATCCCAACCAACAGCTGTTAACATGAGATTAGTTTCCGGACAGACACGCTCCACCTCTTTAAGCAGGTTTGATCGAAAACAAATCGGCCAGTAGCATTGCTGTAATACATGAGCAGGTGTCTTGAGGTAGTTTAACCCTCGACAACTGGAAAAACTTTAAAGAAAAGTTCAAAGCCTCCGTGTGAAAAAAAAACTTTTTGGCACACAGCGAAGTTGTGATCATTTTTACAGCCAGCATCACATGAAGTGGTGACACCTCCGTCCAACTCACCTTAGTGCTTAGCAAAAGCGTAGTAGCTTGTCATGGTGATCGAAGGCAATGCGCAGTTTTCCTTAACGAGGCACAATAGAATAGTATTTGTATAGGGTGCCGGAAACCTAAAGAATCACACCATCTGCAGTAGTGCTCAGATGAAAGCCAACAGTAAGTGAAAGCTTTAACCGAAGGCGCAGGCTGTCCATGAACTGATTCCTATCATAAAACGGTCTAATTTCAGCTCAATGGCAATTTTTTTCCTCCTGAATTCCTATCTTTAAGTGAGATCTTAATAAGACTCAGTGAATTAAACCTTCCGACTGCGCTTAAAAATCATGAAAATGGTCAACAAGGCTTTAAGCGTGGATTTACTGCTGCAAATGCATATGCTTCGCCGACTTCATCGATTCCTCACAACATAACCATCAGGATGGCAGCTTACTTCGGTTTCTAACAAGGAGTACAATCTAACGAAACCAGGACTGCATCCTTAAATGGTTTTGAAACCATCTGTGAAGGCCCCCTCTACTACATTCCTTTCTTGGTTCAGTTTCTGAACGAAAACATTCAAGCTCATAATGAGGGTCAATTTCGTGTTTTCTCAACAGCAGTAGTAGATATCACTGTACCAGCCATGTCCATAAAACCTTGCCCACAATCAAACCGTTTGAGGCATCCAAAAACAGTGTCCAAACGGCAATATTGTCAGCAAATTTTGCTGGCTTCTAGTAGATCTATGACTAAGAAGAGAAACCCGTCTCTAATGAAGACAGTGCTGCAGCTAAGCCTGCATTACAGTAGAACCTGGATTAATATGGAAGACTTGATCCATGGTATTAAGTAAATAACTCGTAAGGAATCATTCCTTAAATCACGTGAAAGGAGATTCAATTCTGGTAATCTGAGAAATGAGGATTTGTGGGACCGGCACAAAAGGTAGTAATAGTGCCGTATAAAAGGGGACAAAAAAATAAGACCACTGCACTAAAATTTGGGAAAACATAATAAATTTATGATTTTCTTTTAAAATTCCTAGTATTTAGTGGAATACCCTTTATTTCTAAGCACTAAGGGACTTTTTTACGATTGCCCACAAATTTTCCAGCGTATTGAGGTCTGAAGATTGATAGGGCCAGGTTATAGGATCAACATTATGCTCTTCCAGCAACCTTTTCACTTTGCCTGCCGTATGCTTCGGGTCGTTGTCGTGCATAAACTGCCACTTAAGTGGCATCTCCCACTCAGCATATGGTAACATGATCTCCTCCAATATTTTGGTGTACAAATGCTGGTCCATGATGTCCTTTATCCAGAATATTGGTCCTACACCATGCCATGAAAAACATCCCCAAACCATAATATTTCCGTCTCCATGTTTGACGCTCTTGCTGGTATACTGGGGCTGATATGCTTCATTCTTTGGACGCTTGACTCACCTCTTACCATCCGATCCTACCAAATTTATTTTGGATTTACCGACCAAAGAATACGAGTATTTCGCCACTTTTTTTCGTTTTCTGGGCATATCCAGTTAAGAAATTGTTTAGCGAACTGGATATGATTCTTTCGGTGCCTCTTGGTAAGAGATGTTGTTATTCTAGTCTCCTCCGCACTGTTCTAGAACAGACAGGCAAGTCTAGTTCCCGTTTAATGTCTGCAGCTGATTTAAATGGGTCTTTTTTGGAGAGGCGTTTGATTTAGGTTTCATCTTTCGGGGACCTGTTGGTGTGGTGTTTTTTGGGGGTTGTAAGTCGTTAAAAACAAATGTTTTTGATCTTTTAATAAGTTTGGCCACCTTTCGCTGTGACATTCCTTCCTGTGTGAGCTTTTGGATCACATCTCTTTCGGTTATGGAGCAGTGCTGTCCAAGACCCATATTATTCTTGAAAACGAAAATTAAATCTAAATCCTCGCCACCAAAAAAAATGGGTACAAGCAAACTGGTCTTATTTTTTTGTCCGCACTCCTTGGCAGCTCCTTCACGTTTGGTTATGAATGTAGGTCCGATTCACGCTGTCTGTGTAATATGCTTGCAAACAGGAACATTAATTGCTCCTTCAGATAAAATAAGGTAAGGAGGTGTCTTGTGTTTGCGGGGTTCCATCGCCTCATACACTTTTTTAGCCTAATCTAACCATGTCACTTCTCTGCATCCCCTCAGCAACATTTGGGCGTCCTTTTGTTCCACTTCCAGCAATATTCTTGAGTTTCTTACACATTTTCTCCCCAGAACAAGATTTTCTTAGACCTTCTGCGCCATGTATATACGAATGATTGTCTAGACGGACCCACTCCCCTGCCAGTCTGGGAGAACTGTCAAATTTTATTGAGCCTATCTTTTGTTTAATAACTTTAAGAAATGAGGTGGGCAGATACAACGTATGTGTTCAGATGTGCACATTTTTCAAATGTTGCTGTCTCTATTGAGAGTTACTAAGGACGTGAAGAACTAGAGCTGTTTTCCTTGAATCTATTTTTGGTTATTTAATTTTTGCTCACGTCTCGAAATTTGGTTTCGTGAGTTGCGAATGCATATGACTCTGGCGACGGCGTTTTATTGTTTCAGGTATGACGATATTGTTTCTTGAATACTTTAGCTTCCCTTTATTAGGGCTGGGCGAGGTATAATATTGATGACATTTAGTAACAACAGTGACAAAATAATGAACGTTTGGTGAATTCTGCGTAAATTTTCAAATTCTTCTTTTTTAAACTTACCCTTGGATAGCCTCTCTACTGGCTATAAATTCTTCCGAGAACAATCTGCCAAACACTTCTCCATGAACTACTGAATTACACAATTTTAAGCCCTAACAAGACTTTAACAAAAAAGGTTAATTGGAAACCTCTATTCAACAGTTTGCTCCATGATGTTCTGATCGATGTTGTGACCTTCAAGAGCACTTAAAGTTTCTCATATGATTTCGTCTTTTTGTCCTAGAAATATGGTTATATATGGATAATAAATAGCAAAAGACGTAGGAGGCTTCATCATCTGATAACTTTCTTATAAAAATTGACCAAAACACTTTTTGAACGTCGCGTTCCAGTTAAAACTAAAAAAATTCAAAATTGCTAAAGTTCCATGGTTCTGTGGATTTATGGTGGGAAGGGACTGCTCATACTGCTCTTGTTGGCATTACAGAAGAAGCAGGTGTCACTAGAAGAGTTGCCAATACCTAAGAAACAAAATAACAACGAAGCTTAACTCTCAACAGTTCACATCCGTCTTATAAAAAAGTCTTCGAATCAGAAAATCGATTTCCAATAAAATGAAAGCAGCGAATTCAACTGCGTGAAGTTTCGTTGCGTATCCTGAATAAATTCCTGGTATTCCATTACTTTGACTGCAGTTCCGTTTAGGCAAAACGTCAGTATAAGAAACTTTATTACTGCCTTCCACCACCACCGAGCCATCAGTCTTCTAAACTTCGCATACAAGATTTTATCTGCCGTTTTGTGTGAACGCTTGAATCCATTCGTCAATAACTTAACTGGTCCATATCAGTGTGGCTACAGGCTAGGAAAATCCACCATCGACCAAATGTACACACTACGGTAGATCTTGAAGAAAATTCATGAGAGTCAAATCGATACACACACCTATTCATCGATTTTAATTCAGCGTCTGAGAGTATCTATAGATTCGAGCTATACAAAGTAATGTCTAGTTTTGGCATCATTCTCGATCCGTGCAGGATGACGATGTAGAATGCACGTTATTCTATCAAGATCAGTAAACATCTCACCGAAACCTGTGATGTGTGGAAGAAAGTAATGTGATGTCGGTATTGAGATGGAATCGGCGAAAGTGGGCTTAGCGATCAGCAAGACGAAGTATATACTGTCAACGACGTATCGGACAGATTGCCACTTTCAACCGATACGACTTTGAGGAAGCTATAAATTCAGACAGTGCGGTGTGCAAACAAAGAATAACTTTTGTCAATCACTGCGTCTTTGGACGAATAAGGCCATTGACTAGTAAACCTAAGTCTTAAGTAACCTAGATCTTATTCGTCCCAGTCCTACTCTATGGTGTAGAGGCATGGGGTATATGAAAAATACGGGAAAATTCTTTGGGGGATATTTGGTGCAGTCTGAGGTGATACAACGATAAACTTTACGGGCTGTATAGCGACCTTGACCTAGCCAGAAGAGTAAATGTTCAACGATTGAGGTGCCTCGGTCATGTAGAGCGAATGTACACCAACGCCCTGGTCAGAAAAATCATCCAATCCGCCACCGAGGGACAGCGCAGTAAAGGAAGATCGCAACCTTAGCCAACTTATCATTCACAACTCGAGGCAGCTCGCGAAAGATCGAGATGTTGAGAGAGTTCCTACTAGTGGAGACGAAAATAATTGACAAGCTTCCTTAAAAAGAAAAACTCATGGAGAGTGAAAATTGAAAAAGATTTGCGTTCTTCATGCGGGCGAATAAAGGAACATATGAAAGATGAACTCGATACAGCACAAGCCGGTTTCCACTTTGAATCCTCCTGAGTCGACCACATCAAGTCATTATTGAACAGTGCGTTGAATACCGGTCACCATTTCACCTGTAGTTCATTGATTTTGCGAATGTGTTAAGGAGTGTCAACCTTTAATGGGTCTAAATGTCTCGTACTGCATTTAGAAAAGTTGTCACAGGAATTCCAGATAAAGTGGAGTATACGAGCTTGCATTCTATCGCTGATACATTATTTTTATTGAAAATTAGCGATGTTATTCGTGCAGCCTTGTCTACTGGAATCGGAGGAATTCGTTGGACTCTTACATCTGAACGTTTTTTTACTCTCTCACAGCACTATGGACCTGCATCAAGTGACAACAAGATTAAAGAGGGAGCCTAATGTCGTGAATTTTAAGATAAACACTGCCAGTTACTATTGCTGGGCAACCTGTTGAGAGAGTAGAGAGTTTCCAATATCTTGGGGGCATTGTGCTTACCGATAATGGAACCGAACGATATCAGCAAAGAAAAGTCTGAGTTTGGAATGATGTACATGATGGGACAACTTTACGTTCTCGCTCTTGGAGTAGTGCGTATTTCTAAATTTCTGAGAATAGCTCTTCCAATGTAAGGGGTATGCTTGATGTAAATGGTTCTGTAGCTTGGCTGTGAGGATTGCTGCCTCACATACAAACTTGTAAGTCTAATGTAGTCAGGCTACTTGGGAGGCACTCTATAAGCCACTAATTTCAATAGACTTCTAGCCATTCCTCGAACAGGTACCGCTGCAAATTTTAAAATTTCAATACATAATATCGTGTTCGGATTCAAAAAATAGCCTTGAAAATCATTGATCAGTATAAGCCTTATTGTATCTATTGAAATTATATTGGTTTCTTACATGGCAAAACTCTATTACATTCGCTTCCCTTTCATAAAACATGAACTAGATAGTTTCTAAGGCAATCTTAGAGAAAGTTAACTGCTAACTCTCAACGAGACACTGATAAACCTCAAACTTCATTTTCCGATATCCGTCGGACATAAGAAGCTCACGGCAGAAACGCACTTCTATACCCCTTTCCATTGCTGTTGAAAATGTTGCCCAGGTACAAGATCCAAAGATCTCAGTTTAAATACCTGATTGTCATGTCTCTTCAGTTGATCGTCGAACTGAATACTGAATCAGGTAAAGCCCTTTTAAAAGTTTTCTCTCGAATTAGGTGAAGGACATTTCGCCGTCGAAAAATCAAAAAATTAAAAAAAAAAAAAAGTGCTCAATCCGAAATCAGTAAAAAAGTATACACGATCGCGTGAACGTGTTGCCCTTACGCATGCCTTCTGACAATTTAATTATGGGCTCAGCCTGACGGTATGATGTCATATTCTCCACAACATCAATACCAAAACACTTGACTCGACTTGAAGTGGCGAAAACGAAAAGAAAATACAAAATCAAAAAAAAAATAATTTAAAACATAACATTCACAATGAGTCAACAGGATTGGTGGATCGAGGTAGAGCCAACATACTACCGATTTTTCAACTTGACAACGTTGTAGATACATCTGTTGACCGTTTACTCATACAACATACCTCGTACGTTCGAGTATATTGATTCAGAGTCAAGACCGGAACTGTACATTTCGTGTATTATCCGTCGCATCACCCATTGTTATGCAAGACAAATACCAAGCCAACGACTTTATTTGCTTTTGTCCATAAATTCTTCTTTCTTAAATATTGTACTCGTATTTGCTACAAAGGACATGGCTTCCTTGAAGTATCTGTACCAGTGTTTAAAAAACCATCACCTCCATGTGGATGCCAATCCTGATGGCGTTGACATGCAAGTGGTGTTAACTGCTACCAGGTTGACTTGATGAATACGTACCAAACCATCATCATGGTCTGCATTGCGGTGAGGTTGTGGGTCATCTTTAAACAAACAAACAGAAAAAAATTTGTAAAAAAATTGAAAGAAATGGCTTCTTAGGACCCGACCATCTGCTTAGGAGAGTGAAAATTATTTCGATAACAGGTGTATTGCACACACACCTTCGATTTGACACTTTTTATTTTGTGGGTTTCTCTGGACTTAAACTAACCACATAGTCATCATCGACACCATCAGTAGTACAAACGAACCCACCTATGGAAGAAGGGACTTTCGAAATTTAGGAGTCTGAGGATGCGGGCGATTGTTGAACGCTTGGTAAAAGGTGTAATTAGCGCTATTGGCCAAAGGCTCATTAAGTGAAATTAATTTGCACTGGCTCCCGAACCTAATTGAATATTACGATGAATTGGTTCGCGTGTAAATCACAATGACGGCTTTTAATTGCTGTCATTAGTTTAGTGTAAGTGTCATCATGGTGCCTAAATTGATTTAAGGCGCGCCACAAACACTTAAGTTCTGATAGAGGGGAAAAAAAGCTGGTTTGGGGGGTTTTTATGAGAAAATAACGATAACTTGATAAGAGGGATAACATCTGCTTATACTATTATACCTTGCAACTTGAAGATGGATTCTCTAGAGTTTGAACAAGGTATGTGTTATCTGCACTCAGACAAATTTTCAGATGACTAATTTTGTGTATTTAGTATCAGAACAACTTTTTAATAGAATTGTAGACGCTACTGTAAGCACCCCTGTAATTTATATAGCCCTAAGTCAATATGTAAGGCACGGGCTCGGATCGCAAAACAATCATTCAAGTAGAGCGTCGCATATTACCTGACATGATTGTTCGTTATTAGTCATCACACGTAGCTTTTCCTAGCCGTTGAAAGTTTTGAATTTTTTTTTAAAAAAGTGAAAATATTTCTCCCATGTATCTACAAACATTTCTATGCCGCAGCTTGTGGAGCTGAATTGTGGGCGAAGTCTAACCGCTTATCCGACAACCTGCGCAGCCGTTAAAATAATTTTGTCACATATTCCTTTCCTTTGCTTAATTTCTAATTAATGGGTCTGCGAAGTAGCCAAGGACCTACAATACAAAAGAGCCAATACAAATTCCCCAAGCCACAAAATGGACACCCCGATCTAGCAATTAACGAAAGGCCTAAGCCCCGAAAAGCAGCAGCAACTGAAGAAAACCGAGCAGGTTCTTGTCACAAAAATACTTAGGAAAGAGTGGCGGAAGAAAAACCATCAAAAGGCGGACATCAGTCGCTCCAACGTATGTCCAAACCGTGACATTACATTAAGGAAGGACCAAATACTTAGCAGACGCAATTTCTCATAATTTGTCTGCCTGACCTAAGTAGTCCGAGGAGGAAAAGAATTACTAAGGGATTAGAGACTATTACGTTTTTCATCCGACGAAAGAGGGAGCGAATTAAAGCACAGTATGACAAACTTTTTGTAAAGCTTGTACGCGCAAAACATTCGTTAATAGCCAAGGACTTCGTTCTATCAAAGAAGAAGAAAATACATAAACGCATTCCATCAGCCATAGCACAAGCTCTCCTTGTCGCCAAACACCTGGATCTGCCTATGAAGATAACAAACAAATATGGCTCACTATCTCCGCCCTGGAGCATCAACCCTGAGTCATTTATCTTAGACTTGACACAGTATGACAAAACCGACACATCAAACGAAGTATTTCGAGCGTCGTATCTTCGCATTTCTACAATGCTCAAAGCGGATAAATGGGTTCTTGTCTATACAGACGGTTCCAAAACCACCGACTATACATCTTTCGCAGCGAAAGGAAAACGGCTCATTGGTTATCACAGGCATACTTTCACCACATGCATCTATCTTTACTGCAGAAGCCGTAGCCATCTACAAAGTTGCAACGTTATGCCTAAAAGATCGTGGTAAGCATGTTTTACTGAACCCAAAATTTTGCGGTTAGCAAAAAACGCACTCCAAGCTGAATTAGAAGCTGATTGGCGTAACAACCACCATCATTACGCCTCTATAAAACTCAGACGCCGCCATCTGTTCTACCCTAACACTACATCCAAGCTATCATACACCACATTTACAAGGCTACGTTTGGGACATACAGCTATTGCGCATGAGCATCTATTGAAAGGACAACCGCCTTCAACATGTATCTTCTGTCATTCATGCTACGATGTTGACCATGTACTAGGTACATCAGCCTGCTCAGCCAATAAAACGAACACCTCTCCACCACTTAACCATCTACTAAAAACTCCTTACTTATTTACTTAAGGTGGCGCTACAGTCTGGGGTGGACCTGGGCCTCAGTCAACAAGCTTCTCCAGCCAGCTCGATCTCTGGCCAGCTGCCTCCAGTTTCGCACGCTAAGTTGGCTGAGGTCCTCTTCCACTTGCGTGCGCCACCTGAGTCTTGGCCTTCCTCTACTGCGCTGTCCTTCGGAGGCGGATTCGAAGACTTTTCGGACCGGAGCATTGGTGTCCATGCGCTCTACATGACCTAGCCATCTCAGTCTTTGGATCTTCACTCTTCTGGCTAGGTCCATGTCGCTGTACAGTCCATACAGTTCGTCGTTGTATCTCCTCCTCCACTCACCGTCAATGCAGACGGGACCGAAGATCGCCCGAAGAATTTTTCTCTCGAAGCAACCAAGAACACCCTCATCCATTTTTGATAATGTCCATGCCTCTGCTCCATAGAGCAGGACCGGGATTATTAAAGTCTTATAAAGGATGACTTTTGTTGTCCGAGGGAGGGCTTTGCTATTCAATTGCCTTCTTAACCCAAAGAAACAGCGGTTGGCAAGAGTTATTCTTCGCTCGATCTCAGCGCTGGTGTCGTTGTCTGTATTTATAGCAGAGCCTAGGTAGACAAAGTCCTTAACTACCTCAATGTTATATCTGTCGAGGGTGTTGTTCTGTCCGAGACGTCGGTGTTGGTTGTCCTTTTTGCTTGACAGCATATACCTGGTCTTGCCCTCATTGACCGCTAAACTCCAACATCGCGTCTACATAATGCTCAGTCCTGGATCGCTTCCTGACAAATCCAGGAATTCTTTTTCCGACCTCGTTTTCTTACAGTTGGAGTGACCGTAGTTGATAGAGCCTTTTAACCGGATTTTCCGCAGCTCTTCTTTGAACGTGGCAATGCCAGCTTATTCTATTCGCCTCAAGCTATTCGGTTACCGAATTCTTTATATGTAGACTCCCTCTTATACGCGTAGATCTAATGCAATCGCGTTTAGTGGCTCCACTAGACATCCTTAACATTTTCATTTCCGCTGCCGTCATTTTGTTTTTAAACGCTTCGTACATTGTCCAGCACTGTGAACCGTATATAAGAGCTGGTCTAACAACCGTGGTGTAGAGTTTCCCCTTTAATTTAAGTGGAAATTTTCGGTCGCAAAAGATTCCCGAATTTTCCCGCCATTTCATCCATCCCACACTAACACTGTGTTTTACGTCGTCGTCACATTTCGCTTTCATGTTAACGATTGATCCTAAGTACTTAAAGATAGTGCTTTTTTGGAAGAACTATTCCGTCTAACATTATATCCGGAACAGGTCGCAACGGATGCGCAAATGGGCACGTCAAATGCTCCGTCTTTGAACGACTTATTTTAAACCCGTTTCTCTCTAGCGCATTTCTCCATGAATCTAAGGCGTTCTGTAAATCTTCGACGTTATCGCTAAGTATAACTGCGTCGTCAGCGAAGAGAATTGGCGTTACATTTGCTTTGCGCATGCAGTCTTTTAAAAAATAGTCGAATACTACGTTAAAGAGGAAAGGGCTAAGTACGCTGCCTTGGTGCACTCCGACATTAACTGGAAATTCTCTCGTTAGCCCATTGTCTTGTATTATTCTAACATACGTTTCCGGTACGTTTTGAGACCTCAGCGCGGCCCATATGAGATCCTTAGGCACTCGATCGAATGCTTTCTCGAGGTCGATAAATACCATGTGTAAATCCTTAGACGAATCTCGGTGCTTTTCCATTATTACTCGTAAGCTTTGGATAGCGTCCAACGTCGATCTTTCTTCAACAAATCCACACTGGCTATTGTCGAGCTTTATTATTTGCCGAAGACGTTCGTTTAAGACTCTTTCGACGATTTTCATTGTGTGTGACATAAGCTTGATTGAACGGTAGTTGTTGCATTCTCGAGTGTCGCCTTTTCCTTTGTATAATGGAACCAAGAAGCTACTTCTCCATTGATTCGGCATAGGTTGTCCACATTTTGATTTAATTAAAAGTTTCGATAGCCATTCGCTCCCGATTCCCTCCATCTTCGACCAAAACTCTGATGGAATGCTGTCTGGTCCCGCCGCTTTCCCTCGCTTCATTTTTCCAATTGCTGTACTTATTTCTTCGATTGAAAAGTCCGAAACTTCCTCCTCGAATAGACCAGCTGTCGGCACGATATCACATGGAAACTGTTTGTTTAGCAATTCCTTGCAGTATTCAAGCCACCGGTCACAAATTTCTTTTTCATTTGTTAGTAAGCGACCGTCTGCGTTTTTGATGTATTTCGGCGAGATTATTTCCATTGAATTTTTTCGCCTCTGTGCAGCGAGCTTAAAAATATTTGGCATTTTAGTATTGCACGACGTTTAAACTTCTTGGATAGCTTGTCTTCTATCCGCCGATCGTGAGGATATATGTTCCAACTCCTGGTACAGGTTTTCCGCTTCTGCCGCTCGAGATCGTGCCAGGACTTGCTTTGCGATTTTTTTAAGATTCTCGTATTCAAGATAGCATATTGTCCACGCTTGGAATGCACTCTTCTTGTCGGCCACAGCTCGTTTGGTTTCGTCATTCCACCACCATGTTTCTTTGCCGACGTGATGGTATTTCGATATAGTCCCCGGATGGGACTTTGCGAGTGTTATGCATTCCTCGTGCATGCTGTTCCACATTTCTTGCGGGCTAAGTGAGTCTGCGATACCGTTTATATTGTGAAGTTCTTCTTTAGCCAGTGCGATAAATCTTGCGCTTCGTTCCTTCGATAGATTATACCACCGGATTTTTGGCTCTCCAAACGATGCCCGTGTTTTCGGTGGTTCCGCTGTGAAAAATTCTGTAATGAGCAGACGGTGTTGGCTTACTAGCGATTCTCCAAGTATTACTTTACAGTCCTTAACACGGTTTCCTATCGACATTTTGCAGAGGTGATAATCTATTTGCGTTTCGTGGCCTCCGCTGCTATAGGTGATAAGATGTCGTTGATGTTTAATAAACATTGTATTTAAGACGGTTAAGCTGTAAGCCCTACACGCTACAAGGATGTTTTCGCCAGCTGATTTTCTGGTTCCAAAGTCTTTACCGCCGTGGCAGTCCTCATAATCAACATTTGTTTCTCCGACGTGGCCATTTAAATCTCCGCCTACGAAGAGCATCTCATCGATAGGTATATTTCTAAGCAAATTACCGAACTCTGACCAAAATTTATCTTTTTCCGATTCCGCGCTAACAATGTTCCACGTTTCATTGTGTATGACGAGTTTAACACTCATCAAGCGGTCGCTTATTTCCAAAATACCAACGATATTGCTAAGAAGATCCGCTGCAACAACGATAGCAACACCGTTTCGTCCATTGACCGTTCCATGGTAGAACATCTTAAATGCCTTAGTTTTTAAATCTAGAAAACGCGCTTTATTTCCTGTATTAGACCACTTCGTTTCCTGTACGCACAGGATTTGTAGAGTTCTGCGACGCATAATCGCTTCCAGTTCTAAACTTTTTGAGGTCATCGATCCGACGTTCCAACTTGCAAACCGAAGTTTATGAAAATATTTTGGAAACTTCATTTTGCCCGCCCCCGGAATCCGTCGGGCTCTGACACAAGCACTTCTGCTTACTCTGGGATCACCCGAGTACGTTGCAATCGTGGTGCCCAGCGGGGTAGTGCTATTAATTGCGATCATTTCCATGAAGTGTATCTAAAGTTTGAGTGGTTTGACACTTGTATGCTCATTTCGAATTGATTGACTGTTCTTTTACCCCACCGGTAGTCTCCAGGCCAAAGATACATCTCACATAGAGGGAAAATGTTATATGAAACTTCTATGGAATACAATTCTGGCTTCCACTCGACGGGCTGGTCGGCTTGTACCACAAAAATATCCGATGGAAATATCCACTGGCAGCAAAATCAATTCGGAGAGTTTCAAGACATAAATTGAAGAGAAAGTCGAACTTAGCGTAACCGGAAATTTAAAGAAATTATAAAGGGAAAAACAAAGCTGTAGGAAATGGCAACAAAGTTGAGCTTTACAATTTTGAACACTCTTGCATCACCTGTGTAATCTTCTAAAGAAGGCCATGGGAAACTTTTAAAGCCGTACAGTAGGTATTCTATTACATCTCTCAATCTATTTCAATCATATTACATCAAATCTTATCACAGACCAAAAGTTGGGTGCTTGATTCTGAAAAGAAATTAGTGGCAATAGAATCGTTCATGAAATGGGTAAATGTCTTGAAGAGAGAAGGATTTGCCCAAGCATATTTCTTAATGTCTCGCAATCCCTTGCCAAGATATGGCAAGAAGATTTGAAAATTTGAAGATCCATATCAAAATAGTTCCTGACTTACTGCACAATTAATATATTGACAACGTATCTTGAGAATAGAGTTTTCCACATCAGACCCAGATTCATCATCATATCATGAAAAAATTCAAGTAATTTGAAGCAATTTCAGACGGCATACTGCAAGGAAGTATTCTTTGGCCGGTACTACATTCGCTTTTTAATAAAGACCTGACCGATTGCCCTCAATGGCGCCAAATCTATTCAAATGAAAACGAGTAGGTTTTCTATTTTCATAAATTCAGTCCGTATTTTGTGCAAAGAGAAAACAAACAACTTTCCACAAAAAGCACGAAATTCATCACAACCGCATCGACTGCTTATTTGTAATATTGCGCTGTCGTATATTGTGATTTACGTAATTGATTCAAGACTACAGAAAGACTGAAACAAATATCAATTTGGAGCAATGATCAAGAATTGGACATCTCGAGAAGTTTTTGAATGGATGTATCAACAACAAGTGGCTGAGGATGTTTCAAACAAAATCATATTCAACGAAGAGGTCCAGACATAACTTGATCGCTTTACTTATCGTCAAAATAATAGTATTCGAGGCTCTGGAAATCCATAGGTGATTGTGTCATGGATTTTGCGCAGAATGCATCTTCGCAACATATGTACTTCTTTGAAAATGTGGCTGGTAAGGTGATAACAGTTAATAGTGCTCGATATCGCGACATATTGATCCATTTTTTGGTGCCTGAAGTGTGAGATATCGATGTGGACGACCGACGTGTGGTTTCAACAACGTTGTAATATGTATTGTCCATGCCATACAGGCTAAGAAACAAATAAATACTTGTAATAGTCATTTCCTGTTTGTGTAGTTTTCAGCTTTGGTAATCAAAATTGACAGCCTTCATCATGCCATTTAATGTAATTTTTTGCTTTTAAAAGTCTAATAACAACCCCACAACTATCCACGCTAATTGAGCGCTGTATCAATGAATTTCAGCCACATTTATGCAAAACTGTCACGGGAAAAGCGTGGAACTATGCCTTATATGGCATTGCAAACATAACCCTATACACTGCATACTTTATAAATTAAAAAAAAATTATGATTTTTAATTATTTTCTCAACTGCCTCAACTGATTATGCACGTACACTAGCTATCGGGCTTTTTGGCTCTTTTTAGGTCGATTTGTAGTCTATTTTAAGACCTGCTTTGGCTATTTCGCAGTTCATACATATTTGAAAGGCCATCAGCGTTATTCATCGTTAGCCGCCCTTTTTAAAACTGAGCAGAATTCTTGCACGACCCTTTACAACAAGGAAGTTACACGCATCTTGCGCTCTTAGCTTTTTCACTTGCTTTATGTCGTTTTGAAGTCATTTTGAAGAATTTATCGGCTAGAGTTGGCTTCTTTTCTTATTTTCGTCGTTTATTAATTTTGGCTTCTTCAAAAAAGAAAAAAATGCTGTCAGCTGGACTCTGTGTAGAGTTGCTAGTGTTTCGCTCAGTATCACTTAACAATCTTTTAATCGCAGTTTCGTGCTATTGCAGCTAAGATGCTGATTTATCTAGGTTTGATGGCAGCCGCTGCAGTCCGTCATAAGTTGTTTTTCTTGCTTAGTTAACAATCGGAATTATGTTTTTTAAGTTCTTACAAAACTTCACAAGGGCACATAAGAATATCGAACAGAAATAGCAGAGATAGCAGAGTCATATTCAGTGCTGAAAATTTGGAAGGAATGTTTTTGCTCACCAACATTGAAATGAGTTAGTAAGAATCACACCCCAACTGATCTGTCAAAAAGAGTGAGCAAACAGATGGTGTGGATGTTGGCTGTTAATTACTGTCACTTACTGAATTCAATTTGGTTGATCTTTTTGACAGATGTCATCTAATCTTTAGAAATTTCAGTCATGGAGTCGTTTTTCACGCAACAACTAATTTTTGTTATTTAATCTTATAACGAAAATGGGCGATCTGTGAAAGTAACATTTGCGCATATACATGCCGAAACATCACAATTGTGAGCGAAAAGGTTCAAAACCACCCATGCACCTCATTACGTTTCCAATTGAGCCTCACTTATAGCACTTTACGGAAAATTTTAAAATTGATCTTCGTTTGCACGCCTATGAAATCCAAATTACACAATAATTAAAGCCCTTGGACCATTAACGACGCCGCCGATTTTTTAACTTGATGTTGAATCGTCTGGACCGCACTTTTTCGAAGATGAGGCTGGAGAGACAGTTACAGTGAATGGAGAACGTGACCGGAACATGTTGACCGGCTATTTATTCCCAAAACTGAATGAATTGGGCTTGGACAATCTTTGATTTCAACAGGATGGTGCTATCGCCCACCATCAATCAAACAATTTATTGCGTACATACTCGTAATTTGAAGATCGTATTATTTTGGTTAGATGAGAAATTGATTGGCCTTCAATGTCATGCGATTTGACACCTTTAGACTTCTTTTTGTGGGATTGTTTGAAGAGCAAGGTCTTTGAAAATAATCCAACGACAAATCGAGATCTCAAACAAAACATCCAAACTGAGATTACGGCCGCTGACCCACTTATTCTGCAAAAAGCCATCGACAATTTTGACCTTCGGATGGTCGCTTGCAACAGAAGCCCTGGTGTTCAACTCATAATAGCTATAGACCGAACTTTCTTTAATTTCGATATATTCAAGCCTTAAGCCAAAGACCGTGTAGCATTGATCAGCATGATTTGCAAACATATGTACGTGTAGTGCGTAACAATTTTTCTCCCGTCGTTTACGTACAGAGAAAAAAGTGTTGGCCCGAGAAGTTAACCTTGTGGTACCCCACTTTGTATGACATAATTCGAGAATTTCTCACCAATGCAAACAGATTACTCGTATTTGTTTCTGCTTAGATACGAGTATGGCATATGTAATAAAAAAAATTCTAAGGATGAAGTAGAAAACAAGAATCAGTCGTCCTTAAACTGCAAAGGATCCCGTGACTGGCTTTTAGGTTAGATTTATTTTTTTAATATATCTTGAACAGGTTTTCGAGAAAAATTGGTTGCAAAAGCGACGATATTCTTTTAAAAATTCATCAACTAGAAATTTTTTTTACTTTCACATACATAGACAGTGCCTTGACTTTCTATGAGATTCAAGGTCTTAGGACTCAGCTGCTGTCCCCTCATAAGAAATTAGTGTAATTGTTTTAAGAGAAATGTGATTCTCACATTGCCTCGGCGATGAACAGGGTCATCAGTGTTTATGCATGGCTAGGAACAGAGATGTGAGAGAAGTTACTACCCTGAAGTGAGAATGGAGTATTGCCGGAAATGCATTTTTAGCTACCTTGTGGTGTAAAATCGTGATTACGCTTCCACACTCAATAGATCATAATGCCTTCCGAAACCCAATTATATTAGCATTTTGATTGTCGTCCCAGATGTAATTGGCCCAAAAGACTCGAAAGACTTTCCTACTCCTCGTTTCCTTCAAAAGTCAATATAAGAGATATGTCTGAGGTTTGTCCAAAAAAAAAATCACTGTTTCATTTTCCTATCACGTCTGACCATGGTGCATATCGTCCTTCACCTATTCACAACTAGAAACCTGAACCACGTGTTGATTTTCACTTTATTGCCACACGACACCTGCTTCACCATGAATTTACCGCAGTTACAATGCTGTTAACAATCCCACCGTCTTCATGTCCAGACGCAGACACGACCATGCACCGTGCAAGGCTACATGCCAAACAAGGTCAAGTGTGCCATGCACTGTAGATGTAATACTTGTACTCCCGCCACAAACAACCCACTGCATGGGTGGCGGCACCATTAGAGAACTAGACGATGACAACAACGTCGACGACGACGACGATGACTACATTTTGTCGACTACGATTACCACGTCCTCTGCAGATACGAGTAGAGTGCATACCAACTTGCTGGCTGGCTCCTATCCCACGGTTGTGGAGAAGTAGGCGGATTGGCCTTCCTCATAGGGAATCCCTATTCCGTTACCACCACAACCTCATCTTCGGTGCCGGGCTCTTTTTCTAGTCTCTTTGTGCCTTGGGTGCTAAGCACGATAAATGCACTACACTCGGCAACGATGCGAAAAGTGCTCCGCTCGGTGTTCGTATGCATGAAACTGAAGGTGGTGCAGCAAAAAAAAAAAAAAAAAAACAATCCAGCCAGCCAACTTCATAGCCATCATCGGGTGGTATCCGTACTGTGATTCGACTAGCTGCAGCACGCGCGCCCACATGGTGAACGGCACTTCTCTATGGAAGTCATGCTATTCTTTTTACAGTTATTTTGTAAATCTAGCACGGATTACGTATGCAAGTGTGCTTTTATGAATGGAGTCGTCGTCGTCGTCGGTCGGTTCGAGTTTTGGTTCTGGAGACACAAGCAGTTAAGGGAATGCATGACGATGTGAGCACAGGATCACCCGGTGTTTAGAGGGATAGTTGCAGTTTTTTGTAAAGTAGGCTGCCACATGGTCGTCTCCCGTGCACTGCATCGCATATGAATAGGCGCTGTTCCTTTAGTTCTCCTGTGAAACTGTGAAATACCTAGTCCTACTGCAACACTAGTGTTATTGTGTCTTGCCGCTTAGAGCTGGTGTGCTGTTGTAATGTTTTGTTTTGTTTTGTATCCGTTCGCGTGTAGTGTTTCCGGGCGGTGACCAGTATTGTTTGTTTTGCTGTTTTGTTTGGTTTTTTTTTTTGTGACAGCATTCTCCGGTATTTCAGTTAAGTGTGTGGTCCACCAAAAGTGTCGGAAGTGTATTTTAGTCAAAAAAAAAAACACATTTATCTCCTAGTTGTACGGTTTGTTTGTAGGAGCCATGTCCTGTGTACTATTTGGCGCCCTTTTAATTGCTGCTTTGTGCCATCCATAGTGTGTTGGATGATGAGGTGGTATTGTGTCAAATTGCAGTTAGTTCATATGCCGCCGGAACTTGACATGGGAGCACAGTTGACCAGTTGGCAGTTGCATTTAGTGGCGCTTTGATATTGGCTGTTGAATGTCATACACTTGATGATCTTGGACTTTTAGGATATTTTGTTTGTTTTTTTCGTTTTTTTTTCCTGTCGGTTCACTTTTGGATGTGCTAAGTTTAATTGCTTGCAGATGCATTTGGATATCTAGTTTTGTTGCGGATATTTTCACTGGAAAAAACCGGAATCGTTTTATGGTCTCGTTTGTATGTGGTTGAGCTCATAATGTATTCTCCCGCAAGGAGTGCGCTGTGGATTTTGGCCTTGTGGCAACTAGTTCCACAGGGTCACCCGAGAGATAAGATACATTTTATTAGTATGAAAGCTTTCGGCAAACTCGAGATTAGCTATAGGTTTTGGATAATTTAAAAATTAATTTACACCATTCTGTTCCTGGTTGCCGACATGAAGTTGTTTTGTGATCATATGACCTTTTCCCATTTGATCATTGGTAATTCGTGCCGATCCTTATGGATGATATTTTCATATTTCAAAGACGCTAAAATTGACAAACTGTGCTACTAAGTACCTGGGCTTGGTGTTGTACAATTACCGTAGGCAGTATGCGGCGTCAACTAGGCAATGCCGAGTGCTTTAATTATGGCTACGTATCAATTGTGCTTATTTCGCTTTCTCGCAGTAAACATCCAGTGTTGAGATGAAGAGAAAACCAACACTTTAATGTCAAAACGAGCCTTGAAAGAACCACATACGTCTGATGAATTCGCGCGACTAAATCAAGGGTTGGTTCAACAATCAGCATGACAGATTTTTAGACGTAACTACTTCAACGTATTAAAAACTGAGTAAAGCAAAGTTTTTTGTAGGAGTACTCAGGGTGCTGCAACGGATATGTTTACGGATTAACCTTTAATGTGCGATGGCAGTATTAGAACAGGACTGGATACTCGGGCCCTTTGTTTAAGGGGAACAGAAAGGACCTGGCCATCTAAGTTGGGAGTTTTGTATAGGCAGAAAACAGCACTATTATTGCAAAGCAATCTGCTGTCTCGTAAAAGGATGCTTTTACTGTTGGTATACTTTTATTCATCACTAATTGGTCTTACTGCGTGGCGTAATATCTCTATAGCTACCACCAGGTGCCCTCACCTTAATCGTCACAAAGGGCAGTCAACTGATAATGAAGGACTCAATCAGAATGAACTAATTGTTAACAATTAAGGCACGACTTCAGTAAAAGATATCCGAACGGCCAAGAAGACGTGGTTCACTATCTAGTTACACCCAAGGTACGTCTAGGAATATCTCAGATACCAGACTACCAGTATGAACGACGGAGAAACACCTCAATCGTAACAACGCCTTTAAGTGCTGGAGATCAACAGCATCGACGCCATTGGAAAAGCCACAAGGGTCCAAGGGCCCACCCTTGATTTGAATTTTGAAACGAAGTAGAAGGTTGACAGCGGCTTCTGCCAACAAAGAAAGAACATCGACTTCTTCGAAGAAAACAGAAAGAGCGTGTTAGGATCCGAATGAGCCATTAACCCGATAAAACAAATATTTTGATCATTTGACCAAAATGAAGTAGAGATAGCAATGTCTAAAGCTTAGCTTAATAAAGTTGCCAGATCTGACAGATATTCACCACCTTTAAACAGAGCCGAGTCTGGTCTTGGCATTTTTGCCAAACTTGTCATATTAAGTAGAATGACAATGAAATACGCGCACAGCTCCATAAAGTTCGGATTCAATATTTTCGAGACCGGGATTCACGAAGAGTGCGACATTCGATGATAACATTGATATCATTGGCTAAATGCAGTGAGCTGTCGCCGGTATTCCTACTGAAACAGAGAATCAAAAATCGGTTAAGCTGTGAATGAAAGCAAATGTGATAGTTATTAGCTATTTTGTCTGCCTCGGCAAGTGATCAGATATCACAAAGATAGTACAGAAGTGGATAAACGAGCAGACTCTAAGAGTACATTCGTGATTTCTACCAAATACATAAAGCTGATTAGAAGCTCAGAGGACACTCAAATCAATAATAACGTCAACAAGCTTGCTCAAGTTTGAGAATCCGCTGGTTTTGCATGGCCTCTCACAAAGTGACGCCAGCGTTCGTCAAAGTTTTGTCCGTGCAAGTTGACTTAAGCATATAAAAGACTTGTTGGTAGCGGAGGTTAACTTTAGAGAACACTTACCTTTAGGGAAGGGAAAACTAAGGTTAATACTTAGCCATTATTAACACAGACATATCAACTCTCAAAAGTAGTTAAACTCGAGTTCTACAGAGTCGCAGATTAATTCACTCCACCATACAAAAATACTCATCAGCAGTATCACGTAAAAAGCTAAACAAATTCAACCAGGACTCTGCAGAAATCAACGTATTTGATACAACTGGGAATGGGTCACAACATGGAAAGAAGCATTTATGAACTTACTCTCCTAGTAAGAGAAGCAGGAAGCATTTCTGCGAAGTTAGGGTACGAATATAATCACGGCGATATCTACGGTATATGCTACGAATATCAAAAAGGTATTTGAAGCAACTGATAGCAAATCTAGAAGAAGTTAAAGGCCCGTCTAACTTCAGGAAAAAATATAAAAGACAATCGCAATGATCCTTCGAACTACGGATGCATAACGTCTTTTTGAAAGATTAAATGAAAATCTTCACCGGGGTCTTGTTGGACTGTCAGACTGTTTGCACCTACAGAAAGAAACGGACTGCTCAGAGAATTCCAGGCTGGCTTAAGAAAGAATAACCCAACAGTGGACAATATTTTTACATTGATTTCCATTGATTGCGAAGAGGAAAAAAACGGTGCTTTCTTTGTGTCTATATTTCAAAGCGGCTTTCGGGAATACACCTGCGGTTTGTTTGATTGTTTGTTTAGGTGGCGCTACAGTCCGGAATGGACCTGGGCCTCAATCAACACGCGTCTCCAGCTAGCTTGTTTTGTGCTAGCTGCCTCTAGTTTTGCACGCTAAGCTGGCTGAGGTCCCCTTTCGGGCTTCCTCTACTGCGCTGTCCTTCGAGGGACATCCCACCTGCGGCATGGGATGAGCAAAATATCTCAAACTAGTTTGGTTCAGGTGCAGAGCTGTGAAACAAATTTTTTTTTATGTTACAAGCTTACGGATGAAAGAAGGAGCACGATCTCTGAAATACGGTGGTTGCTGAAGGATTTCCTATCCTAACTTCTTCAGTTTTTGCAGCGTTTGTCGGGGAACATGTGGTCTGCCATTATGATGATATATGATGACGCCTCCTCAATTGTTTGGTCGAGTGAATGAAAAAAAAAAAAAGGTTATCCCCCTGAAATCGCACCAAGCTGATAACAGTACTTTCATTGGATGCAAGCTAGCTTTTGCCACGTGTTTTGCTTGTTTCCAGCTCCTCTTTCGTTGCACGATGTTGTACAGAATTCACTTCAAAATGGGTCGCCTTCATGGCGTCTTAGCAGATATAAGTCAACAGAGACGTGGTCCAAGCTTCACGACCTTTCCAAGTGAATACAAGTTTCTTTAAATGGCGAAATGCTGAAGAACGGTCAATATTAAGCCTTTTAGCAATCTTCTCACTTGAAATCTTTGGGTTATTTGTCACTAAAGTTCGCAAAATGTCGGCATCAATCTCGGAATGTCGTCTAGAAGGAGTTGAACATCAAAGGTCTAATCAATGTTCCGAAATCTACTAAACCACTTTTTAGTGGTCATAAATGGTCCTTAGAGCAGGAGCTTCATCCGAATAAACGCTCTGAATGTTTTTTGTCGTATTTCCAGCACTCACTCCTTTTCGAAGCTCGTAAAGCATTACATGGCTGAGGCGTAAGTTTTCGTTCTGAATTTTAGAATTTTTTTTTCACACACAACTTGACTTAACAAACAAAAGTTGCATCATACAACAAACTTTCCGACGCATATGAAGATCGGGGACGATCTTTTGCAATGATTCAATATTTCATAAACAAAACTTTAGGCTTCCGAAAAATACCCTAATCTTTATTATTGTATGAACCTCGAAACGGCACATCTACACACTAAGGCTGAACTTCTAATACATCCCAAAAATAACAGCTTTTTCAAACCACCGCCTTTCTCAAATACCTGCATCCTCACATCTGATATACCTGGCATGCAGCTAACAGAACATAACGCAATAATATCGGAAGCAACACTACAGAATTTGTGGAAAAAGGTCGATACGAGTATATCTTGCCGCCTGCAGAGTCAAAGTCCAATATTGTATTGTATATTCAAAAGAAAAGCTCTTTGCATCGCTATCTCACTGAATAGTGCAAAAGTATGGACGTTAACGATCGCAGAGGAGAATCGAGTGATTTAATGTTAGCTCCCATTTGCCTTGACAGGCTCTTCAAGAGAAGATATAACAGGGAACGCTACGCGGTTTACAGCAACATCGACCTGGCCAGAAAAGTGCACATCAGTCGTCTGAGGCGACCAGGAAATACATTTGTTTATGCCCTCAGACAGTGGAATGTCTTACTTCTTAACATCATAGGAAGACAGCGCGGTAGTTAACCTTTTATTCCTTTCAAATGTCTAGTGAGTAGTTGCTGACGATTTTGCCTTACTTACACAACTTGTTTCTTTTTTTTTTCTGAATTTGGAATGCATACGAGTATATGTATATAAATTATTTTTGTAGAAAGCGACAGGCTGAAATCATCAACAAGCCATTAATATACCCAAATTGTACAGTAAAGTGGAATTCTATAGAAAACATCATAGTTTCCAAAACAATCATTTATCATTTTATTCAAAATGCTTAAGAGCAGACCGCTAATATTCGAACTCGCATAGAAAACCCGAAAATAGCCTTTGGCATCAGTGATATTGCACCTGGTAGTTAATGTGTTGATGTATTTCCAGGAATGACAATGCAGGGGAGTTGTTTTTGTGAGAGATACTACTGAAATTTGTTCGCAGATTGATTTATCTTTGTTCTTGTGTCATGCAAAAACTGGTAACTAACTTTAGACAAAAACCTGTTATACGAGGCTTGCTAATCATTTGCCAGCTTTATGTTAAAAGTTGAGTACATCCATATAGAGTCTCGATTTCTAAGCAAGGAACATGCAACGGTATAGAGCAAGCAAGACGGCAAATACAATCCAGTGAGGGCTTTCCGTAAACATTAATAGTAGGGCAACATTCTCATTCTATAGGTATTCGTATAAAGCCCATGCCTTCTACATCTGGAATTAATTTTCTCGATAATATTCCAATCAATATCCAAGTAGCTGAAAGAATGACAAACAATATTGAAATTGGTAGTAACAAAACAACTTTCACGGCAACACTGAACTTCTTTCTTCTTTAGGTAGCGCTATAGTCTGGGTTGAACTAACTAGCGGCAAGATTTTTCTTTCAAATCAGTCAAGAGCATCCTCCTCCATTTGAAATGATCAAGGTCTCATTTAGAGTCACTTTTGTTGTAGTTTGCGACGTCTTTTTGAAACAACATGTCTTCTTGATCCAGTTCAGAAATTTAAAGATGGAAAAAGTTGTTTATTATCTCAGGGTAACGAGCACCGTTGATGGCGATCGCACTGCCTCATTTTCGAAGAAGACGGCCCAAACATTCTGTCAGCCAAAAATGTGCTCCAAACAGTGGCTCGTGGTGGATGCATGGGTCGTTGATGAATTTCTCTTCGGTGATCAGCTCC
This sequence comes from Volucella inflata, assembly GCA_928272305.1. NCBI lineage: Eukaryota > Metazoa > Arthropoda > Insecta > Diptera > Syrphidae > Volucella > Volucella inflata. The sequence goes on from OV743719.1 coordinate 105,977,023, forward strand.
CCTAATGCGACAGTTCTGTTTGTAGAAATAGCCATCAAGTTCGAAATGCGCCTTATCAGAAGAGATGATCTTCTTCAATAAATCATTGTTGCTGTAAGACCCTTTCTGCGTACATTCGGCGCTGCGCATGCTCTATTGGCTCCAAATGTTGTGACAACTGAATCTTGTAAACATGCACATGCAAATCTCCAGTCAAAATTCACTCTAAACTACTCGTACTTTGTGAAAGACTCAATATCTGAGAGCGATGGCTAATCGGACAGAAGGATTCTGGTCTTGGTCAACATTCTCAATAACTTTTTTGTGGCGATTATTTTACAAGAAAATATTCTCTTAATAGGGGACCATCCTTGGTTGGGGTACTCGAGAAGTTATGCATCGCTTAACAAATCCGACCCTGTAGTTAGCTTTGCTAATTATGCAATCGATTTGGGTATGGAAATCGAGTTCTTAACACAGATAACTCCCAAGTCTCGCTTCTGAGAGTATGAGATGTCATTTCTTTTAGCTCAAGGTTATTTTTGTGGGACCATCTTGTGCTTATTGAACTCGGATCAGTTGAAGGTCAGAAAAAGTTCATTATAATATCAACAACCGCTGAGAGTTCAAAATGAAAATAAATTGATCAAGGTTCCACGAAGCAGGAACACCCGAAGCGGGGTTATTAACCAAGTGATCATACGGACTAGCTTTGTGTTCGAAAGGAATAACTTTTTTGCCTTTTCAACAAAGGCTTAGTTGAAGTCTGAAGCAATTGCATCCACGTCTTTCCCTTGCTCTGTGACACACAATGTGCTGAATAGAAACTCAATAAGGCAGATAGTTGCTGATCAGCCTTTAAGAAATCCACGGTGCTTAGTGCAAAGACGGCGATGTTGAGACCAATCTTAGGTAAGGTTCTAATTCATCGATTCGTCATCGAGTGCAAGAACTTTGCCTGTGCCTATCGACTCTGTAGAAGAATTTCGCGCAAGGATCTTTGTTTACACAATCAGATCATTGAATCGATGAGAGATTGGATCCAGACTATCGTCGTTTGCGTCGTTGGCTTCCAAGATCGCGTGATAGTCATGGAAGATAACATCAAGCGCTCCATTTGAGAGATATGTACTCAAGTCCACAAAAAAGTTGTCGCAAATAGGGGCTCCTTAATTCAGTTCGGAAGACGGACACTTTGTCTGAAATTATTTTCTCTCGTTTATGTCACAAAATTTCCTCCCGAATAAAAAATTGTTGGCCAGTTGATTCCTTTTTTGTATAATTTATTTAATTGCTCGTTAAACAGTGGGGTAAAAAAATAAATGAACAAAAATTTCAGTGGAAAAATATAACTTCAAGGTCTTAGAAAATAAGTAAACCAAAAAACTATTGGCGTCCTTGTTTTCAACACTTAAAACACTTATTTTTTCTGAAATTTAAAGTGCCATAGGAGGCCTGATGACATAGAAAGCACCCTTCATGTCATTTCTGTTTGACTTTTCAGATATTTCGGCATTGATATCGCTTGTTGTCCTTATACTTTTATTGAAAGCTCTCTTATTAGACAAATTTATTTACTAATGAGTTGTCAATTCTAGGCCAGGTGCCAGGACCTTATAACTGTTATGAAGATATTAATTTCTTTTAAGCATTTTCGTTGCATTCATTCGCACATTTGGAGTCCTTGTATGTATACGCATTAAAGGCGGCTTGTAGTCTCTTAATAACTTCTTAAGCTACTAGAAAAACAATTAGAAATATCATGCGGATGTGGCGTGGTAGCCCTAGTTATACGACTACTGCCATTATTCCTTCCTAAGAACGAGTGATGCTATATAAACTATAGAAACTAAAACAGTTGTCGGAAAATTTTCTCATAGATGATCAGCTAATTAACTCAGTAGTATTGTATTGGGAGGGATCGCTAAATTGATTTTGGGGATACACGTTCCGTAGGTGATTTTAGTTGAGAAGGATTTAATGCTCTTTCAAAGAAGGGTTTCAGCAGAAATTTTGAAAATTGTTTGACGGACAGTACACAACATCCACGAGTTCTATGTACATACATACTTAAAAGTAAAATTAGCATTTTCTAAGCATCAGTATGTTTAAGAATTTCTCAATGAAATGTCGAAGGTATACCAAGATGAAGTTTAAATTCAAAGAAGATGTCGACAAAATATGTACTCCCAACAATGTTAATTTTATATTTCCTGGAAAAGCTTTTGTCACTAAGACGAAAATGTCGATGGTGTTAACCTAGTGCCACAGAAATAGTTTCTTCAGGCAGAAGATCCATCGCATTCCGAGAATTGCAAATCCTGATTATCCATGATAATGAAAATCCTCTGTGCTGTACTGTTCATTAAACCTTGGGGACTCCTCCCGACAGATACTCGTACAATACTGATAGATTGAGCGCTATCTTTTTTAACATCTATAAAAGCTTTTTAACTTGGGAACATCCCAATAATATGGCTTTCTTATTAAATTGTATTTTTCCTTAGAAAAAGACATATCTAGAAGCAATGTAAGCGCAGTAGGGCATTCGTGGTATAGGATTGCTCTTCTTAATCTGTTTCACTCATGTACTTACACTTTCTTTCAATGATCCTTGTTATACAATATTTTGAGCCTAAAGATATATATCCTTACAAACAGTTTGAAATTGTTTTTTGTGTGTAGTATGGACTCCCACTTTTTGTAAGAAAAAAATATTGAATAGTGTGTTTACATTAAGTAAAAGAAAACGGACATGTCAATGGGCGGATTTAATGTTAATTTTTAGATTCTCAGCTCTCAGCTCTCAAGATAAAGGCACTTTTTATGTGAAAATGCCAGTAATAGAAGCACAAGCACTTACTTTAAGCAAACTCCTTTATCTTCGTATGTTTAAGAAGTGGCAGCTATAATGCTGCGTGTGAATCAATATAAACTAAGTTGCATTAAAGAAAAACAAAATTAATCATAAAACATGTCAACAAAATTTTAGAACCAATATAAATTTGTTAAATACCCCAGAATGAATTTCAACAACTTCGAAGAGCTCTATAAATTAAGCAACTTATTAGAAGCACCTTTAAGTTGCTGTTTTTCAATCTTGTTTAACCATTCTATCACATTTAGATACCAGTTTTCAGATTTATATTACGACTTTGGCATTTGTAGCCACGGTAAATCGGATGTCTTTCAATAGTAGCTACTGCAGCAAGAGAATTACTCTTGGCGTGGTATTCATGCAGCAGGTGTATTTGGACCGTACTTCTTTCAAAATTATAAACTTAAGCTTGTTATTGTTATTATTAGATAAAAAAGTGACAGTGGATAGGGCAAATTGGAAATAAAAAAAATCGGATATATTCCGACAATTAATGCTGATTTTTCGTTAAAAATAAACAATGTAAAGGAAACGGCCTTCGACAGCCATGAGTTGAGTTAGAAGGTAGAATTTATCGAAAATCCTAGCCGTAGTTGAGTGGTCTGCGTTGATGATAGCAAAACTAAGTGAATACTTCAGCTCGAAGGACCAAAATCACAGTTATTACAGAAGCGGTATTGAATAAAAATCTTTACTTCAAACGCTTACCAAAAACTAAGATGCTCTTTATGAACAATTTTCAGGTAAGTAACTTCTCAGTTGGATGGTTTGTCTTGCATACAAAAACCTAAATCAGACCACATAGAATCCGAATTCTTAATACTTGGATACTAATGCTTCAAACAATACAATTCACATGATGTATATACTGTGTATACTATATGTCACTCGATGCGATACAATAAGGCGCATCGACATTACCCTTTAAAAGTCAAAAAGATCGCATTAGTCAGAGATTTTGATTTAGTCAGCGTGGTAGCGGACCTAGACAAATAAATGACCTGTGCTACCTTCTGCCTTATTTTTCAAAGTATAATACGACCAAGATGGTAATGGATACATGTCACAGTAGTCATGTAATTCTATTCAACTACTACACCATAAGTCTGAGTTCGATTCCTAGGTCATATACTCAATAAAGAAAAAGAAGAATTTTTGACGTCATCAAGTTTCAAGTCAAAAAGTTTCTAACTCTTTCGCCGTCGGCGAAAAATCTCGGCACAAAGTAATAAATCGAAGAGCACAGCGAGTGGATATATACCGTGTTTGTCTATCTATCTATTCATCAATTTATTGAATAACGAACAAAATGAGTAAAATTGATGAACGCAGAAGCACTTTTCTTGTAATTAAATAGAAAACCAGCATCTATGGTTTATGTTTAAGCAATGGCGGTAGCTACTGACTAAGTTTTATTTCAAGTCATAGATCCAGATCGAATAAATACAGTCTGAAGGCTAACCTATATTTTGTTGACTGGAAAAACGGAAAAACTCAATGTTGACTATAGTATTCTGGCTGAGTGCCGGGTCGGGATTGTACTATGAAATATTACATACATTACTAATCTATGTAGGTACGTTGATAGAAGGGCCTAGAAATCATTTAAGAAACTTACAAGTACTTTTGCAGCTTAAATTTTAGCCGAGATTCTCAATAGATTGTGGTTTTCTATGTCTTTTCACAGCGAAATTGTTTTGATCTTGTGATTCTGGAAGATTTATCAAAATTAATAAGATTTAAGCTAGTGCTCTAAGAAACCCTAATTTTTGAGACGTCCTCCTTTTATGGGTGAACTACCATAATTCGCTTACTCTTGGAATAATTTTGAATAAGGCACTAAAAAACTGAATCCAAAGGTAAATACAAAGTAAACGACCTATGACGTCCTTAAGTGAAAGCTAATGTCATTAACGATGCGCTAGCATTCTTGACATTTTTCAGGAATATTGTCTTGCAAGCGGAGATCTCTTAAGAAATAAACCAATTCACTTGGTAATGGCCTGAAACCAGAATTGGCACAGGGATTAAGTGGCCTTATGCAAAGCATGCAGTCCGTCCAAGCACTATTACAATGCATCAGATCCAGATCTGTCAAAGTTATAGTAGCGAGAACAAATATGTGGACGCCGGCACAAGCTGCTACCATAAGTAGTTGTACCAATCATTGTCGAATGAAGGTGATTGAAATTTGGTGCTGATTTAGGTCTAGTCTCTCCCACTCACTGACGGCACCCCGTCACTTTCGATGCTGCCCACCAAGCAGTTAGCCATATCAGGGAAGTAGTTAACTCTCTGCGATTTTTGATATTGGGGGCTTATATGGGCGTATTAATAGGTGAATGTAACCAATGCGACAGTAATCCACCTTGTAGCCGAATAAATAACAGAGGGTTTGAAAAGTTCCAAAACTGACACATAGATGGCGACTCGTATAATATATCCATACGATTTTTAGTAAGTACACGTATTAACCTTTAAACGATTCGCATCAAAATTTGATGACATTTCAACCATTAGTCATCAAGATATTGAAGTTTTAGTGCAGCACCTTTTTTATTTTTCAATGATTTCGAAAATATCAGTCTGGTACGTTGATAAAACACTGCTATTCGTTGCGAAAAAATACCGCTACAACTCAAGAATGGCTTGAGAAGTGTAATAGAGAATGTGCTCCATACGTCTGGGTGCCCAAAGGAAGCTCTTATACTGGAAAACATTAACAAAAATCCGCAAAACCGTCGTGAATACCGGCAAAATGAATGTGTTTGAGTTAGCTTCCACCGTTAACATATCAGAGGATCGTATACATCAAAATTTGTACGAAAATATCCAAGTAGATATCGCGTTGAGCAAAACCGATAAAGTAGTGATGATTAAGTGCGCTGCTGTTTGGAGTTGTTTGAGCGAAATAAAAATGTTTTTTTTCCTGCGGAATGTGAGAATGAATGGATTATGAATGAAATAAACATTCTATAACCTATCCACAAACTTGCTCACCGCAAAGAGAGATGGCTCTGGTTGAAGGGCTGCACAGATCGTTCTATATGAAGGGCATAGAAATGTAAGAGCGGCGTTGGAATAGTTATATCCAACAAGAACAAGATTTTGTTAATATATGAAATCGAGTTTTGCCTCAAAAATGTGTTTTTTATGTCGGTCTCGAACCTCCAGTTATAATCAAAAAAAAAAAAAAAACCAAAAACCGGCCCAATACCTTAGCTCTTGGATCATTACTTTCGTTGAAAGTGTACCGGATTTTGAAAGGTTGCAAGTGCAACAAGACAATCAATGGATTTATGATATTGGCGTGAAAACAAAGTTACGCCAATTTAAAATAATGACATTTCCTGGCCCTGCGCTCTTCATCGTAGAAAATCTGCTTCTTAAGTTGAGCTAACAGGTCACATGGAGCAACAGCATTTGAAACACGTGCTTGTCTCTGAGGTGACCTTTCTTTCTATGTAAATTTCTACCTCTTTTCTCAAAGACAAGAGCAGGAACCGGTCTGCCTCAATGAAATTCGTTTTCTTTTCCAAACTCTTCCAATTTTATTTGACCACTTTTACACCGTGGTAGAGGTCATGTGATGCCAAGCCATCATTTCATGATTCGTCTTGTTACTTTTCCCTAGTTTTGTGCAACTCAACTACAGCCTAGTACTTGATTTTCTTCAACATTGTCGTATCAGTCTTCTACCAAGGATTACTGGAAATCTGATGATCACACTGCACAATTTTGTATTTACAACCTTAGATCAAGTCATTAAATATATGATAAAACTTCCTACAGCTTTGGTATCTTCGTAATTTAAAAAGTATGAATCTCCTGAGGCCTTACATCTATTTCTCTAGTTTGGATTGTAAAACTGCCTCTTCTTCGCATGTTCCCTACAGATCGCGACGATCGGTGATCGTGTATCCAGAAAGGAAAGCATATCTTACCGACTGCAATCGATGAAATAAAAGATTCAAATTGAAAATATGTTTTTTGACGAGCAATAGAGAAAGAAGATCAGCGGATATTTGTTACCGATCTTACATAACATCGATGTGGATGATATGTGGTACCAGCACAAATGAACTACAACTAATACTAACTTTGAAATCAAAGTTTGGGGAGAGGGCGATTTAAATCTGTAAAATGGCCACCAAGATCTTACGATCTGTAAGGGTGAAGTCACTTGTGTACGTGAATAGACTCGCAATAATGATTTACGGCCCAAGGTGATCGAAAAGCAGTCAAAAATTGGACCGATTAGATAGAATGTTTAAAATGATAAAGAATTCTCTTTGAATTAAAAATTGACAATTGTGAATTTTTCAGCAGTCTATCTATTTTTCAGAAAGAAAATGTTGAAAAGCTGACTGATTTGAAATCACAACAACTTTTTCGTCAAATATGCCATTTTAACTACTGTCAGATATGTGGAATGGAACGAATATTGTATTTCTTGGCAAAACAGAAGTGAAACACGGGAAACAACTGTCAAAAGATGTTAAAATTTGTCATTGTTTTCAGGCATGTCATGTATTGTATAAAAATCAATTTTACAAATTTTGGTAGATTACTCGTATTTTGGAGAAAGGTTAGGTGGTCCTCATTTATTAAAATTTATTTTCTCAGCTAACTTGTTTAACGAAATTTTAACATTTTTATAAAAAAAATTTTAAAAAACACATCAAACTAAGGCCCTTATGTGGATAGCGCTAGAGCAGATTGAATGTGAGTTTTTTGAAAATTGAAGAATAATTTACAATAGAACAATAGAAACCGATAAAAAATATACTCATCTATGTTAAGTGTAATTTGTTTTTGTCACTTGATTTTATATAGATATTTTCCATATAGATATGTGAGATTTTATTAAAAGAAAATTGCTTAAATTGCCTCACGGACGATTATGAAAAACAGAAGCCATTTTATTTATAATATTTTCATTACACTTCTTGTGATCATAATCTTAATGACGCACACTTTTGTTTACATTGAATTGAAAGTGAAAATCTTCTTCTACAAGTGACAGTTTCTCTGTTATCATAAGTCCAAAGGATGAATCAAAACAATGTCAAGTGTCATCTTTGACATGTGATTCGAATTTTCGAAGTCGTTGTCATTATTTTCTCCGTCGAATGGCGGCATTCATATACGTTTACAATACTGTCTGTCTTCATTATGATAATTTTTGGTTTCTTATTAGTTTTATGTATTTTGTGACATTTCGAATAGAAATAAATTGAAATGAAATTGATTTTGGTGAAGTTGGAAATTTTCGAATTTTAAAAAGAGTTTAAAAAAATGTAACGAGATTACTGGATACGAATTTAAAAAAAAAGTGCTGAATCTAAAGACCTGTCAGTCACAATTAAGCGCGATTTCGACATCGTACTGGTGCACATACTGTCATTTGAAATTCCTTATTTTCAAGGAGACTTTTGACATGCATATATTTAAAAATGCGCTTTTTTCTTAAAGATATAAAGTCAGAGATAGAAATTTTTTGAACTTTTAGATTTAAGCTGTCAAATTTATAGAAATTTTTTAAGAAAAATAAAACATTCACTTACCTTCAGTTTTTCAGTGATTTTTCACAAACTTTTCAAAGTTTTTGATTTCTTTTCAAATGTGTGTTTGTACGAGGATCTGTCGATATTTTTTTTTGTTTATGTTTTGTTTTTTCAAATCAGTTTTTCATCAGTTGCTCTACGCAAAACTTGTAAGATAGTTAAGTCTCATTCAACTTTGTTTTTATTTTGGAATTGCACTTTTTACACAAACACAAATAGAAAACGGTTCCCCACAGAAAAAGAAAACAACAACAACAAAGAAACGTTTAATTCTTCAGGTTAATAATAATCCAAGGGCGCCTGCGAATTTCAATTTGACAACAGACACTGAATTGAAATGCGCAGCATTAACCAAAACAAACAAAAGACAAGAGAAAAAACAAAAAAACAAACATATGTACAGAAAACAAATTATTGCTGTGCAACAATTTGCATAATAAAAAAAAGAAAACAAAAAAACATAACAAAAAAGTATCTTTACATAATGTTGCAGCTTTCGAATTGCAAAATAAAAAGAAAAATATATATATTAAAATATTTACTCCACTGCACTCGAAAATAGGTCAAAAAGCCCGCTTTCGAAAGACAAAAAACAACTCAAACTTAGCGGAAAAAAAATTAACCAAAGTCTCTAAGGACAGTTTATTTTTGGAAAATCACTTTTTCAAAATAAAAATATTTTTTTTTGCACAAAAATTGTTCCACTATTTTCCCATGATGGCTCAAAGTTTCAGTCCAAATTGTTACAAGTTTATTTTCTTTTTTTTTGTAGTAGGTATTTTAATTTTTATTAAAAATTGTAAAATTGGAGGAAAAATTTTCAAAAAATTTTATATATTTTTGGTTTTTCGTTTTTTTTTTGCCAAAGAACGGTTTTTCGGAAAGTTAAACGGATGGCAACTGGGAACACGACCAATCCAAAAGCTTACTGCTGTTCATCTAAACGAAGCCGCACTATCCGAAAAATTATTTTTGGTCAAAGTTTTTGGAGTTTCAGGCCGACAATGACGATGATGACGATGGCAATGGCGATGTTGAGGATAATGGCAATGACTACAATGATAATGATGATGATGGTGATGATGATGATGATGTAGACGATTATATATGCTATGTGTAGTGTAGTGGAGGGACAAGCAAGCAGTAGGAATGCACATTCTATGTGTATTGTGTGCTGTTGCAAGTTGCTTCGTAATTTTTTCCAATTCCTTTGCTAGTGGTGATTGGGTTTGTTTTATTTTGTTTTACATTTTGTTTGTCAATGTTCTCGGCTACTTTAAATATATATTTGCCCGCTGCTGCTTATATCATTACATACTCACATGCACCAATAAAAACAAAAAAACAACCAAAAAAAGGAGAAGAGGAGAGGAGAACCGACAAAAAAAAAAATCAACAAAACTACAAGGCACACCGTTTGGGTTTGTCCTCCTCTCTATCGACACACAAAAATCGGCCCAAAAACACAAAATAACCAAAAAACACGAAATCGCAAAAAAAAAACAACCTCAACTCCAACACAGAAAATAATCCAAATTGGGAAAAAGGGAAGAAATAAAAAAAAGGATCAACATTATAGGTCCTATAAAAATGCACTGCCATCCAAAAGATGCAACTCACACATAGGTACACAAGTACACACTTCTCACTAGCCCACCACTACTACCATTCCACTATCGTAGCCACACTAATAAAATTGCGCACCACCTTGGGGGTGTACAGAGTGTGTATAGTTCTGAGAGAGAATATACAACTACGTACCATGTGCAGTATACGAATATATGTATGCAGGGGGGTTGTTGATAGTAGCCATTGCCATTGCACTACCACTGCCTACTGGCTGGCTTCGTATGGAAAGAGACCCATTATAGGCATGTATTTTGACCGAAAACGACCGTCATCATCATCGTCAGACCACTACAAGTTTAGTGTAATAAATAAAAATTTTGTCCAAAAAAACTGAAACCAAATCACCAACAACGAACACAGAAAGACGAAGCAAATACACAAAAAGGAATCCGACACAAGGGCCCCCCGAAAAACCAGAAGCATACAGCAAAAGAAGTAGGAGGCGGTTAGAAGAGCAAGAGCAGGCCTATCGGTTCCATACGGCCAACTTCTACCAGTGTACCGTACCACGAACGTAACATCGATATATCCAAACCCCTGAGTGTGTGCAAATAAACCAGAGAAAAAATTCACACACGAAAAAAGAATTGCATAAAACCGAAAACAAAAAAAAAACAAAAAAAAAACGAAAAAGTGGTACAAAAAAATTGAAAAAAATCGCCAAATAAATAAAAAAAAATTCTGTTGTGCGTGCAAGTGTATGCGTGTGAATGCCACACTTATGCACACTGTACATCGTGGCCGAAATTCGCACTAAATATCATACAACCCTTCTACGCGCGCCTCACCTCTCACATACAACATACAAATAAAATGTGTGAGCGGAAAATAAAAATTCGTATGCGCGCGAGAAAAAATTCCAAATGCAGCAACCCCCAATTAACCATCCCCCCAAAAATTTCAACCGATTTCAGCCGATTTTCCCCAACTACGTGGACAATCGGGAATTACGAGTATATCCTTTCCTGGCCTAACACACGCATAACACGGATAACAATTTTTTACTTTTTATTTTTTATATTTCCACAATATCTACCACTCACACGAGCACACCGAGGGATGAGGGATAAAAATGCATTTTGCTGAAATACTCCTACTCCCAATGCCAATCAACCCCTCTGCATACCGCTGCCGAGCCGCTAAAATAAAAAAATTAAAACACCACTCATTATGTGAGTACAATATTCACAAATTCACCCATCCAGCACCAACACTCGAAAGTGGGCTCAGGCTCACGCTCACGCTCACGCACACATCATTTAACCCAGTCAATAATAATAAGCCCCAACCAACAACAACAAAAGCAGCACCAGCACCAGCACCAATTCCAATTCCTTGCTTGCCAAAAACAAAAAAAATCGTCCAATTCGCTTTTTTAAACACATTGACATTGAATGCGCCCACAGGAGAACAACAACAACAACAACATCAACACAAAAACAAAAAATGCAAAAAATTTTGCCAAAAAACGAGCAAAAGACCAAATAAAAATGGGAAAATCAGCAAATGCACATTTCACCCTTTGCGTGCAACGGCACGGCATGCACTACAAGGCACACCGGCCCATATTGTGATAGTGAATTGGTGAGTAGATCTGGCTCTTCCGCTGCGGTCGCTATGGATGCTGCTGGAGTTAGAGTAATGGTGGTTGCCATTCGTTAGCTGGAATTGGATAGATTGGACACTGGAGGAGACAACCCCTTGCGCACTTAACCCTTATTTCGGCAAAGTGACGTTTAAGCTAACGAGTTGTACCAGTAGTACCAGCGACAGCATCCCATCAGCAGCACCCTGGTGATAAAAAATGTACACTTCCCCACACCGATCCCTTATTAAAAATAAGATAGAAAGGAAGACAAATAGTAACGAGGGGCCATCAAAACAAACTAAAGCTACCCTACGCACATAAGTACGAACGAATACAGAGTGGAACTGTGACTGCACTGCTGAAACTCGGTGCTCCTTCACACATGGGACACCGAAAATTGCCAAAAAAAAATCCACGAAAACATAATAACGATGCTCATACGAGTATACACTGCATCGGCACGAAATGTCAGTCGAATAAACCGACAAAGAAAAAGACAGAGGGACAACCGGACAAACCGACTGTACCAGGAGAATACTAGTATGCCGTGCCGGAGGTTTTTCGGGGGACTTCTGGAGGGAGGTTTGGTTTGTGTTTTATTTTTATTTTTGGAACCTGAAAGTAGAGAAGATGAGTCTATTGGCCATCAAAACGCATGCAGGCATAGTATTATACGAATAGTGGTGAAGCATGCACCACACTACCCTCACACTCTAGATAGAGAGTACGCAGTTCCGAGACCAATTTGTACATGCCTTCGGTTAATGTAATATTCACGATGACAAACAGAGGGACTGATGGGGGGGCCACGGGTTGGTTTGCCCCCCCAAAAAAAAAGAGAAGATAAATTCGGCAAAAATTGGAAGAGGCCGATGCAATGAAGACAGAGATAGAGAGGTGGAAACATTGACGCACAAAAATGAGCTGAAAAAAGTTTTCGTTGTCATTATGGGGGGGCCTCCCCGAAAACTACATTCACGTGATGCAGAGAAAATGAATGTGCACAGGCATACTCGTAGCACTGGAGAAACTGAAATTTCGTGTGACAGCTGAGATTCGGAATAAAGATAGATCGGTTGTATTAAGTTGTGGAACGTTTACATTACGTACGTACAGATCTACATACATATGTACTCACGTATGGTATGGATATACTGAATCGCCTTGATGGCGACTTGTGATCAAACTAGGTGCAGCCTGCATTTCAGCTATACATACTCGTATGATACATTTTCGAAATGATTCGGTGGCGCATACTCTATGTGAGGCGAGTACCTAATTTCATGGATTTTTTTACTTACAGCAGTTTTTTTTTTTTTTCCTTGAAAAACGACAAAACGATCGAATGTGAAGATTTTAAAAACGAATTTTGTGGTACATTTTATCTGTAAGAATATTTGAACTTCATATATTTTGTCTAAGCCAGGTACATGCAACCAAACAAGAAACATATACCAAAATCTGCGCTTCATTGACGTACGAGAGTTCCTCGTTCCTCTACGAGCAGAAAAGAAGGGAAGAACAGGAAAAGGAATAAATGTTTCCACCGGATAGTTATGCCAAAGAAAACAAAGGCCAACATCCCGGGGCTACGGAGCTAGAGTGGATGAATATGGGCAACTAGCGGTAGCGTCGCAGAACCTGGACCTGACGATAGAGAAGTCGCCTCGCCTGACCTACACTAAGTTAATGTATCCACATATAAGGTATTAACGAACCTAATGTCTAACTAGACTTTTGGAGCAGAAGGAATCTCTGGAGATGACCGGGTTAGGTACATGCACCAGTTCACCTGTAAGATATGGTCAGAGGAAACTACGAGTATACTTACTCAATGCACCATCTCACCATCGTCTGTCCAATCTACGAGTAAAAGGACCCTTTCGACAGCAAAAACCATAGATGGATACTTGTTAGACACTGCCTATAAGATCTTTTTCGGGCATTTTTCGTCAGCGTCTAAAACTACTCGTAAACAATCTGGTTTGTCCATATCAGTGCAGCTTTAGACCGAGAAACTCCAACATGGATCAAATATTCGCAATACGACGGATCTTGAAATAAATGCAGGATCTTCAGATCGATACTCACAAATCACACTGTCACTATAAAAATTCTCCGTTGCTCTATTAAGGTCGATAATTAATTATTTCCGCGGGTATCCCAAATTACTATACACCAAGACAAACTAATGATGTAATAAAATTCGACGTCAGACGGCTACAATTGTAAGAGATCGCCAAGTCCTTTTCCGATCGAGTGTCTCTTAATCTCTTAAGAGGTCCAATGCCGCCAGCATCAAGCATCGAAGACCATTGGAAACACTGCCAAACCGCCATTAGAGATGCCGCTTCTGATGTGCTCGGTTTCACTCGTCCACCACACGAAACTCCTGGTTCGATGATAAATGCCGGCAAGCACATGCAGCTAAGCAAGATGCATATGAAGAGGGGCTGCAAAGATGGACCAGAGCTGCTCATGAGCTCTATGACCGGATTTGGAAAGACCATTTCTGCAGACTGTATAACGGCGACGACAAACCAAATATCGCTGTCAGGCAGAATCAACCGAATCAACCTTTCAACCGAGACCTAGACAAGGCGATGCGCTGTCATGCGATTTTTTCAACATCGTACTTGAAAGAATAGTGCAAAACTCACGAGCAAACACAAGAAGCACTATCTTTCAAAAGTCCGTCCAACCACTCGCATACGCCGACGATATTTCAATAATCGGAAGAAAGTAGCGTGATGTCAGTGGCGCTTTTGCAAGTATTGAGACGGAAGCGGCGAAAATGGGTTTAGCGGTCAACGAGGGCAAGACCAAGTATATGCTGTCAAGCAAAAAGGACCGTAACCGGCAGGTATAACTTTGAGGTAGTTAAGGACTTTGTCTACCTAGGCTCTGCTATAAATACAGACAACGACACCAGCGCTGAGATCAAACGAAGAATACTTTGACCAACCGCTGTTTATTTGGGTTAAGAAGGCAATAGAGTAGCAAAGCCCTCTCTCGGACAACAAAAGTCACCCTTTATAAGACCTTAATAATCCCGGTCCTGCTCTATGGCGTAGAGGCATGGACATTATCAAAAATGGATGAGGGTGTTCTTGGTTGCTTCGAGAGAAAAATTCTTCGGGCGATCTTGGGTCCCGTTTGCATTGAAGGAGAATGGAAGAGGAGATACAACAATGCACTCTACGGACTATACAGCGACATCGACCTAACCAGAAGAGTGCAGATCCAAAGACTGAGATGGCTGGCTCATGTAGAGCGTATGGGCACCAATGCTCCGGTCCGAAAAGTCTTTGAATCCGCTTCCGAGGGACAGCGCAGTAGAGGAAGGCCAAGACTCAGGTGGCGCACGCAAGTGGAAGAGGACCTCAGCCAACTTAGCGTGCAAAACTGGAGACAGCTAGCCAGGGATCGAGCTGGCTGGAGAAGCTTGTTGACTGAGGCCCAAGTCCACCACGGACTGTAGCGCCACTTAAAGAAGAAGAAGAAGTGTCTACCTCTAAAACAATCGCCCTTTAGAGTATCTATGTGCTTAGGACCGTTTCCGTGTGCGCAAAGAAAAAAAACTTTCAACTTCACACATTTAAAAGGCCTTTGAAAACGGTATGATCAAATTCAGTTTAGTCAATGAAGAACAGGCAATCATTTTCCTTCCTCAAGAGAAAGTTTACCTGGGAAGCAAGGCAAGGTATAGTAGTGGATCCAGTTGCACACATTGGTGTAGGCTTTTTTTTTGGAACTGATGTGTTTTTCGCTACAATTTCTATCTGGTTTCCAGATTTAATGATCTCTATTCTATTTGAAGTTGCCTTAAATGTATTATGGAGCTTTTTCTTCTATTTTAAGTGCCCTGGTGTACGGCATTGTAACCTTAAATTTGTGACCTATCTTTTTAGATAGGTGTCCGTAAGTGGGATTCCCCATACGTTTTCTGGAAACTAATGAAAGTGAAGAATGTTTAATAGAACCTCTTATTCTGCGATGGGTTCCGTTCCTATCCTATCACATGAGCCAGTCCTTGTTTACATCTTTATTCCGTTTTATTTTGCCAAATGAGCGGGGTGTAAGTGGCTCTCGCTTTGGGAACTGCTTAGTACATCCACTCTGACATCTTGGGTTTGGAGACTCAGGTTTTCTCAAGAAGACATTAAGGGGTTTTTGCGTGTCCATGATATTCTTGACATGGATATTCCAGTTGATTTGTATAATCTTTTGGTAATAGGTGAAGGCTACTACGGACCTGTTGTTTACAGCAACTTTCCTCCACTAGATACCAATGAGCTCTGTGGAAGTGATCTTCAAGTTAAGCTCTGATTTGAATGGTAATATCTATTGCGTATCCATGAGCATACGAGTAGAAACATCGTTAATTCGAGTATATAGTTGGTGGCCTTCTGCAAGAAATATTGAGTTGAGTAACGTCTGGTGATGTTTTCTTGCTTTAATCCATTTAATTGCATTACTGTAAACGTCTATGTCTATGCATCCTCATTCTGAGAAATTAGCCCTGATTATTTTTGGTGGTTGATTTTTCTAGCTGATAAGCACATAAGTTAATGTGGAGGTGATCTATTTGAAGAGCCCAGTCACTGATATACTTATCCAGGTCTAGCGATAGGATTTTCGAAAATTTTCAATTGAATAGTCTGAAACTCTTGGCAAGCATGAAGTCATTTTTCCAATTTTCTGTATAAAAGCTTCTCTTACAGTTCCGTAGGGGTTGTCAGCACAACTGGATGTACTAGATCCCAACAAGCATATGTCATCGGAACCAGGTGACTTAAAGAGATCAAATGAAGTCACAGTGTCAGGTCTTACCTTGGTTTTATTTTTTTATTTTGCATATGGGCGCTTTATTTTTTTTTTTGTAACCTTATAACTACTTTAATCCTACTTACACTATGTAAGCCGGCCCGCTTTGCTCCCAAATCGAGCTGCACCGAAATTGAAGGAAACGACTAATTAGTTTCTTCCATTTTACTTATCCACTGTACTTCCGAGCAAGATCCCTCTTATCGCGACTACCTACCACCTTACTGAATCGAAGACGCTCAGCACTGCCGTATGCGACCTCTCTATCGTAGTTGATTCGCCTATTCGCAGCTCTTCGAGCGACGTAGAAGATAAGCTGCACCGCTAATTTGTCCTGGATCAGTTGTTTCTTTTTATCAAAATAGAGGAACTCCTCTGGGGGAACGAATCCGTTAAAGCGCACACTCTCATTGTAAAGGTAATTAGGGTTGTAAAACCCGGAGATTAGATTATTCTTCGTCATAGCTCTGACAATGTGCCTTCGAATCAACTTAATGATGAAATTGTCCACTCTTCTTAGGTTCGCCGTGGTTCTATTAGGATAGAATTTTATGTACTTTGACGCTAATGTCCTGCATAAGTGAAGGCAAGCCCTTAGGCTTTTTCCATTGAGCTTGTTCTCACGTTGAACCACACAGGAGATCCAAATACAACCATAGGCCGGACAAGGGTCATGTAGCAGATTACTTTCATCCTCGCATCGAGTTGGATGCTCGAAAACGCTCGCAAGTTTTCCTAGTATCCCTCGAGGCCCTAGATAAAGACGTCCTAAAAAGAATAGTTTTCGGCTTCTAGAAGTTGATCATCCACGTCAATCGTCGCAATATCGTTTAATTTGATCGAAGTCACGTTGTAAAAGCATATAAATGACCTCGATTTTTGGACACGATCTGTACGCGATCAAGTCGTCAGCATACGCTATAGTATGGTGAAGTGAACTTATCAGATCACCTGTGTGAATGTTGAAAAAAATCGGCAAATTAACCCCACCTTTTGGAAGACAGTTTTTAATGTAAAATGTTCTAGCTGAAGTCATATCGCCATTCTTCACGATGAACTTTCTACTGAAGAGCATATCAAAAAGAATGTAGAGCAGAAGATTACTTATGCCCACCCTGTTCAGTTGGAACAAAAGTCCTTCTAACCATACGGTGTCGAAGCCATGCACTTGTTTCTTGCTTTTGTTCCATTGGGATATAAGATACTAATTTAGAAGCTGCATTTGAAGTATCATGCCATGCCTTAAAACCATATTGATTATCCGGAACTATATTTTTATCCTTAATCGACCTAATCAGGACTCTTTTGATCGTCTTTTCGAATACTTTACTGATATTCGGAAGGAGGCTTATTGACCGAAAATTCGCCGGATTAGACCTGTCTTTGTCTCTTTTGGGAATCGGATGCACCACCGCTGTCTTCTAATGCGCTGGATAATGTGCATTATTCATTGCATTAGTAAACAGGATGGCTAATATATCTACCACTACTAGAGGGAGATGTCGAGGCACAATGTTCGGTATCCCATCGATTCCCAAGGGTTTTCTTTACTTCTAAGACTCGAAAATCGTTTGGAGCTCTTCGAAATGAACGAGGGTAGTTCCACCATGTTGGTGAAGACATTATTTCCCATATTTTCGTCATTGAACTCAGTGAAGCCTGAGTTCTCGATTCGCCAGTTCGATATTTCATTTCGAAGGCAAAAATTGTGCAAAAGGACCCGATTTTCCGGCTCGTGGTTCGAGTTAGTGACATCATTTGCCTTATACAAATCTTGGAAAGTCGCTCCTATGGCTTTTACCTTGTCCTGCGGATCTTCGACCACAAAGAAATTGTCATCATCATGATCTACTTTTGTCTAGGTTCAGTGCGTTGCGGAATGTGTCTTCTTTGCCTGTATGCTTATACCGAGGTATCATTTTGTCCATTGTTTGTTTGATGGCCTCGTCCAATTGCTTAAGGTACCTCTCAATCTCCCCATTTGACAGATTCCTATTCGATGGTGGGTGGAGCGAGATCAAGGAGAGAGCTCTAGTCAATTTCTAAGATAAGCATGTCCAACGTACCTTAGTATAATTGAAGGAAAACCTTTGGACAAACTTCTCCAATGCCACAAGTTCGTTGGGCACTGAGACCGCAATGGTCATTGTCATACACAAAAGTGCGTAGACAGCTTATAGATTGTTGGTTTGTGTCTGTTAGTTTTATCCGTATGTCGAAAAACAGTAGATCCAGATAGGAGCCTTATCTGGGGAATGACGGGCTATCTGTCGCTCTAAGACCGAGGTTTCCTCTATTGTTTAGTACATTATTGCCGCAATCCCTGTGTTTGGTGTTAAAATCTCCGCCGATTATAAAGTAATTCACGAAAAAGTGTCTCGAGTTCTGAGATAAATAAGGTGGATTGGGTAACTTCCGGCGCATAAACAGAGACCATCTGCAACCGGGTTTCCATTTTGGAGGGGGATGTACCACCCCCTTGTGTGGAGTTGGGTCGGTTTCTTTGTATTATTTCACACTTTATCTGCCTCATTTCGTGTGTTTTGGTTTGCTTAGTTTAACCTTTTTGGTCTTGTGTGCTTTGTGATCGAAATAAGAGCTTCATATGGACTCGTACATAATTGAGTGTTCAGGCCACTGAAGTTGTGTAGTTCAAAAATGTGTGTTGGCTATTTCTACAGCTGTTCGGAAACTAACTATCGAAACCGACAAGTTTTTTCAGCTTTGCTGGCTCCTAGAGACCAATGAGAATTAAATCATTAGCCAAACGGACACTTAAGCTGTTGAAACGTGAATTTACTCTCAAGATTAACTGGGATATTTCATCAGCATGGTATTTGAATAAACGAGGGGCCCATGTTTTCTTTTTATAAAAAAGCCATTTGCGTTTGACTGAACTTCTGAAAACATACATTTTAGCCTGCATACGGATATAATAGAAAGTTGATTACGGTTGCATTGGGATAGGTACAGGGGTGGAGGTTAATGAAACTACCCACACAAGCACAGATTACTGGGTGGCAAAAAAAAGAAGGAAATATAGCATAGAACATCCTCTTTCGCTGCAGAGCAGTGCATTTCAGCCAAAAGCCACCTCCTAACATGCTCCTATTCGCCAATAGTACTTTTTTCCTGAATCAGTTCAGCTATTTAACTCGCGCTTTTTAGATCATGCATGTCCTCTATGTAATCTGGACAGGGGGTTGCAAATAAAAAAAAAACACAAAAACCCCCCCGAAAAAAAACAAGTCTCGATTTTTATCCCGGGAAAAATTAAAAACGCGCGTACATATATAAATAAGTTCAGCAAAAATAAAATAAAAATCAAAACACCAGGGAAAAAAGAAAATAGAGTTAAAACGAAAAACCAAAAAAAAAAAACAGAAAATATATACTAAAAAAAAATTGTAGCGGGAAATTATATTTTTTAAATAACACTCTTCACTCCAATGTGCGTAAGTGCATTGGAAAAACATCAAGCTGGAGGGATGTTCTTTTTTTTCCGTGCGGCAGAGCATTGCAACTGCAACTGCAACTGCCAAATGTAAACCCTACCCCCTAACTATTTCATTTTTTATTTTAATAATATTTTTTTTTTTATTTTATTTTATTTTACCATTTTTACCATCTTTTTTCGTGTTTTTTTGCTTTTTCTTGCTGCGGAAATAATTTCAGTGTACAATTTTTTGTTTAATTTTTTTTTTGTTTTGTTGTTTTGTGTTTGTTGGTTCGTTTTTTGTTTTAACATCGATGGCCGCGCGTTTGCTATTGGAGGCAGGAGTAGGGGTAATTTTAATGCAAGTGCATACGCATTAGCAGAAAAAAGCACACACGTATGAATAAAAGGATATGCACTGAGAAAAAGCTTTGATAGTCGGTATGACTGAATTTAGTAGAGGACATCTGTTCCTGTTGTGATTGAGATGCGAAGGTCGACTTTTGACTATTGAATAGACCCCTGTTCGGGAGGATATCAATTAAATAAGAATGTTTTTCTGTACTTTATACATAAGATGTACACAAGGGACGTTTTTCAAATAATACCAAAAAAGATGAGACTCAATGATAAGAGAAATAAACTGTCACACGCTCTTCTACGAGTAAGATTAAGACGCGACGTAGATTTTGAAGAAGAATACTACCTACTAACTTAAGGTGGAGCTGCAGTCCGGAGTGAATCTTGTCCTCACCCCACAAGAATCTCCAACCAGAATCACAATCAATCAGAGAAGCGGATGAATATTCTTCAACTTTTAAATAGGCCCTGAGTGCCTATAGTACCAGCATCCTTCACGCCAGCATCAAGGACCTGCAACCTGATGCGAGAGTAGGCCGGATATTCACAGAAGTATTGCTGAAATCATCTTGAGTCAGTTAAGTCCAGCACGCTGAGGTGCTTTACAAAAGGAAAGTCCTTTCTAATGAGGGACAGAAGAAAAGTTAGTCAGATCTTAGAGTCATCGAAAAGCATTCGCTTGTTCTTCCGGCAATCTGGAGGGACATGTCATATGAATACGAAACCCAACTTTAAATTGAAGTCCTCACTAAAATACAGTCAATCATTACGTAGCTTCGTGTTCTGAAAAATTCTTCTCTAAGCCTTGTCTAGCAAGTTTATGGACAGTTGCACTTCACGCAACCTTCAAACCTAACTTTTTTAGTCCTTGTTAAGTCTTGCATTCTAGAACTAGAAACTCGAATGAGTGTTTAGAAAGGCTTTACAGATGTTAATGCTACGTCTCCTAAAATTGTTCTTCACAATTAAGTTCATTGCCATCAAGATTACGTATATCTCCACTTTTCAATCCATACACACCCGACTACATACCCTTCCTGACTCAGATTCTGCTCTACATCATTCTTGGTTTCAGTGAAAGTCGATTTCGTTAATTTTCTCGATGTCAATTCATCACATGAAATGTTCATAAGGCAGAGCCGCGACGGGTTATCAAAACTTCAGTCACAAAATTTCCTTCAGTTAGAAAATTTCCTTTACGTTGCACAAAAATCCGACAGTTTTGAACCTGACATACTCAGTCCAAAGAAGTTTGCTATCCAGCATGCCACCTGAGTACTGACCTTCGTTAGAGAGACGGATGGTAATGCATTTAAGTACTAGATCACTTAAACCACTAAACCGCTAGGCAAAGCTTCGGACGCACCCTGAAATACCGTTGATACTTTCCTAAGCCGACCAACTCGCTCAGGGAATGCCCTGCCGAGCTCTTTATTTCCTAGCCATTACAACTTTCAAACATTTAAAACCAACGCACATCGGTACCTCTCTTTTTTCCCTCCCTAAATTTCCTTCGCCCGCGCTATGTGCAAACATTTTAAAGGTACATAATTCCTTGTGCGTGCGCAAATTATAAAAAAAATAAAAAATTAAGGACAAACATTTCCCTCGTTCGGATAGTCTATCCGCCTTCATTTTAAAAGGACACAACCTCCCACAGCACTCTTTAAGCTGTCCATTTCAGTGTGTTTATTTGAAATATGAAAACGGATACAAGACCCCTGTCCATAAGAAAGGCCGAAATGACGAAATTGAAAATTATAGGGCCAGCGCTGCACTTTCTCCTATTCTAGAGCTCCTCGGTAGCATTGTTTGTGACTCGAATCATGGGCTGTTTACTTTGAATCTGATTTCAAGAGGACTACCTTCTGCTAAAAAAAAGTCAACAGCGTCTACAAATTTCTATCTTACAACTTTACTCAGGACGTGGTAAATTGGTAGGGAATCTGCTCACATAGTGACTTCAGGCTTTATCTGTGCCAACGATAAAGTCAGGACACCCTAATACTGACCTACCTCCCGATTCGGTAACAGTCTTTGCTTCGGATATGGCAGACTTTCACAGTTTCGACTTTGGGCCGGGTCTTTCCAGCAATCCTGACAAAGTGCTTTGGTCTTTCTTTCTTATCTCGAGCCTAGAGTTTATGATTCGAAGATCTTTGCTGTGTCATTATTATCTATTCACTCGATGATGCCGAGCTGGTGTAGTCGATGTGTTTTGCGTTTATGAACACCCACATCTTGGTAGAGGTCTCATGTAGTACACTGTTGTACCAAATATTCGATGAAGAACTTTTCCCTTCCTCAGCTCCATATAGTATAATTCGCAGGATCAATGGTTTGTAGAGCATGTATTTGACGGAGTTTTGCATTCTGTTGCTTCGCCAAACCGAAGAAGCAGCTATTTCCTAAGGCAAGTCGTTGCCTAACTTTGAATAGAGTTTCATTTGTGTAGAGTTGAGGTAGGGAAACTCTTTAAGCATTGTGAAGTTACCGTCGTCAGAAAGAACCTTTCGTCCTAACCCGTAGACAAATCTGTTCGTCAGTATAACCCTAACCCGAACCCCTATGATGGCGAGGTGAGTGTGACCATTGGCCATCTCGTTAACGTATTAGCAGCTGGACAATTTCGTTTAAGAGGTTGTCTGCCTGTCAACATCTGCCCTTGGGTACTATCTTCTCCAGCACAGGATTGAAGAAATCACATGATGTGATTGTTCGGAGGAACTGTTGAAAAAGCTGAGTCAGTTCAGTCTGGATCCCGAATTCAGTCATCAGCTTGAATCTGGCTTGGAAGTCCATGTAAATATATATTTAGCTGCGACTTGAAATTCGATGGTCTTTTACATGATTTGCGATTGGCAGTACCTCGATCGTCGATCTGCCTAGCCCGGAACCCACACTGTCGAATGATGTATTGCAGAAGGGCTTGAGACTCTTACGGAATACAATGAATAGGATCGTATATGCCACAATAAATATGGATATGACTCTGAAGTTCTGACAAAATAGAAGACAAAGAGCTAATGGTGTAGTCATCAGTCACGCTATTGTTTACTCATACCTGTCTGATGATATAGCCCATGGATCCTAATTCTATATTTGTAAAGCGACACTTAAGGACCAAAAGGGCCGTCGGCTCTTGTTTTCTCGAAAGCTGAAGCTGAACCTTTTCTGTACTAGGGGGGGGGGGGGGGGGGGGGGAAGAGAGAGAATGTTTCTTCATGGACTAGAAGTGGGTTCTGCTGTACTTAATGCCCTTTTTTCAACGTAGGCACTCATCATCATACTTCTCTTGTTCGTTTGGTGATTGGTGGTAGTTTATGACGGTGTTGGCTTTTTCATAGGTGATATCGTGGTATGATTACAATTTGCATTTGTCCTGCGGATAGTCTGTAGCTCGGGCGCTCTCTAAAAGCTCTGACTCCGACCTTGGCCCTTATTCCAGTCATCCTTAGGCTTCAAAATATATTTCTTAGGCGATTTGTAGCCTTTTCTCGTTGGGAGTCAAGCTTTGAATTTGGCTACAAGAACAAAGTACTCAAAGTAGACATTTTCCGATGCGTGTTTCACATCGCTTAGTACGTGGTCAATTTTATTGGTGTTTCGAACATCTGGAGAGCGCCAGGTTGCTACCTATCACCGTAATACAAATTGCCAAAAAATCAATTCGCAGTATTTTCCTCATTCGTGTTGTAGAGGCCGTGCTTTCCAGACAATTTGCCGAAGATGTTTTCCATATCCATTTTGGCATTGAATTCTCCTTGTACGATTTTGACATCGTACTACCGACAGGATTCATAAGCTCGGTTCAGGAGGTTGTACAAAGGAAAAGGCATGTCCACATATGAAGCTAATGCTTTGCTGTTTAGTTAAGATGCGGATCACAGTCGAAGATTTTTATATGTCAGAGGGTCTATAAGACGGCGTAGAATGCTAAAGATCCTTTGAGGCAATGATTGCTTTCGGGATTTGCCAAATCAATATGCATCAGTTGGAGATCGTTACATTGTTTGTCAAGTCGAATTTTAAATAAAAAGAATTTGCAAATTCAGGGCATAACCAAGTCCCTTCAAAAGACTACAAGTGCCAAACTTCAAAAATATGTCCAACAAAGTTTTGTTTGTAAATTTCGACAACGTTTTCACCGTGTACCGGAATTTCCTCGTACCCGTTTCAGTGTTCAGGAATTAAATTTGCACTGTTTCTGGCTGCTGATGAGGGGGTGGCTTTAGCTTGGCCAGTTGTCAGTGAATGCAACCACTTCGACTGCGTGTATTTTCCTTGTAGTGTGAGATGTATACTCGTGGAAAAACTAAAAAACGAAGAATGTGTCAACACGTGAGTAAGTATGTTTAATCGGTGATTGGGGAAGGCGGGTGATTCAAAAAAAAAAAGGAGAAAAAATAACACACAAAATGATAAAAATGTAAAAAAAGCAAATTCACCTCAAACCAGGGTCGACCAACGAAAAATGCGCCTACAGTCAGTGATGGCTATGGCAATGCAATGGCAATGGCAAGTGGCCGTTTGGATTTTTATTTTCGTGCGTGTAGTACTCGTATATTCAACACCAATCTATCTAGTGCTCCTTGTTTTGCATACACTTGAGCACACATACATGCGTATGGTTGTCAAGTGTATAGTGCGACATCGACAGTGGGCCATTGCCAGAATGAGAACCAGAACCAGAACCAGAACCAGAACCAGTACCAGAACCAGAGCTAGAGCTTCAGCCCGAGCCAGAGCCACAGCCACATGCCCAATCATCGATGAATGCATTAGAGAAGGATATACGAGTGAAGCGAGGATACAGGATAGAGTTTTTCTTGTTTTGTTTTGGATTTTTTTTCCCCGCACCCAAGTGAGATCCTTTTACAATTTTTTTTTTTTATTTTTTGGTTTTTTCAATCCTGCCGATAATGTAATATTCGAATTTCATATTAGTGGCCGCTGGTAGGCAATGCTACGCAGTTGAGTAATGCTTTCGCCCACTTTCCGGTGCCATTGCCATTGCCAGTGTGTATGGATGCACTTTTGTGTGCTGCCCATTGTACTGGAGTGTGATGTTTAAATGGGGTTGTGTGTGTGAATTTGGCTGATATGTCCCACACTATCCTTGGGCCATAGGCAATAGTCCTTGCCTTGGCTTGTATTGCATCCTTTTGCAATGACGGCAATGATCATATTGATGGGTTTGGCCGAGTTTTGAGCTTAAGTGGAGTGAAAGGCACAGTGCGAGTCATTGAGTGAAGTAGAATGGTGCAAGTATCAACATTTTTAGCTGCTTGCTGTAGGGGTAGTGGATGGTGGGTGTTGGTTTGGTTTGGGGTGAATTAATTTCCCAACATGCTTACTACTCCTTTTTTTTCGGGTGTTTTTCTTTTTGGAACACTGAAAGTTCGATTCTTCGTCTTTTTTATTTTTGTATGTTTTCTCTCCTTTGGGGGAGAGAAATTAAATTATTTTTTATAACGATTGGTGGTGGTTGGCATGTGCCATCACACCGTTAAACTCGTACTTTTTGTTTACGCAGACTTACTTGTTTGGCGGATTTACCAAATCCAACGACGACGAAAGGACGAATAACAAGAAGCGAATGCTAATTAGAGGATAAAGTGCAAATGTTTGTTCCTCTTCCAAGCAAAGAGGATGAAGATAAATTTCGTTTAAAAAAAGCGAAAAAAAATAAAAATAGATGTCTTGCACGTGTTGGTGAAATGTGGTTTACTGAAGAAGTTGGTATACTCTGAAATGTGGTTACCAAGGGTCTTGGACTTTCTTTTTGTGGAAATGAATAGCAACGTGAAGGAAAGATGCCAGCAGTTTGTCATCATTTGTGTGGTTTCGGAGCGATTTTATCTGGAACTGGTGGAAGTTGAGAGGTTAAGTGATAGCGCCATGTCATCGTATGTATATTAGTTTATTTGCACGACTATCGACGGTCATTTTTGGCCCAATTAAATACTCGTATGCGTACCTGCTTTGGTAGGAACGACATCACTTGATCAATTAAGGAGATATATGGGCGTCGTCATCATCAACGTCTATTGGTGGGCCGTGATTCAAAAGTACCTGACACGTAAGCCATAATATCTATTGCTTAACAATGTTGGTCAATAGATGTACCTCGCTGTGGGATTGAATTTGATACTAGTTAAAAGCGGAAGACAGACGCTGTTCCAGTGACAACCGGAGCTGGGGTTATACGAGGTTTTATCGGCATCTAGCCAGGTTGTCGAATAGTGAAGAAAGAGTTTCAAGTAAACCAACGGCTAATGACAGTATCCCCTGAAAAAGCTCAACATCCACGTAAAATTATATTTATATGCTGTGAAGGAACGAACAGCCTTGGCAGGGAATGGACCTTCTTTTATCGACCCCAGCAACTGCACAACGAAGAACGACTTTAAACAACGCACTCACGTTCCCATAGAGGAAAAGACAACTACGTCAAACATTGCTTCTCTTACCTTCTCGACCACAAGTACTCGTATGTTGTGATTTCTTGGTGATTTCGATGCCGAGTTCAGAAAGGAGAACATCGAGTTGTCATCATAGTTGGCCCGCGTTTCTGTACCTCAGGGCGATAAGCGATAAGGCTGTCATCTGAACCAAAAACTTTTACCGAACTCTTTACATTCTGTTCGACTAAGGACACAGGCCTAGTATTCGGAATCGTCCAATTAGAGTATTAGAGGCACTACATTTCAAGTGCTAGGTTCCATCTAACCACTACAACAAAAACCCTGTTTTGAGGAATGCCGCTTTAATAGCAATACTGTTTGGAAATCAATAGCAGCATCTTTGTCAAACTCGTTCGTCTGTGAATGCTAATAGTGAATAGGTCGCTCATTCGTTTTGGACCATAAACGTGGAAGTGGCGAGAATGGACAAGACTTTGTCTAGCTGGGTTATGCTGTAAGTTTGATCTCAGAAAATCAAGGAAGAAACACTCTAGCAAACTTCGCTCCAGGCGGGAGTGTCTCTGAGTCTAGGTTGTGAGTACAACGTGGTAAAGAATGATCTCGCCTTGGGTGTTGCCCTCAAATGGAAATGGATCTTAACCAACTAAGTATGCGTGGCTAAAGGCCATTAGCGGTAGTTGAAAAAAGCTTTAGGTTAAGACACAGCTCCATTACGGATAGCAACGTAGCCTAAAGTAATCATGAAAATTTTCATTTGTTTTGCCGTCGTTTACAACAATAATCAATCGTTTCGCCTGCTTTTCTAGAAGATATCTCTGTCATCGGCAAATGTCAACAGCAGAATACTTTTATGTAAGAAAGTTTCATGTCTTGTATCTAAATGTGAATGTCTGACATTGATAAAGTCAAGTCAGCTCTTTTTGAACTACTGATTGCAGGATCACCCCTCTCCCAGTCACTACCTATTCTTTCAAAAGTGTTTGACAATTTTTTCCACAGAGACTATCCTATAACAATTTCTTTGTAATCTCATAAGCTGGTACTGTTGCAACCAGAGCAGCTTTTTTAGCAGCCAACGATACCAGCCATAGTGTCCAAATACTAATGAAAGGGAGCCGAAGTAGGTGTCTGATTAAGTACGGAACGTGAATCAAAGTTGCGACAGCCGTTGCAGCAAAATTGCTGTAGAACCTAGTTCCATTAATATCCAAGGCGACTTGTCGAGGTGGTAAGAGACAATCTGCACAAAGGCTGCCAACGCAGATGAGTTGTCTAAGAATGTGTATGCCAATCATTGAGGTACTGTTTCTGAATTCGACTTTGGACAGATCAGGCTAAGTATATCACAGAGGAAATAAGTACGCTCATCCACACTTCAAATACATATCTTTTTGGTTCTTTTTGTCATCGTTTCAATGACAATGACGAAAACACCCTTAAACCGCACTTTACCGCAAGTTACACCCTGCTACTCGAAAAGATCTCCAAAGTGCCATAGTCCTGCAATCGCAATTGATAACTGCTCAGCCATCGAGACGAAAGAGCAGCAAATAGAAACCTTTCTGTCTACTTTTGATTAGGAGTACCTTTGAATACACTTAGTAATCAAGGCTTAGCTTAAAATATGCCAAACTTCAAATATTTCGAATGTCGAGCCGTGAAATGAGGAACGCAGAATATTCTCAGACAACTAGTCGTTTAAGAGCCCATCGCTCGAATTAACCTGCCTTATTATACTAGTAATCTTCTGGCACTTGAAGTGTGCCTCGGTGAAGATCTTGGTCTTGTAAAGAAAGGAAGGCCAATGCCTTGAGTTATACATGAGCCCCCTGTCAAGAAATCAACAGTTTATGGAATTCAGGACGATAATTTGAACCAAGAGTCGGAAAGTTTGGGAAAACAACAGCCACAAACGCTTTTTCGTGTTGCAACTTAAGCGCTAAGAAGAAGCTGCTAGTTTCCCAAAAAAAATTGTTAGAAAAGAGACCAGAAGGAAATCGGTGAGACATTTAAATGAGCAATGGACTTACCTTTGAGACGTTTGTCCAGTTAGAAATAGCGAAGAACATCAACGCCGAAGTGGTATAAATATCTCACTTACTAAAGACAAATGTCCTGATACCCTTTTCAGGACGTCCAATTATGTCAGTCACTTATGGTCAGAATACAGTCACTTTATAGCAAGCCTTAGACAATCTGTTTAATTAAGCAAGAATCGACTGAAAGAAAATCCAACTTTGGATAGAATTTATCCATGAAACTTTTTATATAGCTTCTTCTAAATACTCATTCATGAATGCAAAGGCCATTGCGCTAACACGGCAAATCGCAGGCGGCTTGGGAAAATATAGTCGGCCCTAGGCGGCATACTTCTTCGTTTACAGTTAACAAGTTTACGAGGCAACAACCGAAATAGACTTCAAGTTTGTTAGTGCTCAATCGTGGTTAAAAATCGATACCAGCGCCAAGTTATAAATTGGTTTTAGAGCCATCCATAAAGACCCAACTACATTCTTTCGTGACTCAGATTCTGATAGAAACCATTTCACAGGATCTATTTCGTATTTTCCGTAATAGCAGAGCATAAAATCAGAGTCAAAAGGCATTTGGCGGGGCTAACACGCTTCAGCGCAACTTGTACCGAATTCTACTTCGTTTTAAATGGAAGATGGTCTTGTGAGTGCAGCTCATGATATAAATATTGAGGGAAGGAAGATCCACCAGTGCGTGTAAAGCAGAAGCAGGCGTGATTGGGACTATAAGGCAACACAGGACAGTAGCTAGCCAGAGTAGGATAAAGTAAAACAGTCAATAAACTAGCCAGACGTTACTCCTGTAATAATTTGTGCAGAAAGTTCATTTAGCGCAGGATCATATCAAAGTCAGAGCTTAGAGTTGCTCAATTTCTAGGAAGATTTAGCAGGCAAACAAAGGTACATGTACTAGTACTGTTATACTATACAACATAGTGTCCATTAGCTTGGTTCACTACCAATAGGGATGCATTAAGTGCCCGATTTTAGAGTGAAACGCAAGCAACTCCAGTTTAAAGAAAAAAATTTTCTAAATGGACCGAAACAGATAGAAGTCTGAAGAAGCAAGGTGTGGGGAATACAGTGCCTCCTGAAGGATTTTCCCTTTTACCTTCAGTTCTTACAGTGTTGGTCGGACGACATGTGGTCTGGCGTTATTGCTTGGCGCGGTGAGAGAAGCTCGTACCTTCATTGGATGAAAGCCAGCGTTTGCCAAGGGTTTTTGACCTTCACTTAATTGTTTCTAGCTACCTTTCATTGAGAATCCACTTCTCTTTACCTGTTACGCTTTCATGGCTACTTAGCAGAGATAAGGCCACTGACACGCGGTCTTACTTATTTTCTCCTCAAATAATGCGGCACCCACATGTCGAGCTTGGAAGTGAATCCAAGTTTCTTTAAATGCCGAAATGCTGACGAATAAACAATATATAGCCTCTTAGCAATCTTTTTACTTGAAATCCTTGGGCCACTTTTCACTAAGGGTCGCACAATGTCTTTATACATCTCGGAAGGCTGTCTAAAATGGTGTTGATCGCCAAAGGTGATATCACCGGTCCGAAATCTATTAAACCACTTTTTAGCGGCTCTTAGAGCAAAACCACGATCCGAATAAACCCTTTGAATGTTTTTTTATAGCAGTTCCAGTTCTCACACCGTTTCGAAACTAGTACAGCACTGAATGGCGAAGGCGTTACACCCAGTCCCGTGGTTGTGAAAACGCGAATGAAGAGAAAACCATGTTTTAATTCCCTTACGGATGTCGTCCTTTGAAGACCTTTCGGACATCTGAAGCATGCAATTCAATGTATTCCGATATAAGTGTAAATTTCTTGGTATCTCTGTGGGAAATCCACTTAAGCTACCCTTATCTAATAATCTGGCGAGCTAGAGATGGTTCAATTGACAACTAAACCTACCAGATCAATTGGCGAAAGGCACACGATTACCAACCTGCAATTTTCTTAACGTTCGTGTTCCAAATATGTTTGGATCATTTTCTAACAACAAAAATACCAAGTATACCAACATATCTAGCCTCAGCAGGCGTCCTAACCTGAGCTGTTAAAATTTTTTAAAGAAAAGTTAGGGTACTACCGCTTACAGGTAGGGTAATAAACTGTTCCATTGGACATAGCTCGGCTAGAGTGAACAGGGGAACCCCTCAAGGGGGAGTTATATCTTCACTCCTTTGGGTACTGGTCATAAATGACATTCTCAAAAATCTTAATTCAATGGGCATTAGCGCCACGGCATACGCGGATGGTGTACTGGCTATATAAGGTAGTGGTGAGACCCATACTGACATATGGCGCACTAGCATAGTGGAAAGCAACAACCAAAAAAACGACCTACGGAAAATTAGCGGCGGTTCAGAGAACGGCTTCCGTAGCCATTACAGGAGCGCTCCGAACCACCCCTACGGCAGCATTGGACACCTTCCTACACCTGACACCGCTTGATATACAGATAAAAAAAACTTGCTGGCAACAGTGCGATTCGAATCACTAATCTGGGTCTTTTCAAAAGGAGTAGCTTCGGACACGGCACGATCCTGGAAGAGCTACTGCCATGCAATACTATTAAAACGGATGAAATCCCTTCCTTAACCGATTTCGACATTCCGTATGATACAATATACTCGTAGAGGAAGGACTGGCAAGAAAATGCAGTGATAAGATCAAATGAAATTGCAGTTTTCACAGATGGCTCGAAGACAGAGGAAGGAACAGGTTCCGGTATCTTCTCGGAGGACCCGGAATTGCGAGTGTCCATAAGGCTACCGGATACAAGTAGTGTCTAGCTGTCCTCGGGGCGGCTGAGCTGATGCAGATGAGATCGGTATCCGGTATCGATATCTACATCGACAGCCAGGCCGCTCTTAAGGCAATGGAGTCAACCAACATCAACTCTGACATAGTCAGGGACTGTCGCATAATGCTCAAAGCATGCACTCAGAACAGGGTGAGACCGTGCTGGGTGCCAGGACACTGCGGTATAGAACGAAATGAACAAGCAGACGAGCTTGCAAGAAGAGGAGGGCTACTCGACAATAGTGAGGTTGCTGATGTTAAACCACCATTCTGCACTGTAAAGGGCGCTATTGAAGAAACAACCATAAAGGCCGCCAGCATAAGGTGGTCGAATCTGGAAGGACATAGGGTATCAAAGGCTCTATGGTCACCTCTCGACGGTAACAGATCTTGGAAGCTTATTAAGCTGAATACAAACAGGACACTGTTTACTGCTGAAACACGCAAAGAGACTAAAACTGACAAATACAGACACTTGTTGACTCTGCGGAGATCTACAAGAGGTTGAGGACATAACACATATACTGTGTGAATGTGAGGCAATTTCACGTAGCCGGAGGAAGTTCTTAGGAAAATATTTCTTTGAAAACTTAGAGGAATAGACGGTACGGATTTCAAAGACCTTCTTGGCTTTTGTAAAGAAGTTAGGTGCTTTAATAGGGAATTGTTTAGGTTTTCTGCAAATTGGAGTTGGTTTTAACTGAACCCAAAGGGGATCGCGATGGGCCCGTTTTGGTGCCTAGTGTCTGTGTCTTATGGCACACCCTATTTTTCCTAATCTAAGGGTACTACCCAGAGTGGGTCAATTCCAGTCCTCTGATGGGTAGTCAAAGAAAGCCGAATTTTCATTTTCCAGATCAAGCAAACGTGGATGCAAACAAGTGGCAAAATGAGTGAATAGGTTTGAGAAGATTGATTTCGAATAAGACTACGAAAGAGCAGACTTTCAATGAATAAGGAGCTTGTATGTAAGGAAGGAGGCACTTGCACCTTAAATCTACAGACGATAGATACCGATTTTTAGACTTTGTGTTATCTTTGAATAATATTTACTTTGCATCCAACACTGGGTATCTTCACATTCTTCTACAGAAAAACGAATAAAATTAGCCGTCAAACCGCAGAATTCTATACGATCCTTCAGCCTGTATCTAAAACCACATCGCGAGGGATAAGGCAGGCTCTCAGATCGATTTATTTTTTTATAATATCAGCCGTTTGTAGACATAGCCCAAGAACCCAGAAGGAGGCCGCAACGTCCCTGACTTCAAACGGCACTGTGCTCTGTGAATTGTTTCTTGTTTCGAATATCTATTCTTATTGCAGAGGCAAGGAAGAGAAAGTACCCCCTGTACAGTGTCAGAATGTGGACGAAAGATCTAATGGATCAGGTAGGTGCCGAAAAAAGTATCTAAAACATGCTGTAAAATGCTGTTACAATCAGTGAGAAAAACAGGGACTAAGACGATAGATGACATCCCCAGACTCAATATTATTATGAAACTATTGTCAAAATGAACGAAATTAATTGCTTCCAAATTACCATCTACCTGTGCCTTTAGTTCTCCTTCAATTGTCTGTGGAACATTATCTTATCCGGACAACCTATTGCAGAAGAAGACTTCTTAAACTTGTGTCCTGCAATTGCTGGTTGGCGAGGGTTAATAATTCTCTCATGAGCCATGTTTGCTTTATTATCCGCAAAGCAATTAAGACGACCGCTATGATTGCACATTTCGTGGTAAACGCCCAATTACAACCGGCCTGCTCCCCTAATTTTTACACCCAGTGCCATCGTAATGTAGATAAATTAGGTTCCGGACTTGGGGGGTTTCCAGGGTTCTTGGGTTTTGGGATTTCCGTAATAGAAATAACTGCCTATTCTTCAAAGCTCAATTTCAAGCACAACCATGACAAGTGCTGCACGGTTTCCCACACTTATTGTGTGCGCAATTACCATTCCGCAGGCTAAGGCACCTTCAATGGCCAACAAACTGCCAACATCTTCTGCTCCGGGCCATATCGCTAATTTATTGCATTCTTTAGCGTGGCTTATGAAGTGCGTAATGCGAAATCAGAAATTAAATTCGCATCAGCCCCGGAATGAATGGCCACCGCAAAAAGCACAGAAGTGGATGTGGATGTGGATGTGGATGTGGTTGTAGTCGGGAGTCGCCAGCGGCTCTCGTGCCTTATGATGTCGTGCCGATGTCGAATGTGCAAACGGCCGACCGGCCGGTCGGCAACGATGACGATGTCGATGTTGATGTCGATTACAGCCGTTAAATTAAAATAATTTCTGCTTCGACATTTTTGTGTTTTTTTCTTTCTTTTTTTTGTTAGTTCCAGCTTCCTTCTTGTGCGGATCCATCTACTGCTTTGGGTGCTCCTCTGAGCCTAGTTTGCGGAAGACAATTCAGAAGATATTTTTCAGCGACGCTTCTGGTGGTGGTTAATGGTGGTGTTGCTGGAAGCTGGAGTATCTTTTTCTTGGCATTTGCGTTTTTCTTGTCACATCACCTTCTCAATGGGAAAGCCAACTTTGGGTGGATGAGGTGAGAGGACGAGAGCAAAGGACAAAGATACCCAGAAGACAACAGAACAGAAATAACCCAACTGGCAATTTGCTGATTTACTCATCACGGTTGTTTGGTGGCAAGTGATACTCGTACATCTGTTTGGGATGGTCAGCTTTAGGGCTGGAGCTGCAAGAAGGGAAGTCTACGAGTAAGTGCGAAGTGCGAAGAAAATAAAGCAAAACTTGGCCTCTTAATATAGCACCCTGTTAAACAGGGGAATGGTGGACGGCGAGGGGTTGTGCTTCTTGAGAACGATGAAATGTACATGTACAAACAAAACGCACAACTAGGGATCGGTACTCGTGGTCTTCATCGTCATCGTCATCGTCATTGTCGTTGTCGATTTTTTTCGACGTCGTGATGGTCGAAGCCAGGCGTCGTTATCATCAACATCATCATTGCTGGTGTTTGCGGTGTGCGGCAATGGTTGCGTAACATCTCGATTGCCTTGGTTTTGATTGTCCATCCATCCGTCCGGTTGGTTGCATTCGGTTTTCCTTTTCATTTTTTCATTTTGAATGAGCTCCTTCCCCTCGCACAGATGATTTGTAGTGGCGACAATAACGTGCGTTTGATGCATACCTAAGTAGGGATGATAACATAATTTCTGTGTCCCTCTTCTTGCCCTGAAATATTGACAACGTCAATCCGCTGCGAAGGGAGAAATCGAAAAGTGAATCTCCTACTCATGCGAAAGTGTTCCCTTTTGAAGGTGTCTCTAAGTTTTCTTCTCTTGACGGAGTGGTACATAATCGCTCTCCAAATGTAGACCTCTTGACAAGCCTTCCATGTATCCGGTACGATGGTGCATGATGGAATGGTGGTGTGGTGGTGCAAACTTAGGATAAACACTCTTGACCGCATCGTCATCTTCAATTTTATTGTTATTATCGTTAAGTTGTCCTCCTCCTTCGGTGCGCTTAGCTTTGTCTCAGGAGCCTTTGTAATGCCATTTTAGAAAGTCTGTCTCACGACACGGCACAGCAGTATTGGTTGGATGCAGTTTGTCTTATGTTTTCATCCTAAAAGTATCGTGGTAACGGTAAATTGTGTTTTGGTTTTGTTTTCTCTTCTTTTCCTCGTCATGGTTGGTATACTCGTAAATTCGGCTTTGCTATGCCTTTGACTTTCGTCTCAATTTCTCCTGAGATTTTTCGGTTTTATTTGTTTTTTTGTTTTGTCTTTCAAGATTTCAGGAAAGAGTATCTGTATCCGAAAGAGATTCCGATGGTTAACAAAAAAAATAGTCTTGTGGTTTTGTTTATGATCAGACGTACTAGGTACCCGCAAACATACACACATTATCGCAGTAGTTTCGTTGGCATGAGGAATAAAAGGAAAATTTTTAAGAATGCAACTTAACACTGAAAGGGCGTGGTTGGATGTCTCTTGGCTTTGCAAATTTAACAAAGTTTAGTTGGCTGAAATCAATCTTCACCATATTTGTGATGTACCATTTGCTAAAGTTAGATATACCATTCGAATACGAATTCGAAGGGGAACCTTTGTGTGTATCAATGAGAGAAAAAGTCCTGGAATGCTGAAGATTTCTTTCGACTGAGAGATTCAATCGCACCCAAGTACACGTATGTACATAGATATCGGCAATCGAATATTGCTCTTGATTTCATTGCCGCCAAACTCCTCGTATTGTCTTGTATGATGACGGGGAACAATTCCAAGCTGACAGACGAAGAATAATGTAATATGCGCGTTGAAGAGACCAAGCGTTGAAATCTCGGAAACTGGGGCCACTTCTGAAATGACATCTTGACCTTGGAATCCTAATTAAGGTCATATCAAAAAGTAGTTGCCGATCAATGGCAGTTAAACTGATAATTGAACACATTTGATGGGCAATCATTAAGTGCAGCAGACTACGATCGAGTAAATGGTTTCAGACCTCAAGACACAAAAACCAGAAGGATAATGTTGGAATGACGTGCAACGGCAATTAAAACACTCTAAAGTGATTTTCAGCGAATCTGTAGCAAATGAGCACCGAATTTTACTGGCTCATGGAGGCGAGCCCTGTGCGCTTTATTTGCGAAATTGGTTCCAAAATGCGTAAAACTGCCAAATACCAAGGTCTGTGGAGCAGGTTCTTAAGAATCCTGCACGAAGTGTCAATCGACCGCCACCGTCACACAAGTATAAAGATGTGAGGTTGAGCGATAGAAAAAAAAAATGCCCAGAACAATCAAAAGGAAGGCTGCTCAAGCGTTATATCTCCCTAGCTTGTAACATACTTGTAATTAGGATAAAGTGCGACCTCAAATATATGACAGACTTTGTGGAAGTTGAAGAAAGCAAACACTGAAAGAAAAAACGGCGACATGTAACCGGACCGAATGACCTGTAGACTTCTTGAAGTGGACAATGAAAAATCACATATTCCACGTTTTCTGGAACATTTTTACGATATGGGCAGTTTGAGATATTCCTGTCCATTCGCTTGAACAGATATTCACTAAAACAGTAACGATCCGTCAGAAACTAAACCAGGCGGACAGTTTATTGCCTGATTCCGTTTTATCCACACATCAATCACTGGAACGTATAGACAAAGTGTTTATTTTCTTTTTATGGATATGTTCCATTGTTGTAGCCAACTAGCGAAACTACGCATTCTTTCGAACTTCGGTTTTTCGCCGTTTATGTTGCCATTGTGGACTCGCTTGCTTTTGGGTGTTACGATTTCTTCAGCAAGTACATATTTCGATAGATAGCATTGATGTCCTTGATGATGTCAAAAAATGATTTAGGCAAGGCGATGCGCTGTCATGCGATTTCTTCAACATAGTACTTGAAAGAATAGTGCAAAACTCACGAGCAAACACAGGAGGCACAATCTTTCATCCGCCCAATTACTCATGCCGCCGATATTGACATAATCGGAAGAAAGCAGCGTGATGTCAGTGGGGCTTTCGCGAGTATTCAGACGGAAGCTGTGAAAATGGGTTTAGCGGTCAATGAGGGCAAGACCAAGTATATGCTGTCAAGCAAAAAGGACAACCGACACCGATGTCTCGGACAGAACGTCACCCTCGACAGATATAACTTTGAGGTAGTTAAGGACTTTGTCTACCTAGGCTCCGCTATAACTAAAGACAACTAGTGTCGTTCGCTGAGATCAAGCGAATAATAATTCTTGCCAACCGCTGTTTATTTGGGCTAAGAAGGCAATTAAATAGCAAAGTCCTCTCTCGGACAACAAAAGTCAGCCTTTATAAGACCTTAATAATCCCGGTCCTGCTCTATGGCGCAGAGGCATGGACATTATCAAAAATGGACGAGGGTGTTCTTAGTTGCTTCGAGAGAAAAATTCTTCGGGCGATCTTCGGTCCCGTCTGCATTGACGGTGAGTGGAGGAGGAGATACAACGACGAACTGTATGGACTGTTCAGCGACATCGATATTGCCTGGAGTGTGAAGATCCAACGACTTAGATGGCTGTCATGAAGAGCGGATGGACACCAACGCTTCGGTCCGAAAGTCTTTGAATCCGCTCCCGAGGGACAGCGCTTTAGAGGAAGACCTAGACTCAGGTGGCGCACGCAAGTGGAATGCAGAGAATCGAGCTAGCTGGAGACGCTTGTTGACTTAGGCCCAAGTCCACACCGAATTGTAATGCCTCCTTAAGTAAAGTAAATAAATCAAGACACGAAGTGTATTGTATACTGGGAAACAATTTGAGATGAACTGAGGACTCCTAGTGCGCTAAGGTGGTGGATTGATATGACTCCACTTGCCTAAGACTTATCCTTCGGCGCACTTGACCAAATTTCTGCTTCGTAGATGAATATAAAACTCAGAACTCCAGCAGAAGTAGTCTTTTATTCTGTTGAAGTGCTCTGATATAAGTTAACAGCTGTGTAAGCGCACTTAGATCATACTTAGACTTAGACGACTGTCTGGGTGTTGTAAACCAGTACTAGTTGATCAGCGACCTGCAGTAGCAGTTATTTGTTTCTCTAGAGTTCAGTTTTTGTAACAACCACCATGGCAACATCAACAGCAAATAATCAACGCTTCACATGGGCTCTATAAGCGTTCGATTTCATAGTAGTAAGCCAAACACTGAGCCTTGTAGAACATCACCAATAATAAGTCTGGTACATCAACCCAATAGAGGTAGTTCCGAGTCTGTTCCTTGTCAGGAACTGTAGTTTTTGGGTCTGCTGGTGAGTGTGACTTATGAAAATCAAATTTTTGTTTCGATAAACCCTCTTCTATTTCAATGATTCGAGAGACTCTGTTTTAAATAATTAACGACAATCTTCAGAGTTCTTCTTATTTTATATTTCATCTAGGGCATTCGAGTGTTGTCCGGTTAATGCGGAATGTGTGCCCGGTGCCGGCGGTTAAGCATTATGATTGCTATGCTTATTATTATCGATTTAAGAAAAGCCTTTACGCCACAGAAATATGCCAGATGAAAAAAGCTGGTGTAAGCGGATTACTTCTAGACGATGAAAGGCTCTCAAAATATTGAGTTCCACAGGGATCGAAATATTCATCACTTATTTTTTTTAAACAGTTTACTCATATGCAGACGATACTGCATTAATTGTTAACCACGATTACCTTAGAGCGGCGGAAAATATTATGCAAGGAGAATCACATCATGGTGTCAATAAAATGGCCATAAATGCAAATGAAACAAAGTAATGCACATACGTCCCCGCATATAAAATTAAACATAAAATTACAATGATAATGCATAACAATGACTGCTTACATAATGTACCTATAAATACTCGTAGCTATCAATTCCTTGGAGTTAATGATCATTGTACGACGCTCTGGGTTAATGCCGCTGCATATGTGTTAATACTTGGTGTTATCGTCGATTAAAGTTTCAAGTGGAGATTAACTAAAAACGCAGGAAATCTGCCTTTACACTGTTTCATCTTAGAAACCGATGTCCGGTAGATGTCTTATAGCAATGCTACTTTAATTTGGTAGAGTCTCACTTGAGGTACGGCATACTGGCGTGTGGCAACACCCCGTTGATCCAGCGATTAAGCTCTCTACATGGAAGTGTCCAAAATATTGGTAAAGCGGTCACAATGACAAAGTGGTGATGACAACAGGCGGTTGCCATGTTTTTGTTTTGTTTTTATAATAAACGCACGCACCGGGGGTTATTAGCACCCTTAAAATGTTTGCACAAGAGTGGTACCGATGTACGTTGGTTTTAAATGTTTGCAGATTATAATGACTAGGAAACAAGGAGCTCGGTGTTCCATTAGCGAGTTGTTGGGGTTAGGAAGGAATCACGAAATTTCAGAGTATGTCCCAAGGTGGGCTTGACGTCTTACTCATGAGCATTCAAAGCCAGCCGGGTGTTACGGTTGAAGGTTTTAAGATGCAAAAATGGAGAATGGGGCGAATAAAGTGCAGCAATAGACATTGTCAATTGACTTGGTTTTGAATCTTATTCAGTTAATGAGCTTAACATACGCTGCTGTTCCCATTCTACATCCGAATAGTAGGTACGTGATTCTGGAAACAAATATGGAAAGCAGGGAGTACTGTCGTCCGAAAAGGAATAAATTGGATTAAAAGTTGCAGACAAGAGATCAATGATAAAAATTAAAAATAGTGCGGAACCCTGGGGCACACCAGCATTTATTTTGTAAAAATCAGACTAAAATGGCAAAGACAAATTGTATTCTACAACCCGAAATGAAATTTCTAATCCGTCGAAGAAGCGAGTCATCAATTCAATTTTCGGCAAAAGAGCCTGATGCCAAACCTTGTCAAATGCCTTAAAATATCAAGTTCAACTATCGTGCTTTCCCCAGATTGATGTACGCTTTAGTTCTACTTTTCGGTGATGAGCAGCACTTGCACGACCTTGTAAAAATCGGACGTAAGACTTAAGTGCAATGTGTTTGCAGGAGGAGAGAGCAGAATATTCGCCTTTTGTGGGGACGGTTTGGTCAAATGATGTTTTCTTTCTGCTCGAAAAGAGTCCAAACCAATAGGATTGGTGGAAAGTTTACGCAATGGTTTTGCTAGTGCAGACGAACAGCTCTTCTGAAGATTATCAACTGCATTGGATAGTTATATTTGTCGATTTTCACTGATGACAACATATTTTCATATTTTATTCATGCAAACTGGGGCTTGACAATGCGGATATTTTGTTTTAGCGCCTGGATTGTTGGGGCTTGTTGCTGTTAACTCCCGACTTAAGGTATTCACATAGAAAAAGAACCGCACAGTGTAGGGTGTACTGACCGAGATGCCGGGTGTGATAAGTGACTAAACTCCTGATTAACTGTCAAATAACAAAAAACATTAGTTTGTCCCGTTGGTTGAGGTCTTAAAACTGCTTGAGGGCATGGCTATGGTAAACTAGCATTGATGACTACCCTAGGATCGCTGCCAGACTTAAAATAGTGTATGCGTCGATAGAAAAACTGCTAAATAAAAGTATTGGGCCTAGTATTTATTCCTGCGGAACCCCATTCTTTTTAATGGGGCATTATTCAAACATTCGCGTCCCTAATTGTTATTTTTGTTTAAGAAATAACTAACAGTGTTACATAGAAAAATTACTTTTTGAATCAACAACAACAGCAACATGAAAATCGATCTCTATTACCAGAAGAGTCTAAAACAGACTTAGCCCATTGTTGATTTCCAAAATTTACAACATTAAATTATTTAATGGCTTACAATGTAGAAGCTGCAACAAAAAGATACCAAACACATTCTCATCCTTTAAAGAAAAAAAAAAGAAAAAGATTGAAAACGTTAAAAAGTTGTTTCCGAAAATCTCTATCGCCATTAACACAAAATACCGTTGAGTAGAGTTCAAACTTCGGTGTCGCTGTCATTTTAGTTAGTCGGTGATTCGTTCTCATCCTTTTATATCAAAAAACATGCTACAGGCGCCACTTATACGCTGCTCAATCAAGGGTACTACATCAACATAACATCGTCGTCAACCTCATCGTCATCATTATCTTCCAAATAATCGGTCAACATGCGGGTAAAATTGTTGCAATCTTCTGACTTGTTCGTGGTAACAACTCATCAGAAAACTTTAGGCCGCCGCGATGCTAATGTTGTTCTTTAATCGATTCTGACAGCTCATGATAGTTTTGTCCAAAGTCAATGAAGAATATACCATGAGTGAGACCATGTGTGCGCGTGCGTAATGCACCAACGTGCATCTGCGCATTTCAAAAAATCAAAAAAAAAAAAAAAAAAAAACAACAACAACAAATAACAGCAATAAGAACATATCTGCCGAGTCGTCCAAAATCAGCCTCCATCATAGAAATCTAAGCCTCAAAAAGCAGCCCGAAAAAATCGAAACAAAAAAAAAACATCCATCCATCCTGGCTCGGTCAGAGAGTCCATTGCACTCGAACCGAAGAGTATCCATTTTAATGCTGCGCAATGTGCACAGCACACACAAAACTCCAAGGCATGGTTATGTGGTTGTTCCTCAGATTTCGGAGGCCCCTATAAGTTTCGAATCTAAAATAAACGAAAACAAGGTTCCGTAGATGATTCGCATTTTGGTGTAGTGCCGCTTCGTTGCACAGAGTGCAGCAGTCAATAGCCTCTCTGTCACTCCCAAAAAGTGCCCAAAAACGCCAAACGATGTTATTTTGGCAATCGCCAGAAATTACGAAAAAAAAAAGGTGAAACCAACGAACGATGGAGAAACCTCAACCTAACGACTAGGAACGCGTTTGTGTCGTCTTTCGGTCTTTGAACTGGGATCACACAGAGATTTACATTTGCAAATAGAGGGAAGTTTGGTTGGTGGTGCATTCTACTACATTCTTAGAGTTGAAGAGGAGAAACTTAAAAAAAAAAAAATAATAACTCTCCAATACAAACAGATCAATTTCACTCACACAGACGAAGCAGAAGATTCACTCACACTGGGGCAAAAGATGAAATTTCGGCAAATTGCAGTTAATCATCCCGATGGCAGTAAGCCGCTTTGCTATACTCGTAGTGTTGTTGGAGGGGTAAATCTGTTGGTGTTAGTCACGTTTCGTTGATGGAACTATGTACGAGTGCATACTATATATGGGAAGAGGGGAAGATGAAAATGTGGTATTTGTGGTGGTTTTCAATTTCGGTTCTATGTTCCTGTTCCTATCTTGACTTATATTTTATGTTTCCTCGATTTTCACCCCCTGAAAGTGCGGCCTTGTTTCTCAATGATCGTTCATCGTTGATCGTTGTGCATCGTGCAGTGAAGCCGTTAACCTCGCCACAGCAGCGAGTGGACCTGAAATAAGAGATTAGGCCTACGAATGAGCATGGGGAGGAGATTGAGTCAGATATCTTTTTTGGTGTCGTTTTTGAGCAAAAAACAATTTGTTTTGAAGCATTTGGTTAGGAGGGGACGGGGAGGGATGATCGTAATTGATCGAGAATGCAGGCGCGTGGGAGGAAGAGGGTTGTTAAGTTGTTAATGTTTCTTTTTTTTTTGTTTTGTTTGTTTATTTGCGATGCACTTTTGAGGCCATGAAGGCAATGATTCGTAGAGGGTATTTTTGGAGCTATTGACAGAAAGCTGGAGTCGGGCTTATCACTTTATTTTTGTGCTTGCTGTGGGCAGCGGATTGTTGAAACGATTTCTCCTCTAAGCCGACGTGCAATGATAACTATTGCTGGCCGATAATAATGAAAGGGTTGAAGTCCAGTAACTTAATCTATAGTTTTCAAAGTTTCACTTTTTCTATATAAAGGGGAGAATTCAACCAAAATTCCAAGTCAAATTTGAGTTAATTTTTCCTTGAGATAGAGGGACTGTAGCATTTAAGAGCTCCCCAATCATGGGCAGTAGGCAGCTTCTCCTTCTGAGTAGACTTATAGATACCTATCGATCTTATCTCAACCAGATTCGACATACGTCGTGGTTGATGCAAGTGTTAATATTCTACATGTCCAAACCTTCCAGATAGTACAGTAGGACTATATTCAAATTAAAGGCGGAATTGTTCCGCAAAGTATACAATTAAAATCGCAACAGGCCATATTCTTAAGATATTGGAATGACAATTGGGATCTTATACGTCTCAAATTGATTTATCCCGCCTTTTCC
Organism: Volucella inflata; assembly: GCA_928272305.1. Classification (NCBI taxonomy): domain Eukaryota; kingdom Metazoa; phylum Arthropoda; class Insecta; order Diptera; family Syrphidae; genus Volucella; species Volucella inflata. The sequence goes on from OV743719.1 coordinate 106,020,228, forward strand.
ATACGAGGTGAGTACATGCAGTCAAGGAAGAAGGCATACAAGCAACCCTCAGTAGGTTTTTTGTTAAAAGATCAATTGGAAGATGTTTGATTTTGATAAAAGAAGACCTGCGGAACGAAACTTGAAGCTTTTAGGAACAACCGACGAAATTTGACAAGAGGAACCGCAATCGATGATTTGTACAAATAGGGTTGGCTTCAGATAAAAAAAAAACAGGGAAAGCGGATCGAGAGGCTTATCTCAATTCCATCGTACATAAGAAAAGTTTAAAGAAAACGCTGCACTAAAAGATCTGGAGCTATACTTACAGTCCTTATGATTTGGGATGGTAGGACATTGTAGACCAATTTTCAACGAGCCACCTGGCTGCCACGCGTATGCACATCTAATTCATCATCACTAGGTAGAGTATTTTAAGACTCAGATTTTATAGTGAATTTGCTAGCCCGAGGATTTTTTAGGGGCAGCAGAAATATGCTGCTATGAACATACTCTTCTCTTGGACAAGTATTTGTTGACTTTGCTTATCCGTCTAAAGTAGAGCCTGTTCTCCTTATAAGAATTATTGAAATATCCTGCATGTTCTCGATTAATTTGAATGGAATCCCCTTGAAATATCTCAAACAAAGCCAAGCATCTGGGCCATATCGTGAACAGCAAACAGTAGTGGAAAGAAAATGTTGCACTCTATTCGTGGATGTAGGCTCATCTTTCGAAATTTACAAAGTCTTGCCCTGAATCTACACCACCGTCGGAGGACTAATTCTTACTTATGGCATAGTTTGTACAGGCGAGGTGGTCTAACGTCAACTTGTTGGAAATAATGCAATGATCTGCCTTTGTCAGCATAACTGGCGTTTCAGAAACCACTTCGACGGTGGCTCCATAAGCCCTACTCCAGTCGTTTTGTAATCTTCAATTCCAACTTCCAATAAGTGACTTGCGGCAGAGGTCTTCACATAAGAACTCGGCATACTTTATTCCTTCCCTTAAAACAAATACTATTCAACGGCCTAGGTTTAATTAGCAACAAAACATTCAAAAGCTTTCATCGATACAACGGTGAGATATCTAAGCTCATTTTCGATACTGGACGATTGAAGTGAGCTGGTTAACTTCAGGAAAATTGAAAAAAACAGGAATTCACTTTCGCTAAGTGCATCATAAGCACGAGAATGATTGAGCTCAAAAAGTACTTGCATTTCCGAATACATCTTCTGTCTAAGATACAATCTAGAAGTTCGTAATATCGTAAATAAGAGCAATCTGGTGGACCAAATCCTGTTTGCGGTCATCGAATGTGGCCAGTATATGTATGTATGCAGGTATGGCATGGATAATCACGGGTTGCAGCAGGTCGGCATTCTGTTTCAAGGTCTATCGGTCTAACGTTCTCCTTGGTGCCTTAGCACATGCATATGATGCCTTGAATCTACTCCACACTAAACGTGATCAAAGAACTCCGCACAAGAAGTGGGCTTCTTGAATGGGAGGAGATTGACTATCCCTTTTTAAAACGAAAATAGGTATTTGGGTGTCAAACTTCTTTGGATTATTTTGTCGAAAACTTCCGAGACACTGTTGGCCTTCTATTAGCGTAAATAAGTTTTCGGCAAGACACGGGTGTCTTGGTTCTACACGGCTAAGATAAAACCATTTAGATCCCATGTTGTCATAAAATCAGTAATCAGGCTTGAAAGAACTACCGATTTGGTGGGATGGGGCTCTCCCTAGCACATGTAACTTTACCACAGTACTGGTGCATTTTCCCTCTCTTGATATTCATATCATGGGTTTCACTCTTAAAGCCATCTTCCATTCAAAAGCCCGACTTTTTTTTTGGTGTGCTACACCCTGAAACATTGATGACTTCGCGCTGACTTTCCTTAAATGGGGTCTGAAGGACATACATATACTTACTTACTTACTTTAAGTTGCGCTACAGTCCGGGGTGGACCTGGGCCTCAGTCAACAAGCTTCTCCAGCCAGCTTGATCCCTACCTAGCTGCCTCCAGTTTCGCACGCTATGTTCATTTCATTTTTTTTTTCATTTTAAATGCATTTTTATTTTTGAAATTCAGAAATTCTTACAAGCTATACAAAAAAAACGCTTAAAAATTAGCTTAATTAACTTAAAATTATCTTATTTTAACTTACTGGCCCCATGCGGACACTCTAAGTTAAACCTAACAATTCAATTTTGTCTTTCGACTTATCGTTCAGATCTTTATTTTTTATTTTTACATTGGATATAATTAAAACTAAGAAAACATATGTTTTAATTTAAAAAAAACTTAGTGAATTGACTTTTTTTTTGTTATAAGATAAAACTTAAGACTAAAACTAAAAACTATCTAGATTAAATCTTAATCTACTTAACCTACTTAAACTATCTTATTGTATAATTGTATAAGTATTATTTCTACGCACGCTATGTTGGCTGAGGTCCTATTCCACTTGCGTGCGCCACCTGAGTCCTGGCCTTCCTCTACTACGCTGTCCCTCGGGAGCGGATTCGAAGAATTTTCGGACCGGAGCATTGGTGTCCATACGCTCTACATGACTCAGTCTTTGGATCTTCACTCTTCTGGCTAGATCCATGTCGCTGTACAGTCCATAGAGTTCGTCGTTGTATCTCCTCCTCCACTCACCGTCAATGCGGACGGGACCGAAGATCGCCCTAAGAATTTTTCTCTCGAAGCAACCAAGAACACCCTCATCCGTTTTTGATAATGTCCATGCCTCTGCGCCATAGAGCAGGACCGGGATTATTAAAGTCTTATAAAGGGTGACTTTTGTTGTCCGAGAGAGGGCTTTGCTACTCAATTGCCTTCTTAATCCAAAGAAACAGCGGTTGGCAAGAGTTATTCTTCGCTTGATCTCAGCGCTGGTGTCGTTGTCTGTATTTATAGCAGAGCCTAGGCAGACAAAGTCCTTAACTACCTCAAAGTTATATCTGTCGAGGGTGACGCTCTGCCCGAGACGTCGGTGTTGGTTGTCATTTTCGCCGCTTCCGTATCAATACTCGCGAAAGCACCATTGACATCACGCTGCTTTCTCCCGATAATGTCAATATCGTCGGCGGATGCGAGTAGTTGGACGGACTTTTGAAAGATAGTGCCTCTTGTGTTTGCTCGTGAGTTTTGCACTATTCTTTCAAGTATGATGTAATGATGCCTCTGTAGTTGGCGTAGTTCAGAGGGTCTCCTTTCTTGAGAATCGGACAAACAATGCTGAAGTTCCATTCATCGGGCAGACTTTCGTCCGACCATATTTTACAGATGAGTTGGTGTATGCTCCTTACCAAGTCATAGCCTGCCGCTTTGAAGAGGCCATCCGCTCCAGCAGCTTTGTTGGACTTAGGCTTCGATATAGCTATCTTCACTTCATCTAGGTCGGGTGGACGGAATTGTTGGTCATCATCGTCCAGGTTGAAAGGTTGATTCTGCCTGACAGCGGTATTTGGTCCATCATCGCCGTTATACAGTCTGCAGAAATGATCTTTCCAAATCCTCAGCATCGACTGCGATTCTACTACGATGTTCCCTTGTTCATCTCTACAGGCTTCGGTTCGGGGTTTGTTTCCGCGGCATGTTATTTTTACCTTTTGGTAAGACTTCCGAACCTCATTCCTGGAGTAGCATCTCTCGATTTCCTCGATCGCGCGCTTCTCATGCTCTTTTTCTTCCTCCTGAGAAGCCGGTGCTCGTCTCTCCTCTTCCGCTCATAGAGCTCATGAGCAGCTCTGGTATTTCTAAGCAGCGCCGCGTTATATGCATCTTGCTTAGCTACATGTGCTTGCCGGCATTCATAATCGAACCAGGGGTTTCGTTGTGGTGGACGATTGAAACCCATCACATCAGAAGCGCATCTCTGATGGCGTTTTGGCAGTGTTTCCAATGGTCTTCGATGCTTGATGCTGGCGGTTTGAACCTCTTAAGAGATTAAGAGACACTCGATCGGAAAAGGACTTGGCGATCTCTTGCGATTGTAGCCGTCTGACGTTGTGGGGGCATGCGCGCATATAAAGCTAATGTTGGTGAATTCAGTCGTGATGCGGATTGCTACGAGGCGCTCGCTCGCGTGCCGGAAGCTCAGTGTCTGCCTCCGATAACAAATCCGCATCCAAATGCTCTGCTGCTCTTGCCGTCGATAGTAATTGCCGTAGTAGATGTCGCAGTTCTTCATCTTTTTTCTGTCCGGCTCATCGCATTTCTTGAATGGCGGTTATGTCTGCTTTGCAGCAGTCTAGGGCCTCCGCTAGTTGCTCGGCTGCACGTGGTCTATTAAGGGATCTTACATTCCACGTGCATATCCGAAGCTCATTGTCCTTAAATTGTTTGCGTGGGTTGTCAACAGTAGATCCGTCCATATCCGAGGCTTGTTGATGCTTCGTAACTTCTTGTTTTTTTAAATGGCCGGGCAGTTACCCCGGCGTCACAACCCCCAACCTGGACGACCAATTCCATTTTGAATGCCCCTAGGACGAGGGGTCGGTTACACCGAAGCCAGTCGTCCGTTCCGGGATGTGAGCGCTGTCATTGGCCCATATAGGGCTCGTCCGCCACCATCTCTTTTCCAAGACCCTGACTAAGTCCTGGAAATCCTTACCGGCATGCAGAGGCTCATCCTCGTTATTTAAAGAATCAGCACCTGTCAGAAGATGCTACTTCTACGAGGCCTTATACTAATCGTTGCCATGTCCTGAAGGGCATATCACTTGATTCAAAATCAAGAGCATCAAAAAGACTTTGTTATGCTCAGGAATCGTTCTGGCCAAAATTAGACCCGGGGAACGTATGAAGTCAGCTCTTTACTGATGACCCCGAATGTTTGGTATCTTTTCGAAGGACGACAATGTTAGATTTCACTCCTAATTAGGGAAACTCTCTTGTATTCAATGGATAGATGAGGCAAGGTAGCTGCATGTTTAGCGAAAGCCAAGGTGCACTTAGGGAATTGCTGAAGCCCCTCATTATTGAGAAGGTAGTTCTTGATTACAAGACTTCTTATAATGCTACCAGGATTCACTGAGTCTTGTTTGGGTTCCAGCTCACAATAAGATCACGCGAAATAAGATGCTCGATGTACTTGATAGGAAGGCCTCCGGAGAGAGTTTCTCAGGATACTAACCTGCTAAAGAACTGCTTGAAATTCTTGGATATAGGTGAAACTGTTAGGACTCTCCAGTATGCCCGCGGGCCAAACGAGTGTTTCTCGACGTCTCTAAAACGTCAGTAACTTATCTGCTGTCAGTCAATAGGAAGGACAGTAGTTGCATAATGGGATCGTAATGGGGCGATACGTATATGCTTAGCACCAAAGTGAGCTGGGCATAAGTGACATAACATCCTACGCCAAGGAGGAACTTTTTTATGAATGCAAGGCCTTCATTCGCTTTAAGCCGGAGTTAAGGCATCTTCTTACTAAGCCATAAACTCATCGAACTAACAAAAGTGCTGAAAAACCTCTGTGATGCGATGAGTTTCTGAAAATTTGTCTAGAAACGTGGAATTGTTTTACTAACTAATTATGTAGTTAGTTAGTTAATATCAGATGAAAATGATGGACGCAGAAGAAGTCGAGGTTTTTCGAGTAATTCTATGTACTCCTTGTTGAAACCACCTCCATCATCACCAATGAGATACAAAGAACCTATCGGATATATCAATCTCTTCAAATCTAGCACTATAAGCCGCTCTACTGTCTACTAAACGGTCTTCTTTATTTCTTTTTCCCAACTACATATCTCCATCAGCTTTCGACAATGTCAATTGGATCTTTTGAACTATAAAAATACAATCTAAACCATTTACTACCAAATAACCCATCAGACTATATGTTCATGCGACCAAAATGGGTCACATCATCATCACCATCAACATCAACATCAACATCAACCGAAAAAAGAAAATACTCGTAAGAAAAGAAAAAAATAACCGACAACCAACAAACGACAACCGACAAGCAAGCAACAAGCGACAAATACCCTCATTTAGCGCCGAAAATCACTTTGTGACCCTTCAATCAACCTAGAGATTGATATCAGAAAATTTTTATGCGTGTGGCACTTCCTTAAAGGAAGCAGCCCTCCTCCTCCCTCCAAGGTCAGACTGAATCCGAAAGCCAATTCCAAAAAGGAGTATCCCAGTACATCATTGAGAAGAGCATGAACCTCAACTAGGATGTGTATGGTGTTCAACCCTTGTAAAGTAAAAGGGATAATGTACACATAAACATTTCTTCCTCATCAGCAATCCGCAATATCGTCTAAGGACGTCTAAACCATCTAAACGTCTCTCAACCCTTCGATATGATATGATGGGAGGAAGCAGACATGTCTGGGTGTCTTAGACATTTTTTCACACCATGCAAATGGAAATGTAAAAATGTAGAAATGGTGTGCGTGTTACTTTAAGACGCTACCAAGGCAAAAAAAAAAAAAAAAAAACAATGAAGAACGAACGAAAGAAAAAATTTCCAAAACAACAAACGACATCCCTTTTACAATCATCGACAAGTGGGACAGACATCCTTGATTCTCATCCCATACCATCCCCCACCCCGCCCCATTTAACCTTCGCACCATTTAACAATCAGCAGAGAGAGAAGAAGCAAAAAAAAACAAAAAAAGAAAACATGAGCGACGAAAAGAAAAGAAAAAAAAAAAGAACCAGAAGGACCATCAAGACAAATTTCAATATGCTCTCTTTACGCCGGGCCAGAATGGCAAAACAGGCCATGTGCTAGAGTGGCAGTGGTTTAGCCGGCAGCAGTGGAACTTACAGGACTTCCAGGGTTTGGGGTTGGACCTGGTAGTATGTAACAAAGCTATGTCCTGGTGACTTGTGTGAACACGGACAACTTGTTTCTGTCACCACGTCAGAGTAATCAGTTTACAGATAATAAAGTTGGTCGGCGTAGTAAGTTTGGGGTTGGTTTCCATAAGACGATGAAAAGGTCACTGTGGGGATGGGAATTTCTCACCCCTTAGTATGGGGCGAAGAAAATAAAATAAAATCAATGCGAATGTGTGCGCTGAGGCGTATGCATGACCTACATATTATTCAAAGACCACCAACACCAACAACACCACAAATCGGAGTAGCAACAACCCCTGACGACCTCGAAAAGGTCTGTCTGGTGATCGTCGTAAGTAAGTGAATTCCTCATATTCATCACTCCACTACCATTGAAACCGTCGTCGTGCACTACCTTTTTCGATGAGGAATTACATTCCTTTAACACAAGTTGATGCGTGTGTTTGGCTTTGGGACCAACACTAGGACAGGCACAGGGACAGGGACAGGGACACCCAAACAACTTATCTTCTCAGCCCACTCCACCCAAAATTGGTCGGTTTCTGTCTGACTGAGTGACTGGTGGTGATGGTGATGATGGCACCGTCATCACAACCCCTCAGCATACTCGTATATAGTACAATCTCCACTGTCTACTCACATGTGGGACATGGTTTCCTTTGCCTTGTGCCACCAAAAAACAAGACACGTACAACTCGAGTAAAGTGGGCATAAAATCGCTCTATGAATTTATTAACTTCGAGAGAGTGAAATTTCGGATTTTCCGTTTCAGTTTGGGGGTGATAGTCGTACCCTCGTACGAGTAGATTATAAGGGTGAGTCTTTCTCTGGTTTGACTTAAATGCCTTTGGGGAGTGAACCCGAAATTCCATTCTGGGCTGGCTCAAGTGTAAAGTGTTTTTTTTTTGTTTTTGTTTTGGTTTTTGGGTGAAAGTTTTCCTATTGCTTAATCGTATGAGGGATATTAATTAGGACAAGGCGTCCCAAGGAAACCGAACCCACCACCAACTAGATACCAACTCATAGTAGACAAGAGTACGGACCATCATCATCACCATCACAATCACCACCAGCACCAGGACGATGAACCACCCTTAATGAATTTCTTCACGTAGTAAAATCACTTGTGGTGGTTAGTTTTATGTGTTTCTCCGACCCCTTGGCTACAAGGAATACGAGGTTCCATGGGAAAAGGATCATTGCGCCAAATTAGCATGTTTACTGCTTCGTCTAATCGGATTTGGGACGCTCGATGATGTGTGCGCTTCGTTGATGGGATGGTATGTGCGGTGTGGACATGTGTCTTGGCCTGCCCTGCCCTGCCCTGCCCTGAGCCTGTCGGGTAGAATGGGTTCAAAGGTGAGCTGACCTGTTGCTGGTGTATCTTTTGACAGGACACTTAACCCTTTTAAACTATTTAACATGTGTCGTAATGGGATAATTTACAAGAAAAAAAGGGAAACATGAAACAAAAGGTTAAGGGGTTGAGTTGAGTGGTGCTTTTGGGCCGAGATTGATTTGACCTCGGGATTTGGGATAGCACTGGAATGATGTCGTATGGGGTCATGTGTTAAATATGTTATAATTGAAGGAATTAGTTTGATTCTTGGGGTCGTGGAGAGATAATTAGGTTGGTTAGGTTTGTAATACGTAAAGTAAGAATGGGGGTGTGATTTTGATTGGGGGATGATGACTTTTGCCAGTTGGGTTATGGAATGTCTTGATTTATCATTTTGATAGTTTTGGGATGGTGTTTAAGTAGATTAAGTGATGACAGAGGGTTTTGTTCCTTTTTTCTGGTCACGGGGCTGAGGATTTTAAATGGGCATTCAATTGGTTAGTACTTGAATTTGGGCAGCAAAGTAACATCAAAATTGGCAGGAAAATTCATGTCTTCTATCAGTATGGATGCAGTTCATGTTCATGCTCTTCACGTGATTATAGAATTGAATTTCGCTGTTTGACAATACGCAGCAAACTCAGTATTGCAACACTCTAGAATAGGAAATCGAAAAGATGCATGTGGTATTTTTAAGTTTGTGAATATTGAAGAGGGCAATGAGAGATGTTTGTACTTCTTAAGAGGCTGCAGCTGAAGTCAAAAGTCTTTGGAGAAGTATTGAGCTAGAAGAAAAGAAGAGTAGAGCGAGCTCCATGTAGCTAACAGTGCCTTAGAATGGCCAACTAGTTGGCAAGTTATGTTAAAGTGATGAAGAAAAATTAGTCACCGGTGCGCAGGGAAGTGCAGTTATTGAATGGATATATAGTTGAGATAGTGGCTTTGTAAGCAGACCCTCTTAACTGTGCCAACTACAGAGGCATCAGTCTTCTTAGCATCGCATACAAGATCTTATCTGCCGTATTGTGTGAACGCGTGGAGCCGTTTGTTAACAACTTGATAGGTCCATATCAGTGTGGCTTCGGGCCAGGAAGCCATCGACTAAATATACACACTACGGTAGATCTTGGAGAAAACCCATGAGCTTCAGGTCGATATACACCACCTATTTTCAGATTTTAAGGCCGCGTATGACAGCATCTTTAGCTATACAAAGCAATGTCTAGTTTTGGCCTTCCACCCAAGCTCATCCGTCTGTGCAGAATGACGATGGAGACTGCTCCAACAAGGTCGGTAAACATCTCACTGAGACCATTGAAATCAGAAAAGGATTCAGAGGCACAATCTTTCAACATTCCGTTCAATTACTATCATACGCCGATGAAATTGCAATAATCAGGAGAAAGCAGCGTGATGTTAGTGACCCTTTTGTAAGTATTGAGACGGAAGCAGCGAAAATGGGTTAAGCGGTCAACGAGGGCAAGACCAAGTACATGATGTCAATCAAATAGGACCGAACACCGACGTCTCGAACAGAACGTCATCTTCGGCAGGTATAAATTTGAGCTAGTGAGGACTTTGTCTTCCTAGGCTCCGCTATAAATTCAGACAACGACAGCAGCGCTGAGATCAAAAGAAAGATTAACGCTGCTTCATTGGGCTAAGAAGGCAATTGACTAGCAATGCCCTCTCTCGAACAACAAAAGTAAGCCTTAATGATTGCAGTCCCGCTCTATGGCGCAGAGAATGAGGGTGTTCTTGGCTGCTTTGAGAGGTGATTTTCGGCCTCGTCTGCATTGAAAGGTAGTGGAAGAGGAGATACAACGACTAACTGTATGGACTGTACAGCGACACCGACCTACACAGAAGAGTGAATATCCAAAGACTGAGATGGCTGGGTCATCTAGAGCGGATGGACACCAATGTTCCGATCCGAAAAGTCTTCGAAGTTCGAATCCGCATCCGAGGAACAGCTCGGTAGAGGAAGACCGAGACTCAGGTCGCGCACGCAAGTGGAAGGGGACCTCAGCCAACTTAGCGTGCGTGTTGACTGAGGCCCAGGTCCACCCCGGACTGTAGCGCCGCCTTAAGTAGCTAAGTTAAATAAGTGGTTTTGCAAGAAAAGCGACAATTCCAACGATGATATAGCTAAATATAGAATAAGAGTAAGCCTTTCGATTTTGAATTGACCTGCAGAACAAATTATTTTTTGTACAATATTTTGGTGCATGCTTCTATATTCTATGCTTGGGCGCCCAAAAATACTCCCTTTGACTGGACAATCATTTCCATCGTTAGGTTAATCGTAAGTAAGAAGAAAACAAGGGTTCTGCCCACTAGGTATACTTTGGACAATTTCATGCAAAAGTGTATCACTTTTGACTGTTGACTGTTGACTGTCTCTTAACTTGGAATGGAATAGCAGCGATGTTCTTGCCCTACCTCGTCGTCGTGGTTTCTGGTAAATGCAAAAGCAAACCTATACCTACGAGTATGCAGGCTAACATTACGATGGCTTGTTTAGCCAGTAGAAATACATATACCGGCCTAAGCCGTCATAGTCCTCACAACCCATATGGAAGAGACTTTCAATATCACGAACCAATTAATGCCCTCGGTTGTGACTGGATTCCCTAACGATCCCTGCAAATGTTGCAAGGATAACTACCTTCGGATCTAAAAGTGAAATATTCCGACCTTTAACAGGCCACGTGTAACCGAAGGCCTTTGACTGCTATCAGGGGTCGCGGCTGAATCATATAAAGCGGCACTGCAGCAAAATACGAGAGACGGGAAGAACATCGGCTTTCCAGGATAATTAAAAACAGCCCGAGAAGCACGCTATCAAAGATATTGACATGTTGACCTGGAGCTCAGGTTCTACCAGCAAGTAGAAAAGATGAAGCAGGAAATCATTTAATAGAATCTCAGTCGGTACTATTTCTGCAGAATGTACATCGGCAAAGAAGCCAAGCATTGCCAAATTTCCGTCTACCTGACCAAAATGAAGTAAGAACAGCAGTATCCAGCTGAAATCAAAGAAAGCAATTGGTCTCAACGGCCTACTGGCCAAGGTATTCAAAGCTCCTGGAAAGCGTACATCAACTGATTTCTCAGATCTGTTCAGAATAGTACAGGCCTGATGAATTGAATTTCAGTATCGTTTGCCCGGTCCGCAAAAATAGAGATGCCTCAACTGCGCCAACTATAGAACTACAGGTCTCCTCAAAATTGCATACAAGATCTTGTCTTCCATATCGTGTGGATGTCTGCAACCCTTCGAAAACAACCTAATTGGCCTCTGTCAATGCTGTCTAAGACCAGAAAAGTTCACAATCGACCAAATCTCCACACTCTGGCAGTTCTTGGAAAAACTCACGGAACCTTAATCTACAGCATTAGCTCCCCGAGCTGTCCATCTGTTCTAAATGACGATTGAGGATGACCGGTAATGACTTAACTAAGGCTTTTGATGTCAAAAAAGGTTTAAGACAATGTGTTGCGACTCAACTACCGATCAAAGCCCGGACTGAGATCGTCACTTCTCCTTTCCAGAGATCTTCTAAAGTTTTAATCTCCTTTTCTTCAGTGGCTCTATAGTCCAAGGTGAATCTAGGCCTCAATCAACAAGCCTTTCCAGCTAACAGATGCTTCTATCGGTGCTACACTCCAAGTTGGTTAAGGTCCCCTTCCACTTGTTCGGACCACCGTCCTCTGCTACATAGTAACCGGGGCTCCGATTTGAAGATTATTCGGGCCGGAGCTGTGGTATCCATTGCCTCCACATGGCCCAGCCATTTAAGGCGTTGGATTTACAGACTCCTAACTAAGTCGATGTCGCTGTACAGTCCGTGGTTAAGTCTCCTACTCCATTCCCCCTACAAACGGGATCAAAAACAACACGTAGTATTTTCCTCTCGAAACGGTCAAGGGTTACTTCATTCTTCTTCAATAATGTACATGTATCTGCGCCATAGTTCAAGACGAGGGGTGATTAAGGTCTTTTATAAGGCCAGTTTGGTCTTACGAGAGAGGGCTCTGCTACTCAATTGTTATTAACATTTGTAATTGTTTAATTGTTGCTGCTTGTAACTGCGGAGTCAAGGTAGATGAAGTCTTTAACTACCCCGAAGCTAAAGCTGCCAATTGTGACACTCTGGCCAAGTTGTCGATGTCGGGAGTCTGTTTATGATGACAGCATACACTTGTCTTATATACCGTGAGATCAATTCTAGCCGCTTCTGGTTTGATAACTGCGAATACCTCATTGACATCTCGCTGTCTTCGTCCAATTGTCGAGTATGGAAGAAATGTTAAGGCTAAACAAGGCATTATACAGCTCGTCATATGCGACTTTAAAGTCGACAAACAGGTGGTGGGTGTCGATCTGGAATTTCAGGGTCTTTTCCAAAATCTAATACAGTGCGGATACTTGATCGATGGTAGACTTCCTTGGCTCTACACCACCCCGATATGGACCAATCAGACTGTTCATGATCGATTGTAAGGGATTATACACTACGGCGGAGAAGATTTTGTACGCGATGTTCAGGAGACTGATTCCCCTATAGCTGGCGCTGTAGAAGAAATCTTCTTTCTAAGGTTTCATTCGTTCGGCATTATTTGTCCGACTACATCTTGCGCTCACCTGCATGTGCATGTTCCTAACCAGGTCATCTCTGGCTGCTTTAAATAGCTAGGCTGGAAGCCCGTCTGGACAAGCAGCTTTGTATGACTTTAGTCTCGATATAGCTATGTCAACTTCGTCTAGGTGAGGTAAACGGAATTTTCTGCTATCATCGTTGAGTATCATCATCAGTCTGCAGAAGTGGTCCTTGACTGGGATTCTACTATTAGGTTTTCATTTTCGTCCTTACAGGCTAGAAGAAGCGCATCGTCGTTCAAGAGCTAGTAGTTGTTGAAAGGTTTAATTACTTTTCCGAATACATATTTGGCCGTGGCTGGTATCTACTCGTAAGTAGGTTTTTATTTTAATTTGGTTTCCCCGCTAAACCTCAATGAATACTGTGACCCTTAGCATATTTTGTTTTGGATTTCAAATATTAAAAGCATTTAAAGCAATTGAATTACAATACTCGCATCTAGTCAGTCACTACTTAGAGCTGTTAGATAGGATTCAAAACCGTGCGATCAAATTCATATAGCCGATTGGGCACTCACATAATGTCCTCGGTTTTATCTTGTTTTGGCACTATCTACACCAGTAAAGTTGCAACGATATTGCTAGAACCATCTATAGAAACCTTCAACTGAAATACGACCATTCGGGGCAACACTTGAAAATCTGATTAGAGGAAGAGACTGTTAGTTTACAATTCATAAGCGCCTTACGTGGCTGACAAACCTTTCATGACCGGAAAACTACTTGCGAATATCCAAGATGCAACATGCATACCAACAAGAAAACTTCAACTTCAAATCTATTGGGTTAATCTGAATGCGTTAGGCATTTTATCCACAGTGAGATGAGAACTTCCAGAATGCAAACGCTACAAAGCTAGAGCTGGTTACTGTATAATTGGATATTATCCAAGGCTTTATCACAAGAACTTCTCTTCTGCCTCCTTCTGCCTCTGGCCGATCAGATAGAGGTAAGCGTTGGCTCAAAATTGGTAAGTCATCTTCTGTTGTAGCCCGATTTTATTTCCACCTTTTCAGTTGATCCTTAGTGACCAGCTTGGCCATCACTCTCTTTGAATGGAAGACTTAACTCTTCTCCCAAACAAAGGCTTTGTTTAGAGACGATATAAAGCAATTCTTTTGTAGCTTGAACCAAATTTAATATATTTTGTAATTAAGGAATACATACTGACAGTCACTTGCATCTTATCCATAATATTGTAGATACATCCCAGCACTTACAAGTCCGCCTCGTCTATTTATCTAATGTGAATTGCAAATATTTTCCCAAAACTTAATAATAATCAGTTATCCACGCCATAAAAATGAAAGAAGAAGACGGAGAAATGTTGACAGCCTACGAGTGCATCTATGTATATGTATATGCACAAAACCAATTTCACCATTCGTCCGTCCCTCAAAGCAATCATTCGAATGCATTTGGCATAAGATCTCTCGAATGATTATAGTCCCAGCTCAATGGCGCAATTCACGCTGTATCCACATCAAAAAGTGAAGCTCCATGGTCATTGCCCAAATTCTTCATTGCTGCCGGTTACTTGGTGTTCAAGTATCTTCAACGTTGGCTTTATTTTCGCACAGCTCTTTGATAGTATCCCCAAACTTTTCTCTAAAGCAAGACACATCCGTTGCAATGCTATGACAGTAACATTGGCCAAAATTGATGTGGCGTGTTATTTTCTTTTCGTTTGTCGAAAGTGCATCTCATCTATAACAGCAAAATCGTGTGGCAAGAAATTTTTTTTGTTTTCTCAAAAATAAATTCGACACTCCCTTCACTTCTTCGGTCATTTTGTGATGGACTGAACTGGACATAACCTGCACTGATGCACATAGCTAAGCCGAAATCTACCAGCGAAAAGAAACTCGTTTACGGACACTTGTGATTCCTAGACGGGAGCTGGGACGGCAGACCTGCACTCTGTGAAACCCTTTGCAACCGTAGATACATAGTATTCGTATTAGTGGCTTGTGTTTTCCTCGTCGTAGCCCTTGCCTGCATCCTGGGCATGTCAAAGTCACGATTGTACACACAAAATAGGAGCGTCAAAGTACTTCCAGGAGGGGGGCGCGCACTTTTTAATGCATTTTTGGGCAATGGCCGTCTCACGCAGCAGCATCTATGTAGGTCGATGCAATTTAATACAATGAGCGGCTGTGTTGCGTTGGCATTTTATTTTTCCGTTTTCATCCTCTTATGCTGGGCACCATAGGGGATAGGGAATGCTATTCGAGAACTAAGATATTTTCAAATCCTTATCGGGACCGGTTTTTGATGGCTTTCTTTTTTTTTCTTTAACCAATTTGGAAGCTAAGTGCATGAATGTTGGATTATCGTTGTTTGTGTATTTTTTTTTTCATTTTGGAGCTTTAGCGCATAAAATTTCGCCAACGATTTTGGGTTCGGCGAAACCGATGCCAGTAAATGACCAAATTTTTATGTGGCTAAGGTGAATTGGACGCAATCGATGATGGTTGGAGAACTTTCGCTAATGATGTTCGATGTTGGCTTAATTGATTGCGTCCTAGATTCCATTGCGGATATGCAGCAGGTCGGTGGTAATTATGGTTGCACCAAAGTCATCAAACTGGAGACCAAATGTACATATGTTGTTTTGTGATGAACAAAATGAAGACGATAGTTTGAAGAAATATTTTGAATGCATGTCGATTTCATTTTTTACGTAAATAAAAGGAATGTTTTCTGTATGCTGCGTCCTGGTTTTTCCTGGTTTTACCTGGTTCATAATGAGTTTCAATATGTCGCTCAAATTTGAATACATTCCGCGATGTATTCATTCCAAAAGTAGGAGAGTAAAATTGCGAAGACTGATGTCAAACTAACCCAAATTGCTTACTTACTTACTTTAAGTGGCGCTACAGTCCGGACGGGACCTAGGCCTCAGTCAGCAAGCGTCTCCAGCCAGCTAGACCCCTGGCTAGTTGCCTCCAGTTTCGCACGCTAAGTTGGCTGAGGTCACCTTCCACTTGCGTGCGCCACCTGAGTCTTGGCCTCCCTCTACTGCGCAGTCCCTCGGGAGCGGATTCGAAGACTTTTCCGACCGAAGCATTGTTGTCCATACGTTCTTCATGACCCAGCCATCTCAGTCTTTGGATCTTCACTCTTCTGGCTAGGTTCATGTCGCTGTACAGTCCGTACAGTTCGTCGTTGTATCTCCTCCTGCACTCACCGTCAATGCAGACGAGACCGAAGATCGCGCGAAGAATTTTTCTCTTGAAGCAACCAAGAACACCCTCGTCCATTTTTGATAATGTCCATGCCTCTGCGCCATATAGCAGGACCGGGATTATTAAGGTCTTATAAAGGGTGACTTTTGTTGCTTTGCTACTCAATTACCTTCTTAGCCCAAAGAAACAGTGATTGGCAAGAGTTATTCTTCATTTGATCTTAGCGCTGGTGCTGTTGTCTGAATTTATAGCGGAGCCTAGATAGATAAAGTCCATAAAAACCTCAAAGTTGTTAGTCAAAGGTGACGTTCTGGTTGACAGCATATACTTGAACTTGCCTTCGTTGACCGTTTAACCTAAACGGACCTTTGAAAGATAGTGCCTCTTGTGTTTGCTCGTGAGTTTTGCACAATTCTTTCAAGTACGATGTTGAAAAAATCGCATGACAGCGCATAGCCTTGTCTCAATCCTTTCTGGACATCAAAGGTCTCGGTGAGATCTTAACGAACTTGCATTCGAACTTGAGCAGCGTGCATTCTCCATCGTCATCCTGTACAGACGGACGAGTTTGTCAGGATGCCGAAAGTAGACATTGCTCTGTATAGCTCGTCTCTATAGATGCTGTCATACGCGGCCTTAAAATCGATGAATCGGTGTTAATCGATCTGAAGCTCATGGGTCTTCTCCAAGATCTGCCGTAGTGTGAATATCTGGTCGATGGTGGACTTTCCTGGCCTCAAGCTACACTGATATGGACCTACCAGGTTGTTGACGAACGGCTTCAGGCGTTCACACAATACGGCGGATAGTTGGCGTAGTTCAGAGGGTCTCATTTCTTGAGAATCGGAAAAGCAATGCTGAGGTTCCATTCATCGTCCGACCATATTTTACAGATGAGTTGGTGTATGCTCCTTACCAAGTCATCGCCTGCCGCTTTGAAGAGCTCGGCAGTCAGGTCATCCGCTCCAGCAGCTTTGTTGGACTTCAGCTTCGATATGGCTATCTTCACTTCATCCAGGTCGGGTGGACGGAATTGTTGGTCATCATCGTCCAGGTTGAAAGGTTGATTCTGCCTGACAGCGGTATTTGGTTCGTCATCGCCGTTATACAGTCTGCAGAAATGGTCTTTCCAAATCCTCAGCATCGACTGCGATTCTACTATGATGTTCCCTTGTACATCTCTACAAGCTTCGGTTCGGGATTTGTTTCCGTGGCATGTTTGGTAAAACTTCCTCATAGAGCTCATGAGCAGCTCTGGTCCTTCTAAGCAGCGCCGCGTTATATGCATCTTGCCAGAAGCGGCATCTCTAATGGCGTTTTGGCAGTGTTTCCAATGGTCTTCGATGCTTGATGCTGGCGGCATTGGACCTCTTAAGAGATTAAGAGACACTTGATCGGAAAATGACTTGGCGATCTCTTGTGATTCTAGCCATCTGACGTCGAATTTCCTCACAACATTAGCTTGTCTTGGCGTAGTTTGGGATATCCGCAACCATACCTTGGCTACAACAAGGTAATGGTCCAAGTCGACGTTGGCTCCTCGGACATACGGACATCCAAAATACTGGAGGAGTGTCTTGCGTCGATCGCAATGTGATCAATCCGGTTGACTGTTGATTGATTCAGAGTTCTCCAAGTCTCCTTGTGTATGTCGAGATGTGGGAACCGCGTGCTAGCTACGACAATGTTTCGCCCCGCCGCAGAGTCGATTAGCCTGAATCCGTTATCGGAGGTGGTGTTGTGCAGGCTATATTTTCCGCTGCTGCTTTTGCCGTCGATAGTAGCCGTAGTAAGTGTAGCAGTTTCATTTTTTTTTTGTTCGGCCCATTGCATTTCTTGAATGGCGGTTATGTCTGTTTTGCAGCATTCTAGGTCCTCCGCTAGTTGCTCTGGTGGCAATAGTCTCAACAACGAAGTGTGAAAAAATTTCGAAAAACAGCTCTAAGAGTTAGCCAACGAAGACCTATTAGTCTGTATTCCTTTCTGTTGAAGGCATTGTGTTGAGGGTTGAGCTTAATGTGCTTAGAGCTTACATCGGCTTTCTAATTGGGAAGGTCCTGTTAGATTGCCTTCCAAAAGTAAGCAGAATTAAATGTGCACACTGACAGTGAGAATACCTTCGACATCACAGCATTCTCAAGCATATACCTTTGTAGCGATGGACAATTGCATTTTAAGTCTTGTTGAACTTTTTCAAGCTAGTTTGAGAATGCGAGACTGGTCAATAGGATCAAAAGGACGAATTCCCTGAGCCTTTGAAGTTCAGGTAACACTGTTATCACGGAAGATGAAATCGCCAATGGACTTCCTGTTTGGAACGAGGCTTGCTGTTCGGTAGTCGAGAGGATTGGAGACTGGGTTATAACATCATTAAGTTGGGGAACTGGGTACCATACACCTTTCGCAAAAAAAACATCAACAAAGAATTGAAGGACTGCACAGCGCTTCTATTGCGTCAAAACCAACAGCTGTTTTTGAACAGGAGCGGATATAAAAAATGGGTTGAACGTGGCAACCAACAGCTGTCCAGACGAAAGACAAGCACACTATCCCATATCCCAAATATACATAATTTCTTTCCAAGAGGCTCTCAGCCGCCTGAAAGGTGCGTAGAAGTGTTGTCTTTTAAAGGAAATACATTACTTTGTACATATACTACGGTTTTGCAAGTTAATTAACGTTCAACAGACATTCAAAAGTCTTAGAATACTTATGTTACAAACTGAAAATACAGTACCACAGATAGCACATCATCTATAGATGATGCAGAATAGATGTTGTCCTTTTGCCATACAAGGACGAGGATTCATACTTCCCTTAGGCGAAGAGATGATTTGGTGTACGCTTTTCCATTGCTTTATAATTGTTGTCTATTATCATCCGCATTGAGTGGTTCCTTCTGATTAGCAGCTATGTTTGATCGTCATGGCCATGAAACAGTCTCGGAAAATGGTGCACTCAAATCCTCAACACTGCCTGCGAATCTACCAATAGGTTCGCTGGGCTTCAGGCTTCTGCTGTACATGTTCTATTTTCTTCACTCTGAAAGATCGGTGGATTTTTTTGCATTGCTCTTATAGCCCTCGTCTTTCTTCAAGAGCCGTTCTATTGTTGATGATCTCTGTATCTTTTCATGCTCCAGTCGTCATTTGTCGTCGAATCATGGGCATCGCTGATCTTTTTGGCAGTTTCGTTATTAGGTTTTGTTGTTGGTGGTGGGGCGCTTTTGCCGATAAATTGCATCTCAGTATGTACTCCTCTTGATCAATCTCATGCTAAAGAGCAGAATTATCAACTCCAAACTGGGTGGGTCCTCTGTCAAAGGAAGTGTCAGCAGAGGTACGCCTCAAGGCGGTTTCCTCTCAGTCCTTATCTGGAATTTAGTGGTTAATGGACTGCTGATATACCTGGAAGAGGTAGGTAGCGGGGTGTTTGCGTATGAGGATGGCTTTAGCTGTCTCAGGAAAACATCTTCACACGATTAAAGAGCTACTGCAGTATAATCTTATTACATAAACTTGCTGGGCAGATCGTTGTGGACTGAGAACAAACCCCCATAAAACCGATCTTGTTCTCTTCTCTAGGAAATACAAAATCCCGACCATATATCCTCCCTCAATCAATGGTACCAGCTTGGTCTTCTCCGATACAGCGAAATATCTGGATTTAATTTTCGACAGGAAACTAAGCTGGAAACCTAACATTAAAGAAAGAGCAAGGAAAGCCTCAGTTGCTTTATTCTCTTGCAAATAAGCCATCGGTAACAAATGGGGCCTCCAACCTTGCATCACCCTTTGGGCCACGCAAACATTCTTAACGTTCTAGGAATCCTACCAGGAAACATCGATTACACCACACCCAAACAATGGTTCGATAAGGGCTTCCATGCAAGCATTCACTCCAGATCCTTGTGGGAGGTAAATGCCTTACTGGATGACAATTCAATCCATTTTTACACAAACGCCAACGGCTCAAAAACTGTCAGTGGAGTTGGTGGTGGTGTTTTTGCCGATAAGCTTAACCTTAGCATTTCCTTCCGCCTCCCCAATCACTGTAGCGTGTTCCAGGCGGAAATTCTGGCAATTAACGAAGCCCTATCCTGGCTGAAGAAAAATGAAATATCCGCAATGGATATCCGCATCTTTTCCAATAGTCAGGCCGCTATCAAATCATTGGACTCATGCTCTCTAAGTTCAAAAACAGTCATAGACTGCCGATCATCTCTAATGCAAATGGCGGAGCAGTTTAATATTCACCTTTGCTGGGTGCCGGGACATAGAGACATTCAAGGGAATTGTAGGCCGACAAACTTGCCGGGATTAGATCCGCTATACCTATCACACCTGAAAAGGAAAACATAGGTATACCTTTTGCTACGTACAAACAAGTAATAAAGCTGGATGCTACCAGAAGAACAATCCATAGATGGGCGGTCGGATCGACATGCTCAGCGACCAAACAAATATGGCCAAAGCTAGATCTGAACCGCTCCATGAGTTCAATTCTTCTAAATAGAAAACATCTTAGCGCCATTATAGGTGTCATCACCGGACACTGCCTCATAGGTAAGCATGCAAGAAGGCTTGGCATGTTTATTTACGACTTTTTCATGGATAAGGAGAAGATGAGACAATCCCTCACCTCCTCTGTCCATATCCAGCTCTCTTCCAAAGAAGAAATCTCCACCTAGGAGCCTTCTTCCACAAAGATTTAAGTGACTTAAGCAACAAAGACATTAAAAGTCTCTTTTGCTTTATGAAGGGCTCCAAATGGTTTCTGGAGTAGGAGGATCATAGATCCACGTGGCATCACAATGGGCCAACAGGCCTAAGTGGGTTGGTTTTTCAACGCCCACTTAAACCTAACCTAACCTATGTACTCCTCTAAGCTGTGTTAAGATAATTGCAATGCGACCAATCTATTTGGTGGTGGATTTATCAGGAGACCTCCACCTCCTAGCGGTTGGATATGCCTATTAGTACTCTGGAGTGTATACGAGTTGTTCGAATGGACATTGTCTTCGTGTATGTATTCAAAACTTTTTGTCGCTTGGTAACTATAATGTTCCTTGTACACCGCTAAGGTGTTAGCCAGTAATCCCAATCTGGAAAACCAGGATCTTAGCATCACCCGGTGAAGGTAAGAATACTTCCACACCCCTGTAAGTAGCCCTGTACGAGTTCATGAGTACAGATGTACATCTATATCATTTAAGAGGCTCTGACAGTTGGTTTTGAAGCCTCTTTCAAACTTATGTCTTGAATATTTTGATGTAGCGGCAGATACAAGTAACCAATCCGCTTACTGCTCCTCTTGTTAAGGGGCCTTAAGACACACTTAAAAATTTGTTTCAGCATTTATTCATGAAACTTTGTTTTAACCTCTAAGCACCTCTATCTTTTGGCACGATAATCTCAACACATATCCCTCTTTTACCCAAAGCTACACTTGACTTTCCTCAACTTTCAATAGGTTGAGGCAGCCATCCTAAAAATCAATTTAATCTCTGAGGGAAACAATTTTAATTGACCAAAGTCATCACCGTCATCTGTAGCTCAAAACATCAGCACCCGCAGATCCGTTTTTACTTCACACACTTGTAGTTAATCTTGTTCGATTCACCCACTAACCAGGACTCGCCTTAGTCCTAATAATAACCATCACCGGGATCTAAAGCTGACTAGAAGAAGAGAACGAAAAAAGAAAAAAAGAAAAGTCCCAGCATCCTTGGCTACCACCAGTTGCCATAGTCGCTAAAACCCCCCCAGGCGATAGACACATCCACTTTTCTTTTTCTTTAACTTTTGTGGACCATTCCATGCGTCTCCATCTATACCCTCTGAGGCGTATGTAGCCATATAGTGTATCTGTATGTATGCCAAAGGAATCAACAAATGACTTTTTCTTTCTGCATCTTCTCTACAAATGGGGGTCATCCACCGTTCCTAGGCGAAGGAAAGCGACAAGAGCCAGAGCGAAAAAAAAAAAAACCCTTAAAGTCTATAAAGCCACCACCGACCATAAGAACTACGACTGACTTAATTATTTTATTACATTTTTTCTCTCTCAGATACTTTTCCTCATATTTTTTTGTCGATTTCGATTCTAGGACGAAAACCGACCGGCACACACATATGTGTATGGGGCCCCACGTGTCCATGCGTCCAGGGACCTACCCGACCCGACTCGGCCTGGCCCGGCTACTTTTTGGCGACTCTTATGAGAGTCCTTCATACGAGTTTATTGTCGTCTCCATAGTTTTTGGCTTTTTTCATCTACTTTTGTGGCAAACAAACTCCCAGACCAGCCGGCCACCACGTTGGATGATGGGTAAGTCTGCATATACACACGAATATGTACACATACATATTATGTGTGTGCGTGTAGCGATGCTAGTATTTTAGCCAGGCAAAAATGCCGTGCTTAAGGATAATAATACAGAATCAATTGGAGAGTACAGACAAACAACAAAATCCATCTATGGGTAGGTCAGGGAGACAAATAGAAGAATCGCAAGGAATCACCTTCTCCAACTGTGTCGCATGGCCGGTCGTCATGGTTAACTCGCACAGGAAGTTTCAGTTTGACATATGACATGAAGTTGGTATCCATCTTTATCTTCATATATCCCACACTCGTAAACAGTGTTGCCACCCATGAAATTTATATTCACTCGGATTCTTACTGCAAAAACAATTTGAATGACAAGTCCTGTCCTTGAGGCATTCTCAAGAGCTTTTCAGTGGTTTAGCCAAAGTCATACTACTCGTATGTGCCAAATGAAACAAAACTACGATGATTACGAAGTGCAATAGAGGAGAAAATATTTAAATTGCCGCAAGGATCAGAAGTAGGCTTTCTACTTTTCAGAATAAACCGAGTTTTTGTAGAGTTACTGCACCAAACGATCATCCAAGTATGAGTGGGTAAGACAATAACAGGTGGAAAATGTTTCTCTACTACACTACGATGATTCCGAAGTGTAATAAGGGAGAAAATATTTAAGATCAGAAGTAGACTTTCTACTTTTTAGAATAAACCGAGTTTTGGTAGATTTAATGCACCAAATGATCATCCAAGTATGAGTTTGTAAGATAATGACAAGCGGAAGATGTTTTTCTACTACACTACGATGATTATGAAGTGTAATAAGGGAGATAATATTTAAGATCAGAAGTACGCTTTCCACTTTTTAGAATAAACCGAGTTTTGGTAGAGTTAATGCACCAAATGATCATCCAAGTATTAGTGAGTAAGACAATGACATGTAGATCCCAACTGAAAAAAAGTAGATGGCGCTCCCTTAAGTGATTACTGACCAGGCAGGTCAAGAAAAGATAAAATCTTCACACATTTCAAATCCGTGAGATAAGTGTCGTTATGCGGAATGTGAATGTAGTGTGGTAATTTGGTTAGAACTACTGAACCTACAAGCTGGTCCAGGTGCCCTGATACACGAACTCTAGAAATGCCATCAACATTACCGGTCATCGGTATCTTGTTGTCATAGAATCTTTATAGTTCATTGACTCAGCGAGTGCCGAACTGTAAGCAGTAATGCAGACCGGCAAATGAGCAAAAGAATCTTCACTGAAATCCGGAAAGGAAGCTGAATGAAGAAAAAGGCAAAACGTGAAAGTTATGATCAGTTCTAAGGCATGGATGTTTGGAGCGAAGACTACATAAGGCGGGGTATATAATCTTCTTCTTCGTCTAACTTCGAAAAGATTGAAACCCAATTTTCAATATCGAATATCACCTGGATCACAAAAATATCTGCCTTGTACTACGTAGGGATACATGTAAACTTTTGATCGTCATCGGGAGTGTACAGTGTACGACATTGCAGGTTCATACTCTCAATTCATAGTCCGTTGACGGTCTGGGCATCCCTATACACCTGTGATTCGAATATGTCAAAGATAGCTTGTTCTTCTTGACTGAACTGTAGGTGCCATCATTGAATTATTTTAAGAAATTCATCTGCTGCCGCTTGGAACAAGAAGAAGAGGATTGGTGAGGGAACATACCACTCCAGATACCACTTAACTATTTTCTTCAAGATGAGGGAAGTGATACTGATTTGTCTGGAGCTCTGGGCAAGCTGCACTAATAGACGTTATGTACAAATATCCCATTACCATTGTTACAATGTTTGCCCTTGTTTTTTTTATAGGGTATCGTTAGGATTTCTACCCGAAGATGATTCTGCTCTTTAAACAAACTTTCGGTGCAGTATCTTTGACTCTTTGGACCAGATACTACTTGTAGGCCATGAACTGGAGCCCGAATAGTACAAGATCGCCCGTTAGTTTGAAAAAAAAACATGGCTTAAGCTCAAAATATGTGGAGAATATTTTATAAGGTTTTGCCGTTCTGTTTAAAGTGTAAGCCGAAAATCAACTCACTATTGGCCTACTTATGAATAAAAAACATCAGACTCTAAGATGGTATGGTAGAAGTGGTATGAGCCATTCTAACCATTAGTAGTCCACTGTTAAATTAAAGAAACAAACTCTCGATGCTACTGTATGTTGGTGTTAGCTTTCTACGCTAAGAAATTGATATATATGCGAGAATATACGCTTTATGTCATAAAAATCCGACTTAATGGGATTCAAGGGTAAAGCAAAAACAAGCGGCACGTATTTCGTCCAGCAGGAAGGCCTCCCCACTGATGTTACATATTTTTTGAAACATAATATAAAGTTGTACGAGATTTTCAATAAGCCTCCAGAAAAAGTTCCTTAAAAAGTCCCAAACTTCTAGTGCATTCGATTTACCATTCCCGGAACGTAAGAGCTCTGTGCTATGAAACTCATGTCGGTTGGCGTCGATCTAATGGTCTCCCATTTGATATCAACGTCTGAAGCTAATCTTATCCCAAAGACCCGGGAGTTAATTCCTATCGCGCATAGCTCAAGGTTTTCTAACTACTATTCACAACGGCTGTGATTCCTCTCTTAATGTCCCCAAGCTCGTTTTTTTTTGTCAGGTACAATAACAATCGCGTATAGATCCTTGTACAGGTTACCATTAAGATATGCAATTCTACTAAGAAGTGTCTCCTCTTAGAATGATTGATAGAATCTAATCTGTATCAAGTTAGTGGAGTTGCCAACTTCATATATGGAAAGGCAATATGACCCTATTTTGCCAATTGATCCCATCAACACCCCAGTAAGTGTTTTTTGCTTTCACCTGTTGATAATCATCATCCTTCCCTCCTTCCCTAATTATTCCGCATCTATTCCCTCCAGGCGCCTCGCCAGTAAGTACCTCCTCTGACAAGTTACACAAAACAAATTTTTGTAAAATTAATATTCCTCAAAGCAGGGCTTCTTTTGAGTTTACCAATCTATCTCTAATCCGTTCCCTTTTCTTTTAGTCTTCATCGGCCTTATTCTCACTATAAAATATCTTTGAGATCCTCTTCTTGGCGAATTCCGCTTTAGTTATTGGCTGTATTTCCTCTTTTTCCTACTATTCAATCTATCTATGAAGAGACATATCTTCATTTCATAATTGAATTCTACTTCTACAACGCTTTCTATCGGCGTTACCCTAATATTGAGCAAACTAATTGTACAGGGTTTTCCAATAAGGACTTGACAACTTTTTTTTTTTAAATAAAACGCAAACCATTTGAGATATTTCAAAAGCTTTATTATCGGCTTGAAGTAAAATCAAAACATTTATGAATGGAACTCGACTTCGTTCATATGGCCACCGCGGGCAAATTTGCAGCGGTCGATTCGTTGGATCCAATTTTCAACGACTTGGCCACGCATTTCGGACAAAACGGCCGCTCCCAACGTCGTCGGCTTGTTAGCATAAACCAATGACTTAACGTAGCCCCACAGAAAATAGTCAAGCGGCGTTAAATCGCACGAACGAGGCGGCCTATCGACTGGCCCATTTCTTGAGATAACACTCTCACAATACTTTCTCTTCAATAAATCGATTGTAACGTATGCTCTGTGGATTGTGGCACCGTCCTGTTGAAACCACATGTCGTCCAAGTCCATATCTTCCAATTCGGGTTATAATATGGTTTGAGCGATGCCCAATTCTTGAGAACGCCGTGGAATTTGATCGTGACTGATTTTGATCGTTTGCTACGGACGCCTGAACGGCGACGATATTTTCGACATTTCGACCAACCCGTTGCCTCACTGACACGGCAACATCACACAACGAATATGTAGACACTAAACTTGTTATTGCCTGTCTACCAGGGCGAGAATTACGACCGAAAATTAGAATTAACGCTCTTAAAGTTGCAGTCACCGACTCCGAATTCCGGTAGAAAACGTTGCTCGTTCGTGTACTTTACCATGATGAAAATGTTGAGTTTACTGAATAAATTGACAGTGACAGTTTGATGATTAGTGAAAGAGTGCGTTCACAAATTAAATTCAAAGATGTCAAGTACCTGGAAAACGCGATATAAACTATCCCAATCCTTTTTCAATTTGTCAAAGTAAGTCCGACGACTCTCCTCTTAACTTCGTATACAAATCTTTAAGTGATTATTCTACTGACGCCAACTCTTTTGGTACATTTATCAAGCAATCATTTGGCAATAACTACTTCGTACCAGACCCCTATTATTTCAAGAATCTACCAAATTTTTCCCTTGGTCCGTTTCTCCCTCAAAATTATGACCCGGCTGTTATTGAAAAAAGTTACAAAACCTGTTTTTTCATCTTCTCCCTGATTAGCTCATCCTCCCTTATACAGGAGAATTTTCCTCGGATTTGGAAGGTATCTTTTATAATTTCGATACGCAAAATGGGACCAAACAATGAAGTTACTCTATAGGTACTTGCCTAACTCGCTCATATACCCATCCTCATTAAAAACATTTATACGAAGTCTTAAGCTTAAAGCGCAAGACTCCAATTTCGTCTGGAAACCTTGTTGAACTAGTGTCTCTTGTTCTCTCAGCCTTAGAAAAGTTCAAAAAAACCGATGTCGTAACCTATATCCCTAAAGTTCTTAACCAGATGTCCCGTTAAATGATCACCAATATCTAGATATTATAGTGTTCAATTCAGATCCGCCCTTTGAGTTTGTTTTTTGATCTCCTCTGGGGTCCCACAAAGCAGCCATCTTAGTCCCATTCTTTTTATTCGTATTACTAACGATCTCTCTTCCCTTACTTTGACGACAAAAAATCTCTGAAAGCAATTTTTTCTCTCCAACGTTCCAATCTTCCTCAAGAAGACGTCGATCTGTTTTTGATCAAGTGTCTCGCAAACAGCTCAGAAATGAACACCGTCGGAAACAAAGGTATTATCCGCTCAAGTAAATGAATTCCATCCCCTTCCAGATTTTATTTTCTTTATGGTTTGGGAACAGGTTTCCCCGGGTTCAATGGTCTCAAAACCTCGGCATATTAGTGAGTGAGCTTTATTCGGTCATAATAAGATCTATCTTTGTTACCTTTGCTCGCTCCTGCATAAGTATGTTGGGTCAAGCTTGGTTCCCCCCAAAAAAGTTCGTGTTTCTAGACCCGAGGGAATTCAAAGTCTATCGACAGCGCATTCCCTTACAACTCCCTTTAACACCAACCCACGTTGTTTACGTTGTCCTCGTTTTTTCTGTCTAAACGTCTACTGGACCTCTTATGAGTCCATCTAACCAATCTTTCGCATTTTACTCGTAACTTCCAACCGCAGTTTCTGGCTTGTACTAAGCCCAATTTTTGGGCCAAAATTAAGTTAAAAATGGAAAACTACCAACCAATCTTGCCGACTAGAAGCCGTCTAGATAAATTGAACTATTGCATTGGATTCGATTGAAACAGAGTCGAAATGGCAACGCTGCTCATATTCGTATTAAGTCGTAGGCAGACGCTGTTACTTCTTTTTTCGTCACTCCAATTTTTTCCCGAGATTTTTTTTTTTTTTTTCTTGTCAGAGGGTGAATATAATATACAACCCTGTCTCTCTGAATATAAATATGTGTTTGTACGTGTATGTGTGTAGCACACCCCGCTGTGGGCATGGGGGCTGACGAAGGTCATTCAAAAAATAACTCAAGTTGTGTTTCGTCCTTTTTCGTATTCTTCTTGTTGGTGTCGGCGGCATGGTGGTGGCATAGAGAGAAAGGAAAACTTAAAAATAACTGTTGCCCGGTACACACAACGAATAGAGGCAGATTGGACCCTGGGCAGAAAGCCGAAACTATGTACGGCAAGTGAGTGATGACGACAAGTGAGTCGTGGGTAGAAAGAATAAAAAGTACCAGCTCTGTATGGCAAAGAACCTGCATGGTACTATTCGTGTGGTTGGATTCATCATCTTTGCATTTCTACCTGTTGCAGATACAGTGGCCTTGAAAATCTTTACATATCTAGCCCACGTTCTGACTGATCTTCCGGCCCATTATCTAGCCTACCTTAAAGCCACCCACAGGACACATCCTTGTTGTGCTGCAAAGGTAGGGACAACGAGAAGTTAGCGCAAAACAAACTCAGCTGTTCGATTTCACATGAAAGTGCGAACATCCAACGGTAAATGGCGAATGAAATCGACTGGAATGGAATGAGTTAAGGAGCTAAGAAGCTTCTGAATTCTGATCCATCTGGTGGCCTCCTTTCCACTCGGTAGCTTGGGCACTCTGTATTCAAGGACGAATGGAAAGGAGCGGATAGATTTTCTTTTATTTTCCCAACAATTGGATTCCTTCTTCGTTATCGTTTTGTTTTTTATTTTTTATTTTTTTTTTCGGTTTTCTGTTGTTCGTTTCTCTTTCGCTTTGTCCTTTTGGTTTCAATTTTCTCAAAAAGTCGTCCTTGTGTATCCAAGGAGTACAAACGAAATCGAAAGTCCCGCTGAGCCTTATCGGAAAGAGGTTGGCGGCTTCTCTGCCTTGACATGGAAAGGGAAGAAAAAAAAAAGGGACAGAAGGGCAAAAAAAACAAAAATAAAAAGGAAAAGGAAAAATTGCGCGTGTAGGGTACACAGAATGAGAATCAACTTTCTCTCCTGTGGCTGACAACAGCACAAGCAAAAGAAGAATCAACCGAAGGACCTTCTTTCTACTCCTCGGCTCGTCCTTTCAGCTGTAAAGATGAGATCTGAACCGAGCTGTGGATGTATTTGTGTCCTGTGCTTATGTAGCGAAGTATAAGAAATTGCCATTCCACCGTTCTTATTCCCAACGAAACGAAAGAGAAAGCTTTGGATTCACGTGTGGGGTGAGGAGGTTCACCTAGCGCGTATACACATCAACACATCAACACATCAACACACAGATATACATCCATGAAGCCAGCTGCCAGACACTTCTCCTTAAACTTGAACCTGGTTTTTGTTCAGGCAGCCAGTATAAACGGTAGTTGGTGCCTAAGTTGAATGGTTTAAATGGGGCCGATGGGTGGTGGTGGTGCATGGAGGATGTAGGGTGGTGGGTGGGTTGTTGTTGAGGAGAAAAGCATCCGTTTTTTTTTTTGCTTTTATTTTCAATTGCCATTGTGTAAAGATAGCTGCAACCTACCTGGGATTGTGTGTGTGCTTCCAACAACGAAACCGTAAAGAAAACTCAAAATCGAAAAACTTTCTCTTTCGGATATCGCCATCCTCTCGCACACAAACACATATATATGGTACGTATGTAAATATAGGGGTATCCATGCATTGGAATGCCATTGAATGGAAGCTATAACAAGTGCCATTCATGAAGCTTCACCATGGACTCAAGTTGAGTTGACTTGAGTTGAGTTGAGTTGAGTAGGAGATAAACTGAGAAAAAGACGAATCGTCTGTCCAGCTAACTACGACAACGACAACGACGACAACAGCAGCAAGGACGTTTGCTTCGAGCAGCCGGGAGGATTAATGGCACATCCTCTCTGTCGACAGGTGAAAGTGTGTATTTGTGTACCCAAGAGGACAAAGCAAAGGAAAACCTCAGAAAATTGTGGAAAGTTCTACAGGTCGTTCATGAAAAGGTCACCAACAATTTCGTAAAAAGGGGATTGCTAACAAACACAGGGATCTTACAACTGCCGCATTGGAGTTATGAGTCCTTACAACCAGCTGGTTGGTAACCATACATATGGATGTAAGTATATACGAGTATACATTGCATTTGATCAAGTTCTGGAAACGTGGCAAGGACACTCATTTCGACTTATTCTTGGTTTCTTGTTGTGATTCCGATGAATTTCTCCAGAATTGTTGGGGTTGGTTAGGGATCTGAGAAATTCCTGCGAGGGATTTTCAGTATTTCCTTCGCTAACAAAAGGTAGCCTCTGTGCTTCGGTGGGCTTTTTGTGGAGGAAGACAAGACTCTTCTGACCAGGTTGCATGGAAATTTTTGAATGCCATCGGCAGATTGGTTTTTAAATGAACGATTTTTTCCTTTCTTAAAGAGTGTGGAAGTTTATTCCTACTTTAATAAGGAGGAGAGCTATTGTCTTTGGGTATATGATAAATAGATGAAGTTGCATGAGTAGTGAATGTGGAACAAATGATTTGAGGCACTTATATTTGTCTTGTGGAAAAGGAGTACAATCGATTTTTTCTCAGAAAATTAAGGTGAGCGCTTGTGACTCAACTCAGTAAAAGTGATTTATGAATATGATGTGGTGATGGAGATGTGCAGGAGGACATTTTATAAATCCTCCGTCATAATAGGACCAAAATCTCCAGAATGTAGTTCTTTTTCCCAGAAGAAAGTAGAACTACTTGGCAAATCTGTAAAGGAGTTGCAGAAATCTTTCAAAGAATCAATTTGATTCAGAGACTTGTAGTTGTTTATAGGTTATATAGTTAGGATTTCAGAGTATCTATGGAATCACAGTGAATCTGAAGTCACACTTGGGACTGGCGTTAGATACTTGCTATATGTGTAAAACTAACCTTTATCTGTGGCTTTTTAATAATTTGGCAATGAAGCAAATACGTTCGAATTGCTACTTAAAGCACAAGTGGATAGGTATTGTACTGCAACTGAGTTCTATGAGTACTTATCGTTATTAATTTCTCGCCTTGATTGGCCAAACAGATAAGTCGAAGTATTAAGCAAGAGAAAATTCTTGATATAAGTTACAACCACGTATAAGGATCTGATGTTTCGAGACTAAGCATCATACAAATGTTATGTCCCTTCCGTAGGATTAACTTCCCGACAATTAAAAAAACGCTAAAGTTGCGAGTCAATTATAGCCTTAGACAAGCACATATTTACTATGTGTGATCCCCAAGTAACAATAGGGTCGTTCGATCTGAAAATTGAACGATCAGAGCTTGAACAAGTCACCTAGAGCTGAGCTATTCGGTTATTTAACAGGGTGCAGAAGCACAGCCCGAATGATTTAAATAAAAATGTATTTAGCGTGTAACTAGGAAAGGAGGATATATTTGTCAGCACCGCCGGTAAGCATATCCTACACAAGAAACAGAGTTTTCACCTAAACAAAATCAAGTCCACTAAACTAATCATGCTACAATGCTCTCTGTCATAGATGTTTGAATATTTCAAGCAGCCATGTTAGACTATACTTTCAAATTGTAGGCAATTACACAAGTAGCTAGAATGCATCAAACTGTCAGAATTTTAGGCTATAACATATTACTTACTCGCAAGTTTCGCCTCGACCAACAACCCTTGGATTAATAAAAAGTGTACGCAGACACCTGTAGAATGACGAGAGCGGTGAGTGCATTCTGTAAGTAAATAGGAGGAAAGAGTATGTATTTGCTTTTGCGGAGAACAAGAAAGAATGAGAAGTAAGCGTTAAGTGTTATTCCGACAAAAGACCAGACACACTAGGCTCCAGATTGCTTAAGATTAAGGAACTATTAATATCAAGCTGAACGAACTTGGTGTTCAAGCTGGGTGATGAAAACAAAGGTTTTCTGCAACCCTACCAAGTTGCAGTATGTTAGGTTAAGTTAAAGTGGCTGTTGGAAAAAGGACCAACCCACTCAGGCCTGTTGGCCTTTTGTGATGCCACAAGAAACCAATTTGAGTTTTTGACAAAGCGTAGGAGAATTTGACGACTGTATTGCTTAGATCGCTTAAGTCATTGTAGGAGAACGCTCCTAAGTGGAGTTTTCTTTTTTGGGAGATAGCTGGACATGTACAAAAAAGGTGGGGGATTGTCTCCTCCTCCTCCTCGTACATGCATCTTCTGCAGAAGTCGTTTATAAACATGCGAAGCCTTCTTGAATGATACCCTAAGAGACAGTGTTCAGTGATGACACCAACGATGGCGCTGAGATGCTTTCTGTTTTGAAGGTTTCTGGCTAGATTTATTTGGTGGCTAGACGTGTTAACGCAACCGTTCACATAAGGTTGTTCCTCTGTTAGCATCCAGCTTTAGTTCTTGTTTGCACTTAGCGATAGGTATATCAATGTTAGGAACTTTTTTCAGGTAGAATGGGTGTAGTGGTTCCAATATCAGTCTTTGAACAGTTCATGTAGAAGTGGCCATGGTTCTTTATTATGTTTTGTCGAGACGGCTATAACAAGGTCATCTGCATAAGTAACAACCCTATTTCCACCCGCTTCCAGGTACAAGAGCAGAACGTTGACCAATAATATCCAGAGAAGGGGTGAAAGCACACCGTCTTGTGGCGTACCTCTGGCGACACATCTTTTAACAGAAGACCTCTCTAGTTTGGAATTGATTATCCTTCTCTTTAGTTTAAAACAGATTAAATCCCCAAGTGAGTCATCTACCTTCAGATTTGGCAGCGCAGTCGTGATTACGGATGTGTTGACGTTTTTAAAAGGAAAGCTACCATATATACACAAAATATATATACATATATATAATGTAGGGATCGTTGGATGTGGCTGGTTAATGAATGTAGAGCCGTTTCCACCGACTTTCCTTTACAATAGGCATGTTGTGCCGTGGATAGAAGTCTAGGGTTCTAGTCGCGTTAATGGATATCAATCAATCGTTCTAGAGTTTTCAGAAGGAAAGATGATAGACTTATATGTAGGTCTGAGGCCCTTTGGAGCGACATGAGCGCATTTCACAGTTTTGGGGATGAAAACTACATTGACTTCTCTCCATGACAGAGGAATGTGGGTTAGTTCTGCGAGTACCTCATAATATTCTCCAACGATGGGAGAATTATATCAGAGAGCCTTTGTGGCTCGGCAGGTATTATACCGTCGGCAAAAATTTCATGGTTTTACGCTTATTCGGTGAAAGTGATTTTCCAACTAGGAAACTAGAGATGGGTATATAAGACCACTTACATTCAGTTTGGCATCAGGCTCTTTTGTCGAAAAAGCGTGCTTTTGGGATCGACGACTCTCTTTTTCAATGGATTAGAAATTACCTTTCGGAACGTTCAATTCAAGTTGTTTTGGATGTTTTCAAATCTGATATACACAAAATAAATGCTGGTGTGCCCCAGGGCTCCGCATGTTAAGCTCATTAAATTCCGATATTAACACCATAACCAATTGGGGAACTATCAACAGAGTGGAATTTAATGCTTCCAAAACACAATTCTGTCTGCTGTCGCTTAAGCGAAATTCAAATACCCAGCCATTATCCATGAATGGCACTTGCATCGTTGAAACCGAAAAACATTCCACTCTCGGTATGTGTGTCAATGACAACTTACGTTAGAATGACCACATATTCGAAATCGAGAAAATGCAGCGAAATGTCAAGGTTTCCTTAAGCGATGTATGAAATATTTCATCCCCTCTGATCTGGCTTCAATATATAAGGCTTTCATCCGCTTAAAATTGGAGTACAGTACTCAGGTGCTCCCAAAACTTCTTTGCGCCTACTAGATAGGATTCAAAACTAATAGGTGATGTTACGAGGGCGGGTCAATAAGTCCGTGACTTTTGGATTAAAACACAGATTTTTTGATAAAAAAATAATTTTATTTTTCAACGTAGTCTCCCTTGAGCTCTATACACTTTGTCCAACGCTTCTCCAATTTTTTTATCCCTTCCAAAGAAAATGATTTGTCGAGGTCCTCAAAATAGGCCTTTGTTTGCGAGATGACTTCATCATTGGAGTCAAATCTTTTTCCACCAAGCCATTTCTTCAGGTTTGGGAACAAGAAGTAGTCGCTCGGAGCCAAATCTGGAGAATAGGGTGGATGAGGGAGCAATTCATAGCCCAATTCATGGATTTTTGCCATGGCAAGTGCACATGTGTTTGTGGTCGACTGTGAGCAAACGCGGCACCCATCTTGCGGAAAGCTTTCTCATGCCCAAGTGATCATTCAAAATTGAAACCACTGAGCCATGCGAGATCCCTACGGCTTCCACAATCTCTCGCACTTTCAATCTTCGGTCGGCCAACACCATATCGTGAATTTTTTCGATTGTTTCGGGTGTAGAGACCTCAACTGGGCGTCCAGGACGTTCGGCATCTTCAGTGCTTGTACGGCCACAACGAAATTCAGTAAACCACTTTTTTACCATTGAAATCGATGGTGCAGAGTCCCCATAGTATTTATCAAGCTTAGCCTTGGTCTCGGTAATGGTTTTTTTTCGCAAGAAATAATGCTTAATAAGCACACGAAATTCACTTTTTTCCATTTTCTCCTCAAATTAGTGAGTAGTCTGATAAAAACAGCTGCTGTCAAACACAAACTAACTGACGCAGCAAGTTTAAATTTTGACAGGAGTCAACTGACAGATGCCTGTTGACAGGAGCAGTGTTGCTGTTTCAGTAAAGAGGTCAGAAATTCAAAAAGTCACGGACTTATTGACCCGCCCTCGTAATATCACACAGTCGATTGACACCCTCTCTGTCTGTCTCACCCTGTTTTATCGCTATTTTCACCACCAGTGGCTTCTCAGAGATTGCCAGTAGCATTCCGCCCCTTCAAACCTACAACCGTAACACCCGTCTCGCTATGAATGGTTATCAGTACACCCTCAAGCCCACTTTCGGACGTACCCTGAAATATCGTCATTCTTTCCTGAGCCGAACAACTCGCTGAGCTCTTAATTTCCTAGTCATTATAACCTCCAAACATTCAAGACCAACGTACATCGGTACCTCTTTTTCTTTCTTCCCTAACTTTCCATTGCCCGCGCTGTGTGCAATCATTCTAAGGGTACTAACAACCCCTTGAGCGCGCGCTAACTATAAAAAAAGAAGAAAAAAAAAACTTCTTGCCAAAGTTTTATAGACGTAATTGGAAGCGAAACTCAGTTCTCCATACCCTGTATTGGGTGAAGTTGAATATTCTCATATCGAATGATGAGTTCTTGAATATGTCATATCGTATCCTCAACTTCAAGGCCTGGGCTTAAACTTCACTTCTCCTTCGTATAGGATTCTACCATACATATGCCTCGTGGGAAGTGAGTGACCTTATAAGTTAACCTTTGATTGCGAGTTCTCTCGGCAGAAACCAGGGAAATCAGTCAATTAATCTAATGTAACTTAAAAACTTCCAATGTATGCTGGTGGCTTATAGAAGTTTTCAAGGTGTAAGAAGGAGTAATACCTTGTCTACTTCTTACGAGTATTTCTCTGATGAGTTTGATGAATTTGTTTTACCAGAGCTCTTCTTTCTTCGCTGTATTTTTATTGGTGAAGTACTTTCTTGTCATTAATTGCTGGTATGCCATAAGGATCCCTAATGTCACCCCAATTTATTCAACGAAACTTTAAAGCCCCTTATACATGGAAAAGTGATTCACTGTTAGAAAGCATTCGATTGGGAATTTCCAAATACCTTTTAAAGTAATCGCAATTCTGCGAAGTGAAGATCTACATTATTACAACGGACAAACAAACAAACAACAATATGGTGTTCCAATAGAAACGATAACGACACTTTGAAGGTCTATGTCATGAGCCAACAGCTCAGCACTATCAGCAATTCCATTGCGCGTTGGCTTTTGTACGGCATTCTGAATAGACGCACATTGTAAACAATCAACTCAATATACCCATTACCAATACTAATACGAAATTACCCTGTAGAATGAAATAAACTATGACTAAACGACCTTGTCTACGTTCAATAGCCCCCCCAGGTCTATTCTCAGAATAGCGTCGCTTAATGAAGGTCAATGCTTAGAGAGGCACTGGCAGTAAAAAAATAGGTAATGAAAAACCAGACAGAACGCACATCTAATAAATGGGGAGAGGGAGTCAGAGTTATGGGTAGAATTGTTTATGAGTTTGTTTGTACTCGTATCTATGACTCAGTCTTTGAGTGTAAACACTCATTCCAGATGGGGATTAGCGATCTGGTCTCACTGGATCGAATTCGCTTGTTCGTAGATTCCGCTAATTGTTGGCGTTTTTTTTGTTCTTTTTGGTTTTTTTTTGTTGATCTAACGTAAAAACTATGAATGGAGATGTTAATTTGGGTCGATGGGAATGGCTGTTGTTAGTGCGAGCAGAGAAAAAGGAAAAAAAAAATATTTCACCGGCGAGACAGCACGTTAAATAGTCAATTGCTTGGTCTAGACGCTAAGTGAATTAAGTTTGTTGGCATGATCTTGACCTCTAACGGGGGGCAGAGAACTTTTAGCAATTTTACCTGTTAATGTTATTATCTCTAGGGGTTTCATGCTGTTGCTGGAGTTTTATTTTACGATCAGATTCGTAGATTGGAGTTAAAAAACAGAAAAGCTTTTAGGTAGAGCTGATCACTTTCAAGACGGCAGCTTCTGTTTTGTATTCTCTCAGGTTCTAACGTGATTAGATATCAAAGGCTTTTCCTCCGTAGTTCCTCTGTCTGTAACTGAAGAATTAATCTTTGGAGTACTGATGAGCTCATTCTGCGTTTAAAATTTCTTCAATAGATCTATTTGGCTTTGATGGAATCGCAGACGAAAGAAACCGTTCAACGAAAATTGCTGCGATTTTTAGCGGACCCAAAGTTCATAAATTACCTAAAAAGATACGAGGGCGGGTCAATAAGTCCGTGACTTTTGGATTAAAACACAGATTTTTTGATAAAAAAATAATTTTATTTTTCAACGTAGTCTCCCTTGAGCTCTATACACTTTGTCCAACGCTTCTCCAATTTTTTTATCCCTTCCAAAAAAAATGATTTGTCGAGGTCCTCAAAATAGGCCTTTGTTTGCGAGATGACTTCATCATTGGAGTCAAATCTTTTTCCACCAAGCCATTTCTTCAGGTTTGGGAACAAGAAGTAGTCGCTCGGAGCCAAATCTGGAGAATAGGGTGGATGAGAGAGCAATTCATAGCCCAATTCATGGATTTTTGCCATGGCAACTGCACATGTGTGCACCCTTGCATTGTCTTGGTGGAAAAGAACTTTTTTCTTGGCCAAATGAGGTCGTTTTTTTTTCAAATCGTCATTGAATCGGTCCAATAAGTTGGCATAATATTCCCCATTGATTGTTCTTCCCTTTTGAAGGTAGTCAATGTGGATTATCCCGCGTGCATCCCAAAAAACAGTCGCCATAACTTTATTGGCTGACAAACCCACCTTGGCCTTCTTTGGCGCCGATTCACCCTTAGAAACCCACTGTTTTGACTGTTGTTTGTTCTCTGGTGTGTTGTGATGGATCCATGTTTCGTCGTTCGGTTACAAAACGGCGCAAAAACTCCTCCATATTGCGATTAAACAACGCCAAACCTTCCTGTGAAGTTGTTACACGATTGCGTTTGTGGTCGACTGTGAGCAAACGCGGCACCCATCTTGCGGAAAGCTTTCTCATGCCCAAGTGATCATTCAAAATTGAAACCACTGAGCCATGCGAGATCCCTACGGCTTCCACAATCTCTCGCACTTTCAATCTTCGGTCGGCCAACACCATATCGTGAATTTTTTCGATTGTTTCGGGTGTAGAGACCTCAACTGGGCGTCCAGGACGTTCGGCATCTTCAGTGCTTGTACGGCCACAACGAAATTCAGTAAACCACTTTTTTACCATTGAAATCGATGGTGCAGAGTCCCCATAGTATTTATCAAGCTTAGCCTTGGTCTCGGTAATGGTTTTTTTTCGCAAGAAATAATGCTTAATAAGCACACGAAATTCACTTTTTTCCATTTTCTCCTCAAATTAGTGAGTAGTCTGATAAAAACAGCTGCTGTCAAACACAAACTAACTGACGCAGCAAGTTTAAATTTTGACAGGAGTCAACTGACAGATGCCTGTTGACAGGAGCAGTGTTGCTGTTTCAGTAAAGAGGTCAGAAATTCAAAAAGTCACGGACTTATTGACCCGCCCTCGTACCTCTCTGCCACCTTTTAACACCTCTTGGCGTGTGCATTCCATTTTTCTCTTATCGCTCTGCCGGAAGTAGCTGTTTATGTTTCAGATCAATAGAGATCTTCAACAGATATTATACATATCTCTTGGTGAACGAAGCCACTAGCTGCGGTTCTTTCTGCGACAATTACTACTGACAGTTTCTAAATCTACGAGTATTTTACATGGCATCACTGACCAAACCTAAGGTTAGATAGCAGAAGTTCTTTCATTCTCTCGACATTATCAAACAAAGGGATTAACTTCTGTTCTGCGTCTTCTGTACGCAAGTTTGGGAAAAAAGTTGGTGAGATTGACTTGTTGAAGGACAACACGTCGACCCGTATACGTGCGAGAATGTGCCTGTAGTGATCAAGTGTTCGACTCTATCCAGACACATCGACTCGACCTCGATCTCAACAATTCTACATATTTCGCACCAGGCTCATGAGAATTTCGGCCAAAGATCTGGGATAATTCCCCTACAAAGTACGAAGGACTCAGCAATTGACGACAAATGACCATCCGCTTCGTTTTTGCTCCTCAGTTTGGACAGTAGTTCGAATTGGACATCAATTGCATTTTCATCTTCCGTGGCTATGTTAACAAACCAAATTGTCGCATCTGAGGATCGGAAAACCTGCGCGTGATTGTCGAAAAGCCAATACATCCGACGAGAGTGACAGTTTGCTGAGGGTTTTGGTTTGGTTACATCATTGGACCATTTTATTTGGAAAATGAAACTGGAAATTTTTGTATGAAGATATAGACTTGGACGATTTTTAGTTTCAGCACGTTGGCTCCCCATGGAACCATCGATCTTGTAAGCGTTAGGTTCTGTAATCTTGTAATCAGCCGCCTCGACCATGTCAATCTAGTGTATCTGAGCTGCGATTGGATCCTGTTAAAATTTTGTGGTTGGGTACCCTTAACAATCGATGTTGTGTGGATAATCCAGAACCGATTCCACCTATTTGAGTGAATAGCTTCAAAGAAACAGTCAACAAGGTGCTGGACATTTTTAAAAGAAGACTTCTCTTGGGAAAACCTTGCAGACAGACAAACCAAATTTGCATATAAGACTAGAGTAACTCTATATAATTACCAAGCTGACAAACTTTAAATCGCCCGACCGATAATCATATACAGGAAAGTTTGGGATACTAACCACTCTTTGGCATGATGAAGAATAGGTATGTGTTATCGAACAGTGTTTAATCTTACTAAACAGCTGTATGGAGGTTTCGGGAGCGAGTTACTAAATATTCATTTTCTTTGTGTACACACGCGTCTTATTTAAAGGGTGATTCTTTTAGAGTTAATTTTTCCCAGAGGGGACTTCATGAGAGATCTCGCATGCGTCGCGTCACTCTGATATGTATGTTATTTTTGTTTGACATTTTAACGTCGAAAGGATTAGCCCGGCACAAATTATTCAGCTGAATTATGAAAATCAGTGGTCTTCAAGGAATGTGTTTCGTGGACTTTAAACAACTTATGATCCACATACCGGCCTACCGGACGCACAATTAAAAAGATCACCTCTAGCACGTTCTGAAGAAAAAAAGGCGGTAGTCCTGGAGAGTGTACGGGGTGACCGTAATGAATGGATTTAGAGTATTTCTCAACAGCTTGGTTTGTGGTATTTTGTGTACCTTTAAAATGTTTGCACTTAGCGCGGGTGAAGGAAATTTAGGGAGGGAGAAAAGAGAGGTACTGATGTACGTTGGTCTTTAATATCTGAATATTGTGATGGTTAGGAGATACAGAGCTTGACAGGGCATTCCATAAGCGAGTTGTTCGGCTTGGGAAAGATTCAAGATATTTCAGAGTACGTCCGAAAGTGGGCTTGAGGGTGTACTCATGAGCATTCATAGCAAGACGGGTGTTACGGTTGGACGTTTAAAGGGGCGGAATGCTTCAGGCAATTTCTGAGCAGCACTGCTGGTGGAAACAGCGATAGAGCAGGGTGAGACAGGAGACATTTCGTTGGTGGTCGAGGGTGTCAATCAACTGTGTGATATTAGCCTCACCTATTAGGTTGATAGGTTGTCATTGACACGCATACTGAGAATGAAAAGTTTTTCGTTTTCAACTATAGAAGTGCATGGGATAATGGATAATGGTTGGGTAATTGAATTTCGCTTTGGCGACAACAGACAGAATTGTGTTTTGGAAGCATTAAATTCCACTCTGTTGATAGTTCCCCAATTGGTTATGGTGTTAATATCGGAATTTAATGAGCTTAACATATGCTGCCGTTCCCGTTCTACAGCCGAAGAGCAGGGCCGTGAATTCGGAAACGAATATGAGAAGCAAAGAGTGCTGTCATCAGCGAAGGAATATATTGGATTAGAAGTAGCAGACAAGAGACCATTGATAAAAATCAAAAAGAGTGTCGGAGACGGAACAGAGCCCTGGGGCACATCAGTATTTATTTTGTGAATATCAGACTTGAAAACATCCAAGACAACTTGAATTGAACGTTCCGAAAGGGAATTTCTAATCCATTGAAGAAGAGAGTCATCGATCCCAAAAGCACGCATTTTGCCAAGCTCTGTCAAATGCCTTAGAAATATCAAGTGCAACTATCTTGCTTTCGCCAGATTGCTGTAAACTTTGGTTCCACTTTTCGATGAGACATGCCATCAAATCACCAGTGGACTTGTTGTATGCAACAATTAATCGTATTTTACAAGAGAATCTTGGTTTAAGGTTATACGAAACTCAATTCGTGTAAGAACTAAAGCCGACTAAACTCCCCAACAAAACTATTCGGTTTCACATTAATTTCACGCTTTGCACGGGTGAATTGGTCACCTAAATTTTGTGACATCACACCTCTTAAGTGTTTCATTTGGAGCTACGTAAGGTCCACAGTCTACGTGGATAGTAGTCTTCAATTGAGGAGTTTGAGGCAGCATTACTTGACTCTTTTAAATCGACAGAATGGGAGATGACGCGTCATAGATATTGGCGATTCAAAATCACCATTATTGGTCGAGTTGTGTGAGCGCTTGCTCCATACTGCTGGAACCAACAATACTCGCGACCAAATTCAGCAATTTGAGGGGGAAAAAAAACTCGTTTAACATTTTTCTGTAGTGCTTACCAGTTACGCTTACGGTGCTGCCATCGTCGGCGTCCTTAAAAAAAAAAAATAAGGGGCAAACCACCTTTTCATTGCAAATGCTCCACCAAAGAGTCTCTGCTCAATTTCAGGTAGATTCTCTGTGCCCCATATAACTACTTAAGTGGGAATGGGCTTTGTATCTCATTATGATTTTGGATACGAAATTATCCTCTTCTTACACCAGGTTTAACAGAACAGAGTAAGTTAACCATCCTAGGCCACAGCTGCGAGATTCTCATTCGACGAGCGATACGAGGCCGGCCACTCTTTCTCGCTACATCTCTAGTGGACCCAGTTAGCTCGAGATGCTCTGCCTAGCGTTTAATTGTTGGCACACATGGTGCAGGACGGAGAGGGAAACCATGGCAAAATTCACAGTTTGTTTAAAAACAAACTGGAAGTTGGTAATTATAATTCCGCGTTGTTTAGGTGTGTATCGCTCTATTACTTTTTGTCAATTTGTTCTATATCTGCCCACAGAATAAATGTCAAAGCACTGTGACTTTTGACACCATTTGAAAAATTATGGCACATTGACTCGTACATTATGACATTACTTTTGCACATGTGCTCACCGGAACTCGTCTATGTGGCCGACTTGAAACCCAGCACGTTAGAGGCAGCATCTCTGATGGCCTTTTGGCAGTATTGCAACTAGTGGCGACGGAAGGCTTTATAAGAGATTAAGGGAGATTGAATCGTAAAAGGGTTTCCCTGCTAATGTTAGACTTCAAACTTCCTCACAGTATTAGCTGGCCTTTGCGAGGTTTGAGATATCCGCCACCGTGGCTTAACCAGAGCAAGTTAATGGTCAACGTTCGGACATCCGTAATGATGGAAATGTGCCTTTCGTCCATCGCATTGTGGTCAATTTGGATGACGGTTACTAGGAGTTCTCTAAGTCCCCTTATGAATATAGAGGCACAAAAATCGCGTGATCAAATTTGTAGTTTTTCTTTCTCTTTTCATCCGGCCCCTTCCATTTTAATTCTTGGATCTCGGTTAAATCTGACTTGTAGCAGTCCAGTGCGAACGCCAGTTGTTCGGCTGCATTTGCTTTATTAAGCGACCTAACATTCCACATGGTTATTCGAAGTTTGTTGTCCATGTTTCGTTTGCAGGGGTTATTATAGAAGATCAACCCGTATCCGCTTGCAGGCTTGTTGTTGCTCTCTAACTTTCGTGTTTTTCCATGGCTATGCAGTTACTCCAGCAGCACAATCTCCAACCTGGAGGGCCAGTTCCGAGGGTCCATTAAAGGCTCATCCACCACCATCCTTACCGACCTGAGCTTCAATCATGTCAGAGTTCCTCGGATAAGGTCTTATTCGTTGGTTCCGGAAAATTTACTTTATCCTTAATACCATGTGGGGATTTCATTCGCTGTTCCGTTTATAGTCCTTCTATTTTTGTCTGATGACCTTCACATTTGTTATAAGTTTGGCAAGTCGAGCTCGGATAAACATCGGCCAATGTTTAGCACTTGGAGGTGTGCAAAAGTAGTTATAATACTCGTCATAACCAAGTGGAAATACCACCTACCTTGAGCCAATTCAGGAATTAAGTCTATCTCCACTTGAATGAAATTTAAATTTAAGTTGTTGGAACGCAAGCAATTTTCAAGAAGAAGGTTTCACTGAATAGTACTGTAATATTTGTAGCTAAAGCTCAGGTTAATTTTAGTGCAGCTCTTCGTCCGAATTCATGTGTCTAATAAGGTCACTTTTATGTGCCATAATCGACACCGAACAGGGTAAACAGGTTGCTCATTCATTACCATCTTTCATGTTCGAATCTAAATCAACTAAAGAAGTCCGGTTCTTTGATCCACAATTCGTAAAATTTAATTAGACGTTTTTATCGTTTGTGGATGATTTGACTCATAGCATCTCCTTCAGCACTAGAAGTTGACACGTACGATGTCTCCTCTTTGGGATTTCTTTTGGGCTTAAGCTAAAGAATAAAATCCAGGTGATAGGTCTCGGTGCGGACGTATGTGGGTTGTTAGAAGAATTCAAACAAATTTATTTTGCAAGAAACTCAATCAAAACGTAAGCAGACGCTGTCATTGTTTTTCGTTTAACGCTAAAAAGAGGAAATTTGAAATTGATGTAGTGTTGCTGAACAGGGTTGTGCGGTGTTTCAAGAAAATATCGATTTCATTCATCATAATCGATGTTTTGATCATTAACTATCAAACTATCAATGTATCTATCGATAAATTAATAAACAGTAAATTGTATGAATTTTGAAAGTTTCTCCATATAGTGGCAGTCCCAATCCATAATCACAATGGTGCATGATGCAATTTGGAAGAGTAGAGCCGGCTGAAGATTGCATCGAAAGAAGAAAGCTGACAGCTAGGTCGTCATTCTACATGAGCGTCGAGACTAAGGACGAAGCAACATTTGGGTTGCTAGCATTTGTTGTCCCAAATTTTTGGGCGCATCGGAACTCAACTGACCTCTGGCTTACTACTCTTTATCTGATGAGGAATGAACAATTTTATTGCAAAGAGGATATTAATTGTGACGTAAGGGAAACATACGAGTAATAACGAGTCAAAATTTCTAAAGAAGATGTAGACTTTTGCCTATTGCCACATTGCCCTTTTAGGAATCTTTCTTAATTATTGAGTGGTTAAGGTATGAGAAAATAGCTGATAGGACACAATAGCCATCTGAGGCTATAGCCAATCAAACAGTACCGACCAAAAAACAGAATTCGGAGTCAGTTCGCTGCGAGCCTAGAAGACCCGCTTCTTCCAATCGAAATGTTGCATCATGTCAAGAACCTTCTTAATAGAACAGTTGTAAGGAACATAATTGTGTACAAGGGGAAGACAAATAAGGCCAATATTGAATAAATTTTTCCCTCTAGCCGACAAAGGGTTGGGACAACATTTAACGGCGTGAAAATCGACAATGTTGAAGCTGAATACGCACCTTGAAGACCGATTTGAGTTGTGTTTTTTTTTGTTAAGTTGGTACATCTGTTGTTGATATTCCCTCTAAATCTTAGCGTCATAGCTTGACATTTGCAAAAGTTACGTAGCTAAGAGTAAATCTATCTCTGTGTGTGTTGGCGATTTTTTAAAATTTTAGAAATGAATTTCAGTTTGCAACAACGAACTTGAATTATATTTTGCGTAAAAAACCGATTTAATTTTCTCTAAAGAAAACGGTCCTTTACCAGTGGCATGAGCGGTTCAAAGTGATCAAAGATGATGAACGCA
Source organism: Volucella inflata (assembly GCA_928272305.1). Classification (NCBI taxonomy): domain Eukaryota; kingdom Metazoa; phylum Arthropoda; class Insecta; order Diptera; family Syrphidae; genus Volucella; species Volucella inflata. The sequence goes on from OV743719.1 coordinate 106,064,798, forward strand.
GTGGCAGACCATCGACATCGAAAACCGACGAAAACATTGATGAAGTAAAAGAAATGTTGGTCAATAACCGCAAATTAACCATCAAAGAGATAGAGGAGGACTTGAACATTGCCTATGGATCCGTCCAAGACATTTTGGCCAACGATTTGGGTTTCCGTCGTGTAAAGACCTCAATTTCATGAAAGAAAGAGACTGTGTTTACGTCGCAAAAGAGATGATTTGGTAGGCTGAATCTGATCCCACATTCATCAAAAGGATCATTACTGGCGACGAGACGTGGGTTTATGAGTACGACACTCATTCCAGACATCAGGCAAGTGAATGGCGTTCACCAAATGAGCCGAGACCAAAAAAACCACGACGTTTTCAGTCAAAAAAGAAGGCAATGCTCACGGTTTTCATGGATTACAACGGTGTAGTGCATCATGAATTTTTGCCAGAAGACCAGACAGTAAACAAAGAGTATTATTTGGGCTTTATGAGACGTTTGCGTTAAGTAATTCGCCGAAAGAGACCCGAATTGTGGGCAGAAAACTCGTGGATTTTGCTTCATGATAACGCACCGTCGCACAGTGCCATCAGTATTTGTAATTTTTTGAAAAATGCAACAAATACGATCCAGTAGCCACCGAATTAACCTGATTTGGCTCCCTGTGACTTCTCTCTGCTCAATCGAGTTAAAAAAAACCACTACGGGGAACGCGTTTCAGCAGCTGAGAGGAAGTAATGGAAAAATCGCAGGAGGCTCTGATGGCCATACCGATAACCGAATATAAAATATGTTTCGAGGATTGGATCAAGCGCTGGCATAAGTGTGTTGCAGTCGATGGGGATTACTTTTGAAGGGGACAATATAGATTTATATAGATAAACTTGTATTTTTAATTTTCTGAATAAATTCCGGTGGCATATGACAGCTAATAGGGGTGCCTATTTCCGTGTGGTACAAAAACTACCTATAATTCACCAATATGAATCAGCGACTAAGCTTGGGGAATTGTCTAATTATGTCACACACACTGTGGCGCTGGCAACCCGGTATGGGCCATGGCCTAGCTTCTTGACACTCATTTGTGTTGCTCATGTTGTCATTTTTGTCACATCTGAGCGGGGCCTACGGTTTATCGCCGAGTCCGAACGGCACTCCTTAGAAGCTTTTTCGTAGGCAATTTTACTTTCGGGAGTTTGCCATTGCCCGCCGAAAGGGTGATGGCGATTCGAAAAATTGTTGGTGACCCAGCCTGGAATCGAACCCAGTCTGTCTGCGTGATAGTCCAATGAGCTAACTATCGCGCCATCGCCATCCCCTTCTAATTTTGTCGGAATACACAAAATGACTTGAGAATGACATGAGTTCATTGTTGCGTCTGTTCACTCTTCGATTTACTTGTAATGCTACCCTCACGAGTAAAATCAGCGAACGAAATTGTGGCAAACTATGGTGGCAAGAACAAGGGGCTTTTAGATTCAAATAAAGTGCAATGGATGCTAGGTATTGACCTCGGTTAAAAGCAAGGGACACATTTAATAGAGAAATCGCGCATATTCGTTGGTACTCCGCAGAGGAAACCTCTCAGAACCTCAATGGTTATCTCACAAATGTTTCGTGACATGTTTGATTAGATGAAAACTACTGCAGACCATGTCTGTAGATCTTCAGCGACGGCGTTACGAAACAAGAAAACTTTTTGGCAGGTGAGCTTAGGCTATAAGAATCACTTCAGGTTGGTCAAAATTTAAAAGGCACCCAGGACGTGGCACCTAAATAAAGCCGTAAGCAGAAGCTCCCAGTCATATGCTCAAGACTTATTTCATACTTGAGCTGAGTAACACAATCTGCTTCAACTGGCAATTAAATATACGTCAGAGGTTCTGATGGCTTCAATTTACCAAGCACCGAAGGAACTGCTAACAATTTTGAATATGGCCTTCATCGCTAGACCGGTCCATGAGTCTTCCATACATCGAAATGCATGGCAAATAGTGAGAATAACTTTTAATATAAAATTAGCAGAGATGACTGCTTACGAGTACTCGGTAAAACTGTGAGATCTAAATTCTGCTTTGGTCATGATTCCTCTGTCTTAGATGCAACATCATTGGAAGATGACAATGACAATGACTTCAAAATCTACTGAGCAAAATTGAATGTGCTTTTGACGAAAAGGCGTACACGTTTAGCATCTCTGTCAAGATTGAGGGTACCTTTGACAGCGAAATTTTTGACGACAAGGTTAAGTCAGCCAGACAAGACCTCTTAAAGGGATTAAGGGGTTAATTGTTAACAGAACCTCGATTGCTTATGGTGGCAGCGGTCAGTATATGAAGTTGCGATTCAATAGGGATTTCCAATAGTCCAATAATATACGCTCAGGCATATCCGGATGATCTAGTTTCAGAATTAGGATATCAAGTCAATCCTATCAAAACTGAGGGAAGTGAGATTGAAAATGAGCTTGTAAGAGGACCTATTGGGATGGCATTGAAGTCATTGATATTTGGGTCTCTTATGAACACAACTATAGCCACTGCGATCCTCGAGGTTGTTGCCAGATCAAACTAATGCCTTTATGTATTCGCTCGAAATTCTTACAGGCGTTTTAAAGCTACTATCGTTAGTATCTATGTGCATAAGGGACATAATTTCCAGAAGCGCTTGGCGTGAGAGTGATGACGCCCGACGTTGGGAAGCAGTTCCCCTGTGAATGCCCGCAGATAAAAGTGGGTGGTGATGGGCTTTAAAACTGTCAGTATATGATCAGAGAAGCGATTACTCACCTTTCATCTATGGGGCGAGGAATTGCATTAAATGAGCATAAAAGGAGTACAATGTTCATGCTATCTGTCGTACGGAGTGAATGTCGAAACCATTCTGCTGCACACTTATCGGAAGAAAGACACCCTAATTCGTGTAAAACTCAAGTCTTTCACTAAAAGTTCTTTAAAAGCTTGTCATTCCGATTTTCCAAGTGGATTTTCACTAAAGTACACATATGTTACCTAAATATACACCTTCACCAAAGAAAAATCGTCTTACGGTCTAAAATCCTCTGAATTGCGGATGTGTAGTCATTTCATTTAAGAATACAAATATCCATTCCCAGGCAAAAGATACTCGTATTTCCACACTATCTTCTTATGAATGTCTATCGAGTGGGCCATTTGCCATTTATAGTAACGAAAAACTAGGGAAAAATAAATGAACTCTCAGCGGTCGTTCCACGTTCGACTCAAATCTCCTTTGCCCTAAACTGTCCGTACATGCTTATACTGTAGTCATAGCTGTATTTGTTGTCTCTGGTACATCACATCTCGTTAATAATTGAATCTATGTGCACGAGTCAGGATTTTTCGAGGAATACAAGTATCGACCTTTGCCAAGCTCCCTCTATGAGGGTGGTCGTCGTCACCGTCTCCACTACGACCAACTACCATCCAACAGCATCCGCCAAGCATAACAGCAACAAGAATTCCCAAATTTACCAAGTAAACGTGTAGAAGATGGAATTTGTAAACAAGCGTAGATTTGATGTTCCGCTAAATCTATGCGATATCCTTAAATATTTGAAAGAAGACATCACGAGCCATTTTGAGGCAGCGGCAAAAGTGAAAGGATGTACTTTTCGCCATTGCACGGTATGCCATAACCATAAATGGGCTTAGCGAACGAACCCTCCAGGATAAAACTACCCTCACACATCGACATCGACATCGACATCGACATCGCCATCGACATTGACTTTGACTTCGACATACTCGTACTGACTAAGGCCGCCTCGTGTACGAATACGAATAAAAATAGGGTATCCGTATACTCGTAAGTATAACCAGACGGAATGGCATTTCTTCGTTGGCGCTTATTTCTGTGTGGCAGCTTTTCTTTTTGACTTTGTTTGAGACGATGTTATGGAGCTGTGTTTTTGTATTTGGGGCTCTTGGCTTCTAAGGATATTATACAAATGACACGGAATCAGATAAGGATAAGTGCAAATTGGCTTACAAGCTGGGATTTCTTTGTACTCTATCCAGGATGATTCGTAGCTCTGTAGATTCGCGGATTCGTGTTCGTGCTGTGCTCAACTGCGTGCGTATGTGGTGCGAACGTATGTGCCAGGATATTATAGATCGAGAGTGAGTCCATTACATAGCACATAACGCACATGGTTTTCGGCATTCTAGATCCACCACCTCTACCACCAGAATCATCACTGCCGGCAGCACAATACCAACGTACCAAGGGATGGGATGGCAGTATTTGGGAATTTGGCAAACAGAAGGATATGCCTGTTGAATATTGTATGGAGCGAAAGTGGGTATTACTCCTCGGGATGAGTGGTGCAGCTCATTCTTCAGCCTGACTAAGAAGTCAGTAGAAACTGGTGGGAGTCAGCGTGTCGCAGAGGTGGTGGAAGGTTATCCTTTATTTTTTGATTTTTATTGCTATACATGGCGATGGAATGGCATGTTGTGTACCCTATATATTCTGTACCGCAGAGCAAAGCAAACCAAAGGCACGTTATATTCATACGTAGTATGAACGATACGTAGAAGCGCTTAAAGGATTCACACGGATGGAAGTAAGTACATTCATTCTCGTTTGCTCTCGTTTCGTGAATGGTTGTTTTATGGTCTTGCAAAATGGTGTCAAGGATTTGTTCCGAATATCCTTCTAATGAATTTATACCATTTTTTCGACGGCAGTATGTTGGAGCATTTGCATTTTTTTGTTTCTCAAACAGGGGTGTTACTCTATAGGTATAGGCATATGAATACCAGTATATGTATATGTGATAGGCGAATTGAAGCGATTTGAAGTGGAAATGAGTACTAAACTGACGAGGTGGGTTTTCGCAGGATAATAATAAGGTGTGAAGGTGTTTCACGATGACAAGAAACAAATTGAAATTCATGAGTATTATGCGGGCATAACCAATCGAATATTAACGTTGGCGTGAAAAGGTCGAGTTAGTGGCATCTTGTGTACATTCGGTACCTACCACCTTACACTGGGGAAACACAGCCAAGAAGGCAGCTACTTAATAAGACTAACTTGATGGTGTTTGATAAAGGATCAGTTACAGCGAGCAATGAAGAGCAATGTTGTGGAAATTTTGGATATGGAATTTGAAAAGCGAAACTTTAAGTTTATCTTGTTATCGTAGCTCCTGCAGTTTAACACGCACTATCTCAGTTGGAGCGCCAACAGTACAAACTTATGTTAGAGGTGTCTTGATAGATCACCGTATGGAATGAGCTAAGCCACACTTGACAATATGTCCAATATAACGCTCTTCTGCGTTGTAAGCACACAATTTTTTGTGTCATCTGCTAATATTTCGTCAAATTCTACAATCAGTTCGCTGAAGAAATAGTGGTCATTACTGAAGATATTTTCGTATCTAGCTGGGTGGTTATGTCTTAAATTATTTACGACAAAGATGTTGGCTGGTCTTCCAACTAATGAATGCAGAGCTGATACTGTGTAGCTTCGAAGTAAATATATTTTGTTTCCTTTGGTAGGGAAAGTTGAGGCGTCAGTTCTTTGGGCGAATATTTGGTGATGAGAAAAATATAAGAGTACCATTACTACCAAAGTTTTTTTTACTACGGTTTATGTAAGCACTTGTTTGAAAGAACAGTCGTACATACTGGGTATTGATAGTGTCTTTAGCCTATATGTCTTTCTTTTTGATTGTTTATGATCAAAGATTTAAAGAATAAATCCGCAAGTTGATACTTGATTTTGACTACGGAAGGAGATATAATATATCCCCGATCACTGCAGGCTCAGATGGGCCTATTGTGATGTCCTCCATGTTAAAGCTCATCTATGATGCCGCAGTTTGTGAGAAAGGCGACTAAGTCCTTAGTTGAGCCGGCCGCTTCGATGTAAAATTTACATAGGTAACGTTGACGTGTTTTGAATAAACTATTGCAGTAACATAGTATATATTCAGCTGTTTTCAAGTTCTCGTTGCCCAGTCTGCATATATTGTCTTGTGCTATGCCCATGGTCAAAGGCATTTTTTCACACAGCAGTGACCTCTGAGAAAGCCTGTGATCAATCGAATCCGACTTCTACTTAGTTAAAGCAGTTTTTGCGTTTTTTTGTTTGGCAACTGTTTGGCGTAAAGTTTTTGGCTTGTCTGTTTCCCTCCCGAAATGTAGCTTTCTTTCCTCTAGCCATCATGAATTGCGAAGCGGATCCTTTTCTGGCTAGTTCGTCTGCTTTTCATTGCCTTCGATTTTATTTCAAAGGCGTTAATTGCAAGTAGGGCTGCTTTGCTGTCGGAGAGTGTGTAAATGTTTTTGTTTGTTAGCTTTCTCTTTAGATTCTCTCGAATGATAAGCTCTATCGCGTGAATTTCTACCTGGAATATGGAGCTGTTTCTATTCATACTGGCATGTATGGATGTTTTTGTGCGAGGACCGAATAACCAGGCACCAACGCCTTCATTGCCTTTTGAACAATTTGTGTATCTTAAAACTCTGCCGAAAGTTATATTGTGGTAGACATATATATTTAGGATAGCCTCCAACGCAGCTGTTGGTGGGGTTTTCGGCTACAGGTCTCGTCATACAAGGAGTTATTTTGGGGTTAAGTCCCCAAAAAAGTGTGGGATTTCTGAGTGTATCTCACCTTCTTCTCTTAGTGAATGCAACTATGGTGCTTTTTTTGGGATCGACTTTGAGGCCAACCTTGGTGTAGCATTCAGCAATTATGTTTAGAGCTCACTGGACGCGATCCGAGATTGTGTCTCCGAATATACATACCCCTGTTTAGGATGGCAATGTCGTCTGCATATCCTTGGACATAGAAGCCTTCATACTGAGAGTAATCAGTAGTTTATTAACTACGATGGACCATAGTAGGGGCGAGAGTACTCCTCCTTGGGGCCATTCTTTCGTAGCTTTCACACTGAGTTTATTGCTGCCAAATGGTACATATATATAGTGTCATAGTGTTGTCGACTCCCATGTTTTAAATATCTAAATATATCTGGGAGGATATGGTTGTCAATTTCTCCTTCTATATCGAGGAAACAACCGACCGCTACCTTTTATCTCAGAGAGACTTTTCTTGTGTCTGCTCTAAGTTTGGGTAGTTTTTTGTTACATCGGGGCTTAACCGAATGCCTGTTTTTTCTTTTTCTGGGCAATCTTGGTGGGAGGCAGTTGTAATTGTCATATTGAGATATCTACACATGTCTCTGACGATTGTTTTACACCTGCCCAGGTTATCCATGAGTTGTTGATAGTACATTTATTCTTAGTCTGTGGAATTGGGTTGTCTGTATTTTTTCAGAGATGGTTAGGTCGCTTTGGATAGAAAGTGATTAAATTATTTGTGGCTATTGCATTGCGGATAACTGGCAATAATTGCAGAAATAATTGAGATAAAAGGGTTTCATTCTATCAAATTCTCGTTCGAAAAGTGAAACATTAAAGCAGAATAAATTTGATGCCTTCGAAAAAGACTGTTGGAAGTTACTCACTGAGTAACTTACTACCGAGCTCCACATAAGAAAGAAAAAACTCACAAATTCTTCCTCTTGTAAAACTCTCTAACTGAGGACAGGAACGAACATTTTTATACTTAACTGAGGACTGAGGACTTTGGCGATGGCGATTGCGCGATAGTTAGCTCATTGGACTATCACAACAATTTTTCAAATCGCCATCACCCTCTCGGCGGGCAATGGCAAACTCCCGAAAGTAAAATTGCCTACGAAAAAGCTTCTAAGGAGTGCCGTTCGCACTCGGCGATAACATAAATGTGACAGAAATGACAACATGAGCAACACAAATGAGTGTCAAGAAGCTAGGCTATGGCCCATACCGGGCTGCCAGCGCCACAGTGTTTTTGTGAGGACTGATAATTATGCAGCTCAGAAACGATAGAAGTAAGCACCAAAGGAGATACTGGTGGTAATAAGGAATAAGGGCCTAACAAATGAAATGAAATGCAATGGCAAATATATTAAAAATTGCTTTCTGAGTTGCAAATCTGTTTGTCATCATGTTTGGGCACAAGGAGTGCTTTTATATTGACTGAGTATCTTCAGAGCGAAGGCCAGCTCGATCCTCCATGAATAAGTCCGATCTGAAGAAAAGGGAGATTTGAATCAGATTTCCTAGAGGACATCCCAAATCAAGAACTTCATTAGTTTGAAGATTTAGCATCATCAAAGCAACGCGTAAATAAAAAAATCGCCTATCTAAATCGCCAGGCAATATTAAGACTTCTTTCGAAGCAGCACTTCCAGGTATCTATGAGTTTAAGAATGTGATGAGTGCTTACACCAGGAGAGCAGAAAACACTAAAAGAAAATATCAAGGAGGGCAGGAGACATGGCTTTCTAAAGACCTTTTAGAGACTCGTAAGGTAGTCCTTATAGATACCGATTTTAGCGATCTCAGGTGTAGTAAAACCAAACAAATCTGAGGGAATTGAAGTAAGACTAAAATTTTATCGATGCGTTAACTGCAGAAATAAGAGTTTCAATAGCAGTAGGATTCGATAACAAACCCTTAAAAGTAGCGCCAACCTACAAAGCTTTTACACCTATTGGTGCAGGGTCCAGGATTCCCCAATAAAAAAAATCCCGATGCAGTAGGGTACTGCCAACATTCATTAAATTAATAGCAAAAATCATTTTGTAAACAAAATATCAGAAGAAGAGTAAGACAAAGAAAAAGAAAAGTTCATACTGAGGACACCTTCGATGTCTATGAAATGGACCTTCACACCGGATTCTGTATGTTTCTAATGATCACTGTACAGCGCAGAAGAAGGCTACTTAATGTACATGCTTTTTATTGAATCCAAGAAGACTAAAACCATCACCATATGCGTTAGCTCTTTCTCAAAAGTCTGAAGTTTCGAACCGCCCGGCCGGTTACTTCACCTCAATATGGGGAAGAATTACAGTCACATAACGACAACCAATGCAAGGCAATATTGCAGTTTAAAATATATCTGAAAACCCTGAACGACAAATATGGATGATTCTGATGAGTACTTAGTTGAAGACTAGATATGTCTAAGAACATTGTTGACCCCATAGCTTATATTTCATTCATGTACTCTTAGCTCTACTGCGCCGCTTATAAGATTGTCGTACTTTGTGGACCTTAGTACCATTTGACTCTAGTTTGGATCTCGTCTTGATTGAGACTTTAATGTCACTGATGTTTCTGCAATTATTTATTTCTTCGTCACTTCTTGAGCCTCACATAGAATTTGGCTCTTTGAAGGCCGTTGAAGGTGGTTAAGACGCTGGACTTACTAAGCGTATGTTAAAGACGGACGCATATCCGTCACGTAGCAAAATTTTGAGTCTAAGCTGTTTTCGTACAAGGCTGCCGAACAGAAGGGCAAATTGACAGAAGCTAGAGATGAAAAGAAATTGCCTTCAAAATCGTTTTTGAATCATAAGACCTAACTGCGGTATATATAAAGCTGTCGGTTTTCATAAAATTATCTGAAAATTCTTATATGTCGACTTGTTTGAGCGAATGCCATGGTGGGAAGCAATATTACCCAGATTTAATGCTTCAAAAAGATGCTTAGAGATGGTGACTCGTTGTGAGGTACCATCCCAAACATCAAACTTTAAAGACTAGTAAGCCAACGACACAAGGCAAATGGATTTTGTTTTTTACTTCGGCTTTGCTAATAAAAGACGAATTATATTTGGTACTTACGGTTTCATTTGTCAAAGAAGGTAATAAAAAACTGAGAGCTTGTCTGAAGAAATGGCTCTCATTGGTGCAGCTGTACTAGCTGTTCTGTAGCGCAGAAGCATGGTAGGTAGCAAATTTTCTTTAATTGATTTCTGGTTCCGGTTCTATTGATAAACTTCTGGATCTTTCTTCAATCGCAGTCATCGATCGCTTGCAAAAGGACAACGAGAAATGGAAAGACATTATCTAAGATATTTTGTGCCAGTGAGAAAGTTGGCTAAAGACCGCTTTGATTGTAGAAGCTTGTTTGTTAAGCTCCATATAGGAATGCCGGTATATGAATTGGAAATCGAAGAGGGAATACCAGGTATAGGTATAAGTGAAAAAGTAATACTACAACCCTTAGCAAGAGTGAGAATATTATGTTCAAAAGAATCTGTACAGAGTTTGGGTGAACTGGTAAAGATCCTTAAATTGCTCAACGGTAGGGGCACTGGATACAGTTGCCTGCGGTTACAAACTTTGACCTGACACTTATTTAAATGACCCTGTTTGTATTAATACTCTAATATATGAAAAGGGTAAAGTGGGCAGAGGTTTGCTCGATTCCATAGGAAATGGCACTGAACTACTGGCTTTCTGTTTGCTGACAGAACTTTTGCGGTGCCAATTTGTCTCTTTTGACATCGAAGCATAATCGAATTCCCACAACAAGCATCTCAGGATTCCAATACAGATTAGTAGGTTTCAAAAAGTCTCAAAACGCCAACATAGGCCTGATATGCAATTATGGCTCGCTAGCTATCATGAGCTGCTTAATTTGACTTATGGGCATTATTCTAAGCACAACGTTAAGGCAGTCCTTCACAGTATCAGCTCCACATCATCAAAGGTACCATAAGACCAGATTATCACATTGCAATTGTAAAAATTGTAGCTAAGATGTTGTGAGGAATTTGACATCAGACGGCTACAATCGCAAGAGATCGCCAAATTCTTTTCCGATCGAGTCTTCCTTAAACTCTTAAGAGGTCTCTTGCCATAAGCTTGCCGCTACAGATCTGCTAGGTTTCACTCAGTCAACATTAGTTAATCTCTGATTTAACAAAAGTGTCGACAAGTACATAAAGCAGAGCCAGAAGCATACAAGTCCGTGCTGGAAAAGCTGATCAAAAAAAAAAACAGAAAAACAGCATTTGATCAAGTTCATTGGTAGGCATTGATGCAATAACGACGTTCAAAAACTCTACCACAATATGAAAAGAAATTTCCAACAACTTAAAAACTGAAAAGTAATAATTTAATGGCATTACTGTAGGAATCCTAAACGCTAAATGATCGTTGACTAATTTTCGGCCCTGTCTGCCTAAACGGAATTTGGAGAATAAGATATGGACGATAAAGTTTATAGATTACACAGCAACAGGATAGTGGTGAGACAAGCTAGATTTCATTGGCTTTTGGAGCTAGTACGTGTAGGATGGATAAATGTCACCACGCCGGAATGTCTCCAAATCCATTCGAAGAGAAGCGCTACAAAGGCAGTATAAATTTTCAAAACTTCTGCATCCTTCTTCTCGAACCTAATGCAAATATACACATTTCACCCATCCATTAATTTGAAGCTCTTCTACCATATACCGAACTTAATCAGCGAATATCTGCCTCTGAATGATGTCCAGACGAACATCAAAATCTCGCCAATGTGCATCCAAAATACTATAATCGAAATAGACTCCATGGATAGCGTTCTTCAATGTGTGTACACATGACCAGGCGCGTCCTGCGCTAATTTTGTGTAAATTATATTTTTGTGCTGGTCTGTCATTTTACCCCCTCTCCATCAATTGCATCCGGATGCAAAGAAGAAAAAAAGCCCAAATAAATAAATACTACGGTACTCTTCTTTTTGTTCCTTATTTCCTTTAAAAAATAAAAAAAAAACTAAAAAAAATAATCTGCTCCCACTCCCGCCGTCGGGCTGAGAAGGAAGTACACCCGACATACACACACGTCAAATTGATTTTGCCGCTTTTCGGCCATTGCCAGTTGCCAAAAAAAGTTTTAAAAAAGCAAAACCAAATTAAAAATCCAAAAAGTTACAAAAAAAAATAAAAAAAACCCTCTTTGTCCCAACACTCAATGATACATACCTCACTGGTGTTGCGGGTGATGAGAGGAAAACACATAGGCTCATACGAATTTCATCCCCCAACCACTGATCCTGAGTCGATAATCATTCATTGCAATGTACAAGCATTCGCGGTAGTGCTAGGTGAAATGCTATGACGAGCATAATCGGTGCATCCAACAATAATTATTATTGCATCCGCAGATATACGCCGCCGGGATGAGGTGGTACTTCACCATAATACACCCCTACAAAGCTTGCCATCCGTTTTGTGTTTGTTTTTTTTTTGTTTTTTTTTGTTTTGGTTTCCACTCCGACTCCAGTCGACCGCCTCAAAAAGAAATCCAAAAACGAAGAAAAACCCCAAAAAAAGGTTTTATCAGTTTTTTGCTAAATGTTTGCCCTCATTGGAACTTATTTTTCATCCCCAAAGTGTGAGCGCGTAGGTGTGAGTGCCAGAGGGTGGAAGTGCTATGCTGCGCTTTCATGTCGCAACACAGAATGCATTACGCGCGCAAGATAAAAGAGAGAACAACAAACCTGCGCTAGTCGCATGAAGGAAGTCGACACCACACCTAACCTAAACACATGCCAAATTTTCGAAAAAACGAAAAAACGAAAAATACGATAAATTCAAAAATTGTTGTTTTTCCTGGATAGCATTTCAGTCATTCTGAGGGATACTTCCTGAAAGTTGTACGAGTATTTGGTCGGAAGGTAAATTGGCCGCAAATGTAGATGCATCATCGAATCGACTAGCGCACCATCGCAGAACGGATGCTCGGAATCTCTATTGAAACATCATCGTGGTGCAGCGGCTCAAACTTAATTTTGGCGTGAAGTGATTTTAGTTCCCGATTTAATGGAATCCTTCATTTGTGTATCTAGATGCGAGTACTCCCATCTATAGTGAGACTAGGGGTTGTTATATTTTTTTTTTAGATTGAAAATATGACATGCGGTTGAGTTGAATTGCACACAATCCATTTTGGAGTAGATTCGTCACATTCGTGGGCCAATTTTGAGTGAGCAAGTCGGAGACTCATTTTGGAACTTGACAAAAAGACAAAGTCCATTCTGTCGGCAGTGGCAATAGAGTATCCGTAGGTTGATGTCATATTAAGAGTTTATGTTTCTGTAGGGATTGATGGAATTTTTTTTTTCAATATTTTCATCGCCGATTCGGGATGATACAGATGCGATGCGAATACCATTCAGGTTCGATGCTTTCAAATTGCCAAAAGTAAATGCATAATTTTACTTAATAAACATTCTCGGCGGACTAGGGTGGCATATTCTACGACTGTGTTGAGTAGATGACCATGAAGCATAACCTCATGGGTAATTTTATTCAAGAGATAAATTAAATATACATACTCGTAGATATGCATTCGGAAGTCGGAAGTCGGAAGTCGGAAGAGGTTTATGTTGATTGCTTCGATTCGTTTGAATTCGTAAAGCGAATTATCTCAATTTGGGAATGAATGGATGCTAAAGGACTTAGTTGTATTGCAAAATACATTTTATTTTTTGATGCAAGTTTTAATTACAGTAGCTATTTCAGTCTATGAGACACTATTGTCGAATAATAGGCTCAACCACCTCTCTGGGGCTTAATTTTGCAGCAAAATGACAGAAGGACAAGTTGCTCCTGGAAAATACGCTCAAGATTAGCCTGCTTCTAACCAGTTATTTTCTGTTAAACCATTTAATATCAAAGCCGTTTTCAGCGCGTTGTGTATATATATTGTTGCGTATTCGCGAAGTTCAGGGTGCTCAACGAAAGGATGGCTAGACAAAAAATGGATAACTGAGGAAAGAAAACATGAGGTTGAACTTCAAGTATCTCTTCATTGATGGGCGGTTTAATCAGGAATGGCCGATGTCATGACATTTAGGTATATGTATGGCAGCTTCATTTGTCAAACTTCCGCTGTACGTAACACTCCCCCCTTCTTGAACTGGAACCACATTGGTCGAAAGATTTTTTTTCGGAAGGTCAGGAATTGCAATTGTTGCCTCTGTAGTTAGCAAGCCGATCAATGTGTACAACTTTAGCCCTTCATCGTGGCGTCTTCTGAATCCTGATGGTGATATCGTTAATGATTTCCATGACCCGGTAGAGTCCATCCCAATCTGATTGAAGCTTTGGGCAGACTCGTACTCTCCTTCGGGGATTGTGGAATCAAACAAAGCTTCCAACCTGCAATTTAAGGGTATTAGCTTTTAAATCATACCTACCCTTCATTTTTTGGGCTGAGTGCCGTAGTTCTGTTTTTGCCCGGTCGTGAATATCTCGCAGCTGATCATGCAGCTGCTGGACAAATCCCCGGTATGTCTTGGAGTTCAAACCTGGTGGTGTCTTGAAAAGCAAATCCTGAGGTAGTCGCATATCACGACCAAACATCATTGCAAAGGGCGTTTCTTTGGTTGACTCCTGAGTCGATGAACGGTAGGCCATTGCAAAAAGAGGTAGAAGGTCATCCCAGTTATCTTGCTTATCGTTGACGAATTTTGCGAGATAGTGGAGCATCGTCCGATTCATCCGCTCTACAAGGCAATAAGACTGAGGGTGAAGTGGCGTTGTTCGGGTTGCGTCCCTGGTCCGAATGTAGTTCTGCTGGCATACCATAACGGCAAAAGACTTCGTGAACTTAAGTTTTAGCGACAGAATCCGTAGTTTGGTCAACTAGGGGAAATACTTCGAGCCATTTAGAAAAGTAGTCCATCATCACCAACACATATCTATTTCCTCGCTTGGTTGCAGGTAAAGATCCTAGAATATTGATGGCTACTTGCTGAAATGGTTCTCCAGTCAAATAGAGCTGCAGCTTTCCTTTCGTCCTTTTTTGTGGGTCTCGTTTTGCTGCGCAGATATCGCATGCAGTACAATAAAGTTCTACATCTTTCCTTGCTCCAACCCAGTAAAATCGGCACCTCAATTTTTTGAACGTCTTGTTACATCCGAAATGTCCGACCAGTGCGGTGTCGTGGTATAATTTAATTACGTCCTGAAAGAGCGATCGGGGAATGGTCGGAAGTAATCTTTCTGACTGTTGTCGTTTTGCGGGGACCCACTTCTTCAACAAAATGCCGTTCTGTAACTTAAGACTCGCAAACTGCACCCAATACACTTTCAGATCGTTACACTCACCCGAAATCTCACTCCATATGGGCCGATTTCCAGCTTTTATCCAGTTTATTACCTGAGACAATATGGAGTTTGTTTCTTGTGCGCGCTGAAGCTTCTCGAGATCGAAATCCCCGTCAAACAATCGAATTGCGTTAACTGAAAAGTTTTCTACTGACCTTAATCGTTGATCTTTGCCATCGCAGTGATTACAAATCTTATCCGCACAGGGTCGCCTTGAGAGCGCATCGGCGTTAAGATGTTTTTTTCCTGCTCGATGTTGAACTCGAAAGTCGTATTGTTAGAGGCGCTCCATCCACCGGCGAGTTGACCCTCCAGGTTCTTAAAAGACAGATACCAATTTAATGCAGCATGATCGGTTCGTACCAAAAATTCTCGACCGTACAGGTAAACATGAAAGTGCTCTATGGCTTTGACCAAGGCCAGTAATTCCTTTCGGGTCGTGCAATTGTTGCGCTCGGCCTTGTTTAAAGCACGACTAAAATAGGCGATAACTCTTTCCGTTCCATCCTGTAGTTCCGATAATACGGTTCCTAAGCCATAATCACATGCGTCGGTGTAAGTTGTCCCTCGGCCCAAAAATGACCCAGTACAGGAAAAGATGTTAACGCTTCCTTTAACTCATTAAATGCGCTCGCTCGTCGGTCCATTTAAAAGGCAGATTTTTCTAGGTTAGCTGATGAAGGGGGCCAGCAGTTGCGGCAAATCGGGGTACGAATTGGCGGTAATACGTGCAAAGCCCAACAAAACTCCGTAGATCAGTCAAATTTTCCGGTGTAGGCCAGCTACGAACTACTTCAATTTTACCAGGGTCTGGAGAGATGCCTTTGCTGCTCAATACGTGATCCAAGAACTTGACTTCCTTGCGGAATAGATTGTATTTAGACGCATTTAGTTTTAAACCCGAGTCCTTTAAACAGCTGAAAACGAAACGCAAGTTGGTAAGCATTTGTTCGAAAGTCTTACCATGAACGAGGATGTCATCTAGATAAGGGAGGCACACTTCTTATGGTAGTCCCCTTAGAACGTTCGACATCAGGCGCTCGAAAGTGGCGGGGGCATTCGTTAGACTCATCATTCTGAACTGCCACAAACCGTCTGTGGTTACAAAGGCTTTGTTTTTCGGTCATCAGGATGAACTTCCACTTGCCAGTATCCTGATTGGCAGTCTAAGGTGCTGTACCATACAGAACCTGATACCGAGTCCAAGGTGTCATCCACTCTTGGTAAAGGAAAGTAATCTTTGATCGTGGCCGAGTTCAGATGGCGATAATCGACACAGAATCTTGTTGACCCGTCCTTTTTTTTGACCATCACGACGGGGGATGCCCACGGGCTGGAATTGGCTTCGATGATACCTCGTCGCAACATGTCATCAATTATTTGTCGAGACTCCTCCTGTTTAGCAAAGGGGAGTCGGCGTGGGGGTTGCTTAATTGGTTTAGCTGAACCTATGTCGATTCGGTGTTGAACAATTTTTGTTCTCCCCAAATCATCTGGACCCATTGAAAAGATGTCTTTAAATTCCCACAAAAGGGCTTTAACCGCTAGCTATTGTGTTGGTTCGAGATGTTGTATGGATCGCACAAGAAGTTCTGACAAGCATTCTGGCAAAGGTGTATCGTCAAGCGAGGCCAAATTTAAGCATTCACCTTCCTCAAAAAGCGCCACGGGGGATTCGCTATGTAAAATCACAGAATGATGTGCTACGTGAGCAACTCGTACGAACACGATTCCATTGTAGCTTCTATTTATAGATTTTCCAATCAACAGTCCCTTTGGTAACTGATGTCCCATTGGAGAGACAACTCCTTCTGGAAGGGAGTCGACGGGAGGAGCTGTCGAAATAATTTTTTTCCGTTTGGGGGGGAATAACGCAGACACTTACAACTCGCAAGCATACCGCTCGCATAGGTTTTTCCAGCGGTGTGTCAGCGCCAACATCTGTTGCATTATTATTCATCTCAGAGGTTAACGGAATACTATGTTCGCCGACTACGATTTGATTAGAAGAAAAATCCAACACGCCCTTCGTCACCTGAAGAACATCAACACCCAGGATACCGTGGCAGCCAGCGGGAAGGGGAAAATCAATCACTAGCAATTTGACACGACGTTTAAATCGACCAAGTGTAATATTTGTACGCCAACAATTAGAACTGTGAAATGAGTTACCGCATAAGGTTTGTAAGCTTACCTTGCCGGAGAGTAGACGGGTATTGGGAGGAATGATTGATCGACTCACCAACGTAACCGATGATCCAGTATCCACCAACATTCGACAAGACACGTTGCCCACTATGATCAGAACAGTAAAACCACTGTGAAGTTTCGGCGAATAAATGTTGAAAATTTGGGGTCTAATGGATGAAATCAGCATTGACCCCCTGCCACTGACTGCTGGGCGTTTCCCGACACTTCTGCTGTTTCATGGTCACGATGACTTCGTCCCGTGGGATCTGGCTGCTGGGAGGGTACTCGTCGTTAACTTCAATTGATTGAGACTGATAGATTGTCTGGGTTGCAAGTCGAGCGGCTTCTACCGTAATGGACCTCGACACAGCTTCCGAAAATGTTTTTGGATCGGTAAGCCTTACATTTTCCTGGATACTGCGATCGTAAATTCCGTCAACAAATTGCATAATGGCAATTGAACCGCTGCCGTCTGGAACGAAAAGATGTATGAGAAACATGTTTCTCTTGACTAACAAACCTAAGTTGTAGGGCTGAAACCAGTTTATCATAATCGGTGTGGTCGGAAACATCCAAATTTGCAAGCACAGCCACGCCTTCTCCTCGTAGTAGTGTGGCTAGTGTCCGAGCTTTTTGTTGAGACGCCCAGCCGTTGGCTTCAGCAATGATGTCAAATTGTAATTGATAATCTCGCCAACGTGTTGTGCTGCTATCAAATGGTGGTGGAAAGAGATTGCAACTGCTCGGAGATAAACTGCTATAACAATGCTGCTGACGATCCCCTGCTGGATTATCTTTCTGAGTTTGTGTGTGGCTTGTTGAACTTTGATTTTCGGGAGTGGAGCATTCAAAGACCCTTATGGGCACAGTTGTACCAGTCATAGTTTTTAACTCTTTGGACTGCCGCTGTTGCGCTTGGGATAGTTGCGTTATAGTAGCACTCTGCTGCTCGACTTCTGCACACAAGAGGTTTAGTTTTACGAAAAAATTTTCGCACTTCTCATTTAATTGCTCCGCCATATCGAGTTGAGAATCCCACTTCTGACTCAAGCTCAACGAAAGGATGGCTATACAAAAAATCGATAACTAAGGAAAGAAAACACGAGGTTGAACTTCAAGTATCTCTTCATTGATGGGCGGTTTAATCAAGAATGGCCGATGTCATGACATTTAGGTATAGGTATGGCAGCTTCATTTGTCAAACTTCCGCTGTACCCTCCAGGGAGCGTTCGTAAATGCGTAACAATATGTACTTATTTTGGACTATAAAGATATAGAAACTCTTAAACTCATGAGAAGGAATGTTCGAGACGTGGTATTAGTGGGCTGTTACGACCATTAAGGAGCTGATGCACAAGAAGACTAGCTAAAGATTTGAGTGAGGTATTTTCGTGATTCATAGATGAGTCTTCACATATGTATCATTGTGTTGTTTTCTGCAATTTTGTGCAAGGACTAAAGGACCACGGTTTTTTTCGAACTCCGAACGTCGAAAGAATGAATGAGCTTCAAAATCAAAGTACACGTCAACTATGCTTGGGTTTCATTCGCCTGTAATCAATTTAAAATCTCAGAATTGACATACACGAAAGCTTCAACCAACGATATCATTACCATCTACGCCAGACCACTTGGCTTGAGCACAGGACAGCTGTTCTCTATCAAAACATAATATGGTTCTGTTTTTGTGAGGGAATGCAAAAATACGAAAGTGATCGATTTACACCACAAATGATTGTAGTGGCCTCAATACCCGCAGTCACTGAAAATGCTGGGTACTCAGGCCCTAATACCAGTAAGAGGTTTTAGGTAGGCCTCGACTCATACCAAGGGTGGAGCTGTGCCCTCAACACAGTGTCGCATTGGTATTATCGTAATGTAGCAAATATGCGATGAAAAGATGTATTCTTGCGGGAAACCCGCCCGTGAACTTAAGTCTATACGACAGGCATTCACGCTAATCACAGGACACATCTGTACATACTCGTATATATACATGCAAGACTGCCATGGCTTACTCGTATCCAGGAAGTATCATATGTGACCTAATTACTTACTTATTTACTTTAAGTGGCGCTACAGTCCGGAATGGACCTGGGCCTCAGTCAGCAAGCTTCTCCAGCCAGCTCGATCCCTGGCTAGCTGCCTCCAGTTTCGCACGCTAAGTTGACTGAGGTCTCCTTCCACTTGCGTGCGCCACCTGAGTCTTGGCCTTCCTCTACTGCGCTGTCCCTTGGGAGCGGATTTGAAGACTTTTCGGACCGGAACATTGGTGTTCATACGCTCTTGGTCTTGCCCTCATTGACCGCTAAACCCGTTTTTGCCGCTTCCGTCTCAATACTCGTAAAAGAGCCACTGACATCACGCTGCTTTCTCCTGATTATGTCAATATCGTCGGCGCATGCGAGTAGTTGGACGGACTTTTGAAAGGTAGTGCCTCTTGTGTTTGCTCGTGAGTTTTGCACTATTCTTTCAAGTATCGCATCGCCTTGTCTAAATCCTTTCTGGACATCAAAGGTCTCGGTGAGATCTTTACCGACCTTGATGGAGCAGCATGCAAGGATGCCGAAACTAGACATTGCTCTGTTTAGCTCGTCCCTATAGATGCTGTCATACGCGGCCTTAAAATTGATGAATAGGTGGTGTGTATCGATCTAAAGCTCATGGGTCTTCTCCAAGATCTACCGTAGTGCGAATATTTGGTCGATGGTGGACTTTCCTGGCCTGAAGACACACTGATATGGACCTATCAGGTTGTTGATGAACGGCTTCAGGCGTTCACACAATACGGCGGATAAGATCTTATATGCGATGTTAAGGAGACTGATGCCTCTGTAGTTGGCGCAGTACAGAGGGTCTCCTTTCTTGATAATCGGACAAACAATGCTGAAGTTCCATGGAGCATACTTTCGTCCGACCATATTTTACAGATGAGTTGGTGTATGCTCCTTATGGTGTATGGTGTGACAAAAGTTTGAAAATGCAAAGAAAGTTCAAAAGTAAGTTCGAATCGAACCTTCGCAGAAACGTATCCCGAAACTTCTCAGCAACTCTAACGCAGTCAGCATCCTGTCCCTAGGGAAACTGATGAACTGGGTTTTACTCGGCTCCTCCAAGAAATCCTTGGATTGATGAAGAATGCCGGCAAGCACATGCAGCTAAACAAGAAAAGTGTTAAACCGCACTTTAACGAAGGATGAAAATCGATCGTCTTCTTTACAAGAAAAGAGACAAGAAGAACATTGGCTTCTCTAAAAGAGAAAAAAAAAATTCCTCGAGAAGCTTGGGATTAGAGATATAAAGAAGTTGTACTTCAGAAATAACGTACGGAAGTTTACCAAAGAGAAAAAACGAATGTGTGATTGTAAGAAGGCCCATACAGAAGACTGTAGAGCTGAAGAAGGAAACATTGTATCAGAGTTACAGAAGGGTCGGGGTATAACGATTGACTTAATATCGGCGACGAAGTCCAACATCCCACTGACAGGAAGAAAGCAATATATTAGCTGAAATTCATCAAAACAGTTGGCCCTGATGGCCTACCAGCCGAGGTTACTAAAGCTTCTGAATTTGAATTTATAGAAAGTTTACACCAACTGGCAGGGAAACCCTTTGCGCCAAGATTACATGCAAGACCTTATGTACTCGTAAATTAAATTATGCGAACGTCTGAAACCTTTCATCGACATCCTAATCCTAAAGTCTACAATCGATCAAAACATTTTTAGAGACGAGCAGCAATATATCATATTTTATAGAGCCACGCTTGGCTTAGGTATCCCTGACAAACTCATCCTTCTGTGCGGAATTTCATAAGAGAACGCACTCTGTTACGTTAAAGTTGTAAACTCCGCAAGCATAACTAAACTCGTTTTGAACAAATTATTTAATGAAATGTTGATCTGAGTGCATGAAACGGCACCCACAACAAGAACGTGCGCAACTTTGTACTTCATACTCGGTCCAAAGTTTGGTAGCCAGTTTCGCCCTGTGAATGTGCATGTGGCTCACGTTACTGTGCTCCTCTGTCATGTCTATTTCTATCGGAGTCACCATCGTCTAGTGTACGATTTTCATGAACCGCAGTATCGGAGACCTCCCATTGTTACCTCACTGCGTGGTGAGTCGTGATTGTCTTATGTGTCCTTTGTACTGACGAACCCGCTCTGCACAACTAACAGGTCTTGGTCGCTTTCGGTCTATGTTATGTTTTTCCAAACTCACAAATTTTGTAGTTGAGTCTCTTAGGATGATTTAAAGTTCACTTAATTAGCTCTGCAGTGAGATACATAAGAATCATTTCGATAGTACAAGTAGAACAAGAGTTATGAGTTCTAGCGCCTGACACTGACTGAGCTCTAGCGTTAATATCGGCCCCTTTCACTGACTGCACATTCGCGGGAAACAAATGTCATGTACCAATCCGTTGGGGTGAGACCACGTTATCATATGGTATGTCACATGTTATAGTAAGTACCAGTACGATACTTTAGCTACAGTTAGCTTCGCACCGTACACGATTTCATTACATGAAAGTTGAGTCCGCACCTCAGACGAACCTCGATTAAGATGTTCATCGAATTCACATCCAAATTAGACAAGGTGACGTGCTGTCATCATATAACATCAACATCATAATTGAAAGAATTGTGCGCAGCTCATCAGTTAACACCGGAACCTAAGCCTTCAAATAGTCTGTATGACTGCTTACTAGCTTACGCCGATGATAACGAAAAGATTGTAAGAACACAGCAGGCTGTCATCGGTGCGCTCGCTGGTATTAAAATATAAAAATGATTTAAGCGGTAAATAAGGGAAACACTAAGTATATGCTGTCAACAACGATATAACATTGACGAATTAGATACAACGTCACACTTGACAGCTATAATTACGAGGTATAAATACAAGGTTGTTCGCCAATAAATTCTGCCAACAACGCCTCAGCGGAATCTTGTAATCTAATCAGACGGAACAAAACAGCATAAAGTGACTTCACCTAAGGTGGAGCGCACAAGTAGAAGCTGATCTTAATCGACTTGGAGTGCGCAGCTGGAGGAAACTAGATAAGGTCCGAGCTAACTGGAGGGGCTTGTTAGTTCAGGCCCACTCCGAACTGTAGCGCCACTTTATACAAATTTTATCATTTTCCTGAACTTTATGTGAATTTTGTTTCTGCTTGCAAGGCATCTCTTTAATCACACTTTTTTGGTTCAGTCTTTGTAATTCGAAATAGGATTTCTTATAGAACTCTTACGAAACCATCGGTAAAGATCCGACCAATGTCAACATCTCTTTTTAAAAAAGCGTATAGCGCTTTGGAGGTGTGCGGCATGACAAATTTAATTGAAAGAAGTTTGCTGGTATAGATTACGCCCTTGTAATAAGCTTCGTTTCAGAAAGACAAACGCCTTTTAGTGATACATGACTCAAGCCAGGTCATTCTCTCCTTTTCTTTAGGAAAACAATCTCTGATTTGAGAGGGCTGGCTTGGCAAGATAAAAATTATTCTTCCCGTTTTTGATATAGAGAATGTTGAAGTGTTGCCATCGGCATAACTAGATGTATGCCCCTGTCCAAGAAGTCTTTCACGGCCTCATTCGTTACTAGATGACAGGTACCACCTACGGCTTGCTGTGTTGTTCAGCTCATTTCCAGCTTTATTAAAAGAATGTGGCTTTGTGTTGGCTCCAGTAAGGTTACCTGAAAAATTAGTCTAAAGAATGAGATATAGAGTCTCTATTCTCGACATAGTGTAGCTGTTGTGAGAATTTCTGCGTGCTTCTGCGATTTCGCCTCGATTTGATTTCACCTAATGAGAGTTTGTTTTCGCCTAATTAGGGCATTCTGACGCTTGAATAGAAGCTACGTTGCCAAATTTACTCAAAGACTGTAGTGTTAAAATTGGTAAGAAATACAATTTCGTCTGACTAGTTTAAAGGAATAGTCTATATTGAGCTACAGCCGATAATGGCTGTCAGCTTGTAAATACAATACAATAGCAAAGCAAAACGACATACTATGTGACCCAGCTTTTACATGACATCCTTCCTACGTTTTACCGTTATTCTTTTCACCAAGGTCAACAAATAGTGGATCCGGCACTGCAACGCAAAATTCCATCTTGTAATGGAGAATACGAACAAATACATACAAAGATACACAAAGTGATACTGAAATGAAAACTTGGAAAGATTTGACAGGTGAGAGTGCGAAGTCGAAATGATTAGGAAACATGAAACCAAATATGCATAGAGAAGTTGCAATGCAATATTTCCACAGAAAGGATACTCTTTGAGTCTCAAAGATACAGACTAGAACGCATGTGTCTGGTTAAATGAAAAGTTTTACCAACTGTTGAGTTGTTATTGTCTCATCTATCGATTTTAATTTTAGCTTACGAGTAATTCGCATGTTTTTATTTTTTATTATGTCCATTAGTCTTACAATTTCCCCTAACGTCTGAGTGTTCAGGTAGATTTTAGAGATAATGGACAGGGCTTAATTACCTTTGAAGTTGCCAAAGCTCAAGTGTGTTATGAAGTTTTTTATACCCATATAAATGCAAGATTTACATTTCACTTTCAGCTGGGATAAGCTACAGTGAATTGAGAGACGAACAGAGACCTACATGATTCGAGTTGTTTCGGGACATACCGACCTTCACATTTTGATGTGTCTCAAGCCATCAGTGCATATAGGGATGAATTCGATGCTCGAAAGTGCTATGCTCATCAACTCCTCCATGCTCTTGATTGAGACACTGAAGCTGGTTCCCAGAATAAAGAAATGGGACAAAGACCACCACAGGTATGCGGCGAAAAGTAGATCTGATATATAAGTAACCTACTTCCAATTGATGAAGAAGCCGTCTAGTATAGAAGAGGTTGATTTGACTATCAAAAAGGTGGAGAACAATGAGGCCGCCGGATTCTTTAATCAGTGGGTGAATGAAAGACTGCGAAGGGGCTGGACTATCAACACTTTTTGCACCAACTTCAAGAAATACGATGATAAGGCTTGTAAGAACTAGAGAGGCATATCCCTGCGGTATGTTGCAGGGGTATCAATTAAGGGATTTTTAATAAAGGAACTGGGCCTCCATGCTAGTTGCCGCCGAGGTAACTACCCAGCCATGGAAAAAAAAATGACAGTTACGAAGCAGAAACACTTTTCGAATATGGACGGATCTAGTTCTCACAATCCCTCCAAACGAATCAAGAACAATGAACTTAGGACATGCACGTGGGATGTTAGGTTCCTCTATAGGCCAAGTACAGCCGAACAACTACAAGTGGCTCTGGATTGCAGATATCCGATCGGATGGGCCGAATAAAGGAGGATGAAAAACTGTGACATCTACTATGGCGATTGTTATCGGCGGCAGAAGTAGTACCTATTCGGATGTGGATTTGTTGTGCGAGGCCAACTTGGAGAACTACTGATACATTAACGTTCCGTGAAGCCAACATCGATTACTTTATAGCCAAGGTACGGTTGCGAATATTCGTAATGCTGTCAGGAACTTCGACTTTAGAAGGCTACAATCCCAAGAGATCCCCAAATCGTGTTCCCATCGAATCTCTCATTATCTTTCAAGAGGCCCACTGCCGCCAGTAATGTATCGACAAATGTCAAAAAGCCACCACCATGATGAAAACCATTAGATTAGTGCCGACAAGCACATGAAATAAGCAAGATTCATACAAAGCGGCGGTGCATAAAGAATTAGAGCTGGTGACGAGCTCAATAAGCAGAAGAGAGAAATGAACACCCACTTCTAAGGAGGAAAAAGAAGGAGCATCACAAGCATGCGATCTAGGATATTGAGAGAACCCAGTACAGAAATGAGATTCGGATGTTTTACCAAAAGGTATAAAAAAAACAGGCCATAGACCCTGAACTGAACCTGTAGAGATGAACAAGGGAACATCGTAGTTGAGTCGCAGACGATGCTGAGGATTTGGAAAGAGCATTTCTTAGACTCTATAACGGCGATGACGAACCAAATACCCCTGGTCAGGCAGAATGAACCTTTCAACCTGGACGATGATAACCAACAATTCCGTCCACGCGAAGTGAAGATAGCAATATCTAAGCCGAAGTTCAACAAAGCTGCTGGAGCGGTAGGTCTGACCGCGGAGCTCTTCAAAGCGGCAGGTGATGACTTGGCAACGAGCAAACACCAACTCATCTCTAAAATTTGGTCGGACGAAAGTATGCCCCATGAATGGAACCACACCACTGTTTGTCCGATCCTCAAGAAATGAGACTCTCTGAACTGCACCAACTACAAAGGTATCAGTTTTGGCATCCCTGCCAAACTCGTCCGTCTGTGCAGGATGAGGATGGATAATGCACGCTGCTCCATCAAGGTTGGTGAAGATCTCACTTTGATGTCCAGAAAGGATTTAGACAAGGCGATGCGCTGTCATGCGATTTTTTCAACATCGTACTTGAAAGAATAGTGCAAAACTCACGAGCAAACACAAGAGGCACTATCTTTCAAAAGTCCGTCCAAGCGTGATGTCAGTGGCACCTTCACAATTATTGAAACGAAAGTGGCGAAAGTGCGTTGAACGGCCAATGAGGGCAAGACCAATTATATTTTATCGAGCGAAAGGGACACACAATACAGACGTTTCGGGCAGAACGTCACCATGGTCAATTTTAACTTCGAGTTAAGAAGTTTGTCTGCCTAGGCACCACGATTAATTGAAACAGCGACACTAGTGCTGGGATTATATGAAGAATAACTCTAGGTAATCGCCGCTTCTTTCGGCTAAGAAGGTAATCGACTTTAGAGTTTTATAATTCCAGTCTTGCTCTACGGAGTTAAGGCATGAATTAGAGTGCTTTTGGCTGTGTTGAGGGGGAAAATCTATGATTTTCGATTCTGTCTTCATAGACAATAAAATACAAGTCTATGGAAGAGATCCTCATCCAACTTAGCGTGCAAAACTGCTGAAGACAGGTTTGGTTCCAGACGCTGGTTGGCTGAGGTCAAGATCCACCCAGGACTAAAGCGTCACCTAGAGTCAAAAAGCTTCCCAAAATGATTCAAGATGAACTGTACATAAATCCTAAAGTTCCGCCATCTCCAGCTACGAATATATCAATTTTAATGCATTGCCCCATCCATTACTCACCAACAAAACGAAAGAAAGAAAAGAGGTTTCACCCAAACTATGTTCCCTCATCAATGTCAACAGATTGTTTTTTCTTGAATGGGAGTCCGACTTTTCCAACTGTATTCGAGTTTACACAAAAAGAAGAAACGAACAAAAACTGAAAGAAAAAAAGTCTCTTTCATTGAAAACCGATTTAACCAACTCCAGCTACCAACCCTCGAAACAAAACTCAAACTTCCTTCCACGGACAAAAAACCTAAATGACATATCAATTGCAACCACTTGTTGCACCAGCGGCAAGCACATCGTCCTATCGCTTAATCAAATCCATGACGGAATCTCAGCATCAACAAAAAAATACAGCAACCCTCCCAAACTTTCTACCACTTATCCAACTCTCATCCCTTCCAGAAAACGGAACAAAAAAGAAGAAGAAAAAAAATAACCATTCTGATCCACTAACACCTCATCAGTCTTCGGTGTGCTCTCTCGAAGTGGGACAAAAATCGTACAAGAAAAAACCGTTCGCTTTTTGCCCAAGTTTCCAGGCGAAAAAAAGGAAAAATCCTTCACCGATACGTTTATGTAGATACCACCTCAGTCATTCCCAATCTCCAACCCTTAAAAACGAAACCAATTGTGTGCTGTGTTACCAAAGATGACCTAACCACACGACACCCGGACCCGACCACCAAACCAAACCAAACCAAACCAAAACGAGCCCCAAACAAACTCTGCTGCATCTTTTTGTTGCGGGGCGCCCCAGCAAAAGCAAAAGCAAAGGCATCAGCCACTGGAGCAGAAGCAGGAGCATGAGTAAAACGACGACGACGACGATGATGATGATGATGATGGCATTGGCACACTTTCCACACAATCGAGTACGTGGCGCAATTCTGCAAGGATCACATTGGGAAAAAATCCTTTGAGTTGAATCCGAGTACTTCTACATACTCATTCCTAAAGTTTGGGGCAAACAAAAAAGCTAACAACAACAACAACAACCAAAATCTACATCGTAGTACATTAATCCCTCCAACACAACACATCATACTCGTCGCAATAGTAGTCCATCGAAAAGTGTGATGCGATTGCAGGGATGCTAGCTGTTCTGTCCACTTTCTCGATTATTCACTTTCCTGGTTGCCCACCGATTTTTCCGTCATTGCACCGACCGTGCTATCACTTTTTTATGCGCGCCTTATTCTCATACCCCTGTCAAGTCTGCACATGCCCTCGTGAGGTATAAAGCAAAAACATAGGGAGGGCTACAACTCTGACTACAACTTCGGTTTTAGCTCCGACTCTGGCTATGACCGCCACTTTGCTTCGGTCTCGTTCGGTGTATGTGCGGTGATTTTCAGGTGCAAAGGAGAATTTTCCGCAATATTCCCACAGAGCGTGGAAGTTTCTTTTTTGTGAATGTTCGCGATTGCATGCTTACATTGCGGCTACAATATTGACAAGAAAATAAAACGGCTAAGGCATAGACATATACCACATACCACATGCCATACCACCTACCATACTCTACTCTCTCGGAGAGTTTTTTTGCAACTCCAAGGAGTTGTACGTGATGGATGCAGTGTAATGAAGGAAAGTTACTTCTACGTAACATACACTCGATGGTTTTGGAGTAGAAAACGGAAGGAAGTTGCCAATAGAAAATGGACACGACTTCCGGTAACAACTGGAACAGTCGTTGGGTCAATTGAAATGTACATGTGTAGCGGTAAGAAAAGGGACATGGACGGAAGTGCATTAGGACGATTTTCTTTGTATGAGGACAACTGACAATTGATTTCAGAGCTGCAATATAAGGTTATTGCGGGAACCACTCTTTAAAATGGTCTGAAGCACAGCGTGCAATTGGAATTCGAAATCCCTGGGTGACGAAAAAATGATTTTAAAAAAATTGTAAAAAATAGGGCATAATTTTAGGCGTTAGCCCAATTTGTGCGTTTCTACCTATTACACGTTGAAGGGATTATGTTCGTTCGCTCCACATGTCCTAAACCTCTCGACGACAATGTTACTGCCCACCTCAAAAAGTTCGCTGTAATACTCCTCCCATATTCCAAAACAATTGTGATAAAGAAAGAAACAGCGCTTATTCCAATGCGGATTCGCCATTTAAGGCCTACTACGGCATAAAGTCTTGAACTTTCGACTCGTCAGCAAGCATTATCACAATCCGCATCAATGCTAAATTCGCTGACATTAGCAGAAGACAAGGACGACATCACTAAATACGGTTTCTACGTGCTCCACCTAGTCCATACCTAAAGTCGCAGCAATGGTCTTCTACTTGTGGTTGAAACGATGTAGAGTTGCAAAAAGTACCGCGTGCTGTGACCCTAAGAACGGCTTGAGAATGTTGTTGTAACCTATGCTCTTAAAGCCAGTTTCAAATTGGTATCAGAAGAATGACGGAGAATGTTGGTTAGGCGTATCCTGGCCCCGTAAATGAATCGGCATTCAATGGAAATTGAATTTTCTCGACAAGTGTTCACGTAGAACACTAGATACAGACAGTGTTCCAAGCAGGCAAAATTGATTCGTATCACCAGATTGTTGCAGTCAAGGATTGAATGCAGATTTTCCAAGCGCCACAAAAAAGAAGGACAACTGTAGTTTTCGAAGTCTCTCATCAAGTACCGAAGACCTGTGGCATCGTTGCCTACATGTCATCATAGTCGCCCCAACTGATGTGCTGGCTTTCGTCTGACCACCACAAAGAAATCTTCGGTTTGCTTAAGAATGCTGGCAAGCAAATGCAGCTTAACAAGAAGTCGGCGAGCGTCGTGAAGAACATCGATTTGTCCACAAGAGGAAAAAAGAGCACGAGGAGCACGTGAAGCACCCGATTGAAGATGGTGCGAGGCTGTAGTCCGGGAATAACAAAAGAAATGAACATCCCGCCATCAAGCTGAATAGATCACTCAATTTGCCAGGTCTACAAAGAAGGAGACCCCTCAAATGCGCCAACTATAGAGGTACTCATATAATCTCCTAAATATCGCACACATGATGTATGTCAGAAACATTTATTTGAATGTCACAGCCTGTTTTGGTCCCTTTTCTTGCCACGTCTAGTTTTGGCATTACTATCAAGCTTGTCTCTCTGTACAAAATTACCATTTGGATTGCTCGCTGCTCCGTCAAAGTGGGTAACAACATCACCATGCTGTCGAAGGAACAATCATATAAAAATCTATGCAACTGCCAAAGTACACCGATGATATGGACTTAATTTGAATGGCACTGCGGTAAATAATGGCAAAACTAAGTTAATGTTGTCAACAAGAGGGGACATATGTATGACATCGATGAATTTGACACAACGTCATAGCCTACAGCTATAATTAAGAGGCGGTAAGGGACACACTCGTAGTCTGCCTTGGATCTGTTAGAATTTTGTCAACAATACCTAACTCATCGGAAATAAAACGAAGAATCATTCTTGCCAATCGTTTCTTTGGGCCGTGAAGGCCCTATCTCGAAAAACACATATCCGGGTCCGTTTGCATTGACAGGCTTTGGAGGAGAAGATTCAACGACGAACTATAAGAGCTGTACAGTGACATGGACCTTGTTTTAAAACTACACATCTGCCGCCTGAGATGGCTAGGACATGTATGGTGGCATCAATGTACAACAATGATTTGGCCCAAAGAGCCTTAATTTGTAGGAACAACGCAGTAGAGGGAGACCTTGCCCTAGATGACACGCACACGTAAAAAGAGACCCCGACTGACAAAAAGTGCGCAATTGGAGGGAACTACATATAAATATAGAGGAATGCTGATTTTCCCGTCATTCTACATTCCTTAGACCGACATAACGTCGAATAGCACGGCAGTAAAATCGTCAATCTGGTTAAGATTCAGTTAAAATTTTTTCGAATTTCTTCACATAATGTTGAAGAAACTAGTCCCTGCAATTTTAATACTGAGCCACGTTGCTGGTGACCGATAGACCTCAGGGGGAAAGGCAATGTTTATAGTTCCCTATCCCGCTGTTGCATTGGTTAGCTGGTCATAAGAATAGATAAAGTACATACGAGCTTCTGCGAGCAAAATTCTGTGTTTGCCCGACATGCTTTTACGTGGTGTTCTCCCTAATGGCACGAACACTCTGCATCCCTTTACTTACTAACATACTTAACGGGCTCCTAAAGCCTTCCATTCTTTGCGTTTCCTGGCATGCTGATACCAGTTATCCAGAACAAGCGTTGTGGCATCCGCGGTGGATTGGTCTTTATGACTGAGGTTCTGCCTTGCTTGCGTGTTGAATCTTGGGGCTGGGAATCGAAGATCCTTTTAGCTGGAGGATTATTGTCCTTTCGCTAGATGTGGCCGAGCTAATGTAGTCGACGTGATTTGGCTTTTTGGATTACATTCACAACTTAATACAGCCCATAGAGCTCGCGGTTGTATCTTCTTATCCATTCGCCCTCCTCGCACACAAGACCAAAAATTCTTCTTTTCTTAAAGGAGTCCAGTATCAGTTCCCCCTTCCTGCTTATCGTTTAGCACTCGGCGCCATACAGCAGAGCTGGCATAATAAGGGTTTGGTAATGCATATTTTTTGTCGTTTGAGTTAGGAGTTTTAAACTCAATTGTTTTGCCAGACCGAAGTAGCAACGGTTTCCTAGGGTAATTTTTCGTTGTGTCTCTACTAGGGTGTTATTCGTGGAGTTCATGTTTACTCCGCGGTAGGTGAACTCCTTAACTACCTCGTAATTGTTACTATTAATAGTGACGTTTTGTTCTAGGTGGTGGACAGATCCAGGTTTGTTTGTTGATTGCATGTACTTAGCCTTGTCCTCGTTTAAGTCAAAGTCAAGAAATTTTGCCAGTTTTTTAATCGCTGTAAAAGCTTCTATATCACGGCATGCTATCAATATCGTCCGCGTATTCCAGTAGCTGAAGGACCTGTGTGAAGATAGTGCCCTCTGTGTTGACACATGCCCTGCGCACTTTCTGCTCAAAAACGAGATTGTAGAAGTTATATGATAGCGCATCTCCTTGCTGAAATCCGGTGCACGTTTGAAATAGTTTGGAGGAGCTACTTCTAAATTGTCACGCGACAAATTTGGATCAATTTTACCGGGATCTCAAATTCGGACATCGTCGTACAGAGATCTGCTGACTATGAATACTATCATATGCGGCTTTGAAGTCGATGAATAGGTGGCGAGTCTCGATCTGAAATTCGTTGGCTTTTTCCAGGACGTGAATCAGTGTGAAAATTTGGTCTGTGGTCGCCGTGCCGGTCCAGAAGCCATACTGACACTTGCGCTGATTAGTGGGTTCCAGAAGGCTTTAAGATGTTCACACAGTACGTTGGATGAGATCTTGTATGCGACATTAAGGAGCGAAATGCCTCAATTATTCTTGCAAGACATAGGATCGCTTTTTTTGTATATGGGGCATATGCAGCTGATAGTACAGTCATCCGACATGAATTCACCCAAACTTTGTTGATGATTTTGTACATGCGCCCGACCAAAGTATTTGAGCAGCTCCCCTGGTAGGCCAACAGAGCCTGCGTCCTTTTTGCTGTTAAGCTTTTTAATAGCTAAGCCGATTTCTTCTATACTGGGTGGTGAAACTGGTTCTTCATTGGCTAGATGTGAGTTCTCTTCTTGCCCTATTACTCCCTCTACATGATACCTATTTAGCAGTGTGGCCCCCAAGTGCGAGTGGGCTATACTGGAAACTCATCAGTGTAGCCACAACTAGATCAAACTCCCAAGCAACCAAGACTATATTTTGAGTCCGATGAAAATTTATTTCGTAAAACAATGGACGCATAATGTGCAATAGAATTATACTCGTAACTATGTAGATCAAGAGAACCCCTTTCGGTAATAAGTCCTTTGATATGACAAAAGTTGCTAGAAAACCGACACCATTTTGGAGGTGATCGATATTATATGATTAGTACAATGGAGTAGTCTAGTGAAAATGATACTTAGTTAGGTATAGCTTCATTGGAGATCGGAGGATGGTTAAAGGCTGTGCGCTCTTAAAAAGAACAGTGGTTTGGCGTGATCCGGTAGGAAAGACATCGCTTGCATAACAAATCTCTGATAAAGAGTTCTATTGAGCGTTACACAGAGATCCGACCAACATGCAGTTGAGACTGAATGCTGCCCCTTGAGTCAATCCCGTTTACCACCACTCACTATGCAGTGAAAGCAGTCAGCATCAGCAACCTGTCCATTAGCAACATTCAATATCATTAAAAAAGCCCAATGAGTGCTCATTTTTTCTGAACGTGCATTGAATTAATCTCAGTCGATTTCGATCGTATCAGATCTTCGTTATTGGTATTCGCAAAGTTGAAGCTCAGCCCTTTATTAAATGCTCTTCAGGCTGATACGTTTAAATGAGAAGTAACTTTGTCAATTGTAAGCATTAAAGCTACTCTCACTCTTCGCAAGGATTTTGGCTCGGCAGCGTGGGACGTGCTAGGAGTCAGGATACTTTTTAAAGTTGGAGACAACTGATTTATAGCTGCTTGCAGTATAACTATAGATATACCCGCGGTGCGAGGTATCTCAAAGGCAAGATGTAGGTATCAGCTTATCGGGGTTTTTCTACTTAGCTCACTGCTGATCTGATTATTTATCAAATGTAGGTCACGCATGAGAATGAGTGTGATCGCAGAACGTTTGAGTCTTTTTGGTTCTAACTGACTGAGTTAAGCTGGGGCTATAGTCGGGGGTAGATCTGGCTCTCAGTCAACAAGCTATATCTATATCCAGCTCCATCTTTCGGTAGCTGCCTCTAGTTTCGTACGTTTGGTTGGTTGTGGTCCCCCTTCCACGTAAATCGCTTTCCTCCTGTACGACATTGTCCTTCGGGAGCATATTCGAGGGCTTTTCAGGCAGGCCAGCCATTTCTGTCGTTAAACTAACCGTCTATCTACGAGTATCACTTCAACAATTTTCCTTTCAAGAGCAACCTCATCCATTTTTTATAATGTTCATGCCTCTGAATGAGTATCTCTGCATAATTTGTTCGATATTTATGCCCATCTGTAGCGAAAATCAGGCAGCCATTGTAAGATAAACATTTTCGACCTAGAGGAACTTCCAAACAAAAGATAAGGTGAAGATCTATTTATTATTGATCCCCAAACAGTAGCAACATCTGACAATCAAGTAGACGATTCCTGCTATCAAAACGCAGCACCTACTTCCTTCAGAGTTTAGATCGGCAGCGATAATATACTTATAATGCAATAAATCCGGGGTAAGTCTTACAACTCTACTCAGAAAACTAGGCTACATGTGTATGGCCCATATGGCCCATAAGGTTAAGACCTCCAAGTTCAATAGACGTCATCAGTTAGAGGACTTTCTTTTCAGAGATCATTTAGTTTGCTTGCTAACATCTCAGAAACAAGAACTCAAAATCAGATTTCACTGCAATTTTAGGGAATATTAAGGTTCCCCCTCCACTATCACATACTTTACTTTCACCGTATTTGAATAATCTTAAGTATCTGCACGATATGAAAATGCATATCTACTGCAGCGGTAATTCCCCGAAGTGTAGCTCCGCATTCGCATTCCGAGTGGTTTACCCAAAATAGAGTGAATCAAAGGCAACCATCGTTTGGCTGCACACATGCAATTGAATTGGCCAATCCGCCTATAAGTCGAGAGGTGAAATTTATTCATTTCCTCATCGTTTTCCAAGTACGAAAAAAAGACGAGCCACCCTCCCTATAACTCTATCACAAGCGACTGCTAAATTTTCCTTTTTCTTTTCGTTTCCAGCTTCAGCTATTCATCCATCCGAGTTGCGAGTGGTGGTATGGATGGCAACCAGCAACGTGGCTCAGCTGCTACTATTGTACAACCGAATGACATGGAGCACAACCTCGGAGGTATTCGTAGTTATGGAATGCACCCATTCTCTAGCTAAATTGTCGAATAGAGTTCTCTTTTCGCTTTAGAGCCGTTTGTGGCGTTTTTGTGTGCAACAGCAGTCAGAAGCAAATGTAGGAGCAGGAGTTACATTTATATGTAGCAGCCTGGAATCTAGTGAGCTGCCAGGCTTTGGGAATGGGTTGAGGTACTGCTGGTTGTACGTCGAAGGACGTTTGTTTTGTTAGACCCTTTGGCTTGCAGCATGATGATTTCACTTAAAGCGTGTCGGTTGAGAAAGACTTTTTCGTCAATTTTTTTCGCTGCTACTGTTTAACCATTGGTATGGGTAAAGCGGCGGACTTAGCCGCCTCAGAATCATCAACCTATCCCTTCTATTGTAGAGGAGGGAGTGAGGGGACTTTTATTATTTGTTTACCTATCCGAAAAAATATGCATGATGATGCCTTTTGCGCGAAATGTGGCGACGAAAAAATCACTCGGCACTCAATTTTCGTGATCCGCAGCGAGGAGTGAACTATGCCGTTTCGACCGCTCGGTTTTGGCAGTTCCAGCGGAATGGGTAATAGGCCGGGCACATGTTTTGCACCGTTAGTAGTTTGTTCTTGTTTCTTGTTTCGCTAGAGAGGATGTTTTTTGTTTTACTTTCTTTGCTTGGAATCTATTGAGCGTGCCAGAAATTGCTGGTGTGTTGCTGGGTGATGTTTCTATGCTTCTATGCGCGCGGTCGGTTTTTTGCCGAATCGCCGATTTTTAGATAGTTGACGAGTGTACGGGGCATTGATGGTGATGTTGGGAAGGGATCCGAAACATGAGGAGAGTTTGGTTTTTTTTGTGGCACAGTGAGCTGAGGGCTTGAAAAATTGGATTAGTACCGGGTTTTTAAGCATTTAGCAGATTTTGTTACCATTTTCGGGAGCAATTTGTTTTATGGTCTTTGAAATGGTCCAGTGAATGTATTTGCTGTGTTTTTGGTCAAAAGCTCTTTGTGAAATGATGCTGGGTTATGAATTTTTATTTGGAACCGTTTTTGTTGTTCTTTTTGTGGTTTCCTTCTTTTTGGTAGAATTTGTATTTGGATTTGCTTGCTGCTGTTTGGTTAGAGGGCAGAATGTTGAGAGAGTACCAAGTGGACTGAAGCTATTCTGTTTGATGCTTGAGATGGAAACATTATTCACGCTAGGATCAAGTGGGACTTGATAGGTACTTGGTTTTAGCTGAAGTGGTAGTGCTGGAGCTGTTTAAAGTTGGAAAGGGGAAAATATTATTTTTATGAGTTTTCAAGATAACTTTACAGCTTCCTAATTTGTTGAGGCTTTTAAATGAAGATTTAAGCTCTTGGTCAAAGACTAGGTCTAAGAAAGCGAAACAAAAAATTGAATTTTTGAGAAAGTGGGTAGTGTACAAGTACTTGATTGAGGTGTGTGCCAGAATAAGCTTTCAGTAGTTCATGTGGTAATAAATCATTCAATTGACTGTGTGAGTGCAAAAGAAGGTCATCGGAAAGGGATTGATTTCTGAAGCAAGCCCCCGAAAGATAAGATTGCCCTTGACTCAGAAATTGACTATCTACAATACTTAATTAGTGTTTACATTGAGCAGGGCTATTCTTACTTTTTAATTAAGGAGGCGCTGCAGCTCGGTGTGAACCTGGGCCTTAATTAACAAGCCTCTCAAGTGAGCCCAGTCTTTAGTTAACTGCCTCCAGTTACGCACTCAATATCAGCTGAGGTCCCCTTCTACTTATGCGCTCCACATTAGCTAAGGGCCCCCTCTATTGCGTTGCTGCACTAAGTAAGATTTAAATACTCCACGGGCAGGAGCATTAGTGCCCATGCAAACGGTACCGAATATTTTTCGAAGAATTTCCCTTCGGTAGAGGATGTCTTCATCCCGTTTGGACTAGGTCAATACTTCTGAAAAATATAGTGTGGTGATAAAAGTCTTATATAGAGTGTCCTTAGTTTTTTGGGAAGGAGCCTTACTTCTTGCCTACCTGCCTACTTACCTTATTAACCGAAAGAAACAGCAATTGGCAGTAGTGATTTTTCGTTTTATTTCTGATGAGATGTTGTTGGCAAAATTTATAGCAAAGCTAAGCTAAATTTAGTCCCTCACTACCTCAAAATTATAATGCTATTAGGAGTAGGTCTTTGGCGGCAATTCCACTGACTTAAACGCACTGTGTGGTGTGGTGCTGCCTCAGAAAGTGTTACGAGGCTCTTCTTTTTGATTGCACATATTTTTAGGATCTGACAGCCCTGAGATGTGGTTTCAATAAAACTCTTCTACTGCTGGGAATGCTTCCACCACAGTGGATACGAATTAAAGGAATTTAGAAATTAATTACCGTCCATGTCTAAGCAATTTTTGAAAGAAAAAGTTAAAAAAAACTAACTCATCAGTATTTTGCGAGTCAAGTTGGGTGGCCATGGTGTAGTGGTATTAGCCATCGCTTCTCACTCGCAGGTTCGAATCCTACTCATGACAAGTTTTTCATTTGTGTAATTGGAACTCAGTGAGAAAAATCTGCGTGAAAAGGCATACCACTGGCATGTAGATTTTAGCTGTTGTAGAGTTTCCAGCACAAAACAACCGTTAAAATTGATAACCTGAATCATTCCGAGTGAAAAAAAACTCTCCATCCTATTCGGACTCCCACCCCTGGAGAGTCAATATCGAAACCAAATATGTATACCTACATTTTAAACCACTACATCACAGCAACGCTTTCCTTTCGTCTCCTTCTATCTTTCTACCCGCGCCCTGTCAACAGTAGAAGGGTATCATAACTACCTTAGGCGCGCGTAAAAAGTAAATATTTTAGTCGAAATACCACCTTGATCAAAAAGGTGGAATTTATTCAGAAAATTAAAAATACAAGTTAATCTATCTAAATCTATATTGTCCTCTTCATAGTAATCCCCATCGACTGCAACACACTTATGCCAGCGCTTGATCCAATCCTCGAAACATTTTTTATATTCGGTTTTCGGTATGTCCATCAGTGCTTCCTGCGATTCCATTACCTTCTCTCAGTTGCTGAAACGCGTTCCCCGTAGTGGTTTTTAACTCGATTGAACAGGGAGCCAAATCAGGTGAATTCGATGGCTGTTATATCGTATTTGTTGCACTTTTCGTCAAAAAAATACGAATAATGATCATGGTGCAAAATCCACGAGTTTTCTGCCCACAATTCTGGTCTTTTTCGGCGAATTGCTTCACGCAAACGTCTCATAACGCCCAAATAATATTCTTTGTTTAATGTCTGTTGGTTATTGACCAACATTTCATCTGCTTCATCAATGTTTTCGCCGGTTTTCGATGGTCTGCCACTGTGTTCATCATCTTCGATTGACTCACGACCACTTTTGAACCGCTCGTGCCAATGGTAAACGAACGTTTTTTTTTAGAGAATCGTTACCGAAACACTTTTCTAACATTTCCAACGTTGGCGCACCATTGAATCCGTGTTTTACGCAAAGTTTAATACAAGTTCGTTGTTGCAAATTTAAATTCATTTCTAAAATTGTAAAAAATCGCCAACACACTCAGAGATAGATTTACTCTTGGCTACGTAACTTTTGCAAATGTCAAGCTATGATGCTAAGATTTAGAGGAAATATCAACAACAGATGTACCAACTTAACAGAAAAAAACAGAACTCAAATCGGAACAATGGGAGCGCCACACGGTGGTGGGAACTCTTTCGTCAAGGTGGTAACGCCCCCGTTCATATATTTTAAAAGATGTTAAGGCATAATGCTCTTAAATGAGCCCGTATTTGTGAAGATGATGCTGATGGTTACTTGGGAAATATGATCTTTCACAACTTTCGTTCTTACTTAGGCGGCGCTACAGTGCGGGTTGCAATTGGGCTTCAACAATTCATCTATGTTGTTAGGACAATTTCCCACCAGGGCTCCCTAGAGCCTCAGTTCCAAGTTGACTGATGTCCCATTCCTCTAAGATGAAGTCGTCTTTTGCTGCGTTTGCCTTAGGATTAGACTCGAAAACTCGTTGGGCATGAACTGCAATGTTCGTTTTCTTAACATAGCCGACGATTTCAAACGTTCGATCTGTAGACGCCTGAAAAACAGGAGAGGAGTCGTAAGGATTTTGTTTGTCTTATGAGAGAGAGTGCCACTCAACTTCATCTTAGTCATGGGGATAAAACTTTCTGTCGCATCCTTCCAGGGTGAATGATTCATTCTTGCTGGCAGCGATGTTCTGACTTTCATCGCTGTTGCACAGTTTTCAGAAGTAGTCTTTCCATACTCTCAGCACAGATTGCGACTCTACCACCAGTTGTTTGTGTTCATCTTTGCAGGGTTTCATTTTAGCTGACATGTTCATTTTATTTTCTTGCTTGCTGCTGGTTTGACAGTAGAATATCCTAAAAAACCCAGATATTTAATACGTTTTCGACGGTTGCTGCCTATACTTCACGAATAGCTTGACCAACATTGTTCTAAAGTGCCTTCATCGCCTTTGGATTGTTCGCATATTGTCTTTCAGTGGCACCTCACAAAAAAAAGTCCAACTGCGGCAAATTGCTGCTGCGTGGCGACCAAGACATACCAAAACAATTGTTGAATCGATTGCTGGCTTGTCTACCACGTATCCCTTAATATCTTGCAGGAAACAAAGCTCGCCCAAGTTTTACATAGCCGCCGAGATGGAATGCGCCTTATTTGAAAATATGAATTTTTGAGTCGTCAATTTCGAGCTGCTCTAAGGCCACAAGTTAGAAGCGGTAACGAAACAGGTAGTGATATTGTTTAAATTTCTGGGTCAATTGGACTTGCGCAGGCTAGTGCGTCTGAAAATCAGTTGCTGCTATCTCTGGCGTGTTAATGTTCTCGGGTTTAGGCGCACACATCCGGCAAAAGTTGCAATATTCTCCAACAAGTGCGCAGGATGAACACGGGAATATGTTCGGAACAATCAGCAGACCAGACCATTCTCACGAACTTTTTTTCACAAACTTTGGTACATTAGCTGTAGTTGGCGCATTCTTTCGACCGAAATTTATTTTCAAAATTCGCATTGTTTCGGCAACATGGCATACGCATTGGAGGTAAGCCTGCAATATTTCGCAAAGTTATTCAAGCGTAAATCGATCTACATAATTCAATTGCCATTGTTTTGGGAACATATGAGCTATTGGTATCCAGAAAAACATTTGATTCAAAAAGAAACCAAAAGATGGCCCACCTATGGATGAACGACAGGATGTTTCTAAACTGTGACCAGTGTTTTGTTTCTTGCTACGCACTACAATGTAACAAATCAGTTGCATATAATGCAGATGGGATAGGAGAGCTCAAAGTGCTTCTACAGATATATAAAGCAAAGCTTTGCGCAACCTCCGATTGCAGTCCTTCCTTTTGCTAATGGGTTACCAGATAAGAACGATAGGGAAAAAAGTCTAAATAAAACAACAACGTAGACTAAGGACTTGACATAGTCCCAGAGAAAGTAATTGAATGGTGCCAAATCGCATGATCGCAGCGGCCAATTGATGAAGGTTCGCCGTAAGATGACCCAGTCGCCAAATTTCTCCTCCACAACTGGGTCACTTGTATGGCATATAGCATACAGCTCGGATATATCAATGATATCGAGGTCTGACTACAGAAAGTTCGGTTAACATAGCTCTATACCTGAGACCATTGGCGGTAATGGTGTCTCCTTCCTCATTTTGAAAGAAATAAGGTCCGATGATGCCGCCTTACCATAAACCGCACCAAACATTCAATCTTTGTGGATGCATTGATGCTTGGCCGAACACTTGTGGACAGTGTTCGCTCCAATAATGGCGATTTTGCTTGTTAACACAGCCGCTGAGGCAAAAAGTGGCCTCGTACTAGTACATGATTTTTGGCCAAAATCCGGATGTCCGGCCAACATTTCCAGCACCCAATTGACGAACTCACTCTTATGTAGATTCAAATCCATGCGCAGAATAAGTCCGGTTGACTATCTGGCGATGCCCAATTCAGTGAATCTGCGCCGAATCGATATTGACCGATCCGAAACTCGCACCAATCTCTGTCTGGTTGGAGGCTTAAGGTCCAAAAAAGT
The DNA here is from genome assembly GCA_928272305.1 of Volucella inflata. Lineage (NCBI taxonomy): Eukaryota > Metazoa > Arthropoda > Insecta > Diptera > Syrphidae > Volucella > Volucella inflata. The sequence goes on from OV743719.1 coordinate 106,105,084, forward strand.
TTACTTACACTCAAACTTCTTCACGGTGCGACAAATTGCCTGCACACTGAAGCCATGATGACGACAGACCTCACGAACGACGAAATTCATGTTGCGGCAGCGTTAAGCGAGGCTTATATGAATATTTTGACAGCTGGATGTCATTGGTAACTTTGACAGCAACTGCAAGAACGTTCGTTGGTATCTGGTCACCCTTTAAAACTTCAACTATGGCGAAGAATGTGTGGAAGTCAACGTCTGAGTATTTGATCAGAAGGAAAGTGGAAGAAGTTGCTAGTTACAAGAGTCAGTCAGTCAATTATGATCAGTCTAAGAGTTTAACTGTGTCAGCAGTCTTAATGTGATTTAGGTGCGATGAATATTGCTGATTTAAAATATTAATGTGATCCCCACTTCCTTATAGATTGGGTGTAACAGGAGCAAGGTAACATCAGCCTGCGTCAGCCTCTACCTATATTTACAAATTGATCATGCTAAAGTCAGAATGAGAAGTTCTGGGCAGGAGCATGTTCAACAGCTTTCAGAACAAGGGAGGAAGAAAATCTATGGTGGATTTGGAACTTTTATTCATTTCTTATTTTTTCGAAAACTGAATCGAATATTCTTTCGACTTTTCTCCAAGTTCAGTGAGCATATGTCTCGAGAAACCCTGTAGGATGGTCTTAGTTACCTCTTCTTCGATGAAAAATAATAGTGAATGCTACCTCAGACTCTGAAGACTCTAATAAAGAAGAGGGGTACTAACGATGCCAAAGACGAAAAACATTGAAAAACCGCACCTCTCATACTGTTGCTACATTTGTCTTGAACAGGAAAAGAACAAATATAAATCTCTCCCACAACCAAACTTTTAGATGCAACTTTATTAGTTCCAAATCCCATTTCTATAAAAAAAAGAAACAGAAATCCTGCTGCTTGTGAAGCCGATAAAAAAAAGGGATCCTTCAACAACAAAGTTAGCAATAACATCGACTTGATTTTAGCCGTTGGGCCATTAAAACCCAGCTCATAGTTTGTATAATGGCACAGCCCTTACCACTTTGGTGTATCCTAGAACGAACATTATTCGACAAATTTATTCAACATGGTCTACGGATAACGTAAAATATTTTAGCACTCCCAACAGTGTTAACGTTACGACAAACAAAATTACAAGTACGAATAGGTACGGATATATTGGCATTGGCACAGACCTGCTGATGCTACGGCAGAGGATTTCCATCAAACGTCTTTACATCGACAGTGACTTGGGCTTTTACGCGCCCCTCGAGGGGTTGTCCGCATCCAAGTGCACCCCTCTTGATCCGCAAATAGTTTCCAGTTGCCGCTTGCCAGTTGCCAGTTGCCAGTTTAGCCTGAAATAAATTCAAAAACGGTTTTTACGCTAATTGTTTTTCCAGTTTAATGCAACTTTTTATTTTATTGAACCATTAAAACGCACCGTAGTACGAGAGTATCTGAGTATCTGAGGCAGTGCGTCCTTGCGTCCTTGTGTCCATTCGGTACAAGGGTGGTTAAGTTAAACTTTGCAATACTCGTACATAGGGTTGTTGGGTTGTCTTGTGTTGTCTCTAAGCTGGTCATGGACTCAACAAAGTTCTTAAGCATTCTTACATTTTTTGAGCTCTAAAATTGCCGTTGTGTTACGAAACCATCGATGTGTGTAGAGAAGGTGGAGAAGGAGGACTAGAATGTGGGGTGTGGGATGTGGGATGAGTTGAGCTTTAAGACCATCGGAGGTGGGCGAATTGACGGGTGGATTGGGTTGTTTTCTTTCTTTTTTCTTGTTCTTTTGGGGGTGCGAGTATGTGAGGAAATAGCGCGAGCGGGTCATGAATTTCCCATTTTTACAGCCTCATATTTTTCCGGGCGTTTTTACCCTAGAAAATAATAACGGTTAAACTTTTTAGTGTTGTCATTAAATTTTTCCGTGTAGTACGTTGTATCCACTTACAGTGCCAGTGGATGGCAGTGGTAGAAGCAGCAGCAGCATCAAAATAAGAGTACAACCACCCCCCAGGACCGCAGCAGTGTAGCATCCTGTGTATCAGTGTAAGAGTATCATCCTGTTGTTGTTTACTTGTATCCCTCCTAAGATGGCAGTTGCCATGTGATTGTAGTAGTGAGTGTTACTGTTCGTGTACTGTTATTTGAAGTTATTTCAAGTTTTAATATCGCTTCGCCCCGTTTGCGTTTGGGACAGCATCAGTAGCGCACCAAAAGATGCATGGGAATATCCATCCGTAGCGGGATGGATGCGCTACCGACCAGCATCACAGTACGGTCGGTGGGTATGGCGGCGGGAGAGGTCTATAAATTCCGATATTTCCTTTTTATATTGCAGAAATTTTTCTGCTGAAATTACGGAAATTAAAACCGAAATGACGACGTTGAGGACGTTCAGAACATTCAGGATTCAGGATGTTCACGACCGACGTTGAGAATATCGAAGGCAACTCAACACACAAAGATGACGACAGCAGCAGCAGCAGCAGTAGCAAAGGCTAGGTGAATCAGAATCAGAGTTTATGCGCGCGGCAGAGTCTTAAAGCGGTCTCACCATCACCATCACCACCATGGCCGCTGTTATACCGCTCACTCTTGGGTTACTGTAACTGTTGTGTGTGATCAATGTTGCAGGGATCATAAAATCGCAGAGGCTCACCCCCATCCAGTCAGTGGCTGGCGCGGCTTGTTCTACCCCGTCCTTACGATAACTTTTTTTTTCTGGTTTTTCTGTTTTTGTTTTTTTTTTTCTTTCTTCTTGTATTTTAATACCAAGGGCTGTTTCGCTCTTTTTTATATTTAATCGTAAAGTTTAGAAACTTTGTAATGGGATTATTTCGGCGGGTAATGGCGCAGCGAGCTCTCTCTATTCGATTTTAACTAGAATCAACCAGAGGTCATCAGTTTTGGTAGCTTGGAGTTTGATGTTTGCCGGGTTTTCTTCATATTTATTTATTTTTATTTTTTTTTATTTTTACCGTTTTTGTTGCTCTCTAGCACTGGTCGTCTTTTATTTTTATGTACTCGTACTTGATTTGTTATTTTCGACAGTGGGCGACGTTGATGGTGGAGTTGGTGGCGATGGCGGTGCTGGTAGTGATGGTGATAAGGGTGAGAGATGTGATTAGCTACTTTATGCGCTAGAATTTATTATTCCCGGCAATTCGATTATATATAAATCCCATTTTGATGGATCTCTGGGTTTAGAGTTTCAAGAGAGCTATGGCATCCACGGCCTCGACGAATTCCTCAGTTTTAGTGGATGGTTTTTGGGGTAGGCAGTGGATGGAGATTGGATGGTTTAACTTATAAGAGAAACCCTGGTTATGGAGCATAAAATCAAAATGTGGTTTTGGACTTGAAATTTCAGAAAATCCTATTCGGCAATTTTATCGGAACAGCGTGACCACTAAAAAAAAACCCTCTTAAGCAAGAGTTTCTCATTTTGTTTTAGTGGTATAGACTTGTTAGATGGTTGGAGGTGGGGCTACTATGATAAAACGTATTTTCTAAGAATGGATGATTGTGCTGCACGAGCGTGGAAAATAATCTCTTCAAAAATTAATGAGTGGCTTAAAATGGGAAAGTTCTTTCATACGAGCGTTATTCGCTCTGGTAAAAGTCTTTCCTACACTCGTAAATTTTTTGTATTTCATTTTTTTTGTATGATACAAATCTCTTCACTTATTTAAGTGCAATTATACCTCAAGATATAACCTGATCATCGGGTTATCTGCTGCTCTATTATAGCACTTAAATTAGATTGACAACAGTGGGGTACTGACTCTGGAATATCCAGCCCCAGCTCAGTGTTGCAAAGCCACTAAAAGCATCGGATGACGAGCCCGCATAACGAAATAAGGACATCAACATTCGAGTCTGCACATGGATTGCTTGAACTTTGAACAGACCGTTTTCTGAATTTGGGAACTTGGGCTCAGACCACTATTTCGTTTCAGCCAAGGTATCTATTCGACTAGCAACGAAGAAATACTGGGAGGGGACTTGGTGACGCACTGCTGCAATCGGAACAAATCTGTATATTCTTTGCCGGCCGCGTATGCCTCAACATGTTACATGTAGATATGCAACCGATTTCGAATGATGAAAAGCAGTAGAATCGATGAGAGTAAGGCATCAGAAACGCCGCAAATAACTACCCTAAAGAAACCCATGGCAACAACTCAGCTACAAAGAAGTACTACATTAAGGAATGAGAGCGGTCTATGAGCCCTTCAAGCAAAGAGAGGGAAGTACATCGGATTTTCTTCGACGGAAAAGGACGGACATTAAAAAGCATGATCTAAATTTTTGGCGGAAAACTAATAACAATGCGTCAAGGCAACAAGACCCGAACAGATACCTAGATACATAAACTAGGAAGTAGAGTTTCAGTTCTTCAGATTATTTATGATATGGAGGACAATATAGATTCCGCCGTCCTTGAGTATGAAAGTTAAGAGATCAAATGGATCGGGATCTGATCAAAACGAAGTCAGTATGGTAGTATTCGAGGAAAACATGATCTTAAGACAGGACGACAAAGATTTGTTTGGTAAAAAGTACGCCTGAAGAATGGGACTTAAGCACCGATTGTCACATGATCGCCTGGAGCCATGAACCAGTGCTCTGATTTGCCTTTTCAATATGGTTTTAGGCCCGAACAAATATTCACACGACGACATTTCTCGGAAAAAAGCCCATAAAGTTCAAATCGACACACATAGAAGCATATGACAGCATCTGTAGAGACAAGCAAACTCGTCAAATTGAACAGAATTAAGAAACGCTCAATGCTCCATAAAAAATCTCTGAGACCATTGATTTCAAAAAAGAATTTAGGCAACTTTTTCAACATCATACTTGAGAAAGTTTTAAATAGGTGCGAGAACTAATTATACTCGTATGAAGCTGTCAATAGGAAGGGTAACACAACGTCGGACGTTAAACGAACCGAATTTCACAGTTCCTTTGAGGTAGTCAGGGCCGTCATACACCTTTTTTTATAATAAACGCTCGCTCAATGGATAATAAGTACGCTTAAAATATATGCACACAGAGATGAAAAGTTAGGTAACGATATACGTTGGTTTTGAATGTTTGACGGTTATAATGACTAGAAAATAGGAAAGAATTACAATATTTAGGAGTATGTCCAAAAGTGCGGTGCATTTATACCGAGACGGGTGTTACAATTGAAAGTTTGAAAGGGCAAAATGGTATGGAAATATTCGGTTGAGCACTTGGTTTCGCTATTAAATCTGACAATGACAGTTTTGTCAATCGCTGATTCTTTGTTGAAAGAAGGTAAATGAGTAATAGGGCCTTATCGAGAAACACTAAGAAACAAATACATATATCCTTATCATCCCATGAAGAAGCGTGGACAGGAGGAAGAACAGGAAGTTTATCAGAGAACTTTGGAACTCGATAGTCGCATTAACCTGGTCTGCGAAGTCGCCTAAGATGGCCAGAACATGAAGAGCAAATGAACACCAATGCTCAAGTCGGAAGAATCTTCGATATATAAGAGTTTATGGAATGAACAGGGTTTACGGTCAATGAGCAGGGTTTTCGGACAATGAGGAGGAATCTAGGACAACATTATCTCCCCTAACGAATCATTATTTACCGAGATTGTGCGATTTGACGCGACGTGATTATATCGCGTGGGCTACGAGTATATTGCATAAAGTTATTGGTGTGTGCTGGTGAAATTGAAAGTGTGAAGCAGCCTTATAACATAATAAAGAAGCAAAAAATATGCTTTAAAACAGCATTTTTAAATTGTGTGCTCCAATTATTTTCTTTACCGTTGCGCACAGAAGGTTTGAAGGTTTCAGGCTGTTCAGCGAAAACTTCTGGAGCGTACAACAAAGGATACTTTGCTGGGTTGAGGGTCGAACAATTACGAAGCGACCATTGGTTAGTTGCGGATAGATTCTCATTCAACCTGCAAACCAGATTCTCAACTAGAGCAATAGGTTTAGATAAGTATATTTACGCATCATCCGCATAGAAGCGAACACCAGGGGTTAAACAAGCTTTAGGGAGATCATTAATAAATATATAAAACAATATTGTACACAGTATCGACCCCTGAGGTAATCCTGCATGAATGTTCCTAATATGATAGAATTTGTCACCAATCACAACCCTTTGATAGCCATTTTTTACGTAATTCGTAAACGCGAAGAACTTCCACTAAATCTAAGATTTTCTGAAGGATTGAGTGGTTAACTGTGTCAAAAGGTTTTAAAAAATCGAGGAGGCAAAGTATAGTGAGGAAGTCCGAGTCATAGCTGATCCTTATGTCATCAAGAATCTTAACCGAACAACTATGGTTGGCTCGAAAACCGAACTGGACATAGCTTATGATGATCTAGATGGGTTTTTATTTGCTTGGCGAGAACTTTTTCCAAAACTTTTGATAGACAAGGTACTCAGGATCAATCGTTAAGATGGAAGCGAAATGTGATGACGACGTAAACCACAGAGTAGTGTGGGGTGGATGAAATGACGGAAACATTCGGGAATCTTTTGCGACCGAAAATTTCCACTTAAATGAAAGGGGAAACTCTAAACCACGGTTGTTAGACCAGCTCTTATGTACGGTTTACAGTGCTGGGCAATGTACGAAGCGCTTAAGAGCAAAATGACGGCAGCAGAAATGAAAATGGTAAGGATGTCTAGTGGATTCACTAAACGCGATTGCATTAGATCTACGCGTATAAGACGAAGTCTTATTCGGTAACCGAACAGCTTGAGGCGAGAATAAGCTGGTATTGCCACGTTCAAAGAAGATGTGCGGAAAATCTGGTTAAAAAGGCAATACCAACTACGGTCACTTCAACTGTAAGAAAACGAGGTCGGAAAAAGAATTCCTGGATTTGTCAGATGGCAAATGCGCAACAACGCCCGGGGCTAACCACTGAAGCGATCCAGGACCGAGCAGTATGTAGACACGTTCTGCGGTCTGCAGAGCAGCAACGATGCAGTAAAAATGGGAAACTCGTTACGCATCAGTTCATATAACGAGGAAAGGGTTAATAAAAGGATAAGAAGAAGAAGATCAGTAGATCGGTCGAAAATCTGCAGTTACCGACGGTAGAGTTTTTTTTCGGGACAGGAATGACTTATGACTTAAGCCAGCTTCCAACGATGACGAACACAACAATTGCGCTCTGGTTTTTATTAAGACTACGAATACTATAGAGTCTGTTTGCGAAGTCTTCGAGTGAGAAATTCATACTCTTGTATAAGTTTAAGCTGGTTACTGCATATCTTTCGCCCTTGTTGGATAGTCATTTTATTATCAGTTCTTCAGGGACTTGGGCAACTGCTGGTAGAAAAGATATCGCCCTGTTATTTAGTATCTACGTCATTTTCCTTTCATCATCTCTATTCCTACTGAATTGTCTATATTTAGTGAGCTCGCTTTTGTTATGGATGCTGCCTCCATGCTGATTAAGCTTTCTATGCTGTTAAGAGATTGGATATACAAGCATGTTTTTGCTTTTTACACTCGTGTATAGTTTTCGAAATAAAGGATAGAATTGGCTTTGGGAATTCGTTAGCCAAGTTTCTCAAAGCTTATTTCTAGTATTTTACAATTTTTGTTTATGAAGTAGCTCTGGTATTAAATATTTTGTATATAAGGAATAATCTTGCTTTATATAAATTTTTCAGCTGCTCTGCTTTCATCTAGCTATGTTAGAGTTTTCGTTCCTTTTGTAGTACTGTCGATAAAGAAAATTTGGCAAACAACCACGTTTCGTGTGTTTCAACTTTTCAAATTCCCAAATTTCAAAAGCATTTTGCTTTTGTTCTAGGTTGATCGTACATATCGCGTACATCTCTCATGGTCTCGTGTATATTTTGAGATTCGGTCTATCAAACGCTTTTTTATAATCGACGATGACGATGTGCAGATCTGTTAAAACGATCTTAATCGTACTATATGTCTGCCAATAAAGCCGAAGTGACCTTCATTGGGTTTAATAGTATGACGACTCTCAAATATTTTATTCCGTGCGATACTAAGAGTATTTTAACCGAATGCTAGCTGTTACAACTTTTTGTGTCGCCTTTGCCCTATACTGTTGCAAATACGAGTATATAGGGGATGAATTAAATTTGTTTGGATTGAAAGTAAGCAAATAAAAGACTAAGAAAAAGTAAAAGAACCACGTTTATTGCCTCGCCTGACTCTCTGAACGAAAAAAAAATAAATCAAGTTTAGTTGTCAAGTTGACAATTGATGAGTTGTTAGGCTGTTGAGTCTGTAAGTTGTTGATTGGTGAATTTAGGGCCCGATTACTTGTAACAATACAATGAAACCATGAAGTTTATCTTGAAGTGGGTTGAGGCGTTCCATTTTTTTCATTTATTTATTGAATGAAGATTGCGAATTATTAAGTAATTCTTATTCTTTTGATGTCTCCCATGCTTCGGAGGAGCATGTGATTCCACCGGACTACTCCGTAGATATAACCGTGAAGGTGGCCGTGGTGTAGTGGTACCAGCCATCGCTTCTCACTCGGACGTTCAAGGTTCGAATCCTAGTTTTGACAAGATTTTCATTGTGTACTGGGAACTTAGTCAGAAAAATCTGCGTGTGAAGGCATAACACTGACATGTAGATTTGGCTGTTGTAGAGTTTCAAGCACAAATACCGTGAATACCCCCCTGGAGTGAATATCGAAACCAAACACACCTGAGTTTCAAACAACTGCATCACAACAACTTTCCTTTCTCCTCCTTCTATCTTTCCGCCCGCGCCATGGCGACAGTTAAAGGGTATGATAAAACCCCTTGAGGCGCGCGTAAATTATAAAACAAAACAAAAAAAATAATAACCTGCTTATATTCATCATTTTTCTGGAAATGAGTCTTTTGTGACATTGTTTTTAGCGGGAAGTGGGCGAGGGTATATGTTCTAGTTTCCGATATCATGTGCCGTCGGTTATCACAAGTGCCTAGCTCCCTCTTATTTGGCCCCTGTTCTATAGTCTGACTCAAGACAAATTTATTTACTGTACTTAGTCCACACTTGGAAGACTTGCTGTTTGTACTTTACCGCCTTTTAATTCGATCGTTTCTTCATCAAGTTTCTTTATCTATGTGATGTCCATTCCATTATGGAATCATTTTCGAGTATTTATCACCTAGAATAGGGTTCCTAGCCATTCGTCACAAGTTGAAAGGTCCATATCAGTGAAGCTTTAGGCCAGGAAAATTTACCATCGGCCAAATATTGATACTACAGCAGATTCATCTGTAGAGATGGGTTATACATAGCGTTGTCTAGTTTTGGGATGCACGCCGCTTTAACAAGGTCGGCGAAGATTTCACCGAGACTGGTTTTGATGTCAAAAAGCGATTCAGGCAAGGCGATGCACTGTCATGCGATTTCTTTAACATCATTCTTGAAAGAGCAGTACAAAGTATTTAATCGTAAGCGGCGAAAATTGGTTAAGTGGTCAACGAGGGCAAAACCAAGTTTATGCTGTCAAGCAAAAAGGACGCTCAACACCGACGTATCGGACAGTACGTGACCTTCGACAGGTAAAACTTTGAGGTAGTTAAGGACATTGTCTACCTAGGCACCAGGGCTGAGATCAAACAAAGAACAACTGCTGCCAATCGAAGGCAAGAATGTAATTGAATAGCAAAACCCTTTTCAAGCAACAAAAATGACCTTATTACAATAATATCAGTCCTGTTTACTGGCACAGATTACATTGTCAAAAGTGGATGAGGGTGCTCTTGGCTGCTTCGAGGGGAAAATTCTTCTTCTTCTTATCCTTTTATTAACCCTTTCCTCGTTATAAGAACTTATGCGTAACGAGTTGCTCGGCTTATGGGGTTGGCTAATGTCGCAGACCGCAGAACACGTCTACATTCTGCTCGGTCTTGGATCGTTTCAGTGGTTAGCCCCAGGCGTTGTTGCGCATTTGCCATCTGAAAAATCCAGGAATTCTTTTTCCGACCTCGTTTTCTTACAGTTGGAGTGAACGTAGTGGATAGTGCCTTTTTAGCCGGATTTTCCACAGATCTTCTTTGAACGTGGCAATACCAGCTTATTCTATTCGCCTCAAGCTGTTCGGTTACCGAATTCTTTATATGTAGACTTCCTTTTATACATGTAGACCGAAGAGCAATCGCGTTTAGTGACTCCACTAGACATCCTTAACATTTTCATTTCCGCTGCCGTCATTTTGTTTTTAAACGCTTCGTACATTGTCCAGCACTGTGAACCGTATATAAGAGCTGGTCTAACAACCGTGGTGTAGAGTTTCCCCTTTAATTTAAGTGGAAATTTTCGGTCGCAAAAGATTCCCGAATTTTCCCGCCATTTCATCCATCCCACACTCACTCTGTGGTTTACGTCGTCGTCACATTTCGCTTCCATGTTAACGATTGATCCTAAGCACTTAAAGATAGTGCTTTTCGGAAGAACCATTCCGTCTAACATTATATCCGGAACAGGTCGCAACGGATGCGCAAATGGGCACGTCAAATGCTCTGTCTTTGAACGACTTATTTTAAACCCGTTTCTCTCTAGCGCATTTTTCCATGAATCTAAGGCGTTCTGTAAATCTTCGAGAGGAAAATTCTTCCAGTGATTTTCTGTCCCGTCTGTATTAACTGTGGATGGAGGAGTAAATACAACGACGATCTGTATGGACTGTACCGCGGCATCGACCTAGCCAGAAGAGTGAAGATTGGACGACTGGGATGACTGGGCCATTTAGAGCGGATGGACGCCAAAGCTCCAGTCTTCAACTCCGCCCCCGAGAGACAGCGCAGCAGAGGAAAACAGGGTCTCAGGAGGCACAAGGAAGATGAAGAAGACTTCAACCAACTTAGCGTACGAAACTGGATGCAGGTAGCAAAGCATCGAGCTGGCTGGAGACGCCAATAGACTGAGGCCCAGGTTCACCCCGGACTGTAACGACTGTAAGTAGATAAGTGTTTTTACCTTGCTATCATGACCAGGGGTTGAATTTTAAAAACGATGGCAAAACTGTTTTTGCGTTTTCGTGCCGTAAAGATACATTTTGTTTTTGTCGCATGCTTAAATTGCGGACCCTGTTTTCGAAAAATTGCATATTGGGCTTTAGAACACATAGTAAATCTATTATACGGTACCGGACAACGTTTTTAGTTCCAAACAATTTCCAGTCATTGCCATACGCTCCGGTTTGTCATAGGTAATTTGTTTCTGAGGTTCGAATATCACACGGCCGAACCCTGACACAAATTTTTGTACTTTTTTCCTTTATACATTTGTTGCCGGTAAGCGTGAGCGTAAAACGAGCGTATATCCGATATTTCTTTTGACCCACTGGTAGTCTCCAGGTTACGCTAATAACCTTCGCGTAGAGTCGTTAGAAGTAAGTACATCTTGGATCACATCCTATCGATATCGTTTGAAATGTCGCAATTTTTTTGTATTACAGGAACTACCGAGGTATGATTTAAAGGTGTGAATGTTTGTCTTAAAGACTTACCCATGAAACAAGATACGAAATCTTCACTCCTAAACAAGGTCCAGATTAGGCCTTTGGGGTCTTTGGGGTCCACCAAAGATTTATTTTGGTGTATCGTATCGGTGTATAGCGGCAAGTTATCCGAAATGTCTGGGAACGCTTCCAAGAAACCGAGATTGTAGAAAGGAGACCTGGATCAGGAAAATCAGAGTCACAACTGCGCAAGAAGACCGGCACTTAAGAATAATTGCATTTCGGGAGCGTACCGTAACGGTCCGGGCGTTCAAAATCAACTGTGGCAATTTACTGGAACTCAGGTAAGTGACCAAACCGAACGTAATTAACTCCACGAAGATGGTAAACGGTGCGCGCCATTTGACCGAAACTGACAAGGGCACATCGGGCAGAACTATGGATAACTGGAGGTCTGTACTCTTTACAGACGTGTTTTAGTGAGGATAAAAGAATATGCGTGTGAAGAAGACAAGGTGAACGTTTTACCGACCCATGCATTCACGGAGCTGACCGTTTTGGGGGCCCAAATGTTTCAAATGAGAGCGTGAAAACTAAGTAGGCCCTATTTCGTTTTGAGTAGTTTACATAGGCCCATGCAAGACACACTATAGTTTATTTAGTCAAGCTTGGTTTGTAATCCCTAATTTTGAGATCCCTTAAATGCTACTCCCGGTTACTACCAAAAGTGCATATAGATGTTGTCCACCACGGAACATTGATGCTGCCATTTCTTCCGTGAAGTCCCGAGTGGTGACCAATGAACAAAAAGATGAAGCTATCCTATGCTGTGGGGTCTTTTAGCAATAAGATACTTTTCTGATAGAAAACGCTGTTTGCACAGAATAAAAAGCAAATCCCTGTTTCCGTATTCTGTTACAGAACCTACCTCTTAGGTACAAGACAAGAGTCTAGGATGACATTTTGGACTGAATTTCTTCGCCTAAGTCAGTTGACATTTAAACCGAAAATTCTTTATTTTGTTTTAGTGTTAACTATTGGTTTTAACTAATCAAAAAAGATGTCCCAGCCTTGCTAAATGTTTGTACTATGAGTTGAGTATAAGCTCCTCCGGCTCTTTCAAAAGTACTGATGTCTGCGCTTAGAACATATCCGTAAATGGACTTGTTATCCCTTTCCAAAGGATAACTTGTGTTCCCTTGAAAAATCTAATTGAAAACACAGGCCGTATATACATACGAGTACCCTTGCGTCTGAGAATATGCGTGAATTGGGTGGCTGTGGTTGCTCACCTCTTCATGGGCTTCTTGGTCAGTTAGTCTGCTGGTGAAAGGTTTGCTACCTCATTCGAAGAACCTTCCAGGGATTGTATTTCAATTTTTTCGTTTTACTTTGGAAATAATACACATTCATGCGGATATGCGAATAGGTATTCGTATATACTTTTGCTTAATTCTGCTAGTGACGCCAGTGTGTGGGGGTCATTTGGACTGTTGTTCGGTTGGTTGGGTGGGTGATTCTACACCTTTTACCGCCGCAGATACTCTACCCAAATGAAATAATTAATGCCGAGCATACAACTCTTCCTCGTCAAGTCTCATATGCCCACATTTGGGAGAGTATTTTCTTTTTTTGCGTTTTTTTCTTTCTCCTTTTTACGATTATGTACCCAGGACTGTGTTTGGTTCCTTTTTTGTTTTCGGCGCTCTGCGTAAAAATCACATGGCCCCACCTCCCGTGTCCTGATTTATAATATAAAATAAATCTACTAACGAAAATGGGGTAAACAGTGAGGTAGAACCTTATTCCACCGACCCAGCAGTGTCAGGACCAGGGGAAGTACCTATACATCAGCTCCTAGTATGCTGGTTGCTGGTGGACGAATGCCTCTGCCTTCGAAAAAAACAAAAAATCGTCATCACTGGTTGGTCGTCGAGGTTGTGCTGTTTTTGTCTTCGTTTTTGACGGTTTTTTTTTCCTTAGCTGATTATTTATTTTTTCCGCTGCTAGATGCCACCATGGTCGCCTTAAGTTTATGCATTTTTAAAATTAATTAACAGAAAACGCTGCGCAGTGAGTTTCTTTTTCCCGTAGCTTTGGTTCTATTTCATAATTAATACGAACGCAGTATGCAGGAGCAAACAAAAAAAGGCCAAAGGAGCGAAAGGTTGGTGTAGGGTAGGGCCAACATTTTACTAGGCTTTAGGTTATTTTTGGTCACTAAGTTTGATGGCTGTGGTCAAAGAAGAGGAAAAATAAAATATAAAAACTGGTAGCACTAGGTAGGTGTTCGAGTACTGGGTGTAGGGTGTAGGGTGCGTCGGTGCATGGTGCATCGGTAATGAATTATTCGTGAAGGTTGTCAAAAGTAACTTGTGTTTCTATGCGGGAAATTGATTTGCTGCAGATTTCGCTTCGTCGCATCGATGGAGATGTGCACACATATCTGCCAATCGGAAATCAGTTTAAGTTTGGCAGATCTCATTTAAATTTCCAATGAGGTGCAGTAATTACAAGTATCTCAAAACAAGTACAAACACTGTCTTCAAATAAATGCATTTGTGCAATGAGTTCAAATGGTTCACTTGATCTACGGAGGTTTACTAACAAAAAATAAAAAAAATATTTTTTTCTATCTGCTAAATTATGAACAGAACATATTGACAGGCAAGTCTACCTGACTCTGGGCAAAACGAGGAAAGGGCCACCTTTCACCCTACGAGTACATTCCTTGCAGAAACACAGACTATTATTTCAAATTCACCTTCATCACAGTTATCGCCTTATTTTAAATGCTTTTTGACGACACTAAGTGCTATATGTACATAAGATGTTGCGAAAAAGTACTTGGAATACCTGAAAGTTCTTGTCCAGGACGAAATCTAAAAACGCAAAACAAGGATAGACAAAGCACACTAGCGTTGAGTCTGCCTGAAAACCATAACAATAACATATCAAGGCGCCTATGGTCAACTTTCTTGGACTGGATTACATAAACTTGTTAAAATTCAACTGAATGAGTCATTATAGTTCGAAGATGATAGCCAACAACCAACCAAAATAGTTAAAAGGCAGATCCATGATAGCTGAAATGATCCGTTTGTGACGTAAATATTCATGTGAATCCACTATGCCAGATGGCTAAGTTCCTCTAAGTTTTCGTTCACTTTTGCTTTCTTAAGTGAAATGCGATCGGGATCGTACAAATATTTAAAAGCTAAGCAAGCCTTTGAAGTTGACATTCCGAAAAGCTCTGACTTTTTTTGAGAGAACTAGGTTTCTTTGTTGAACACGTTATTGCACTATAATTTTAATTTTGGACAAGAATAAGTAAAAAAAAAAAAACACAAAAATTACCAATGTTGAGATCTACGACTGCTCTATAAAATTAATTTCGTTTGAGTACAAGCTCGATAGATATCTGTGTAAACAATACAAATTTTCTTGCAGAGAAACTGGCTGGGAGACACGATGGGCATTATTCTCGGATCAAGTTCCATTGGGAGACTCCTTGAAACCACAATGGTATATTTAAATATAAAGGGTGTACCATCGGGTGGCTTTCTGACAAATTATGGAATATTTTTACATATATGTAGTTGCCTCGAATGGCAATGTACCCAATCGTACAATCCATTTTCGTTGGCTTTGGCCCAAATTTCACAAACAGCTTGACCAATATTATTGTTGAGTGCCAAAATCATATCTGGACTATTTTTATAGGATCGATCTTAGTTGGCACCGCGCCATATGAAGTCCAACAGCGTCAAATCGCAGCTCCGTGGCAGGCAAGTAACATTATCAAAAAGACTGATTAGGATTACACTTTTATTAAACAGCCTCCGTGGTATGTAACGATGTTTGTGGAACTAAAGCAAAATCGGTTATCATGCCTCGGTAGAGATCTCAGAAAGAAAAATGAGCCAATAATGCTACCAAAAATCACACAAAATAGCTACACTGGACGCATTATCTTCTCCATGACGACGGGTGGATTTTCAGAGCTCCATACCGTAATTTTGCTTAATTGTGTAGTCGCCGGGATTGAAATGCTCTTCAATTGAGAAGATGATTTCGAGCTGCTAAACCAGAAAAGCGATAGCGAAGTGGGTGGTCAGTTGAACATTGTAAGCGAATAATCATGCGAAATTCTCCGTTCAGCAACATCTGCAATATTCTCCATTGATACGAGTAGTCCAGTCAAAATAGAAAAAAATAAGTCATAACTTAGCCAAAATTCGCATAGAGCTGAAAATTTGCAGAGACGTTAAATACATCAATATAAATGAAATATCAAAAATCCCCTTCGATCCTACTTCTGCAAAAAATTTTATTTAAGGTCAAAAGTACATAATTAAGGTTTTTTTTTCACTTTTCTCGAAAACGGTAAGTTTTATCGTGAAAATAGGTTAAACAAAAGTTGTAGATCATACAATTCTCTACCAAAATGATCCTGTCACTTTTTCTCTTACGACTCATCATTCGTGAGATATCGCGGTTTTAATCATTAGAAAATTCATATTTTACATAATATGCACTAAAATGCAGCCTGTACACGTCAATATAAATGAAAATAAGAAACTATTGGTTTGTGTTACTTACACAATAAAATTTGTATAAATTGAATGAGTGTGGAGGGTCGCATACCTGCCTATTTTTGAAGGAAGTAAACGAAATAACTCAGCATATACTGTTAGTTTTGAAAATTCCTTTGCAGTGAGTAGACGTGCTTATTGGTAATATTTTCAATTTTAATTTGTGCTGTTAAATAATTTTAACAAAATGTCAGAAGTTTGTTTCATTTGTGATAAACCTTTGAAAGAAAATGAAGCTGTTGTTGTTGATCGTGGAATAAAGACTTTGATTGATGCGAGTGTTGAAAGGAATGATAAGTTTTTTGAATACTTGAAAGACAAGCAATCTGTGACAGTCCACGTGCAGTGTCGTAAAATGTACACTCGAAAGAGTAGTATTGTTGCAGCTAAAAGACAGCGCGAGACAGAACAAGGTAGTACATCCACGATAAGTCCACCTCATACTAGAGCACGAGTAAGTGAGCCAGATTTCAACTTTAAAAGATATTGTTTATTTTGTGGCGATGAAGCAAATGAAGAAGCTGAAAAGAAGAAAGCGCAGAATGTTCGTCGTAAAATATATAATGTATCTACCCTTGAATTTAAAGATTCCATTTTAAAGGTAGCTCGGACTCGTTCTGATGACGTAGCAAAAGCTGTTATTGCCCGCATTGAGTATGAATTTGACTTAGTTGCTGCTGAAGCTAAGTACCACAATAATTGTTATAATATCTTTCTGAGGCCTATTACGGGATATAAAGTAATAGTATAACGTAATGATTTAATTGATTGTGCAGAAGTATTTACAAAGATTGACTCTTCTCCACACGACATCGTTACAAATGGAATTCGTTTTCTTCTTGCAATGTATAGTGCTCCAAAAAAAATTGATTCCATAGACAAATATAGATATTTGAGGTTTGTAAAATCTGCATGGAACAATAAAACAGTACAGTTGTCTTGTCTGCCTCCAACATCTGCTTCTGCCTTTCAACACTTGTATCGTGTGTATTATCAAGTTCAAGTGTGGCTAGGCAATGAGCTGGACCCAGAAGGATGGGGTTGGAAATTAACAGATAATTATTTGGAGCCAATTCAAACTCTACTCCCGCCTGCTCCAGAAAAACTGCTTAATAGTATTTTTTGTAAATGCAAGACGGATTGTAGTAAGAATTGTGGCTGTCAAAAAGTGGGATTATTTTGTTCGCCAGTATGCATAAATTGAATATTGAAACAAATACAACAGATGAAAATATTTATGATATTAATGAAGAGACAATTGATGCATCCCTTTTCTTAGAACAGCGAACAGAAATTCTGCAAGAAAATGAAAATTAAGACGAAGAAATAATTGTCGAAGTAGAATTAGACAATTATCTAATATAATAACATTTAGAAGAAAACAACCCATTCCACTTTGATCATTAGCAATATTACCATTCTTTCAATCAATAGGGTACGATCTGATCAAACTTTCTTTATTACAATAGATCGTGGAGTATACCTACTGGGGAAACCACGTTAAAAAAAAAAACGCGCCAAGTACATTACCTCATAGGTGGTGAGGAAATGTGTGCATATTATGTAAAATATGAATTTTCTAATGATTAAAACCGCGATATCTCACGAATGATGAGTCGTAAGAGAAAAAGTAATTGGATCATTTTGGTAGAGAATTGTATGATCTACAACTTTTGTTTAACCTATTTTCACGATAAAACTTACCGTTTTCGAGAAAAATGAAAAAAACCTTAATTATGTACTTTTGACCTTGAATAAATTTTTTGCAGAAGTAGGATCGAAGGGGATTTTTGACATTTCATTTATATTGATGTATTTAACGTCTCTGCAAATTTTCAGCTCTATGCGAATTTTGGCTAAGTCAAATGTCTATTTTGACTGGACTATGAAGGCACAAGACGAAAACGAGAATATATTGGGTTATCAATTAAAAACCAAGTTACACGAACTTTCTTCACAAATTTGGTGCATTATTTCGGTCAAAATTTCTTTTCAAAATTCGCGCTGTTTCGGCACCATATAATCCACTTTGTAAGTTACTTTTCAGTATTTCTCATAATTGTTCAAGCGTAAATCGATTTCATACCGCCAAAATATAATACTGACTGGATGGAGCTGCTGATATTAATTTTTTGGATTGAGATCCGTTACCTTCATAGGATGCAGAGTATCAAACTAAAAGAAAACTTGTGGGGTATCAGCATTAGAGAATTTTTTTCGTGTTTTCCCTACAACATCAAGCCGATAGGGGAAAATCAGAAAGAGTTGAAATATGACAAGAAAGACTGTAACAGCTTTCTTAAGTGTTTGAAATCGACCATAAATTAGGGCAAAAAATACTGCTGTGTGGCAGAGGTTGAAGGTTGTAAGAACTTTTGGTCGTTCTTCAATAATATTAGAAACTCTGAGGCATTCTCCATCACAACGCAAATTTGCATCTAAATTCCTGCTGTCAGCTCTTTGGACAATGCGTATCTGATTCAGGCACGCTTTGTCTCCGCTTACAATTGAGTGGCTCGAATAAACTTTCGCACTTGCTTAGTAGCAAGAAAACTTAACAATCTTGATATACAGAATTTTACTGGTCCAGATGATATATCTCCGCCTTTTCTGACGATATGTTGTTCCAGTCTGTCAAAACCACTATGTGAGTTATTCATCAATCCTACTTTTCCGGACTCTTTCCGACCAAGTGGAAAATTTCGCAACACGAAAGCTTCTTGATGACTGGCAGGGCAGTACAGTTTTCGTAGGAACAGGTTAACTGTAATTTAAAGGCATGTCTCACCAAAAAGTGTAACCAAAGCATACATCAATCTAGCGAAAGCAAGATAGTTGCATCTGATATTTCTAAGGCATTTCACAGGACAGGGCCCTTTTGTCGAAAATGCTTGTACTTCGGATTGACGACTCCCTTCTTCAAAATCAATCCCAGGAAGGGTATTTCACAAGTTGCCTGACCCGCTTTGGATGTGATGGCTGGCGTGACCCTAAGATCAGCAAAGGGTGGAGCTTGTGCCCCTAACCAAAGTTCTTTATTGGCATTACTAAAACTTGAAGCGTTGGCCAACTATGTATACCCTGTCCGCCTTGGTATGAGCATCACGTGGACTTAAATCAATCAATGACAGCCGTTAAGGTAAGCACAAATGAAGTTCTGTTAGTTGAGGTCTAGGGGATTCCAGTCTGTAGCGCGACCTAAGTACATAAGTACGTAAGCTTTCTGTCAAATCAACTAAAGATGTTGCCCACGAACTTCGGTAAAGACATTCACAAAGAGAAATCTTATTATGTTTAGGTTTTGCTAGGTGCATCTTAAGGATGCCATATTTCGAAATTTAAATGCAGAAGTTACCCAAAATCCTAAGTCAATTTGACCATAAGCGTAATGGTAACTTCTCTCTATTTCTTGGAAGCAGAGCGTTCTAACATAAAAGTCCATTTTACTCATTTCAGAGTCTTGGGGAGAAAGGTGAATAATTATTTCAGGAATAAATTGGCTACCCTACCAGCTTATGAGATTTATAGCACTTGCGACATCTACAGAGTTATTGCTTCACTGTAGGGTCATCATTTTCACAGCAAGCACCGCATGAAGTTATGTAACACGTGCCTGTCACATTAAGTTGCTTAGCGAAAGCGTAGTTCTTCCTTAAAAGGCCAGTATAAACGTAGGCAGACCCAATACGTTCCATGTTCAGAGAGTTTCTCGTCTAAGCCATGCCCAGCAAGATCACTCAAACATGAAGCAATGAATGGGTACAATAACATATTAAGGGCAACTTTGCTGTCACTTCATACTTGTTTCTCATAATGCCATCAGGTTAGCATATGTTTCTATTTAAGACAAGTTGAAGTTTCGCTGTCATCTCTAAGCTTGTTAGCCTTCACATGAATTTAGGCGCAATACTCATGAATGTAAAAGGTGTTTTTTTAGCTGCATAAGAAGTTTCGATGGTTGTTGTCTATGGTTTGACAGCTGTCAATGTCAAACTGTGTTAATATTTCTGTTCAGTAAGGTTTGGCAATATATTATGAATCATTAAGCTCCAGGAATTGTAGAAATTTACTTTGAAAAAAATAAATCTGTTCGTAAAGTTCATAGCGTCAATTTTACGGTCAACATAATCGGCCTAGTGAGCCAGCAATTCGTGCAGTTATTGATCGGTTTCTCACTAATTTTACTCTTCTCGATTCAAAACCATCAACAAGACAAAGAAACATGCTTACCGATGAGAATATTGCTGCTGTAGCGCGAAGTGATGAAGAAAACGCCGAAATGTCGATTCGTCGCCGTTCCCAACTTGTTGGGCTTTGTCCTTCGTCTACGTGGACAATTTTACGTAAGGATCTTGGCTTACGTGCCTATAAAATAAAGCTCGTGCAAGAATTAAAGCCAAATGACCATCGTTCACGTCGCATTTTTGAAACTGGCCGAAGATGAGCATTTTTATCGAAGAATTGCATTTAGTGATGAAGCTCATTTCTGGTTAAATGGCTTCGTCAACAAGCAAAATTGCCATGTATGGAGCGAAGACAATCCCCAAGCTGTTAACGAATCAACATTACACCCATTAAAATTGACTGTTTGGTGGCATCATCGGTCCTTATTTTGTTCGAAATGAGGAAGCAGCTGCCGTTACGGTGAATGGCAAGCGCAATAGAGCCATGCTGCCTGATATTTTGTTTCCAAAAATTAATCAGCTAAATATCGATGACAATTGGTTCCAATACAAAACGGCGCAACTTGCCATACAGCAAGCTTAGCTATCAATTTATTGAGAAATCAATTTGGTGTCAACTTTATTTCCAGAAGTGGTCCTGTTAACTGGCCCCCTCATTCGCGCGACTTAACGCCTGTCGATTACTTTTTATGGAGCTATGTTAAGTCATTGGTTTATGCTGAAAAGCAGCTCTTAAAGCATTGGAAGTCAATATTCAAGCCACCATTTATTGGAGAAAGTAGTGGACTGATCGAATGGACTATGTATCATATTGAAAAAATAAATGCCATGAAATTATCTACCAGATTATAATAAAAAAAAATTTATTCCAATAACATTTTTGTCTTGTATTATTAATTTAAGTTTTCAAGCTCTTTTCCGGCTCTTTTCCGGCTCTAGTTTTGGATGAAACTAGTTTTGTGTACAGGGAAGGTCAACTTCATATTCTCGTAGCAACTATAGTTCGAATGTCATTGCATCACAGAGGAGCCTCAGTCAAAAAATAGTTGGCGTGCAATGGCGACAAAACTACTAAGGTATGACTTTTTAGTGTAGCAGTTCATCTATAGCCTATTTCATTAAGCAACTGGCGTAGATACAATTCATAGTTTTATATACTGTAGGTGGGTGGCCGTTGCTCAAGTGGTAATGTATTGACTTCCCAATCAATCCCAACCGCGACCGAAAGACACTCTTTTTTTCATGTAAGATGAGTGGTTGTCTAAAATACAACGACAACAAGTCAACACTAATACTCGTAATTAGTCTCGCCATTAAATGTTGGATGCCACCAATGGAGCGAAATAAGCACAGAGCCTAAAGATCTTTCTGTCTCTCGCTATTCCATTTTCCGAAAAACGTGACGCATCCTCCGGCATTTTAAGAGTATTCATACCATACCATCTTGAGTCTTAAGTTCTTTAAAAAAAAAAAAAAAATTCAGAAGATTCCCCTTCGTAGCGATCTTGTCAAAAGCTCCCTTATACTGACAGAAAGCCGACATCACGTTAAAGGTTTTCGACGTGAAAAGTTACATCCAGAATATTCAGATTTTTAAGCTTTGAGAAAACGGCTGGTAAGTGAAACCAGTCAGCTAACATTCATTGGCTTGAGGGCGATACTTTATTTAGACATTGTTCTCTCTTTGTATAAATGTTTACATACGGACCCTTGAATTCAACAAAAGTGATGTGTATCGATCTGAAATATAGGATCCAAACAAGATCTGGCCTATTGGGAAAATTTGGTTTGTGGCGGAGTTTCTTGAGCGAAAGCCACATTTTTTTTTTTTTTTTTTTGGTGGGTAGATGTGAAAATCTTCATAGACACTATGAACCCGTTGCTCATAGTAGTGTGAGATTCTTACTCACTAAAAACACGCCTCCTTTCTTATCGACTACTACTAAGTAACCTTATCAAGTAGTTTCCGTTTCAAATAACGTTCGCGTGGGGCAGGTAGCTTTCCAGCAATAGCACCTGTTAGTACCGCTATTATATGCGGATAGTTCTTATCGCACCAGATCGAATGGTCTCATTCTTTGTAATCGACGCACTAAGTTTGTCTCGTCCAGAATTTGGAGTATTTTATTATTACAATGACCATGAAGACGAATATGGAGTTTGCGAGCAAAGTTAATTATTTCGTCCTCGACGGTAACTATTTCTAAGTCTCTGTGGATATCACTGTTTCTGATATACCATGGGGCGTTCACGATTTGTCTTAGAACTTTGTTTTGATAGCCTTGGACAATATTTCGGTTGCTTGGTTTAGTACAACCCCAAAGTTGTATACCGTGCGTCCAAACGGGTTTAAGCACTTGCTTATAGATGAGCAGTTTGTTATGTATGCTTAACTTGGAATGTCTTCCTAGTAGCCAGTACATTTGTCTGAATTTATTTTCAAGTTCATCACGTTTCTTCTTAACATGCGGCTTCTATTTCAGTTTTACATCTAGTGTCATTCCTAGATACTTTGCTTCATTTGCATATGGTATTTGTACCGAGTTAATGAAAATGGGAAGGTTGTTTATTTTCCGGGAAGTAAAATTAACATGAGTATTCATTCATTCATTCATAGATTTTTTCCAAAGCCGTTTGTAGCTTTCCAGTAGCTAACTCGACTGAAGTATCTGTAGCTAGTATCGCCGTGTCGTCCGCGAACGTGTCTACTATGGTACCTGATTCTTCCGGTATGTCTCGAGTATAGAGTAAAAACAATACCGGACCAAGTACACTTCCTTGCGGAACTCCAGCAGCAATCTCTTTAAATTCCGAGTATTCGGTGCCATGTTTAACACGAAAAATTCTGTTTTCCACGTACGATTTCAGAATCGTATGCAGCTCTCTCGGAAGAACCTGACTTAGCTTAAAATTTAAGCCTTCATGCCATACCTTATCGAAGGCTTGAGACACGTCAAGAAACACGCTAGAACATAACTTTTTCCCCTCTAGGGATTTCTCAATTTCATTCATAATTCTAAAGACCTGGTCAATTGTGGAGTGCTTAGTTCTAAAACCGAATTGATTATCAGGAATTAGACGCCTTTCTTCAATGATCGGTTGCAAGCGCTTCAATAGGAGTTTTTCAAATATTTTAGATATTATCGGCAGAAGCGATATCGGTCTGTAGGACTTTTTTTCATTTAGAGATTTGCCTGGTTTCGGGACCATTATAACTTCGGCAACTTTCCATTGGCTTGGAACGTTTAATAATCTTAGCGCGGCATTTATAAGTTGGAGCAGTTTGATCAGGGCTTTCTTTGGCAACTCCTTGAGAATTTGACCTGTTATCAAATCATAATCAGGGGCTTTGTTATTTTTCAATTTTTTAATTGCTTGGTTAAGTTCTCGTAGGGATACTGTTTTTATTCGAAAATTGTCCGGTGCCGTTATTATATAATTAGAACCTCCTGTTAACGCCTGTCCATCAAAAGGCTTAAACGTTTCTTCTAGGTGCTCGGCAAATAGATCCGCCTTTTCTTTATCTCCTTTTGCCCATTCGCCATTATTTTTTCTTATGGGAGAAAATTGCATTTGAGGCTTTTTGATTCCCTTCATGGCTTTCCAGAGCGAGTAATTTGAACTTCTTTCGGCAGTCAGACCTTCGAGATATGTAGAGATATTCCGATTTTTGTAATCTCGTATTGCTTCCTTCAACTTGTTGCATAAGTGGTTTAAGTATGTTTTATGCTGGGGAGCACGGGATTGTTGCCATCTTTTGCGCGCTCTCCTCTTTTCTCTCACCAGTTCTTTTATTTCTGGCGGATATTTTATTTCATTACTTGCTTTCTCTTTTCTTTTTGGAGTTGGAGTGTTGTTCCAGGCAGCGTTCTGCAGGACTTGGATGAATCTGTCGACTTCGTCTTCTATTTCGTTTTGTGTTTTTAGTAACACCAACACAACACAACAACCGCCCCAGTTAGTTTTGTTGTTAGTTAATCTAGGCGCCACTTCTTTCTTAATTAAGAGTTTGCTTAGTGTCAAAATGACTGGTGAGTGATCTGAGGAGAGATCATAACTTTCCTCGATGTTTGTAGAAATTTTGGCTGCTCCCTTTGTGACAAAGAAGTCTACAAGATCAGGGGTCTTTGTTATATCTGAAGGGCAATATGTTGGTTTTCCTGTCGAGAAAAAGTCAGCTTTACATTGCTTTCCGGCTTCATAGAGTTGTCTGCCTTTCGTTGAATTACATCTTGAGCCCCAGAAGGTATGTTTCGAATTAAAGTCACCAAAGTTTCGAAAGCCACATAAAAAATCCTTAAAGGAGGAATCAAATGAAAAAAGGGTTTAAAACAGTACAGCAGATAGGATCTTGCAAACCATCTTTTGCTGTTTTTAAAGGTTCGGCGGATAGGTGAACGGACTTATTGATTATAATTAGGCAAAGTGAATAGTTCATTCTCCCAGTGAAACTCTGTTGAATTTTTTTCGAAGTCATTGTCCTTGGGTTTTTGGTAGTTCGGAACCATTCTCGTAATATAAGAAAGCAGAGCAGAGCAACCTACTAATATTATAAACTTTTACCGTTTCTGACATTTGAAGTATATAAACTTTGTGTTTTACACTATGTCATTTAGGCAAATATTTTAAAAGTTACAAAAAAATGGAAACGTCGTTTACAAGGCACAGCTGTCGACGACTGCCCAGGTGTGAAGACAGGAGATGTTCTTAGCCGCATTTACACAGTGCACGTTAGCAACTTCGAATGTTACTGTTTGCGAATGCTGCTGAATGTAATACGATGACCCACTAACTGTCTGGATTTGAAAATGGTTGACGGCCAAGAACTTTTCGACAAACGTGAGAGAAGCTGGGATTGTTGGAAGATGACAAGCATTGGGATGCCACAAAGGAAGAGGCCGTGATATGCTGCTGCCCATCGCAAATAAGAGAACTATTTGCCATACTGATATGCAGCTGCGCTTTGTCCAATCCTCTTCAATTATGGGATAGGTATACAACAATGATCTATGTTTCAATTAAGCACTGGGTCTTATCGAAGACAAAAAAATAACGATTTCCGGAAAGAAGTTGTCCGACTTCGGTATGCCTACATCACATCGTCGAGAAGAGCTATTTTCCAATTTGGTCAAAGAGCTAGTCTACGATATCACAATGTTAGATGCTCAGATCAGCGAAACTGAGCCACGCCTGCTACCCGAGCAAGAAGACATTTATGACCAAATATTACAACGAGTTGAGCGTGGTACAGGCGGTCTTTTTTTCTCGATGCACCGGGCGGAAAAGGCTACACTTTTTTGCTTCTAGAAAAAATAGATCGTAACGTTGCATTAGCTGTGGCTTCCTCTGGTATCGCCGTAACATTACTGAGCGGTGGACGGATGGCCCACTCAGTTTTTAAATTACCTCTTAATTTGGCCAGCGAAAAAAACCCAACGTGCAACACCAGCAAGAGCGGCGCACGCGGCGCCCTGTTGCGAAAATAAATAAAAAAATCTTGGACGAAATAACTTACTTTTAAATTCATTTTTATTACTTCTTTCAATATTAGCTTATATTCTAGACAAAAATGCTTAAATCTAATTTCACAATGACTGTTACTTATTCTAGCTTACTGGCTCTTACCGAACTCTCTAAACTTAACAATGTCAATTTATTTTGCCTTTCGGCCTTAAAACTATCTTACGACTAATGGTCTTATCTATCAATACAATCGAAATATTTCTAAGAAAAGTTTTGGAAAAAAACTTAGATACTATATCATTTTTTAATTTTTGTATAAAACTTAAAGCTATGCCCTATTCTACTTAACCTACCTAAGCTACTTAGTATGACCTAAATATAATCGGGGTGGTGAGCACTCGTAGAATCTCACTCCGGGTGGTCACCATCTCGATTGCGATTTCGGGCGCCTGGCAGTCCTTAACATCGTGCACAAGCACTGCCCAGACTTAACTGATTCCATGAAGCATCAGTCACTTCTTAGAAGTGCCGCCCCATGTTAACGAGCCCGGCCTTTCCACGAGATCCCCCTAACTATCCTAAATCTAACTTAAAACTAGGAGAAATATGTTACCTCAGTAACGTACCGACCTAGGAAAGCATGACTACCCTCCCTACTTCCTTAAGCCACCAGAATTCGGTGAACTGTTTTTCGGCATCGACCCGATTCCTTTCCGCAAACGCGGGACTAAAACGGAAGAGCTCCTGAGCATTAGCGACATTCATTGGGGTAATAAGCCCCAAAGATCAGGCTGTTGTCGATGGTCATTGCCCTTGCAACGTGCCTTCGAATCACCTTAATCAGGAAATTGTCAATCCTATTCAGATGAGCCCCATCGTAAAGGGCTTTGTTGGGATAGTATTTCTTGTTCTCTGATTCTGGTGTTCTATACAAACCCAGACAGGTCCTAAGACACTGTCTTTCAAACACCCGAATCTTTTCCATCTGAGACGGCGCTACGTTAAACCACACAGGGCAACCATACGCGATGACTGGCCTGATTAGGGCCACATAGCATATGACCTTTACCCTGGATACAAGTTGACTGCTGTGAAACAGCCTTCTTTTCAGGGCTAAGGCCTTCTTGGCCCCAGCGAGACAAACATCTATATGTTTGTCAAAATACAGATATTTATCGAGCCAGATACCAAGGTATCTAACTACGCTTCTCACCGCTAATGGCATCCCGTGTTGTCAAATGATGGCCAAATTTCGCCAGTTATGTCTGGTATCCCTAGAAGCCCATCGCAATGGAGTCCTAAACAAGATTGTTTCTGACTTTTGGTAATTGATTTTCAATTTCCAATCATCGCAATACGCCTTAATATGATCGAAATCACGCTGCAGAAGAGCATTGATGACTTCGATTTTTCGACCTGATCTGTACGCCACTAAATCGTCTGCGTACGCTATAGAGTGATTGAGGGAACCTACTAGATCACTTGTGTAAATGTTAAACAGGATCGGAGAAATCACCGCCCCCTGTTGTAAGCCGTTTTTAATATCAAAGGCTTTGCTCGAAGTGACGTTGCCACATTTGACAACGAACTTCTTTCCCATAAGCATGTTATAAATCATATACAGCAGAGGTTTCGGCATACCCCTCCTAGTCAACTTATAGAAAAGCCCCTCTAGCCATACGGTGTCGAAAGCCTTCTCAAAGTCAACCAAGCAGGCACCCGTACACTGGTTCTTACACTTATTCCATTGTATGTCGGAGATCAGCTTTGACGCAGCATGAATAGTGTCATGCCTCGCCCTAAAACCAAACTGATTTTCCGGAATTATATTATTTTCCTCAACCCACCTTAACAGCGCTCTATTAACCACTTTCTCGAATACCTTGCTTATATTCGGAAGTAAACTGATTGACCGAAGATAAGCAGGGTTTGTTCTAACTTTATCCCTTTTCGGGACAGGATGTACCACTGCTATTTTCCAATGTGTCGGATAATATGCATTATTCAGCGCATTGTTAAATAGCGTAGTAAAGATATTCACAGCTTCCAAGGGTAGGTGTCTTAATACGACGTTTGGAATACCTTCTACTCCTGACGACTTTTTGTTTTTCAGAGACTCGAAGATGCACAGAAGTTCATATTTTCACACGAACAAATTCGAGGAAGCTCGCTCATTGGCGACGATGACATTTGCAGCGTTTTCTTCACTGAATACGGTAAAACCGTGATTCTCAGATCGCCAATTTTGGAATTCGTTGCGTAAATAATAGTGACTTACGTAGGCCCTGTTATCAACGTCGTGATTACGGTGAACCGGATTGTTCACCGTATACACGGCTTCGAAAAAAGCGCCCAGCAAATCCACTTTCTCCTGTGGGTCTTCGACCACGAAAAAACCATCGCCTGAGTCGGCACTTTCTGGACTTATACCAACCGTTAGTAGTGTCTGTCTGTTCTCTGTCGTCTGTGGAATTCGAACACATTGAATGTTGTTGTGATCTTTCCGCCTGAACAATTTATTTATCTGCGGAAACATATTCGGACTACTAGATTTTATAGCCCGAATCTTATTGCCCCAGTACAGACTTACAGCTTTACTGTAATTTTGTTTTATTAATTGTTTAAGGTTCTTGATCACTGACTTCAATGTTCTTATTTCCGGGTTTTGTTTGTCAGTAAACTGTCTGTACAGTTCCTTCAGTCTCGTAAGCAGTCTACTTTTGTATGCGTACAATGCGTTTATTGTTGGAGTTCTGTACTTTTTGGTCTGGTCTTGGACGAATTAACTACTACAACATCAGTGTACAACTCCATCCACACAGTCATGTCATCCGATGATACTACGACGTATCCTGTGGAATTCTTAAACTCTTGGGAATTATCCGGGGTGCCATCCCATAAGTTGAAATTAAAGGTAGGTATACCAGTTTTGTTAATGCGCAACTTAAACGTACAAAAATTATGCAACGGAACTCGCTTGCGAGTCACAGAACTAGGAAGGAATATTGTGAAGGCCACAATCTTAACTGGTGAAGCCAAGGGAGACAATGCTTGTGCTTATACCACGTGTCCTACTCATACCAAATAACTTACCATTTAATTTTAAACGTCTGCAGTTCTCAATAAAAGTTGCATTTAAAATGACTGTCAATAAATCACAGGGTCAAATCCTATAGCTAGCAGGAATACATTTGGACACGCCATGTTTTTCCCACTGTCAACTCTACGTAGCATTTCTACATCGCAAACTCTGCATGTTTCTTCTTATCCTTTTATTAACCCTTTCCTCGTTATACGAACTTATGCGTAACGAGTTTCCCATTTTTACTGCATCGCTGCTGCTCCGCTTATGGGGTTGGCTAATGTCGCAGACCGCAGAACGCGTCTACATAATGCTCGGTCCTGCATCGCTTCAGTGGTTAACCCCAGACGTTGTTGCGCATTTGCCATCTGAGAAATCCAGGAATTCTTTTTCCGACCTCGTTTTCTTACAGTTGGAGTGACCGTAGTTGATAGTGCCTTTTTAACCGGATTTTCCGCAGATCTTCTTTGAACGTGGCAATACCAACTTATTCCATTCGCCTCAAGCTGTTCGGTTACCGAATTCTTTATATGCAGACTTCCTCTTATACGCGTAGATCTAATACAATCGCGTTTAGTGACTCCACTAGACATCCTTAACATTTTCATTTCCGCTGCCGTAATTTTGTTTTTAAACGCTTCGTACATTGTCCAGCACTGTGAACCGTATATAAGAGCTGGTCTAACAACCGTGGTGTAGAGTTTCCCCTTTAATTTAAGTGGAAATTTTCGGTCGCAAAAGATTCCCGAGTTTTCCCGCCATTTCATCCATCCCACGCTCACTCTGTGGTTTACGTCGTCGTCACATTTCGCTTCCATGTTAACGATTGATCCTAAGTACTTAAAGATAGTGCTTTTCGGAAGAACTATTCCGTCTAACATTATATCCGGAACAGGTCGCAACGGATGCGCAAATGGGCACATCAAATGCTCCGTCTTTGAACGACTTATTTTAAACCCGTTTCTCTCTAGCGCATTTCTCCATGAATCTAAGGCGTTCTGTAAATCTTCGACGTTATCGCTAAGTATAACTGCGTCGTCAGCGAAGAGAATTGGCGTTACATTTGCTTCGCGCATGCAGTCTTTTAAAAGATAGTCGAATACTACGTTAAAGAGGAAAGGGCTAAGTACGCTTCCTTGATGCACTCCGACATTAACTGGAAATTCTCTCGTTAGTCCAGCAGAGTTTTTAACCGCAGTTTTCACGTTTCCGTACATGTCTTGTATTATTCTAACATACGTTTCCGGTACGTTTTGAGACCTCAGAGCGGCCCATATGAGATCCCTAGGCACTCGATCGAATGCTTTCTCGAGGTCGATAAATACCATGTGTAAATCCTTAGACGTAGGCTTTGGATAGCGTCCACCGTCGATCTTCCTTCAACAAATCCACATTGGCTATTATCGAGCTTTATTATTTGCCGAAGACGTTCGTTTAAGACTCTTTCGACGATTTTCATTGTGTGTGACATAAGCTTGATTGAACGGTAGTTGTTGCATTCTCGAGTGTCGCCTTTTCCTTTGTATAATGGAATCAAGAAGCTACTTCTCCATTGATTCGGCATAGGTTGTCCACATTTTAATTTATTTAAAAGTTTCGATAGCCAAACGCTGCCGATCCCCTCCATCTTCGACCAAAACTCTGATGGAATGCTGTCTGGTCCCTCCGCTTTCCCCCGCTTCATTTTTCCGATTGCTATACTTATTTCTTCGATTGAAAAGTCCGAAACTTCCTCCTCGAATAGACCAGCTGTTGGCACGATATCACGTGGAAACTGTTTGTTAAGCAACTCCTCGCAGTATTCAAGCCACCGGTCACAAATTTCCTTTTCATTTGTTAATAAGCGACCGTCTGCGTTTTTGATGTATTTTGGCGAGGTTATTTCCATTGAATTTTTTCTCCTCTGTGCAGCGAGCTTAAAAATATTTGGCATTTTAGTACTGTACGACGTTTGAACTTCTTGGATAGCTTGTCTTCTATCCGCCGATCGTGAGGATATTGGTTCCAACTCCTGGTAGAGGTTTTCCGCTGCTGCCGCTGGAGATCGTGCCAGGACTTGCTTTGCGATTTTTTTAAGACTCTCGTATTCAAGAGCCAGTCGAGCTTTTTCGATATCGTTGCTCCGATCGCATTTTGTCCACGCTTGGAATGCACTCTTCTTGTCGGCCACAGCTCGCTTGGTTTCGTCATTTCACCACCATGTTTCTTTGCCGACGTGATGGTATTTCGATATAGTCCCCGGATGGGACTTTGCGAGTGTTATGCATTCCTCGTGCATGCTGTTCCACATTTCTTGCGGGCTAAGTGAGTCTGCGATACCGTTTATATTGTGAAGTTCTTCTTTAGCCAGTGCGATAAATCTTGCGCTTCGTTCCTTCGATAGATTATACCACCGGATTTTTGGCTCTCCAAACGATGCCCGTGTTTTCGGTGGTTCCGCTGTGAAAAATTCTGTAATGAGCAGACGGTGTTGGCTTACTAGCGATTCTCCAAGTATTACTTTACAGTCCTTAACACGGTTTCCTATCGACATTTTGCAGAGGTGATAATCTATTTGCGTTTCGTGGCCTCCGCTACTATAGGTGATGTCGATGTCGTTGATGTTTAATAAACATTGTATTTAAGATGGTTAAGCCGTAAGCCCTACACGCTACAAGGATGTCTTCGCCAACTGAATTTCTGGTTCCAAAGCCTTTACCGCCGTGGCAGTCCTCATAATCAACATTTGTTTCTCCGACGTGGCCATTTAAATCTCCGCCTACGAAGAGCATCTCATCGATAGGTATATTTCTAAGCAAATTACCGAACTCTGACCAAAATGTATCTTTTTCCGATTGGTCGCATCCATTTTGTGGGGCGTACGCGCTAACAATGTTCCACGTTTTATTGTGTATGACGAGTTTAACACTCATCAAGCGGTCGCTTATTTTCAAGATACCAACGATGTTGTTTAGAAGATCCGCTGCAACAACGATTCCAACACCGTTTCGTCCATTAACCGTTCCATGGTAGAACATCTTAAATGCTTTAGTTTTTCAATCTAGAAAACGCGCTTTATTTCCTGTATTACACCACATCGTTTCCTGTACGCACAGGATTTGTAGAGTTCTGCGACGCATAATCGCTTCCAGTTCTAAACTTTTTGAGGTCATCGATCCGACGTTCCAACTTGCAAACCGAAGTTTATGAAAATATTTTGGAAACTTCATTTTGCCCGCCCCCGGAATCCATCGGGCTCTGACACAAGCACTTCTGCTTGCTCTGGGATCACCCGAGTGCGTTGCAATCGTGGTGCCCAGCGGGGTAGTGCTATTAATTGCGATCATTTCCATGAAGTTCAAAGTTTGAGTGGTTTGACACTTGTATGCTCATTTCGAATTGATTGACTGTTCTTTTATCCCACCGGTAGTCTCCAGACGTGGGAACCCACTGATTGCATACAAACTTGTGGGAAAGTTTTAAGGTGTTAAAGTGTCACAGGCTCATTTTTGGTGTCATAGTTGCCTGCAAACTCTGCATGTTTATGCAGAACAAAAAAAAAACTTTTAACGTAGTTTATAGAAGTGTATGCAGTAACTACCTATTTTGCATATTATGAATCATCATCCAAAACTCTCAGTTTCAATTTATATACATTACATAGAACTGGGGCCTCTCAAAGTAACTCTGTCTTTCTTTTACGTCTTCACGCCTGATTCAATTCAATTTTGAGAAACTTTGGTATAAACATAGATGGGACCTAGGAAAAGAAAATAGGCTACTCGAAGTACTAATCCTGTGTAGACGAAGTCGCGGGCAGAAGCTAGTTAAAAATAAAATTAATTGGCTGATGTCAAATTCATTTCTAGGTTCTTTGCGAACAATTCTACCAGTTAAAGTTACTATGGATTTACTGGTTGCTTAGCCAAAATCACTTCAGTCGCTTTGCTCGCCGTTGTGGGTCATTCAAGTATATAGATACCGATCTACATTGGTTTAGTGTACATAGCTGCATGTCGTAATAAGATGCTGCTACTGACATGTCAACAATGAATGGCTTATACAATATATTGCAACGTCTCTATATTCGTTGTTCGTTGATTATTAGAAAGTAACCTAGAATCCTTTAAGAACTTGCCTGAAATTATTTTTGTGTCTGAAATTTGGATTTATTCTTACGAGGTTAATGAATATACTATACCTGGTACGATTTGGATGAATGTGACGTGAAGCGCTATAATTTGGTGAGTGCAGACATTACAAAAATATCTATTAACGTAGGAAATGAAGATTTTACACAGTCAGTTCATGTGTTTCTAGACGAATTTCAAACTTTTTTATGTGATGAAAAATCGATTAACCTTGTTGTTTTAGGCGATTTCAATCTGGATTTGCTAAACGCTATTCCTGTGTTAGATTTATATCTTGCGCTTATGGCAGAGCATGGTTTAACTTCTTTAATGAATGATATTACTAGACCAATTGCAGGTACTTGCATTGACCATGTATTTGCTCGTTTTTTGAGAACTAGTCCTAATGCTTACATTGACATCAACCTCGATCTTCAAATATCTGATCATTGTATGACTGGTGTAATTTTTAATGGCTTGGAAAGTAGAAAAGAAAAAAAGCATAATTTTCCAAGAAAGTTGAATAAAATTAACTACGAGCTGCTGAATAATTTACTGCGTTTCGAAAATTGGGAAGAGGTGTATACTCAAGATAATGTATCTACGGCTGTTAATTTATTTTTGACGATATTAAATAATTATATAAGCTCAGTTAGCTATGTCATTATCCCTAAAAAGACAGATTTCAGGCTAAAGCCTTGGATTAGCTGGTTACTTCTTAGGAAAATTAGGCAAAGACACAAATTACGGGAAAAGTGCCTTAAACATCCACAGAACGCTAGTCTATTACTATCACTTATCAGATAAGGGCTGCGCTAGGGAATCTCAAACAAGAATGGAAAGTGATCAATAAAATTATGAATCGAAGTGTAACCAAGCAAAATAATTCTGTTGTCTTAAAATATGGAAATATTCATGTTTCAGAACCCACAGAAATAGCAAACGAATTTAACAAATACTTTGCTTCAATTGGGCAACATTCTTTTCAAACAAATAATTTTAACATTTGCAATTATTGCTATCCCGAATCCAGGCTTACAGATATTAGTTTTGAAAGGGATAGCTTCTTTTTCGAACCAATTTCTGGGGGTGAGATTTTGAGGACCATCCACTCCTTAAATAGCTCCAACTCCTGTGGCAGCGATAGTATTTCCAATGTTATGTTTAAAAACATTTCCTTGAATATTGTTGATATTTTGGAGCATATTGTCAATTTGAGTATCCTGTCCGGATGTTTTCCTGAAGTTTTAAAATGTGCTATTGTTATTCCCCTCTTTAAAAAAGGAAGCAAACATGAAAAAAGCAACTATAGACCAATTTCACTGTTGTCTTCTATCAGTAAAGTTTTTGAGAAATGCGTAAAGAAAAGAGTGTTAGAGTATCTGAACAAAATAAAATTCTTCAGTCCAATGCTCTCTACTGAAGACACCCTTTTAGATTTTTGCTCCATTATACAGAAAGGTTTGGATGAAAAAAGGTCTTGTGCTGGGCTTTTTGTTGTCATAACAAAAGCGTTTGATATGTTTAACCATAATATTATTCTAAGCAAGATATATAATATAGATTTTCGTGGTTCGATACATAGTTGGTTTATGTCCTACCTAAAAGACAGAAAACAAAAAGTGAAAATCGAATCCAGCCTAAGTTACTTTATGGTTATCAACCTTGGTGTCCCTCAGGGCTCGGTCCTTGGACCTATATTATTTCTCATATATGTCAACTCCTTGTTTACCCAGCCATTTGTAGGAAAAGTCAGGGCTTTTGTAGATGACCTTGGGATCGCATATGATTCCGCCAATCCCTTAAACTTAGTGGCTGATATAAACCATGATGTTGAATTGCTAAGGCTTTGGTTCACGGAGCATAAGCTAATAGTAAACGATAATACAAAACTTATGTTTTTCAGTCTTACCACGCACGAGTCTCCAGATATTGAGGTCGTATTCCATGCTTCTAAATGTGCAAGGTTTAATATGTTTCACATTCCATCTTCTGTCCAATGCTCTAAAATGTCTTTCGACGTGAATGTTCCCTGCCAGGACAGTTGCTTTTAAATTGAAAATGTAAGCCATTTTAAATACCTAGGTGTTATTATTGACCGAAATTTAGGTTGGTCTAACCATATTTTAAGTTTAAAGCAATATCTGTTATCTACCGTTCGCTCATTCTACCGTCTAAAGAATTTTTTTCCTTTTAATACTCTAAAATCAATTTATTATGGGATATTTCAGTCGAAATTGCAGTACGGTATAGGATGTTGGGGAAGTGCTTACCTGAGTAAAATTCAGCCGTTGATTGTTCTACAGAAGTGTGTCATACGAAAGATCTGTGGTTCTTCTCGTCTGGCCCACTCCGTGGAATTATTTAGATACATGCAAATCCTACCAGTTAGGCATCTGTTTTATTTTAAGGTCTTACAAATATTTTTCATCCGAGGTGGTTATATGCAGAGTCCGATTTCTAACGCCTACAACTTGAGGAGCCATCAACAATCTCTTGTCGCTATTCCTGCTTTTCGTACCACCTGCTACAGAAATTCATATTCTATTTTATCCTGCAAATTATTCAATAGTCTCCCTGTAGATACAAGATTCGTAGGTAATTTGCGTACTTTCATGAAAAGAGTTAAACAATGGCTTTTTAGCTACAATCAGAACGAAATCGAGATTTTGCTACACTACATTGACTAATAGCTTTTAATATACTCTAAACAAATTTTCCTTATGAATTTTTTTTCCTTTTTGCATCTAGAATAAAATTAGCATCATATTAGCGGCCATTGGAAACTTGCCAGCACTGACAAGAGTATTTTCATTTTCTCTGAGATCCTTCGGTGTGTCAAGGAATCGCTCAGCGAGTTAGTATATTGAATTCCGTTCAATTCGGTAATGCCATACTTTTGAATCATTCGGTTTAATCCATCCGTAAATGCATATCAAAAAGTTTTTTTTGAAATCATACGGAAACAACTTTTCGCCAATACCATACTGTGTATCTCCCTTTACTTTTGCTGTAAATAATATTAACTCCTCAGTTAGAGATTTGAACACCTTACAACGAATTAAGACTTTAATTCCAGATGCTGTCAATAGCTGTTTTAGACTTCGCCAGCTAAAAATTGATGTTTTTTGTAGGGCATACTCCCAGGAAACCGTACTGGTTGACAACTTCAATTGATTCACCATCGTTCTTCCAGTTTTCTATTCTGACGTACGACTCCACCTTTCTAACAAATCGTGTCCTTCAATATGGAAAAATTTGCAATCAAAATACAAGAATACAGTATGTGGTCAGTCCGTTTATCATCAGTAATACTCTGCCTTACTCATGTTATCGTCTCGAACCAATCTGTTAATTCACGGCCTTTCTAAACAGATATCTTTATTCCAATCTCTATATCATGTACAACATGACCACACTTCCATGATAAACCCATACATGACAACTTGGAAAAGAGCTCTTTACGATCCACAGTATAAAAAGCGGCCTCAGAATCAACGACGAATGTGTAGAGTTTTCTTTTAGACTGAATAGAATGTTTTGCTACGCTTTTAAGTACGAAAACATTTTCAAACAATGGTTTATGAATAAATAAAAGCGCAAACAGCGGCCATAAGGTGTTGCTGTATAGCAATCATTTCATATCCCTAAGTACATACAGATCAAAGTATTTCAGGTAATCAATCGTTTCTTAACAAAGCTCATAGTACAAGAGACCTTCATTGATCATTCAGTGCCCACCTTCAAGCAATAGCCCTCTTAGATTCTATCAAAAGACGTTTAATCGTGGTCAAACGGCCCAATATACGAGTACATATCCACTTGCGGAACACAAAAATCTCATCCCAAACTGCTACAAAAAATTGCATCACTCACAATCTGAACATTTAACCATTTATGATGTTGAGGTTGTTATTGCCGGGTCAACCTTTTACCCAACCTTTTTGAATTCTTTTCCTCTTGTCATGAGCACTCCAAACCCACTCTCTAGTTTGAAGGGTAACTTAAGCAGTTCACCCCGATAGCACAAAGTTCCAGTTGTAGCCCGCACTGCCATCCCCAGCGATTTTCTCGCAAATAAAACCCGCATTAAGCGGGAAACTTTGAATTCTTTTATTGACCGATAAAAACGATAATCATCGCACAAAATAATGAGAAATGCGAAAACAAATTTGGGGTTGGCTTGCAGCCCCCTCATACTCGTATGGTGCTCAATTGATGGCGGTCATATGCGTGGTTAAGAACCGCTTCCACTGTGGGCGGATTCGAGTACGTGACAGACATTCTAAGACGAAAAGAATCATTCAGATACCAGAATGTACGAGTATGTACTCTAAGGATACGGAGTCCTTGGGAGAAGTTTTAAAATGTTCGTTTTTGGGTTTTTTTTTTTTTTTTTTTTTTTTATACTTTATTGACGCACAATAATATGATACAATTTTCGCTAAAAAAAAAAAACAAAATACAGTTAACCTACGAAAGAAAAGTGTGTGTGAAGTAAAAAGAAGGATTGATTGGCGTGATGACTTTAATGTTCCTTTGAATTTTTGTTGTTTTATTTTTTGGTTCCTGTTTTCGTTGTCTCGTTGTTGTTCATTCATTTTTATTTGAATTTTTCCATTCGATACGGATCACCAACAGCAGAATGATATGGTCACGGTACTGACAGTGTTCATGTTGCTATTGCTGTTGCTGTTGATGTTGTTGCTGCTGCTAGTGTATTGACTGAAATAATTTAGATGGTCAATTTAGAAGCATTTACGATGAACGATTCCAGGACCGGATTCATCGTATTCCTGCTTGGAGATCCACATCTGTTGGAAGGTGGACAGAGAAGCCAAGATTGAACCACCAATCCATACGGAGTACTTGCGTTCTGGTGGTGCAATAATCTTGATCTTGATGGTGGATGGAGCTAAGGCAGTAATCTCTTTCTGCATGCGATCAGCAATACCTAAGTTGCAATGAAAAGAAGATACGAAAAGTTGACAATTAGAGGAGGGTGTTTGAAAAGTAGATGAACATATGAAGTATTTTTCTTAAGGAAATGTATTGTAATATCCCCAGATACCACAAGAAAGAAGAAAACATGGTGTATGTAACATAGTGAAGGTGGATACTGAAAAGAGGTATCCACATCCAAGACCCAAAAAAACAGAATTTAATCAACAGAACCAGAAAGAAAAAGAAAAGGATTCTAGCAAATTTCAACGATGAGGAGTATTTCTAATGACTAGAGAGTGAGCAGTGAAATTCATGTTGTAAGTGAGAGTTCATACCGTGGGTGGAAAATAGTTCGGTGCGACTCAGATGATCTGCTAAATTATACATAAATGAGACGAAGCAAAATTGGCATTTTATCACGTAATGGCAAACATAGATGGTCTAGTATCTGAGCTAGAATAACGTAAAACAGCTAATAAAGGACCGCATTTTAGTCCTATTACTAGCAAATTAATAAAGACTTCAGCTGGTTGGTTACATGAAATCTTCCTAAGACTGAAAAACAAAGCTATATAAGTGCAAAATGAAGAGTTTTCAAGCTTTGATCAAGTATATCAAGTGAATAAACCGAGGTATTTAAAGCTCTGAATCCGGTTTTAAAATATTTCATTTCCTCGCAATTAATAAACAACCAAAGATAAGTGATTTTTTTTTTAAGTTGATGCCTAATGAAGAGAAAACTCACAACAGATTCAGTCTTTGAAATATATATATACCGACCGGGACAACTGAACAGGTGACATGCAGTGAAGTAGAGAGAGCCTTTGTTTTTTTCACTGTATAAAGGCAGGGTGACACAAAAAATTGCAACAACCTGGGGTGCGTTAAGAAAATGCCCTTTGCAATAAATATATATAAGCCAGCAAGCCAGCACAATATAATTATAATTGGATGGAAGTCGCTCTAGAATGAGATCTAAACATTAGGGATATCAAAGGAAAAATAACTTGGTGCTGCCCCTTCGGTCTAAGAAGTATAATAAATACTTGTATGAATAGGGCACAGATTGGAAGACTTACCACATCATAACACGTGGTAGAAAGTATGGGAAATTTGGATTGAAATAAGAGGACAAACTCTTAAAAGTGGCAACGTAATCATTCTCCAATCGTTTAAGAAAGGAATCCATGCGCGAGACGATGAGTTATGAAGCAGATCTACAAGTTTGTTGGTCGGCAAATTGTGTGCCTTTGGCTACAGCGTAAGATCGTAGTGTAAGATGGAATTGAAAGGAGAAATTACAGCTGCAGAGATTTTGTAAGCGGATGTATCCATACGCAGCCTGCAAAGCGACTTTTTGCTTTTTCGAATATCGACATGTTAAGTAACAGATCAGGGAAGAACTCTACATCAGCTGAAAGGTCATCGAGGAGTCTTATCAATTGAGCAATTGAAACTCAGTCCTCTACTGCGTTAACCCATAATGCGTGTAAAGGGTGATTCTGTTGGATATGCCTTTCCCTGCGGGGATAACATGAAAGATCACGCATGCGTTGTAACACACAGATATGGTCCTTCCGTTCAGTATTCTCTGACATTTCATCAAAAAAGACTAAGCCCGGCACCGCGTCTTGAAATTATTCAGCTGTGCTAGGAAAATCCCCGTTTTACGAGGAATGTGTTTTGTGGGCTTATAGCAACTCATGGTGAACACAATCAGCCTACCATATCCATCATTCGCTCAACTATCGAATATTTTGAAGCCCTCTTTTCATTGGTGGATAACGCGAGGTAAAATAAACCACTTCTGCCACGTAGTGAAGAAAATATAGCGGCGGTAGCGGAGACTGTGATAATTCAACTCGGCGTCGTTCTCAACATTTACTTGTTGTATGCAACAACTTGGCATATTTTCCCTGACGATCTTACTTTGCAAGCAAACAAAATCCACCGTTTTCGACTTTAATGACGTTAACTAGCGCAATAGCCGCATTTGGGGTCCAGAATAACTCAAAGAACCGCCATTTCATCCAGACAAAATAACTATTTGGTGTGGCTAATGGGCTAGTGGAATCATTGGTCTATATTTTTTCAAAAATGTGCCCGGGCGGAACAAAATTGTGAATGGCGCCAGATATTGAGCTGTGATAATGGACGATTTGCTGACTGGAATTGAAGCT
Source organism: Volucella inflata (assembly GCA_928272305.1). Classification (NCBI taxonomy): domain Eukaryota; kingdom Metazoa; phylum Arthropoda; class Insecta; order Diptera; family Syrphidae; genus Volucella; species Volucella inflata. Next base: position 106,145,115 of record OV743719.1, read on the forward strand.
TGTTTTCCCGACGGTCCAAATACGAGGGTTGTCTGAAAAGTTTCCGACCGCAACGTAAAGATAGCGGCACTCGTCAATAAAAAGCTAGTAAATGCTAGTTGTGCCCCCAGTGTATGGGGATTCTGCATCATCATTTACCACAGTGAAATTTAGGGCAGCTGAATTTTAACGTGGCATAAGAGCTTGGGATATGATGACCCAACTGTAGATGAAACTTTCATACACTATTATACGGCCGAAACAAAAATTCAGTCAAAACAGTGGACTGCAAAGCGCGAGCTAGCTCCCAATAAACCAAAACGGTTTTTTCTGCTGGGAATGTGATGAGGACTATGTTTTGGGATAGTAAAGGAGTTATGTTAATCGATTATCTTAAAAAGGAAAAACCATTACAGGAGCATACTGCGCATCATTACTTGCCAAGTTGAAGGCGGAAACTGCGGAAAAACCGCCACATTTGCAGAAAAAGAAAATCCTGTTTCACCAAGACAATGCGCCATCTCACACCTCAGCGGTTGCCATGGCGAAAATCCATGAATTATGGTTTGAACTGCTTGACCATCTGCCTTATTCACCAGATCTAGCCACAAGTGACTTCTTTTTGCTCCCTCATCTAAAAACTGCGCTCGGAGGACAGAGATTTTCGTCAAATGAGGAGGCAATCACCTTCGTGAACAATTATTTTGCAGAGAAAAACGCTAAGTACTATTTGGACGGGTTAGAGAGATGGGAGCATCGCTGGGAGAAGTGTGTAGAGTAACAAGGAGACTATGTAGAAAAATAAAAAAACAATTTTGAGAAAAAATGTCTTGTATCATTGTTAGGTCCGAAACTTTTGAGTCAACCCTCGTAAGACCGCAACACTTGCCGCGCAGACAGTGTTACTATATAGCTTTAGGAGAACGATTTGGTGAATAGTTAATTTCACTCTTTGAACACGTCAAGTAGGCGCCTTCATCGTATATAAGCACACTCCTAGACTTGTACCTTTGCGTCTACGTAAGATCCAAAATCTACATGAATAAGCTGGCTACGATTGAGCACTTTGGACCAAATATTGCTTCAGTCATTGGTGAAACGCGTCATCGGAAATTGGAACTTCAGAATAGATCATATAAGCCACATGTACCTCCAGCATTTGAAAGAAATAGTCGTCAAAAAATTAATATTAAGAATGGTTCTATTGTATGAAGATAAAGATTACCCCATATAGTTGTACTTCCAAAAAAATCAGCCCTTAGAAGAACATATCGTGATTAAATATTATCAAGTGACTAAATTCAATGAAAGTGGTAGTCAACATCAAAGCCAGAGATTTAACTTCGTCCACGTTGAAGTAATGAAACAATTAATGCTGTAAGGCCGATATCTTCAAACTTCATTTTGTGACCAATAAGCAGTTTGCTTTGCATCCTTCGGTTATTTGGAAGATTTTAAGGGTTGATTTGCACAATTTCCAAAATAAGGTGTAAATGGCTTAAAAATGACTGCCGTTTCGTATTCAATGTTCAAAATGTTCTCGAAATATGTCAAATGTATCTGCAGGTGAACCTGATTTCCGATTATACCAACGAAGCTCATTGTAACTTTGTGTGGAAGTGTTAATACGCAAAATGTTCGGTATTGGTGTACTCAAAACCCAGAATTATAATAATTTTTGAAGAAAATTTACATTTACCAAAAGTTGTGGTCTCTGGATGAGTCATTGGCAATTATATTTTCGAAGACGGTGATGGCAAGACGGCTATGGTCAAAGGAGTGTGATATATTTATAAAGCCTGAGTGTGATATATTTCGCGATATTTTTTGTACTCGTAATTTTAACTCGACGAAAATGGCAAGAAAATTCCTGGTTTGAAAGACTTGAAAGAGATAATATGTATCTTTAGTGAGAGAAAACTTTGAATGGCAAAATATGAATTCGCAATCAAAGAATATATCAAAAAGTGGTTATTCCAGATGAGTGAATCCATAAATCACTTTATGGTTAATTTGGGAAAGCCTAAATCATGTTTTTGATGAGTGTCAGAGCGAGATTACAGCTTTCATAAAACTACATGGGGTCTGTTAAGAATAATTTGTTTGATTTGCCAACACTTTTCAGCGGCAGCCTTATGTAGCAGCGGAAAGCTGGCACTTTGATTCGCTTTTACCTATGAAGAAATTTACACCAAAACATTGCTTGCATACTTCAACTTATCCTATGCATCCCCAGAGATGTCGTACTGAAGAGGAGGTTGGTGTTATTAAGCATATGATTGAAAAAGGTTCAAATGAAAATATTTGTCAACGGCACAGCAATGCAGGTGTCTGCCCAATTTATGGAAGATTTTGTCAAAAAGGTCTTGCAAAAATGTAAGTGGCAAGTCCGGTAAATTTGGCGAAATCTGCTTTCGATCCGCTTTTTAACTACAAAATTTTGTTAACTTGATACTCCAATAAGAGAAATCGCAGTATTTGGAGTGAAAACGCCGGCACATCTACCGCAAGTCATTGGTTAATCCTGTTTTTTAGTTTACAGAAAGCTAAAAAGCGACAGTCTTGTCGTAGTTAAGGGAAGTAAATGAGGGTGTTACAATCAGTTTATAATGTTTTGAAAATGTAATGACATTGTTTTCAGTGCTCATTAGAATCAAAATTGAGTCCTTTAGGGAGGAAGGCTACAAGAGATGCTATCCGGAAATTATTGGTGTTGTTTCTCAATGAAATGTTATTTGTCATGATACCTACGGAACAGATATGAATGCTGCTTGCCGGCATCCGGAAAAATGACATCTTGCAAGGAACATGACAGGAGTAAAGGAGAAAACTCGATGGTTAGATATCGCCTTGAAGACTTTTTGACTTTAGTAAGAGGAATCTTTGAAATATCGTCAAATGGAAACATGTCAACTAATTGAAATGCTTGTTTGTATCTAAAGTCCTCTCATGTGAAATTTTTAGTTGATACGAAAAAGCCGACGGACTCTGTTTTGAAAGACTTAACGTCAACCTGATAAGATAAGAACATTTTGGAGCTCTGTCCAAAATACTCACTAGTCTCTTGAAAAAACACTCGGTTCTGAGCTAGAAAGAATTTTCCAAGACTGTCATGTTGCTTGTTTTTCGCATCAAAAGATCGTCTTAGTGGTTCTTATTAAAATATCCTTTATCATCCTTGCTAAATTTTTAATAATTACGAAGAAAATATGTATCGGTTGTAGACATGAACCTTGAAGTATACCACTATAACCATTTTACGAAACTCAAAACTAGTCAGTGTTTCGCACTGAAATGTTCTAAGACACATTATATTCTTACTGCCAGTAACTTGAACCACTTGGCACAAGCTTCCGATAAGAAGAAAAGATGCCAGATAATAAGTTGATAATGGATCTGTTCGAGGATTGCCTTAAAACACTTAAAAAATGAGAGTAACCCACTTTAGTATCCAAAATCAAAGTCAAAAAGTGGCATGAAGGAGTTCGCAATTAACCTAGCTTAAAAAAGATTCAGCCACGTGTCAGACAATATTAAAAATGAACAAAATCCTTCTTGAAGGGTCTCCAGCAAAGAAAACCTTTTCCATGTCCTATGACCTTAACCTAAAGCCAAACTTTTCTGTTTCCCACACTTCAACATTCAACAAAAGTCTCTATTGCTATACAAACTAAGGTGAATTTCAAATGGCAGCGAGAAAAAGAAATCCTTACCTGGATACATGGTAGTACCACCGGAAAGCACATTGTTGGCATACAAATCCTTCCTGATGTCGACATCGCACTTCATGATGGATTGGTAAACAGTTTCGTGAATACCACACGATTCCATGCCCAAGAATGATGGTTGGAACAAAGCTTCTGGTGTACGGAAACGTTCATTGCCAATAGTAATGACTTGACCATCTGGTAATTCATAAGATTTCTCCAATGAAGTTGAGGCAGCAGCAGTAGCCATTTCTTGCTCAAAGTCCAATGCAACATAGCACAACTTTTCCTTAATGTCTCTGACGATTTCCCTCTCAGCGGTGGTGGTGAATGAGTAACCTCTCTCAGTCAAGATCTTCATTAAGTAATCGGTTAAATCGCGACCAGCTAAATCCAAACGGAGAATAGCATGTGGTAGAGCATAACCTTCATAGATGGGCACAGTATGTGAGACACCATCTCCAGAATCCAAAACAATACCGGTGGTACGACCAGAGGCATAGAGTGAGAGTACAGCTTGAATAGCAACATACATAGCAGGTGAGTTGAAAGTCTCAAACATGATTTGAGTCATCTTTTCACGATTGGCCTTTGGATTTAGAGGAGCTTCGGTCAGCAAAACTGGATGTTCCTCTGGAGCTACACGCAATTCATTGTAGAAGGTATGATGCCAGATTTTCTCCATATCATCCCAATTGGTGATGATGCCATGTTCGATGGGGTATTTCAAAGTGAGGATACCACGTTTGCTCTGAGCCTCATCACCTACATAGGAATCCTTTTGACCCATGCCAACCATTACACCTTGATGGCGTGGACGTCCAACAATTGATGGAAACACAGCACGTGGTGCATCATCACCAGCGAAACCAGCTTTGCACATGCCGGAACCATTGTCCACAACTAAGGCTGATGCTTCATCGTCACACATGTTGGCAGTTGGTTTGTTTTATCTGGAATGAGAAAGAAGTTTTTCCATAAAAATTGTGCGAAAATGGATGAAAATGTAGAAAGACGTTGGATGTCTGTCATTTTGTTCTTGTTTTTGAAAAAAATTCGGTAAAAATAATGTAAAAAGGTAAGTTGGTAGTTTAAGGCCTTTTGAAATTTAGCCAACAGATACACATTTAGCATGGCCTAAGCCGTGTTTTTGAAATGTGCTTTCAAGATAGACAAAGTTCAGGGATCTGTTTTGGTAGAATGCAAACAAATTTGGCGAATTTTTGAAAATAAATTGTCGGTTTGAATACTCCTTAATACTAACAAAAATGTTTTTGGGCGAAACTCAGCGAAATTTTTTGAAAAGATACACAATTCTTTCAACATTTCTTTTTACCGAAAAATAACTGAAGAAAGGAGGCTTAAGACTACGTTTAGTATGGTTTTGTTTTAACTGAGCGAAATTGAGCTCTTTATAAAATGTAGGTTGTTCAACAAATGAAGCCAGAACAATTTTATTTGAAGTTTAAGAGAAAATCTTTTATCTTTCCGAAGATTCTTGAAACTGGGCGAAGGTTTAGCTTTTGAGGATTGATGAAATATTGAGGAAAAATATCAAAGTCATTGGTAAAACGTTGAAGGATCGATTACTTTATTTTCGTAATAGAAATGCGATATTTGAAAACTCGGCGAAAAACTTCAGAAGCTTGTCCTGGCAGGCTTAAGGCGTCGATTATCTCGAGGAAGAAAGCTGTGAAAAGCGATTCTTGCATTTGAAAATCAAATCTATTGGAGAATTTTGAGATAAGTCTTCGATAATTTTTCGCTGAACTGAGCGAAAATTAATTTCGCAAGAGGAATCGGTTGCTGGGATTTTTCTTTTGCTTATGGATAGAGTTTTAAGCAAGAATGTTGTGTCCAACAAATATTTACGAAGAAGTTTTAATAGAAAATAACATGAATAGAGAAGGGGCATAAGCTTCGATATTTCAACACAATAAAGCCACTCGGGTTCAAAGAACAGTTAATTTTTTTCTTTGGCAAAATGAGGTTAGAACACGACAAGAGTGAGGTTTCAAACTACGAGCTTTTATTCAAAACTTTTGCTTGTAACCACGAAAAACTCCGAAAAAGTTTTCGCTCAGTTTTTAATAACAAAAAAAAAAAAATGAAAATTAAAAAGTCTGTTCGTTGCTGATTCTCTATCTTTTGGATTGACAGTTCTTTTGGATTGCACAGATTTTTTATTTTGTTTTTTTTAAGGAAACCACTTTAACTACAAGACGTACACTACTTGATTGACACGAGCTGCTAAAGGCTATAAATCTTCGAGACAGGCCACACTCCTTGTGAATTCCGTGAGGGCAGCGACTAGAGTGATTTGACGCTGGTCCGTTGCTCGTCTTTTAAATAAACTATTTGACAAGTACAATGCTTGCTGTCTATGCATTTGTATTTGTCATGTTGTTTTTATTTTGTTGCATTTCCCCAATTTTGTTTTCGGTTTTTGGTTTATTTTCTGTTTTTTGTGCGAAAAAAATCGAAAACAAAAGAAAATCCCAGCAAAGTGTGAGATTCTTGGGTGTAATTAAGAATTTTACAAGAATTTGTAGATTTCGTTGTGCCAAAAATAAGGCCACTTCATTTTACATGACAATGTGTGCGTGTTTGAAGTGGGCGCAAAGGATTGATTTGCTTAGACTACACAGTAGGCCGCCTAACTATAAAGGGAGCTGAACGAGGTGTTCATTTGAATACATTTGACAGCCTTAAAATAAACACTCATCTGATAGTTTCATTTGTGAATGATGGGACTCATGAAGGAATAGCCATAGATGGATCGCTCGATGGATAGATGCAACTTGTATATTTTTCATTATTTTCTTGTCAAGTCAAATGAGCTTCTGGTCAATTATGGTAATGATCGAATTGTTTAGTTTACATCGGCGCAGTGTAGAAGTCGTTTTGATTTGACACTTGTTCGTAGTAGTATTGTATGTAGTTTTGTTATATGTTACTCTGAGTGGCTATTAAGAAATTTGTCAGTCGGAAATTGTTGCGAAACAATTGAAATTGGCGCTGTCACTTGTCGTATTATCTTTTGAAAAAAGATCACTTGGTGACATTTGTAGGACAAGTTGATGAAGTTTTTCTATTTTTGCTTTAGTTTTTGCGTGGGTCTTTTTGGCAGGTTTGATGATGGATCTTCACATTTTCGAAACGCTTGATGGATTTCTAGTTCATTTAGAAAAAGTGGTTTATTCGAGATGCATTTTTAAATTTCTAATAAGTTGATTTGGATAATATTTTGAAGAGACTATTCGTAAATAGTCCATTAAACAATTACGGCGATACAAATTTCACAGCGTTTTGATATGATTTATGATCAAAATCGTAGTTTGTTAATTAGTTAACAATTCTGAAAAATTAAATGGTAATTTGGGTGTTGTCCTAATAATTAATTGTGAAGTGCTGATGCTCATTTAAAGACATATTGGAAGATCGCTACATTACAGTCGACTAAATCTGGCTATGGAAGTGTGCCACACTTAGGAATGATTCAAGCCTAGTCATACATTTCTGTGAACTCTTCATTTAGAAAATTATATAGAACTTTGAACAGCATGTCCGCAAAATGTGATTATCATATCCTTCGGTCTTTTATCACCTCTTTCCAGTTGACGAGGTTGGTTGGGGTCCCCTTCCGCGTGTGTGCGCCATCTTAGATATCTTCTACTGTATAACCCCTCTGAGTTGAAGTCAAAAACATTCCGGGTCACGATGCTGGTGTACATGCGCTCAGGGTAACCTAGCCAGCGATGCCGTGCTATCCATGCTTTTCTAACGAGGCCCGAATCGCTATGCAGCTCGAACAGATCGCTGTTGAAACGTCTCCTTCAGTTTCAATTGCAGCAAATAGGAACGAAAATTACTCGAAGAACGTCTTTCCCAAAGCGATTGAGAGCATTTTTATTCGCTTTTGTCTATGTCTTAACTTTTGCACCATAAAGCAGGACTGGGATGATCAATGTCTTGTATAAAGTCTAGTTAGTTGTTCCAGAGAGTGATTTACTATTCAATTGCCTTTATAGCCCAATGAAGCAGCGATTAGGAAGAGTGATTGTTTGCATGATTTCCACACTGATTCCTCTTTCGTAGATGACAGTGAAGCCCTCATTGTTAACAGCATATAGAGTTCCCGTTTCTATTTTAACTATCGTAAATGCTCCACTGAAAGCCTCTGTTGTCTGCGTATGGGAGTAAATGCACAGACTCTTGAAAGAATGTCTTTGGAGTTGATCTGTAGGTTTCATCCAATTCTTTCAAGAACGACGTCGAAAAAATCTCAAGACGATGCTTACTTACTTACTTAGGTAGCGCTACAGTTCATGGTCAATCTGGGCCTCAGCTAGCAAGCCTCTCCATTAGCCCGTTCCTTAGCTTCTTGGCAAATATACTAGGTAATATCTGATATGCGATATCGATATTTATACCTCCATAGTTGGGACGTTGAGAAGGTATCTTGTGTCTAGATCTGATAAATAAGATGGTGTATACTCTGGATACAGTAATTTCCAGTTGCTTTGAATATTTTAGCCGGTAAACCGTTAGGTCCAGCTGCTTTGTTTGTTGATTTCAACTTAAATATTTCTTACTTCGTTTTGGTCGGGTAGATGGAAGTCTGGGTTGAATGGGGCAGTCTGCCTGACGGTATACAGGGAGACATGCCTTGTTTTGTCATTCATGCCATCCGGCACCTCCGTCCAATTATCAAGGCTTCGCCCATTAATAACGGTCTAATAAAAAGTGGAATAGGGCAAAACTCGACTTATCGATAACATCTTCTGACCTTAACCCACTGAAGCCAGTTATGATTTGTCCAGTTACACGCTGCCTGTCATGGGTTTTGTGAAGTTGACATAAAAACACGGTATCGTGGGAGTTAGCCGGCCTGGATCTGACTTTAAGAGATGGGCCCCTGTTGTGGTAGCATCATGATGGCCGTGATTTAGACATAGAACAGAGGAAGGATGCACCTGCTTGTCTCACCCGATTTAAAATTGCAATGAGTATTGAGTGCTGAGATCCTAAGATCGGTAGCAGATTTAAGATGGTCTCGTTTCATACCAAGGGTGGAACCTCTACCTCTAAAATGGGTTCCGAATTGATATCAATGGAATTGACAAAGAGTGATGGATAGGTGTGTGGATATATGGGCATCCCGTAATATCAGGTCCATCGACACAAGAGACACGTAGTATACTGCTGCCGACCTCACTTGACTATGCAGTTTAACTGGGGAGAAGACACGCTGCTCCCTTAAGGCCGAAAAACCGGGACCTAAAATGTCTAAAACAGACATAAAAAAGACGATGCATCGTCTTTGAGTAAATAAGGGACTTTGTCTGATATAAATTCAGTCAGCAACACCTCAGCAGAATTAAATCGCAAAATCACTCTTTCCAATCGCTATTTCTTTGAGCTAAGAAGGCAATTGGATATTAGAGCCCAAACTTGAAATAAAGGGGACTCTTTCTTGATCATCCCAGTCCTGCTTTATGGCGCTGAAAAAAATCTATTTAAGATATTTTAGTGAGGGAGAAGTCCTTAGGAAAATATTCCATTCTGTTTGCGTTGAAGGGCTTTGGGGGAAAAAATCCAACGATGAACTATACAAAACACTTTTTAAAAAAGCTTACAGATCTAAATCTTCTTCCGCAAATTTTATTGTACGGCTTTAATTGATACAAAATGGATACCACAGAGTGGTAATTTTAGCTTCGTGAATAAAAATAAGTCCTCCGGGGCAAGATCTAGTAAATAAGGTGATTGATCGATGGTTTCATTTAGTCTTTATTCCAAAATTCGTTCACAATTGTTGCTCTATGTGGTGGTGTTAAGTGCCCAAAGCAATTTAGGGAATTTTTTTCAACTTCGGAAGTAAAGACCTCTCAAATCCTATAGATGAATAGCACTCTTATCAGTCAGGGCATTTTGCCAGTAGTTATATTGGCAGTTAAACGAAAGACATCCCACCGAACCATTTCATTTCACTTGGAAAATTTTGAAAGGGTGTATTTTAATGAAAATAATTTTCGTGACCGTATATCAAGAGAAGCATGGTTATGTTGAGTTAACGAATTGGGTTGGTGTTACATCCGGAGATGCTTTAGGTAGAGTCTACACGGTGTATGTCAACAACATGGATTGACTTTACTTGAGAATGGTCTTACCCCATGGGAGGGTCAATTTTTTTGAATCTGATCTGAAAAACGCAATCGTGTGAGGCAGATGATTTATAAGAAAATGAAAATCATTGAGATATTACACTATAGGGGACCGTGCAATGCAGATCAGGGACCTTAGCGAGAGAGCCTTTGCAATATTAATAGCAGTCTGTGTGCCTTAAAACCCTCAAGAAATATGGTAAAAATCTGAAAAATATTTATCAGATTATGGATTGAGTTAGCCAATTAGAACAAGGGAACTAACATTACTCACTTTGCCAACAAGCGTCTCCAGTCTGCTCGATTCTTCACTAGGTGCCTGCAATTTTGCACGCTAAGTTGGCTGAGGCCCCCTTCCACCTGCGTGCGCCACCTGAGTCACGGTCTTGCTATACTTTACTGGCCTTCAGGAGCAAATTCAAAGACTTTTCCGAGCATAGCCCATCCTTATTACGAACCCATATCAGTCTTTCGACCATTACTCTTCTACCTAAGTCGAGGTCGACTTACAGCTGGTGGAGTAGATGACAGTTAACGTCCATATTGTTTAGATCGCTTAAATCGTTTCAGAAGAAGGCTCTTAATTTTTTTCCTATGGGAGACAGCAGGACATACATATATGGTAAAAAGACGGTGGAGAATTTTCTTCCCCTCCTCACCGACCATGCAGCTTCAGCAGAAGTTTTATGAAAACCCTCAAACTTTTTTGCATGTTTGCCTATAAGACAACGCCATATGAGAATACCTTTAATATTGTTGAGGTGTTTTCTGTTTTAAATGAAGAATTCTTTTCAAAACAAGCTTTTCCCAAATTAGTTTGATTGCTAGATCTTAATATTATTGGATATATAACTTAATTCGTGCGGTTTTTTTTTTTTAAATTTGAACGTTTATTTAAGAAAAACATGTACAATAGTATTATTCAAAGTATTGCCCATCTGAAGCTATGACTTTTTCCCATCTTTCTGGCAATTTGTTGATCCCATCATAAAAGAACTGTGCCGGCTTGGTAGTCAAGAATGAATCAAGCCAATTTTTGATATTCTGCTCTGATGTGAACCGTATTTCAGTTTGAACACAATGATTGGCATACCGATACCTTCTTAATGTGTGGTAGGTATTGTGACACTCATTTTGGTGAGTTTATCGGAACAACAGTTTACTGAAAATCTCTCAAATGTTGAACTGCTCTGCCATCTCCCTGAAATATGATTCCACCATCTGAAAAGATGCGGATACCATGCTTTCTTTTAGCTAGCACAAGACAGAAGTAATTGCCAAATTTGTCCACTGTGTAACTACATAGCTGCGTTTTCAGTGGCAAAGAAAATCCAGTGTAGCGGAGGCAGTAGAACAGATGGCTCCCCTTGAGCCTAGACAAGATGTCCTTCGCATTTTGCTTAGATTACAGCAGTTGACTACTTTTTCTATTGCTGTTCAAGTGATTATATGTCTTATAACCGAGACATATAGCCCTTATGGTTTCAATGGCTTTTTTTTTTTTTTTTTAGAATACGAGTAAACCTTCGGTAGCTTTGCTAACTCTGTTCTGAATATAAGGTTTCCAGTTTAGTTTTCTGAAAAAAATATGAAATAAATATTTAGTCGCGTCAGAAAAGTCTAATCTGGTACTATTTATTGAGAGACGTCCTATGATCCTATGATTTTATATTTCCTCGAAAAGAAGACAAGATCAGTGCTATGGAAGATCGTATTAGACGATCGTATCAACGTCATCCGCATACGCAACCACCTTGCTTCCACCCGCGTCCAGGTATATCAGCTGTTCTTTGATCACTTTGAAGTGGTGAAAGGGCACCGCGAACCTCTGGTAATACATCTTTTAGTAGAGAACCCACCCTCTTTTGAGTTGTTATCTTGCTTTTTAGCATAAGACTGATCAAGTCCTCAAGTGGGTCATCTACATGCAGAGCTGACAGCGCCGACCTGACGTCAGCACAGGCTGACGTTATTAAAAGCACCTTCTATGTCCAGGAAAGCGACCATTGTGTATTCTCTATAATAAAGGGATCGTTCGATGTGGCTAGTCAATGAATGTAGAGCAGTTACCCTTACAGTAGATTTGTTGAGCCACATACAAAGGTCGTGAATCAAATCTAGATCGTATATGGATACCAATCAGTTGTTCTAGAGTTGTCATCAAGAGAGACGATAGACTTATAGATCTAAGGTCCTTTCGGACAACAAATGTTTTCCGGCTTGAAGAAACTGCATTAACTTCTCTCCATGGCAAGGAAATGTGGATTATTTTTATGCAGCTCCTCATAAGATTCAATTGCGTTGGCGGGATGATATCATAGGACTTTCATAGCTCAGCCTGCATTATATAGTCCGGGCTAGCAGACTTGTACCATTTGGAGCTATGTAGCGTCTAGAGCAGCACCTGTTTATAACATCAGTAAAAGTAATGATCGTTAACGCTAAAAGGTATCAATTTTATGGGAGTTTCTTAAAAAATTCAGCTTAACAACAAATATCTGAGTTCAACTGCACAACGACACTGAATCTGAAACACTGAATTGCAAAATTGTAAAACAGATAAATGAACAAACAACTCTTTGAGATTGTTAGGAGTGCTTTCACATGTCCCGGTCCTCTGCGAATGCGAAATCTTGATGCCCCAAAACTATATAATGCAACTGGTAAAGAATCTACGCCGAAATAAGTGGTATTACTTTAAGTAGCACAGCTAAGGGAGAGAATGTTTTAATAGCAATTTTCCACTAAAAATTGCCTTTGGAAAAAATTGGACTCAAACTCAAGGACAAATACTTAGAGTAGCCGATGTCTTGGGCAACTAAATGGTGACATCGCTTCTACCAAGTCTGTTTATCCCGACAAAAGAAGGAAGAACCAAAAACGTTGTTCACAGAACTCTGTACATTTACTTGCATAAATCAATTGTCACTCTTTTAAAAACTTTATATCTACAAATGAATAGCAAACATAAATACCTAGAACACATATGTATGCACGGGAATTTTGTCTCCTATCATTTTGTTAAAACAGCTTTTATTCATTCTCTGCCAATTTCTCTCCAAATTTTCTTTCTAATTGCAATTTGCTGTGCGCAAACCATTAAACCTGTCCAATGTTCATGGGAACCTTCAGAATGGACAACCTGAATTAGGTATGGGTTCATCCAACTGCAGGGAATCTACGAAAGGTGAGAAGTGCAGTCATTGACCCGCAGATGGGAACAAAAAATTCGCATCGAAGAACACCTTTTCAATGCATCCTTAGACTAAAACCAGCATTAGCCAACCAGGAGAAAAAGATAAACAGAACCAGCGAAATTGTTCACCTGACCAAAACCATCAAAAAGACCAGAAAACAAAGAGAAAAGAGAGAGAGCAAACTCCATCAACACTAGCATCAGATGTATCTAAGATACGAGTATACGAGTACATGGTATACGAGTATGTAATACTCGTTTTTGAAGGCAAAAGTTGATTTCAATTGCGCGCTACACTCTTTCAACGTTGCGCACGATCACTCAAGATAAAGTTAAGGCTTAATGCAATTTTTAGGCAAAGACTTGTGTTGCCTTTTGCCCATTCAGTGGGTATAATCAGATATCTACCCTAACGAGCTGAAATTGCCCAAAAATTAAATGAGAACAAAAAAAAAGAGACAAATCGTAGATTGCTACTTTGGACCTACGAGTTTGTTTGCTTTCGCAAAGTTGTGTAGATACTTATCTCAGGTTAAGTTGAGCTATAGGTTTCCATTGGTTTATTTAAGTGTCATGGCATTAGAATTGTTTGTAGTGGCTTGCTATGAAGCGACAGATATAATTGTGATGATCGTGAGACGTTAAAATGTTCTTCTTTTGGGATTGTTAGGGATTAGACCTTGAACACGGTTAGTCTGAAAAGGCCTTGGAAGATTTGATATTCCTGCAAGTAAATATGAAAACAATACTCGTATGTGCTTTCACTCTAGATAGTCAAACCAAATTGGACATTGCTTAGATAAGGATCATTCGGATTGGACTGTCCATAGACCACAATCTGTCAGATCTTCAGTGTTATAGTAATTTGAGAATACACAAACGGATTTGTCGTTCATGGTTTTGAAAACGAATCCTTATCTTTCCATCAATGACAAGTCAACGGCCGCTCTCAAAACTTAAGTTAGCCTACTATCACCTGGGAATGTTTCTTACTCCTTCACCGTACATATGTTGTTGGTATGATTTATGTTCATACCAACACAGAGAATAAGGATTACACCATTAAAGATGACTTTATTGTAATATATGCTCAGCGTTTTACCCATGACTCGAAAATGGCGCTAGGACATCTGAACGCATGGCTAGGTAAGAAAGTCGTCGTCAAGTGGATCATTGGAAAACACACTCTGTATCACAATATGTCCTCCAATGGCTAGTAGTAAGCAAGTGGTTCCCATTTCTAAGCCTTCATGAAGTGACTTACCTGTCTCCTGAGCAATCAACCGTTGAACAGATCGATCATATTGCGAACGATGTTCGCCCCTCATCCAACATTCTGGTTGTTCGAACTTTCCTTTGACTCGGAAGCAGCCGAAGAGAGATTGTGCAAACTGAAGAGGAGAGTTCATCCTATTCTGCAGCGCCAGTTAAGTAAGTAAGTTCTGGTTTGCACAAATGTATTTATTTGCTGTTACGAAAGTACATGGCTTCTGCTAGCCGTATCAAGGCCAAATTTATCAGCATTTGCCTAGCCGAAAGGAACAAAACCTACGAACAACGCCTTTGCTTTGCGATCAATCGACCCTCAACCAGGTTTATCACATTGCGATCGACGTAGAACACTCTTCCAGTACTGTAGATGTGCAACATTTCCGAGAAGCCAACATCCACTTAGGACCACTACTTTGTTGTAGCCAAGATACGGTAGCGTGTATCGCGAACAGCTCAAAGACAAGGTAATGCTGTGAGGGCATTCAACGTTAACCAGCTACAATCGCAAGAGATAGCCAAATCCTTTCCGAAGGTCTAATGCCGTCAGCATCAAGTATCGACAACCAGTGACGACAATGGTGCCGAACCCACGGGTTTGATAACGATTGACGGCAAGCGCATGCAGCTAATCAAGATACATACAAAGCGGTGCTGCTTAGGAGGACTAGAGCTGGTCACGAGCTCTATAGGCAGGAGAGGAGAGAAACACCGGCTTCTCAGGAAAAAAAAGAAAAAGAATGCGAAGCGTGCAAGGAAACTGAGAGATGCCACTCCAGCAATGAGAATTGGAAGTTCTATTTAAAGATAAACAAGAATATGCAACGGACGCAAGCCCGGCACCGAAGCGAACAAGGCAACATCGTAGTAGAGTCGCAGCCGATGCTGAGGACTTGCAAAGAGCATTTCTGTAAACTTTAGAACGGCAATGACGATTTCAATATCGCAATCAGCCAGAATAAACCTTTCAACTTGGACGATATATAGTAGACCAACAATTCCGTCCAATGAAGCTGAAGTCCAACAAAGGTGCTGGAGCGGACGGCCCGACTGCCGATCTCTTCAAAGCGGCAGGCGATGACTTGATAAGGAGCATACACCAACTCATCTCTAAAATATGGTCGGACGAAAATATTTCCCATCAATGGAATCTTAGCATTGTCTGTCCGATCCTCAAGGCAGGAGAGTGCGCCAACTACAGAGGCGTCATTTTGCTTTACATAGCCTACAAGCTCTTATCTGCCGAATTGGGTAAAGCAGCTCATCAACAACCTGACTGGTCTATCCAGTATCTATAGAGATGAACTATTCAGGGCAAATTCTGCAGAATGACGATGAAACGACGATATTGACATAATCGGGAGAAAAGAGCGTGATGTGAGTGGAGCTTTCGCGAGGATTGAGATGGAAGCGGCGAAGATCTGTTTAGCGTTCAACTAGTGTAAGTAAAGATATGCGGACAGAATGTCGCTTTCGATAGGTATAATTTTGAGGTAGTTAAGGACTTTGTCTACCTAGGCTCCGCTATAAGTACAGATAACGACACAAGCGCTGAAATCAAACGAAGAATAACTCTTGCCAACCGCTGCTTCATTGGGCTAAGAAGGCAATTGACTAGCAAAGCCCTCTCTCGAACAACAAAAGTTACCCTATATAAGACCTTAACAATCCCAGTCCTGCTCTATTGCGCATAGGTTAGCAAAATGGATGAGGGTGCTCTTGCTGCTTTGACAGGAAAATTCTTCGAGTGTTTTTCGGTCCCGTCTTCATTGACGGTGAGTGGAGAAGGAGATACAACGAAGGGCTGTATGGCCTGTGCAGCGACATCGACTAAGCCAGCGGAGTGAAGGTCCAACGAATGAAAAGTGTATGGACACCAATGTTCGAGTCCGAAAAGTCTTCGAATTCGCCCCCGAGGGACAGCGCACTAGAGGAAGACCGAGACTCAGATGGTGCACGAAAGTGGAAGGGGACCTCAGCGAACTTATCCTGCGAAACTGGAAGCAGCTAGCACAAGATCGAGCTGGTATAAACCGCTTGTTGGTTAGGTCGCGGATCCATATCGGAACATCATCATCATAAGTTAGTTGCATTTGATAGTTGAGAAGATATCAGGGTCATGGTGTTGTGGATCTCTTAGGAAAGTGGTGCCTAGATATTGGGTGTTTATGGCGTACGATGAGTAACAGGACTCAAGATCAAATCCTTACCTTCGTCCTTTATACCTGTTCGTATAGTTACTAAGAAGTTTGAGAAGTCAATGTTTTTAAAAAAGGAAATCTCTGAATCAATTACCATAACACGCATCTAATGTCGTCTGCTTCGACCTTTATTTTAAAATTACGTCAACATATCGTAATGCAGTTTAACAGAACAGAGTTGTGACACAGACTTCCGATAATTCCAAAA
Source organism: Volucella inflata (assembly GCA_928272305.1). NCBI lineage: Eukaryota > Metazoa > Arthropoda > Insecta > Diptera > Syrphidae > Volucella > Volucella inflata. The sequence goes on from OV743719.1 coordinate 106,161,842, forward strand.
CCTACAAAGAAGATAATGAAAACATTATTGTGACGCACTTCAAATTAAAGCAAGGATGATGGACTTACGTATAGATGGGATTAGGGGAGCCCAGTGGACGTTATAAGGTGCAAACTGTTGAATTCTGTATGTTGCTGTAAAAGAAAGTTTCTATTTGGAAACTAAATATATGTATGTGAGATTGAATCGCTCCAGCAGGTTTCTTTCAAAAAATGTCTGGGCTTTAATTAGGGAAATTGTACGAGTATTGTACTTTGTATTTTCACTCAGCGGTCATAGTGCATCCGGCATCCAGCTAATACATGTGACGATGGTAATTGACAAAAATGCCTCCTCCCCGCTACCACGTGAGCTACCCAAGTCAAGTCAAGTCCTCTGACGCACTATATATAGAACGAGTACGTATCTCGTAATATCCAAACCAAACGCAGTCGTTGGTTTCTCCCTTGCACATGCTATCCTCCCGTATCATTGCAGCCTTCTCTGGCGTCCAGCACCTGCCGGACCATGCACACACTACCACAATATTATACATTAAAAATTAGCACACATTTATTTAGCGCGTGGAGTACTTCAATTTGTTTTTTTTTCCGCATCAGGTTTTTTAGTTTTATTAGCTTTTTTTCAAATAATTTTTAGGGCGGAGTTTTTAATTTTTATTTTCCCGCCTCACCATCCGAACTAGCCTACATTTGCACCATCATCATAGCCATCGTCCACCGAAAAACAGTACCCGACTGCTGGAGTAGCGATTGCCACTTGTGTCCAGTCCACCAACAAAAGCAACAGCAACAGCAGCAGGCAACAACAAGGACTCGGGACGACGAGTACCTAGTTTGGGATATTTTTTTTTATATAACGGTTTTGTGTGTCTCTTTTCCCAATTTCCCGCTCGATTTTTTTCTCTATTTTGTTTTGGACGAGTTTTGTTTTTTTTTGTTTTGTTTTTTTTCCCGCCAATCCATGTGTGCTACTTTTTTATATTTATTTTATTTTAATATAATGCATCCTCTGCAATCGGCCACCCTTCCACTGCATATGAGGGACACCGGTAGGATGGGCTGGGGGTGGTTAAGGTTTAATGCTGTTTTACAGAGCAAACATGCTGCAGCCGCCTACTTAGTCGACCATCATCCACATTATCATAGTGCAATGGATGATGATCGAATGGGGAAGTGGAGTGCCGCAGGAAAAACACAAAAAAATCCACCAAAACAAGGACACCGAATGAATTGGTGGAGGAGGAGGGAAAAAAAATCACAAAAAAATGGAAAAAAAGTGAGGTAGGTATAAAAATTCTATTTATTTGGTTTTTTGTTGTTTTTTTTTCCTCTCGCAGGCTTATTTTTAATTTTATATGTGCGGAAGGGTATTGTGGGGGGATAGGGTGGAAAAAAACGCATTTTTCCTATACAACCTCACACCGTTGCGTTGGGGCCGTGTGTCGCGCACACTATTCGTTCCATCGTAGTAGTTGTGTTTTGTTTTTTGGTTTTTTTTTTTTTGTTGAAAAGTGGGTTTATCGCCCATTCTACTGGGAGTGTGGACATCACCCTGTTAGCATCTCATCCCTCTGCTGAGCCTTCACACAAGCAATCGTTGGATATTTAGTTGGCAGAAATGTGCCGAACGGATAAGTCCCATTATAGTAACAAGAGTACACGTACACGTGGTCGTTGTCCTTCTCTTTCGGCAGTGCATTTTGCAGCTTTGGTTCTCTTCTTCGTTCGACTGCATGTGCTCTTGCAATCAGGACTCTCCTTCGAATCCGGATCAAATTTAGGATGGCAATTTTTTTATTTCTGAATTTTCGTTTTGTTTTGTTTTGATTTATCCTGGGATGCACATTATCGGGCGGGCAACAAACCACCCACTAGGTAGCCTCCTCCCCCATTCGGTAGGGTGCAATTTTTTCCAATTTTTCGTATTTTTATGCGTAGAGGTGCTTATAGTTGATTTTAAGTCCTTTTTCGTGTGTGTACGAGTATAGGTACTACGTACAGTGGGTCGTCTATGGCGGTGTGGAACTGTGGGGGGGGGGGGTTGTTTTGTTTGATTTTTATTTTGCGCGCGGATTTTTTCGCCCATTTTTTCGTGTTTTGCTTTTTTAATGTAAAAAAATCGCTTCGGCCCGGTGGGTGGGGGATGCGTCGCCGGTGGATGGTGGAGCTGCGATGCGAGAGAGCTTTATAGCTTGAATAATGACTGCATTTTTATTGGCTGATTGAAAACAATGTACTAAGTAGTTGCCCCCTATTTTTGTGTGTAGGGTTGTTTTTCTTTTTTTCGTCTATTTTTTTTCTTTTTGGTTTTTTCCCTTTCCAGTTGTGTAACCGTTGTTTTGTATAGTTTTTTCTTTTTTTTGAGAGCATTTTTTAGGTTTTTTTGTGTCAATTCGTTTTTTGTGTTTCTTGCTTCGCGTCGTTTTTGGGGGTTTTGTTGCACATAAATGCGAAATGTTTACGTATGTGCATTATTATGATGATGTTGTGCTGGCCTGATGATGATGATATTATGCTGATGAGGGGATGGGGTACAAGGCACAAACGCAAAATTATTATAGATTTTTGTTCTGGTTGTTTTTTTGTTTTTTTTTTTATCTTTGTTGGAGGACGTTTTCATTTTTTGGGGTCGTCGTCATCGGGGCCGTTGCTTTTTGGAAGAAAATAGGATGATTCCGGTTGTTTTTTTGTTTTTCGTTTTGGTGTTCCTTTTGGCCATTAAATGTGTTTCGTTATAATAATGCTGTAAAATGGTTCCGAGAATGAGGTGAGTTGGTGTGGGGTTGTAGGCGATGTGGCGGTCATTGCATTTGGCAATACCTATAAATGCAATTGAGAGAGAGAAAGAGTGCGTGTTGGAAATGGTTGTATTTTTTCCTGATCCTTTTTCGGATTTTTTTTTATTTTTTATTTGGCGGCCTATGAGGCACTTTAATGACCATATTTTTTCGGGGGTGTGATGGAAGGGAGACGATGTTTGGTTATGGTTTGGGTGAGTGAAGTGAATGGAGTAGATAGGCAGGGTTTCATGGCGTGAAAAATAATTACCTCGCCGGTGTTTTGTGAAAATGTGCCGTGAATTGATATGGAATATAATAAGATGAAGGATGGGTTGGAAGAACTTTTAAAGAGCTACAACAGGATTTTGGGGGAAAGTTGTGTGAAAATCTAACAATTAAGGGTTTGTGGCTCTGAATTGACAATAACCGCCTTAATGTGTCCTTGCATACCCGAGTATAAACATATGTACTATATCAAATCTTTTGTGTCGTCTTTTCGCATATAGTTATTACTAACGATTGTGCCGTGCCGAGATTTTTTTTTTTAATTGCAAGTCCTAGGTGCTGTTAGGTGTCGGGTTAGCTTCCGTAGCTCAGTATGGGCTCTCTCTCCTCATTTCTGCTAATGTTTTACCACCCATCCTTTTCATACCCTGCATGCGATTTTCCTAAGTTATTCGGCACCTTCCCCGGGGTTCTGTACTATCCGCTGCCATTTCCAGAACTCCTTAGGTTTTATTGAGTTGTCCATCCATTCCAGATGTCATGTTAGCTGTCTCTACTAGATTTCTTTCCGACTGCCTCGTTACCGACCTTACGTGCTCAACTTTTTCCTGCGACTTTTTGTACTACCCTTCAGCTGCTTTGAATTTAATCAGATATTTGATTGATAGCGAAAGACACTCGGTACTGTATAGTATTATTGGTACTATAACCGTGTGAGTATAAGTTGTTAATCTGATTGTACACAGATGCCGCTTTTCTAGTCGGGTTTACGTTTTTTGTTTCGGTTCCAACACAACGAACTAGTCTAATATACTTCTAACATGTTTCTAGCATTTTTTCAGGAATTTTTCAGCCTGTAAAAGAAAACCAGCAAGCTTAGAGAACCATCACCCACCACATTGGTACCGAGTAGCTGACGCGGCCGGACACTCACAAAAGTAGTGCTCGTGGTGTCATCATTACTTTCACAGCCACCGTGGCAAGATGTTGTGCAAATTACACTTCACACATATAAGTCTTCAGAAAAAGCATAGCTCACGCCACGACGCCCTTAACCATCTTGCAGAATTTCCGTCTGAGGGACAGAATAAAGGCCGTAGACCACTTACAGACGTCGCCAGTAATAAGGTGAGTCAAGCCATCTTACTTACGTGCTTAGATGGTGCAAAAGTACGGATGATTTCGTTCTATCTCCACTGAGGGGTGTCGGCGGAATTTATATCTCAGTCGAGGTAGACAAAGTCCCGTACTACCTCGAAATTCTAGCTGTCGACTGGGTAGTGCTATGTAATGTGTTGATGTTGTGTGTCCCTTCGAATTGATAGTATAAACTTGCTTTGGCCCTCATTTAGCGCTTAACCGATTTCTTCAGCTGGCGTTTTATTACCAGCAATAGAAAGGTGCATTTCCCCAATGACATACGTCTATAGCATCAGCATGAGTGCCTTCGTTGTTTTCTTATTATTGTCTAAAACTTGTTTTGACGGCAAAAAGCGAAAGTCCCCAACTGTCATTCTGTACTGACGGACGGTCTGGGCAGGAATGCCAAAACTAGACTTGTCTCCATATACCTTGTCTCTTTACTAAATACTGTCACATGCGGCCTTGAAATCGATGAAAGATGATGGGTATTTAGTTGGATTTCGTAAGGTTTTTCAAGAATTTGACGGGGTGGGAAGACTTCGTCGATTGTGGACTTTTCTGATCTGAGACCCAACTCATAGAGGTCTACCAGGGTTTTTAACTGAAGGTTTCAGATGTTAAGATAATATACTAAACATAGCAGAAAAGATCTTGTATGCGATGTTAAGGAAAGGGTCTCCCTTTTGTGGATCAGGCAAACGATACAGAGATTTTTTTCATCGGATAGAGCTGACCAGAGTTAAGAAATAAGTTGTTGATTGTTCTCCACAAATTTACTTCCAGCAGCAGCAGCAGGTCCAATAGTTTTGTTGGATTTAGGTTACGATATTGCTATCCTTCTGCCGAGCGGAGTTATGTTGGGGCTTGTCGTGAATATAGACTGTATATGTATAAATGTTGATATCTACATTCTCATTATTAACTGTGACTCTGCTACAGGGTTTTCTTCTTCATTTCTACAAGCTTCTGTACGAGTTCACGTTCTTTTCACCTGTTGGTAACATTTCCGTATGTTATTTCTAAAATACTAAAATAAATTCTTCTGAACTTCAGAACTCAAAAGAGTTGCACTGATGATTAGTGGGATTCTGGTTGCTTGTCGGCATTCTTCATTGCCCCAGTGATTAGCTCATTGTGATAGAGTAAAGCACATCAGTCGCGGTCACACCGCCGCCGCAAAGTCATTAAGGGTAGGTACGATGCTAGACGTCGTGTTGTGAAGGCTATCCTTAACAAATGTCCTACCAAAGATGTTCTCCTTTCTTATCCTTGCATTGGATGCGGCTAGTATGATTTTAATGTCAAACTTGGGACATTGTTGATTAGTTCGTAGAAACATTCTTTGGTGGTACTGTACCGATCCAAATAAAGAGCTGATTTTTTTCCCTTAGTATTTTTGTCCTCTTTTTTTCGGTCCACTATCTGGATAATGGCAATATTTGTGTTTCAGTAGTCAAAAAATTCTGCTAATTGCTCGGCTGCATCTGATCTGCCGTACATTCCACGTGCAAGTTCTTTGTCCTTTAAACATTTACAAGGGTCATCAACAATGAATCCAATTTTGATCCGTAGCCAGTTGGTTCATCACATTATTCGATCTATACCACATAGGGTTATTTTATTTCTACTGGCCGAGCATGCCCTTGCTATTTTAGCCCGAACGCGTAAGGGTTTACTTAGGAAGATGCCGGGTATCACTACTGGAAAATATTTGCTATGGACATTATTGTTGCTCTGTTGGCCCAATACAAGATATAGGACAGTCAGCAGTCTTCCAATCAATCGCTTTGGCATAAGCCATATAATTATTCGAAGAAAGCTGGCTTGAAGTGATAAGTTTGGGATGGGGTCATACCAGGGACAGATGTTTGTGGCGGGTAAAATACTTTCGCCGTTTGCGTTTCCAAATTAAGGTGTTAAGCTGAATTCGAATATTTACCGCGAAATTGTGTTAGAAGGTGCTTGAAACCTTGGGCAACAAAATATTTTAGTAACAGAGAATGGATGTTCTAACAAGACTCATTACCAGCATACAAAGCACCCGCCGACTAAAAGTGGTTTACAAGCAAAGTCGGCATAATGGCCCCCACAGTCACCAGATGCAAATCTACTTGACTTGCCCATATGTGGCATTTTAAAAGCCAAGATCACTAATACAAAATACCAAGGTGTGAATGCGCAAGAAAGCCCTTAGTCGAGAACGAAGAAAAATTCCGCAAGCTCACGCTCGTTCAGCATGCAATTCATGGCCATAGGCGCCCATCTCGAAAATTTCCCTATAGAGATGATTCTGACCAAGCTCTTCACAAGATCATATCCTTCATTTATCGGTTTCTGTGACACTGTTGGATACATTTAATTTGTATATTAGTATGGACCTTGCTGTTATCACTTCGATATTAGACCTATCGTCGCTAAACATTGTTTTTTGAAATTCTGGTCACAAATTCCTTTACTACTATGTTCTCGGGTTTATCGTTGTAGGCTTCGATTTCAGTTTCACCTTTTGGTAGCAATTTATACGAAGCACTTTGGCTGTGCTTGCTTTATTGAAGCTTAGCCCTTGGTCATCCGAACTTGATGCTCGTGATATGGGATTTTGAGAGATGTTGAGGGATGTAAAAGCTCCCGCTTTAGAAAGATTCTGACAGTCTCTTGCAATTATTCTTATCTGACTTAAGTTTTGCTCACAGAATATAGTGATGTATTTGCATTTGTAATTCGGTTACTACTAAGTAGTATTGGTTAACACGTGGTAATAAGCGAAATAATCCAACTCCAAATTTTTCATTATTTTCTTTTGACATTACTGTAACAAAGTATTCTTCTTTCCAGCTACCACTGAAAGCCAACATTGGCATCATCATCTTTCTCCCCCGTTGGCAAATAGGCGCTTGTAAGGCTGATGTTAGCGTTTTAGCCTTAACTTCGAACCACACTAGTTATTTGTTTGATTAGATCCCTAAGGCCGCTACTGATCTCAATTCCTTATTCAAAAACGATACGTGCTCTCGATTGTAATACTCGTAGTTCGTCAAGAGTCATCAATCTGGTCTGCGATTATAACCATGCTACGTAAGTCCGTGACTTTTGCGTCATTCCGCGCTATGACAGAGAATCGGCAGGCCGCTAAGAATGCTGTTATATGAACACGTCAATACGGCGAAGATAGGGTATAGCATATGAGTTGCTTTCATCACAGTGGACATCTAGCTGCTACGTTCTATATAACAGCAATTGAAAAGTAAAGTTCTGCATCGAGAGTTTGAGCCAATGTTGTGGTCCTTGGATTCTAGATTTTGTCCTACCAATGAACTCATACCAATAAGCCGCCTCAAATAACCAAACTCCTTTCTTCATTGCAAGCATTTTGATCGTTAAACAGTAATAGCCGGTTTATCTATTTATTTTCCATATTGCGATTGGAATGAATTTATTTTTTGTTATGTTTTCGATGGAATAAAAAAAAAGGAAAAAATTGATAAATAAATTTAGTCTCATTAGATATTTTTTTATCATGTAAATCCTCTTTTACGACTGAAGGCTGTATGAGTATAGTAAAAAAAAATTCATCCAATCCAATGATAAAAATTATACTCACTGTAGCAACATTGAACAGTGAGCACACTCACTGAACACACGTTTATCATCCTAAGGGCATGTTATGGGAATCTTTTGAAATGAAACCATAAACTTTAGAGTAAAAGGATTGAAATAAAGATACCGGATCCGCCTTCAACCATGCCCTGATAATAATGTAATTTACTTTACAAGCTCCCCACTTGTCCTTTGCCATATGTATTACGTTGGCCTGTCTACACCCCCACCTCGACTGCTATCTATCAATGTGCAAAACAGTGCAAGTAGGCCAAACAACGTTACGATATTAATATGATGTCGTAAAGAAAACACGGCCATAAAAAATGGCACATTTCCTTAAACATATGCCGCGTGCATGCTTTGCTATGTGTTTTAACCCATATCAAATTCGCATCAGGGAAAATAATAATTTCCCTTCCTTCAATGCCCACCCCCCCCCAATTCAACAACCAAGTCATCATCCCCCGTTCACACTGGAGAAAATGGAAAATTTTTATTACTAGTATTTCCCGCATTTTCAAAACATCTTCTTTTATCTGCTGCCAGCCTTGTCGAGCTCTTGTGTTTTAGCCTGTATGAATGCATGCCTCACATCTCCACCTTCTACTGCTCCGCATCGGTTCAAACAAATTTTTATGACACATGATGTTCGCTTTTATTAGATTTTCCGATACAAAAAGATGACATATTCGGTTTTATTGGCGCCATATACAAGTAAATAAGTTCCGCAAATTGGTTTTTGACCAAGAATATCTTTTTATGACTACTGTACAGAGGGTACACCCTTGTGCCCCTTTTGCACAGTCACTGTGAATTTTAAAGAAAAAAAAAAAACCTATCGCGATGTATCTAAACAAGAAAAAGGAGAAGATTGCGAAATTACCTTCCGGTTCCGGTGTGAGACGCGTGCGAAAGGTTAATGGGCATCCATCGATATGAAGGGAGCGACATTCTTTACAGGACGTCCACTGTTTTAGATACTCCGTAGGAGTGGTACCAATCCAAGAATGTTTGATTTGCATTTCTTCGCTGAATGCAATCAAGGTTGCCAATCAGTGGAAACTATCTTTTGTACTTCGTACTTTGCTATGCTGATAGTGGCGGTCTTTTTCGAGTACGCTATCATCTTGGCTATCTTATAGTCCTACTGAAAAGTAAATAAAAGCGGAAATACTTTTCATTTAAATTATTTAGGGAAGGTCTCAATACTGGTCGCTATTGTACATATCCATATTACTGATCTTACTTAGGTAGAGATACAGTGTTAAGTGGAGCTGGGCCTCAACTAGCAAGTCTCTTTAGGCAACTGATGCACAGTTTTCTCTCTAGGTCGATCCCACTGTATGATAGCTGCCGAAATTAGACATGACTGCTGTCAATGCTATCATATGTGGCCTTAAAATCGTTGAAAAGATATTCGGAATCGATCTTGACTTCATGAGTCAAACGATATAGTATTTCAATTCATTAGATATGCACTCTTGTGACCACATTTGAGAAATGGGTTGGTATTGGTGAAAATTTTGACTGATAAGCAGTCAGGTCCAGCTGAAATGTTGGATTTCAGCTTACATATTGCTGTCCTTACTTCATTTTCATAAGGAACTAATGTTGGTATTCGGAAATACTTGTGGCACAATATTCACAAACGAGACCAGTTGGTTGCAGTTATGAAAGATCTTGGCGCAATCCATCCGTTTGTAAAATCGCTTTAAAGGATCATTAACTGTATATGGAAGAACAAATATTTTATTGGGGTTAATCGAACGGACTATAACGGCGTGCCAATAATAAAGGCGTGGGTGTACTTTAATGAACATTAGGAGAGATACACGCATCATAGACAACTTTGTAACATGAATTGCAATATCAAAAATATAACACCGATACGTCAACAGGAACTGTCAAACAACAAACATCAAAAGAAATTGTCAGAAAGTCAACCACCGCCGTTGTTCGTTAATCGTTATCAATGGAAGAATCGGAACATCGAACACAAAATTTTCTAGTGGGTTTGACCTATCATCTCAAAGGTCTCAGAATTCTCGAACGAGCAGATGCTTTTAACTGCCGAATTCTAAATGGGAGCAGAGAAGGTGTTTCTAATCGTGAATTAAATTTTCTTCGTGGAACAGCGTGTTCGCTCATCGATGATTGTTTTCTGTCTGAATCAGCAAGTTTAGAGTAGCAATGAACACATTCTCCAATCACATGCCTCTCGAGCCCACTTTTAATTTTTTTTCTGGTTCTAACGTGGGAGAATCTTTCGCAAAACGATCCCTTGCCAAAACTGAGCTGGAAGGATGAATTTTGAAATTGGTACCAACGAAATCTTTATGCGAAGCTCATAAGAATGAGGGAATTCAATATTCCTCTCCAGTACCAAAACTCGAATCAAAATAATCAAAAGAGCTGCGCCTCAAAGCTCAGAATTAGGAAAAGTGGTTTGAAAAAGTTCGCAAGAGAGCCAGGAATGCTTCTTCGTGTTTCTTAGATAATTTCAATCAATTTAACTTCATACAAGGTGGCGCAAAATTAATCATCCTATCGCAAGATGTTATAATTTTTCCAAATGGCGTCGTACGTCATTCATATTTGACATTTGTGAACTAGACATCTGCAGAATACAAACGGAAAAGCAATGGAGCGCTATACTCAGCAAGAGCGTGGAATAATCGTGTCGATTTTATTGACCAATAATCGGTCGGTGGTGTTAGCGCAGATTGAATTTCGACGTCGATTTCCTAGCTACTCGACTCGAACAGCCTGGAACCAAAGAAGACCATGTAAGGCGTGGCCGCCACCGGAATGGTCGTTCGGCTGAGAATGTTGCGGTTGTGACTGCCGATGTCGCTGAGAACGAAGAAACATCAACCAGACGACGGGCCACGCAGTTGGGTATCACCAGACGGACCCTATAGCGAATTCTAGTGAAAAACTAACACATGTCCCCGTACAAAGTGCAAAAGTGCATCAGTTAATGCTGTCAAGCCATCCTCAATCTCAACAACGAAAAGGACGAGTTTGTGTCGAAAATCATCATGAGCGACGAGGCGCATTTCCACTTAAGCGGTTACGTTAATAAGCAAAATCTTCGTTTCTGGGGCGTTTGATGCACAAAGAGCCATAACATCCATTCAAAGCAAAATAAAGTCTAAATAAAGATTTCCATCACTCAAAATCATTTTTTTTTATTTAGTAAAAAGGTAATTCAAAATCGAAATTGGATGATTAGTTTTGCGCCACCTTGTATAAGATTCTCTACTTGGAGGCTAACGAATGCTTTAAATAGCTTTGCTAATCAAAAAGATAAGCATATGTCTAGCGAATCGTTGACTTGTTGATGTGGAGCAAAATCGTCAGTAGATTTGCGGAAAGAAGTGAAGCTCATAAACGAGAAGAGAAATGTAATCGCTCTCGGCTTTCAAGCACAACCAACTACTCGGATATTCAATTCTGCGGACGTGAGGACCTAGCTATAGTACAATAATTACAAGGGAATATCTTTTTAGAACGCGTCTTTTAAATTGTTTGCTACTGTGCTTTTGTGAAAATAAGAAAATTCTGCTTAAACATCGCAAAAGCTTGTAAGGGAATGTATTTACCCACAGATCAAATATTTACACTTCTAAACATAGCAGAGATCTATAGAAAAGAAGCATTAAAAGCTAAAAGATTAGCTAAAAGATGGGGTGGATGTTGCCTGTCAATTATTGTCATTTACTGACAACTTTTTGACAGATGTCATACAATCTTTGGCAATTTTAATCATGGTGTCATTTACCACGCGACAATTTATTTTTGTTATTCAATCTCATTACGAAAACGGGCGAATTATTAAAATAACATTGCATGAAATTCGCGAATTTTTTGGTCAACATAATCGCCCTAGTGAGTCCAGAATTCGGGCAATGGTGAAGCGTTTTGAAGAAACTGGTTTGGTATTGGGTCAAATTCCATATCAGCATGCTCGGTGAACATGCCAACCTGCCAAAATATCAACACTGTGAACGAAAGTGTTCAGAACCAGCCAGACACCGCAATTCGTTGTCGAAGTCAACAATTGGCCTTACTTATGGCACTTTACGGCGAATTTTAAAAGTTGATCTTCATTTGAACGCCTATAAAATCCAAATTACACAACAATTGAAGCCTTTGGACCATCTACGACGTCGTTGATTTGTTAACTAGATGTTGGATCGCCAAGACAATTCGTCATTAAATTTGATCTTTATCGATGCAGTCCATTTTTGGGTAGATGGGTACGTAAATAAACAAAGTTATCATTTCTGGGGACCGGAAAACCCATACGAGAATTACGGAGATCAAAAGCATCCCAAAAAAAGACACTGTATGGTGCGGATTTAAGTTGGCGGCATCATTGGACCGTACTTTCTTGAAGACGAGCCTGGAGGGACAGTTAGAGTGAATGGAGAACGTTCTCACAACAAGTTGACCGGCTACTACTGTCAAAGAGAAAATTTGACGTATCAAGGCGAGAAAATTGAAGTCATGCGGGAATAAAAGTACTTAGGAGTTCTGATAGCATCAAACCTTTGCATAAAGAAGCACTTAACATACAATTTAGCTGAAGCACAGCGAGCAGTTGGTTCAGTATGAGGAAGTTGCATAAGCGCGAAGCTGAAAATATTCCGTGCAACTACTTCAGCTATTTTCTTTACGGAGTATTCGGGTACCGTCTGTTCGAAGAGGTGGAAAAGTTTTTTCGCTATTACATAAAGAGAACCTTAAGGCTGCCGAGTTATTGGTACACTTACTTACTCCATTTGGAGATAGGTATAGCTCCCAAGTTTTTGGATTCTTTCAGACCCCTTTAAGATTATGTGTTACGAGTCATGGCGATGAACGAGAACAGACTGCCAAACTGTAGTTCTATCCCATATGCTATTAACCAGGGAAATCTGTGAACATAAGTAGGAAAACCAAGCATCTGATTGTAATTTCAATCTAGCAGTAAGCGCAAATGAGCAGTTAGTAGCTTTGAATGAGAAGTTTAAGACCTTACTAAAGGAAACAGGTCATGGACAAGCCCAACGTCACAGCACACACAATATTATTGCAGACTAAAACTCCATTTCCGCGAAGCAACATATATCCTAGCTACTAAATCCACCGACACGATGAGCACCACCTTTAAAATATGAGGAACACTTCTACCGTTTAATTAATTATATTCCGCACCGCACAGAACTATACTTTGTAATATGTATATACAGCCAGAAGGAGCAAAAGGGTGTTAACCACTTTCTAGAAGTATGTCCCATTCTTAAAGAATTCGGCGTAAATACTCGTATCTTTGGAATACGTACACTCGATTTGGAAGAGGCAATAAGCATACTCAACGGCGACAAAGGTTGGGATTTACTATATCTTTGTAGGAAGTCTATAATCGAGGAACAGTTTTAAAAATAAACTCCCGATTTACGAACAACAGGTATAAATATTTCTATATAAAATTCGAAATGTTCGTTTGGTAAACGACCTCCACCCAAACTATTAAAGACCGAAAAATAAAATTGCATCTATTTTCTACAAAGCTTTCCTTTTTATCTCTACTTTGTCTTGCCGGGTTAAACTTGGTTTGACTTCGATAGCAATGATCGTGTGCATTTGCTTTCCTGTATTCTTTTTCGAAAAAGCGATTTCCTGCTGGTAGTCATGTGCAACCCAACACATTAGCTTTGGCGTCCTTGTTGTTGAGAGACTTCAGCTTACAAGTTCGGTAAATCTTCTTACTATCCATTGTAGATTTTTTACGTTATACCTTCTCACTTTAGTTTTTCTTTGTTGGGGATCCAAGCCAATGTTGCCTTGCTGGAACTTTCGGACATCTAAAGTACTGGAAGTATGCCTTACGTTCATTACAGTGTGATCAATTTGATCATTCATTTCATGATCCGGAGATCCGGGTTTCAGAGACTCGCTCCGCAACACTAAGTCCATTTTAAGAGGATGTACGAGTAGATCGTATCGTATAGATTATGTTGCCCTTCTTGCTGCCTCTTTTCAACTTGGCCTTAAAATCGCCAAAAACGATACTTAAATCATGCCTAAAACCTTGCTTATTTCTGGTCCAGGAACTAATAAATGCAGTATTGAGCACGCAGTTCTATTATTCAACGTTGCGTTAGTGCATATCAGTTTGTTGGGGAATCAAACCTTCACGCAGATTCAAGACCCTTAGGCGGATAACAAATCTACATCCAAAAAGGCGCTGCTTCTTTTGTTTTTACCAGAGAACATAATCTTTTCTATGTTGGTCCCATTTCATCGCTCATCTTAGATGGCAATGATATTCGCTTTATTGGTAATTTTTCGGCTGCACGTAGGCTGTTTATGAACCGAATATTACACATGCAATACCGATCCTTCCCAGGGTCTAGTCAGTAAGCCATTGAGGAGTTATGAGCAATACCTTTGATTTGCAAGAAACCTCTTGATTGCGATTTGTATTTCGATAACTTGGCTAGTTGCTGAAAAACTTTCACATAATCTGAGCTCTTAATATCCCGAGGTAGCTCAAATAATGCTATTGCTGGATCTGCTTATAACTTTTCCATCTACGGAGATCGTCCTCTTAGACATTGATTTACAGAGTTTTGCATTACTTTTCGGTAATATTTTCGCGGTAATATTTAGCAGCTTGATCACTTAATCTTTTCATTCTAGATGTTCAGTGAATGGCTTAGCCCTAAAGGAAGGCAGGCAGCTTACTATCGTAGCAAATTCTCTTATTCTGAAACAGCCAAAGGACTTAGGTAACAATAGCATAACTCACAACGACCACAGCAGATGGATTAATATATTGGGAGTTGAATGTGAAATGTTTGATTAGATATGTTCTCTACTTCGTTGGAGTAAATCTTAATAATACTCAGGAAGTACTAAAAGGAGCAAAATAAAGCGCGAGTACCAACGAGGAAGCAACATATTAAATATATATTTGGCGTTAACCACAAAACGAGAAAGCCTTCACTTTCTTGCTTAGTTCACTTCGAAAATCCAAAATGAAGATTTTGTGTATGTTTAATGAAAGTGTCTGTGTATCTGAGAGTATGGGGCAGTGTTTTTGGCCCAATATCACTCGCAAACGAATGGTCCTAAATTTAATGTAGCTCCGTCTCGGATGAAAATTTGTTTAGGTATTTGAAAGGCAGTGTCTTGGGATCCGTATGGGATTGTATAGAACACCGGAATTAGAGTACAAAAAATACTATCACAACAAAGCCGTTTACGATGGGGCTCGTCTGAATAGGATTGACAATTTTCTGATTAAGGTTATTCGTTGCAAGGACAAGCAACAACAGCCCGATCTTTGGGGCCGCCGAAGGCTTTTGTTCATATTAATGCTAAAGGCTTAGTGCCACCATAGCCACCGCGATGCGAAGTACAAGCGGCTCATCTACAACGGGTACGTCGCTAATGGTCAGAAGCTCCTCCGTTTTATTACCGCGATTGCGGAAAGGGATCGGGTTGATGCCGAAAACAGTACACCGAATTCAGGGTGTGAGGAGAGTAGTGATGCTCTCCAAGTTCGGTACGTTAGCTTTAAGTTAGGTTAAGGATAGTTAAGGGGTTTTCGTAAAAATGCCTGCACTCGTTGGCTTAAGGTGGCACCTCCGAGAAATGACTGTTGCTTCTTGGCATCAATTAAATCTCGAAGTTCCTTGTGCACGATGTTGAAGAATGTCAGGCGTCCAAAATCCCAATCAAGATGGTGACCATCAGGAGTGAGAGGCTCCGAGTGCTAGCTACCCTGATTATAAATGAGTTAGTCTAAGTAGCTTAGGTAGGTTAAGTAGGATAGGATCGTAGTTTTAAGTTTGATCCAAGAGAAAACTATATGGCGTCTAAGTTTTTCTAAAATAATGTTTTCGGAAATGTAACATATAAGTTTAGTCGTGAGATAGTTCGAACGCCGAAAGGCAAAGCTTATTGAAATTGTGAAGTTGAGGTAAGAGGCAGTTAGCTAAAATAAGTAACTGTCTTTGTAAAATCAGACTTAAGAATTTTTGTGTAGAATCTAAACTAATAATGAAGAAGAAGAAGAAATATAGATGAATTTAAAAGTACCAATGGTCTTACCGATTTTAAATTTTATCGAATGTTAGGTCTTCACCCAGAATTGCCGCCATTCGATTTTGACTAAAATCCGTCTATGGCTTAGACTTAGAGTAAAGGATATTCTTGACAAGCAGTTTTTTGGTGAAGCTACAGTCCGGGAAGAATTTGGACTTTAGCAAACAAGCGTCTCCAGCGTCAAATTTTTCGCTAGCTGCCTCCAGTTTCGCAGTCCAAGTAGGCTGAGGTCCTCTTTTACTTGCATGCGCCACCTGAATTGGGGTCTTCCTGTACTGCGCTGTCCCTCGGGAGCGTATTCGAAGACTTTTCAAAACGGAACGTTGCTGTCCATCCGCTATACGTGATCCAGCCATCTCAGACGTTGGAAATTCACTCTTCTGGGTAAGTCGATATAGCCCGTAGAATTCGTCGTTGTATTTCCTCCTCCACTTACCGTCAATGCAGCCCTACCGAAGACCACTCAAAGAATTTTCCTCTAAAAGCAGCCAAGAGCACCCTGAACCATTTTTGATAATGTTCATGCCTTTGTGCCATACATCAGGGCTGCAATTATTAAGGTTTTATATGTAACGATTGAGATAAACTGAAGTAAAAATGATTAGCTGCTCTAGTGAAAAAAGTTTGTATTGGCAACTTTCAGCATACAGAAAGGACACTTGTTGATAGCATACACTCGATTTCCCCTCTATATGTAGCCTTTTATTGTTGATTCTCTTTCAGTACTTTGCGCATACACCAGTGGAAGATTATTGCAATCTGTCAATAATGTCTATGCCATCAGCCTATGCAAGTAGAGTCAATGGATTAGTGAAAACTGTTGCTCTGTCACAAGCAAGTCACATGACAGTGCATCAATTTTCTCACTAAAAGGATTTGAAGATGTAGCGCACAAGGTAATACTGTAGCAGAAATGTTTATCAAGCGTGATCAGAAACCGTCAGAATAAGTAGTTAAATATATTGCAGAGCTGTGCCACTTAACCATAAACTGCAACAATAGATTGAATTGAAATTGAAAAACAAAAAAACAAAAAAATTCTGTGATCTAAGAGTAAATTAGCTCTTCAATTCATGCTAGACTGAGCAATTTCTGCAAGAAAACAACCGCAGCATAGATCCAAGTGATGATCCAGGCGCATGTACGCTCCATTAGGACTAGAATAATGCAACAACACTTTCCAAGTCTCGTTCAACTAAAAAATGCTCAACTGTTATGGATGTAGAAACAAGCGCTGCCTGTCCTTTTCGATCAGCGAAGTGTATAAGTATTCTTCGGAAGGAACTGGTTCGATCATTTGGGCGTTGTGCTACAGGGTGTCTACCACATTCGCTTATCAATCAACACCTTGCTGGACAAATATGTGTTATTATTTTCAGATGTACTGGGGTTATATAAGGGGAAAGCAGTACATTAACTATTGACGGAAAGTCAGAAAAGCACGGAATTTTAGAGCGACTGAATACAGCGACTGGCTGACGCCAGAAGTGTCATGCTGTGGAGCCTATTTTTGATTTGATATATTTGTAGCTTCAAAATATAACGTAGGCTTACAATGCGAATGCACTCAGTGGATGCGTGCACCCTAGACATGGAAATCACATCAACATGACTGAATAATACGATGCCAATTCTCCTCAATGACTGAGGGTTAAATCACTTTAATGGGTGTTGATGGGCTGACCAGTATTTTAAGAAAAAAGAAGCATTCATACTGATTCACTATATTGGAACGGAACCAAAGTAAATAAAATCCAGAGACGAGCCTAAAGACATTCTGAAAATACTCCATGCCGGTCGTCCTGAAGTGGTGAAAATAAAGAGCCTAGACAAGAACTTTATATGTCTGGTGAGACGATGCTTAACTTGCCAGAAGTCCCGTTTAGAAAATCCGCAAGCATTAATTCAGCCGTGGGAAGGCTCGTCTGGGCTTTGTCCAAGTCTCCATATATTTAGATTTCGCTAATCATTTTCAAAGTAAGACGTTCTTCGTAGTATTAAACTAAATTTCTATGTAACTGAAAGTATAGCGGGTATATACCTTATCCGATAATGGAGCTGGAGAAGCGTTCGATTATTTCTGTAAACGTAACCTCATTTCTCACATTTTACATAACTGCTTCGGTGCACCCATCAAGGAAATGACGATCCGTACTTTAAAAGATTAACTCAAGCGGTATTTCGATGGATGTATGCAACTCAGACTGGCGAGGTTTTTGCTCTGTCAATGAATTGTAATACGCCATTACCAACCACAGACAAATCACCAGCCGATTTGTTGCTCAAAAGCTGTATCTGGATGATGAGCTAATGTGATAATCGAAAAGGAAAACCGTTGCGAATACTTGAGAATTTACAAGCGATGAACCGGTATGGGCTAGAAAATAATCAAAAGGTCCTTTATGGATTCCTGCCGGGCAATCTCTCACCGGTACAGAAACAGGGAACACAATAGACGCTTGGATCATCTGTAAATAAGTGAGAGAGATACTGCTCAAGACATGGAAGCTAGAGAAGACGTAGCCGGAAGATGAAGCCAGTCGAGAGGAGAGTCATCAAAGCCACCACTAATAGTACAGCGCTCAGAAAAGCTTCGAAGTAGGAATCTTAGTGCTACCTAAGAGAGGGTAGAGTGTAGTGTCTGAATTCTGCCATTAGAGGTCATTAATGATATCCGCCAGTTGCCATTGGAAAATATGCTTCCACTTTTTGTCATGGCACCAATCAGCTAAAGATTCTATACTCAGGGTTTCTGGGCATCGATGTCACTGATATTTAGTATTTGATGTAGGTTTCATTAGCTTGGCGAGTTTCGAGAAGTTTGGGGATACGGGACGGACATCCAGTATACACAACCAAGTTGCTGATCTGAAACTGGCCACTTGAAATGTTCGAGCACTTATAAGATGGGGGAAGTGCTTCACATTGATCACAATATGACCAAGTTCAGCTATCTATTAACAAAGACAATTAGCCTATGTTCGTTTTCAGTTGATGGTGATGAGGTATGAAATGCCTTTCTTTTGCACCTAGGCTATTGAAAATGACCACCTTTCCATTGTTCGCACTTAAATCACTTTAAACAATTTTACGATATACTACGAACAATGCACTTAGATTTTGTAGAGGAACTCATTGAAACCTTCTATGGTAGCACTTCCAAAAATGCCCCGATTTTCTAGAGTGAGTAACTGCCTTCGGAGATCTGAAATTGTTAAAAGTATGGAGATGAACCTAAGGGATAATACTTCATGTCGAATTGGTTATACCTACAATGCATGATCTTTGTGACTACAGTCGGGGCATGGATTCTGTAGCCCGTAACCAACATATTTTAAAGACCTGCCTCCGATCTATGTTCTGACAAAGCAGCTGCTAGATCACTTGATTCCGATGACTTCTGCAGCTTTTTCTACGACATTTGAAGTGAATCGAGCTGAAACGGTCGGAAGAGTACCAGAGAGGACAAGTCTATTACGGTCAAACCCCATCAGAGTAGAACAGTTATTGGTTTTGTTTCACGGCTTGTCTGGGTAAACCGAAAAGGTGGAACGGTGTGCATAAACAGCACACTCAGAAAGACTACCGTCCAACAGGCAGTTCGATGAAAAACATTAACGTTGGGCAAGCGCAAAGAAACGGCAAGTGCGTCGAACTAAGATAGTACTAGGTGCGGTGAAAAGTAACCTCCTTGACCGCCAGAATGTGCTGCTACTGCAAAAAAGGTTATGGTGCCTTGAAGTCCGTTCATATTTAGGCAGACATGCTAAATTTCAGTGCGATACTGTCTTAGTTTTGTTTTGACAGCTGATTGTTGTTGACGTGTTTGGCATCATGTTGAGTATTGACAAAAACGATTTTCGTTCTCTCATCAAACATTATTTTTTGAGAGGCAAAACGGCGAAGGAAACAAAAGAAAAGTTGGAAAAATATTATGAGGCTAGTGCTCTTTCAGATTACACCGTCAAATATTGGTTTGGAGAGTTTCGTGGTGGCCGACTACCGATCAAGTCCGCAGCTGCAGGCCCTCCGATGCGGTTACAAAGGACAATGTCAAAAAAATACATGAAATGGTGTTGGCTGACCGAAAAGTGAAGGTGCGCGAGCTAGCAGATACCACAAAGATTAGTACTGAGCGCACACGCCATATTTTTGGCAATATTCTGCATATGAAAAAATTATCCTGCCGCAGGGTGCGGCGCATGCTCACTCCTAACCAAAAACACGAACCCGAGAGCACTTCGAAAGAGTGTTTGGACTTGCTGATGCGGAATCGGGCGGACTTTTGGCGTCGATTGGTAACTGTTGATGAAACTTGGATCCACTATTACACACCAGAGATCAGAATGAGTGCCCGGCAATGGACTGAAGCCAACACGAGTGCCCTGAAGCGGCCGAGGGAGGATCAATGGGTCGGAAAGGTTATGGTGTCGGTTTTCTGGGATTGTCATGGCATACTCTCCGTGGCCCACTTCAGAAAAGGAAAAACCATCAACAGCGAGTATTACTGTGTATTATTGGAGCGATTGAAGGCCGAAATCGCTGCAAACCGGCCTCACATGAAGTGAAAAAAAATTTTGTTTTGCAAAACAATGAGCCGGCGCATAAAAGCATCGCAACCTCAGCTAAAATCAATGACTTACGGCTCCAATTGCTCTCGCATCCACCATATTAGCCCGACTTGCCTCCGTCGGACTATTATCTCTTCCCTAACCTCAAAAGATGGCTCATCGAGGAAATCATCGACGCATGGGCGGAGAATTTTGCAGAACTTCCGGAATATTACTTTTCGGACGGGATCAAAAAGTTGAAAAATCGCTGGAATAAGTGTATCAAGCTAAAAGGGGACTAAATTGAATAAAATAAAGAAAAAACATTTTTTTTCATTCCCAAGGAGGTTACTTTTCACCTCACCTAGTATTTCTGATCGAGGGAAGTTGGAAATCCTAATAGAAACAGTCCAGTTTAGAAACAACTATGGTGATGGCTTCCCATTCACAAGATCTACCTTAAATCGGTGATAGAACCAGCCCGACTTGCGGTTCTGGTGGACGGAATTTGGACATCACAGTTAAAGCAGTCACCAAGAAAGCCCCGAAACGCAACGGGCGACAAGACGGTTGCACCAGAATTGGGAAGGCTGGCAATGAGTCTAAACAACTTTGAGTGAGTCTGCCAAAACAGAGAATGTTTGCATTCAAGCAGAGGTCTACGACCTGGAAAACGAAACTCTTGGAGTGAAGTGCTCCACTCATCAAACTTTTGATTGGCAAATCAGGTTGCTATCAGAAGTATAAAACACTGTTGCAGTGTTTGTCCTTAAAACTGGCATACAGACACATCGGAATGAAGTAGTATAAAATGTGCCAGATCTGAATCGAAATTGATGCTTCAGAGCTAAAGAATTCCTTTTCTATCGATGCATACAACTATGCGGGGAGTGAAGACTTTTCGACAGTGCACACATTAAGCTATCATGCTGGAGGACATTGTGCCAACTATTTATTCAAAAAAACCGCAAACAACATGTTTGAGCCGATGGGCTCGACAGATTTAAGCTGTTAGTCTACCACTTACTGAGCATTCTTATCAAACACTAAGCTGTTTCACTTGAAAAAAAAAAAATGATAAAGAACTACTAAATCGCAACATTTGAATCAAATATCGCGCATGTAATGTATTTTTTTTTTTTTGAAATATTCGGCCTCATGGGGTTGGCCTAGTCACATCCCATTGCCGTAACTCTTTCTAAGAATAGATAGATTCCATCGTCTTCTGATGAAGAGATGGTAGCAAGCTCACTGTAACTGCCATTCCCGCTGAAACAGTGAGTACTTGGTGTGGGAGAAATAAAAAACAAAATTACATCACTATAAAGTGTAGATATTACCCGCTTAGCCACCCACCCAAAAACCCACCCTGTTTTAATTTTTTTCCGCTTTTTTACAAGTTGACGGGCGCGAGATTGTTGCTCCCTAGCGATGTAAGCGGTAGGCAAAAGCAAATGCAACCCTACCGCTCCCTCATCGCGATAGCTAAAAAGCTAAAAATGTTGCTGTTCTTCCAAAAAAAAAAAAAAAAAAAATTACTCCAACACTCCAGCAACACATTACCCGGGAAAGAGTATGAAAAAGGGATAATTTGATATTCGGTACAGAGGCAGCAGCGTTTTACAAAAATGAAGAAGACAACAATAAACAAGAAAAAAAAACGAAAAAATGGTAAAAGTGAAGAAAAAAAAAAGAAAAATAGTTAAAAAAGGATATAACAATGTTTAATATTATTTTTATGGAAGGACATAATACACAAATACGTGTAGGCATGCTTATCTCCCGCTTCGCAATAAAATACACTCATAAAAATTGCTGTAATACTCGTATATTAAAAAATGTGTTTGTTTGGCTTGGCGGAACCCCTGTGCGCGAAGTACGGTACGGGATGGCGGTGGGGACAGTGGGGATGGGAGATGAGCTGGGAAGCGCTTACTTCCTCTATGGGTATGAGGTTGCACGAAATAGCATCCACCTCGCAACTGAGCGTGGTCTGAGCAAACGGGGGTACTGTAAGCATCTGTACAAAAATACATTTATATACGCAAAACAGTTTGGTGGGACCTTATGAGGGGTGAGTTAGGGGTGAGAACTTTTATTAAAAGTACATTCAAATTTATTTTACTGTTGTGTGGAATTCATGATTTGCCAACTAGTAAAAGAAATAGGCAACAGCATCAGCAGTAGCAGTAGCAGTAGCAGAGAGTATCTACTGCTTCGGTTTTCTGTCTCAGCCGGCCGCTTTGGGGGGGAAGAGGAGGAAGAATGTCAAAAGAACTTGAAAAATTATTATTAATCCTGAATAATAGAACAACTTGTCATGTTGAGGAATTATCTAGAGCATGGATTGAATTTTGAGGAGGGAAGGGATTTTCCTTAAATAACTTGGGAGTTGAAGGAGGCGCATGGTAGATACTCGTGAAACCACCAGAACGGTATTTAAACTTAGTGAGATTTGAAAGTAATCCGATGTTTTTGTTTTAAATCTGTAGGACACCAGGTGGACATCAAAACTTGGTCATTTGAAACTGATGCCCTACACGGAATAACATAAACATAAAATCCGACATAATAAATCTGTAGTTTTACTGGCCTTTCACTGGGCGAAGAAGTTGGAGCAATTAAATGAATACCAGAAGTTGTCAGAACAACAATACACAATACCTTGCCTAAAATGTGAAAATAATAATCTACCTACAGGGGAGAACAAGAACAGATTTCCTTGCCACATGTAGGAAGATGACATGTCGGTGCGACTCATCGGGTAGTTGGTAGGCAGGAAAAACCGACATGATGCATAAAATATTGCTCATTTCTCAAGGGTTTTCAGCGCCTAGCTGAAGCACAGAGGTAAATGCAAACCTCTTGCCATGATTATTATTGGCCTGGAGCGCTACTGTTTGTACAAACAAGGAGCTAAAATCGGTTGTAAATGACTGTGAGGTCAACATCTCCAGGAAGAACGAGCCTCCGCAATATTAACACACGAATTTTCTAGAAGAAAAGAGAGCAGATAATGTGCCTTCTTTCAATTTGTAATTCGGTAAAAGCTAGTGGGCAACTAATAGAGTCGTAGTCGTTACTAAGAATATAAAACGATTTCTTTTCCAGGCTGTACACGGGTAAGAAAGAATAGACGACTCACTATAGGTACAGATGACGGAAAATTGCATCTCAGTAGCCTTTATAAAGTAAGGTATCGATATCGAAGCCTTAGTCTTTTAAATATTATAGCCCAGAATGCCCTTGGAGCAATCGAAAGCAGACGAAGATGACTGCTTGGGACATGAATCAGCTCGGCATCTAGTATAAACTATTGTCAAAGAAAGACACCGTTTTCATTGCGCCAGCTATTGGAAAATAAGTCCTCTTAATTTCGCCTATATTAACTTTTCTGCCTTCTTTTGGGAGCGACTAAAGCCATTCTAGAAAAGTCCACTAACGATGAAATATTCATATTGCACTTCGTTGGAATCCGGATACCCACCATACTTCACGGCCATGTTTAACTTTGACATGCCAGGTTGTAAGAGAAGAGTCCAAACCTCCCTTATTCAATGGCCAGATTTCATGATCTACGTAGAAGAAGCAGTCTGCCATGGCTGCTAATGAAAACAACTGTGACAATGAGATGAACAGCTATGCGCTAACATTGTCTTTGAACGATCCTGCAGCAGAAATCTTACAAAAAGTCGACATAAAAACAAGCATTAAGGATACAAGGCCTTAGAACAGGCCTTTAAGCAAGAGTTTGGTGAAAGCCAAATGCGGGAGATTCAAGAGATTCAAACACAAAGTCGAATGCAGGAACATCTCCAAGGAGGCATCAGTATACTAGCACATTGGTCATAACCCACTGCATCCTGAAAATAATCAGCCAAATGGAAAGGACGCATTCATCAGGGGAATCGTGGATTAAAAG
Organism: Volucella inflata; assembly: GCA_928272305.1. Classification (NCBI taxonomy): domain Eukaryota; kingdom Metazoa; phylum Arthropoda; class Insecta; order Diptera; family Syrphidae; genus Volucella; species Volucella inflata. Next base: position 106,186,164 of record OV743719.1, read on the forward strand.
CTACATGCCTTCACTCTGGTGATAGAAGCAGCCAACAGGCTTCCAAAGGAATCTCCTTTCTTCAGGGAAGTATTTTCTGTTGAATTGACCTTTGAATGGCGTAGGGCCAAGTATGGAAATACTCCGCCGGAGAGACGTAGGAAGCCCTGCTCGAATTGCGATAAAGTAGGCAGTGTAATGAACCGACATAACGAAAAAGCTACCTTCACTGCCGTAGCAAGCAAATAAAGGAAGAAACTGGCACAAACCGGCTTTCAAAGAGCTGACCAATCTTCTGGAAATCATCAATCGGGACATGCTTGGGCGCCAACTTCGTGGGAAAATATTTACTCGACGGCAGCAAGGATATCGTCCTACAGTAGTTACAATCATTAGCGATTATAGCTTGCAAACAGCCAAGGCAGATATGACATATAGTATATTCTGTGAAAAAATAACCATGACTGAATCGATTCAAATAGCACAAATCATTTACTCAACAAATTTTATTTGCTTTACTTTAACCTTCATCACATCCTTTTGTAGAAAACTACACAAAAAATTTTTGTTTTCTTAATTTCTCAAAAACCACAAATTGCAAACTTCCGGAATTTTCAGACTTTGTTTATATCCTTGGTTACCGAAAATAAAACATACCTTCCTATAATGAAAATGTTTATGGCGGTTAATAATGCACTAATTACGTTGTCTACCCTCATGTGTAGATTTCTATACATATGGACAGTAAGTGCATGTTATATAAAAAGTCATTTGCGTTAAGTGTTTTAGCAAGTGAATATCGTTGGTATATTTAGTGAAATTTATAAAAATAATAAAAGATAACTTGACATTGTTATCAGATAGCAAGATATCTGACAGAGGAAGTAACGGAAGCATTTTTGAATGAAGGCGATGGCGATATCAGTGATGTTTCTGGAGACAGTGATGACGAATTTGTGCCAGAAGAGAATATTGATGATGACGATTGCGATTCTGACGAAGAGCAAGCGAGTGGCTGAAATGAAACCAACGAATCAATTGCTGAGGTTGAAAATGTGGATCCACTGCTTGTTTCGAAAGTTGGTATTGTTTGGCAACTACAGCCATCTCAGCATCCAATTGGTAGATTGCGGAATAAAAATATAATTTCTCTTCATCCTGGAACGACAAGATATGCCAAAGCTCGTGTTGATGGCATCAAAGATGCTTCTTTGCTTTTCTTCCCACCACAAATTGAAAATACCATTTTGAAGCATTCAAATGCGTATGCACAAGCAACATATGGTAAGGATTTCAAACAAATCGATTCGAATATGTTGCAAGCATACGAGTATATTGGTGTTTTGATTTTAGCTGGTGTTTATAGGTAAGTCGTAGATGCTTTCTATCTTATTTCAACTGATTCTTGACTTTTTTACTTTTAGATCGGAAAACAAAACTACAATTGAATTATTTGATGATATTAACGGCTGTCCGGTGTTTAGGGCAATTATATCGAAGAAAACATTTGAGTATTTGAATCGAGTTATTCGTTTTGATGATGTCATTAGCGTTGCACTTATCTACAGATAAATTTGCACATATTCGGGATATATTTGTTAAATGGTCCAATTTATTGAGTGACTACTACAATCCACATGAATGTGGAACAGTTGACGAGCAATTACTTTTGTTTTTGTGGAAGATGTAAATTTCGTCAATATATGCCATCAAAACCAGTAAAATACGGACTAAAATTCTGGTTGCTGGTTTGTTCTTATACGAGGGCGGGTCAATAAGTCCGTGACTTTTTGAATTTCTGACCTCTTTACTGAAATAGCAACACTGCTCCTGTCAACAGGCATCTGTCAGTTGACTCCCGTCAAAATTTAAACTTGCTGCGTCAGTTAGTTTGTGTTTGACAGCTATTTTTATCAGACTACTCACTAATTTGAGGAGAAAATGGAAAAAAGTGAATTTCGTGTGCTTATTAAGCATTATTTCTTGCGAAAAAAAACCATTACCGAGACCAAGGCTAAGCTTGATAAATACTATGGGGACTCTGCACCATCGATTTCAATGGTAAAAAAGTGGTTTACTGAATTTCGTTGTGGCCGTACAAGCACTGAAGATGCCGAATGTCCTGGACGCCCAGTTGAGGTCTCTACACCCGAAACAATCGAAAAAATTCACGATATGGTGTTGGCCGACCGAAGATTGAAAGTGCGAGAGATTGTGGAAGCCGTAGGGATCTCGCACGGCTCAGTGGTTTCAATTTTGAATGATCACTTGGGCATGAGAAAGCTTTCCGCAAGATGGGTGCCGCGTTTGCTCACAGTCGACCACAAACACATGTGCACTTGCCATGGCAAAAATCCATGAATTGGGCTATGAATTGCTCCCTCATCCACCCTATTCTCCAGATTTGGCTCCGAGCGACTACTTCTTGTTCCCAAACCTGAAGAAATGGCTTGGTGGAAAAAGATTTGACTCCAATGATGAAGTCATCTCGCAAACAGAGGCCTATTTTGAGGACCTCGACAAATCATTTTTTTTGGAAGGGATAAAAAAATTGGAGAAGCGTTGGACAAAGTGTATAGAGCTCAAGGGAGACTACGTTGAAAAATAAAATTATTTTTTTATCAAAAAATCTGTGTTTTAATCCAAAAGTCACGGACTTATTGACCCGCCCTCGTACCTGCTATGTTTGGAAAATCCAGCCATATTTGGGAAAGGCGATTGGAGCCAGTTCGAGTGAAAAAAGACAAGGCGAACGAGTAGTTTTGGATCTCGTTGATGGCTTGAAAGGTCACAACATAACAATGGATAACTTATTTCCCTCATATGAGCTTGAGCAAAAATTGTTGTCAAAGGGCATTACAATGGTTGGCACGATGAGAAAAAATAAAAGAAGCATCCCACCAAAGCTTCTTGTATGCAAAAATAGACCGTTGTATGAACCTACTTTCGCATTTACCGAAAACACAGAACTTGTTTCGTACATTGGACGGAAAAAGAAGTGTACCATGTTGCAAAGTACTTTGCATAACTCAATTGAAATCGAATCGACTGAAAAAAAGTTACTAGCGACTATAGCCTATTACAATAAAACAAAAGGTTTTTGAAAATTCAAGGCCCTCTAATGTCGGTGTGGATACGGTTGACAAAATGCTCACTTGTTACAGCTGTAAAAGAAAATCTAACAGATGGCCAGTGGCTGTATTTGCAAACATATTTGACATTTCTGCTTTGAATTCATTAATTATTTTCAAAGAAGTGAATCCGAATTGGCTAGCAACACAAAATACAACAGTAAGAAGGAATTTTCTAAGTGAACTTGGAATATCCCTTGCAAAACCACTTATGGAAGCTAGAAGTGCGGAGCCAAGATCAGCATCGTATGCTTTATTGCTTGCAACTGTTTTGGAAGAAAGTTCACCATCGTCACCTTTAGACGATGTTTCTGCATCAACTTCAACAAATCCACCAAAACGGTCAAGCGTTCCACCACAAATTAAAGGCAGAGCGTTTGCTATGAAGAAAAATCCGCCAAAAAAAATAATGTCTATGAGACGATTTGTTGTTTTTGCACAAAAGCTGCATGTAAAAATCAACATAATCAAAATGTATGTGTAAAATGCATTCAAGAAAATTAATTTGAAATTATGTGTAGAAATCTACACACGAGGGTAGAGAACGTAATTTTTTTTTGAGTATGAGATGAAGGTTAAAATAGGATCCATTTGAAGCGGTATATTTTTTCCAACGAATAGCCTAGTTATCCATACATTTTTTACAGGCATATTCCGGGATCGTCTTTAGGTTTCTCAGCGAATTTTCTTTTATGTCTTGAATTGTTTCAAAACGGGTCCCAAAGGCACAATATGCCATGATGGTCATATTGCTGGTATTTTTTGTCAAAAAGTTGCTCACGAGGATGCATTTGTGAGATGGTGTATTATAGTGGTCCAGAATTCAAGAGTTATTCTGCTACAATTCCAGTCTTTTTCGGGGGATATTCTTCCTCTTCTTATGTAAGCTATTTCAAACTATAGTGATGATTTTCGAGCAACATTTTTTTAGTAACGGCCGTTGCAGGTCATCTCGGCTCTGTACCACTTAAATGCTGTTCTTCTCCCTGTTACAGAATCCGAACAACAAATTCTGTTATTTTTGGCAGAATATACATACATATGTACCGAGTGCATCATCATTAGGTTTTGTGTAAAACTGTCGTTGTCTTAACGATTTCATCAATAAGGACACTACTCCGCACTAGCGAGAATTGTTGACATTTTCTATATACAAGGTGGCGCAAAATTAATCATCCTATCGGAAGATGTTATTATTTTTGCGAATGTTGTCGTACGTCAATCATATTTGACATTTGTGAACCAGACAGCTGCAGAATACAAACAGATAAGCAATGGAGCGATACACTCCGCAAGAGCGTGGAATATTTGTGTCGATTTTTTTGATCAATAATCGGTCGGTGGTGTTAGCGCACGTGAATTTCGACGTCGACTTTCTAATCGTCGTATCGCCCCGACGTGGCTCCTCGACTCGAGAGACTTGTACATGTTCCCGTACAACATGCAAACAATGCATCTGTTAATGCCTCCTGACCGTCAGTCGCGTGTGAATTACTGTCAAGCCATCCTCAATCTCAACAACGAAGAGGACGATTTTGTGTCGAATCATCATCATGAGCGACGAGGCATATTTTCACTTAAGCGGTTTCGTGTGATACACGAAAAGCCATTACATCCACTCAAAGCCACTGTACGGTACTTTGAGGACGCCATCGGCCATACGGTCACTGTAAATGGCGAACGCTACAGGGCCACGATAAACGACTTCTTACTGCCAGAATTGGATGAGAGGAGCTTGGCGAACATATGGTTTTAACAAGACGGTGCAGCCGCTCACACAACACGAGCCACAATAGACATTGTGAAGGAAGCTTTTCCTGGTCGCTTAATCTTCCGTTTTGGCAATTTGGCATGGCCTGCAAGATCGCCCGATTTAACCATCCAAGACTTCTTTCTGTGGAGCTACTTGAAGTCGTGGGTTTATACCATCATGGCTCAGACAATCGCAGCCCTTAAGGAGAATATTGAACAGGAATGCGAGCAGTTATCACGGGAAATCTTGCGGAAAGTCATGGAAAATGCGATAAAACGGGCACAAAAGTGTGCCGGTGGCGGCAGCCACTTCACAGAACAAATTGTAAAGGTCCAACAAAAATGTACATCACTCAAAATCATTTTTTGTTATTGAGTAAAAAAGTTATTCAAAAACAAAATTGGATGATTAATTTTGCGCCACCTTGTAAACCTGCCAATGTTAGTGTTTCTATACGACATGAAACAGACCGTAGCTCTGTGATCTTTCAAGCTCATAATATTGTAGAGAGAGTGGTTGCATATTACGCATCAACTCGGAGTGTGCTCCTGGCTTTTATTCTGGCAACAATGCATTATCATAAGTACCTCTATTGACAAAAGCTTATTCTTTGCACCTACCATGCAGCTCCGCAGGGGGAAGCTCCACTCAAATGTGAGCACTGCAACCGTAAGGAAGCGAAGAATATAGTATGTCACTATCCACATAATTCATCCAGTAGAGGGTTGGAGTACGGACGAAATTCGTTCCTCTCAACAGACACACAACGACATTGAATATTGCCCTGGAAAGAGTAAGCTGGCAGAAGATATTGGATCAGAGTCAAATCCTAAAGTCATATTCGGCATTGTGGAATTCGTTCCTTGTGCAGATAGTTTTCTGAATAGAAAATGGAAAAGGCCAGGTAAACGACATTTCGTATGCAGCGAATTGAAATCCCATAAACACATGATGGAACCTCAGGAGATCACTTGGGAATTAAAAAGAACTTTGAGAAGGTAAGGTTAGATAAGTTTTAGCAAAATTTCAAAAGTAGGTGCACAGAGGGCAGTGAATGGGCGGTAACTTAGAGCTCGAATGTTAAGCCACAGGGGGAATTCTTTAATATAATATCGGAGCACCATTCAAACGAATAGCCATATACGCCACTGGTTGTTTCTCGATACTGAAAATAGCAACCGATACATCCTCGTTGTCTGCGGAGTAGACCCAAATCCCGCGGTTAGGTAAAATTTAGTCTTCAATTTGAGGAATGGCAGCTCAATGACCAAAAGCAAAATAACAATTCTAGTCCCAAGTCATCCTATCGAGGAATGAAAAATCCATTAATCATGGCTCTGTTGCGCTCATCATTCAAAGCAACGGCAGCGCTATTCGAATGATCGAATGATCCTCCACCACCGTAAACAGCACACCTTGCAGTGCCTTTTTTTCACTACTTGCGGATTTCAGTGCTCATAAACTGTAAACTTTGTGTGTTTATTTATACGCACAGGCCTTGCCAAAGAATCTTCTACTTCTTCGCTCTTATCAACATCTTTATTTTCACTACAATAAGCCGCCGAGGTAGCGATGTTTTCGGCCGAAAAATAGATGCGAAGCTTTCTTGAGCTTGCTCGGTTCTGTATTGTTTCAGATATCTATACGCCGCATTGAACGAGCAGACGGAACCGAGCGGCTAAGAAAACGGTCACCAAATATACCTAGGGCTAAAATAACTGACGAATTGTTCATCAAAACATCGTGGCGTTTATTCCGACTTCGATTTATTAAGCAGCGGGCGATTAAAAACTAGAGCTGCATCTTTATGGATCAATGAAATTTGGGGTTGAGGTAAAGACGTCACAACATTAGAAAAAGGAAATTTTACACGGCATACGAGCATTAAGAAAACTTACAATAGCTGATTTAAAAATGTCACCATTCATCGAAATTGGAGTATCTTAGACTTTTATTGAGTTTTTTAGTGTTTTGTGCCTTAGGCGACAAAATAGGGATCAATCATATTTCATGAGCAGGGCATCGCTTTTAAGAAATAAACTAAGAATTCGAATGACAGATACAAATTTCAAGCAAGATACCGTCAATCGGGTAAATAAAATTTAAAAAAGTAAAGAATTTGCAAGAATAATTCCAAAATAGTAGTAGAAGTGTGGCAGAAGACTTAAGCACACAATGTATGTTGAATTAAGAAGAAACTGTGGGAAGAAAATTGCTTTAAAAATATATATAAACCTCAGACACAATCACTAAGAAGAGCAATGCAATGAAAAAAGTTCGAATAAATGAAAATATTTTAAGTTTGTGGCACAATGAAGCAAATGAAGAAGACACTCCGTCACAGAAATATATAGAAGATGAGTAAGGTGACCTAATTAGAATGAACAACAAAATTTGCAACAGATGTAAAGAGTACGCATAGTACTATTACCGGGGCGTGCATGCCGATTGGATCTTGAACATTTTGTGTATAGGTGGCTTGCAATTTTGCCGGATGATATAATATGGCCTAACTGATGGAGATCCAAGAAAGGCCGCTGTATCAAGGCATAGCTTACAGAAAATTATGGAAACGATCGTGATGCTTCGAAGAATCTTCATCGAATAAGCACTAAGATCTCAAAATGTATCTGAGATGTTAAAGTGGGTGTCGGTGAAGCAGTATTCAAAGTTTTCAAAATTGTGGTAGGTGCTCTATTAAATCAGCACATTAACGAGTCGGGGGTGACTTTTTTGTCTTCTTACAGACAGTCTGAACAAAGTTTCTGGTTTTGTCATTTTCAACAAAGGTCCTCAAGTAACAGCCGAGTTTTTGAAGAAGGAATCGGTAAAAATGTGTGAGTTAAACCTAGGCACCCTCAAAGTTAAAAAGAGATAAATAAAGTTAACTAAGCTGCCTAGAAGGTCCAAAAATATTAACCTTTCCAAAGTGATCCTCACCAATTAATGCAGAGTTACCCCAAGCCATTCAATGTGAATAAAATAATATGCATTCAAAGCCTAAAATTTGGGGAGATAATATCTGTGCAAATCATTATCTACAGAGGATCAGTAGACACCGGAACAACAGACTCATGTAGTAAGCCCTTATTAATGCAGACTTAACTGGAAAGGGCATGCTCTGCGATTCCTAAAGATTACAAATATATGACGAACCAACTAATCGCCTGGAATAAAAATGAATTCGCTGTTCATGACCTTTGCAAACGATTAAAAGACAACGACTTTCGTATTTGCACATCAAGTGTTTGGACATTTGACAAGCCCCAAATAAACAATTCGCAGAAGCCCTTAGCTAATATCACGCATCAGGAAGTATGATGGGGTTGACGGACAAAATGAGAATGAAAAGTTGTTATATAGGTATATGCTATGATGATTGCTGTAGAGGTAAAGATGGAGCACTTATTCGATTACGGGTTTGCCATATGCGACAAACTAAGGCAAAATGTCTTAGCTTCCGACATGTAAGCCAACATATTTTGATAACTCATATTCAAAACTAACTTAGGTAACAAAATGCTTTTATGCGCTCAACCCCAACGGAAGACAAGAACGACGCCGCTACAAAATTTTTCTATGAGCAATATCCGAAGTATGAAGCCTATTACGATTTTACCGCCAGGATGGGGAGGAGGATATCTTTGCAAAATCATTCTGTAAGCACAGCCTACAAGGCATCATGTCTGACAACGAATTTTTCGACTTTGCGTCGGGACAAGATATTACTGTAGCAAGTGCACGGTTTCCTCATCTCAATTTTAAGAATGGAACATGGACGTTTTCGGAGCAGCTAACATTGACTCGGAATACCACACGGAATAAAGTAGAAAAGCTGCAATCATAAGAATTGGTAGAATCTTCAACGTAAGTGTTTTTATTTAATAACCCCTACGCCGCTAGCAACAAGTACACAAGACAAGTGGTAGCGCTGCAGACGTGTAATCAGAGACGCCGCAACCGATGCGCTGGGTTTCACCCGAACATCACCAAGAAACCCTTGGTTTGATGAAGAATGCCGGCAAGCACATGCAGCTAAACCAGAAATGTACAAACCGACGCTGCGACGCATGATGGGGGGTTGGGTGAGCTTTACGAAAGTAGCACGAGGATCGCACAATGAAGAGTTTGTATTCTAGGAATAATGTATGGAAGTCTTACCAACAGGTAAGAAAAACATTTTGAGGTAAGCAAGCCCGGGCAGAACTGCAGATGCCTGTACAGGTAAAGAAGAAAACTTTATAGTTGAAGCCCAAAATAAGAAGAAGAATGGTCAAGAAAAATAAACTATTAAACGTAGATGATGTTAGAAAAAACTCGCGTCAATCTTACCAAAATGAAGTAAGGAATGCACTATCAATGTGGAAGTTCAACAGAGGAGCTGACCATGAGGATTTATCAGCCGAGATATGTTAAGGAGCTGGAAATGAGCATAAACCAGCAAGTTTCCCAGATCTGGTGAAAGAGAGTACGCCTGAAGAATGGAATCTCAGTTTCGTGTGCCCGATCCACAAATAAGAAGATACTCTTTGATTGCGCCAAGTATAGAGCAAGGGCAACCCCAAGTATATGCCTTCGTTTAACCAGAAACTACGCAAAACTTGGACGAATTAGACGGAATGTCACTGTCGACATAGCCAGAGTTTACAGAGGGTGGAATGAAGGAATTCCACACTATTTTTTCGCCATCCACAGACGAAAATGTGTGGCTTCATCATTAAGAAAGTTACCTAAGCCACGCCGTGGTACCAAAAACTCCCAAGAATAACCCGTCGTACTACGATGAGAGCTGACAACGGAGAAAGTCGACAGAAAAGACATATTAGCAAGCGCTGCAGCGAAAAACAAGATCAGCAAGATAACATTATCGAGCTAAACGACTGAGAAACAGGGTATTGCAAATATGTTCAAGGAGAATTCTCAGCAGTTCCTAAATGGACCCCATAAAGGGATAGTGTTGATTCAAGTGGATGTAATAATCCTACTTCCTCTAAAAAAAAAGGGCAATTTGGCGTTTAAAATGGCGAAAAAATAGCAAACAACCTGCTCGAACAGCTTGTCACCGAAACTACTGAAAATGTGAAGTTTATCTATTGCCAGATAGTTGAAAACAAGCCCGATGACTGGAGTACCAGCTCTATTTACTCCCTTTACACAAACAGGCAAACCTATGCCTTGCAACAAGTAGTTAGGAATATTGTTTCTTAATGTCGCTACTTAGTATGATTGTCTTAAGCCATTTTGTGCCATGTTTATCAAACTATCTGCTGCGGTCAAACTACTGAAGAAATAGACAAAGGTTGTCCTGTACAAGACTCTGATCCTGTCAGTTCTGCTTTACGGTTCAGAGTGCTGTAAGAAAAGCGTGGAAGTGGCCGATACTCGCTACCTTTTAAAGGCAAATCCTGTGTTAAACAAGATAGCAGAGTAAATGGAGAAGATAGCGAGCTCTACGAGGTGTATGTGGTTTGAGAAGCCAAGATATGTCGACTGGACTAGCTTGCCGCCATCGAGCAGATGGGTAGCAATGCTCCAGTTTAAAGGTTAAGCAGTCACAGATTCTAGGATGCTTGGTCTTGTGAACTAGAAGCAGCTAGTGTGAAAGTGAAAGGCTGCGGTGAATCAGGCAGAAACCCTTCAAGTGTCGGAAACGCTTTATAGTAGTTAAGATGGTTAAGGCGTGGATGTTGGTCTCCAAATACAAACGATTCTTATGCAATTATTAAATCTGAATTACGAAAACTAAATCACTTGATGAAGAAAAGGTGCGATGCAGGCATAGCAGAAACTTTAATTAGCTTTTGGAAAAATAAGAGCGCCTTTGTCACGAAATCGGCCTTACAAGAAATTCTTCTGTTTTCTGTTCCTACTGTTCCTACTTGTAAGAAAACTTCTCTCTCCTTGTCGGTGGTACTACTCAATTCTAAGTACCAAGACCGCCTGCCCACATTCCATTCCAATAATCCCCGAAACTAAATATTCATCGTTTTAGCTATTAATTCCTGGAATGGTCTTCTTTCAAGACTATCATTTGAAACGACCTCGCACAAAGCATAGATACGGATACGGATAACCAGCATGCCAGGCTGGCAAGTCTCATTGATCCATCGGGATCAGTGGTAGCAAATGGCACATTTTAAAAATTCTAATGGCATAGTAAAAAATGTATGAATACCGTGAATAGCAGCAGTTGGTGCGTTGGTCGTGCACGCATCCCACCCATTTTCCCTCTTTCTATCGTTCCCGGCCATTATGGAGTAGGTATATCGTATAGTTTGTTGGAACAAGCCCAACCCCGGCCCCGAACTCTACTCCGACACATAAACCTACTGCCATTGTCACCAAATTTAAATACAAGAAAAAGAAAATTCATAAAAATAGCGCGCGGGGAATACAAGTACGAGTGCGGGTACTCGTACCTTCACAAAGATACAACCGACCGACCGAAGAAATTCGCTTCATGGTGGGTCCTGAGACGTAGGTAGAAGTGTATGTCTTCTTGAATTGAGGCTGAGCATTACTGCAAAAAGTAATAGAAAAGCATAAAATGAAAAGTCGTAAACACACATTTTATACCTTTCGAGTTCGGTGTGGGGGAGGGTTGCAATGAAACTGAGAAGAAAACACAAAATAAAAAAAAAAACTCGAAAAGAAGAGGAATAAATCCCACGGCAAAGTACAAGTACGGGTACGTTCTCCGGGGCCTTCACCACGTCGCACCGTTCAGACTGTGCCACTGTCAACTTGCGTAGAGACCTTCGAAGAAGGCACGAGCACTGCCTTTCATCTTTGGCTCTTCGCGAGCCTCGACTGGGTTCGGCTCACTTTTCCTCATTTTATTTCGTTTATTCCCGTTTTTATGCGTACTTTGTTTCCTATCCCCAGCATCTCCAGCTGTATCTTCAGTTCAACCTCACCCCCCATGGAACAACCCTTGGAATATCTCAAAAATTAATGTGATTTTTCACTACCCCTATGTACGCATATGTACGAGTAGTCGTACTTGTATTATACGAATACGACTACGAGCGCGCTCCTTCACATAGGCATGCCAGGGATATCATATTCCCCCCCACAACCCCATCGCAATATCTCTATTGAAAAGGAATGCGTCAGTGTCCTTGGGAGGACTTTTTTAGTTTTATCACCCCCCCACACTCTCAACAGTGGCTTCTAATCCAGGTGAACTTGGAACAAGTTGCCACTGACAAGAGGAATCCGTACTGAAGCACCAGCATAGTGTAGCGCGCTGTTGCTACTGTGGATTGCTTTTCTAAAAACAACAAACGGGACCATTGCCGCACACATATCCATTCACAGCATTCACAGTATTCACAGCATTCGTATGCATCTTTGAGGGTTGCCCTTGCCTAGTTTGGCAGTTGGTTGGCTGTTTGGCGGGAAGGTCGTTGCTCGGTCGGGTGAAGGGCCAGAGAGATGGGTTTAGGAGGATACATCTAACCAAAAGGGAAGATTATTTTTGGAACGGATTTTGCGCTTATAGAGCATAAGCGCACATCACACACATCCTCGATACATACCATATACCCGTATGTAACGTAACGTAACCACAGCATAACACACAACTATGAATGGAGAGTTTAGGCGGCTGGCTGGCTTGAGCTTCAAGCTTCACAGCTCCACAACAACCACACTATGCATGTTAAGTGAGAGCTGCCTGAGCATATTTCGGTGTCGATGCCGATGCTGATGCCAATGCTGTTGATGCTCGCTCTTGCGGCCGTAGTTGCTGTTGCTGTTGTTGTTGTTGGGGGTGCCGGGTTTTTATGCCGTTTTTTTTTGTTTTTTCGGTCTAATCAGATTTCTACTCAGTCGACATACAGAGATTGTTTATGAACGATTTTGAGTGTGTGCTTTCGATTCGTATGTGTGCGCGGTGGTGTTTTCATTGTCTATGGTGAATGCGAGCACTCTCGCTCGCTATACACGCCCTCTGGATCCGTTTCGGTGTGTGTAGTTTTTGGTTTTTTTCTATTTGTTTGTTTTTTTGGCGACCCTTGTTCTTGTTTTTTGGAGCTTTTTGGGGGGTTTGGGGTATTTTTTAGTGCGGGGTGCGCCAAAAAGGGATGTGCTAGAATTTATTAAAATAATTTGCGATAGTGTGATTGGCTTTTCCGTTCGTGACGTCGTCGTCATCACATCGTAGTCATCGTAGTCATCGTCGTAGTCGTTCTTATTGTCGTAGAGGCTCGTAGTCGTGGTCTTGATTGTTGTAGTTGTAGAGTTATATGCGGATAGGCACCTCCGACAAGTGGTAGGCTTCTATTTAGGCAAACGTGGTGCGTTGGTGGCGCTCTATGGTTCTGCCACAGCACGCGGTTGATATGTGTTCTTCTCTAAATTAGGCAATGAAAATGGGTGTGGAATATAGAGCACACAAGGCAAAAGGCAATAAATGTTTGAAGGATTTTTACTGGTTGTGCCTGGTGGTTGCTGCTGATGTATGCGTGTGTATCTGTGTTGGAGATTATTAGATGCAAACATGCAAACAGGCAAAAGTTTATGTTTAGTTTTCTGCCTAAGTAGAAAAGTGGTCGTGGTGATGTGCCCGTATTTCGAAATGCGCAAAGGAAGGCTTTTTCTATTTTAAAGAGATTTGCACAAGATTGTACTGGGAGGGGGAAGGTATTGTTTTATTTATTCCCTTCGTTTTCATCATCTCTGAGCATTGGAGAAGGAAAACAGTGTATGACGTTGTGAGTTGAAGTGCTAATCGCAGGGTAAATGGAATTTGCAATGGTTATGAGAGATGTGCAACAAGTTGCGTGGTTAGTAGGAGGATTTTTGAGATTTTAAATGTGACATTTGGCGGATTGGAAGTACGCGTATGTAGGTGACATAAAGATGCTAATTATAGTTTGAGTCATGTGACATTTAGTTGAATTAGAGACTTTACTTTTGGACTCCCACTATATTTGTGAATTAGATAATCTTCTTAACCATTCCGATTGTACTTTATTGCCGAGCCAATCTCCTTTCTTGTTATACTCGTATACATGTTGTTAATAAGGTTATTAATCTCCAAGGAACTAAGGGATCATGGGTTAAAGGGTTTCCGCAAAGTGGTGGAAAGATGGATTAAACTAAAGAAATTAGAAACGGCATTTCCCATGGCTTGCTGGTGATTTTGCACTTCATGCAGAAAACGAAAGACTTCATGGTCGAAAAACGCTTAAGCACTCAGCTGCAGATCTGAGAAGTTGAATTGTTTTATTATTTCTTTAATGATCACTGAAATCTATTTCTTGCATTCAAAATACCACAAGTTATCAACCTTCTTAAATCTCCGCTAATTGTTTGGCCGAAAGTGATCTGTCGCTTTTGACATCCGTCAACTACAGTGTTTGTTGTTGAACAACATTTAGGGTGGACATGGAGTTAATTCAAAGGCGCAACTCCAAATCTGCAGGATCAAATTGTCAAAAGGTTGGTACCAATACATAATTTCAGTGACATGACCGTTGTCGCCCAAACATAAAAAGGGCAGTCACTGACTCTTACATGGGTAACTCTACAGATTGGGTTAAACCAGATAGCTCGATCGTAACTACAATATCTTCAGGTGCGCACTCCAAGACGGCTAAGCTTCCCTCGTACTTGTATGCCCTCTGTAGGCCCAAACGTATTTTTCTATTGAGGCGACATTTCGATCATATTATGTCCAATGTATGGTCACTTACTCGAATCAATAGGTTGTCCAAAAATTGGATTTTGTTAAACCTATTTTCTATCTTGATTCGGTTTAGCAGTGGTCAACTAAACCGGAAAAATTCGTTGGCTTATACTTGCAATTCACTGTCCAAGGCAACTTGTTTCCTTGTATCAATAGTCTTTGAAATATGCAATGCACCTATTTCGATTTTAAAGCCTCATTTCAACAGGCTTCTGTATTGGTTTCACTGGCGTAAAGTCCCCTTGTAAAAGGTACACAAACACGTTTTTTTCGGAATTATTTCAGTTCCTAGAAAAGCTATTCTCGCCCTCTATATACTGTATGCTTCCTGAATCATGCTTATACTTATAAGATGCTTAGATGTTTGGTGGTTTTTGGCCAACAACTTCAAGTTGGTCAAGAATTCATTCCACTTATACTCGCCTCACAAGGCATGGTCTAACCAGTTTTCCTTAATGTTTCCTGATAAGGGGTCTGTCAATAGTCAGAAACACAAATTCCTACACTACAATAACTTAGGTCACAAAAACAAAAAAAAAAATAAAAAACACCGTGGCGCTGGCAGCCCGGTATGGGCCATGGCCTAGCTTCTTGCTCATGTTGTCATTTTAGTCACATCTGAGCGGGGTCTACGGTTTATCGCCGAGTCCGAACGGCACTCCTTAGAAACTTTTTCGTAGGCAATTTTACTTTCGGGAGTTTGCCATTGCCCGCCGAAAGGGTGATGGCGATTTGAAAATTTGTTGGTGACCCAGCCAGGAATCGAACCCAGACTCTCTGTGTGATAGTCCAATGATCTAACTATCGCGCCATCGCCATCGCCTAAGTACTTAGGTCACAGCTGTTTATTCTGATGATTGATGTTGTGTATTTCTTTTCGTTGACACAGTATCGTCAGCTTCGGGTCCAATATGTGCACAACTTTCAGTCACGGCTCACATATATATACATTGTGAGAGTTGATCTCCTAATGTCCGCACGAAAGTTTCAGACGATTTCCTGAAGTGCCAGATTATAAGTTGGATTGGCTTCGAACGATATCAATTTAGCAAGAAAGTCTTGTACAGCGGATGAACACAAATGCTCCGGTCTGGAAAATCTTCGAATCCAGCTCCGAGGGACAGAGCAGTAGAGAAAGACCGCGAAGTTTATGTGGAGACAGATAAAGATCGAGCCCCAACTTTGGATCGTTTTGATTTGTATAAAAATTTCGGCAATATGGACTTATCGGGCATTAGGCTGCACAATTAAGGGCTCTTTTCAGCTCCTAGTTCAAAATACGTGATAAGACCCTATATAAGATAACAGTCATGTTTAATGTTGACATCATCGTCGATTCGAAAACGTATATTCATTCGCAACGAGTCCTATGTCTGAAAGTCGTGCACTGCCGACAGGCCATTATGGTCTTGCGGTTTTTTCTCTCGTCTTTCATGCTTTAACAAATAAAATTGATGCTTAATTCGACTTTTGATTTTCTAGAATGTCTAAATGAGCTGTTAACAAGCTCTAGAGATGGTAAATCAATTCGAGACCATTGTGAACTCAAATAACGTTATTTCTAATAGATATGTACAATATTATTACCCTGTCGGTTTTATAACCGAGGCTTAATAAAGTGTCCTTGATAAATATCAAACAATAATTTGGTTCACAGTTAATATAAATCCGTGCTAAACGGGAGACCATATTGGGCTAAATTAGCCAAATTTTGTAAGAAGCGGATTGAATAAACTTAGAAAGCCTCAGGTCTTAGCAATCGGGTGTTATATGTCGTACAGCGGACAAGACGTAATTATGTTGTTCTTTTTTATGGAATTCGAAAATTAGGAGGACACAGAAGCTAATTCCTTGTATGTTACCTCAATCATCTGACGACAACGGTGAAATACCAAAAAAACAATTATACAAAGCTTTCAAAAGACAAGTTCCAAATAAATTAAAAAATATTGTGAAGGCACCAAAATTGTAAAATCAAAATATACCGGTTGTTAGACAAATTATTTGTTTCATGATAGTGAGTGCTAAGTCTAACTATTTATGCGAAAACCCAAGCTTATAAAAGCTTATAAAAGAACTAGGATCATAACGAAAAGTAAGACATTTCTGGCATACGTGAGGAGTTGCGATATATATAACACCAACCACCCCCCAAAAAGACTTCGTAGCGTAACGAGTGCGTTTATTGAAAAACGTGTTGTACAAGCGATGCAACCCAAATGAGTAGAATCAGGCCAGATGAAAAGGGCCACATAATATGGGAAGAAAAAGCAGCCGTTATGGATCATTTAATCATTTTTGACAGATGAACCGGAAAACGACCAAAGCATTCATCAGTTTGTAGATAGTGGCAGCGATATAGAGAGAGCTTGATATCTGACAGGATTATATCTTCTAACTAACTTACCTTAGGTGGCGCTACAGTCCGGGTGAACCTAGGTTTCAGCCAACAAGCGTCTCCAGCTAGCTTGATCTTCCTCTGGTGCGCTGTCCTTCGGGGGCGGATTCGAAGACTTTTCAGACCGGAGCGTTGGTGTCAATCCGCTCTACATGACCCAGTCATCTCAGTCGTTGGATCTATTGTCTTCTGGCTAAGTTGATGTCGCTGTACAGTCTGTACAGTTCGTCGTTGTATCTCTTCCTCCACTCACCGTCAATGCAGACGGGACCGAAGAAAATGAAATGAAGCGCTATAATATTTAAAAAAAATTGGAATTCCATTCACTATAGACAGTGACCCAAAGTTACAAAACATATTGCGAAATCTTAGGAAAACCAAAGGGTTTTGTTGACAAAGGGACTGAAAATCTAAGAGTCTCCAATGGAGATTTGATAGATAGTCGGAAGTTACTGCTGCTTATTGTGCAAACTTTAACGAACTAATAGTCTTTATGGTGCTATGTGTTCTCTGATCACACGATAACATATTGCCCATAGAATAACATGGTACCGATCAAATTATTAAATTTCTTAAAATTGGCAGCACTAGACGAGATAATCTCGGCTATGCTAGAGCATGCTCTCAACACATCATACCTTGGCCTAAGATTATCTTTATGGGTCTAAAGCTGGGCTAAGTCCTAAAACAACTGCAAATAGTTGTAAAAGTAAATGTGGTTTTATTTAGGAATCAGGTAGACCTGCTCTTCGGTGAGACTAACTCAAGTCTCAATCCATTTCTATTAAAAAACCCTGTAGAGAGTCTTTGATCAATATATAAGATAAAAATATAAAATTTGCAGGGTTCTTGCAGGCTTACCTTAAAAGAATATCAGTAGGAAGGCACTGCACGATGTTGTAGCTGCCGAAGAAAAGAAGATGCACTGCAGAGAGAACACCATAGCCACCTGGATGTTCTGGAGCATTTAGATATGTTAACAAAGACAGTCAAAATTTATGAGAAACACAGTCAGTAAAACTGTTGCAAAATGAACTTCAAAAAGAGAAGTGATTTTCCCCTTCTATGGCTTCTTGTTCTAAATGACATCCTTACAAGCCTACGCCGACGACACAGTCATTCCATTAGCCAATGAACAAACTCTTAAAATGGGCAACACAAAATGTTTTAGGGATGAATCAATTAAAGACCCAACTAGTGTTGTTCTCAAGAAAAATAAAGATTTTTTTGTGTTAGGATACAACTTTCATCCAGAGAAAAATATCTAAAGATCATCATAGACAGTAAGCTGGGTTGGACACTTAACATGAAAGAAGATGAAAAAACCAAAAAATTATTAGGAGCTTTCTACACATGCCAAGAAAACTTTGAATTTGGTAAACGTTGAGAACTAAGAACATGCATATTATACTGGATATCCATGACCATAGTTATACCCATTCCTATCTTAGGCCTTCTCACAAGTTCAAAAACTAGAGTCTTTCGCAGTAACAGGAGCGTCTAGGTCTATTTCTAAAGCTGCATTCTTCTAAAGCTATAAAGGACACCATAAAAACCGACAACGTTCCCAGCGTTGACTAACATCTTCACATGGATAACTAATACTGCCACCAACAATGAAAAATTCCGTTCCTTGAAGGACAGGACAGAAAAATCCAGGACTTCTTAAAGATTTCGTACGAATGTAGCACTTTTCCGGCAGAAATATTTGCAATTTGTATAGAACTTGATCCCTCAAAGAGTTCTATCTCTGTGTACAGTCAAGCAGTTGTAAAAGTTTAATCAAAAAAAGTACAAAATATCGTCAAATTCTAAGTAAAGTCTTAAAATCTAGCGAGCGTGTACCTGCTGGAGAGTGAAAGGTAATTAGAAACAGATAAGCTAGTACGAGAGGTGCTTCTCTTCACAGGAGTAACCCACACAAATAACAAAAATTTTCTATCGAAACTTGGAGTCGGTGACTGCAACTTTAAGAGCTTCTTCTTCTTCTTCTTATCCTTTTATTAACCCTTTCCTCGTTATACGAACTTATGCGTAACGAGTTTCCCATTTTTACTGCATCGCTGCTGCTCCGCTTATGGGCTTCAGTGGTAAGCCCCAGGCGTTGTTGCGCATTTGCCATCTGAGAAATCCAGGAATTCTTTTTCCGACCTCGTTTTCTTACAGTTGGAGTGACCGTAGTTGATAGTGCCTTTTTAACCGGATTTTCAGCAAATCTTCTTTGAACGTGGCAATACCAACTTATTCTATTCGCCTCAAGCTGTTCGTTTACCGAATTCTTTATATGTAGACTTCCTCTTATACGCGTAGATCTAATACAATCGCGTTTAGTGACTCCACTAGACATCCTTAACATTTTCATTTCCGCTGCCGTCATATTGTTTTTAAACGCTTCGTACATTGTCCAGCACTGTGAACCGTATATAAGAGCTGGTCTAACAACTGTGGTGTAGAGTTTCCCCTTTAATTATTTAAGTGGAAATTTTCGGTCGCAAAAGATTCCCGAATTTTCCCGCCATTTCATCCATCCCACACTAACTCTGTGGTTTACGTCGTCGTCACATTTCGCTTCCATGTAAACGATTGATCCTAAGTACTTAAAGATAGTGATTTTCGGAAGAACTGTTCCGTCTAACATTATATCCGGAACAGGTCGCAACGGATGCGCAAATGGGCACGTCAAATGCTCCGTCTTTGGACGACTTATTTTAAACCCGTTTCTCTCTAGCGCATTTCTCCGTGAATCTAAGGCGTTCTGTAAATCTTCAACGTTATCGCTAAGTATAACTGCGTCGTCAGCGAAGAGAATTGGCGTTACATTTGCTTCGCGCATGCAGTCTTTTAAAAGATAGTCGAATACTACGTTAAAGAGGAAAGGGCTAAGTACGCTTCCTTGATGCACTCCGACATTAACTGGAAATTTTCTCGTTAGTCCAGCAGAGCTTTTAACCGCAGTTTTCACGTTTGTATTATTCCAACATACGTTTCCGGTACGTTTTGAGACCTCAGCGCGGCCCATATGAGATCCCTAGGCACTCGATCGAATGCTTTCTCGAGGGCGATAAATACCATGTGTAAGTCCTTAGACGAATCTCGGTGCTTTTCCATTATTATTCGTAGGCTTTGGATAGCGTCCACCGTCGATCTTCCTTCAACAAATCCACACTGGCTATTATCGAACTTTATTATTTGCCGAAGACATTCGTTTAAGACTCTTTCGACGCAACTTTAAGAGCGTTAATTCCAATTTTCGGTCGTAATTCTCGCCCTAGTAGACAGGCAATAACAAGTTTAGTGCAAAAATTTGAGTCTACATATTCGTTGTGTAATGTTGCCGTGTCAGTGAGACAACGGGTTGGTCGAAGTGCCGAAAATATCGCTGCTGTTCAGGTGTCCGTAGCAAACGATCCAAATCAGTCGCTCAGACCACATTATGGCGTATTTTGCGTAAGGATCTTATTTAACGCCCATACAAGATCAAACTGACTTAAGAATTGAAGCCGATGGGCCATTTGAAGCGACGTATGTTCTCCGATTGGGTTCTGGAGAAGATGCGCTAGTGAAATGGGCCAGTCGATTTGCCGCCTTGGTCGTGCGATTTAACGCCTCTTGACTATTTTCTGTGGGGCTACGTTAAGCCATTGGTTTATGCCAACAAGCCGACGAGGTTGGAAGAGCTCAGAGCCAACATTGAACGCGAAATAGCGGCCGTTTCGGCCGAAATGTGTAGCCGCTGCAAACGTGCCCGCGGTGGCCGTATAAACGAAGTCGATTTCCATTTATAAATGTTTTGATTGTACTTTAAGCCGATAATAAAGTAAAGTTATTGGAAAACCCTAATACAATAATAAAACCAACTGGGAATTACAGTAGACCGATAAGACAAGCGGGAGGAGTGGATCTATCACATTAGGATGTATCCATCCCTTAAGGGACGAAAGTAATTTATAGTGAGGTCCTTGTAAGCAGTCAGAAAAATATCTGCAGATGAACTCACCAAATCAAGAACGCCACAAGTCGCTGCCATTTCAAATAGTCGACATTGCACTATCAAACATTTTAAAAAAGACAACGGAGTATGCAGAGCGTATTTATTATAGTAAGCAGATGGAAGAACTTCCATAATTGCACGTATTCTACATTTATGTAAACCTTCTTAGCGTAAAAAATAAATAAGAATAAAGAACCCAACTAATGATTTATTAAAAGATTGTGATTGTGATTAAAAAGAGAAAATCCCAACTGTAGTAACAGACTCAATTCAGCCAAAGGTAATCTTAAATGTGGATGGAGGTTAGTCAATGCGTTCTTAATAAAATACAATTTATTAAAAGGCCAAATGCCATACTTACTAATAACTGTGTTATTTCCGACAAACTAGGAACTGCAGACCCTTTTAATAATTACTTTACATCGATATCTGAGAACTTAAAAGCGAGTACCACTCATCCAAATTGTACCTATTGCAGTCTTTTAAGTAATCCTGGTGAACGCTTGTAGATACAAAGCTTTTTATTTGAGTTGCTTACTGGATTAGAATTACTAAAAACAATAAGAATGTTGGAAAATACAAATTCTTCTGGATTTGATAGTGTTTTAAATTTAATTCTAAAAAATATTACATGTCTCCAAGTTGATGGATTTCAGCATTTTTTCTGGAGTGTTCCTTGATGCTCTTAAATGTTCCGATACTTAACCACTTTTTAAGAAACGGTCTGTTGATAAATTAAGTTATTATAGGCCTATCTCGCTTTTATCATCAGTGAGCTAAATTTAAAAAAAAAAGCTGTGAAAAATAGTGTGGTTGGTTTTTTCAGTTCTGTTCAGTTTGGAATTCAGAAGTATGTAGATCTACGGAAAAAGCTCTTTTGCATATTTGTTCTCAGATATTTTGTCAACCTGGATGAAAAGAAGTGTAGAGCTTGACTGTTTATTTATAAAACGAAAGCATTTATGGTAATACTCGTATCGTGGACCATGACATATAGTATTGTTAGGAAGAATTAAAAAGGCTGGTTTTCGGGGATTTTTATATGAGTGGTTTAGATCTTATCTGAGCAATAGCTCACAAAGAGTAAAAATTTATGATATCAGAAGTGAAGTAAA
This sequence comes from Volucella inflata, assembly GCA_928272305.1. NCBI lineage: Eukaryota > Metazoa > Arthropoda > Insecta > Diptera > Syrphidae > Volucella > Volucella inflata. The sequence goes on from OV743719.1 coordinate 106,208,225, forward strand.
ATTTATTAGCTTAGGAATGCCTCAGGATTCTGTTATGAGACCAATATTGCTCTTGATTGTAATCAATTCCTTATTTGCCTTGCGAAGGAGTTGCAAAAACGACAGGATCAATCCAAAACTATGCTTTCTAAAAACATAGGGCCAGAGAGTACGAAAAACAATAAGAGCAGTCAAACTCCCAAGCCTTTAAAGAAGGCAAGGATAGCAATCGCAGTGATGGCCGCTTCTTAGAAAGTATTTCAACCTCAGCCTAGAAAACAAATTGCTTCCATATAAGCAAGTACAATACTAAAACCTGTCTGGGCATATGATATACAGCTTTGGGGTTGTACCAAAACTAGTAACGTTAACGTTTTACAATCATTCCAAAACAAAGTTCTCCGATGGTTTGTTAATGCACCATGGTACATTAGAGACGATGATATCCACGGAGACCTAAGAGTCGAAAAGGTTCAGAGCGAAATTAAAAAGTTTGCGCGAAAACACAAAAATCGACTACAAAGGCATTCGAATATTTCTGTTCAACAGATCCTTGACGAGACAAATTTATTGCGCCGTCAAAAATGGACTAAGCCGCTCGATCTAGCGCGGTGATCACCACTACCCAAGAAAAAAAAAATTAAACAAGGAAACATTGTGAGAGATGATGTGGGTTTTGCCGGTTGCTCAGACAGTGTTTTAATTCTTATCTCAGATATTAATTGGGATCTTTGCTTATTAAAAATAACAAAAAAACAAAAACACTGTGGCGTTGGCAGCCCGGTATGGGCCATGGCCTAGCTTCTTGACACTCATATGTGTTGCTCATGTTTTCATTTTTGGGCACATCTGAGCGGGGCCTACGGTTTATCGCCGAGTCCGAACGGCACTCCTTAGAAGCTTTTTCGTAGACAATTTTTTTACTTTCGGGAGTTTGCCATTGCCCGCCGAAAGGGTGATGGCAATTTGAAAAATTGTTGATGACCCAGCCAGGAATCGAACCTAGACTCCCTGCGTGATAGTCCAATGAGCTAACTATCGCGCCATCGCCATCGCCGCTTATTAAAAATGTGGACCATAAATTGGTTATTAGGTCAAAGACAAAAATAATGTCAGAGTAAAACAGTTTTGGGGCCAAGCTCTAGTTTCATGCAACTGACTGCGTCAGATTTGAACTCTTTTACTGCAGTTGCGATACAAATTTGTATTCTTGCATTTTTCGTAGCTACCTTAGTTGCAGTTATAATTGTTTTGTGATTTAAAATGTTGATGAATTTAAATATTTGGGGCCTGTCATTGATTCAAGGATGAGTCAACATAAATACATAGAAAATTTCAAAAATTATGTTCGTAGTGCTCTGCGAAACTTCTATTTTATGTGTAACACCTGTTCCACCCAATTGTTGTTAAAGATCTACTATGGAATTTTTCATTCTAGACTAGAATATGGGATGACCTGCTTATATTAATAAAATTCAGTCTGTTTTGTTACTTCAAAAACACAGTTTGGGGAAAATTTGTCGAGAACGTCGTTTACATCCTAGTTTTCCACACTTCAGGGATCTGAAGATTCTTCCAGTCCGTCACTTGTAGTCTTAAAAGAAAAATATTCCTTATAAGATCAGACAAAACGACAATTATATGACAATTTATGTGGGGAGTCGCAAAATCAAGTATCTACATATACCTTGTTTTCATAACTTAAACTTTTTGTTTATGTCGGTTATTTAACAAACTTCCTTATTTAATAAAAGCTCTTACACACTTTCATGCGTGTGTTAAGTATGTAATAAATTGGGACTTACAGGCATCGGTCACAACTTGCCACGTAAACTTTGTGCAAGGCTGCGAGACTCCAGAAATTGGGGAAAATAGTGAGGTTCTACCATTTCGTCGAATGATCATTGTTCTATTTCTTTTTTCCGTCTTTCTCTTGTGATCAAACTGTCAATCGTTTTAAAACAGGTTGAATCAGACAACGCTAAGGGCCTTAGCAGGTGCCAATTTTGGGGACAACCAATTTTTACTTAGAAATGCCTGTGCCTGTAGTGCAAAGTCCCCATATGAATCTCTTAAATTTACAGTTCTGTCTTTCATCGTCGCAAGACGACAACTTTTTTACCTTCAGGCAAAGGGCTCGTAGATTCTTGTTGGGACGCGAATTCTTTATACCTCCGATCGCATGCTCCTGATGCACTTTCTTTCAATTGAGTCAGGGTCGAGCTATATGCAGTTTCTGGTAGAGTATCGAACGAAGCTTGCTTATTTTTGAGCAACGAAGCCATGCATATATGTATGTAAAGGCTGGGTCATCTGCTGGATCCTCTTTGAATAATATGTTGTTTTGACACTGACAGCTCTTATGCGCTCAAAAAACCGACAGAAACGCAGTTATACTTAGCGATAACGTCGAAGATTTACAGAACGCCTTAGATTCATGGAGAAATGAGCTAGAGTGAAACGGGTTTAAAATAAGTCGTTCAAAGATGGAGCATTTGACGTGCCCGTTTGCGCATCCGTTGCGACCTGTTCCGGATATAATGTTAGACGGAATAGTTCTTCCGAAAAGCACTATCTTTAAGTACTTAGGATCAATCGTTAACATGGAAGCGAAATGTGACGACGACGTAAACCGACGTAAATTAAGGGGGGAACTCTACACCACGGTTGTTAGACCAGCTCTTATATACGGTTCACAGTGCTGGACAATGTACGAAGCGTTTAAAAACAAAATGCCGGCAGCAGAAATGAAAATGTTAAGGATGGCTAGTGGAGTCACTAGACGCGATTGCATTAGATCTACGCGTATAAGAGGAAGTCTACATATAAAGAATTCGGTAACCGAACAGCTTGAGGCGAATAGAATAAGCTGGTATTGGCACGTTCAAAGAAGATCTGCGGAAAATCCGGTATCAACTACGGTCACTCCAACTGTAAGAAAACGAGGTCGGAAAAAGAATTCCTGGATTTCTCAGATGGCAAATGCGCAACAACGCCTGGGGCTAACCACTGAAGCGATCCAGGACCGAGCATTATGTAGACGCGTTCTGCGGTTTGCGACATTAGCCAACCCCATAAGCGGAGCAGCAGCGATGCAGTAAAAATGGGAAACTCGTTACGCATAAGTTCGTATAACGAGGAAAGGGTTAATAAAAGGATAAGAAGAAGAAGAAACTCAGTTCTATATTTTCTTAGTATAAAATGGATTGACTTACGCTTGAAACACGTTGGGAAGTATTGCAAAGTTACTTCCAAACTGGATACTATGTTGCCGAAGCAGTATAAATATTGAAAAAAAATTTCAGTCGAAACAATTCATTAACTGCAGCTGATTTACGCAAGTTTGTGAAGAAAGTTCGTTAAACTGGTTTGCTGATTGATAATCGAACATATTTTCCTGTTCGTCTAATGCGAATAAGGTTCAATTGACTCAAAATGAACGCCACTTCTCGGTTTGGGCTATAGTGCAGTTCGAAAACGACTAAATACTCTTTGTACGCAACACGTAGTCATAGAAAAGCCAAAGCATGCTTAACGTGTGACTGTTTGGTGTGGTTTTTAGAGTGGCGGTATTATTGGGGAATTTTTCTTCCAATACGACAATGGAGGAAACGTATTAGTCAAGGAAGAGAGAGAAATTGATCTAACTATGATCCAGCAAGATGGGCTTCGTGCCACACATGCCGTCCAACAATCGATTTATTGCACGATAAGTTGAATATCGCGTAACCGTTGTTTTGGTTATCTTGCTTGGCAGCCAACGAGCTGCGATTTGATGGCGTTGGACTGTTTTTTGTTGGGTTCCATTTAAGATGGATTCTATGGAAGCAATTCAGAGACGACCGGTCTCTGGGTCAAGCTATTCAAGTTAGGGGCCGAAGCCATCGATAATGTTTTGAAGAATTGCGCTGACAGGATGGCCTACTGCCAAGCCAGCGAAACAGTCATTTGAATGAAATAATATTGTGTAGTTAGTCAGAAAGCTAACACTTTCAGCAGTGCAACAATTGTTACCAATTTTATATAGTGCTTTTTATAGGCTTTTTGAAAATAGACCAACAGGTCTGTTTTACCTTAGCAGGCAAATTGACTTCTATCATCTTCACATATGAAAGAAGTTATTTTCCCTGTCGTGGACGGTATACTTATTATGAAGACTTCTGTCAGTCTTCCACCATTGCAGCCCTTCGTTCTTGTAAAGGGTCATTAATTTTTCGATTTCGAAAGAATCACACACAGCGATACATTTTTAATGAAAAATGTAATTTATTATAAAATTTGGACTTTGCCATTAAGTGTGAAAAACAATATTATTCAAATGGCCGCCTCGGGAAGATTCGCAGCATACGATTCTTTTGAGGTAATTTTTAACCATTTTTCGCACATTTCGGGCGGCATCTCGGCCATAACTTGAGTAATGTGGGTTTTTAATGCATCTAGAGTTCGGGGATTATTCGCTTAAACGCGGTCTTTTGCGTAGCCCCACAGAAAAAAATCGAACGGCGTCAAGTCGCATGATCTTGGTGGCCAATTGACGTCGCCAAAACGTGAAATTACGCGACCAGGAAACTTCTCACGCAATAAAGTCATAATTGGTCGTGTTGTGTGGTTTGTTGCCCGGTCTGTTGGAACCACATATCATCCAAGTCATGATCTTCAATCGCCAGCCAAAAGAAATTGGTTATTACCGACCATATCGCGAACGGTTCTCCGCTTACTGGCATCTACGAAGAAATACGGACCAATGACACCTTTCGACCATAGAGCACACCAAACAGTCACTTTGTCTGGATGCAACGGCACCTCTTCGATCGTTTGTGGGTTTTCTGAGCTCCATATGCGGCAATTTCGTTTGTTTACATACCCACCGAGTGAGAAATATGCCTCATCACTGAAGAAAATGTTGTTCGAAAAATCGGTGTTTGTTGTCTGTTGTTCCAAAACCCAAGAAGCTTATATACGGCTTTGTGAAAGGTCAGCAGGCTTGAATTGTTGCGTAAGTTGAGCTTTATAAGGATGGAGATGCATATCCAAATGCAAAATACGCCAAAGTGAGGTGTACGACACGTTCAAATGCTGCAGCAATATTATCGACTGAGCGTGCATTACGATGATGCACAGGCCTGACGACCGTAATCATCGCGTAATGCCCGAAAAGTGGCTACATTTGAATCACCAATTTTGTAGTAAGTTTTAATAAATTTAACGAGTTGTTCGATTTATAAGCGATCCATTATTGTAAATGGCAAATATTCAACTAATATTATGACACTTCAAGTGACAGCTGAGTTTGGCAGTTTGGCTTTAAGTGCTCCAGAAACCAACGTTTGGAAACCATGTGACTATTATACATAGTTATTTTCTGTATGGAGAGCTGCGGCCTGTGGTGCCAACTTTTATTTAACCGATTACACCATCAAGCTAGATATCACGAGATGTACCTAACATTTCAATGACGATTCAGTTCCTATCAAACAAGGATATAAGACCAATATCTTGGTAAAAATCAAAGTCATCAACCTTATACTCTCCTTAAAGCCTATTTGCAATTCATCGAAGACGTGTAATGAGATAGATTTCGTCTTAACTTTGGCACTCTAGTTCCAATGTCACAACTAAAATTCGATTTGGTAATTTGATTCTTCTCCGAGAGGAGCAACATACAACCTCTCGTTCTATACAAACAAACTGCCATTACGCGAAGAGCATTAGCAAAATTAAATCCCAGTTTCAATAATTCCATTAAGATCAGCATTTCGAGCATTCACATATCCGCGTAACTGCCGGATGAGCTTGTTTCACTCTGGCCTCCTCAACTCACATGTTGACATACGAAATACGAAAGCAGGAGTCGGGGTTTTGTCGAAAAATTTAGATTTGCATGTCAAACAACAGGAACTTGGCATTGTTCACAACTCCAACATCCATCCAGCACCTCCAGCTCCTTCAATATTTTTCCTGGTTCTTTATCTCGGCGAAACGTAGTGCTAAAGTAAATTTTTCATCTTCACTGGGGCAGATATTCAGCCATCCATCCACCCATTCACCCATTCACCCATCAACCTATTCGCCAGCCGTGCCGCAAAGTATGTGTTGTATCACGAAGATTGATTAAAAGAACTGCCGGTGGGTGTGGGTCATAGGGGTGTCTTGTGAGGGGATGTAGTAGTAGCTGACGTACCATACTACATAATGGGGGGGGGGGGGGGAGGTAAAATCCTCTATGCATTAGGCACGGAATTATTTTAAATTGAAAATATTTTTTATGCGTAGCTTGGAGCTACTTAAGTTCACCCTACCCCCCGGAAGAGATACGCACGCACCTCATGATGCCCTCTATTCCTGCCTTACGAGAATGTAATAAGGATTTTCTTTTGAAACTCACATACACTGTAGTTATAAATGTGTGCTGAAGGAACAAAGTCGTACATATACATATAGTTACTACCAACATATGCTGGAAGGCATGATGCCTTTGTCCCATATCCTCATTACTTGACGCGGCCCTGTGTTTTTGTTTTGATAGAAAAGAGTAAAGTTTTACTTCTTCTTCCTCGTTTTTTTTTTTTTTTTGTTGGTTCTGGTCTTGTACTTTTTCTTGTGCCGCTGTTGCTTGTGCTTATTTTCGTTTTTTCTTAGAAAATTTCCATGTACATAAATTGAGCTTCTTCTTTCTGTTTTCTAAGGGGTTTACTGTTACTTAGCTTCGTTTTCGTAGCGTTGCGTCCTCCCGCGGCAGCCGGTCGCCCGCTCTCTATATCTCTTTGTAAAAACGAAAGTTTGTTGGTTTATTACACAAAACTCCCACATACGCCGCGAAATAATAAGTGTACCCGCAACACTACCCCTTCACTTGCTGTGAAAGAGCTATGTGTTTTTTTTTCTTCACCATTATTTTTGCGGGACTCTATGTTATCTTGGTACGCGTACAAGGGTATATGAATTCCTACTCCACTTCACTGAACGACTGTTGGTGATGGCAAACCAAGAAGACGAAGACAAGGACATGTGAGCAGCAATATACGAGTACTCGTAGTAAAACCACGAGTGTTGAGGTTGACGGGGCCCTGCGAGCGGTGTTTTTTTTACGTTTTTTTTTTTTGTAAGAAAACGAAAACGAAGCGAAAAGTTGCTGCGGTTTCTTAAAGCAATATTTCGTTACACACAGATACTCGTGCGGCTGCACAGAACAGTGTGTAGGGGGCAACATATGATTTTTAAACTTGGCTCTAACTAGATAGGGAAGCACTGTGGTGGCTAAAATAAGTTAAGGCATTCTAGAGGAAAATTTCCTAGGCACGAAACTCTCTTAACGCCGTCAAGTTAATCATTGCTCCCAACTCGCACGGCGGACTAGGGAATCAAGTCAGAATTCTACACCTGCAGTTAAACTTTTTATAAGAAATTGTGACCTCTTTTCTTATGATAATGGTTCGATGGCGATGGCGCGATAGTTAGCCCATTGAACTATCACGTAGAGAGTCTGTGTTCGATTTCTCGCTGGGTCACCAACAATTTTTTAAATCGCCATTACCCTTTCGGCGGGAAATGGCAAACTCCCGAAAATAAAATTGCCTACGAAAAAGGTTTTAAGGAATGCCGTTCGGACTCGGCGATAAACCGTAGGCCCAGCTCAGATGTGACTAAAATGACAGCATGAGCAACAGAAATGAGTGTCAAGAAGCTAGGCCTAGCCCATACCGGGCTGCCAGCGACACAGTGGTAGGTTCTATGGATGCACAAAGAAGTTGTTCGTCCTATTCTCATCTGTGTTGCCAAATTCTAGTTGACCACTCCGACCAAGAGATACGAGTGTAGCACTCATCGCTTAATGAAGACTTACGAGAATTTTGTATAAGCCACCAGCGCGATGAGTTCTTAATCAACAGATTTCCTATTTGCTCTTACTGCTATTACATTGATATGTCCACAAAATTCAGATCGCGAACAGTGCACTCATGTTCAGAGAATCCTGGCACTTTAGCGCACAGGGACGCAGTAACATTCCTGAATTAATGACAACAAATGGAGTTGCTTCTGCCACAGATTCTACTACTACTTCTATATTTAGATTAGGTTAGGTTTAAGTGGGTGTGGAAAAACCAACCCACTTAGGCCTATTGGCCCATTGTGATGCCACGTGGATCTATGATCCTCCTACTCCGGAAACCATTTGGAGCTCTTAATAAAGCGTAGGAGACTTTTAATGTCTATGTTGCAAGGGGTTACATGGTTTTCCTCAGGGAAAAAACGGCCAATTTTCAACAATTTATTTCTAATGTTAAAAATAAAATATTTGATTCAAACTTTTTATTGTCTCAAAGATACATATTTCACAAAGATTTTCTGAAATTTTCGTTAAAAAATACAATAAACTCGGCCATTGTGACGTCATTTCCAGCGTCCGCGTTGCCAGCAGGACTCCTTACAGGACCATCTGAAGTCAAAATAAAAAAATACGTGGTAAAGTTAAGACCATAAACTAGAACTTAGACGAAGGAAAAACAAATCGGATTTTTAGCAGACCTTTTTACAATAAAATAAAAATTTTGGTGAAAATTACAATAATTTTTTTTTTTTTAAATAGTTGTAATCGAGAAAAAAATTCCTTCGTCCAAGTCCTTTCAACCGTCTTTGAAAACACAGTTTGGAGAAAAACGCGTTTAAAACTTTAAGCTCTAACTTGAGTGGCAAAAAAATGTTTAACTTATATTGAATCGTCTATTCCTGGGCCATAAAGTAGAGACCCTGCTGCAGCTGCAATGTCCAGGGCATTTTGTTCTTGTCTATGACGAATCCTGGCTTCGTGAGTGATGCGAAACCAGGCTTCTTCCATGTCCCATCACCTGAAACACTCACATCTACCGTTTTCAAAACTCGTTAATTGCTTTTCTTGTTTAGCAACAGATGAGAATAGTACCTACGCAACTGTCACGATACACTCATGTATTTTGTCAATATGAAAATCGTATGTTGATTGATGCAAAAAGGAGCTGCTTATATCCATCAAACCGCAAAATTTCTTGCATCCGGCAAGACCCAAGCCCAATATTCGCATAATAAAAGTGAACCTCCGATTTAGGTCATACATTCTGCCAATTTGTTGACATAATACAATATATTTTGGATCACATCATTCACATGCTACCACAATCTTTAATCCCAGACCGAATTTGAAGCACTCTTTAAAATCTATTTTTCCATTACACAATTTATCTTGACCTTTACTTTTAATAATGTTCGAACACCGCAACAAAACACGAGAGTGTTGAAAAAACTAGAGCAAAGTCTATGATCGAATATTGGAGCGTGTCTTCCTCTGGCACGTGCTGTTTATCGTTACCTTTCATTTTTTTGTCATGAAGGAATCGTCATGGATCTCAGGATCTTTCGGATTAAATGACTGTTTTCTTTTCCTAGGTCTATCTCTTCTACGAGTACTGTCCGCTATCTGAACTCTAGAAACTTTCGGAATTTTTAATTAAATAAAATATACAATGGACACTTATAACCTCAAAATAAACCTCGTGATTCAACAAGCTATTACCAACTGAAATATTTCTAACTTGTTGCCCTTAGAGGGAGAGAGAAATGGACAAGCATGACGAACAAACAATAGACGAGCAGCTGCTCTGTTATACCTGCGGCGCGCCTAGCCTAACTTGCCCCGAGCGCACAACTTCTCAAGGCTGTATCTCCGAAACCATTACTCGGAAAAAAATTTAGCACAGTATTCTAGAGATGTTGTAGAATTTAATAAGACAATTAAAAAAATCAATTTCTTGAAGCCGTGAAACCCATGTAACCCCTCAAGTCACTTTAGTCGTTGTGGAAGATGGCCCCTAGGGGAGATTTCTGCTTTTGGAGAGAGCCGGACATGTGCAGAGGAGGTAGGGGATTGTCTCCTCCCCCTCCTCGTCCATGCAGCTTCTGCAAAAATGGTAAGTAAACATGCCAAGCCTTCTTGCATGTTTACCTATGAGGCAGTGTCCGGTAATGACACCTATAATGGCGCTAAGATGTTTTCTTTTTGGAAGAATTAAACTCATGGAGCGATTCAGATCTAGCTTTAGCCAGATTTGTTTGGCCGCTAAACATGTCAATCCAGCCGTTCACCTATGGTTTGTTATTCCATAGTATTAGCATCCAGGTTTAGTTCTAGTTTGCACTTAGCGAATGGTATAACTAAGTTATCCTCTTCAGGTGTGATAGTTATAATGGTTCCAATTTTGGTAAGTTCGTCGGCCATACAATTCTCTTTGTATGTCTCTTTGTCCCGGCATCCAGCAAAGGTTTAAACTGCACGAACATCTTCATTAAAGATGTCAAGGCAGTCCATGACTGTTCTTGAGTTTAGAGAGCATGAGTCCGGGGATTTGATAGTGGCCTGACAGAAAAGAAAAGATGCGGATATTCATTGCAGATACTAAATTTTTCTTCAGCCAGGTTAGGGCTTCCTTAGTTGCCAGCATTTCCGCCAACTTCCATATTTAGTATTTGTTAAACTTGCAGGGGTCCACATGGATATTTAAAAAAACAGATTGCGATGTCAAGGCCTTTCCGTTCAAATAACGTGGTTTGCCATTTATTTTGAAAGATGCAGCAACACTCCAAAATTTCGCCGTCCCAAACATTTAGCCCGCTACTTCTTTATCCAAACAAATGAATTAAAACTAGTCAATACTTTCTTCCATCCCAAAGTTACTATCATCATTGGTTTAATTGCAGAGCAAGTTAGATGGCAAAAAGGAGTTAGCTCTTAATAGTTCTCTAGCAGGAGCTATCAATATTTTGCAATCAATTATAAAGGGCTTCAAACAACTGAAGTTTCTCAAGTTCGCTAATATCTGAAGTCGTAGAATTTCAAATGGACATTATGTCTAATAGAAACGAGAAAGAGCTTAAGTTTCAGTATAGGTGTCTATCTATATCAGAGATCAGGCAACTAGTAAAAGGTGTAGCTCTGTTTGAATGATCAAATCAAAAAAAAGGGTAGAAACATCTACTCACTTTTAAAACCCAATTTGAAACTGTAAGATCGTCCGACGACCAGGTACACGAGTTGTGGATTTGATAGCTTAGTGGTTTCTTTCCGAATTGAATTTTTGTATACTTTGCGCAGAGAGAAAAGCAATTGGTACAGTCCTTACATTCTATAGCCTGGTCACCAGAACTAAATAGTACAGTACTGCGAGCATGTGCCATTAAGGAAATGGTGTGCACTGTCGTTGTGACTCTCATTGAAGAAAGTTGGAACGGAGGTTTGCTTGCAAAATTGAAAAGATTTCCTTTGCGTTATTATTACTCTACCTATTACTAGAAATGGCCACATTCCTTCTTAAGAACTATGCAAAGTATCCACATCAACTTGGTACACAATAATGAAGGTAGGAAAAAGAAGAAATCTTTCGGGAGTAGCAGCCACTGAAAATCACTCGATACTTTGTGTATCGTACCTTGATGTAATTTGAGGATAGTTGTGTAATAGTCGATCGTGAGAAATCCGGCCGTCCGCGCACTGTGCGATTGCAACAAACCATTTAAGCCGTGGATAATCAAATACGTCAAAATTCACTCAGCATGCAGACGAAATGTCTCCGAAGATGAATAGCAAGCAAGTACAGCATATCGCGCATTTTAAAACGTAATTTGAGACTAAGCGAATACAGAAGATACAGCGGTCAATAGCTCACAAAAGTATTAAAACAGAAGCGTAAGACAAAATCGATAGTTCGCGACGAACGGTCATAGACGATTCCTTTTTACTGGCGAAACAGTTTTCACAGTTGAAAAATCATTCAACAAACTGAATGATAGAGTGTGTGCCTTGTCTATAATGGTTAGTTGGGGAGTCGCCGACAATGTGGTCACCGTGCACTATTTCTGCGGAAGTAGGCAAAAATTTGGTAGTGTGGGGCTCCTCAACAAAACATTATTCCCAAGTAAACCGTGGACTTTTCAACAAAACTCCGCTCCGTAATTTGCTATTTGGTAGCCAAGACCTCAATCCAATACACTTCAAATAATTGTCCGTCCTGGAAACTCTGGCTGCACTACTCGGTGCCCCGCAGGATTCTGTAGTGAGCCCGGTCTCAACTTTATCTTCAGTCAAGATCTAAGAGGAATAAAAAGTGGAGCTTGCATGTAATCGTATGTTTACCCGTAAGTCAGTACATGACTTAGTGGCAGATGTTTGTGAGTCATAATTTGTAAGTATGTACCACTAAAGACATTTTTTTTGCGAAAACTCTTTGAAACTTTGGCCTACGGCTTTGTGCTCGGGTTCAATCCAAAATATCAATTGCGTTATGACTGACGGCTTTGACATTGACGCCACTGATAATACTAGTAGTAGTACTTGATACAAAAATTCTGATAGTTTATCGCGACAACGGCAATTGAGGGCTAAGTTCGCTGAAAGTATTCCCCCGCTGTATTTGACGTATTTGACGTGCCTGCAACTGGAGATGAAAGGTGTATGTTGCCATGCATCTTGGTTGTAATTCGTGTTATTTCCGAACTTTCCAATTGCAGACTGAAATATAGTTGTTTAGCAGGGTTGTCAATAGTGAACGCTAGCTTTTAAGCCAGGTTCTATAGTGGGCTTCATTTTCTTTTTGGATTCGGAAACTCTCTTCGGGGATATGAGGGCTGCCCATCAATAATTCATGCACCTACAGCTCTAATTTAAGACCCCGGTTGTCTTAAAAATCTATTTTACGTTAGTATCAAATATCTGAAAGCAGCTTAAGTAAATTGCCGCCACTGTTGATTGTATTACTCGAATTCATTCGCCGATCTTCCTCCTTCTGAGGTTTAGTCATTTTGAACAGCACATTCTTCTTTCTTCGGCTCAATGCTCGCTCATATATGTACATATAGTAACCAATGCAAAGATGAGGCTCCGAGGATCCGGAGGCTACAACTAATATGGTACCTATATATAAATTGTTACAATTGATATTCCGTTACAGCACGGCGCTTTGCTAGGGTTGTCGCCCCTGATGGGTGACCGCTTTATTTAAGGCATAAACGCCATACTTATATCTTCTCATTTCTAAATTTTTAGCTACGAGTATGTCGGGGAGTTTATTATTAATTTGGAGGAAAACTACGCCTAATGACTAATTGATAAGATTTAGTTACAATTAATTTTTAAATTTAGTTTTTAATCATTTATTGATTCTTTTAATTAATTTTTTTCAATCTGAACTGTATAATTTGCAATTAAAACAGCTAGTAAAGCAATAGTCCTAGGAACAAAAAACTTACTAGTTCATCGCTTAATTGAAATCTTTCTCTTTACAATGAAGCCACAAGCTACGATTAAATTATTACAATTAATTGTTAGTTGCTGTTGTTTTCAAATTTAAGAAACGTTTATTTAAGAAAAACATGTTCAAAAGTATTATTCAAAGTATTGCCCATCTGAGGCTATGACTTTTTCTCAACTTTCTGGCAATTTGTGGATCCCATCCCAAAAGAACTGCGCCGGCTTAGCAGCGAAAAATGAATCAAGCCAATTTTTGATATTCTGCTCTGATGGAACAAATGGTAGTCAGAAGGGACAAGGTCTGGGGTCTGGGCTATAAGGCGGGTGGGGTAAGACTTCCCACCCACTGTTTTCCAAATAGTTCTTATCCGGAATAGCAACGTGTGGCTGAGCGTTGCCATGATGGAAAATTATTGCCTCGTGTCTGGTCGCATATTCCGGGCGTTTTTCGGCTACTGCTCTCTTCAAACGGAATGATTGTGTTTGGTAACGTTGTCCATTGATGGTTTCACCCGGTTTTAGCAGCTCATAATACAGCAAACCCATCTGATCCCACCAAATACAGAGCATTATCTTCGCGCCATGGATATTCGGCTTTGCCGTTGATTTGGCTGGTTGGCCGGGTTTTCACGGGTTTCATGATTTTTTGCGCTTGGGGTTGTCGTAATGAATTCATTTTTCATCACCAGTAACAATCCGGTGCAAAAATGACTTCCTTTTTTGGCGTTCCAGCAGCATTTCGGACATGCAAAACCGCCTTTCGACGTCTCTCGGCTTGAGCTCATGTGGAACCCAATTTCCTTGCTTTTGAATATATCCAGCTGCTTTTAAACGATTTGAATTGGCTGCTTGAGTGACACCCAAAGATTCTGCGAGCTCTTCTTGTGTTTGGCAACAATCTTGATAGAGTAATGCTTCCAGTTCTTCATCTTTAAACTTTTTTGGCTACTTAGGACGTTCATTGTCTTCCAAGCCAAAATCACCAATTTTAAATCGTGCAAACCACTTTTGGCACATTCGCTCAGCTAGCGCATGTTCACCATTAACTTCCACCAAAATACGATGACTTTCGGCAGCAGTTTTCTTTATATTAAAGTAATGAAGAACTCTCCGCAAAAACACTTTTTCAGGCACAAAGTTCGACATATTTGAGTGAAAAAAAAATATTGTTACGAGTATTTACGCTTCAAATGAATGAAATATACTGAAATGACGTACAATGACAGTAGCTTTCCAACGCATGTTCCAATGGAATAATAACAATGGAAAAATACAAGTTACGCCATCTCTTAGCAAACCGCACGAATTAAGTTATAGATTTCAATTATCTTTTAATGACATTTAATTGTAGGATGGTGTTTCTAAGGAACTCGTGCAAATGGTAGTTGCATCCTACTCTCAATAGTAGTTTTCTTTCAAGATTCTAGAATGATTTTTAAATCAAAGTTTTGCAATGCAATGCAAGACTTTCCCCTGGCAAACTCCACTGTTAAGAACTGATAAGAGAAACTGCCTTACGCATTAAGGGCGCGGACACCTACTCCTGTATTGAAACCCAAAACGTTTTTGTTTTGTTTTGTGAGACAGAGAGAGAGAGAGGGTTTATTTTTTACGTTTTTTCGTTTTCTTTGCATCGCTCAACCATTCTCACCATGCCGCCGGAGGGACGAAATTTTACTCTTCTTTGAAAGTTTCTTCTTCTAATAACTCTGTACACACAGTTTAAATAGAATTTGCGTTCTGTTTTTGAAGTAGGGGTGGTCGTAGGGTTTAGGAATGGGAAAAACTGAGTTTCGATGGCACATAAGAAGAACAAGAGACGACTAAAGGGCGTTCCGCGATACGGGTGCTAAGGGGTGTTCTTTCATTATTAAAAAAATGAGAAAAAGTTTATAAAAATGGGAAAAACTTGAGTGTAACTAAACATAAATTTGAATTTTACTAAGGGATGTTGCGTAGGGTTGTCGAGGATGGTGATAAGGCTGGTAAATTTTTTTGGTAGGGGTATCCCTGCGCATAGAATAAGAAGTTTTCACTTATTTCCTTGCCATCGTTAGAAGGCTTCGAAACAAAAATTTTTTTTTTACTTTTCTCCTTATTCGTTGGCAAACAAAAATTAATTTAAAACACACACATGTGCGGGATGAACGAATAAACATTCAACTCGAATTTGGGAAACATCCTTTGAAAGTTGCTTGGGTTTTTGCACTTGTGATTCTTTTTCTCGAGTAAAGTTCTGTTTTTTTTGTTTTTTTTTGTTTGCAAGGACGTGCTGGTACTACTTGTATGTAGATGTTTCATCTAAAAATACAAAAATTGACGTAGAAAAAAGTTTTCAATTAGGCAATAGATGGTTGGCGTTGATGGAAAAGTGGGCGATGAATAATAAATGCTGACTTTCGGTGGGGTTTTTCTTTTTTTCAAAATCTCAAATCAAGTTGAAGCGACAAGATTGGTAGTTTAACATATTCTTGTAGAGTTTCCAAAAATGTTTACACAGAAATACTCCTTTATTTAGGATTACAAATCAATGCAGGTATGCAGTTATGCATGTACATAATAAGCCAGCCTAAATGAAACTTAGGAAATGCAAGATGAAGTTGTTTCTCAAAGGTAAGGGTTCATTTATTCAAGTCCCCTTTGATAAAGAAATTAATGGTTATTGAAGGCATTGGGACTTTATTTGTAATTGAAAAGCCAAGAGGTGGAGGCTATTGGAACTAGAGTCGATTCTGCAGTCTTCGCTGAAGGCTTTTATACGCTTATGTAATAGCATAAAAACTTTGCCACCCTATCTTCGATCTTGCCCACGAGATCAGAGTACTCTTCGTCGCTGGTATCTTTGACAAAGCCCTCCTTTGGAAGATTACACTAGCGCTTCATTTTGTCCGACCCCATGACGGTCTCAAGCTTCCGCTGGTTTCGTTCCGGTCATTTGGCGGAACCTTGGAGATGATGTATGGGCCTCGATATTATGGTTCTAGCTTCCTAGACTCACCCGTTGCTGTAGGCTCGTTCTCCATCAACATAAGTTCTCCCAGTCGATACTGTGTTGGCAACCTGTGCCACGCGTTGAATCTTGCCTTCCTTCGCCTCGCCATCATTCCATTTCACCGGCTTTCAGCAGCTTATGCCCGTAATACACCTCGTTGTGTAAGCAAATAAGGGTTCGTCTGGGCCACCTTTCCCCTTTCTCAAGTATGCATACACCTGAGTGACGTAAGATTCCTTCGATTGCATCTCTTAGCTTGCCCATTAGCTCTGGATGTTCTCACGGCGGTTTTTATCTAATCGATTCCCTTTTCGTTGCAAAACTGGCTGAAGTTCGTGGAGTAAGTTCAGTTCCTCGGTCGGCGACAATCCTTCTCGACAACCCAAAGTAGCTGCCCACTTCACTCAGCATGCCTTGGTATTCGTGGTCTTCACGGCTCGGAGAATGGTATATTTAGTGACATTGTCAACTAAAGCAAAAACGTACTTGATTGCTTCCCTTCCCTTCGTGAAAGGCCCAGGATGGTCCAGGTGCACCCTGTCGAATGGGAGGGGAATGCGATCCATACTGTGCAATTTTCCCTCGGGTCTGCCGCCTTTCGTTTTTGCATAAGCGCACTACTTGATGTAGCTTCTGGCAAATCCTCTCATTTTTGGGAACCAAATGATTTTTCTGAGCCTTTGGAGCTAAAAGATCTTCCATCGGATCATTTTGGGGATCACCCACATCTCCGCATCATCTTACTTACTTACTTACTTTAAGTGGCGCTACAGTCCGGGGTGGATCTGGGCCTTAATCAACACGCTTCTCCAGTTAGATCGATTCCTGGCTAGCTGCCTCCAGTTTCGCACGCTAAGTTGGCTGAGGTCTCCCTTCTACTTGCGTGCGCCACCTGAGTCCTAGCCTTCCTCTACTGCGCTGTTCCTCGGGAGCGGATTCGAAGACTTTTCGGACCGGAGCATTGGTGCCCCTACGCTCTACATGAGCCAGCCATCTCAGTCTTTGGATCTCCACTCTTCTGGTTAGGTCGATGTCGCTGTATAGCCCGTAGAGTGCATTGTTGTATCTCCTCTTCCAATCTCCTTCAATGCAAACGGGACCCAAGATCGCCCGAAGAATTTTTCTCTCGAAGCAACCAAGAACACCCTCATCCATTTTTGATAATATCCATGGCTCTGCGGCATAGAGCAGGACAGGGATTATTAAGGTCTTATAAAGGGTGACGGTGTTGGTTATCTCTGCATCATCTACCTTACGGAAAAGACGGTACCGTCAGACGATATAGTCCTTCTGTAGCTGTTTCTTCGCCATCTCGCCTGCATTTAGTGTGGAGATCATTTTTCTTAGTCCTTGGTCCTGCCACTGCATGGTCGCCACCCAGTCCTCGTCTGATATCTGGACGTTCAGTATTAACGCGGATGCTTTCTTCGCCTGTTGCATATCTTCCTTTGTTTGCCGACTTAGGGCATCGATGTGCACTTTTTTCAAATCCTCACCATCAACGGCGACTCTACTACGATGTTGCCTTGTTCATCTCCAGAAGCTTCGGTTCGGAGTTTGTGTCCGCGTCATGGTTTTTAAGCCTTTTGGTAAAACTGCCGAATCTTATTCCTGAAGAGGCATCTCTCAATTTCCTCGACCGTGCGCTTACCATGAGCTCTGGTTCTTTTTTCACATGATGAGCCGGTGTTCGTCTCTTTTCTTGTATTCGTAGGCATGTGAGCAGATCGAGTTGTACTTTGTATGCACCAGCATCTCAGATGGCTTTTTGGCTATTGGCACTGGCCTTCGATACTTGGTTTTAGGCGGTAGAGGACATCTTTTGCAATCTCTTGCGATTTCAGCCGTCTGACGTCAAAATTTCTCACAGTATCAGCTTGTGTTTGCAATGTTCAGGATATCCACAACCGTACCTTAGTTATGATAAAAATGGTCCGATGTCGGCTCCTCGGAACGTTCGGGTATCTATAATACAGGAGGATTGTCTCGCGTCGGTCGGAATGCTGTTAATCTAGTTGAAGATTGATTGATTAAGGGTTCTCCAAGTTCCCTTGTGAATATCGGGGTATGGGAACAAAGTGCTGGCTACGACAGTGATTCGCCCCGCCGCAAAGTTGAACATCCAGAATTTGTAATCGAAGGTGGTGTCGTTCAGGCAATACTTTTCGACAGAGCTGTCCAAGTACGATTTGCATAGTATCCACCATGTCTTCGATCAAAACAGATTTTGTGACGTAGTATCACTGGCGAAAAGGTAGTCCTTGCGTACTGCACGTAGATAGCACTATCTATTGTGGGATTATGACCACAAAGTTCAGAATTCTACCTTAAATTTGCAAAGAAAAATTATTTAGTGCCTTTTCATGTTGCATTGTGTGATTGCTCTTCTTATTTACAGCGAAACTGGCTAATGCAAATATGTGATTCAAATCGTTCTAACTTTTTTATTTTTAAATTAAATTTAGATCAGTTTCCCACTGAAAAGAAGGCATGTATCTACTTTCTTTCTTCACTTTATTGACTTTAATCCTATTGTCTATTGCTGCCTATTTCATTCCATCACTCAGTTCTACAAATGAACTAAGAGAATAAATTAAACGAGAAAAAAAAAACGTGAAACACAAAGTGATATGAAATAGACAATAAGTTCTCACAATGGGCAATTAAAATATTAATTTAAAAAACACAATAGAACCGGCTGTAGAACATCCATTATTAACAAAACGAAAGCAACAAGAAGGAACAAATGGATTCGTTTGCATCGTTGTATAATTATGGCAACCATATTTGTGTTTTATCATCACACTGCAGGACTCACTCTGCATAAACGACTTGAAACAATAGAACACACTCTGCAGCCTAATTGTGCAAAAGTGCGAGAAACGGAACTCTTTGAAAGTTATAAAATATCCGGCCATTTAGTGAAACGGAAGTGGTAATAACGAAACAATCGGCCAAGAAAAATGAGAAAATTATTGCTCAACACGCTAATAACTCAGAGGCATTGTGAGAAAATTCCACTCTTGCAAGGTGCTTTAGTACATCAATGATGATGATAATGTCCTTTATATGGCATTTTTTATCCTTCGACTTGTTTCTTTTAATGGTAATGAGAAATTAAATGCCTCGAGGGATGTGGCAGCATTTGAGTCATATTATATAAGTACGAGTATGTATGTACTTATAATACATACCATCCCTCCTTAGATTTATTCGTCTCTCCATCAAATCAGTTATATTTCTAGATCGTGGTGACTAGATAAACAAATGGGTTTTGTTCACTGCTAATTTGAAGCGTTATAGTTCTGAGTCGAGTTGGGCTTTGCTAGCAGTTTTCTTTATTTTGCGAGACCGTGGTCGAATAACCTCAAGTTTAGTACCTATACTAAGTTAGCTGCAGTTGCTTTCGAAGTGTGTTCGGCACCAAATATTTCTTTATCCGATTTGTACCTTCTTCGTATTTTGTTGAGATATCACACAAAGGTGATGATGATCATTGCCAACTTTATTTAGTTAATTTATTGTTACAGAGAGATGTTTGTTGCCATTGTCATTAAACAGTCGTCAGAAGTACATACTCGTATATCTGCATTGCCTCGATCGAGCGCGTCTCTGTTTATTTTTTCCTTTCTGAGAAGCTGATGTAGCTTTAGTCACGTTTGTTCTTAGAGTTCATTAGCAGCTCCTAATTGCATTTTTTGTCAACTCGGAAGTTTCATTGTGGTATTCGAATGAAATTTTAAACATCAGATGCAACTTCCGCGTTGATACTGGTGTTCTGCGACTAGCGTGGGACTCTTAGAACGCGTAGGACTCTTAAAACGTTCCTGAGATTCGATTAGGAATGTTTTTAGCAGTGTCTTGCGATTGTTGCCGTTTTGTTTTAAGTGTTTTAATATGGTGTTATGCCGTCGGCATTATTCAAATTTTTCACTTAAGGTTCTACAAGTTACTGCTCAAAGTCGTTGTCTATTTTTAGTTTGCCGGGATCGTTGAGAGTAAGATCCACCAGACAAACAACAGTTCAGCAAACAGAATGACAGACTGTATGCTCTATCATCACGAAATGCGTCCACACAGCTTCTCTGTTGACTTGTAGGGGAGTTACCTACGATGAGGTCAAAATGATATTCGCAAATAAATTGTGGACCTTTCAACAAGACTTCGCTTCAGCTCACAAGGCAAAATCGCTTGTTTTCCGACTGATGAAAAGGTAACGCAGTTGGTGAGGCGCACTAAACACAAATTTCTGTGCAATATCAAGGCCGTAGTTGCTAAGTTGTGGATTACATTATCGTAAGGCGACAATTTTGCTTACTTTAGCCTCCATTTAGGTGAAAGTAAACTTCGTTCCCCCTGAAAATGCGATTCTCAGTGCGGAATCTCTCCAACATTGTTTTGCAAACGTTTTAACGATAATCAATCCTTAAGTTCTTGCATCAATTGAATCTTCAAAAGTGCACTTATAAAGAATTTCACGATTTTGATTTTGTGAATCCCAAACAGATAGTTCATTTCCGTACTAAGATTCTTGCATTTTCACCTAAAAATGAATTAAATTGATCTATCGCTCAATCGCCGAATGTTGTAACGTGGATAGACTTCTAGGTGCCCACTTTCTTAAGAACTGGGTCTTTTGAAAGTACGACATCTCGCGACTTAGTTGAAGTAGGGTTTGCGAAATATTAAGAAATGTTTCCATCACAACATTGCATTCTCTCACATCATAAGTTGCTTATATTTCTCTTATTTGGATTAAGTCGGATGCCAATTGATGTCTGCTTGAGTTGCTTTTTCTTTGGGGTCTTTACAATCAGATTTACCAGGTATAATTATGAGATTAGTTAATTATCCTTCATTCATTGCGGTATTCCATTATTAGTTATCTGTTTGCTGTTTATGTCCGCAGCTGCAGTTTGTAATTACTTGTAGGTGGCGTTCTTGCTCAATAAGCAATGTTTTATTTGCACGAGTCATTTTTCGCGTCATTCGAAAATGTTTTTTTGTTCACTTTAATCTTGTACTTGTAATATGAATGCATTCAGATCTCTGCGTACTGCCTTCCAATTAAGCGCGTATTAAACTGTAGCTCGTTTAAGAAATTTTTCTGTAAAAATATTTCAGAATATAATCTTACGAAAATTTTCAACACCACTGTAAATTCAATATTTCAATATTTCCAAAAAGATAGGAAAAAATAAATTTTTTGGCCGTAACCGAAGCCGAACTTCGGATTCTTCATCACATTCGGCCGAAGTCGAAGCCGAATCTAATGGAGATTATTTTTCAAAATGCTAAACAACCTAAAAGATAATGATCAGTTTGATCAAATTGATCGGTTGATATTTTCTTTCTTATTAATTTTTTTTACAAGGACACAAACAGCAAAATAGCCAGTAAAATATAGCATTTAAGTAGACTCTTTTAAATAACACATAAACGTAATAATCAAAATGAATACTTACTTACTTTAGGTGGCGCTACAGTCCGGGGTGGACCTGGGCCTCAGTCAACAAGCTTCTCCAGCCAGCTCGATCCCTGGCAAGCTGCCTCCAGTTTCGCACGCTAAGTTGGCTGAGGTCCTCTTCCACTTGCGTGCGCCACCTGAGTCTTGGCCTTCCTCTACTGCGCTGTCCCTCGGGGGCGGATTCGAAGACTTTTCGGACCGGAGCATTGGTGTCCATGCGCTCTACATGACCCAGCCATCTCAGTCTTTGGATCTTCACTCTTCTGGCTAGGTCCATGTCGCTGTACAGTCCATACAGTTCGTCGTTGTATCTCCTCCTCCACTCACCGTCAATGCAGACGGGACCGAAGATCGCCCGAAGAATTTTTCTCTCGAAGCAACCAAGAACACCCTCATCCATTTTTGATAATGTCCATGCCTCTACGCCATAGAGCAGGACCGGGATTATTAAAGTCTTATAAAGGGTGACTTTTGTTGTCCGAGAGAGGGCTTTGCTACTCAATTGCCTTCTTAACCCAAAGAAACAGCAGTTGCCAACAGTTATTCTTCGCTTGATCTCAGCGCTGGTGTCGTTGTCTGTATTTATAGTAGATCCTAGGTAGACAAAGTCCTTAACTACCTCAAAGTTATATCTGTCGAGGGTGACGTTCTGTCCGAGACGTCGGTGTTGGTCGTCCTTTTTGCTTGACAGCATATACTTGGTCTTGCCCTCTTTGACCGCTAAACCCATTTTCGCCGCTTCCGTCTCAATACTCGCGAAAGCGCCACTGACATCACGCTGCTTTCTCCCGATTATGTCAATATCGTCGGCGTATGCGAGTAGTTGGACGGACTTTTGAAAGAAAGTGCCTCTTGTGTTTGCTCGTGAGTTTTGCACTATTCTTTCAAGTATGATGTTGAAAAAATCGCATGACAGCGCATAGCCTTGTCTAAATCCTTTCTGGACATCAAAGGTCTCGGTGAGATCTTTACCGACCTTGATGGAGCAGCGTGCATTCTCCATCGTCATCCTGCACAGACGGACGAGTTTGGCAGGGATGCCAAAACTAGACATTGCTCTATATAGCTCGTCTCTATAGATGCTGTCATACGCGGCCTTAAAATCGATGAATAGGTGGTGGGTATCGATCTGAAGCTCAAGGGTCTTCTCCAAGATCTGCCGTAGTGTGAATATCTGGTCGACGGTGGACTTTCCTGGCCTGAAGCCGCACCGATATGGACCTATCAGGTTGTTGACGAACGGCTTCAGGCGTTCACACAATACGGCGGATAAGATCTTATATGCGATGTTAAGGAGACTGATGCCTCTGTAGTTGGCGCAGTTCAGAGGGTCTCCTTTCTTGAGAATTGGACAAACAATGCTGAGGTTCCATTCATCGGGCATACTTTCGTCCGACCATATTTTACAGATGAGTTGGTGTATGCTCCTTACCAAGTCATCGCCTGCCGCTTTGAAGAGCTCGGCAGTCAGGCCATCCGCTCCAGCAGCTTTGTTGAAATTATCTATCTATCTTCACTTCATCCAGGTCGGGTGGACGGAATTGTTGGTCATCATCGTCCAGGTTGAAAGGTTGATTCTGCCTGACAGCGGTATTTGGTTCGTCATCGCCGTTATACAGTCTGCAGAAATGGTCTTTCCAAATCCTCAGCATCGACTGCGATTCTACTATGATGTTCTCTTGTACATCTCTACAAGCTTCGGTTCCTCATAGAGCTAATGAGCAGCTCTGGTCCTTCTAAGCAGCGCCGCGTTTTATGCATCTTGCTTTGCTGTATGTGCTTGCCGGCATTCATCATCGAACCAGGGGTTTCGTTGTGGTGGACGAGTGAAACCCAGCACACCAGAGGCGGCATCTCTGATGGCGTTTTGGCAGTGTTTCCAATGGTCTTCGATGCTTGATGCTGGCGGCATTGGACCTCTTAAGAGATTAAGAGACACTCGATCGGAAAAGGACTTGGCGATCTCTTGCGATTGTAGCCGTCTGACGTCGAATTTTCTCACAGCATTAGTTTGTCTTGGCGTAGTTTGGGATATCCGCAACCGTACCTTGGGTACAACAAGGTAATGGTCCGAGTCGCAGGCTATATTTTCCGATTGTTCCACCAAAGATACCCTCTCTTCCTAGCTTTGCATTAAAATCACCGAGGACAATTTTAATGTCATAGCTAGGGCATTGCTCGTAGGTCTTGTTGAGGAGCTCGTAGAAGGCATCCTTGGTGTCGTCATCTTTCTCCTCTGTGAGGGCATGCGCGCATATGAGGCTAATGTTGGCGAATTTAGCCTTGATGCGGATTGCTACGGGGCCCTCGCTTACGTGCCGGAAGCTGACGACTTCTCGTCTTAGTCTGCCTCCGACAACAAATCCGCATCCAAATAAGCGCTGCTTTGAAGTTGCGTTGAAGTTATGAAAATGAAAAATAGTAACGATTGTTACAGTAAATAAAGCGCGCATGGTGCTTGACCTACCTTGGTCCAATACTTTCGGTGTACCATGGACCGGTCCAAGGTACACCTTGATTCTTACTTCAGCTCTATAACCATTTTGATTTTTCTGCCTTTGATTCTAGTCGTACTATGCCCCGCAGTAAATGAGGCGTAAAAAGACCTCCGGTCGATAAACCTTCGCTGTAATGGATGTAGCTTCCAAAACACAAGGCATTCCGAAGACAACATTGTACAGTCATCTCAAATACCATAAAACCACTGGCAGTGATAACTTTGAATATCGCTCAAAAATTGGAGTGAGACAAATTTTCAATAGTGAAGAGCAACTTGCTTCAGTTGATTACTTAACCACAACAGCAAAATAACACTATGGCCTCTCAAAATCTGCAACAAGAAAACTGGCATTTCGTTTTTCAGCAGCTTATGAGAAAAGAGATTCATGGGTAAGAGAGGAAACTGCCGGAGTTGACTAGATGCACGGGTTTTTAAGTCGTCGCCCAGTTTTGTCGCTAAGGAAGCCTTCTTCTTATCCTTTTATTAACCCTTTCCTCGTTATACGAACTTATGCGTAACGAGTTTCCCAATTTTACTGCATCGCTGCTGCTCCACTTATGGGGTTGGCTAATGTCGCAGACCGCAGAACGCGTCTACATAATGCTCGGTCCTGGATCGCTTTAGTGGTTAGCCCCAGGCGTTGTTGCGCATTTGCCATCTGAGAAATCCAGGAATTCTTTTTCCGACCTCGTTTTCTTACAGTTGGAGTGACCGTAGTTGATAGTGCCTTTTAAACCGGATTTTCCGCAGATCTTCTTTGAACGTGGCAGTACCAGCTTATTTTATTCGCCTCAAGCAGTTCGGTTACCGAATTTCTTATATGTAGACTTCCTCTTATACGCGTAGATCTAATACAATCGCGTTTAGTGACTCCACTAGACATCCTTAACATTTTCATTTCCGCTGCCGTCATTTTGTTTTTAAACGCTTCGTACATTTTCCAGCACTGTGAACCGTATATAAGAGCTGGTCTAACAACCGTGGTGTAGAGTTTCCCCTTTAATTTAAGTGGAAATTTTCGGTCGCAAAAGATTCCCGAAGTTTCCCGCCATTTCATCCATCCCACACTCACTCTGTGGTTTACGTCGTCGTCACATTTCGCTTCCATGTTAACGATTGATCCTAAGTACTCGTACTTAAAGAAAGTGCTTTTCGGAAGAACTATTCCATCTAACATTATATCCGGAACAGGTCGCAACGGATGCGCAAATGGGCACGTCAAATGCTCCATATTGGAACGACTTATTTTAAACCAGTTTCTCTCTAGCGCATTTTTCCATGAATCTAAGGCGTTCTGTAAATCTAGACGTTATCGCTAAGTATAACTGCGTCGTCAGCGAAGAGAATTGGCGTTACATTTGCTACGCGCATGCAGTCTTTTAAAAGATAGTCGAATACTGAGTTAAAGAGGAAAGGGCTAAGTACGCTTCCTTGATGCACTCCGACATTAACTGGAAATTCTCTCGTTAGTCCAGCAGAGCTTTTAACCGCAGTTTTCACGTTTCCGTACATGTCTCGTATTATTCTAACATACATTTCCGGTACGTTTTGAGACCTCAGCGCGGCCCATATGAGATCCCTAGGCACTCGATCGAATGCTTTCTCGAGGTCGATAAATACCATGTGTAAATCTCGGTGCTTTTCCATTATTATTCGTTATCTATTATCGAGCTTTATTATTTGCCGAAGACGTTCGTTTAAGACTCCTCGACGATTTTCATTGTATGTTACATAAGCTTGATTGAACGGTAGTTGTTGCATTCTCGAGTGTCGCCTTTTCCATTGTATAATGGAACCAAGAAGCTACTTCTCCATTGATTCGGCATAGGTTGTCCACATTTTAATTTATTTAAATTTATTTAAATAAGGAAGCCTGATTGCGGCTATCAATGCTATTGGAAATCATATGCCGCTCATTTCCAGGAGTGCATCCATCATCCACCAGGATGTATTGGGAGCAATCATGATTCTAATATATCTCTTTCTGTCATTAACCTTGCAAGAGAAGCTGGAACTGTGCTGTTAATCCTACCGCCTTGCACCTCGCACAAAACGCAGCCTCTTGACAGAACTGTTTTTTGACCATATAAGATAAATTTCAACAAAGCTTCAAATAAGTAGATGCTGGCGAACCCAGGAAAACTAATGACTTTATAGTGCTCAAATTGTTGGCAAGCCATACCCAAAAGGCATTTGGTCAGCAAAATATTATTAAGGGATTCCAAGTTATTGTTATTCACCCACTCAATGAAAGCATTTTTACTGATGAGAAATTTCGACCATTTTCTGATAAATCAAACAATTTTGTCACTCAAGCTGCTGAGCCGCACAACATGGAGGCTAGCAGTTTACCACTACCATTCAAAGGCGGGGTTCTTCCTTCAAGAAGCGTGACGTCAGCAGAATATTAGTCGTGGAGAGAAGAAAGGAAAGACAAGGACACTCACAACTATCAAAAAGTCTATTCCAAAAAACGAAAAGCTGTAAAAATAAGAGTTTTAGACGAATCTTCTGATGATGCTGAGAATATCATGCTTCCAATAATCCAATAATTCCTCGAATTCCAAAGCACAGGCAGGTTAAATTCAAAACACCCATTCCTAAAACAGATAACGATGAAAACTTCAGCGCAGATAAAAGTGTAAAAAATCGTGGGTTATGATCGTGCATTGATATCAACAGATCCTCGCAATGGTGCTTCTTATGTCATGGAATTTATAATTAAATTGAATAGGTGGTTTTATTGAATTATTAACTGCTTGCTCCCAGGAGGTCGGGTCGGTGGAAAGGAAGAACCAACAATAGAATCCTAGTATACGAGTGCATGTGAAAAATGTCATTAAGAATGCGATTGCTGGTAATATTTTAGACATTAGTGTAAGTTGGATTAAATATATATGGATTCTATTATTTCGCTTTAATATATTATTTAAGGATATGAAAAAAGATTCATAACTTACTGATAGCCCGA
Organism: Volucella inflata; assembly: GCA_928272305.1. Lineage (NCBI taxonomy): Eukaryota > Metazoa > Arthropoda > Insecta > Diptera > Syrphidae > Volucella > Volucella inflata. The sequence goes on from OV743719.1 coordinate 106,235,407, forward strand.
TAACCATAGATCTATAGATCTTCACAAATAATTGATCGTTTCAGTCTCATCATTTCGATAAGGAAATCTCTTCAGCACCGAAGAATAATGTCTCGTCACCCTTACAGCATAATTAATTACGGCTATCCAATCCATTTTGTGGATTTTATTTCTTGTTTTATCAAATAACTCCCCCAAGTGGTTTGTCTAATTAAATAAAAATCACCCACAAACCACCGACATAGAGTTACCTAACCGTATCTCACCTTTTTGGTAAATAAACTGAGTCCTAAGAAAATTCCATGGGGCAGCGAGGAGGAAAATGAAACAGAATAAAACAAAAAAAATATCGAATAGGGTGAACCCACGCCCAACACGGTAACAATCTTCGAATCCATAGAAACACAAAACTGAAGATCCTTATTTCATGCTTCTAAAACGCATCCAAAAAAATCCACCAACAACCCCGAAACCACCACCCACTGTGAAGAAGGCTAAATCCCTTTAGTAGCGTCAAGGTCAAGATCACGCCAAAACACCGTCGTCGAAGGACAACACACCATCGCAACAGCAACAGCTTTAACCCTCCTATAAAGAACAAGAAACAGAAAAAAAAAAAAAAAAAAAAAAAAATACAAAAACACAAAATCAAGAAAATCAAGAAAATCGAGAAAAACACAAATTAACACATGTTTGCCCATGCTCTCGGCTTTTCGTCATCCCCCTTCCGCAACAAGGTCGGCTAGTCCCTTTCTTCACCTTTTTCTCGAAGTGAAAATATACATTTCGTATTGTTATAATTATTCTGGCGTTCGGTATGTTCCAGGTGGCGTCCTGTACTCGTACCTATAGTCTATACAATCTCTTCGTTTCGGTAACATTGAAAGCTGTCTCCACGTGCCGGGCTTCTCCGACTCTAAGACGAACTTTTAACCCCTCTATTGCCGCCCGCAACTCTGGGAACTGGGAATCCCTGATTTTTCACCTATTTTCATCCACTCTGTTGAAGATTGAATGCCTCTGTACTTGAGGATAATTTTCTCAGAAAACACTCGTCAGTGGATGAGATGAGGTCATAGGATGGTGGACGGGTTGGAATGGGGTTTTGGAAGAAAATGGATTTGTACTCCTGTAAGTCCTGTCGCAAGTTGGCTTGTGTGTGCACGATGAAAACGATGAAGAAGACGAAGACGACGACTACGACGTCGACGACAATTGTGACGGCGGCGGGTGGATATTTTCGGTCGAAGAAAGGAACACAAAATATGTTCGTTTGCCTGACCTTGCAAACAAAAAGGGACTCCCACATATGAGTTAAAACCTCCCGCCGTCGTCGTAGCCAGTTGCCATTGCCATCGCCATCACCATTACCATTACCATCACCATCACCATCACCATCATCGTCATCATCATTTTCCTCCTCATCGCCGTCGTTGTCGTCGTCGTCGTCGTCGTCATCGTTGTCGTTGCGGCCGTCGCCATCGTCATCCTCGGAGTTGTTTCTGTTGGTGGTGCTGTGGTGCTCTAGCTACCGTCTTCGTCCTTGGATATGGCCAGACAAGACAGAGAAGGTGGCTTGGCGATTGGGTGAGCCAGAGACCGGTTGCGTGTTTTTTTCTTCTTTTTTTTGTTTCTGTTGCTTTGGCTACGCGGCTACAAAAGTGGGGTAAGTAGCCAGCTCTTATGCAAAGGAGCTTCAGCTTCAGCATCAGCATCAGCATCAGTTTTGGCTTTGGTTTTTGTTCCTCAGTTTGGGTGTGAAGTTTTGATTCGACTGTACGGGCGCATACCCATCACAAGATGTCATACGTTGGGTGTACAAGAATAAATCAATTACAATTGCTTGTGTATGCTTCAAAGAGGATGGGAAGTGATGTGATAGGTAACCTCTGGCAAATGACATAATGAAACGAAGGACTATCCAAATTCATCAGGCACCCACTACGCGTCACCACCCCCTGGAACCTATCGCAGCAATAATTTATAATTTCACAAATGCAAAGTGGTGCGGAAGGCGAAGGACCGACCGAAAATATCCTGTTTTACTATTTCTCCGCACTTTTTTTCAGGTGACTCTGACTTTTTATTTAAATCCTTTTTGTTTTTTTTTGTTTTTGTATTGTTGCATCCGATGGGAGGGGACAGGACATCTACATCTACCAGACCGATGACAACGGCGGAAGTTCACCCTCATTGGGCTCATTACGAACGCATAATGTGGGTCCGAGTGAAGCCACCCGCTGCATTAAATGCAAACCAAAAAAAAAATCCATCCAACTCGTGGGAGGAGTTTGACGTTGATTTTTATAAAAATTTTTTTTTAGCATTCAAAAAATAATACAAAAATAAAACAAGGACACTAAAAAAAAGTGCATACCTGACGCTGCCATACTATATAATCGCATAGGCCCATCTCATAAAATATCATTTCGACTAGTTCTGTGCCAGAGAGTCCTACAGTGTATGTGGATGCAAGCTCCGCCTGCTTTCCGTGTATTTTTCAGTTGCTGCTGCTGCTGCTGCTGCTGCTGCAAGCCTTACGTAGGTATCCTTTTTCGTCCATTTTTTCTTTTTATTTTGTTTTGTTGCTCCTGCTTTGGTTTGCTTTGCTCCTGTTGGGATTTTTGATGTATTTTTATTTTTGCAGGTTTTTTGTGAACTTTTTTAGGTCCCTTTTTTTTGGGTCCTGTTGGTTCTTTTTTTGGTAGATTTTTTTTGTTTTATCCATTTTATTTATTTTATTTTATTTTTATTTTTTTTTTTTGAATTTTTTGTTGAAGCAGATAATTACATTTAAATAAAATAAAAATTTTATGAACGGCAAAACGTTGTAGCTGAGGCCTGAGTACGAGTAGGTGAAGCTGTAGGGGGTGGTGGTTTTAAACATACTCACCACGGGCACAGTGCGAGGTACGAGCAATCGTATAATGTGTACGAGAGTGTGTATAGATGTTATTTCATAATTTATTCGCATTACGGTATTTTTTGGGAAATCTTGTTTTTTTTTTCTTGTTTTGATTTTCGTCGTCCACGTTGTGCGTTGAATAGGGAAGGAGTATGTGTGGTTGGAGTTGGGAGTTGGGAGTTGGGAGTTGGGAGGTGACATGGAAGGCTTTGTGAAGTAGGTCTAGTGAGTGGCGTATGCTCGTATAGTCCTGCAATTCGTCCTTTTCTCACTCTGACACATCATTCTCGTACTCGTACAAATGTGTAGACAATTAATATTTCGTGTTTCCTCTGACATAGAGAGAGGGTAGTATGAGTACAAGTATCTTTCAACTCATACTGTCCGCCTGCCATTTGTCGCAATCAACTGGGAATCCTTCGAATGTCGGATTTGGTCGGGTTTCCTTGCCAAGTTGCCACTGCATTGTTTCTGATTTTTTTTTTTTTTTTTTTCTTCATCCTATTTCGGTCTGCCTCTAGACTCTTTGGGTTGGTCTTCTGAGACCTAAAAGGGGTTAATTGTCTCAGATAATTTTGCTGGGTTTTCGTTGGGTTTTTTTTTTTTTTTTTGTTCTGCTGCAGGTTTTTTAGTGGAAGGTGAATGGAAAGTACAACGTTTTTTTATTTTAAGTTCACATACTAGCCGGGAGACTTTGAATAGAGAAGAAGGCAAAAAAAGGATTCTTTCTATTTGCTTTAGAATTATAAATTTAGGATTTTGCGACATTTTTCATTTCGCTTAGTCAAGAGGGTCTTTTTTGTATTTTTTTATTTTTCTCTACGTGTGTTTGGCTGATTTTGAGGGATAGGGTAATGCATGATGGTTGTGAATTATTAGGGAAAAGTTTAAGAGGGGGCAAATTAATTTCATATGCACGAGGCAAGGATAAGTCGCTTCAAATACTTTGATAATATGTGTTGGAAAAATGAGGCAGACTGACGAATTAGTGCGCTTTAATTAAGACATCGAAGGTTGTTTGCTTTTCAAAGAATGAAGTTTATGGTGGGTGTGTATGCTGAAATGAAGTGCCAACGTTTTGATAATAAATTCATCTCTTTTAAACAAAAGCTTGAAATAATTCCATGTCCCGACATTCCACATTTAAACAAATCCCTATTTTATAAGTTAAAAAAAGTGTTTAGTGTTTAACTCCAAAGGCGTTACAATCTGTGATGTCTTTTTCATTTATATTTATAAGATTCGCCTTACATGTTGTCGTTTTTTAGGAGGTCGATGTCGGTTCAGATCTCTTATAACTCTTGGTCTTCACCTCGAACGGAATCAGAAAATGACTAACGTTGCCTTAATCTAACTTGCCTCATGCATGGTTCTTCGTCATAGAGCGTAGCTCACTTGTCTTTCCATGAGGGATCCCAGTTCGATTGCCCCCATATCCCAAGACATTAAGTTCCAATGTTACTCTTCAATTTTTTGAATATCGTCAATCTTGTGCGACCCATCTTTTCGACAAATTTTTTTGGATACGCTCAAATGACAGCTCATTGTGGCATCAATGGCATCAATGACGACTAAAGGGCTAAAATGCAACTTGCCTGTCGTTACATTTTTGTTTTTTTTAAAGACCTTTCGATCAAGCACTTATCTATAATTTCAGTGAATCGGAAAGAGCATCAGACAATTACACGATGCTAAATGTAACCCCAACGGAACTTAGCACTCAAATAAATGAATAAAAACCAAAAAAAGCACCGATTGCGTCTTAATAACCGAAGAAGTTCGTAAATCGCTGCCTTAAAAAACATCAACTAACCTTTTTTTATACAACTAACGCCGCACTGATATTAGAATACGTTCCAAGTCAGTGGAAATTACTGAATTCATAATGGTCATGAACCAAGATAAAGTCCAGAAGTCTCATAGACCAATATAACTTTCCCAATTTTATTGAAAATCTTGAGAAGATAATTCTGAGACGTATACTGTCAAGTATTGATCGAAAAATTCACCAGTTTTGGTTTAGGATTAAGCATTCCACTATTAGGTGCGTACAATCGCCGAGGTAATTGGAAAAAAAAAAAAATGCTTAAGCGTATTACTTGACGTCTCGCACTCTTTTGATAAGGTAAGGCATGAAGGTAGGTCTTGCCACTGAGCTTTTGTTATAACGGGACAAAGTATCTCCAGAATAGAATTTTCAGTGTAAGCCTCATAAATTAGGTATCGCCCGCTTAACACAGGCAAGTATTACTGGGCCACTTCTGTACTTCCCATATAGTCGAGATATACTCAAAAGAAGAGGGAACCCTTCTAGCTACTTCTGCCAATGACACTGCTATATTAGAAATAGGTAAAATGATTGAAGAAACAATTGTAAAACTGTAAAATGCTCTCAATAAAGTATATGAATGGGCAAGGGCGTGGCGGATAGCCCTCAATGAAAACAAATCTGTTCATCTAAATTTTACAAACAGAAAAACGAGTCAGTTGCCTATCCTCATAAACGCGGTTTGTATTGTATAATTTATAAAGCTAAATACCTTGGAATGACTCTCGACGCAAGGTTAAAATGGAAGTCGCACGTTGAAAACACGCAAGGAACGCGAAAGCTAATACAAGGAAATGTATTGATAACTCGGTAAACATTACAAGCTAAGTACCGAGAATCAGCTGCCCTTAAAATATAAACAATTGCTTATACATATGTGGTATACATCTTTGGACTTGCGTCAAGAAAAAGAATGCCTATGTTTTACAAATAAAGTTCGCCGTGCTACATGAGAAATGGTGACTTACAACGAGACCTCGGATTTCCTTCCATCAAAAACGAAATCATTAATTTCGAAAGCACAAAATTGGACTTACCGGACAAATTAACAAATCAGTCCTAAAATGATGGACAATAGAAGTTTATTGCGCACGATTAATTGAACCAGCTTAAAAAAAATTCTCTTATAGCCATGAAATTCGCTTTATTTGAAAGATGTTTGCATCAAATTTCACGAATAAGGTGGCTAATTAACAGGTCCATTTCGTAAAATTAATCGTCCGTCAAAAATAAAAACACAATCAATTTTGGATGTATGGAAAAACTCTAACAACCGAAATAGGCAAATTTTGGCTAAAATAATGAAAACCTGTGACCTTGCGGACACTTCTACATAATATCCCCAGAGTGCTACAAACGTATTTGAGTCTTATGAGTTACAAAATTAATATAACGGTAGCAGCGAAGTATGCGAGATATTATTTGGATGAGGACATTCAATTGCCGGAAGAATTTTATAATAGTCTGCCAACATCAAGCATAAAATTGAATCCTGGACTATCTTCGAAAGAATTTGAAGAACCTGCACATAAGTGCAAAAAAGAAAAAAACTCGTGCGCATTAAAACGCTAAGCGAAATTGCCATTGCTGTAGAAGTGGGTTAATATTTAGCTTGCAAAAGGGATACTTTAGATCTGATACAATAGCTTGCATTTAGTTCGGGTGCAAGGACAAATTTTTATTTAAGTACTTTTCAATATAGAATAATGCACCAGCAGCTTAAGAATTAAAATCCAAATGTGGACCCGGCGTACTACATAGCTCAAACCTGCATTCTTCCACTTAACAGTTGTCGAAAGAAGCATAGAAAGGGAGCAAGCATTTCAGCCGAAAAATGTCAAGGAAAGGTACGAATAATTGTTCTAAACAGATTTTTACTTTCGTAATATCTATCTATCGAGCCGTAGTACAGTGCTTCATAGAAAATAAAACCCACTTCCTCATGGAATATATATATTCTAGTTCAAAAGGAATAAAGTTACACTACATCTGCAAAATAACATACTGCGCGATGTCTCTGACCGCTGTGATGAAGAAGTCTAAGCAAAATAAAACGCAGGTAATGCCCGACGAGTTTTTCTAATTGAACCATGTATTTCAAATAAAATTGAACAATTTGTAAACTTTGCGTAAGTATATTCATGCCAAATTGATCTAACCTCAAAATAACTGATAAATAACAAATCAGCTGTCACGTAAGACAGTAATGCCAATAAGGAAAAACACTTTATGAGAATGCTATTGCGATCCACGTAGTGTTTTATAGATGATTTCACTTCTCTCTTCAATAAAAACAAATGTTAATAAGTATTTGCATAAACTTTGAGAAAATACAGTGTTGGCTTGCTATTTCCTTTAGTTTGATGCCAAAGAAGCCATATCATAGAGCACCACCTTGCTTAGATCTTGTTTTGATTTCAAAAGTCTTTATGAGACTACTTTCGACTTTAGCAGAGCAACAATCGTTCTTCATTGTCATTCTGGGTAATCTAACGAGTTTAGCATAAATCTTATAATTGGAAACGGTTCTACATAACTTAACTCTATATGTATATACATATGGCACATGCGACCTTAAAATCAAAAGGTTATAGTGAGCATCGTTCTGGTCTTCATAGGCCCTGTCTTAGTGCTAACGATATTCAGGAGAGTTTAAATTGTTTTTCTTTTGCTGGAAGCTGAGTCTACCTTCATTAAGCATAATTCGGTCAAATAGATTTTGGAAATAAGCTGGTATATGCTCTATGTTCTATAGTATTAGCAAGTAGGCTGTCGGATCTTGCGCCTTACTATACCAAAGTTTCGTATAGTTTAAATCTTTTTATGTAAGTTGGGTGAACAAAAAAGTTGAGTCTCATCCCCAAAAGTTAAATATTCCGCTCCGCTAATCGGGGAAATTTGGGGTCGTCAGTGCCATTTAATAGTGTTCAATTTGGGTGTCCAATATCGACGGTTTTGACATTTATTCATTAAGCACACGTTCTGGCTTCGCTTTTGACGTATGATATATCATCAAAGATGTATTCTTTTTCTATTTTGGCGGCTGAACAAACTTGAACAATTTAAGGATATTGCTTGTAGGTTTGAAAACCCATAGCAATATCCTACGGTTTCATTTCTTGCATCTATTTACTTTATGCGTGCAGATGTTAAGCAAATTTTGATGAATTATAGTCTTGATTCAATTTGTTATTAGGCATTCGTTCCTGTGTTGAAGGCACCAGAATATATTCTCAACCCTATGACACAAATCCTCATTTTTCTTTTAGAACCTCAATTGAGCATATTTTCTTTGCATGTACAGATCCAGACGTCACCGCCGTTGTTTCTTTTTGCAAGCTCATCAAGAGTTAATTTGTCCTTATTTGAAGCTGTAAACAAAGTCATTTTATGTGGATCACTCGATTGTGCAAGAACGTAAATACAGAAGCAGTAGCAGGACTATTTCTTATAAATAAAATGCACCAACCTCAAAGCAATATTAATGGGGAGTGGAGAATTTTTTATGATATTTCATGAAAAGATTTATTTATTTAGTTTATTTAAGTTGGCGCTGTAGTCTGGTTAGGACCGGGGCCTCGGTCAACTAGCATTTCCAGCTACCTCTTTCCTTCGCTACTCACCAATTTAATACACTAAGTTAGCTTCCACTTGCTACGCTGTTCCTCGGGGCGGATTCGAAGTCTTTTCAGACCGGAGCGTCATACACTCTACATGGCACACCCATCTCAGTAGTTGGACTTTCACTCTTCTGGTTAAGTCTATGACGATGTATGTCTTTATATTTCGTCAAAGTATCTCCTCCCCCAGACAAAGTTTATGCAGACGGTTCCGAAAGTCACTCCAAAAAATTTTCTCTCAAAACAGACAAAACACTTTAATCCATTTTAGGTAGAGTGTATCCATCTGAGGCTCATGGGCTTACTTCGAATCCACCGTAGTGTGAATATTCGGTCGGCGGTGGACTTTTCTGGTCTAAAACCAGACTGATATGGACCATATCCAGATCGGGCAGATAGAATTGTTGCTCAACATCGTCTAGATTGAAAGGTTCGTTCTGCCTGACAGCGGCTTTTGGTTCATTATCGTCGCTATACAGTGCAAACAGAAATGTTTTTTTTTTTTCAAATCCTCATCATGGTTTACGTCTCTACTACGATGATCCCTTGTTGGCCTCTACAGGCTTTGGTTCGAGGTTTCCGAATCTCATTCGTCGAGTCGCTTCTCTTAATTGTTTCGACCGCGTACTTCTCATGCTTCGTTTTTGTGCTCCAGCCGGTGTTCGTCCCTCCTCTTCTGCTCATAGAATTCATTAGCAGCCTTTTATTAACCACCGCTTTATAAGCATCTTGCTGAGCTGCATGTGCTTTCCAGCACTCGTCATCAAACCAGGAGTTTCGTTGTGGTGGTGGTGTATTGTATAAATAAAGAAAGCTTTCCACAGTCCTTAAAGAGTTCAGAAATCATATCTCTTTCTCAAGAAAGAGATGGCTTAGATGTGCGTGACTATAAACCTATATTAGTGCATCTGAACTCTTTGATTGACTGTAATACCAAAATCACGCACGCACATATAAATAGTCAGCATCTCTTTTCTGTATGGTTTCAGGACATGTAAATCCACAGAAGATACCATTCTCAAGTTATGTACGCAATTGTGTGAAGAGCTTTGTAAACCCAAATCAAGGATGGATCTCCTCATAGATTTGACTAAAGCCTCTGACATGGTGAATAATAATTTGCTTCTAGACAGTTGTGAGAGGTATTTTCTTTAATATCGGGAACAAGTGGCCAATATTTATGCTCACTTAAAATGAAGAATGGTGCTCCGCAGGACTCTGCTCTTGGCCCACATTTGCTTTTAATTTATCTCAAGTCTCTTTTCATTCAGAAATTCAACGCAATACGAACACGATATTGCTCCTTCGCATCAAGGACTCAATTCGTTCGAATCAACCATTAATATCAAGGAAGATCCACAGGAATTAAGGCTGTGGCTCTCATTTAAAAAGCTTTATCATTCCAACGACTGTGTAAGATTTTGTTTTACTCTGCATTCTTGTGGACGTGTAAATTTTAATGAACATGTTCAATAGTCAAGAAGGTGTTTTACAATTGAAATTGTTGGTCAATTCAAATACCGACGGGTCCTACTTGATTTTAATTGGATTTGGAAAGATTATACGCAAGCAGTTAAATCGTATATGATATGGGCGGCCAGCATAATGTATCTTGTAAAACATTAATGTTCCAAGCAAATATTAATAATGTATGGCTTTGCCAACTCTAAGTTGCAATATCATAATATGAGTGTGGTTCCTTATTTACGTATAGCATTCAAATCTATAAAATAAAAAATTGTTGCAAGTGCGATGTGACTTTATAACTCACGAACGGTCAAACCGAACTCGATCAAAATTTTAGGGTTTGTTCGTATGGTCTTGATGGTTTATCTAAAGTTTGCATGAAATTGGTTTACGGGGTCGGCAAATTATAATTTTTTGTTTAAAAAAATTGTAGGCCAATTTTTGGCAATTTTTTTTAGTCAACTCAGCCGTTTTTGGCCAAACTCAGGATGACGTTTTTTTTTTTTAAATTATTGGTTATTTAATTGGAATTTTATGTATGCAAATTTTCGGAACCGTTTGTGACTTATTTTCGGCCAATTCAGGCTATATTTAAATTAACCAAGTCGAAATTTGTTCGTTTATCTACTACTAAGTTTATTTTTTGTGACCTACTAACGATCACGTAGCTTAGGTGAACTACTTGATAATCTTTAAAATTAATACCTATACACAGCCGGAAACATATTACGCTGTGGACACCATGCTGGACCAGGAAAAGGCTGTACATTTCCCAACCTTAATCCACCCAAATTGTGCAACGGTACACGTCTCCAGGTTAAGTGTCTAAAAACTATACTATAGAGTGCAAAATTCGGACCAGATGTGGAACTGGAGAAACCGTGTTGATTTCCGGGATTACACTGATACCAACGGATCATCCATTCCAAAAGATTGCAGTTTGCATTCAACGTTAGACCTAAGGGTTGAGTGCTTTTCCCATGCGCAGCTACACGTAGATCTATCGCGCATCACAAAATAAAATTTGTTCAGATTGTGTTACCAAAAATCAGCCGCAAACATTTTTTATATAGAGATTCTATAATCAAAGGCAGTACTTCACATTCTTCACGTCTTATGTTTTCTAAATTACACCCGTGCGAAGCCGGGGCGGGTCGCTAGCATTTTGTTAAATGAATTTGCTTGTCCTGACATCAGTGCCTTGAATTTTTAATATTGTATATATTTTACTGTTCAGCCAACACTAACTTTAGATAGTTCCGGGGTGTTTGTTGTTGTTTTCCACAATTATATTTAAGGAAATACAAATTTAACCTTAGCATTAGTTGTCCATTTCTCAAGAAAGGAGACCCTCTGCCAGCTACTGAGTCATCAGTCTTCTTAACCACACATACAAGATCTTATTTGCCGTTTTGTGTGAACGCCGGAAGCATTGTGTCAAAAACCTGACAGGTTCTTATCGAAGTGGCCAGGAAAGTCCACCATCGACCAAATATTCACACTACGGCAGATCTTGGAGAAAACTCATGAGCTTTAGATCGATACACACAACCTATTCATTGATTTTAAGGCCGCGTATGACAGCATCTATAGAGACGAGCTACACAGAGCAATGTCTAGTTTCGGCATCCCTGCCAAACTGGTCCATCTGTGCAGGATGACGATAGAGTATGCACGCTGTTCCATCAAGGTCGGTAAAGATCTCACCGAGACCTTTGATGTCCATAAGGGACTTAGACAAGGCGATGCGCTGTCATGCGATTTTTTCAACATCGTACTTGAAAGAATAGTGCAAAACTCACGAGCAAACACAAGAGGCACTATCTTTCAAAAGTCCGTCCAACTACTCGCATACGCCGACGATATTGACATAATCGGGAGAAAACAGCGTGATGTCAGTGGCGCTTTCGCGAGTTTTGAGACGGAAGCGGCGAAAATGGGTTTAGTGGTCAATGAGGGCAAGACCAAGTACTCGTATGTGCTGTCAAACAAAAAGGACAACCAACACCGAAGCTCGGGCAGAACGTCACCCTGGACAGATATAACCTTTAGGTAGTAAAGGACTTTGTCTACCTAGGTCTGCTATAAATACAGACAACGACACTAGTGCTGAGATCAAACGAAGAACAACTTCTGCCGATCGAAGGCAAGAATGTAATTGAATAGCAAAACCCTTTTCAAACAATAAAATAATATAATATCAGTCCTGTTTTCTGGCGCAGATTACATTGTCAAAAGTGGATGAGGGTAGTCGTAACTGCTTTGATGGTGAGTGGAGGAGGAGATACAATGACGGTACAACTCTATAGACCATTAAAACCCAATGAGTGGGATGACTGGGTCATATAGAGCGGATGAACACCAACGCACCCCGTGTGGAGTTTAGTCAGTTCTCCTATCGGGCGCATCCCTAGGCGCCGGATAAGGGGGCCCTGTGAGTGTGTATGCCACCAAACTGCTTGCACACTTGTAGGGTTGGTGGAAATAACAAATACCACCCGCGGACCAAAAACTTTCAGGAGATGAATACTCCTTAAACATCTAATATGGAAGAGAAGAAAAAGAGAGAACTTACGGTACCAGTACCGGCGGCGGAGTGTGCGAAAGCAGCCGTCGAGACACTATGACTGCAATGAAAATGAAAATGAAATAAAAAATGCAATTGCATTGGTAAACTTGGATGCCGTAGCCAGTTATGTTACAAGTACTAAGTCCAACGGCATGAATACGGTTCATGATCCGTTTGGAAAGAGCACTCGACTTCGATGTACGCCAGTTAAAACGCCTTTCCTAAGGGATAATATGCGTTCGCATTCGGAATCGACGTCGTCGAAAAGAACTGAAGTGACTGTCACTTTCTCCTGTGACAAACAGGAGAAGACAGCAATGCTAAAACCAGGGTCGAAGATCGAAGATCGAAGATCATTGATTTCGACAAAGTTAAGCATGGGGAAATGAAAAATGGGTAATCAAATAGGAACGCTGATAAAATCCATTTTCTGGGAGGCGGAATCCGAAGGCGCCGATTTATGGAGTGAGATATCTGATCTCCGAGAACAGATAAGGATTCTCAGCCGTAATTCGGATAAAACAAAACTTTCAGTGTACTCCCAAACGGATACAATCCCGACCGAAACGGATTCGCGTCGAAACAGGGCGTGTAAAGATTCCCAGAAAATCGGCAAAAAGATAATGCCCGAACGGTCCGTAAAAAGAAGTAGGGAGCTAGACAGAACAGATAACCGCCCCGGGGAGCATCCATCCAAGATCAGAAAAAGACGCGGATAAGCTCACCGAAAATGAGCTAAACAAACAGACAAACAGAGTATGCCGATACCTAAGCCCAATCTAATAGATAAGCCGGCGAAAGCGTGGGTTAAGGTCGCCAAAAAGAAGAGGGCCACAGGAACTAAAAAATCATCGCGTCCGGATGCGATAGTAATTAAAAAATCGGAGATCTATCCTACGCTGACATGCTCCGGAAATTGAAAGCGGATTCTTCAATTAAAGAAGTAGGGTCAAGTGTAAACCCAATACAGAAAACTGCAGCCGGAGACCTCTTACTCTCGCTTAGCAAGGCTGCAGATCCAATAACTGCGGTCTATAAAGATAATATTAAGGAAGCGCTGGTAGAACATGGCAACGTTCGGTCCATAACACAAGAGGTCTTGATAGAATGCAAAGATATCGACGAAGTTACGTCAAAAGAGGAGATCTGTGCCGCCTTAACAGAACAATCGAACATCGAGCTCAAAACCACGATGATTAAGAGCATAAGAAATAAGCAAACAGCTATCATACGAGTAGCTTACCAATGGAAGCTGCTAACAAGTTCTTAAAACTTGGGAAAGTGCGTATCGGCTGGGTTCCTTGTCGTTTTCGAGAAAAACTCACGTTGAAACGCTGCTTTAGATGGCTCGAGTTCGGACACTTTACAAGAGCATGCAGAAACCTTAACTAGTTGACTACGTTGGAGGCAGGAGTCCTGTCATAATCGCGGGAGATTTCAACGCATGGGCCTTGGAATGGGGGAGTCCGTATAGGAATCATAGTGTGGCTGTTTTACTCGAAGCATTCTCTTGTTTGGACATAGTTTAAGCTAACAATGGAAGTACAAATACCTTTAGTACAGCTAGATCCGGATCGATTATCGATATAAATTTCACAAACAGCGGCTTGCTATGAAATGCTAACTGGCGCGTGGGTGATCACGCATAGTGACCATAATGCCATCTTTTTTACCGGCGGTACCGGATCAGAAATCTGCATTAAGTGAACAACATTCAAGCGATCCAAATGGAAGATTAATACTTTACCATAGACGAAGATCTTTTAATCTTCTTCATTACTGAGGCGATAATTGAAACCAGAACTGCGAGGGAGCTCGTAGCGTAGGTATCGCGATTAGTTGTCAACGCATGTAATGCTTCAATGTCCAGAGTTGGAACAAAAAAACTCCGACCCCCAGTATACAAGTGAACTCCTGAAATCGGGGAACTCAGATCCGTATGTCACCGAACGCGAAGAATCTATCAGCGTTCCCGGTACACAGATGACCAGCGATTGCAAGTCGAACACAATGCATATCGAGAAGCAAGAACCCGGTTAAAAAAAGCGATTAAGTCTAGCAAGCGTCTTTGCTTTAGAGATCTCTGCGAACAACTTAATAACGACTTTTGGGGAAAAGCTTACAAAATTGTATCAACGATACTTAAAGGTCCACGTGTGCAATCGCCAACGTGACCAGTATTGCTTAGAACAATAGTTCCTCGCCAAGAATGTGGGGAGCTAGTAAGTCAGCGCATTCACAGGAGTACGTCCATTCCTTTGATAACACGCGATGAATTGTTCGAAGCATGTAAAAAGGTACGCGATGGAAAGGCCCCGGGACTGGATGGTATCCCAAATAAAGCCTTGAAAGTCGCTATCAAAACACGACCCGATCTGTTTGTCGTAATGTTCAACGCTTGTTTTCAAGAACCCGTTTTTCCTGAGCCCTGGAAATGAAAAAGATTAGTTCTCCTGTCGAAAGGAGAGGGAAATCCAAACGAACCTTCAACCTACCACCTTCTTTGTCTGGTTTTAAGGCTGATGAGCAATATCGGTGGTCCGAAACTGAATAAAACATTTCTTCTTTCAGGAGCTGCAGGTCCATATACATGTACGCAGCAAAAATATGGTCAAGTGCCGTGAAGGTGAAATCTTACCTACGGGGAGTTAGATCTGTGCACGGCCTGAGCGCACTTAGGGTAGCTAGTGCGTTTCGAACTGTTTCGAACGATGTTAGACTCGTCGTATCTTCAATACTACCCATCGATATACTCGCTGGAGAAACAGAAAAACTTAAGCGCGAGCGAGTACGAAATGGCGGGGTAGACAACGAGAACAAAAAATATGAAAGAAATCAGAGTATTGCAACCTGACAACAACAATAGGATGAATCCTTAAAGAGAAAATGGACGCACCGTTTCATGTATGGATTAAATGGAAAACAGCTTCGGAAAATGCGAAACACGCTTTTTTCATTGCCCACCATACAAAAACCGAAAGAATTGCTCTACGGGACCAATTTGGGGAGTGGTATACTCCCGATAATATCGTTAGCTATATGCTCGGGAGCAATGAAAACTGGACCGTGGCTAGTAATGCGGTGGTACGCATTCTCAACAATCTAAGGAGGCTAGAACGCCAACGTAATGCGAATAATGCGAACAATAGAGTAGTCTAAGTCCTTATTCCGAACCCCGAGAAGTAATGCCTAGCGGTAGTCCCGCGGGGTGAAAAAAATCGGCCTGTCCAGTAATGGAGGTGGTCTTAACTGGTAAGAATCCGGCAGTACCAATGGGCGTCGGAGACATTTTTTGGCTGAGGCCCACATCCATTCCAGTCTGTAGTGCTACCTTAGGTGGATGCACTCACAAGTCCATCGCATTAGATATACCATATGATCGAACCACATACTCCAAGTAAAAGAAACATATAGGTATAGAAACCACTTCAAAAACGCCTACATACCTCCAACCTCTAAGTCTTAACCGCAGGCGTACATACACAGCCGAAGATGTTTATACATTTTGCGTGTGATTTCTTGCACATGACACTAAAATGGCACTCATTTTCCCATAGCCATTAGAATACCTCAACTAGGGGGAGAGGCTTAGAGTTTTTGAAAAGTTCAAAGAAAACCCTCCACACCTCACCAACAAAAAAAACAAGAAAAGAAACGAAGATTTAATTATTTTAGGATTCTGAGCCATGGTTTGGTAGCAAAGAAAAATCTCAGCAGCTCGAAAGGAATTATAACATAACCCTTCTAAGTGTGTTCCAACAAGCAACAACCGACAACCTATCGCTCGAGCTTCAAATTCAACCAACCGTCAAATGGAAGGGTAACTTCTAAGAAACTCCACTGACAACGAGGAACGAATTAAGGAGTAACAAGCACAAAAAAAAGTCAAAAGAACGTCTCCAAAGCAGAACCGATGCCAGAATTTTTTGCTTTCCCTACATTTTGCAAAGTTCCCGACCACTATAACAGGGGTGGGCGGGTATGAAAATCAGGCTATAGGCATACCGAAGAAGGGGTATAATGTAGAACCTGCTTGTTGGATAAAATTTCACTTTGTTTCAAAAATTTATAAATTATTTTTCGTTGGTTTTGTGTATTTGTTGCTCGTAGCGGGGACTCACGCCAAACTCATGTTTACCTACATCCACAAAGGCAATGGGTCCGGAAACAGGATCGCAAATAGGAATGAGTACGTTAAGACCAAGAGCTATAACGAGGATATGGCTCAGGATTGTATTTTTAGTGTTTTTTTTTTTTTTTTTTTTCATATTTTGTTTGGCGGGAGGAGGGGAAGGGAATACTTGGGAAGACGAATGAAACCACAAAAGCTTTTAGACGACGTGTTCCTTCGTACACTTCTAAAAGAAGAACACCAGCTCGAAGTAAAAACAAAAACTTTTCTGTGTTGTGTTTTTGTTGTTGTCAAGCACTGTGTTGCTCACTCTAGAGAGACTGGATTTTGAGGGGCGGAATGGGTTTAAATTAAAACCTAAAAAATAAAACTCTTTACACATACTATACACCCTTTAGACACTCACCCCATACGTAGCAAAGCAAGCCATCCAACCATACAACCCTCCAGTCAGCTCCCTAGAAACGCCAAAGAAAATACTCGTACAGAGAGTCATCAACGAAATTTTCATCGTGATTATGTGTGGATCCGCTTTGAGGATATGCTGAGGTGGTCGGTTGGCGGTACGACAGCGACGACTGGCTTTGGTTAGGAGATGGCTTAGAGCTGCAGTAGCAAGAGCAGTAGCTATAGCCACCCATCAACCACCTCCAACCACTGTAGTAGATGCTGTAGATGCCTGGATGCCTCTGTGTGTCAGTTGAAATGTGTTTTTTTGTGTGGTAAGCTCAAGGGTGATTTTTTGTAATTAAAATCATGTTAGAACGCTTTGTGCTCGGAAACAGTTGACAAAATGCAAGCGGCACCGGAACACCCAGAACACCACCGTTTAATGTGGGACAAAGGATTCTCGCGCGCGCCCCAAGTGGATTCTATTTGAGAACGCGTTTGTTTGGCGTTTTTTTTTTTTTTTGATTTTTGTTGTTTTGGTTTTCTGTTTTGCTACAATATATTATACGAGTATAGTAGCAAGAATGACTAAACGGCGATGAATTGTTTTTGTGAGAAAAATTATTAAAATGTCAGGACGATTGTGATGGGCACAAAGCTGGTTATAAGTGTTTTTTTCTTCACAAGTGCACCCAGAGAAAATGAATTTAGACTCCTTAGAGTGGTTTCATTTTTTACCTATTGATACAAAAATATATTGCAGAAGGGATTAAGAATTCCGCTCGTACTGTTTCCTTTTTCAAATCTTTCTACTGTGAATGAAGTCATTTGTGATAATTTTGAACATGGACCACCTGTTGCATCCTCGAGTGCATAAGCGAGGTCGTAAATATATGACAACATGACGATGCGATGTAGAAATCCCAATGTAATCACAATACTTGCACAATCAGATATCAGATAGAATGTTCTCATACTATTTCAGTTCAATTTTCTTGGTCCTTTGGAAAATGACCTTATATCGGGGATGCAGAAATATTAGTATTAAAGGAGCTGTGGCTACTAATTCTCTGTTGCTTTGCTTAATGCTACAAAAAAAATTGCGAGAACAACCGATTTCAGAACCATTCTACACGTGACTCTATTTTGGAACGAGTCTACAGCGAACCAAAATTTTTCTTCAACGTTTTTGCATTTGCAACTATTTTTCTTGAGTTTTGTTTGCTTTCACAAGTGGAGCGTATGATGACTTTCGTTGAACATATCAGTTTTTTGGCGATGGCGTGATAGTTAGCTCATTGGGCTATCACGCAGAGAGTCTGGGTTCGATTCCTGGCTGGGTCACCAACAATTTTTCAAATCGCCGACACCCTTTCGGCGGGCAGTGGCAAACTCCCGAAAGTTAAAAATTGCCTACGAGAAAAAGCTTCTAAGAAGTGCCGTTCGGACTCGGCGATAAACCGTAGGCCCCGCTCAGATGTGACTAAAATGACAACATGAGCAACACGAATGAGTGCCAAGAAGCTAGGCCATGGCCCATACCGGGCTGCCACCTCTCTACACTTACTTCTTTCCTATTCCTTGGACGAGAACTTTATTGCTTAACGACAGAGCCTATTGTTTTAAAGTGTTGACGCTTGTGCGGGTTGAGGTGTTGAACGCTACTTAATTTGATTCTTTCCTTATAAGTCCTAATACAACTTCCAACAACTTTTTTTTAAATAAAATATAAACCATTTGAGATATTTCAAAAACTTTATTATTGGCTTGAAGTACTACCAAAGCATTTATGAATGGAACTCGACTTCTTTCATATGGCCACCGCGGGCACGTTTGCAGCGGTCGATTCGTTGGACCCAATTTTCAACGACTCGTCCACACATTTCGACCAAAACTGCCGCTATTTCGCGTTCAATGTTGGCTCTGAGCTCTTCCAACGTCGTCGGCTTGTTGGCATAAACCAATGACTTAACGTAGCCCCACAGAAAATAGTCAAGCGGCGTTAAATTGCACGAACGAGGCGGCAAATCGACTGGCCCATTTCTTGAGATAACACGCTCACCATACTTACTTTTCAATAAATCGATTGTAACGTATGCTGTGGCTTGTGGTACCATGCTGTTGAAACCACATGTCATCCAAGTTCATATCTTCCAATTCGGGCCAAAAATAATCGGTGATAGTGGCGCGATAACGCTGACCATTCACAGTAACGTGACGATCGTTATCGTCGACGAAAAAACATGGCCCAATACCACCGCCGGCATGCAAACCGCACCTATCTGTCTACTAGGGCGGGAATTACGACCGAAATTTGAATTAACGCTCTTAAAGTTGTAGTCATCGACTCCGAATTTCGGTAGAAAATTTTTATAATTTTCAGACTTTGCTCGTTCGTGTACTTTACCATGATGAAAATGTTGAGTTTACTGAATGAATTTACATTGACAGTTTGATGATAAGTGAAAGAGTGCGTTCACAAATTAAATTCAAAGTTGTCAAGTCCCTATTGGAAAAGCCGATATAATCTCTGACTCTTATTAGTACAAAACTGGACCAAGTGTCATCATCATGAGTGAAAGTTTTATCATTCAATAATTTTGCAAACTTCTAAACAAGTGTAAGCTTGATGGCGCAAGGTCGGGGTTGTATAGTACTCGTAGATGTATGGCTGTAATATCACTTCCAACCAAGGTTCAAAGATCTTTTTTACAAGTTACTAAAGATTATCTCGCGTTGTCATCGTGAAACGCGGTTCCATTACGATTTGCCAATTCCGAACGTTTTTCTTTAATAAGTTGTTGAAATTACGCATCTGAGCTGAGTGTTTGTTTCCTTGGAAGCAGCTTAGTAGATATACCAAATTGACATACAAAGCCTTCTTTGATGCATTAAAGACTTGTGCTGGTTCATCGCACTTAGGCAATGACTGACGTTGTTGTACATGATCCATTTGCCATCACTTGTGATAATCTGTTTCGAAAAAGGATCAATTTCATTGTCTATGAGATTTATAACGAAAACGTTGATTTGTTGTCGTATGTGAAACTCTTTCAATTCATGCGGGACCTAAATATCGAGTATTTGACGAGTCAAACAATATACAGTAGACTCTCGATCTTCTTCTTCTACTAAATCGTGTGCTTTGATGTAGTTGAATTTCTTTTTGCGAGGCTATGCAAAAGACCGTGCTCATGTACACAATCCGCAAACTCTTGTTAACGAATATTTTTCAAGTTATGGCTGAGCTATTGGCCGATTTGTGTCGAACAGTCATCGTTGTCAGAATCAAGTCCTTCAAGAACTTCCGTGGAGGACATTTAAATGGTGTTATATTCCGTTCGTAATGGCAAAATCAAAACAATTATTGAAATAAAAATTCGACCGAAACCTAAACCATTAATACGTTTTATTTAATTTTAATAAGTCTCCGCCCTTGGCATAAACTGAACTATTCTGACAACCTTCTTTTGAGTCATTTTCAGTACCATATTCAGTACACCGTACACCAACCAAAAATAGACTGAGACATATTAGATTGAAATTAAACGATTTGCAGATACTATTTTGCGTAGATGACTTCTTCACAATATCAATATGGGACATACAGTCCCATTTTGAGGCACAATTGAGAGGGAACAGAATTGTACAAGCAAACAACATTGCTTTCGGTTTTCTTCTAAGAACTAATTGATGATATTTGAGTCAGTTATTCAGTGAGGATAGGTCTCCATTCATCCGATGATCTTCAAACAGCGGGCTAGCATACAATTTTCACCATTTAGAGGTAGCTCAAATACATACTTTTATATAGTTTACATAATTTTTAAAAAGTACTGAACCCTGTAGAACTTCCGCTCGAATTCAAGATAGCCACACACTCAGAGTTGAATTAACTAGAATATATTGTCTTCTGTTATTCAGATGCGATGAAAACCAATTGAGAATATTATATCTGAACCAACAATTGAGCTACACTTTTGATAAAGTTTTATGACTGACATGGATCAATGCTTTTGCAAAAAACAAGCCCGCTTCTTCTTCTTCTTATCCTTTTATTAATCCTTTCCTCGTTATACGAACTTATGCATAACGAGTTTCCCATTTTTACTGCATCGCTGCTGCTCCGCTTATGGGGTTGGCTAATGTCGCAGACCGCAGAACGCGTTTACATAATGCTCGGTCCTGGATCGCTTCAGTGGTTAGCCCCAGGCGTTGTTGCGCATTTGCCATCTGAGAAATCCAGGAATTCTTTTTCCGACCTCGTTTTCTTACAGTTGGAGTGAACGTAGTGGATAGTGCCTTTTTAACCGAATTTTCCGCAGATCTACTTTGAACGTGGCAATATTAGAATTCTTTATATGTAGACTTCCTCTTATACGCGTAGATCGAATGCAATCGCGTTTAGTCACTCCACTAGACATCCTTAACATTTTCATTTCCGTTGCCGTCATTTTGTTTTTAAACGCTTCGTACATTGTCCAGCACTGTGAACCGTATATAAGAGCTGGTCTAACAACCGTGGTGTAGAGTTTCCCCTTTAATTTAAGTGGAAATTTTCGGTCGCAAAAGATTCCCGAAGTTTCCCGCCATTTCATCCATCCCACACTCACTCTGTGGTTTACGTCGTCGTCACATTTCGCTTCCATGTTAACGATTGATCCTAAGTACTTAAAGATAGTGCTTTTCGGAAGAACTGTTCCGTCTAACATTATATCCGGAACAGGTCGCAACGGATGCGCAAATGGGCACATCAAATGCTCCGTCTTTGAACGACTTATTTTAAACCCGTTTCTCTCTAGCGCATTTCTCCATGAATCTAAGGCGTTCTGTAAATCTTCAACGTTATCGCTAAGTACAACTGCGTCGTCAGCGAAGAGAATTGGCGTTACATTTGCTTCGCGCATGCAGTTTTTTAAAAGATAGTCGAGTACTACGTTGAAGAGGAAAGGGCTAAGTACGCTTCCTTGATGCACACCGACATTAACTGGAAATTTTCTCGTTAGTCCAGCAGAGCTTTTAACCGCAGTTTTCACGTTTGTATTATTCTAACATACGTTTCCGGTACGTTTTGAGACCTCAGCGCGGCCCATATGAGATCCCTAGGCACTCGATCGAATGCTTTCTCGAGGTCGATAAATACCATGTGTAAATCCTTAGACAAATCTCGGTGCTTTTCCATTATTATTCGTAGGCTTTGGATAGCGTCCACCGTCGATCTTCCTTCAACAAATCCACACTGGCTATTATCGAGCTTTATTATTTGCCAAAGACGTTCGTTTAAGACTCTTTCGACGATTTTCATTGTATGTGACATAAGCTTGATTGAACGGTTGTTGTTGCATTCTCGAGTGTCGCCTTTTCCTTTGTATAATGGAATCAAGAAGCTACTTCTCCATTGATTCGGCATAGGTTGTCCACATTTTAATTTATTTAAAAGTTTCGATAGCCAAACGCTGCCGATCCCCTCCATCTTCGACCAAAACTCTGATGGAATGCTGTCTGGTCCCGCCGCTTTCCCCCGCTTCATTTTTCCAATTGCTATACTTATTTCTTCGATTGAAAAGTCCGAAACTTCCTCCTCGAATAGACCAGCTGTCGGCACGATATCACGTGGAAACTGTTTGTTAAGCAACTCCTTGCAGTATTCAAGCCACCGGTCACAAATTTCCTTTTCATTTGTTAATAGGCGACCGTCTGCGTTTTTGATGTATTTCGGCGAGATTATTTCCATTGAATTTTTTCGCCTCTGTGCAGCGAGCTTAAAAATATTTGGCATTTTAGTATTGCACGACGTTTAAACTTCTTGGATAGCTTGTCTTCTATCCACCGATCGTGAGGATATTTGTTCCAACTCCTGGTACAGGTTTTCCGCTTCTGCCGCTCGAGTTCGAGCCAGGACTTTCTGTGCGATCTTTTTAAGACGCTCGTATTCAAGAGCCAGTCGAGCTTTTTCGATATCGTCGCTCCGATCGCATTTTGTCCACGCTTGGAATGCACTCTTCTTGTCGGCCACAGCTCGTTTGGTTTCGTCATTCCACCACCATGTTTCTTTGCCGACGTGATGGTATTTCGATATAGTCCCCAGATGGGACTTTGCGAGTGTTATGCATTCCTCGTGCATGCTGTTCCACATTTCTTGCGGGCTAAGTGAGTCTGCGATACCGTTTATATTGTGAAGTTCTTCTTCAGCCAGTGCGATAAATCTTGCGCTTCGTTCCTTAACACGGTTTCTCATCGACATTTTGCAGAGGTGATAATCTATTTGCGTTTCGTGGCCTCCGCTGCTATAGGTGATGTCGATGTCGTTGATGTTTAATAAACATTGCATTTAAGACGGTTAAGCCGTAAGCCCTACACGCTACAAGGATGTCTTCGATGTCCACGTGATTTTCTGGTTCCAAATCCTTTACCGCCGTGGCAGTCCTCATAATCAACATTTGTTTCTCCGACGTGGCCATTTAAATCTCCACCTACGAAGAGCATCTCATCGATAGGTATATTTCTAAGCAAATTACCGAACTCTGACCAAAATGTATTTTTTTCCGATTGGTCGCATCCATTTTGTGGGGCGTACGCGCTAACAATGTTCCACGTTTTATTGTGTATAACGAGTTTAACACTCATCAAGCGGTCGCATGTACATTTACATGTTACATGTTATGTTACATGTTATCGGAGTTAGAACTCTTAAAAAGGAATAAAACAATTCCTCAGTAGAAATACACTTACAAATGTTTTTGTTTATGTATTTTACTTGTACTACTACATAACTGTTTTTTTTTTCATCATTTTCAAGAAAAAATGTTGCAAAGTAACATATGGTAAAAGATTAAATTAAATTATGGAATTCAGTGGAAAAAGTCGGTCATCTGTTTTTGTGTCTTTTTTTTTCTCCAAGAGCATTCCTACTGCCCTTTCCCTAAGGCATCTTAAGACATTTAAGTCACTTTGGCAAACAAACTCATCTTCAGCCCATTCCAGAGCTTTGTTGAAAATTTAAATAACGTCACTAGGCTTGGTTTTGTTTTTTGGCAACTAAGGCATCATCACTGTCCACATCACTTTTGATGTTGGTACTCTGGCGATACTAGAATCTTTCATATCTTCGTTCCATTCATTGATGTCTTCAATTGTACAGGCCACCTACACAAATGAATTTATTAAAAACAAAAATCTTAAAAACCATAGGAATCAAACCTTAGGACATATAACATCGAGGAGTTTCCATGCATTTTCCACTTCTGAATTGATTTCCAGACACCATTCATTTTTCAAAACATTTAGTGGTACAACAAGCCTCGGATATGGACGGATCTACTGTTGACAACCCACGCAAACGATTTAAGGAGAATGAGCTTCGGATATGCACGTGGAATGTTAGATCCCTTAATAGACCACGTGCAGCCGAGCAATTAGCGGAGGCCCTAGACTGCTGCAAAGCAGACATAACCGCAAGTCAAGAAATGCGATGGGATTGGCCGGACAAAAAGAAGATGAAAAACTGCGATATCTACTACGGCAATTGCTATCGACGGCAAAAGCAGCGCTTATTTGGATGCGGATTTGTTGTCGGAGGCAGACTAAGATAAGAAGTCCTCAGCTTCCGGCATGTGAGCGAGCGCCTCGTAGCAATCCGCATCAAGGCTAAATTCGCCAACATTAGCCTCATATGCGCGCATGCCCCCACAGAGGAGAAAGATGACGACACCAAGGATGCCTTCTACGAGCTCCTTAACAAGACCTACGAGCAATGCCCTAGCTATGACATTAAAATTGTCCTCGGTGATTTTAATGCAAAGCTAGGAAGAGAGGGTGTCTTTGGTGGAACAATCGGAAAATATAGCCGGCACGAGACCACCTCCGATAACGGATTCAGGCTAATCGACTTTGCGGCGGGGCGAAACATTGTCGTGGCTAGCACGCGGTTCCCACATCTCAATATACACAAGGGGACTTGGAGAACTCCTGATCAATCAACAGTCAACCAGATTGATCACATTGCGATCGACGCAAGACACTCCTCCAGCATTATGGATGTCCGTACGTTCCGAGGAGCCAACATCGACTCGGACCATTACCTTGTTGTAGCCAAGGTACGGTTGCGGATATCCCAAACTACGCCAAGACAAACTAATGCTGTGAGAAAATTCGACGTTAGACGGCTACAATCGCAAGAGATCGCCAAGTATTTTTCCGATCGAGTGTCTCTTAATCTCTTAAGAGGTCCAATGCCGCCAGCATCAAGCATCGAAGACCATTGGAAACACTGCCAATCGCCATCAGAGATGCCGCTTCTGTTGTGCTGGGTTTCACTCGTCCACCACAACGAAACCCCTGGTTCGATGATGAATGCCAGCAAGCACATGCAGCTAAGCAAGATGCATATAACGCGGCGCTGCTTAGAAGGACCAGAGCTGCTCATTAGCTCTATGAGGAAGTTTTACCAAACATGCCACGGAAACAAATCCCGAACCGAAGCTTGTAGAGATGTACAAGAGAACATCATAGTAGAATCGCAGTCGATGCTGAGGATTTGGAAAGATCATTTCTGCAAACTGTATAACGGCGATGACGGACCAAATACCGCTGTCAGGCAGAATCAACCTTTCAACCTGGACGATGATGACCAACAATTCCGTCCACCCGACCTGTATGAAGTGAAGATAGCTATATCGAAGCTTAAGACCAACGAAGCTGCTGGAGCTGAAGGCCTGACTGCTGAGCTCTTCAAAGCGGCAGTCGATGACTTGGTAAGGAGCATACACCAACTCATCTGTAGAATATGGTCGAACGAAATATGGAACTTCAGCATTGTTTGTCCGATTCTCAGGACAGGAGACCCTCTGAACTGCGCCAACTACAGAGGCGACAGTCTCCTTAACATCGCATATAAGATCTTATTCGCCGTATTGTGTGAACGCCTGAAGCCGTTCGTCAATAACCTGATAGGTCCATATCAGTGTGGCTTCAGGCCAGGAAAGTCCACCATCGACCAGATATTCACACTACGGCAGATCTTGGAGAAGACCCATGAACTTCAGACCGATACACACCACCTATTCATCGATTTTAAGGCTGCGTTTGACAGCATCTATAGAGACGAGCTATACTGAGCAATGTCTAGTTGCGGTATCCCTGCCAAACTCGTCCGTCTGTGCAGGATGACGATGGAAAATGCACGCTGCTCCAGAAAGGATTTAGACAAGGCTGTCATGCGATTTGGGTTTAGCGGTCAATGAGGGCAAGACCAAGTATATGTTGTCAATCAAAAAGGACAACAAACACCGACCTCGACAGAATGTCACCTCGACAGAAATAACTTTGAGGTAGTTAAGTTAAGGACTTTGTCTACCTAGGCTCTGCTATAAATACAGACAACGACACCAGCGCTGAGATCAAGCGAAGAATAACTCTTGCCAACCGCTGTTTCTTTGGGTTAAGAAGGCAATTGAGTAGCAAAGCCCTCTCTCGGACAACAAAAGTCACCCTTTATAAGACTAATAATCCCGGTCCTGCTGGAGATACAACGACGAACTGTATGGACTGTACAGCGACATGGACCTAGCCAGAAGAGTGAAGATTCAAAGACTGAGATGGCTGGGTCATGTAGAGCGCATGGACACCAATGCTCCGGTCCGAAAAGTCTTCGAATCCGCCCCCGAGGGACAGCTCAGTAGAGGAAGGCCAAGACTCAGGTGGCGCACACAAGTGGAAGAGGACCTCAGCCAACTTAGCGTGCGAAACTGGAGGCAGCTAGCCAGTGATCGAGCTGGCTGGAGAAGCTTGTTGACTGAGGCACAGGTCCACCCCGGACTGTAGCGCCACCTAAAGTAAGTAAGTAAGTAAGTGGTACAAACGTCATCTTCCGGATCATTTTCGTTACCTACGAAATTTAAAATATTTTGCCAGCCCTTGACGATTGTTTTCGTTTTCAATCAATCCCAAGCAGACTTTAAAAAGGAAATGGCGTCTCTTAATGTTATACTTTTTTTTTCTGTGATTTTGAAATGTCCTCTTGTTTTGCAACAACAGAAGCCGATAGACTAGTTCTATAGTGTTGCGCCGCTGACCTGCAAAAAACCAAAATATAAAATGAAAGTTTTGCAAATTTTGTGAAACTCACGAAATTCACGCAGCACGCTTGTTTGTTTACCCTTTTTTTGGCAGCAGAGAAAGGTGAGTTCTGTTTGACGACCCATTCAGTGTACCGACGAGCTTGTCAGCAATACGATCAAGTAGAGGAAGGGAGAAAAGAACACAGAAACCTAGAAAGGTTTAACGAAGAAAAATCTGCCGTTTCCTGTGACGTAGAACTTCTCCAAATAAAAGCAGTTCCAACTTTGCAGTGAATTTCAGCGTTACAACGGCAGTAAAACAACAGAAGCGGAAATAAACAGCAAACGTTGGCATTGGATGGCATTTAAAAAGGAGCAGAAAAATTGGAGGAGGCGAAGTCTTTCACGGGCAGTCGACAGCAGCAACTTTCTAATACATTATAACAAATTTAAAATAAAAAAGTTTAACCTCTCGGGAACCAGAGATTTTGTTATTTTTATTCGTTGTCGTGTTGCAAGACGTTGTGGGGGTCAATTGATTTCTTTCTTTTTTTGTAACAATAGGAAAACTTTGTAATTTTTATGGCATGGGTTGGATTAATGCAGTATCATTCGGGGTTATATGCATTACAGCAATACAGTGATCATCTGTCGTTTGCTCATTTTCCGGAGGAGGCAACGGAGCATTATCCAACATCAGAAGAGCCTTCACTGGTAGACCTTGATTTTTCATAAACTACATAGTCGTTTATAGTTTATAAATTGTTTATGTCATGAATATCTTTGAATATGCCCGCTATCATTCAAGACGATTTGAACTTTTGCAGTCTACTGGGCAGGTAAAATTTTTAAATGAACGTGGGTTTTTAGCTTTACCAATAACTTAGCTTTAATTTGTGAAAACCAGTTGCATTTGCACAAGCTAGATGCGCTGTTTATCGGCTTTTTCCAGCGACGAAGCGTAAGTATTATCTGGCAAAGTTTTCAAAACAGCCCCGTCTCGTCTGCATTATAAAGTGGGTCCATAGTCAAACCCAAATTATCAATGGTTTCCTCTTCCATCTTACTACCGGTCTACCGATATGGGCTGGGAAGACAGTTTTTTACCAATGATTTTAATAAATCTTACACCGTATCGCATCTTGAATCTTTGCATCTACCTTTCGCTAGCATTTAGGCTGCTTCGGTTTTCCCTTATTTGAGAATGCAATGACAAGGCTTTTGCCTTTAGCATCAGACCATTAATCGGATATTTTTTTTTCACGCTGCTCAAGGAACTAACTGTGTAGAGACTTTTCCATTCTGAGATGTTCTTATGTTCGAAAAAAAGAAAATTTTGCTTAGACCCGATAATGTATTATTCACCACACACCTTACATTTTGCTCACTCTTTTTGTTTACAGCACAAAAACACGTTGCACATTTTGACTAAACTTGCTACGCTCGAACTACTGCCGAACTGCTCAATTATTGCGCATTTATCCGTCAGTGACAAAAATTTTGCTTTTTTTAAAGACATGTCGAAGCATTAAACAAATCGCATTTAAAACCAATAAATAATTGTATGCAAACAAGAAGTTATAAACGGCAAAAACCAAGCAGACAAGACAATCAATAACAATTAATGTAAAGACAACTAGTAACACACCAAACAAGATACGAAATGACTTGTAACTAACTGAAAAGTGTATAACACGAGATGTTCTATCAAATTTCAAGTTGCAACTTTGTCGAATTTTACAATTATTTGAAGTGGAAATTCTTGTTTACGTTTTGGAGTGTTCATAATTAATTTACGTTCTAGAGATGTCAGTGTTAAAAAAAAGACATGACGTTATTCAGAGTTCACAATAACCGGTGAGAGTCTACTGTAAGGCAATCTACTTGTGAGACTGAAATTACTTTCTTGTCAACTCAATATGATCCCCGAGAATTCTTACGATCTTCGAACTCTTTTCAGGTCCGAAGACCTGATGTATTTCAATCATTATTCGAAAACCTTCAATTGTATCATACTAATGTCTAACTGCAATGAAATTTTATTGTATTGCATTAGCGACCATCAAGTAGTCTCTCATATATTTTGAAATTTCTCAGACCAGTAGTTGCCACAATTTCTCGTATTGCCTTTGTCTTTATGAAGTAGGACAAGAAGCTCTTCCTCCACTAGTAAACATTCCATCTCCGCTCATAATTTCAATGAACGAAATGTCACCCAGTTTACGTAAAATTTGCCATTCATTTACCGTCTAGTAAGATATTAAGGTGCATCTATTGTGATTTTGCCATATCTGAGCGGGGCCTACGGTTTATCGCCGAGTCCGAACGGCACTCTTTAGAAGCTTTTTCGTAGGCAATTTTACTTTTCGGGAGTTTGCCATTGCCCGCCGAAAGGGTGATGGCGATTTGAAAAATTGTTGGTGACCCAGCCAGGAATCGAACCCTGACTGTCTGCGTGATAGTCCAATGAGCTAACTATCGCGCCATCGCCATCGCCGCGCAATGCTGACAAATCTGTATAAAAGGTCACACCCAATGTCTTTGTATTATAGAATAACTGCGTATTTGTTGCGCAGTGGTAAGAAGGATTAAAAGAAGGCAGAGAAACCGTTGAAGACAAAGATTGCATTAGACGGCCACCAATTGTTACGTCAAGGAAGTCAAAGATTAGTCGATTAAAAATTAGAGACCTCGCCGATGCTGTTAACATTTCATTTGGATCAATCCAAACCATTTTGAAAGATGTTTTGTACCTAAAAACAGTCAAAACTTGTATGGTTCTTCTTCTTCTTCTTATCCTTTTATTAACCCTTTCCTTGTTATACGAACTTATGCGTAACGAGTTTCCCATTTTTACTGCATCGCTGCTGCTCCGCTTATGGGGTTGGCTAATGTCGCAGACCGCAGAACGCGTCTACATAATGCTCGGTCCTGGATCGCGTCAGTGGTTAACCCCAGACGTTGTTGCGCATTTGCTATCTGAGAAATCCAGGAATTCTTTTTCCGACCTCGTTTTCTTACAGTTGGAGGGACCGTAGTTGATACTGCCTTTTTAACCGGATTTTCCGCAGATCTTCTTTGAACGTGGCAATACCAACTTATTCTATTCGCCTCAAGCTGTGCGGTTACCGAATTCTTTATATGTAGACTTCCTCTTATACGCGTAGATCTAATGCAATCGCGTTTAGTGACTCCACTAGACATCCTTAACATTTTCATTTCCGCTGCCGTCATTTTGTTTTTAAACGCTTCGTACATTGTCCAGCACTGTAAACCGTATATAAGAGCTGGTCTAACAACCGTGGTGTAGAGTTTCCCCTTTAATTTAAGTGGAAATTTTCGCAAAAGATTCCCGAAATTTCCCGCCATTTCATCCATCCCACACTCACTCTGTGGCTTACGTCGTCGTCACATTTGGCTTCCATGTTAACGATTGATCCTAAGTACTTAAAGATAGTGCTTTTCGGACGAACTATTCCGTCTAACATTATATCCAGAACAGGTCGCAACGGATGCGCAAATGGGCACGTCAAATGCTCCGTCTTTAAATGACTTATTTTAAGACCGTTTCTCTCTAGCGCATTTCTCCATGAATCTAAGGCGTTCTGTAAATCTTCGACCTTATCGCTAAGTATAACTGCGTCGTCAGCGAAGAGAATCGGCGTTACATTTGCTTCGCGCATGCAGTCTTTTAAAAGATAGTCGAATACTACGTTAAAGAGGAAAGGGCTAAGTACGCTTCCTTGATGCACTCCGACATTAACTGGAAATTCTCTCGTTAGTCCGGCAGAGCTTTTAACCGCAGTTTTCACTTGTATGGTTCCAAAAGCACAAAATTTTTGTTATGGTTTAGCGAAACCATTTCGTCAAAAATTCAACAAATGCCGTTCTATAACCAAGGTATTTGACATATTTAGCATCGTGTGAATTCTGATTATTCCCTAAGCTTAAGAGACCACTCCGCGGATGCTGTTTTGACATGATTGAGGGGGTAAAAACCTAATCGCTGCGCGTTTTGAAGGCCATCCCGGAAATTATTGTTTCGAAGATTGTAAAAACCGTTGGCAGTAGTGTATTGTATCGGGAAGGAGGTATGTTCTCGTATTTAGCTGTACTGTTTGATGGATTTTCTCCAGCAAATAGATGGTCCCATAGAAATGGACTTTTATTTAACTCTTTCAAAACTAAGGTTGCTGTCTCTATAAAAAGGATTGCGTATCATCTAGTGCTTAAATGGATCTTCATCCTATTCCCCACAGATGCTTAGTATTTGGGTATCGTCCTGGATAAGAAACTTCTATGGACTAAACATGTTACGTCGAAAGAAGCAATTTGGGTACACCATGCAATGGGCCATTGACGACCCTGCGCGCCAATTGTCTTATGATGCTGGTCCAATGGATATGGTCTGATGCAATGTCACCAGAGCTCCTTATGTGGAAAAAATACGAAATTAAGTTTCCCTGAAAGATCTATAATCGCGTTATCACCGATGGCTTGAAGACCGATTAAGCAGGTCTGAAATCTTCCTGGAGGACTAAAATATTTGATTTCACTCTTCCACTTACACTCATGCATACGTCTGCCTTCCCAGCCCCTGATGGCAAAGAACTATATATATATTGCGATGAGTTGGTGGAGAAGAAAGAATTTGTATTTGTAGCGACAGCCAAGCTGTGCTAGAGCCTTGCTATACCCTATTACTTCTTAGCCAGTTCGAGAAAGAAAGACATCACTTACAAGGAGTACAATGGATTGGTTTCATGTTTGAGTGCTCTATTTCGAAAAAAAAAACCTGTGACGTCGAAAATAACCAAGGTGCTGGAGATGGTTTTCTGAAGTAAGAGGTTTGCCACCGAGGAGTATCCTTTTGATAAAATTGTTTTCTATACGTCAGTTATTTAGTAAAATAAATTGTTTTTTGCTGCGTGTGAGGTTTTCATTGGATTGACCCTGAAGGCCATAATCATTTAAACTAAAATGCCCTTGGAGTTTTGAAGACTTTGCCCGCCTGTCTTTGAACTCTGGTCTTATGAAAATGTAGTCTGATTCAATGACCTCGAAATTCCGAGAATGTGAAGTACTCAAACTGCCCTCAGCCTTAGTCTGAGGAGTACATATGGTTTTAAAGCCGACTTAGAATAAGGTGCTAGCATTTTTGTGAGGACAGCAACCTCGAGCTTTGCTTATTGTTTGATAAGCCTACCACTGTCTTGTAATTTAGATCCTTAGCAAAGCTTAAGGCCTTGCCGATCGTTCTCAGCACATATAAGCATGTTCGAATGTGCGACATTTCTCTATACTCTCTCAAGAGGATACATTTGGAGAATTTTTCTTTGGGTTCGGGTCCCAATAACATCATGAGAAATAATATCGGCTGTTAAATGGCTATTCATGGTTGTAGAACTTCAACACATTTTAGGATTGCCCTTAAACTCGGTCTCAGAAGGATACACTGCACAGCCAGCACTCCGTATTTCCTAAAATAAAGTATTTTATCAATATGAGACATGAAAACGTACAATGAAAGAGTGGGGACAAAGTCTCATCTGTCATTCGAATAAGCCAACCTTCCCCCACAGTCATTTGAGATAGTGGTAAAATCCTTTTTGACGTCAAATGCCTCATTCTTTACATGCCTTTGTGTGCAAGCTTCGTTCAATTATCTATAATTCGATCAAATTCAAGTTACAATTGCACGCTTGTCTAATGGTCCGCTTAAACTGCTTTGTAGGGTATTTTGCTCCCATAACCAATGATCCGCACTGTCATCTCAGACAAAAAAATTGCTTGCACAAAGGAGCCCCAAGCAACGCCCAAAGACCTCTGAAATATATGTCAAACCAAACTTTCATCTAAATAATCTGAATATGTTATGTTTAAGGTTGGTGTCGCAATTGGCGGTGGGAAGGGGTTCGAAATTTGAACGTCTGATTAACAAATGAAATCTTTGACTGGCGAATTCAACGTTAATTTCTGTTAAAGGGGAAATTTTATAAAAATGACAAATACTTTATGTAGCGTAGTTTACTACCTTCCTTGCGGAAAAATGGCGAAAGGGAAACAACTAAACGAAATAGCGACGAAAGAAAGTAGATTAGCGAATGTGGGAAAGGAAGAATGTGAGTAAATCTGTGTTAACATTGTTGTTAATATTTTGATGTTTTTACTGGAGCGTACTTTCTATATATACTTTCTGCAACAGTTGGTACCATTTTATAATATGGATCACTTAATAATCGCTGAACTTATTAAAATTGTGAAAACTTACTACAAAAATAGTAATTCTGTAGTAAGTACGTTTTGCACATTACGAACAGGTTATGGTCCAGAAGATAATCGTCCATCTGAGCATACTTTAGGTAAGACTGTAAATAAAATCTGAAAGACAGGCTCTGTTATGCATGTTTTAAGGTCTATCCATTATCGAAATGCACTCTCTACAGAAAGTGTTCAGTGCCGTTACTGAAAGTGTTAAAGAAAATCCTCATCTTTCGAGCACAACAGTTTAGCTTGTCTTCCGGAACATACTGGCATATTTTCCATTTCTACTTGCATCTACATCCTAATTAAGTTGAACTTAGCCAAGAATTGAAAACAGCTACCCACGGTATGCGTAGAACATACGCTGATGCCTATTGGGTGCTGAAACATCAGTATTTGGATGACCAATTTTCATCGAAGATTTTCTTCAGCGATGAGACTCACTTTTCACTCGGTGGATATGTTAACAAAGAAAATTGTGCCATATGGGGAAGTGAAAATTCTCATGAAACTGTCGAAAGACCATTGCATCCACAAAAAGACACTGTAGTGTATGGTGTGCAATTAGGAC
Source organism: Volucella inflata (assembly GCA_928272305.1). NCBI lineage: Eukaryota > Metazoa > Arthropoda > Insecta > Diptera > Syrphidae > Volucella > Volucella inflata. The sequence continues at coordinate 106,269,190 of OV743719.1, forward strand.
TTTTGGGATCATTGGTCCATAGTTTTTTGAAAAAAAGACAGGTGTAACTGTCACCGTCAATTCTTTTTCACTTTATAAATACAAATATAAATCGAATTTATTTTGGCTTTAAATCGAAGATATGGATATGGAGGATATGTGGTTTCAACACGACAGTGCCATATCTCACACAAACGACCCCCGTTTATTATAATATTTTGCGTTTTGGTTATGTAAACAAACTACTAAAATCGTGTGCTTTGATGTAGTTGAATTTCTTTTTGCGAAGCTATGCAAAAGACCGTGCTCATGTACACAATCCGCAAACTCTTGTAAACGAATATTTTTCAAGTTATGGCTGAGCTATTGGCCGATTTGTGTCGAACAGTCATCGTTGTCAGAATCAAGTCCTTCAAGAACTTCCGTGGAGGACATTTAAATGGTGTTATATTCCGTTCGTAATGGCAAAATCAAAACAATTATTGAAATAAAAATTCGACCGAAACCTAAACCATTAATACGTTTTATTTAATTTTAATAAGTCTCCGCCCTTGGCATAAACTGAACTATTCTGACAACCTTCTTTTGAGTCATTTTCAGTACCATATTCAGTACACCGTACACCAACCAAAAATAGACTGAGACATATTAGATTGAAATTAAACGATTTGCAGATACTATTTTGCGTAGATGACTTCTTCACAATATCAATATGGGACATACAGTCCCATTTTGAGGCACAATTGAGAGGGAACAGAATTGTACAAGCAAACAACATTGCTTTCGGTTTTCTTCTAAGAACTAATTGATGATATTTGAGTCAGTTATTCAGTGAGGATAGGTCTCCATTCATCCGATGATCTTCAAACAGCGGGCTAGCATACAATTTTCACCATTTAGAGGTAGCTCAAATACATACTTTTATATAGTTTACATAATTTTTAAAAAGTACTGAACCCTGTAGAACTTCCGCTCGAATTCAAGATAGCCACACACTCAGAGTTGAATTAACTAGAATATATTGTCTTCTGTTATTCAGATGCGATGAAAACCAATTGAGAATATTATATCTGAACCAACAATTGAGCTACACTTTTGATAAAGTTTTATGACTGACATGGATCAATGCTTTTGCAAAAAACAAGCCCGCTTCTTCTTCTTCTTATCCTTTTATTAATCCTTTCCTCGTTATACGAACTTATGCATAACGAGTTTCCCATTTTTACTGCATCGCTGCTGCTCCGCTTATGGGGTTGGCTAATGTCGCAGACCGCAGAACGCGTTTACATAATGCTCGGTCCTGGATCGCTTCAGTGGTTAGCCCCAGGCGTTGTTGCGCATTTGCCATCTGAGAAATCCAGGAATTCTTTTTCCGACCTCGTTTTCTTACAGTTGGAGTGAACGTAGTGGATAGTGCCTTTTTAACCGAATTTTCCGCAGATCTACTTTGAACGTGGCAATATTAGAATTCTTTATATGTAGACTTCCTCTTATACGCGTAGATCGAATGCAATCGCGTTTAGTCACTCCACTAGACATCCTTAACATTTTCATTTCCGTTGCCGTCATTTTGTTTTTAAACGCTTCGTACATTGTCCAGCACTGTGAACCGTATATAAGAGCTGGTCTAACAACCGTGGTGTAGAGTTTCCCCTTTAATTTAAGTGGAAATTTTCGGTCGCAAAAGATTCCCGAAGTTTCCCGCCATTTCATCCATCCCACACTCACTCTGTGGTTTACGTCGTCGTCACATTTCGCTTCCATGTTAACGATTGATCCTAAGTACTTAAAGATAGTGCTTTTCGGAAGAACTGTTCCGTCTAACATTATATCCGGAACAGGTCGCAACGGATGCGCAAATGGGCACATCAAATGCTCCGTCTTTGAACGACTTATTTTAAACCCGTTTCTCTCTAGCGCATTTCTCCATGAATCTAAGGCGTTCTGTAAATCTTCAACGTTATCGCTAAGTACAACTGCGTCGTCAGCGAAGAGAATTGGCGTTACATTTGCTTCGCGCATGCAGTTTTTTAAAAGATAGTCGAGTACTACGTTGAAGAGGAAAGGGCTAAGTACGCTTCCTTGATGCACACCGACATTAACTGGAAATTTTCTCGTTAGTCCAGCAGAGCTTTTAACCGCAGTTTTCACGTTTGTATTATTCTAACATACGTTTCCGGTACGTTTTGAGACCTCAGCGCGGCCCATATGAGATCCCTAGGCACTCGATCGAATGCTTTCTCGAGGTCGATAAATACCATGTGTAAATCCTTAGACAAATCTCGGTGCTTTTCCATTATTATTCGTAGGCTTTGGATAGCGTCCACCGTCGATCTTCCTTCAACAAATCCACACTGGCTATTATCGAGCTTTATTATTTGCCAAAGACGTTCGTTTAAGACTCTTTCGACGATTTTCATTGTATGTGACATAAGCTTGATTGAACGGTAGTTGTTGCATTCTCGAGTGTCGCCCTTTCCTTTGTATAATGGAACCAAGAAGCTACTTCTCCATTGATTGTCCACATTTTGATTTAATAAAAAGTTTCGGTAGCCAAACGCTGCGGACCCCTCCTTCTTCGACCAAAACTCTGATGGAAAGCTGTCTGGTCCCGCCGCTTTCCCGCTCTTCATTCTTCCCGATCGCTATACTTATTTCTTCAATTGAAAAGTCCGAAACTTCCTCCTCGAATAGACCAGCTGTCAGCACGATATCACGTGGAAACTGTTTGTTAAGCAACTCCTTGCAGTATTCAAGCCACCGGTCACAAATTTCTTTTCATTTGTTAGTAAGCGACCGTCTGCGTTTTTGATGTATTTCGGCGAGGTTATTTCCATCTAATTTTTTCGCCTCTGTGCAGCGAGCTTAAAAATATTTGGCATTTTAGTATTGTTCTGTTTTTTCTTCTCCCTTTTTTTTTATTTTTTTTTGTAATTTTTGACATTTATAAAAGAGTTTGTTGTTTATTTGTAAATAAATGAGTTCCGATACTGAAAGTGATACGGACGAACTAAGTGGATTGATAAAAAATGGGAGTGTGTTATTAAGATATTACGAGTATCAATAGATCTAAAAGGTGTCTGATGGCACGTAATCATCAGCATCTCATACATTTTCATTTACACAATTTTTACGTGAACAATACTATTTTCGAACCAAATCCGTGCGGCATCGGCTTGTCGTAAGAGGCGACTAAATGGGACACCAATCATATACAGGCAACTATGACACCAAAAATGAGCCTGTGACAGTTTAACACCTTAAAACTTTCCCACAAGTTTGTATGCAATCAGTGGGTTCTCACGTCTGGAGACTAACGGTGGGGTAAAAGAACAGTCAATCAATTCGAAATGAGCATACAAGTGTCAAACCACTCATAATAAGGAAAAAAACATTATATAAAACCTGCTCCAAAAAAGAGATCGACAGATTATAGCATACAGGGACGGACAGGTTTTTAGCATGTAAGCAAGCATGCAGGAGCTAGGAGTCGAGTTTAATTGTAGCATTGTAGCTCAATGAGACCAAGAATCACTCTATGCTACAGCTCCATCAGAGTAAGCTTGTCGTTGATTCTTTAGCCCTTGCTTGTCTTCATAATCCTGTGTTTAATTTCTAAAAACCACGAGTAAATTAGGAACATGTATAAAGGTAACATACTTACTTCAGTAGGGCTACAGTCCGGGATGAGCCCTGAGTCTCAGCAAAAAAACATCCTCAAAAAGCGTAGTCTTTGGTAAATTCTTTCAGCTGCACACTAAAATATGGTTCAGAACCTTTTCCACGTGCACAGGTTCACCTACCTCATTGCACCTACAGGTAGAAAATGAACAATCTTCGGGACGAAGCTATAATAAGAATTAATTCTACATATTCCAGCAACCTTAGACAGTTAATGCACATCTTTCTGAACAGGTTGGTGTTGCTGTATAAGTCATATCCCTTAAGTCAATCAAAGAAAGGGGATAGGGGATACTTAACGGTCGTGCTCCTGCGTCATAAAGCGTCATATTTTATTACCATAAATGACGGCGTGCTGTGTTTTGGTATTGAAGTCAATGTAACTACCTAGTGTATGCAAGTTGTTACTGACTCCCAACTTCCGTTCAATCTATAAAGTATAAACTAAAGGAATTCACATATAATCGCATCACAACAAATAAACCCTTTCTTAAGTTTAAATTTAGATATTTTTCCATCATCTTGGTCACTTGGACAGTAATCGTAGCTTTCGCTCTCCGAAATTATTCCGCGTTAAAAAAAAATGCTTGCAGAAGTGGTTCTCCAATATCCTCAGCACCGACGTTGACTCGACTTTTAAATGTCCTTCCACATCTTGAAAACATTATTTTTCGATCTTGTTGGCTGAATATATTCTTTCTACCTTTAGGTAAGACTTCGGTTCGTTGCATGAAAGCAGAAAAACAACCTCACCGCTACCTCAATTGACGTTCTTCTCTTCTCTCGTCTTTGCTTGAGCAGCTCTCGATTTTTTATGCAACACATTGTTGAGTATTTTACTGCATTCTTAACTAAACTACGAGTTTTCGGATTTAGCATATTTGACGTCTATAATATCTGGAAACTTACAAGTACTCGTATCTTGGCTAAAATTAGTCATTCTTCCAAGTACTTATTGCCCGCTCAAAATGTTTAAATTCATATAATACTGGAGGAATACCTTGCGTCGAAGAAAAGACGGCCATCTACCTTAAATTCTTTTCTGACTTGGTGGCTTGTGGGCAAGGCTATCCAATTGGACTATTGAATATGTCATCGTTTACTATTTTGGCATTGAATCACTTAGGATTAAGTTGGGCAGATGATGCAAATAGTTTTCGGTGGCAATGCATTCGCTCAGGTGCTAAAATCTCAAAACTTCTTGATTGAATCTACTTCTTATAGCAAATTTGCATCTAAGTAGACCCTGCTTCTGTTCGTTTTCACAGTTACCTTAGTATAAAGGTATCACTAAAATAAGGTATACGAAATTTTCACGTACTTAGTGGTGCGTCCTTCTATTTTCAAAACACATTCCAACCCTTTCGTGTTGATATAAATTTTTTAGATAAATATTTCACACTCTCATAAGGTTTTCTTAAAGTTCTAGAGTCATTAGCACATTTTAGAATAGCAGCTGCATTATTGTCTCCGGAAGATGACTGATAGCCACAATTCATTTATTAGTTTTCGTCCAAAACCAAACCCAACTTTTCTCTTGTAATTACCCATTCCCAGTAAAAAAAATAAAACCCAGAGACGACCAAACGCATGACTAAGTTTTATATATGCATGTATATCTCAACCCATCCAACCTTCAATCCCCTAAATATCCTTTTGTATAGATATAATGAAACCTAACATACACCTTGCCACCATATGCAAAAACTGAAAGCACTCATTCATTATGATCACACAACCCCCCTGTGTTTAGTGGACCCAACTGTCCCCATTAACCTCAACCCCAAACTTTGGATTCTACATTCTACGTTCTACGTCATTTTCATCTAACACAGCCCTATCTATCCATCTATCTCTAAGGCTATTATAAAAGTAATATACCAACATCACCATGTCCAGTTTAAAATTAAAAAAAAAAACAAAAGAAAAAAAAAACTTGAATACTAAACACTGAAACTGAAAACCACCCCTAGTCCTAGTGCTATGTTTGTATTTGACCAAACAGTTTTCACTCTCTGTTATCGTCGGTCTTGGTTAATATTGTTGTTTGCTTTGCTCGTATATCCTGTAGAGTGTAGAGAAAACCCTTTTTAGCATGTTGGCCACCAACCAACTAGCAACCCTACACACAACTACCGTTATACATCAATCATGGCAGTCTCTCCATTGTCACCCTATCTACAAATGCTTAGACTCATTATTTTTAGAGAGTTTAGAGAGCAAACTCTAGAAACCTCCCCCTTTGGTTGGTGCGTCTTGCTTTTAATTTTGTATTCAAGCCGACTAGAGAAGTAGCACTCGGGGCTGTTGTGACACACACATATGTATACTGTGTGTAAGGATATACTTACAGGTCATGTGTGTAGAGGATACACCGGGCAATTAGGGTCTAATGATATCAGAGAAGGGTGGCATGAATCTTTGTCATGACTCCCTCTCAACTACTAGAATAGCTGACCGGTGGGGTGAGAATGGCGAAGTGCTTAGATGGAGGATAGAGGATGCCTGCAGGCAGATATACATATACATATATATATATTTTTTTTTTTTTTCAACCATCGACTGCGATGCCACTTCTTGTTGAGCACGGATCCAATGTTGGGGTGAGTTAGAGTTGAAGTTGGAAATAATGACGGCGGCGACGAGCGATGGTGGTGGCAGCATCGCTGTTAGATGGGGGTGCTAGCGGAATTGTAGTGAAAGTGGTTGAGGCAAATCTACCCTTTGTGTGATAAGGGATTTTAGAACGCTTGGTTTGGTCAGTTTGGATTGTAATCTAACGCAACTAGCTCTGGGTTCATAAATCTAACAGAAGACAGCCAAGGGTCGATAGTATAGATATATTCGTACCATTTTCCCCATCGAGATAATTACATGAAAAAGGATTATTTTTTATTTTTATTTTTTATTTTTTTCCCAGTCAGTGGTCATTAAAAGCTGCTACCTGACTACGAATATTCATGCGTGTATTGGTTCGCAGATAAGCAAAGTGTACAAACTTAAAAATAACATGAGAAGCATCCATGTCTCCATGTCACATCCTCCACATTTCAATGCTTCCAACCTTCAAAGTTGCCCAGTTTTCGCGGCGTATGTGCAACTTTATCTCATTGTGACACGTACTTCAGCCATTATAGGTTTTTATAACTTGTACACATCGATACGCATTAAATTTTAACATCATTTCAATAGCGCACGCACACTTTGGCCCCTACTCTTTACTCTCTTCTTCCCGTTGCTGGTTGTTCAACACCATGGAGTAGGGCTCCCCCGAGTATGGCACTCCACTTGAATGTCCCGTCCCGTTCTGAACAATAGCACAACGAAAGTAGTCATTCTTGGCGATGTACTCGTAAATGGTGTGGGTGGAATGGTGGTGGTGGTTAAGGGTAGTAATACTTTAGTAGTGAAAGAATCGACCTTCGCGCTTTCTTGGGTAAATTTGAAATTTTCATTTATGCGCGCGGCAAAGAAAAAAAAAAACTGTGCGTTCTCTTGCGTCGAAAGAATAGCTAAGAAGCTGAAGTTACACCATCAGCATGGGTTTGGCGATGATGGTGGAAGGGGTGTCATAAATGTACATAGAATCCTTTTTTTAATGGCATCCGCGGATGTACGAGGGCGTATTAGTGCGTGTTCTTAGAATACACACTTTCAGTGGCATTCGGGATGGTAGTAGTAGTAGTAATAACGGCGGTGGTGGTCGTGGTGGTTGGTTATACTCGTATCTCTAAGGACATTCTGAATCGTTTATGATGCTGTGCTCGCATTGGCACTGTGTGTAGCGAATGGCCCCATCTGGCCTAGCTACAAAACTACCATAAAAATCCCATTCAAAGTATATGTTAGAATTTATATGCGCGGTGACATACACACAGGAAAGGTATACAACCTCCGAAGTTGGGGAGGGGGGGACTCGTGGCGAGCACATACAGAGTACAAATGTAAGAAGTTGCAAGCAAGCAAGCAATATGAATAGATATGCGTGTTTCTTTTTTAAATTGATATAGATAGGCCTGAGGATAAACATTACTTTCTCTAGATTGCAAAGGAGAGTTCGAAGGGTATGATTGAGGGCAGAAGTGACAGTGTCTGCAATTAACTACTATTCATGTAGCACAGTCATCGAGAAGGACAGTAAAGCATGTGTAGAGCTAAGTGGTAACAAAAATTGTGGTATGAATTTGAAACCAATACAGCTTGACTAACGCACGTAGTTGCCTTTAATGTCATGGTTTTAGTAGCACACAGAAAGCAGTCAATTTTTCATACAATGATACATTCATGAAGAGCTACCCCCCGATTGAAAGAGTATATCATAGTGCTTCACTGTACAATTACTTTCAGTCTTTTCATTAGCCGAGAACTTTTTCGAAACTCAGAGATGTCCTCAAGGCGTTTAGCATAGCAAATAATAAGTAGCTGAGGTGAAAAAATACTTAAAATCCTTTAAGGCGCTTTTCCCGTGAAGAGATTAGAAGATCGACAATTCAAAAATCGGCTCCATCGATATCTGTCATCTGACTAAAGACAGGACAATATCAGGGAAATTGTTTTTTTTCCCCTGTGTTCGCAGGACGAGGAGATATTTCCTCAAATAAACAGGTGAAAACATTGCTCATGGAGTGTGTTTCACAAAAAAGTACAGCTTAGGCCTTGTAAGTTTTCAGCGCGATACAAAGAAAAATCGAGATACACTCGAAGTATGTAGAGTAATAAATGAGAACAATTCTGGCTTCCGGTGATTATTACTATTTTTACGGCAACGTCGGAAACATTTTCACTGTGACCGATAGATGTACAGAACCATCATAAGCTACATTCCCCTGCTTTGTCAATTTAGGAGTGGTTCTGGAGAATTGGCTGCTAGTTGCCTGTTTTCTCACGGTTTTTTTAAATTATAGGGGTCTATATGGACAAGTTACAGACCTTAGTGTTACTAAGGGAGGACATCCGATAAGTACTTGAGAATTGGTAACCATTATCAATAAAATTCATAGGAAATACTGTGGAGGAAACCCAAATATTCATCAACTCTAAGAGCAGTCATAGGCAAGCGTTAAATTTGTATGAATTCAACAAGAGGCTTAGGAAGGCACAGATACCGGCAGATTAATAGAGTAACCTTTAAGTTTTGTCTTAAACGAATCATGGCATCCGGTTGCAGTGAAGCCATATGCTTAACCATGAGATGTCCAAACTTCAGTGAAGTGAAGCTACGAAAACTTTTGATTTTCACATTTCAACGGGAACACCGTACAATGCGGCAACCTGTATCCTCGACAAAGACCTTTATAATGCAAAAATGCATTTAAGGCGTCATGCTCGTTTAGAAGAAAGCCCAGACACAGGTTGAGACTCATCTTCAGTAGACTGCTTATGGGTAGCACGTCCTTCAGGTAGTACTGCCTTTAACGCTCGTGTCCCTTCTAGGTTTTCCAATCTAGACAGGGACACATTCGGATTGCAGAAGCTTACATTCTCTACGGGACAAATCTTTCATCTCGGTTGAAGAGACCCAATCAATATTTTTTTTTTTTTTTTTATAAAGCACAAGTGGGTGTTGAATATATTTATAATGCTTCAGCATGTATTAAGTTTTTTGAAAAATTGGACAGAAAGAGGGGAAAGTTATGGTTATATCCCTCCATAATTGTTGCTTGCTCCTGTTTTTTAGCGAACTTTAGATCTAACTTGATTTATGTCTGTCTGACTGACTGATTGTCTTTTGGGCGTGGTTAGGATTCTAATACCAAATCTTCCGGTTTGGAAACCAATTCGCTACAACTTTTTCTTTTCTAATCTTGTGGGTGACGCATTAAATTTTAATGCATGCCAAGCCAAGATTCGAAGACAACCACACTCAACTTTTACCCTTTCGTAGCAAGTCGGTGGCCCAAATAGTGAAGGCCACCGTATACGGTACAAGCGGCACATCTAGTAAATCCCCCGTTCAGATCGTGGAATGCGCATAGTGCTTAGCAGTCATCATTGCTAGAGGTAGAAAATTAATCCGCTCACTTATCACTACGTCAAAATACTTGACCATAGTCTCATACCGAAGGTTAACACCATTCAGGCGTATTATGAGAACCCGACGGACTGCTTTAATGGACTATGAAGCAACATGATCACAGTCTTCCCCGCGATAGACTTATATCAACGCTTTCTCCCCATTTAGCTACAATTGGCAGCACTCTCTCTACTATTTTTTCAACTTCATCACGAGACTGATCTTACAAAAAAATAAGCAAATTATCTGCGTAGGCGCGGCATTTGCATTTGGTCTGACAACTACCTCAGGAGCGGATCTCCCTTAAGGTTTCACAAAAATCGAACACAAATGTTGAGTTCACGAAAGGTTCAGACGTCCAGAATACTGATGGCAGCACACAAGGATTAATTTGATTTAGCGCATTATGTTTCGGTGCCCGCCTTGTCCCCTTGTGTACATTGAAGTGAGAAAATCGCTTTAAGAATACATAACTATACCACCTTGATCCCGGAATAACCGTGTGGCGCTCCCATTGTTCCGATTTGAGTTCTGTTTTTTTTTTGTTAAGTTGGTACATCTGTTGTTGATTTTCCTTCTAAATCTTAGCATCACAGCTTGACGTTTGCAAAAGTTACGTAGCCAAGAGTACATTTTTCTCTGTGTGTGTTGGCGATTTTTTTACAATTTTAGAAATGAATTTAAATTTGTTACAACAAACTTGTATTAAACTTTGCGCAAAACACAGATTTAATGGTGCGCGAACGTTGGAAATGTTGAAAAAGTTTTTCGGCAACGATTCTCTAAAGAAAACGGCCGTTTACCAGTGGCACGAGCGGTTCAAAAGTGGCCGTGAGTCAATCGAAGATGATGAACGCAGTGGCAGACCATCGACATCGAAAACCGACGAAAACATTCATCTTCATCGTTTGCGTGAAGCAATTCGCCGAAAGAGACCAGAATTGTGGGCAGAAAACACGTGGGTTTTGCATCATCATAACGCACTGTCGCACATAGCCAATCATTGTTCGTAATCTTCTTTCTATTCAATCGAGTTGAAAAACCACTACGGGGAACGCAGCCGTAAGTCTGGTCATTTCAATTAATGCGTCACTGTTGCACAGTCGCTTGCATGTTAGTTTACAACAATCTAGTTCTTCTACAAGGGGATCTTCTATTGACTTGACCCTACGTAAAGCCACTTATGCTTGGCTAGTAGCGAAAAGTTTTGGGCCTAAATAGATAACGGTATTTTCGATAGTACTTTCTTGCATTTTATGTACTGTGCAAACCTAGCATAATATAATTGGCAACATTCTTCGTTCAGTAGTGCCGTGGCTATATTTTTTTCAGAAATTACAGATTTGGACTAGGTAATGTGGACACCATCTTTGCCGAAGACTATACGGACGTATGGTATATCATTTTCGTACATTTTTGCTGTTCGAAAGCTGGGAAACATGATTTCTGTAAAGTGCCCAATGGTACTATTCATCAGACAGCTTAATTGTACGTAAAGAAAAACAAAGTTCCGATTCCTTCTCCTAGACAGGTTACAAGCCAATGCTAATGACGCCCATCTCACCAAATTACACAAGTCATGGTACAAAGCCAGCCAAGGTGCACCATTCGAATTATGGCAGATTTTAAAACGAGCTATCAGAATTGAATACACAATTTTGCGACCATGCTATTCACCATTTAGAAGATCCCTCACTGAGAGTCAATCATGAGTCCAGGAGCCATAAGAAAGCAAGTAAATTAATCCGCTATCTTGGAGCTGTTGCCATATTAAAATTTGTGCTATGTCACTTACTTTATCGTTTTCTACTCTTCAAGCCCTTTCGTTTGATACCCATATTGAAAGGGTTGATCCGCTATCTTATGGCGGCAGGCATTTTGAAAATATTACAATATTGAGTATTGCGTGTTGAATTGTCACCGGAACTAAAAGTGTATGCAAAATTTCAGCTCGATCGGGTGTCATGTATTATGGTAGTAGAGTATAACTCATTTTGCATGTGGTCTGGCTTTCTAAAATTTATGCTCCAGGTACAGTCACTCTTCGTCTTATGTATGCAACTTCCTATTTGTTGTATTAAGCCTTTTTCAGCTTCATACGCCTTTCTTTAAGTCAAGTAGAGAGAAAGGATTTGGTTAATTTATTTGTTGTCCTCCTATTTAATATATTTTCAAAGGTCCCTTCAAATGGCATGCTCAAATCCTTAAGGAAATTTTGTGTTAATGAGCACCCGGCTCAAAATATCTTAGCAGTCGCAGTGACTACCCCTTTTATATCAAAATCAAATAAAATATAAAAAACGGAGAAAAATCGTCGGGTAATTTTGTTGGTATTAACTTTGGGGGATAAAGTCCCTTACTAATTTGATTTTGAAGTTACATATTTAGTCAACAGAGCAGCCTTGAGAATAGAGAACAGTTTGTAGGCAACATGTGTTCCAGATCTTTTCGCTTCTTTCTTTGCCGTACACGCTTGTGAATTACTAGATTTAGTGCATCTGTGTCATTAGTTTAGCACGTCAAATAGCTCGTCAACGCTGTTGACGGAAAAACATTCTCCTTTATGCCTCTTTATTATGCAAAGCGCATGTCCTTTTCAAAATCCTGTTGAAGGAGGAGTAACTAAAAGACACGCTTTATATTTTCCAACAATCAGCCAATGCATTGCTTTAACGAAGAATGCTATCAAAAGCTTCTTCTTGGACATAAGAAGGTCATATTTCAGTTATCAAGGATGCATAATACTCGTATTGTAATTTGGGGTATTTTCTTCGTCGGGTCTTTCAACCGGGACGATGTAGACCAACAATTCCGTCCAATCGACCTGGGTGAAGTCAAGATAGCCATATCTAAGCTTAAGTCCAATAAAGCTGCTGTTGTTAAATATGGTCGGACGAAAGTATGCCCAATGAATGGAACCTTGGCAACGTTTGTCCGATCCTGAAGAAAGGTTACCCCCTGAACTGTGCCAACAACAAAGATCAGTTTTCTTAACAACGCCTTCATGATCTTATCTATTTTATTAAGTGAATTCCTGAGGCCGTTCGTCAATGACCTGATAGGTCCATATCAGTGTGGCTTCAGGCCAGAAAAGTCCACCATCGACCAAATATCCACACTTCGGCAGATCTTAGAGAAAACCAATGAGCTTTAGATCGATGCATACCACCAATTCATCGGTTTCAAGGCTGCGTATGACAGCATCTATAGAGACGAGCTATACAAAGCAATGTCTGGTGTTAGCATCCCTTACAATCTCGTCTGTCTGTGTAAGATGACAGTGGAGAATGCATTCTGCTCGGCAAAGATCTCACCGAGACCGTTGATGTAAAAAAAGGATTTAGACAAGGCAATTCAATTTCATACTTGAACAAAAAGTGCAAAATTCAAGTGCAAACACAAGAGGCACAATCTTTCAAAAGTCCGTCCGCTAGCTTATTACCTAAGGCCAAGGTCCAACCCGCACAGTAGCGCCACCTAAAGAAAGTATTTTCAAGCCGATTTTAATCGGCTTTACGTTGAATACTTCACTTTACCTGAGAGCGGAATGTTAGTTGCTACTGGCATTCCACCCGCGATTCTGACAGCAAAAGAATTCTTCAAAAATTTAAGGAGACTCGAGACCAGAAAGATTAGCATTCTCTTGGAATTCCACTCATTTTTACTGCCATCCATGATATTTACTGTGTTTGAGTCAATGCTGACTCTTCGAAACATTAGGACATTAAGAAGACAAGAACTGTGTGACTACATATGAATCAGGCGATTACTAGGGCCATAAGACGATGATTATCTATTTTCGCAGCTGGTGTTTTGTAGTCTCCGATAAAGTTGTCCTCCTTCTCTGTGGGGATGAAGTTGCATTTTAGCTAAAGGTATGCGGACGAAATTGTTTCACCGAAAATGTTCTATTTAAGACGCTGCCATAATTGCTTGGCTGCCTATAGTATAAACTGTTAAGGTTTCGCACATTTTAATTTTTCCATTTTTCTTTTGCTGTGGCCATCAGCAGTTAGCCCATCCATATCCCGGGCTGATTGGTTCCGCACAACTTTCAATGTCAGTTCCTCTAAAGAATATAGTGCGTAGCACACTATCTGGGTTTAATCGCTGCCGCTGCTTTGTTTCAAACTCTTCTAAACTTCGTGAACCTGACTAGATATTTAAGAAATCCTCCACCAAATGGTCCGTATTGGGCTTCATTTGAAACTAATGTATGCACTGAAGTGCACACAGTTGTGCTTACAAAGTTTCGTTATCAGTTATATTAGCATAGTCTAAGTCGGGATATTCTAGAACAACCTTGCGGATTTTATTTACTGACGACTCCCCTACTGCTTTTCAGCTTCGGTTTTTGAACGGCTTTGGTGTTGTTAAACTGCAGAATAACAAGTGTTAAAAGTTGATGTTCGGGTGATTTTTCCTTGTTAGAGTAACTGCTCAGTCTCCCTCAATTCTTAGTTACAGCCAAATCATTTCATTATCAGCTGCGTTTTAATCATTGTAATTGGGAAAACTCTATAGTAACTGGCAGACAGTTTATATGGCACAATATTTCATTTTTGTTAAAAATGTTTTGTTATCAAACGTTTAAAATCCAACCCACTCCTCTTTGTCCAATTTGAACATAACAAACTAGTTTTATCCAGGATGAAAAAGTAAAGACTTTCTGACCCTTGTAACCCTTCTTACCCTTCTAACCCTTCACTTAGGGCTATATCATGTCATATCAAAAGAGAATCTTTATTTATTCAACTCCCTGGGACGTAACGATTCCATCCAATTACACACAGGGGATGACAGTTCTTAAAAGTAGAAATGCCATCCAATTCCAAAAGATCGTTAATTGTGACAAATGCATATGACATTGTCTAACAACCCCATAAATGACTTCCAATTCTCGTTTACAACAAGACCACCATACCCCTCTTCCAACCGTCCGTTGGCAACTCAAGCGCACAATGGATTATTGAAAATTGCACGGCCGATAGGCAACTCTCAGCCGACAATAGCAAAAAAATAAAAATAATAAAAAAGGACGAGCTAAAACCTTTCGAACGAATGTCACGTCACATACGATAGGACTTACAGTTCAAGAGCTAAGACCAGGATAACAAGAATTCCTTTTCAAATTCGCCACCCTGTATTAGAAGGGATGTACTATATGTACGAGTATTCGTAACAAGCTCGTCTTTGCCAACAGCGAACAAAGTCTTCTTTTGCAAATCATTTCACTTTTAATATGCCAACGCAAGGGTAGAGGAAGAGCAAAAAGAGAAGATGGCAAAAAAAAAAAAAGAAAAGAGTCCTCAAAGAACCAAATAAAAACTTAGCTCAAGCACGCACAAAAGGCAGCACGGGCCCAATAGGGGGACAGGCACACAATACATCCCCCCAACTTCGGCTAACTATTAAGTATGCGATGAAATAAAAAATAAGAAAATCTTAAACATTCATTTGCTTTGTCCGTAATATCCTGCTAAGCATCCTTTTCATCTTTTCTTATTTCACTGCTTCACCCCTGGACTTGGCGTTTACGAGAGTAGATTCGCCTTCATAGGAGAGCAACACAAAACAAAAAAAAAAAAGAAAATTTTAGGAATCTCAAGCGGAAGAAAAGAATTTCCACAACACAATGTGCCGGAGCAGAACGAGACCGAGAACGAGAATGAGGTAAAAACAAGACAAAGGAAAAAAAATAAAAAAAAAAATAAAAAAGTGAGGAGTTCCTTAAGTGGGTGAGTCAGTGAAAGCGGGAAATCCCCCTCGATCCACTGTCACTGCTGCTACCTAACCAATGTCAATGTTGTACGTGCAGATTCGTTGTGTCTACTCGTACCCTACTCGTCGTCATCGTCATCATCGTCACCATCGTCACCATCGTCATCATCGTCATCATCACCGTCTCCGCCAACGTAATCGTCATCTTTGTCATAGTCATAATCATAGTCACGGTCCCCTCTAAGAAGTCCAACATAACATATATTATAGTACTCCAACGTTGCAGTTGTGTGCCCTTCTCCGTATGGGTCATAGTCATAGTCACAGATTAGGGGAGACGTGCTCCAACAATCCTTGCATCTCTGGTGGCGATATGTTGATGACGATGACGACAACAGCAATCAACTACCACCCAGTCAGGCAGGCTGGCAGCTAACAACTTTGATGAGGTCTCGTATTTACGTATCCACGTATCCACGTACACTTGTCGGAATATCCTACCCGACTGCATCCTGTTCACCAAACAACCATCAGCATGGAAGCACTTGGAACATATCCGCCGCCGGTATACGTATGTTTTCGTTCATCTATGTGTGTTTAACGTAACTGGGGACATATTCACGACATACATTCGTACAACATTCACCACTTGATTCATCAACAGACAACACTTTCGCCTTGTGCTTTTTCTACCACCCGAGACACACACATACAGTTGCCTTTCCATAATCCGCCCCTAGTACTGTGCTTAGTGCATTAGAGAGTCAAGTGCAGCAACCAGCTATGGGGTTGTATGTAGGTATCATGGCTAGGAGATGAGTATGAAGTAGAGCCAGAATCAGGGCCACCCTCAATGCTTGCGCTTAACACCGGCAATGAAAGTGAAATTGTGCTGCTATTGTGCACTACTAATAGACTGATGGGGGCGCTGATGGAGTAGGAGTCTTAACGGGTTGCTTTGACGATTTAGCATAGAAGGGATGCAATTTTTTCTTCGCTTTCTACGTCGTTGTTATCATCATCATCATCATCATCATCATAGTCATCGTCTGTAAAGGTGTCTAGGTGAAGGAGATTTCCAAGTCGAGCTGAGGTGAGGCATGACGACTGCATATCACGAGGGGGTTACTGCTTTTAATGGAAACACTTTCCATGTGACTACTTTCAAAAGGCGACCGTGGTTAAGATCACCTCGATGAAAAGTGTAAGCTGGGCATTCAGCTCAGACACTCTAGTTATAGAATAGCTTTGCTAGTGTATGGGTAAGTGGTGTTTCAGTGTTTCAGTGTTTCTACCTTATATGTATGACAGCCTAAGGGATGATGGACTCTGCACTCTGATGCATAACTTTAATTAGAGAGCAGAACGGATGAAGTTCACAACTATGGAATGGGGTTCTTATGAGTTTTTGAAAGACTTGGCTGTTTGGGGAATGAGTTTAGAGAAGGGATGAATGGTAAAGAGTGTACAAAATGAAAGGAAAAAAAAGTAAAGTGCTTGCAAGTAATTAGAAAAGAAGCAGCTTCACGAAGTTAACACAAATGTTTCGGAAACGGAATTGCATGGTTTAAGCGAGGTGCCGAATTCAAGGGGGAACAGATCTAAAAAATGTTTTCTTCTACTTTCACAGACAGAGAGTTTGGTTGCGTTTATTTTTAAAGCTTTAACAACATCTACGAGCTGCTATTGAGAAAGAATTTGACAAACTAGTGGTGCAACCATGAAGACAACAAATTCGTCCCTAAAGTACAGAGGAATTGAATATTCTGTAACTTTTCTTGGGCCGAAAGTCCACAAACTATAAATGGGCAAAGTTGCACCATTTCGTACAACTGTTAACAGCTACCTACGCGTAGAAAAATTGTGGAGTAAAGCTTTGACCTTTGGATAGCGTATACTTGGTCCTGCATTCGTTAACTGCGAAACCCATTATCAACGGCGTATGCGAGTAATTGAATGGACTTTTGAAAGATTGCGCCTATTGTGCTTGCGTGTAAGTTTTGAACCATTCTTTCAAGTATGATGTTAAAAAAAATCGCATGACAATCGCATGCATCGACTTTTTTGACATCAAAGGTCTCGATAAGATCTTTAACGACCTTGATGGAGCAGCTCGCATTCTCAATCGTCATCCTGCATAGATGGACGAAGTTGGGAGGGATGCCGAAACTAGACGTTGCTCTGTATAGCTCATATATATAGCTTCTGTTATACGCGGCCTAGGTTTCTCCTAGATCTGCCGTAGTGTGAATATTTAGTCGATGCTCACAGTATTAGCTTGTGGACATCCGCAACCCTATCTTGGTTACGAGTTGATGTTGACTCCGAGGACTATTTTAATATCATGGCTGGATTTTGCTAGTGGGGTCTTGTTTAAGAATTCGTAGAAGCTATCTTTGGTGTCATCATCTTTCTTCTCTGTGGAGGCGTGCGCGCAAATAAGGCTAATGTCAGTAAATCAAGTCTTGACATGGATTTTAATGAGGAGCTCGTTTACATTCCGGAAACTAACGACATTCCAAGTGCATACGAGGCTTGATTTTACTTCACCGTTTATTCTATCTGGGGGGCTTCATCCGTTGTCCCGTTTATAATCTGCTGGTTAGCACTCGCGGTTATAAGTTTGACAAGCTGAGTCTCGATGGACATCGACCGGTACTTGGGGATAAAATAAGCACAATTGTTGTTCAGAAACAGTTGCAACATTGGGTATCGTCATGTTGACAAGTCTCACCTCCTACCCTATTTCTACAGCATCCAATCATCGTTGCGTTCTCTTGAGGTTGAGCTTGAGGTTGTGTAAATGACTCATGCGCGTTCAACTAAAACACAGAACCAGATGTTGGCTGGTTTTCCTTCGCTTTAGAATGTCGGCAGTTCAAACTAATATTTCCTGATGTCTCTGAGAGGTCAGCGGCATTCATGTTGTGCCTTAGTAGAAAACATTTTAGGATACTTGCTGTGACCCTAAATCACACAACATCTTTAGATTCTTTCTGTAGGAATGATGATGAAACCGCACCTTTGCTGTCCAGTCAACCCTGCCGGCACTGTGTAGATTCTTGACGCTGAAGTAATGGTTTCTAGTACTGCAGGCACTTCAACGTTTGGGCGTTTAATTATATTTCTTCAAGAAACCGAGAAATCGTAGTAATAGGAGCATTCATGGAATAGTTCTTTGTCTGAGAGCTCTGTTTCGACAGAAAAAAGAAACCAAGAAAACCCGTAAGCAATCCCATCAAAACTTTTGATGTCAAAAAAGAGTAAAAGACCAGTTCAGGACTTCTTTAAGATCAGTCAAGTCATAAATACTGGTACACAACTGAACTCACTCATTACGAATGCAACACTGGGCGCATCCATTTCATTGTGACATAAAAAGTTTTTGACATCGAGAATGGTATTGTTGTAGTTGGCCTATTTAAATGCTACATGGAAAAAGGCGATATCTCTAGGACGTTGAAATCACTGCAAATTTGTGTATCGTGCTGTAAAGTTGTTTGAGGATGCTGGTGGAGTACGATACCGTCAAAGATCCGGTGGTCCGCGCACTGTGAGAACTCCGAAAACCGCTGCAAAAACAGAAAATCTTGTCGCGGGAAATGCAAATTTCGCAAAAATTCATGTCTCGCATTACATGGATCAAAGAAGATTTAGGACTTAGCGCATAGAAGCGACACACTGAACACCTGCTCACGGCCGCATTAAAGGAAAAAGGCAAGCGAAGATCGAAAGCGTTACTCAGCCGGTACGCAAAGAACGCTCACAGACAAATTCTGCCTACTGACGAGAAAATCTTCACCGTAGAAGAATTGTTCAATAAGCAGAACGATCGCGTGTATGCTCGGTCATCCAGAGAAGCATCGCAACTCATCCCGAGGGTTCAAAGAGGCCACCACCCCGCGTCTGTAATGGTATGGTGGGGAGTGTGCTACGATGGCGTTACCAAGCTCCATTTTTGCGAGAAAGGAGTGAAAACATCGGGCAAAGTATATCTATCGACCGTATCTATGGGTTCCAATTGTGAAGTCTCTCAACCAATCAATTCCAACAACAAGCCATGGACTTTCCAGCAAGACTCTTCTCCAGCTCACAAAGCAAAAATGACTCAACTGTGGCTCAAAAACAACGTTCCGGACTTCATATCAACGGATGATTGGCCTCAGACCTCAACCCGTTGGATTACAAGTTTTGGTCCGTATTAGAGAGCATGGCTTGCTCTACTCGACACTCAAATATTGAGTCGTTGAAGCGAGCCCTTGTCCGTGCAGTGGACAATTTCCCCATGCATGAAGTGCGTCTCGCAATCGATGAGTGGCCACATCGTCTTAAGTCGTGCTGGAAGGGAAACGGAAGTCATTTCGAATAAGTTGTTCTAAGATTTGCAGCCATTGAATAACCCAATTAAAAAAAATAAATTGTTAAATATTAATTCGTTTTCATTTAGCGCTGATTTTTGAATAGAGTTCAATGGACTAGGTATAAACTTTGATATCGCTGCGCTGAACTCAGTTATCTAGGGCTTATTTACATAATTTGGCCGATACTCCAGCGACTTTACTTCGAATGTTTGCCTCCATCCGGTTTTAATATTTTGGTTTGTTGAAATAGGCCAGAGACTTTAGCCCAATTTTGCTTCTTTGCAAAATCATTGTGGCAAAAGATGGCCGTCGCTAAAAATCTAAAATAGAGCGAAGTCATTTCGACAAATACGCCAGAAAGTAGTTTGGGAAATTCGCGATTTTTGAATACGGCGCAGTATCAATCGATAGCAACCTAGATTTACCGACTCTCCTGCAGCCAGAATATTCTCCGTCTTCACTATTTTGCAGTCGCACATGTCAAAACATGGTTTGCGTGAGGTCCGCGATCTGTCATTTTCACATTTATAGGATCATCAAATTTACGGACCGCATTTGCCATCCCTGTTTCAGTCAGATATGTCAAACCGAACTGTCAGTCGAGACTGTACATGTACGAGTACGTTTAGTTTAAGGTTTGTCATTTGATCACTGAAAGTGCTACAATTGTGAAAACTTACTACAAAAATAGTGATTCTGAGTTAGATACGTTTTGCACATTACGAGCAAATTATGGGCGACATTCTTGTCTACCTGGGCGTACTGTAAACAGAGCTATCAAAACGAAATTCAAAGAGATTGACTCAGTTTCCGATATCTTAAGGCTTATCCATCATCGAAATGCACGCACTACAGAAAATATGGCTGCCAGTGTCAGTGAAAGTGTTGGAATAGACACAAATCCATCAATTTAAGGCACTTTATGGCGTATTTCGCATTTGGATTTGCTTTTGCATCCTTGAAAAGTTTAACGGAGTGCATTGGCCATACTACATATGCCGATTGGGTTCTTCAAAAAGAGCGTTTTGATGTTAAATTTTCACATTTTCTCAGCGATGAGGCTTATTTTTCACTTAGTGGATACATTAACAAACAAAATTCTCTGATATGGGGAAATGAGAATCCGCATGAAACTATCGAAAGACTATTGTATCTACAAAAAGCCACTATATGGCGTTCAATTTGGTCTGGTTGTATTTTTTTCTATGAAAAAAGGGAAAGTGTAATCGTTGCAATCAATTATTATCACTATAACCAAATGATAACCGATGTATATTGTCCCCAAATCGAAGACACGGATGTGTGAGACATATGGATTCAACAGGGCGGCGCCACATCCTACACAACATGGCCCGTTTTGGCTTCACTGCGAGAAAATTTTCCTAGACGAGTTATTTTGCATTTTGGTGATTTCAACTGGGCACCAATATCGTGTGTTATGCATAAAATCCGCCAACTCCTGATGAGTAAGCTTTTTAAAATCGGTCCTGCAAGAACTCCTGTGGAGAACATTTGATGGATGTTGTATTCCATTCAATATGGCAAGATTCAAAAAATAAATTGAAATTAAAATTTGTTCGAAATCCAAATGACGAGTGTGTTTTGTTCATACTTTCAGAACAAAAATATGGATGATCCTGTATATGTTCTCATTGACTCAAAAGTGAGCCTAGTCACTGAATACTGGGCTGCTCAAAAGCCCAAGAGCCCAATCCACGAAGATATGGTATCGTGCCTTTACTTTCCACACCAGCTGATTCTTATTCCACATAGTGGAGGGACCAACGCCAAGCTATCGTATCGATAAAGCAGTGGTAATTTCGCATCATTCCCCGTATTTCGTTGAGGCTTTGTTGGCCTTGGGTCGTGTCGCGTGTCGAGTTTAAGTGATATGAAATTTATTCGCAAAACGACGAAAAGTCAATTATGAGGACCGAAAAATTCAAAATGACAGCTCGGTTTGAAGGGTATCCTGTCAGTCTTTTACTAATTCAAATCACTAGCTTTACCGTTCATGGGTTCTATTTTGAGTCCGCTTTTCTCCAAGTTTGTGTTATTTTATTATTCTCTGCTCACTGTTTATTGTCATGCAATATATTGCCTTTGTTTTTTTTTTTTGTCTTTATTAACCCTTTCCTCGTTATACGAACTTATGCGTAACGAGTTTCCCATTTTTACTGCATCGCTGCTGCTTCGCTTATGGGGTTGGCTAATGTCGCAGACCGCAGAACGCGTCTACATAATGCTCGGTCCTGGATCGCTTCAGTGGTTAGCCCCAGGCGTTGTTGCGCATTTGCCATCTGAAAAATCCAGGAATTCTTTTTCCGACCTCGTTTTCTTACAGTTGGAGTGACCGTAGTTGATACTAGATTTTCCGCAGATCTTCTTTGAACGTGGCAATACCAGCTCATTCAATTCGCCTCAAGCTGTTAGGTTACCGAATTCTTTATACGAGTATGTAGACTTCCTCTTATACGCGTAGATCTAATGCAATCGCGTCTAGTGACTCCACTAGACATCCTTAACATTTTCATTTCCGCTGTCGTCATTTTGTTTTTAAACGCTTCGTACATTGTCCAGCACTGTGAACCGTATATAAGAGCTGGTCTAACAACCGTGGTGTAGAGTTCCCCCCTTAATTTAAGTGGAAATTTTCGGTCGCAAAAGATTCCCGAATTTTCTCGCCATTTCATCCATCCCACAATCACTCTGTGGTTTACGTCGTCGTCACATTTCGCTTCCATGTTAACGATTGATCCTAAGTACTTAAAGATAGTGCTTTTCGGAAGAACTATTCCGTCTTACAATATATCAACAATTCTATCCGCCAATCGTGAGGATATTTGTTCCAACTCCTGGTACAGATTTTCCGCTTCTGCCGCTCGAGTTCGAGCCAGGACTTTCTGTGCGATCTTTTTAAGACGCTCGTATTCAAGAGCCAGTCGAGCTTTTTCGATATCGTCGCTCCGATCGCATTTTGTCCACGCTTGGAATGCACTCTTCTTGTCGGCCACAGCTCGTTTGGTTTCATCATTCCACCACCATGTTTCTTTGCCGACGTGATGGTATTTCGATATAGTCCCCAGATGGGACTTTGCGAGTGTTATGCATTCCTCGTGCATGCTGTTCCACATTTCTTGCGGGCTAAGTGAGTCTGCTATACCATTTATATTTTGAAGTACTTCTTTAGCCAGTGCGATAAATCTTGCGCTTCGTTCCTTCAAAAGATTATACCACCAGATTTTTGGCTCTCCAAACGATGCCCGTGTTTTCGGTGGTTCCGCTGTGAAAAATTCTGTAATGAGCAGACGGTGTTGGCTTACTAGCGATTCTCCAAGTATTACTTTACAGTCCTTAACACGGTTTCTCATCGACATTTTGCAGAGGTGATAATCTATTTGCGTTTCGTGGCCTCCGGTGCTATAGGTGATAAGATGTCGTTGATGTTTAATAAACATTGTATTTAAGATGGTTATGCCGTAAGCTTTACACGCTACAAGGATGTCTTCGCCAGCTGAATTTCTGGTTCCAAAGCCTTTACCGCCGTGGCAGTCCTCATAATCAACATTTGTTTCTCCGACGTGGCCATTTAAATCTCCGCCTACGAAGAGCATCTCATCGATAGGTATATTTCTTAGCAAATTACCGAACTCTGACCAAAATTTATCTTTTTCCGATTCCGCGCTAATAATGTTCCACGTTTCATTGTGTATGACGAGTTTAAAACTCATCAAGCGGTCGCTTATTTTCAAAATACCAACGATATTGCTAAGAAGATCCGCTGCAACAACAATAGCAACACCGTTTCGTCCATTGACCGTTCTATGGTAGTACATCTTAAATGCCTTAGACTTCGTTTCCTGAACGCACAGGATTTGTAGAGTTCTGCGACGCATAATCGCTTCCAATTCCAAACTTTTTGAGGTCATCGATCCGAGGTTTCAACTTGCAAACCGAAGTTTAGGAAAATATTTTGGAAACTTCATTTTGCCCGCCCTCGGAATCCGTCGGGCTCTGACACAAGCACTTCTGCTTGCTCTGGGATCACCCGAGTGCGTTGCAAGCGTGGTGCACAGCGGGGTAGTGCTATTAACTGCGATCATTTCCATGAAGTGTATCTTGAGTTTGCGTGGTTTGACACTTGTATGCTCATTTTAAATTGATTGACTGTTCTTTTACCCCACCGGTAGTCTCCAGACGTGGAAGTCCACTGATTGCATACAAACTTGTGGGGAAGTCTTAAAGGTGTTAAAATGTCGACAAGCTGGAACGCACTGCGGCACTATCCTTTATCCGATTTCGCACGGATATGCAATATATTGAGCATTTGGTTTAATAGCTCAATTTTGGTACCCAATTTTTCTAGAAACCAAAATTTGTTGGTCACACTTTATAAACCTGACCGAATTCAAAAAAAGTCAATTTTCAGAATAAGGTGGTTACTCTAATCGGGGTGGATTACTTTTCGCAGTTGTCTCATCATTGGGTACACAATCTGGCCACAATACTTTTCAGAATCAAATTAATGAAAGATACTTCTAACACCTTTACGTATACGGTAAACCCATTCTGTGAACATCTGATATAAATAAGACAAGCCGATAACATTTGCTTTATTCGAATTCAAATTAGTAAACCGAAGTTAGATAGCCATCTATCGGAATAAAGGGACAATGTTGTGCGGTTAAGTTTATTCTTAAACTTGAAACCTTATCTAGTTTTCGAACCAGTTAAGTAAGTCCACCACTTCAAAGCTTTAAGTTGGTCTTCGACTTTTTGAATTTCACTTTTTATATTATGGTTTGTGTATAGACAAAGGAAACTTTTCTCGCACATCTCATGCATGAACCTTAAAACTTCCAATAATTATAGTAAGTTTGTGGTTGAGATATTGGATCAGTTCCTCCCAAGATTAAATTATTATTCTTATCCAAGCTCCATACCCGAGTTTTTTCAACACTGTACTAGATTTGTGTTTAAAAACTTTAGGTCCCCTGCACACTTTGTTAATCATGTTTTCGATAAATGCCTCTTTACTGTTATATTATTTGTGTGTTACATTTGAGTTCCTGGTAAAAGCTTGAATATTAAGCTGTGAGGATATTATTTGGTCTTAGACAATGCTTATAACTCACCACAGTTTCAAACTAAAATGACTAAAGTAACTAACCGAAGCAGTCAATTATTAAGAACAGTTATATAGAACGAAGAAGCAGAATAATGATGGTTGAACTGATGGAGATCTCTTAGGTAACGAAGCCACTGACTTCGTTTTTTATACAACGATCTCGAGTCTGGGAATCCATTTGTGAAATCAACAACAACTATCACGATATTTAGTGGGGGAAAAATGAAATGCCAAAGGGCATCGTCGCCGTCTGCATTTTTGGCAACAAAAATCTGAAAGCAGTTACATTACGAACGCTTTTAAACGAAGCCTGTTCCGATGCTATGTCACCTGGAATTAACCACCTAATAGGAAGTTTTAATATCGCTAACTAAAGCGAGTATTTAATATATTTTACGAGAAACATAATTTTGCCTAAACTAAATGCTCTGATGTCCCTTCAAATTTTATCAGAAAGCATCGTTGTAAGTAAGTAATGTCGACATGGAACTTTCATACTTAGCTGACGCTACAGTTCGAAGTGAACCTGGCCTTCAGTCCAGTTTGACCCGTCATTAGTTAACTGCCTGCAGTTGAGCACCCCAAGTCACTACATAAGGTGAGGTCTTCCTCTACTACTTTGTCCATCCGCGCTAGACTCGAGCGCTCTAGGGGCCGAAGCATTGGTATTTATCCGCTCTATATGTCCTAGCCATCTCATGACTGATGCGCAGTTTTTTGACTGGGTCAATATCGCTGCTGTACAGCCCGTATAGTTTGTCGTTGAATCTCCTCATTCATAGCCCGTCAACTATCATTTTTCAAAGGATTTACCGAATCAATGTTGTATGCCCGGAAGGTTCGGATCTAAAGAATACTGGAGGCATGTCTAAGATCATATTAAAGCTTTGAACATCGGAGACTAATGGTTGGTACTTCTCGAAGCGAAGGAGAGTACTAAACTACGATCTTGATTGTTGCACTGCCGGCCCAATTTATGGTATAGGACAGTCTACAGTTTCAAATCAATATCTAAGCATGCCCCCGAGCTTCCGGTTAATCCTCTCAATACTGAAGTTGGTCTCCTTACGAGAAGAAGGAAGGTGACTGTTTGGAATCATCATCTGTTTAAAGGAAAGATACTATTTGTAAGTATCTGGGATAACAAGTTTCTATGGACTAAACATGTTACGTCGAAAGCCCATAAGGTGCTGTCGGACCTCTGACAGTGCGATGGAGCTGTTAGCAACACGTGGGCTCGTCACTAAAAACGATCCTTTAGATCAATTATATTCTATGCATCGGTTGTCTTGTCTGCCGTGTTTTCCCCAAACCCCAAAGAACGGTCTAAATTGGCTGCATGGGGGCTCTCTAGCATATCTGGCTCCACTTTAGATGCATTGATATCCTTTTCATGGGCTTCACTTTCAAAGCCATTTTCTGTTTAAAAAGAAGTAGTGTTTGGTTCAACAGGTTCGGGGGCTATAATGATTTTGTGCGCCGACTATTTTATGATTCTGATTCTGGTCTGACAACAGTACCTCCTCCTACTAAGGACTGATTTCGGCCAGAATCTGAGGCAGAAAAGGAATTTATTTGGATCTTCATGCATGGATCCAAACCCAAATCTTTATGATTTTCTGCTTTTATCATTTGCCTCTCCTGTAATTGAGATCTTGAGTTTCCAAAAGTCTACCTAATACCCTAATCATCACAGGTTTGCTCAATAGAGGAGAGTTGTGAATTAGAGTGAAGGCTTTGTCGTTTTGAAAGTCAGATTTTATATTGTTTTTAGTCCTATTTGCATTTACGATGTTAAGAGGAATGGATATAATACTAAACCCTACATTGCTCTTCTCGAAAAGTGCGAATCCAATACCTGAAGTGAAAAGACTATAAAGATAAAATGGATATTAATGGCTTCAGTACTCAACTAAATTGGCAACGCAATAAAACAAGGCCCCGTCAAAGGTTGTATGAATCAGAACCATCTTGGTGTAAGCAACTATTTGAATGCAGCTGGTTAAAGATAGTGCTTCGTACAGAGTTGTATCGATTGAGTCTCAGATCCACCCCGGACTTAATCGTCATGTAAGCACTCTTTAAATTCACTTAAACCCTTCTCCTTTGTTCTTATAAATGACCTTTTACCCCTTCTGACACGTTCACACACTCCAGAAACTAAAACCTATTCAATCACTTCGTATCGTCACCTTTTTATTTCTAAAATGGAGCATTCCACCCAAGTGAAGCAACTTAACTTCATAACACTTCACCAACTAAAAGGACACACATTAAATCTTCTGAAGGAGTTTCAATTAATATGACACTACTAGTACTTCTCGTCTATGTTGGACTACCCTTTTTAGTTAAAAAACCACTGAACTCTGTCCTTCACTCACTTATTAAAATAAACTTCATTTACCGCAAGGACACAATACTCGTACAATGGCACTTCAACACAATAAAGAACGTAGTAAAAACTTTGATTCTCAAAGTATCTCAATCAAATGAATATGCTAACCTACCAACAAGAGCAATATTAACCGCACGGATAGCGACATTAACTCTCTTTATGTCCACTTTACACAACCACCACCACCGCCGCATGAAATTACTTTTTCATCCCTCTCGTCCCAC
This sequence comes from Volucella inflata, assembly GCA_928272305.1. Taxonomy (NCBI): domain Eukaryota; kingdom Metazoa; phylum Arthropoda; class Insecta; order Diptera; family Syrphidae; genus Volucella; species Volucella inflata. The sequence continues at coordinate 106,296,692 of OV743719.1, forward strand.
TCTAAAAAAAAAGTCCTGCGTTCGCGCGTACACAATCGACGAGCAGTTAGCCTGTCTTATCTTTATAGACGGCTAACTGCTGCCGGAACTCTCAATCCCTTATCGTCAGAACAATATGGGCGACACTTCAAGTGCCACTTTTTTCATCTTTTTTTCTAGTTCAATCCCCATTCTCATATTATGTACAACCCACTTTCAACTTTACACCCAACTACTTACAATAAATTGTGCCTATTCAACAACAAGTCCAAATGAAATGAAAGGATGGGTGTTGACTGGGATAGAAGGTCGATAGGACTTATTTTCTCGTTTACGCCGTTTAATTATCACAAATTTACGCTGTCGAAGCTTTAAGTGAAGCCAGCGCACATACTCGTAAAATGTGTCCTCGATTCGACTCAACTCACATCATCTCAGATGGATGGATGACTGGGTACCCATATGCCAAAGACGTGTCCTCGTCACATGTCGTGAATCCATGGAGCACTTTAATTTTAATTAAATTAAAGCAAACAGAGCATGCCACAACTATAATAAGAAAAATGTGGGGAGACAACACCAACAAAAAAAAACAAAAAAACAAACGCAAGGACGAGTCCCGAAAGCCCCAGAAAGTAGGTGTGCTTACAACTTATGTCGACCTGTATGCTCTGCTCATGACATCATCACATACCATACATTAACCGAAGTTGACCTTGCATCCTTCGGGAGGCGAGATGTAAATACATATGATACATCTATAAATGAGTGTATACTGTGGGTGCTGTGATCCAAAAAAAAAAAAAAACAAACTTTGCGGGCGCACGGGAATGAATATTCCTGGAAATGAATGAATATCCGAAGATGGCGACTAGGATAGACTAAGGACGATGACTTTCTATCCTGTAATGCCATGCCGACTCCCATTATGTTTATGTTCTCAGTTATGTCCTGTACCAGTTCCTCCGAATGAGGAACAAGCAAATTCTCGTAAACAAATCGATCCTTGCTCCATGCTGAGTGACAGCAGGGTTGCGGCAACCATATCCTTCTCCACCTTATGAACACACAAAACATAACCGCAAAGCTTTCTAATTCTCCTCTCATTTCTGTCATCCATTGGAACTAAGTGGAGATCTCAAAGCCAGAAGAACTGCGCGAAAATACTCGTCCTTGTATCCTGCGTAGCATCATCACTCACATACACGACGAGAGTTCCAGAAAAAAAGCTTTTCCTTCTCTATGGTTACATCACAAGAAGGTAGTGGTGTACATCTGGCTTATCAAAAAAAACTTTCGCTCCGCTCTTCTCACGGTTTGTTCGTTTGCGAGGACCATCAAGGTACCGTAGTCCGTTCCAATCAGTTCTCATTCGGTACTTGAAGCCTTCGCAAGCAACAGCAAGTAGACTCACAATCGTTGCTTAGCTTGTCAAATCGCGCTTTTCTCTGACTATACACAGTAGAGGCACACAGAAATTCTGTCATTAAGGAATAGATAGTCCTGTCAAAGGATAATTACTTCCGTCACAAACGTTCAAACAAAAACAAGACGTAAAAGTTCATCAAAACCGTTTTGTCTGAGGTTTTTCCATATCCGGTTGATTAATTTGTTTTTTAGTTTTTTTTTTTTTTGTTAAACGCTGCATCCTTTATCCTGTATCGGCTTGTCCCATTGCGGCGGACTGGGAGATTGTGTTTTATTATTTCGGCACAAATATACAAAGAATCCTTGGAGTTTCGCGTTTTCGAACTTTGTTTTTTGTTTTATACATTTTTGCATAAGATACTCGTAGTTTATGTATTTCGGTTCGTTTAGTGAAAGGATCCTTTGTTGTGAATTTTCTCTAGAGTAGGTCAAGACGAGTTAGGAGTTGTCTTTGTTTTCTTGTTTTTTTGTTTTTGTTATTGTTGCAAGGCCTGCCCTTTGAATTGTGCACTGTTCCGGAGAAACCGGGCAACGTAATCATGCGTACGCATTTGTGTGCTTTCGATTTGACGAACGCTTGAATGTGTTCTTAATTCCTATTCATCCTCGAAAAGAGGTCCTGTAAAATCAAAAAGAAAAGTAAGAATGATCATAAAATTTTCGTAAATAAATAAATAAAAGGATACAAGTGCATATTTTACTGTTTGCCAAATAACGAGAAAAGGATAATAAATTTGATTATTGTGGATTACGAGTACATCGGACAAGAGGATATCACATTCATGCAGTTCAGTTGAGGTAATTATTTGAAATTAAAATTGAGAATCCTTTCATCATTAAATGTGTATTGTTTCATGTTGAATGGAATTAAATTAGGGAGACCTTTTGATGGGTGGGAAGGGAATCTCAAATTGTGTTGTTGTCGAGTATTGTTGAATGTCCTTTTTTTTGGAATGAGTTAACAACTTATCAAGAATTTAAGGACGGGTGAGATATGTTTTAGAGTACGTTGAGTACGTCGGTCGTAACTCCTTTACAATCGAATCAGAGCATGACGAGCAACCAGCCGTTATTAAGGATGGATTTGGTAGAGAATTATGTTAATCTCAGTAGATGACTTGGAAGTGGATGGGAGAGATTGCAAATTGGGCATTCACAGGACTTTGATTAATTAAGGGAAGTTTTCGCTTAATTTTCTGTCTGACGTTGAGAATGGATAAGTGGTGTGGCGTAGGGTTGTGATGTAAGTAGTGTTGTTAGTGGTTTTAATATACAATGACAAATTGGTCGCTGGTTTGCAGGGTGAAGCCTTTCTTGGCTACATTTTGACGGTAAGAAACAGTGGCATCTGTTGATTTTGAATATTAGTCATACTGGTAACTGGTAGATATTTGACGATTCCTTTTACAGCTGTTGAATGATGTATGTTTTCGTTCTAAAATAAGAGGTCGGTCCGGTAAGGTAGATCACTTGAAGCAGGTCCTAAGAGACAATTATATTTGCTGTCTGCTTATACAGCTGTTTAGTGAGTGCTTCCTACGGATTTTATCTAAAAAAAAAAAAGAAATTGAGAATAGATTGTACTTAAGTTTTTATGATTCCTCCTATGCCGTTCGAAACGTTGGGTCCATCTATTCATCTTAGATGTATACCAAGTAAGACCCATACTTAAAAATAACACATCTTCAGGAGTCCGAATAAGCCGAGAGCCAAACAATTGTGACCTTCTTTCATTAGAAGTAACAGAATGCGCAAAGGGCCGGTTAGAAGTGAAACATGGTTTAAGGCAGGTATCAGATTGAAGTATCTAAACTATTGAATCCATTTACTATACGTCGTTCATAGACAACCGAATGAATAAAAAAAAAACTTTAAAAAGGTGTCCATGTAAAGCATTCTTATTTAAAATTAAATTCATACGGAAGGGGGACAGATCCAATATTTTTATGAGATGAGCATAAGGGTAAAATTGAGCAGGAAGGGTGAAATTTAGATGGAACGGGTTAATCTAAATCTCAAAATTGTCTCTTAAATATTTTACGCAAAATAAACGGAGGGTGAATGCACCATTTGCGGTATATTTTAGCAAAAATCTTGAACCGATTGAAGGCTCTATCTGTGTCTGTAAAGGGTGTTTTTTAAGTCAGCAATAACTTTGATTTTGAACAAAATACATAGAATTTTATTAAAAAGCCATTTACTGGTCTTCAATCGAGATAATACATTCTGCAATTAGCTTTTAAATACATCTTCGGACATAGGGTAATTTCGGGAGAGATGCCGCGTCGGGATAGATGCCGCACCTAACCCAACTCATACATCTAGTCATTAGCGGAAAAAATTTTATTTTGCTTTTAGTGCGTTAGGTATTCAAACGAAAACGTACGAAAAAAAAATATTTACATACAACATATAGCGGGAATTTTTTTCCCTTAGGCTATGTATTTTTTGCCATTAATAAGTGTTAAAAGAAGTGAATGGAAGCATCTGTTCCTCACTACAGGGACCTCGACACAATCAGAAGTAAGAAATCAGTGGGGACCGATGATATTCCGAACATCGTGCTTCGACATCTTCCTCTAGAAGCGGTGGACATTTATACCACCCTGTTTAATAATGCAATAATGCACATTATCCAGCGCATTGGAAAACGGCGGTGGTTCAACCTTTCCCCAAAAAGGGAAAGGATATATCCAATCCGGCGAATATCCGGTCGATAAGTCTCCTTCCGAATATCAGTAAGGTGTTCGAAAAAGTAATCAATAGAGCTCTGACTAGGTGGGTTGAGGACAAACATATAGTTCCGGATAATCAATTCGGTTTTAAGGCAGGACATGCTATCTCACATGCCGCGTTTAAACTGGTGTCCGATATCCAATGGAATAAAGGAAAAAAACAGTGCACTGGTGCCTGCCTAGTTGACTTGGAGAAAGCTTTCGACACTGTATGGTTAAAAGGTCTTTTCTACAAGCTGGCTAGTCTGGGGATCAGTAAGCCACTCTTGTACATTCGTTATAATATGCTAACCAACAGACAGTTCATTGTAAAAAATGGTGATGTGACTTCTGTTGGAATATTTCAAATTAAAAATGGTCTTCAGCAAGGCGCGGTCAATTCGCCGATCCTATTCAACATTTATACAAGCGACTTGATAGGTTCACTTCCCCATACCATTGCGTACGCAGACGACTCGATAGCGTACAGAACAGGTTCAAAAATCGAGGTCATTAATAGTCTCTTACAGCGTGACTTGGATAAGATAAGACGATTTTGCGATGACTGGAAGTTGAAAATCAACTTTCAGAAGTCGGAAACCATTCTCTTTAGGACGCCGTTGTCTGCAGCCTCTAGGGATACCAGAAAAAATTGGCGAAAGTTCTCGATCATTGGACAACACGGACAGCCTCTTGCCTGTCAAAATGTAGTCAGATACCTTGGGATCTGGCTAGATCAGTTTCTGTATTTTAACAAAAATGTAGATGCTGCCCTGGCAGAGCTAAAGGCGCTTTTGCCCACACAAAGAGACTGTTTTATAGCAGCCAACTCGATGCGAGGGTAAAGATAATCTGCTACATGGCCCTTATCAGGCCCATGCTGGTATTTTGGTGTCCCGTGTGGTTCAATGTACGAGCAAGCTTAATGGAAAAGATTCAGGTGTTTGATAGGGCTTGTCTTCGCTTGTACAGAACACCAGAGTCGGAGTACAAAAAATTGTATCCTAATGAGGTCCTTTACAACCGGGCGAACCTAATACGAGTGGACAACTTCGTAATTAAGCTGACTCGAAGGCACATTGCAAGAGCAATGGCCTCGACGAATAACCTGATATCTGGGGCTTACTTCCCCAATCACCTTTATCATGAGAGTGTGCGCTCTAACGGCTTCGTTCCACCGGAAGCATTCCTCTACCTTGATCAGATAGGGTTGATCCAGGATAGATCAGCGGTCCCGTTAATCTTCCATGTCGCTCGGACAGCTGGGGACAGGCGACTCAACTACAACAGAGACGTCGCACACGGCAGGGTGGATCGTCTCAGGTTCAGTAGGGCGGTGGGGAATCGCGATAAGAGGGATGTCGTTCGGCAGCACCAGCATTTCTGGTGGTTGAATGATGGGGAAGATGTTTCGTCGTCGTTTCCGTCAATTACGGACCAGCCTCACTAATGAGGCAGAGCTGACCAATCTATTTGCTTTGTAAATAGCGATGGCCAGCTTACATAGGTTTAGGTTAGCATTTAAGTAATATATATATATATTAGTATATACGAAGGTATATACTAATGTATGTATATAATTGTGTATAATGTCTATGTGTGTGTATGTACGTATTGTATGTAGGTTAGGTAGATTAAGGTTTATTTTAAGTTAGATATTAAGTTTTTATAAGAATAAAAAAATATGTCCATACGCTAAGTTTTTTATCAAAAAAATTTTTTTCTTAGCCTTAAGTTTAGAAAATAAGAAATCCTAAATAAAATGTAAATAAAGTCGAAAGACATAGATCTAAGAATTTAGAGTAGCTTAGAGTGCCTGTGTGGGGCCAGTAAGTTAGTATAAGATTGTTTAGTAATTGTAAGCTAGCATTTAAGCATTTTTTGTTAGTATGTAAGAATTCATGATTAAGAAAATAAAATGCATTTAAAACTAAACTAAAACTAACTCCTCACTACAGGGATAGATGCCGCACTTTTTTTTTTGAGAAGATGCCGCATGCTGAGACGATGCATGGGAGATAGCAGCGTCCTTTGGTAAAGGAGCTTTAGGATTCAGGGCCTCAGGAATTTATCCAGACCACTTCTTGAGCATATCAGACTCGACTGCAGTTGAAGTTCACCAATCAACAGCTCTTTCTTCAGAAACGATGACTTTATATCCTGAATCGGACTTGGAACCTGCAGTGCAAACCACCAGTAATACCTCGAACTTGGAAAAGGTTATTCCAAGGACTAGCAATACATCGCACACCTATTATCACTCTGAAATTGAAAAGTACACCTCATCATGTTTCAAGCCTATGCTAACAAAACTCGTTCAAAAAATGTTACCACTACCAAAAATTGCAGCGCTGATTTTTTCAAGACGAAGGCAGAAAACAGAGGTCATCCTGTTCAATTGAAAAAACGAACAACACCAAGTCTCCCAACCAGAAACGAAGGCTTCAAAGAGGAAGATTGAGCCGGCTGAGGATCCTAATGTTTGTGCCGAATATTTGGAAAAATATTTTTAGACCTAAAAAACGGGAGGATTAGATCCAATGCGCAAAATGTAGCAAATGGCTACATGAAAACTGCACACGCTACAAAAAACCAGAATCTCCCTCTGTACAGATTTCAGTCATGTCTGAAGCGCGAAAAAACATAGTGGACATTCAAATTAAATTAAAGTAACATGCGGCATCTCTCCCTCACATGTTGGGAGAGATGGCACACCTAACATATTTTATTTTTCTATTAATAGTTATGAAAAAAGTTTTATTTCCTTATGTAATTTATTTATTATGGTAGAAAATAAATCCATCCTTAAGTTTTTTTGAAAATTAAAGTTTGTCTTACTTTTATAAAAAAAATTACATCGATTTTTAAAAAAGCGCGGCATCTCTCCCGCAATTACCCTACTTATGCTAACTACGGTTGCATCAGATATATCGTATTCGAGAGACAAAGTGTGTCCATATGTCCTTAATAACACGAATAATTTTGGCCTGCAATCCGTCGATTGTTTATAGGTCCATTACGCGAAATTATGCATTCAGCGAATGTTTCGTAGCAACTTCCTGTAGAAACTAGATCTCTTTTACATCCATGCTATTCAATCGGGGGACGAAAAGTCATTAATCGTAGATCTATAGTGGATACCCTTGGCTGTAACACTCTGATTAACTTAAAATGGTCCGACCCCACCAAACTGCTTTGTTTTTATTTCGCCATGTAATGTAATGCCAATGATTTCACTTTCGCTTATTGACATACCCATAGAGCCAAAAATTAGCCTAATCGCTTAGCACAATTTTTCGATAATTCAGCGGATCCACTTCCAGTTACTTTTAGGGCCATTGACCAAAATTTCGATGCTAACGATGGTCACTTGGCTTCAATATTTGCAAGAGCTAAGATCCAGCTCTCAAACTAAGATTTTTGCATAAAATTTTCCATCAAATCGACGAACAAAGATTAAACCGTTGTGAATGACTTCGAATCGATAAATATGGATCTTCTTTAAAACCCTCCTGAACGGATACAGTATTCTCTTCAGAGCGCACTTTTTTTTGCGTCTCGGTGCCACTGCGTCTTCCAAACAAAGTCTTTTGCGAAAACGTTCAAAAATATGGCGAAAAGCGGTGGCAGATGGCCGAATAGGTCGGGTGTAATATGCTGCTAATCCTCTATAAGTTTGGCGCACAGAACCATAATTTTGGAACGAAATTCTTAAAATTTGGTAACGTTATTGAAGAGTGTATGTCATTACGATAAAATTGTAAGAAGTACTAAATAAAAATGATACTCGTAGTTTGAAATCTGACAACAGGTTGGGTAGATATAAATGTCTGAAATTAGTACTAGGTTAAAAAACACCCTTTACCATCTGAACCAGCAGCTAATTTGCGAGTGTTAAGATCCTTAAGTTCTCTTGCCACTACACGAGTGCGAAAGCGAAATGTTCTCATTGAAGATTCGACGCACTCAATTGTATGTAGCACAATATGGAAAAGCTGAGCTGGCCACCCCGTTTTGCAGCAAAGTTATGACAGTTGGAATTTTATTATAATTATAATGGATGGAGGGCGATGCCTCAGTTTGATTGGAGGTTTTGGAGTAATCAGCAGGACTAGAGATAACTGTATTGTTTCCTACTTCCTCTCTTCAGCTCTAACCATACAAGATGTAACTTAAAGCCTGCAATATGCTAACATTCCTCTAATGGATATCGCTATTATGTTTCTCGATTTGAGAAAAAGCATCCGATAGAGTTTCTAGATTTTTATATAGATGTCGCTAGGTTCTCCAAATAGACCTATTACATATATTGCGCATATAAGAGTTACACTCGGAGTATATGACGTAAAGGCGTCAGTTGTCTGGTAGGATACGCACACACAAAAATACGTCTTTGCTGGTTATACCAGACAACGAAGAGCAGGCTGTCTTGGCTACTTGGGGCCCTTCCCTAGCACGCATGCTGTCTTTTGACTCTTGTACTATGCCATCTGCCGCAATGACGCCAGAACTTCTGATCCAGAAAAAATACGAAATCGACTTATCCTGTGGTCAGGATAGAATTTAAACCAGTAACGAATGCAGTTAGGTATAAAGTATAATATGATACGGCGATGGTATCTTTTGGGGGAAGACAAACTTAGTTTTTACTCCTCGTTGGTGACTCCTATTGTTAGGAACTGGAGAATGGGTTGAAGAATTTACATCCCTGCTTTTCTTGTATATGCCAAGCAAGGTTTTTTTTATTGAAACAACACATCAACGAATGCGGAAATAATGCAAAGACTAAGGCTCTGTTTTTATTCATCAAGAGAACTGCGAAGAAGATATCGTTTATGGAGTTGGCGATGAATGACCTCAGTTGCACGAAAACTCGGCCGCATATCTGCCGCTTAAACGTTAAGTCTTTTTAAACAAGATAGTATTTCGTTCGGCCATCAAAAATGCAACGCATATTCCTTCCTTCCGACAGTGCCACGAGCAGAAAATATCATTGTTTGTTATTAGAAACAGGAGATGTGATAGAATTAAGTCTACTGAGTCGTACGACATGATGAAAGCATGGGATACCTTACGATGAACTTACGTTGCCTTTATACTCGTAATGAGGGTGTTCTTGTCAGAAATGTTTCCCTGTGCATACGAGCTCACAACTTTACATACAGGATGATCATAAGATGAAGCCAAGAGTTGGATCTAGGGGTTCCTCGATCGCATTCATAGCGCCGTTCGCATTCTATACCCAAAAAGTATTTATTTACATGTACGAGAATGATATCCATTTCTGAGTAATTACAATAGATTCTCATGTCATAGGTCGGCAGGACACAGCCCATAGATACATACGAGTTTCCGCTTTGTAATATAAAATTCTCAGAGCTAAAACTATACTTTTATATAAGGCACATTGATTATTTGGTATCAAGTGGAAGGCGGTGAAATTTACATTTAGTTAAAAATTCATTTTGTGGGAAAGGAAACCTTCTTATATAAAAGTATTTACCAGAATTATTTCATGATCATATCAATTTGATGATTTCCATGTCTGTAAATTATTCACATCTATATTTATTCTTCGAAAATCCCTTTAAAAGAAAGTCTTAGCCTTCTACTTGATCTCTGTAAAGAAAAGATTCGCAGAAAGGTTTCATATAAATCTTTGAGGATATACATACATACACATGTATAAGCGTTAAGTCAATCAACGCTTTTTAATTAAATTTTGGCAAATATATTTATTTTCCTACGAATTGAAACTCTTTTAAGAAAATCCTTCCAGGAAAAGTTAAAAAAAAATTAAAAATAGAACAACAATTCGGTACATCTTCTGATTGAAATGGGATCTTTTTAATCACGTCTTCCTGTGAATACCAAGCACAGGGCTTCCAAGAGCTTCATTAAAATCTGTTTGTAAGAAAGCGAAAAACCCTTCTTAGCTCCGATTTCAGGCGAATTCTAGGTAGGAAACGAAACAAAAAAAAAAAAATCGTACCATTCTCATGAAATCCAATCCAATCGGGCATATAACTAACAACGCTGTACGAGTACTCTCTTGAGACATCTATTGCTGTCAACGGAAAATCCGCGTAATGAAAGCACTTTAAGCCAGCTCCCTGAATCCACAACTATTCGTATGCCAGTACGCTTCCCTGAATCCTTTCGCATCGTGTGGCATTGTTAGGAAATAATTTCCAACGAAACACAATCCCACTGTAAAATCGTTTCCCCTTTTCTTGGGGGTGGGTACGAGTGTAAGGACAAGCATTCCAGCATTGCAATCCATAACCAATCATTTATGCTCCTTACCAAGCCACAACCGAGAGCATACGCTCGATTGCAGAAGACTCCAACTAAAGGCCAAAAGAATAGTCTGAATGGTGGATAGTGGTTCTTGCGTTGCAGGCTGTTGGGTTCTGGATGCAGGCTACACTGAGTGCTCAACTTCGTTGCTGGGTGACTCTGACAGTTTTTTATTTTTTGCTAAAACACACAGAGGTAGAAACGCTCATGCAAGAGTCAGGTAAAGAGTCCTTTACCGTACTACTCCATTTATATATAATCACACAACAATAAGCCATCGTCATCATCATTGACGTCGTCATTCTTGCCGGAAGCAGCAGAGTCTTCGTCATTGTTGGCATCGTTCCTCAGGTGATATCAGTACACCAGAAGTGAGGAGCAGCTGTTATATGCTGCGGTAGCAGGGAGCCTAAAGGATAAAATGCATTTGTAGTGCAGGAAATGCTTCAATATGCCATTTGCCAAATCCCTGTAGGTAAAATACGCCACGCGAACAGTTGAAGCGATTCATGGCCCCGTCCCGAAATGAATATTAGGGAAAATGCTTTTAATCTGCACGTCTCAAGGCATGGTGTGCTTCTGTACAATTCCGCGCTTGCAAAGAATCCATTGACAACTCCATTAAGGATAGTTGTTGGTTTCCCGCGGCACTTGCAAGATGGATTTAAGTATCGTTGCTCTACGAGTTGGCTGTGGAAAGGGGGTAAAATGTCAGGGCTGCTACCTATACCTATATCTGCTTTTTATTGTAGTATTTACTTATTTTTAAGAGCAAATAGCTACCTTTTGTTGTGTGCTTATTGTAATTTAAGAGGAAATAATATTGAAAAGAGATCAGAGGAGTCCTTTGTCCTTTTTATGTAATTAAAAATATTTCTGGTGGACGAACGAATCCTACGTGTAATTACCATATTCTGATTTCCTGTTTCCACTGTTGAAGTTATAAAACTCATACGTTATTCAAGGTAGCCTTAAAGCATGTTTGCTGGTGGCATCCTGATAGGGTTCGTTATTGTTTCCGACTACACGCAACCTTGTAAATGTGGGTTGCCCTATTGTTGCCTTCCCTTAAGGAGGCCATGAATTAAAGATCTGTTTGCTTGATTGGCTAGGATGGATTACTGTAGACATCAGTTTCTAATATCGCACTGAAGGGCCTCATTCATCTGCCTTAAGCACTGTCCGGTGTGATGAAGATTGCATGACCGATATGTGGGAAATGCGAAGGGCCTTGCAGAACTTCACATACTTTTTTGTAGATTCCCGTATTCTTGGGGTACAGTTGATTATTTTGTCGAATTTACTCAAGAAATACCAATCTTAAGGCATGCGGTTTGATTTGTACTAGAAAAAAATACAATTTAAACGACCGCACCACATCCGGCATGAAATGTCCGACTTGTTTGGTATTAGGGTGTTGCCGACCGAACGCGTAGATTTTTCTAGTTTCCGCCCCTGAGGAGCAAAGTTTGTTAATGGTGCGTTTGGTCATTACGACTCTTGAGGAGCAAGGCAGAACAAATAAACTTCTAGTTGAAAAATTGTGCAATCTCGAGAAAGAAATACGTAAAACTCAATTCCAAGCATGAATACGAAACAAGTGCTTAAAATATTGACGTGGAACGCAAACGGCCTTATTAAAAAACTCGACGAACTGGAAGTGTTCTTTCAAAAAGCCAATATTTACATTTGCTTGATTTCTGAAACTCACTTGAGGAAAGGACCTCATGTGGAACTAAAGGGATACTGTGCTTATCATGCATACCACCCATCAAAAAATGCCAGAGGCGGATCCTCATTGTTCATTAAAGATTGTATTGAACACTCTATAAATATGAAGATTGAATGCGATGCAATGAAGTTAAGTTGGTTCGCGTAAAATATAACCACCTGCACTACAACATTGCATCCATTTATTGTCCCCCGCGGTGCAAGCTAGAAAATAATGACTTTAAATGTATCTTTGATTCACTCGGACCGAATTTTATAATTGGTGGTGACTTTAATTCGAAACATACCTTCTGGGGCTCAAGATATAATTCAACGAAAGGCAGACAACACTATGAAGCCGGAATGCAATGTAAAGTTGACTTTTTCTCGACAGGAAAACCAACATATTGGCCTACGGATATAACAAAGACCCCTGATCTTGTAGACTTCTTTGTCACAAAGGGAGCAGCCAAAATTTCTACAAACATCGAGGAAAGTTATGATCTCTCCTCAGATCACTCACCAGTCATTTTGACACTAAGCATACTATTAATTAAGAAAGAAGTGGCGCCTAGATTAACTAAGAACAAAACTAACAGGGACGGTTTTAGAAATTACTGCAATGAACATATTGTTCTAAACGTGTCGCTAAAAACACAAAACGAAATAGAAGACGAAGTCGACAGATTCATCAAAGTCCTGCAGAACAACACTCCAACTCCAAAAAGAAAAGAGAAAGCAAGTAATGAAATAAAATATCCGCCAGAAATAAAAGAACTGGCGAGAAAAAAGAGGAGAGGGCGCAAAAGATGGCAACAATCCCGTGCTCCCCAGCATAAAACATACTTAAACCACTTATGCAACAAGTTGAAGGACGCAACACGAGATTACAAAAATCGGAATATCTCTACATATCTCGAAGGTCTGACTGCCGAAAGAAGTTCAAATTACTCCCTCTGGAAAGCCATGAAGGGAATCAAAAAGCCTCAAATGCAATTTTCTCCCATAAGAAAAAATAATGGCGAATGGGCAAAAGGAGATAAAGAAAAGGCGGATCTATTTGCCGAGCACCTAGAAGAAACGTTTAAGCCTTTTGATGGACAGGCGTTAACAGGAGGTTCTAATTATATAATAACGGCACCGGACAATTTTCGAATAAAAACAGTATCCCTACGAGAACTTAACCAAGCAATTAAAAAATTGAAAAATAACAAAGCCCCTGATTATGATTTGATAACAGGTCAAATTCTCAAGGAGTTGCCAAAGAAAGCCCTGATCAAACTGCTCCAACTTATAAATGCCGCGCTAAGATTATTAAACGTTCCAAGCCAATGGAAAGTTGCCGAAGTTATAATGGTCCCGAAACCAGGCAAATCTCTAAATGAAAAAAAGTCCTACAGACCGATATCGCTTCTGCCGATAATATCTAAAATATTTGAAAAACTCCTATTGAAGCGCTTGCAACCGATCATTGAAGAAAGGCGTCTAATTCTTGATAATCAATTCGGTTTTAGAACTAAGCACTCCACAATTGACCAGGTCTTTAGAATTATGAATGAAATTGAGAAAGCCCTAGAGGGGAAAAAGATATGTTGTAGCGTGTTTCTTGACGTGTCTCAAGCCTTCGATAAGGTATGGCATGAAGGCTTAAATTTTAAGCTAAGTCAGGTTCTTCCGAGAGAGCTGCATACGATTCTGAAATCGTACGTGGAAAACAGAATTTTTCGTGTTAAACATGGCACCGAATACTCGGAATTTAAAGAGATCGCTGCTGGAGTTCCGCAAGGAAGCGTACTTGGTCCGGTATTGTTTTTACTCTATACTCGAGACATACCGGAAGAATCAGGTACCACAGTAGCCACGTTCGCGGACGACACGGCGATACTAGCTACAGATACTTCAGTCGAGTTAGCTACTGGAAAGCTACAAACGGCTTTGGATAAAATCTATGAATGGACAAAGATATGGCGAATTGTTCTCAACGAGACCAAATCTACTTATGTTAATTTTACTTACCGGAAAATAAACAACCTTCCCATTTTCATTAACTCGGTACAAATACCATATGCAAATGAAGCAAAGTATCTAGGAATGACACTAGATGTAAAACTGAAATGGAAGCCGCATGTTAAGAAGAAACGTGATGAACTTGAAAATAAATTCAGACAAATGTACTAGCTACTAGGAAGACATTCCAAGTTAAGCATACATAACAAACTGCTCATCTATAAGCAAGTGCTTAAACCCGTTTGGACGCACGGTAAACAACTTTGGGGTTGTACTAAACCAAGCAACCGAAATATTGTCCAAGGCTATCAAAACAAAGTTCTAAGACAAATCGTGAACGCCCCATGGTATATCAGAAACAGTGATATCCACAGAGACTTAGGAATAGTTACCGTCGAGGACGAAATAATTAACTTTGCTCGCAAACTCCATATTCGTCTTCATGGTCATTGTAATAATAAAATACTCCAAATTCTGGACGAGACATACTTAGTACGTCGATTACAAAGAATGAGACCATTCGATCTGGCGCGATAAGGACTATCCGCATATAATAGCGGCTAACAGGTGCTTTTGCTGGAAAGCTACCTGCCCCACGCGAACGTTATTTGAAACGGAAACTACTTGATAAGGTTACTTAGTAGTAGTCGATAAGAAGGGAGGCGTGTTTTTAGTGAGTAAGAATCTCACACTACTATGAGCAACGGGTTCATAGTGTCTATGAAGATTTTCACACCTACCCACCAAAAAAAAAAAAAAAATTACAGAAGTGACAATTTTTTGAGCGGGCTTTTGAGTAACCCTGTTCCTTAACGATTCCTGCATGACTATGAGGTTGTATTTTTATACCAGATATTAAAGCTGTACGATCTTGACTTTTCTGGTCAGATTTCTACAATTGTGTTAGCACAAATGAGACCATTTAAAACCTTAGGCCCGATACAACCGAAGCTGTTCTTACCGATCTTAGATTGAGTCCTTACTTTACTACCTTATATAAAGTTTACGAAGGTAGTAAAGTGTAATTTTAATAATTAAATTATTGAAAGTAATAGCAGAGAAAGGTAGAGATATAATACAAAATTGTTTCTTTTTTGTTCGATTATAGCGCAACATTGTGCTAGGAAACTGGGTTACGAATAAGTAAAAAGACACTATATAACGACACGGCAAGTGCAACCCTTAAAATCTTTTAGTCACGGTTAGCAAGTGCAAAAAATTTAAATAACTAGCCGATGACAATATCGCATATACCTATAAAGCCAGTGTGGGGTGGCACAAATGAAGCGAAAAGTCCGCCATATCTTGCGATAAAAAAATGCCGCATAACCTTAACGATTTGCTATATACGACAGTCGTTCATCCAGATTCAACATATGCATCGCAATGTTGTTGAAGTCGAACGTGACCTTTTAAGAAGTACGTGCATCAGGGAAAGTTACTACATCAAGAAATTAGCAAATTTGCCTGTCATCGGAAAAGTTGGTCCAAAAACCAATACAGTCTCCAGTTCTAGCTGAAAGAAGAGCCCGAAATAAAAATAATGGGCTTAGTCGAGCGTGGAATCAGCAGCAAACTCTTAGCCGGCTCGAAGGTCCCCGATTTTACCAAACCCCGCAAGTGGCGCAGTAGAAGAAGAAGAACGAGTTACATATTAAAAGCCGTTTTTATCTGACGGAATTAATGGATCATATGAGCAAGATTACGTATTGAATAGAGTGCCTTCATGATTCTGGTGGCGAATATTATACTCGTACTATTGTACCCGGAATTTCCCATTTAAACAAACCGCATTGGTAAATCTGTCATCTGAAGCTCAAATATTTGTTTTTGTGTCATTTGTCAGGAGTTTTTGCGTAATATCTGTGTCAACAAGTCAGTGGTTGGAGTATTATGCGAATTTCGCAATCTCAAATTTAGTTGAGTTTAGAGTTTGCCTGAGTTTTTGTGTTTCTAAGAAAATATCATGTGCGGAAGCGTTAAGGCCTACAGTTGCAGTAGTACAGTGGTACAAAGAGTTTAAAGCGGGCAGTACTCTGGTTGTTCATCCACTAGGATGACTGATGTAAACATCGAAAAAGTTAAGAAAATTGTCTTTGCAGAACATCGTCTGAGCATCAGGGAGATATCAGCCTATCTTTGTCTCTCGTTCGGATCGGTACAGAGGGTTATGAACGATGTTTTGGGCATGAGATGGGTTGAAGTGCGGATTGTGCCGAGAGTGCTGAATTTTTTGGAGAAACAGTATCGCATTGATGTCGCTTAGTATATGCTTTCTTTGGGGCAAACTGTTATTGATGGCAGCATTACTGGTGATGAGATATGTGTCTATGAAAATGACATCGAGACTTACCAACAATCATCGGAATGGCGCTTCTCAGACGAGTCAAAACCCAAAAAAACCACGACAGATTCGATCCAACATCAAGGCTTTGTTGACTGTTTTCTTTGATTGCCATAGTGTGGTCCACTCCGAATTTCCTTCGCCAGACAGTAAATAAGGAAAATTACTGGAGCATATAAAAGGGTTTGAGGAACAATGTTTGTCTCAAGAGGCCAAAATTTTGGAGAAATAATTTGCGGTTTCTTTACCACGACAACGCACCGCCTCACACATCTATTTGATCCAACAGTCGCGCAGAAGATTAACTAGTTCCGCAAGCGGTTGATGCGGTAAAAGAGAATTCATAAAGGTAGCTGAAGTCGATTCCAAAATCAGCATATGAAAACTGTTTTGCAGATTGGAGGAAGCGTTGAAATATGTGTATTGCTTGAAATGGAGATTACTTTGAAGGAAATAAAATTATTATCGATTAATAATAGAACCGTTTTCGTTCTGTCTACTTTTGATCAGAAGGTACCTAGTCAAGTCATAAATACTGGTACACAGAAAAATCAGCGCCAAATGAAACGAATTAATATTTTAAACAATTTATTTGGTTATTCAATGGCTAAAACTCTTAGAACGACTTATTCGAAATGACTTCCATTTGCCTTCCAGCACGACTTAAGACGATGTGGCCACTCATCGATTGCGAGATGCACTTCATGCATGGAGAAATTGTCCACTGCATGGACAAGGGCTCGCTTCAACGACTCAATATTTGAGTGTCGAGTAGAGCAAGCCATGCCCTCTAATACGAACCAAAACTTGTAATCCAACGGGTTGAGGTCTGGACTACCAGCTGGCCAATCATCCGTTTATATGAAGTCCGGAACATTGTTTTTGAGCCACAGTTGAGTTGTTTTTGCTTTGTGAGCTGGAGCAGAGTCTTGCTGGAAAGTCCATGACTTGTTGTTGAATATTGATTGGTTGAGAGATTTCACAATGGGTTTCAAGACGGTCGATTGATATACTTTGGCCGATGTTTTCACTCCTTTCTCGCAAAAATGGAGCTTGGTAACGCCATCGTAGCACACTCCCCACCATAACATTACATACGCGGGATGGTGGCCTCTTTGAACCCTTGGGATGAGTTGGGATGCTTCTCTGGATGACCGAGCATACATACGATTGTTCTGCTTTTTGAACAATTCTTCTGCGGTGAATATTTTCTCGTCAGTAAACAGAATTTGTCTGTGAGTTTTCTTTGCGTACCGGCTGAGTAACGCTTTCGATCTTCGCTTGCGTTTTTCCTTTAATGCGGCCGTGAGCAGGTGTCCAGTGTGTCGCTTGTATGCGCTAAGTCCTAAATCTTCTTTGATAATGCGAGACATGGATTTTTGCGAAATTTGCATTTCCCGCGACAAGATTTTCTGTTTTCGCAGCGGTTTTCGGTCGATTCGTTTCTTCACGGCTTTTATCGCTTCCGGAGTTCTCACAGCGCGCGGACGGCCGGATCTTTGACGGTCTCGTACTCCAACAGTATCCTCAAACAACTTCACAGCATGATACACAAAATTGCGAGTGATTTCAAGCGTTCGCAACGTCCTAAAGATATCGCCTTTTTCCATATTGTATTTAAGTAGGCCAACAACAACAATACGATTTTCGATGTCGCCCCATTCCATGATTGTAAGCAATTAATGTCAAAAACTTTTTACGTCACAATGAAGCATAAATATCAACTGTCAAATCGCAATCAATACGAAATGGATGCGCCCAGTGTTGCATTCGTAATGAGTGAGTTCAGTTGTGTACCAGTATTTATGACTTGACTAGGTACATGCGAAGTAACTAGCGGTTTGCCAAAAGGCTTATTCCTATGCATCCTGCTGTGGACAAAATATTTCCTCCGACAATTGAAATTTATTTGTTTGTTTTAAATTTCTGACTCGCTAGTAGCGATAGAGAAGCACTTTGACCTAAGAAGATCTTTTGTGCTGATTTGTTAGAATTAAGTTTAGGCTAGGTAATAGGGTTTCTACCTTCCGAATGAAGTTAGCAACTCTAATAGCAGGGGTATCCCTTAGTACAGTGATATCAAGTTGTTCACTGAAGAAAGTATTCCGTCTGATTACTTTGAGGGCTGGGCAGTCACATAAAATGTGTTCAGCAGATTCTTCATTTTCAATACGAATTCGGCACTCCGGACAGTCGACAAGTCCTTTTTTGCTGAGATGATATATTAAACTGTGATGTCCTATAGAGCACCCTACTAGGTTTTTGATATCATGCCGATTTAGATTCAAATATTTGCTCTATGACACGTTTGGTCTGTCTTATAACTGGAGTCTCCTCCTAGTACGAGATGCATTTTGAGTGGTTTCAGCGCTTAATTGCTAGATTTACTGCTGTTTTAGTGATGCAACAAAAGATTCTGATCCGTTGAAAGGGGTTTCTGAACCTTGTCTGGCCAGTTCGTCTACCTTTTTGTTTCCGCCAATGCCCTCATGCCCAGGAACCCACCATAGTTTGGTCTTGTTCCTTGAGCTTAGTTTTTAGAGGGTATTGAAGCAGTACATGACTGATTTGGAGTCAATAATGTGCGAGCTAAGAGCATTTATAGCTGCTTGACTGTCCGTGAATATGTAGATGGATGCTAACACCTATGATACCAGAGTTGTATATCAGATTGGCGTATTCTAGTATGAAGTGTATTTCAGCTTGGAATACAATAGAACTCAATCCCATAGCATTTATATGGTTCTCTGCGCCATAGTTATAGAGCACTGACATCATATTACAACCGACATAATTGTAATACCTTTTTCCACCGTATTCTTGACGTCTGTCACAACAGTTTGGTCTTGGTCTGTCCACTTTATGTAAAATTTTACACACATATCCTGGTTTGAGGCCCAAAATCAACTAGCATTGATATTGTACAGCCATGAGGCTCATTTCGCGCTCCATCCTTATGTCAATAAACAAAATTGTTGCATTTGGATCAAAGATAATCCATGTTATTCTGTTGGCTGATGGAGTCATCGACCGTATTTTCCCAAAGATTAAGCTAATATGAGTGTTGCGGTTAAGGCTATTCGGTATAGAGCCATGCTAGACGACTTTTTCTTCCCCGACTAGGTTCCATGAATGTGGCAGAGATGTGGTTCCAGCAGGAAAGAGCTACGTGCCATACAGCAAACGATACAATCAATTTAATAAAGGAAATATTTGATGAACGCATAATTTTGCATAATGGCCCCGTTAATAGGGCTCCGAGATCTTGTGATTAAATGCCACTTAAGTATTTTTTTTGGGATACGTAACGTACGCTGATAAACCAACAACAGTCGATGCATTGGAAACCAAAATTATTCGTGTTATTGAGAACATACGGCTACAAATGGTTGAAAAAGTGGTAGAAAACTCTGTCTTTCTGATGATCCAGAGACAGATCCAGCCGTAGTGGGTATATGCCCAAAGTTGTGTCATCACTTTGGTTGCCAAGCAATAATAAATTTTAAATGTAATCTATCACAAACTTAACACGTAATCTCAATACTACTTTTCAGAAACTTCTATCTTTTGCTTTTATCTTTTACTTGAAAACCAACTGATGGTTTCTACTCGTAGATGGAAGCTTTAGCTGCTGCTTGTGAAAATTGATTTTTCAGAATTGCTTAATCCATATATACTGCACTAGGTGGCTCTTAAATCGAATCTAACATCTTTTGGTTTCATCGATATCTATCGCAGCATACAGTAGAATATTATTGAGTAGCGATCGATCAGATTAGTGCTTGAGTTAAACGTGTCAGAAACTTTAGCTAGATGCAATCGGGAAACTTAAAGTCACTTGCGATTGCTGCCATTCAATATCATAGTCGGGCATTGATATGTATCTAAATTTTGTGATCTATGGCTTTATTTATCTACACAACATTCTGCACCAAAGTCACTTAACCTTTCTAATGGTGAACTTTATCTTCCGTTTCAATAATATTTGCACTTGGTCTGTGATATTTTCGGCTTGAATTTGAATACAAAGAATGCTGAGCTAGTCATGCATTCAAGTTGTTAAATAACCTTAAATTGATTATTCGCCAAGTACAATATACAACGTCAGAATTGCAAGCACTATCTTTTCTTCTATCCTGAAGGTAGAGAACTCCGTTCTGCCGTTCTTATAAATTTCACGCTGTTTTACTTTAACTTCCAGATAATAGAACAACAGTAAGTTCAATGACAGGATTGAGCATATTGATTATACTTAAATGGTTCATGACACTGCTCTTCTATCAGTTCATCTGTTAAATCTAAATATACAGAATGGGTAAAGGTAACATAGACCCTATTTTAGGATCAGGTATCCCATTGGATCAGGTAGTAGTAGTAGTTGATATGTTGTGCATCAGATGTTTAAAAAGCCTTTTGCTGCCTATTCTGGCATTCGAAAAATTTCAATAAAACCAAAGCATTAAACACGTCCTTAGAGGCAAAACGAATCCTTCAGTATTGGATAACAAAGGACATAAATATCGGTCGGCGAAAAGTTGCTCCTCATTATCGGGTTCCCTTTTTGTATTTGTTTCACTCAACTTTTTTCCCTTCTGCCATGTGCAGTACGAAGAAGTTATATCTGTGTTGAACAGGAATCGTGCTTTTCAGTTAGAAACTCTCTCAAGGACGATGACAGCCAGTGAAAGAGCAAACTGTGTAGGAAGTTGCACTGTTTTATACTTCTACTTGTTGTTGTCGCTTATAATTAAGTTGGGAATAAGTTGTAAAAGGACTTCAACACTGCAACTCCCTCAGTTTGTTAGCGTAAATATTTACGAGTATAGCTTGATGTGAGGGTCATCCTCTTGATGACCAACCATTGAGTATCCTGTCCGACACAACTATTCAACTTTATTAGTCAAAGTAATTACCCATGTAGAGCTCTGTGAATTCAAGATACCCGCACTTGGTAGTGTCAAACTCAAAGCTTCCCCAGAGGTGTTGTGTAAGTGACTTTGGTGTGCCACTTTCACAAAATGATTAATTTTTGGAAGAAGCCTCTTCATTCGCCATTCACCCTCCACCTTCTTATCTTGTCACACCCTTAGATAACATGAACACAAAAGGAGCAAGATTGCCAGAGCCGGATAAAGAAAATAAAGAAGTTGTTGAAGTTGCCTTAGATGGGATGAAGGGTCTAGCAGCAATCACCGAATTCCTCATTCTACCAATCTCAACCACCATTCAAACTCATTCCCTCCCCTTGAGATTTGAGTGTGGGGGGTGAACAATCGCATTTTCGGTGAAAGGTCATCCATTATACGAGGGTAACGTCAATTTTTCTTTTTTTGTTTCCCTTGTCTTGTCTTGTTTTGTTACTTTTGTTTTGTTCGCACTTTGTCCCGGTGATTGCGAAGAGCGAAAATTAATTCCCATTAACACAGAGAATTTCCAACGTTTTGACAGGTGGTGTCGACGGCGGCATGGCCCAGCTTGGAGTTTCTTCACGAATTCACCCTCATTCAGTGCCTTTTCTCATCATCCCACAATAAAAATTGAACACAGGAGATCTTGCTTAGAGGAATCCTTGAGAAGACTTATAGTATGGTGTAGGTAAACAAGGCTGGTTATAGAGTTAGCAGGTCTATTGTATGGATAGAGGGTGAATCAGGTACTCGTGCCAATTGGCAAATTGGGTTCAAGTCTATAATGACACGTTCGTAATTAATTGATAAGACGGGAATACGAAAGTGTTTGTTGAGATTGCGAGATGGCTTTTAGACTTACAGATATGCGTTGGGATACATGGGGATACACGTTCTCAAGTGGGTTAATATTTAAAGAAAAATTTGTGAAATAGAACCTTTGGGAGACAAGACGTGAATAATGAATGCAGCTACTACTCGTAGGATGAAAATTTGATTAAATCTGGATGGGTCTGGTGGAATAGAGAAGATTTAATCAAGAATATTCGATGTTTGTTGTCAGATAGCACAGGATGAGGGAAATGGACAATTGGACGTGTCTTATTTTCAGAAATTGATTGAATTTCGTACAATGTTGAATTTGGAATCTAAAGCGGTCTTCTAGTTGGTCTGTTGCCAATATAGATTTAGCTACCGATACTAATTGCCATCTGATGGACAGTTGAGAGAAAACCCTGGCAAATATACCTCAGTATAAGAGCAGGACAGTGAACGTGGAATTTACAACAGAAAAACGTAAGTCTTACAAAGGTAAAACTTCACGCTTAGCTTTTCAAATTAATTTATTTAAGCAAATTTGAAGGTAGTACTACTTGAGTATACTATAGCTAGAGAAGAAATCTTTTTAAAATAAATCAAAATGTTTCCCTGTTTGTCTGTCGCCAGTAACTAATATTTCGTTTATGCCCATATGTTTGGAAAGGAAACCTTAGATAGAGCATCAGAGCAGCATTCCTTTTCTTAGTAAATTTAGACATCTGCGCGCATAGCTAAGCGATTTCCCAGGAAACAAATTAATTAATTTTTAATTTTTACTAATTGGTTTAATAAAGTTGCCCGGGGTATGGCATTGTTGTTGAATTGAAAAGAATTATAAACTCTATGGGTGCGATGAAGGCAATGCTTTTGAAATCGAAACTCGGTGGAGGATCTATTGTACAAAGCTAACATCGAGCAGAAATGTAGGAATTGTGCCGAGTGCATGTCATGTTAAAAAGGAAGTGACGGGCCATTAATGGGCAACAGACAATTCTCTCAGATATGACAAAGCAAAGGGGTATTAATAAACTCTCTGTTGCACCAACAAGTTCGACACAAATTCGACAAATATCTCATCATTGGGGTCTCTGTTGTTAAGACTATTTTCTTAAAATAAAAACTAAAGTTTATGTAAAAGCTGAATAATCTGCTGTTGTCAGCAAATATAGGACATTTTCTTACCCCAACTTGGCTGAAACTCAGAAATGCTTTCAGTGCATGGCTTGTGAATCGAACTCATTAATCTACGAATCGTTCCACTGCTCCAAACTGATCGGTGGACGAAGTATCGAACTGAAAAACGTCTCAATATTGGAGTACGAGGGCGGGTCAATAAGTCCGTGACTTTTGGATTAAAACACAGATTTTTTGATAAAAAAATAATTTTATTTTTCAACGTAGTCTCCCTTGAGCTCTATACATTTTGTCCAACGCTTCTCCAATTTTTTTTATCCCTTCCAAAAAAAATGATTTGTCGAGGTCCTCAAAATAGGCCTTTGTTTGCGAGATGACTTCATCATTGGAGTCAAATCTTTTTCCACCAAGCCATTTCTTCAGGTTTGGGAACAAGAAGTAGTCGCTCGGAGCCAAATCTGGAGAATAAGGTGGATGAGGGAGCAATTCATAGCCCAATTCATGGATTTTTGCCATGGCAACTGCACATGTGTTTGTGGTCGACTGTGAGCAAACGCGGCACCCATCTTGAGGAAAGCTTTCTCATGCCCAAGTGATCATTCGAAATTGAAACCACTGAGCCATGCGAGATCCCTACGGCTTCCACAATCTCTCGCACTTTCAATCTTCGGTCGGCCAACACCATATCGTGAATTTTTTCGATTGTTTCGGGTGTAGAGACCTCAACTGGGCGTCCAGGACGTTCGGCATCTTCAGTGCTTGTACGGCCACAACGAAATTCAGTAAACCACTTTTTTACCATTGAAATCGATGGTGCAGAGTCCCCATAGTATTTATCAAGCTTAGCCTTGGTCTCGGTAATGGTTTTTTTTCGCAAGAAATAATGCTTAATAAGCACACGAAATTCACTTTTTTCCATTTTCTCCTCAAATTAGTGAGTAGTCTGATAAAAATAGCTGTCAAACACAAACTAACTGACGCAGCAAGTTTAAATTTTGACAGGAGTCAACTGACAGATGCCTGTTGACAGGAGCAGTGTTGCTGTTTCAGTAAAGAGGTCAGAAATTCAAAAAGTCACGGACTTATTGACCCGCCCTCGTATCTCAATCAGTGCAGAAAGCATTGGTTACATTTGAAACAAAGAACACAACAACTTGTTCACAGTGTCCTCATGACTTGTGTGTAATGATATCAATAAGCGTAATAAAATACATTGTTAAAAAAGGGCTTTCGCCCACTGAGATTTTTGCCGATATTCCTAGTGTATTGGATGATGATTGCCTTTCGCGATCCACAATATTTGGATGGGTTGCAAAATTCAAAAGTGCCAGAACAAGTGTGAAAAATGAGACCCGTTCAGGACGGTCGAAGACGTCCAGAATATGGTAATATGGTGTCGGAGAAAGCTTAGGCCATAGGCATTTCAACTGCTGCGTTTGCTCAATTCTGAAAAACCCGTTCGAGTTGTAACATCAGAAGATGTTTGAAACTGATCGCGAAGGATCGTGTGGATTCTATGCAGGGATTCGTGGCAATGAATGAGACATGAATTCCAGCCGTGCGGCATCGGATAAAGAATAGTGCCGCAGTGCGTCCCAGCTTGTCGTAAGAGGCGACTAAATGGGACACCAATCATATACAGGCAACTATGACACCAAAAAT
Organism: Volucella inflata; assembly: GCA_928272305.1. Taxonomy (NCBI): domain Eukaryota; kingdom Metazoa; phylum Arthropoda; class Insecta; order Diptera; family Syrphidae; genus Volucella; species Volucella inflata. Next base: position 106,321,696 of record OV743719.1, read on the forward strand.
GAGCCTGTGACACTTTTACACCTTAAAACTTTCCCACAAGTTTGTATGCAATCAGTGGGTTCCCACGTCTGGAGACTACCGGTGGGGTAAAAGAACAGTCAATCAATTCGAAATGAGCATACAAGTGTCAAACCACTCAAACTTTAAACTTCATGGAAATGATCGCAATTAATAGCACTACCCCGCTGGGCACCACGGTTGCAACGCACTCGGGTGATCCCAGAGCAAGCAGAAGTGCTTGTGTCAGAGCCCGACGGATTCCGGGGGCGGGCAAAATGAAGTTTCCAAAATATTTTCCTAAACTTCGGTTTGCAAGTTGGAACGTCGGATCGATGACCTCAAAAAGTTTAGAACTGGAAGCGATTATGCGTCGCAGAACTCTACAAATCCTGTGCGTACAGGAAACGAAGTGGTGTAATACAGGAAATAAAGCGCGTTTTCTAGATTTAAAAACTAAGGCATTTAAGATGTTCTACCATGGAACGGTCAATGGACGAAACGGTGTTGGAATCGTTGTTGCAGCGGATCTTCTAAACAACATCGTTGGTATCTTGAAAATAAGCGACCGCTTGATGAGTGTTAAACTCGTCATACACAATGAAACGTGGAACATTGTTAGCGCGTACGCCCCATAAAATGGATGCGACCAATCGGAAAAAGATACATTTTGGTCAGAGCTCGGTAATTTGCTTAGAAATATACCTATCGATGAGATGCTCTTCGTAGGCGGAGATTTAAATGGCCACGTCGGAGAAACAAATGTTGATTATGAAGACTGCCACGGCGGTAAAGGATTTGGAACCAGAAATTCAGCTGGCGAAGACATCCTTGTAGCGTGTAGGGCGTCTTAAATACAATGTTTATTAAACATCAACGACATTTCATCACTTATAGCAGCGGAGGCCACGAAACGCAAATAGATTATCACCTCTGCAAAATGTCGATGAGAAACCGTGTTAAGGACTGTAAAGTAATACTTGGAGAATCGCTAGTAAGCCAACACCGTCTGCTCATTACAGAATTTTTCACAGCGGAACCACCGAAAACACGGGCATCGTTTGGAGAGCCAAAAATCTGGTGGTATAATCTTTTGAAGGAACGAAGCGCAAGATTTATCGCACTGGCTAAAGAAGTACTTCAAAATATAAATGGTATAGCAGACTCACTTAGCCCGCAAGAAATGTGGAACAGCATGCACGAGGAATGCATAACACTCGCAAAGTCCCATCTGGGGACTATATCGAAATACCATCACGTCGGCAAAGAAACATGGTGGTGGAATGACGAAACCAAACGAGCTGTGGCCGACAAGAAGAGTGCATTCCAAGCGTGGACAAAATGCGATCGGAGCGACGATATCGAAAAAGCTCGACTGGCTCTTGAATACGAGCGTCTTAAAAAGATCGCACAGAAAGTCCTGGCTCGAACTCGAGCGGCAGAAGCGGAAAACCTGTACCAGGAGTTGGAACAAATATCCTCACGATCGGTGGATAGAAGACAAGTTATCCAAGAAGTTCAAACGTCGTACAGTACTAAAATGCCAAATATTTTTAAGCTCGCTGCACAGAGGCGAAAAAATTCAATGGAAATAATCTCGCCGAAATACATCAAAAACGCAGACGGTCGCCTATTAACAAATGAAAAGGAAATTTGTGACCGGTGGCTTGAATACTGCAAGGAGTTGCTTAACAAACAGTTTCCACGTGATATCGTGCCGACAGCTGGTCTATTCGAGGAGGAAGTTTCGGGCTTTTCAATCGAAGAAATAAGTATAGCAATTGGAAAAATGAAGCGGGGGAAAGCGGCGGGACAAGACAGCATTCCATCAGAGTTTTGGTCGAAGATGGAGGGGATCGGCAGCGTTTGGCTATCGAAACTTTTAAATAAATTAAAATGTGGACAACCTATGCCGAATCAATGGAGAAGCAGCTTCTTGGTTCCATTATACAAAGGAAAAGGCGACACTCGAGAATGCAACAACTACCGTTCAATCAAGCTTATGTCACACACAATGAAAATCGTCGAAAGAGTCTTAAACGAACGTCTTCGGCAAATAATAAAGCTCGATAATAGCCAGTGTGGATTTGTTGAAGGAAGATCGACGGTGGACGCTATCCAAAGCCTACGAATAATAATGGAAAAGCACCGAGATTCGTCTAAGGATTTACACATGGTATTTATCGACCTTGAGAAAGCATTCGATCGAGTGCCTAGGGATCTCATATGGGCCGCGCTGAGGTCTCAAAACGTACCGGAAACGTATGTTAGAATAATACAAGACATGTACGGAAACGTGAAAACTGCGGTTAAAAGCTCTGCTGGACTAACGAGAGAATTTCCAGTTAATGTCGGAGTGCATCAAGGAAGCGTACTTAGCCCTTTCCTCTTTAACGTAGTATTCGACTATCTTTTAAAAGACTGCATGCGCGAAGCAAATGTAACGCCAATTCTCTTCGCTGACGACGCAGTTATACTTAGCGATAACGTCGAAGATTTACAGAACGCCTTAGATTCATGGAGAAATGCGCTAGAGAGAAACGGGTTTAAAATAAGTCGTTCAAAGACGGAGCATTTGACGTGCCCATTTGCGCATCCGTTGCGACCTGTTCCGGATATAATGTTAGACGGAATAGTTCTACCGAAAAGCACTATCTTTAAGTACTTAGGATCAGTCGTTAACATGGAAGCGAAATGTGACGACGACGTAAACCACAGAGTTAGTGTGGGATGGATGAAATGGCGGGAAAATTCGGGAATCTTTTGCGACCGAAAATTTCCACTTAAATTAAAGGGGAAACTCTACACCACGGTTGTTAGACCAGCTCTTATATATGGTTCACAGTGCTGGACAATGTACGAAGCGTTTAAAAACAAAATGACGGCAGCGGAAATGAAAATGTTAAGGATGTCTAGTGGAGTCACTAAACGCGATTGCGTTAGATCTACGCGTATAAGAGGAAGTCTACATATAAAGAATTCGGTAACCGAACAGCTTGAGGCGAATAGAATAAGTTGGTATTGCCACGTTCAAAGAAGATCTGCGGAAAATCCGGTTAAAAAGGCACTATCAACTACGGTCACTCCAACTGTAAGAAAACGAGGTCGGAAAAAGAATTCCTGGATTTCTCAGATGGCAAATGCGCAACAACGTCTGGGGTTAACCACTGAAGCGATCCAGGACCGAGCTTTATGTAGACGCGTTCTGCGGTCTGCGACATTAGCCAACCCCATAAGCGGAGCAGCAGCGATGCAGTAAAAATGGGAAACTCGTTACGCATAAGTTCGTATAACGAGGAAAGGGTTAATAAAAGGATAAGAAGAAGAAGAAGAATGAGACATGAATTCACCACTAAACGCCAGAGTGAAGGAAACGCAGCGAACCAGCACCGAAGAAGGCAGAGACGGTCAATTCGGCCGGCAAGGTGATGACTTTAGTTTTCTGGGATGCGAAGGGAATTCTGCCGATCGATTATCTTAAAAAGGAAAAAAATAATCAGGTTACTCACAGCGATTCGAGAAAAATGTCCCGGAATGGTAAAGAATAAAGTGGTCTTTCTGCATGACAATGCGCGTCTTCATTGTTGTGTTTTTTGGACCAGCTGACGTTCCAACTCATCCAGCATCCACAGTTTTCATCAGATTTGGCTCCCTCGGACTTTCATCTATTCCCAAAACTCAATATTTTCCTCCGTTATTCAACCAATAATGACGCCATAACAATTGTAAATGACAACTGTGAAGACCTTGAGAAAAACTACTTTGGAAAGGGATAGCTAAGCTGGAGAAAAGATGTGAAAAGTGCGTTATGTTAAAAAAAATACAAAAAAAACTGCATTTGGAATTTTTTAAAACATCTTTCCTTGCGAATCTGAGAACTTTTCACCCTAGCCTAGTAGTTGCTGAACTATGGCTATATATTGTGACTATTACTCAGAATATTTTCTGGTAGTCATGTCCTATGTTGGCTACTTTAGGTGGTTCTTCAGTCCGGGATGGACCTGGGCCTCAGTCAACAAGCGTCTCCAGCTAGCTCGATCTTTTGCTAGCTGCCTTCAGTTTCGTACGCTAAGTTGGCTGTGGTCCTCTTCTACTTGCGTGCGCCACCTAAGTCTCGATCCTTCTCTACTGCGCTGTCCCTCGGTGGCGGATTCGAAGACTTTTCGGGCGTTGGTGTCCATCCGCTCTACATGACCCAGTCATCTCATTCGTTGGATATTCATTCTTCAGGCTGAGTCGATGTCGCTGTGCATACAGTTTGTCGTAGTATCTCCTCCTCCATTCACCGTCAATGCAGACGGGACCGAAAACCACTCGAAGAATTTCCCTCTCGAAGCAGTCAATTTTTGATAATGTCCATGCCTCCGCGCCATAGAGCAGGACTGGGACTATTATGGTCTTGTATAGGATAACTTTTATTGTTCGAGAGAGGGCTTTACTAGTCAAGTGGCTTCTTAGCCTAAAGAAGCAGCGATTGGAAAGAGCTAGTTTTCGTTTGATCTCTGCGCAGGTGTCGTTGTCTGAATTTATGCTGGTGTCGTTGTCTGTCGAAGGTGACGTTTTGTCGGTCAAGCCGTCTTCACTTTATCCAGGTCGAGTGGACAGAATTGTTGGTCTACATCGTACAGGTTGACAGCGGTATTTGCTTCATCGGCGCAGTTATACAATCTACAGAAATAATCTTTCGAAATTCTCAGCATCGACAGCGATCTATGCAGGCTTCGGTTTGTTTCCGTGGCATGTTATTTTTACCTTTTGTTAAATCTTTCGAATCCCATTCCTAGAGTAGCATCTCGCAAGTTTCTCGACCGCGCGCTTCTCATGCTCTTTCTTTTCCTTCTGAGAGGCCAGTGTTCGTCTCTCCTCTTCTGCTCATAGAGCTCATGAGCATCTGTAGTCCTTCTATGCAGCACTGTGTTGTATGCATCTTGCTTAGTTGCATGTGCTTCCCGGCATTCGTCATCAAACAAGGAGTGATGGTCGAGTGAAACCCAGTACATCAGAAGCGGCATCTACATATGTTGACTTTTTGGCACTACTTATTGCCACTGGTCTTCGATGCTTGATGCTGAAGGCAAGGGACATCTAAAGAGAGCAAGAGAATAATTCAATTCATATTTAATGAATATTCTTGGAATAGTACCAAGGTCCGAAAAAAAATTATGACTCAGGTCGCCTGTGGAAACATAGAAGTACTGCGACCTCTTTTAAACTTAAATCTGAAAGTAAAGAATGTTTACAGTAAGAAGCAGAAATAATATAGAAGTCAATAAAAAGGTTATTTTTCAAGAGGTGTTTAGATGTATTTTTTAAAAATAAAAAATGTAAAAATTTATAAATGACCTTTTCTAATTTTTAACAATTATGGGGGAAATATAACATCATTTGAATATCCACCACAAGCTCGCCTACAGGCTCTCATACGAACAATAACAACCAATTGACTGTGTTGATTATAATCGGTGGGCTTCAACTCTTGCATTAGATAATTGTATTTTGCAAGGATTCAAATGCAAATTCTTATTTAAAATACGACAAACAGTCGACGGATGAATACCTAATACCGGAGAACGCCTTGATATCGATGTTGAGGGTTCGTCGGTGACACTGCTTGGTCTTCCAGATCAATTTCAATCCCCGACAAAGTAGTTAAATAGAAAGAAGTTCGAATAAGCAAGGCGGAAAACCTTGTGGCACATACATTTGGTGGAAAGTAGATGAAACTATCAGTCATTGAGGGAAAATATTTCTAATGTAACCAGATCAACATGCTGGGTTAGGTTAGGTTAGGTTAGAGTGGCTGTTGGATAAAGACCAACCCACTGCTGGCTCATTGTGATGCCAAGTGTATCTGTGATTCTCATACTCAAGAAACCATTTTTAGCTTTTGACGAAGCGTAGAAGACTTTTGATATCTGTATGTTTTAAATCGCTTAAGTCATTGTAGAAGGTCGGGTATTGCCTCCTCTTCTTCCCCGACTATGCAGCTTCTGCAGAAGTCATTTGTAAACATGCTTAACCTTCTTGCATGTTTACCTAAGAGACAGTAACTACTGATGATACCGCTGAGATGTTTTCTTTTTTGAAAAATCAAACCCTTAGAGCGATTCAGATCAATTAGCATTCGGCTTTAGTTCTTGTTTGCATGTAGCAGTAGGTTCACCGAAGTTACCTTTTTCAGGTAGAATGGGTATAATGGTTCTAAATTTCGACAAGTTCTTCTGCACTACAGTTCCCAGCACTATCAAAGGTGAATGTTAAACTGCTCTCTCCATGAGAGACGATCAGCAGTCTAAACCAATCCTTGTGTTAAAAGTAGTCCAGGGATTTGATAGAGGTCTAATTGTCGGACAAGATGCGTATATCCACTGCAGATATTCTTCCAGGACATGGCTTCCTTAATTGCCATAATTTCCGCCTGGAACATGCTTCAGTGATTAGGAAGGCCGAAGGAGAGGTTTTGGTTAAGCTTTTCAGCGAAAACACAGCCATCAACCCCACTATCGGTCATTGAATCGTCCGTGTAAAAGTGTATTGATTTGTCGTCCCTGAAGACATTTTCCTCCTAGAATGATTTAGAGGGAATGCAACGTGGAAGTTTTTGTCAAACCAAGGTTTTTTAGATGGTGTTGTCGATGTTCTCTGGTAGGATTCCAAGTGTGTTTAGATTATTAGAGTAGCCAAAAAGTTTATTTGTCCACTGCGAAGTTGCTTTAAGGCGAATAATAGCGTTAGCAGGTACTTGTCGGCTGAAAATGGCAAGGAATCAAGTGAAATAGGACTTCCAGTGCAGCGGAAGGAGTTTTGCGGAGGACTCGGCTTATGCCCGGACTTGCTGTCCTTGGCTGCTTTGTCTTAGGCCGTCCACCGTAAAACAACCCCGAACAACAACTAACATACTAACAACCAGGTCCTTTCACTGGAACTCCAAGAGAGTTGATTAAGGAAATCTGCACCATCATCGGCTTTTAATAAATGGGGCCCTTAATGATCCATTGTCATATTTGATGTTTCTGAATCGTTTGATACAGATGTGATACATCTATCTAGCTATATTGGGGAGAGCCATGGACTAACTATTGCCTAGAAGAGGGCTCACTATTGAAGGTATTCATCGCTTAATAGTTAGTCTATATACTTAACTCTTGAAGGATTTTTTATTAGAAAATATATCCACTCAGATACCAACCTAAGACCGTTTTGGGGGGTTTAGAGCAACACTTTCCTGAGAATTGCACATTATTGCCGTCGTCATACATAGTTTTTTAATAAAAAAAAACTTTCGAAAAATTTTTCGAAATCCTAGCTTAAAAAGGAAAATAAATTGAAATGTATAACGTTTGGAATTTCACATGTGAGTTTTTGTATCCCATTTGGAGTCTTCAAACCACCATCTGCTCTTATAACTCGTATCACCCTCGCGAGAACCAATTTGTAGGGGTATAATGTTATATTGTAAACAGCTGACTCAAACTGTCGTCAAATTTGTTGTCTTTGAAACCGAATAATTCAATGAAGCATTTGAAAACCATTTTTGTAGCTCAATGTACCCTTAATTTCCAACAGAATACGTTACTTCCTCTTGGGTTTCTTTAATTCTTCGAAGGATTCAGCGTCAGTGCTGAGATTGTCAACATAAACGTTTCTTAAAATTTTTTAACTTTCGAGTGGGTGTGCAACAAAGAACGACTTCCTTCAAACTGAGTGTAGCTAAAAAATGATTCAGCTGAAGTTCCGTAAGTGACAGTATTTAGACAGTACTCAGAACCATTTGACGAGTATAACCTCTAGCTGAAACGGTCGATTATTGGAGTCAATTTAATTTTTTGTATGCCACCTGATAAGTCTAAATGTAGCTTCTAGATGGCCTTACGATGAAATACACTTTCTCCCTTTTATCGCCCCTTCCATCATCAAATTGCTCAGCAACAGAGAAGAGGAAGTCTTGTAAGAAGAATAGTCAAAGACTGTTCTATGTACAGTTGACTAACTTTCTAGAACGCACTAGTGAGCCATTTAAAAAGAAAACCTACTGTGTGATTCATGTGCTCCATTAGCGACATTTATACCAGTTTTATATATTCCTCAATGAATTTTGAATATTTCTTTTCCAGCTTAAAATTTTTATCCTCCCTATGCTCCAGCAGAAAAAAACCTTTTTTTTTGGATGTTTTTAATGAGCAACTGCGATGTGCTATCCTTGAATGAAAGAGCCCCTACCATTCTGTAGAAAGTGAAGATCTTTCTTAAAATGTTCTTCGCAAATTTCATGCCCAGATGTGAGATATTTCTTGAATATCCCACAATTTTGCTATCAACTTTTCGGGGTTGTAAAACGAGTAGATCAAAACAATGAGCACTCAAAAAAAAAAAAAAAAATAGTCACATGTCTCGCTGTCTATGGTGTGAGAACGCAAACATCCAGATTAGCAGTTTAGCCGATAAGGCAGCTCCTCAATCAAATACAGGTACTTCAGGCATTCCAGTATTTTCGCCAACAAATTTGTCAAACTAAGCTATAGAAAATTCAGAGTGACAAGTTATTTTAGGCTCTTTGGTAGTGAGGGTTAGGAGTATGACCTCCTGGATTTAGGATCGCATGACTCAGATGTTACCAAACATTCTAAAAGTAAACTTGGCTCCTTTTCGCATGGCCTTAAAACCAGTGATACGAAAAAATACTTAATTAACTCATTTTATTATATGCAACTCTTCCAGGCTCATTCACATCAAACATGAATGGAAACTCATCTTCGTCTAAAGAGCTAAAGAAATATGTATTTATGTATATTTCTCCATAGTTGTTGGGCTTTGAATATTAACAACCGCTTCGTCTTTTGTATCTGATGCTAACTAATCCCTTGGGCCCACTGCATACAAAACCATATATTTCTTGTCGAAATAATGCTCTCATATCCTACTAAGCAGGTAGTTATGTAAAGCATAAAATGAAACGCTTTTTACTATAAGAAATACTTTTTTGTCGTATAAGGCAATTTCTGACTTTTGTCAATATTGAAGAGCTGCATCACAAGATCGCACAAAAGAATGGTTAACAGCTGCGGGAGAACATTCTTATGTATACAATAAAATATTCATGAGAGAATGAATTAGATAGTTTAAAAAACTGTAAACTAAACATTTAATAGAAGAAGTTTAGTATAGAAAACTGTCCTTAATCGTGAATATCAGTACATACTCGGACATGGATCTGTATGCAAAAGAGGGTTAGTTGCATGCCCAATAAATGTTTGCGGAATGAGCACAGTAGGTGAAACCACTTCCGAATTATTCCATAACTTTGAAGAGAATGTAAAATATGCGATTGCTTGTTCGAAAACAGTGTTTCTACTTTAGAGAGGTGCTTGGAATACTCGTTTTTCTAAGATGTACAAGTGAGTGGTAAGTGGTACCATGGTAATTTTTATCTAAATTTAGACTTAATTTCTAAATTCACATATACGTCACTAATTTTATGGACAAAAGAAGTTCTGCTGCTTTAATCAGAGGGGCTTGCATCAGGTCTAATCGTATAGTGATGGGTAATTCATTTAGTGGTACTTTCTTCACAAATAAAAAGCAATCAAAAAATTCAAATTCATCGAGTAATCTTTATTAGAAAACAAAAGAACCATTTTAAATATTTATTTTTTGAAGATTGTTTCTTTCAAATATTGGCGTGACTGCGGCTAACATGGTCCATTCTGAAGAACCATTTTTTAACGACACGTGCGAGCATTATGAGTGGTGTTTGACCAATGACTCGAGTACTGTTGGCCTCCAATTCCCCAATTGTAGTATAGGGCTGTGATGTCACATTGTGGACCGAATCGTTCTTGCTGTATAGTCATGGTTTCACGGGTAGTGACAAATGGAATCAAATGTCCGCAAGACCATGGGCTTTAATGTCATGCTACAAATATTCCATTTTCGTGATTCGTTCATATTTAAGTTTCGGCAGATCTCAGTTTTGAAGATGTTGTGGCAGTGCCTGAATTTTTTCGGGTTGTTTGGCACTCCAAATATACCTATTGTGCTTGTTGACATAACCATTAAGTTGACTTGGCCTTATCGCTACCACCCTGTATTTTCTTTACTACATGTTAGATACGGTCTTTTTGTTCATATATTATCTAATAATGAAAATTGGTTTTCAAACTTTTCAATGGTACAGGGAAGTGTGCGTTCGGTACACTCATTATTTGGACCATAAGTTACTTCAAGCGCACGAAACACATTCCTCGTGGAAAGCTGACTTACATAATCAGTTGAATAATTTGTAGATGCTGTGCCCGGCTAGGTATGTCAAAGAATACTGAACAAAAAGAGCATATCAGTGCGACACGACACATGCGTGATCTCCCATGAAATCCTTACTGGAATGATGCCTTCATTGTCTTCGGAATAATGGCCTTGTCATATTGAATCCATTGCATCATTCGCGTCAAGATATTCAACTGACAGCCGGTTAGAATATGCATTTTTTATTATGGAAGGATGTCCATGTCTCATAAATTGAGAGTTAACTCATTCATTCTCAGAAGATATTTCATTTCACTGTAATCTCAAAAGCCTCCCTTGAATTAGTCTTCGTACATATGGATAACTAATGCACTGCAAGAAACTGAAACGGCTAGGAACCCGATTGATCGACTGGCAGATCCTTATTCCTCGATGCAGAATGTCACGTACGCTCCGAGTATGCCGTTGCACAAACTGATGTGAATCTAAGTTATATCGACTACATTGGTTTGATCACATCGCATGAATATGAAACAATATGAAAATCAAAACCTCCGGTTAAATAACCGAACCACGAAACATAATGAACATTAAGTATCGGTTATATAACAAGTCTCCACGGTTTTTTGTCACTAGATGGTGTTGGTTTCCATTTATCTGGAAACACTAATCTGATTGTGTCAAACGAACACGTGTTTGAAAGGTGACATGTCAAGCTACATTTTTTTTGAAGACAGCTGTGTAATTCGTTGCTCGTGTTAAAAGTTATACTGATTTGAATAAGAGTGACATATCTGAAGAAATACGTTATGTGATGCTTTTTTACTTTAAAAAAGGGAATAACGCTGCAAAAATATGCCGAAAAATTTGTGCAGTTTACAGTGAGAAAGCTGTGACTGAACACCGGACCCAGGAGTTGTTTTGTTCGTTTCCGTTCCGGAAATTTAGATGCACCTCGCACTGGTCGGCCTGTCGCTGGAAAAGACGATGAAATTTTGTAAATTATGGAGCAAGACCGGCACGGAAGCTGTCTGGAGATAGCGGAGGCACTAGACATAAACCGTATGACAGTTTGAAATCATCTAAAACGAGCGGGCTACTAAAAGAAGATCGATGTTTGGGTGCCACATGAATTAAAGAAATTTAATTGACAGAATAACCATCAGTGAAACGCTGCTGAAACGTAACGAAATGGAACCATTTTTGAACCGATTCATTACGGGAGATGAAAAATGGATTAAATACGAGAATATCCAACGTAAGCGATCTTGGTCAAAGGCCGACCGCAAACGACTTCAAACTTGGATTGCCGGCAAACAAGGTTATGTTGAGTGTTTGGCGGAATTGGTAGGGAATTGTCTATTATGAGCTGCTAGAACGTAGCGCAACGGTGAATTCGATCCTCTACTGTGCAAAGCTCGACCGTTTGAATGAAGTTAACAAGAAAGAGCGACCAGAATCGGCCAACAGAAAGGGAGTGGTCTTCCATCATGACAATGCTAGGCCACACACATCTTTGATGATCCGGAACAAATTGGCGGAACTTGGTTGGGAAGTTTTGATGGATTCATCGTATAGCCTGTATCTTGCACCCTCTGATTACCATTTGTTTTGGTCTTTGCAAAACTCTCTTGATGGTAAAAAATGGCCGTCCGAAGAGCCGCTGAAAACCACAGAAGTTCTACACCGATGGAATAACGAAACTACCTGGAAAATGGCAAAAGGTAGAAAATAATGGCCAATATGTAGTTGATTGAAATTGATTTTGAATAAAGACAATTTTTTTCCAAAAATGTACCAAAAAACCGCGGAAACTTTTTATACTCATATGACAGATATACCATATTCCTTTTACATTCTGAAATTTGCATTAATAACCATTCACATTTCAATGGTAATCTCCCGCGAAATTTGATCGACTGTAAAGTGTGAGCAACGTTAATTGAATACACCTTGCTTTGACAGTTATCATAATCCATTAATTCTGAGTGATTTGTATCCGTTGGTATTTGTTCATCTAAACATGCCTTTCATGTTTAAGTACTTCTCATACACAATACACCGCCTTCGGCAAAGCAGATAGCAGAGCCTCCAAGCCAATTGCACGTGTGATTTAACCACATCTACTCTGTAAGATAATTGAAATGGTATTCTTGTCAAACACATAATAAGCTGTTCCCCACTCCATTGCTTGCTTTTGAAAAGCGTTTAACGTTGATTGCCAACACGCTCGGGGGTAGAATTCTAAAATAGAGAACCGAGAACCGTCACCACATTCTACCATTCTACCTATTCGTACCATAACTCACTCACAATCACAAGATATTCCACTTTTGATTCTAAGTTCTCATCCGGCAATGTCATTAAGATGACGGAAGTCCTGTTCTTCACATCCGGCGAACATGAATTCGCAAATTTTCCCCGAAAATGAAGTCTGCATTCCACACGTAGGAATCGAGGACATTTCACTATATGGATGTACTCGTACCGTGGTTATAGTCATATTCGTACATTCAAGTGAAATTTTCTTCCTCTCCATAGGACAAAACCATTCGTTAACATGCTTCACAATCAACCAAGTAACGATGCCTCATATCTCACTCTGTGTATCCATCACAAACTCTTAGCTAATGGCTCATGCATATGCACAAGCACTTTACCATACAATTGACGCCGCAAAGCGTTTCCGCTCTCCTTGCTCGAGATACGAGTATTCGTAATCCTAAAGAGAAGTTTCGTTTCGAGAGACTACCCGTGCCTTCACCGCACACAATTGCACAAAGATTCCAGAAACCTTGTTCCAAATAGTGCGCGTTTTCTCTGTCTACTCATATTCTGGTGTTTCATGGTACCACCGCCGTCAAAAGCAAATGTGGTGGCATCTCCTTATAGTTTACGTCCACACATGTACTTACGCGGATATTCGCGAATCAAGGACACTCGGGATGTTTTCACAGAAATTAATATTTTAAAGGGAATGCGTTAGGTTAGGGAAGCTGCGAATACCATATTTGCTGTTTTAACCCATGTCGTTAATAGTATGCAGATTGGGAATGTCTTAGGATGTACGTGTTGTAGGACGTAGAATATAGAACGCTGATGATTTCATATTCCAGGGCACTGGTTACGAGTATTTGTGTCAAGGCGGCAAGATATTCTTACCACTTGTATCCGGTATTTGTGATGCAAAGCAGTGAGGTTTACTATGTATGCCTTAGCAAGATGGCGCACTAATTACTCTTGGAATTGTCAATTAGAGGCTTGCCGTTCTTATACCCAAGGCAACTATGTAGGTTACCTGAAGATCAATAGAATCATAATGACTGGTTGTTGTTATTGTTTGTGGAATGTCCTCATTAAAAATCCTAGAAAGCCTGCTCGTCAATGAAGCGCAAAATTAACGAAGCGAGTAATAAAAAGTTTTGATAACTTGCCCGGTAGGTGTTTGGTGTCCTCTTTAGTGTCCTGTTGGAATTATTTATTTCTGTTTTTTTTTTTGCTCATTTTTATGGATTTGGAGCATCGTTCTTCCTTGGTGGCAAAGAAGACAGAGAAGACAGAGAAGAACAGAAATAAAAAGTTATTAAGTACAAAAGGTTATGGCCGGAAGGAATTACGTTCGAAAATCGATGAAATTTGTGTCCTTTGGTTGGTTGGGGTTGGAAGAGGATGACTCTTTGGGTTAATCTTGGGCTTTAAGTTTGTTTTGTTTTTTTGGGGAAATTTTATTAAAAGTGAATTCTTGTTCACTGTCAACCTGACTGGTTGAAGTCGGTTATGGAAATTCCTACAAAATGGTTCGTTTTTACTGAAGGTTTCCTACAGATCAATCGAGTTTTGTCTAAGTCATAGTATCTAATTGAGTTTTGTTGTCCCTTTTTGGCTTTTTGTTTTTTTTGTGAGGCACGGGAAAACGAAAAGTTGAAGTTCGTTAGTTCCAATTGAGTAGCCAAGCGTGTGCCAAATAATTATAATGGCCAATATTTAATGTCGACCCTAATTCCGGTGAATTACTGGCTCTGGATTTTCATCGAACGCCCACCACCATGGTGGATGCTTGAATGATATGAATAAATATTTAATGAATTATGAAAGCAGGTAGGGTAGCGATATGGACGGATATCGCTGGCAGTGTCATCGAGAATTTGAGACTTTGATTCGAAAATTTTGACATTTGTGGAATTGAATAGTAAGCCACAGACGAATTTGTCAATTTTTTGTATTTATCTTGTAACAAAGTTCATTTACAATTATTTATTATTCGATTTGAAGGTTTAAGAGTTCTAAGAAAAGATTTATCTTTTTTAAAGTTCCATTAATTTTTGGATTTTCTGATTCTTGCTAAAAAGGCAGATAGGATGTATGTTTCAAGAGATATTTAACCGAACACTGATTTTGTAAGTTGATTCTGAAGAAATTCCAAAATACTTCGTACCCTATAGTTGCATTTTAATGTGAGCGTAAGCTATGAGAAAGGGATAGTGAACCCCGGTGTCATCATCACTTTCATGTCGCATAATGTTATAGTTTTGCTGACTTAGGTGTGAAGTCTCTCGTTACGTCGTCAGAAATCTTTCCTTATGAGTTGCAACAACAAAGTCGCTGACATCTTAGAGATATTTGAAAGCACTAGTTTTGTCTGAATGTACTTTGGAGAAGTAGTGAAAGGGTTTAGCAAAGCCTTATGCGCAGCGCACATTCCTTTCTATCGATTCATCACAAAACATGTCTCTATCTACAATGTGGTCCAAATACAAGTTTCTTTTTAACAATAAAATAAAATTAATAGAAATTAATTATTTTCAATTTGCTATGGCTTCATTGCCAAGGACAAGGGTTCCCATTAGTTATGATTGTGATATATTCTTATTCATGCTGCCTCTGCTGGCTTCACAGTAGTCACAGTAGTGCATCTTGTCAACCCAATTTTCCAAGACCTCGTTGACTGTTTTTGGCTCTATCTTACAAATGACTCCGACGATATTCCCTTTCTGAATTGTCCGCATAACATCGATTTTTAGCGGCATCTCACGAAAAGAAAGTCCATTGGAGTCAAATTGCAGCTCCTAGGCGGCCGATTGATATCGCCAAAGCGACAAATAATACAATACCCGAACTAAGCGCACCATCGTGCTGAACTGAAATCAAAGGTCGTCCAAGTCCATGACTTCAATTTGGCTCTCTAGCGCTTACCATTGACCGAAATGCAGCAGCATCTTCGAAATAAAAAAGGCTAATGATGCCAACACTTCAAAATCTGCAGCAATTTGCGACTCTCTACGGATGCGTTGGTTTTACGGCATTTATGTGCGGGTTTTTCGATTCGCAGATACGGCAATTTCGGTTTTTAACATGGAAATGTTGAGTTGTTGCGATCGATGGTGAGTCGATATTCCACTCGGCCATATTAGCCACATTATCGTTGGTACGCACCGTACGATGAATGGGACCAAGAGTTTCGTTCGCAGAACGGACTTGCTTATAGCAGGCGCGGTAGGGTGTTTTACTTCGGCCAATATATCTTTTTAATAAACGCACTTGAACTTTGTTTAAGTATACAGCTATTTTTATCCTTCTGCAGAGGTAAGATACCGCTTACAGTTAATATTTCGAGCAAAGAAAAGCCGTCAGTGTCAAAATGACATTTAATTTAATGTCCGAAAAGTAATTTTCCGGAAGGTCTGCAAAATACTCCTCCGTGGCGGCGAAGACTTCCTCGCGTAAGCTGAATTTTTTATTGATGAGCCATCTTTAGAGGTTTGGGAAGAGATAATAGTCCGAGGGAGCCAAATCGGGAGAATACGATGGATGCGACAGCAATTGGAGCCGTAAGTCATTGATTTTAGCCGTGGTTGGAATGTTCTTATGCGCCGGCGCATTGTCTTGCAAAAACAAAAGTTTTTTCGCTTCATGTGAGGCCATTTTTCAGCGAGTTCGGCCTCCAATCGCTCCAATAATGCACAGTAATACTCGCTGTTGATGGTTTTTCCTTTTTCGAGGTAGTCTACGAAGAGTATGCCATTACAATCCCAGAAAACTGACGTCATAACCATTCCGACCCATTGAGCCTCCCACGGCCGCTTCGGAGCACTCGTGCCGGCTTCAGTCCACTGCCGGGAACTCATTCTGTTCTCTGGTGTGTAATAGTGGATCCAGGTTTTATCAACAGTTACCAATTGACACCAAAAGTCCGCCCGATACCGCATCAGCAAGTCCAAACACTCTTTCGAAGTACTCTCGCGTTCGTGTTTTTGGTCAGGAGTGAGTGTGCGTGGCACCCAGCGGCAGGATTACTTTTTCATATGCAGAATATTGCCCAAAATATAGCGTGTGCACTCAGTACTAATCTTTGTGGTATCTGCTAGCTCGCGCACATTCACTTTCCAGCCAGCCAACACCATTTCATGTATTTTTTTGAAATTGTCCTCTGTAACCGCATCGGAGGGCCTGCCGCTGCGGACTTGATCGGTAGTGGAATTGCGGCCACTACGAAACTCTCGAAACCAATATTTGACGGTGTAATCTGACGGAGCATTAGCTCCATAATATTTATCCAACTTTTCTCTTGTTTACTTCGCCGTTTTGCCTCTCAAAAATGAATGTTTTATGAGAGAACGAAAATCGTTTTTGTCCATACTCAACATGATGCCAAACACGTCAACAACAATCAGCTCTCAAAACAAAACTAAAGACAGTATCGCACTGAAATTTGGCATATCTGCCTAAATATGAACGGACTTCAAGGCACCTTGTTTGCAGTAGCAGCGCATTCTGGCGGTCAAGGAGGTTACTTTTCACCTAGTATAGGCTTTTTCCATCTTCCACAATTGGCGAGCGTAGTGTTAAAAGATGCTAAATATCTGGCCTATTTACATTGCCATCCTTTCCAATTCGAAGTATCATCCTATAGAAAATTGGGTCATTTTGGTGAATCGTTGAATGTGGTTCCTCATGTGGCATCCAAATAACATCCCCCGAACTGCGCCCTATGCTGAATCAAGCACAGGTTATGGCCGCATCTTATGCACGGGTAAAACCACCACCAGCGCTGTTTCTAAGAGTCACTTGAATTCATTAACTGATTTGCCTCCACACTTCTACTCTTGTATTGGTATACTGCCGGTCTTCAGGAATGTGTTTGATTACTTAGACTGATTTTCTTAATCTTAAGCCTTTGTATGATAATTGGAGCAGTGGTATCATCTGAGTGTCGTGAAGCGGAAAATCCACCAAAAGGGTCATACCAGAAAATTTCTTCCTCCTGGACCTGTTCGAAATGGAAGAAAACGATCCATTTTTAGTTCCCAAAATTTAATCGGTTTTTTCTTTATCTCTTTTCGGTTTCTGTTGGAAAAATGATAAGTCATTTATTTTTGTCAGTACTCTCGCCGTTTTACGCTGTGCATTTCCCTTTCTGCTTAATCGTAATTTGCTGAGCATTCCCGGTAATCTCCTCATCATTCCAGCCCAATTTGACAAACATTCTGTAGTCATCGGAATCGAAAGATTAGCAGCTTTTGGTCGGCTCTTAAATTTGCAGAGGGTTGTCTTACAACATTGTTTAATCAAGAACACCACGGGTGGACTATCGCTTTTACGAGTACCGCCTGGAGTATGATCTTGTGGGTTAACCGTTTGACATCTAATTTTTGGTGTACCTGGGCTCTCACCAGAACCTTATTTAACTAATACGTTAAGCCTTCCGATGCGATGGGATGGGCCGGACAAAAAGAAGATGAAAATCTGCGACATCTACTACGGCAATTGCTATCGACGGCAAAAGCAGCGCTTATTTGGATGCGGATTTGTTGTCGGAGGCAGACAAAGACAAGAAGTCCTCAGCTTCCGGCATGTGAGCGAGCGCCTCGTAGCAATCCGCATCAAGGCTAAATTCGCCAACATAAGCCTCTTATGCGCGCATACCCGCACAGAGGAGAAAGATGACGACACCACGGATGCCTTCTACGAGCTCCTCAACAAGACCTACGAGCAATGCCCTAGCTATGTCATTAAAATTGTCCTCGGTGATTTTAATACCAAGCTAGGAAGAGAGGGTATCTTTGGTGGAACAATCGGAAAATATAGCCTGCACAACACCACCTCCGATAACGGATTCAGGCTAATCGACTTTGCGGCGGGGCGAAACATTGTCGTGGCTAGCACGCGGTTCCCACTTCTCGACATACACAAGGGGACTTGGAGAACTCCTAATCAATCAACAGTCAACCAGATTGATCACATTGCGATCGCTGCAAGACACTCCTCCAACATTATGGATGTCCGTACGTTCCGAGGAGCCAACATCGACTCGGACCATTACCTTGTTGTAGCCAAGGTACGGTTGCGGATATCCCAAACAACGCCAAGACAAACTAATGCTGGAAGAAAATTCGACGTCAGACGGCTACAATCGCAAGAGATCGCCAAGTCCTCTTCCGATCGAGTGTCTCTTAATCTCTTAAGAGGTCCAATGCCGCCAGCATCAAGCATGCCAAAACGCCATCAGAGATGCCGCTTCTGATGTGCTGGGTTTCACTCGTCCACCACAACTAAACCCCTGGTTCGATGATGAATGCCGGCAAGCACATGCGGCGCTGCTTAGAAAGACCAGAGCTGCTCATGAGCTCTATGAGCGGAAGAGGAGAGACGAACACCGGCTTCTCAGGACCAAGAAGAAAGAGCATGAGAAGCGCGCGATCGAGGAAATTGAGAGATGCTACTCCAGGAATGAGGTTTGGAAGTTTTACCAAAAGGTAAAAATAATATGCCGCGGAAACAAACCCCGAACCGAAGCCTGTAGAGATGAACAAGGGAACATCGTAGTAGAATAGCAGTCGATGCTGAGGATTTGGAAAGATCATTTCTGCAGACTGTATAACGGCGATGACGGACCAAATACCGCTGTCAGGCAGAATCAACCTTTCAACCTGGACGATGATGACCAACAATTCCGTCCACCCGACCTGGATGAAGTGAAGATAGCCATATCGAAGCTTAAGTCCAACAAAGCTGCTGGAGCGGATGGCCTGACTGCCGAGCTCTTCAAAGCGGCAGGCGATGACTTGGTAAGGAGCATACACCAACTCATCTGTAAAATATGGTCGGACGAAAGTATGCCCGATGAATGGAACCTCAGCATTGTTTGTCCGATTCTCAAGAAAGGAGATCCTCTGAACTGCGCCAACTTCAGAGGCATCAGTCTCCTTAACATCGCATATAAGATTTTATCCGCCGTATTGTGTGAACACCTAAAGCCGTTCGTCAACAACGTGATAGGTCCATATCAGTGTGGCTTCAGGCCGGGAAAGTCCACCATCGACCAGATATTCACACTACGGCAGATCTTGGAGAAAACTTCATGAACTTCAGATCGATACACACCACCTTGGAGTATGCACGCTGCTCCATCAAGGTCGGTAAAGATCTCACCGAGACCTTTGATGTCCAGAAAGGATTTAGACAAGGCGATGCGCTGTAATGCAATTTTTTCAACATCGTACTTGAAGGAATAGTGCAAAACTCACGAGCAAACACAAGAGGCACTATCTTTCAAAAATCCGTCCAACTAATCGCATACGCCGACGATATTGACATAATCGGAAGAAAGCAGCGTGATGTCAGTGGCGCTTTCGCGAGTATTGAGACGGAAGCGGCGAAAATGGGTTTAGCGGTCAATGAGGGCAAGACCAAGTATATGCTGTCAAGCAAAAAGGACAACCAACACCGACGTCTCGGACAGAACGTCACCCTCGACAGATATAACTTTGAGGTAGTTAAGGACTTTGTCTACCTAGGCTCCGCTATAAATACAGACAACGACACCAGCGCTGAGATCAAGCGAAGAATAACTCTTCCCAACCGCTGTTTCTTTGGGTTAAGAAGGCAATTGAGTAGCAAAGCCCTCTCTCGGACAACAAAAGTCACCCTTTATAAGACTTTAATAATCCCGGTCCTGCTCTATGGCGCAGAGGCATGGACATTATCAAAAATGGATGAGGGTGTTCTTGGTTGCTTCGAGAGAAAAATACTTCGGGCGATCTTCGGTCCCGTCTGCATTGACGGTGAGTGGAGGAGGAGATACAACGACGAACTGTATGGACTGTACAGCGACATGGACCTAGCCAGAAGAGTGAAGATCCAAAGACTGAGATGGCTGGGTCATGTAGAGCGCATGGACACCAATGCTCCGGTCCGAAAAGTCTTCGAATCCGCCCCCGAGGGACAGCGCAGTAGAGGAAGGCCAAGACTCAGGTGGCGCACGCAAGTGGAAGAGGACCTCAGCCAACTTAGCGTGCGAAACTGGATGCAGCTAGCCAGGCAACAAGCTGGCTGGAGAAGCTTGTTGACTGAGGCCCAGGTCCACCCCGGACTGTAGCGCCACCTAAAGTAAGTAAGTTAAGCCTTCCTGTTACGAAATGCAAGCCAAAGAAAAGAAGCTGCCGTACTGTATTTTGTCCACTGTAAAGAATCAAAGTGCATCCAGTAGTAGTAGTAGTTTTCGGTTAGTAAGAGATTTATCGTTCGTTCAACTTTGCTACAAAGTATGTTCCAGCTTTCGCGACAGTAGGAAAAACAATTGCTGTTTGTTAACAGAGTTTGGCCACCATACTCTTCGGACTGGAGCCTAATTGAACTTAAAAAAGGTAGGCTTAAAAAAGGTAGAATTAAATGCAGCCCCCACTAATGCCTAGACATTGACTGAGAAATATTCCTTTCAAACTGCAAACAAAGTATGAGTACCTACAATACATCATAAATTAACAACTGAGTATGTATTGTAATTCAAGTTGGTTTCCAATTTTGGCTGACGAAATTCATTGTCATTTGACCTCGTTTCCTGCCATTTTATCACGTAATAAACATGCTGTTCCGTCCATCGACACCACTAACCTCCTCCATTTCTGCACAAATCTAATTTGGCAGCGGCATACAAGACTTCATTTTGATTATTCCTAACTTCATTTTATTACGCCTTTTCTCCCTTTCCAAACCAATTGTTCTCCAGCACAAACATTCGTAATTGAAAGAAAAACCACACAAAAAAAGAGGAAAAAACGAAACACAAGAAAAAACCTTTTGACTAACATAACAATAGACCCGGATTTCATTATAATATTCACAACTAAGCCGTCTCAACCTCCCCAGAACTTCCACCCACCCATCCTCCACATCTTACTGCTGCCATACAAAACAGAACCAACAATAAAACTCTAACAGAACTAAATTAAAGCGACAACATTATTATTTCAGCGTCCTGAAAAAAACCCTCTAACTGGCTTGCTAACTTTTCTTCTTTCTCATTTTTCTTCTTTTCTTGGTGGTATATGTGTGGGGATGAGGGAGGGTGGTGATTGTGGAACAACTGCGACAAGCTCCCCATGCAATAAAACACTTCAGCACCGGCACCAGAAATATAATACCCTCCTTCAGCTTCTTTTACTAATTTAATCTTTCCTTCCGCTACACAAAACACAATATTAAATATTCGTTATGATAACCGTTATCCCAGGGTAGCCAACCATTGAATTGCTCCTCACTTCCGTTCAGTTTGGTTCAGCTTCCCTCTGGCCTGCTTCCATAAGTCCGCTGATTTTAATAGAAATAAACTCCCCAACAGCCAATAGCAACAGCAACAGCAACATAAAGTCCAACAACATCGCTTACTGAAACTCACCATAGTTACCACCATAGTTGCCGCGAAAAAGTCATCGCATACCATTCAATTCTCAGCTTCCAGATTTATAGATACAACCACAAACTTACAATATACTGCATCCAGGACAGGAGATGCATACGATTATACGACAGGTTAACTCGGTATGGTATGGGTTTGACTATACGTAGTGGCTCTACCTTTGCATAAGTATGTCAAATGAAAAAAAAATAGTATGTATATATGCATAGTCGTACACCACAATACCGTTAAATTGAATTTTCCTTCACCAAGAGTTTCACTCACTTTTATACTTAATTTGAATTCTTTTTTCTCTTTCCCGTTTCAGAGGTGCATCAGAGCAAGGATAGTGGAACTGAAAGGATACGACCAACCAAGTTGAAGACTATAACGAACCCACCGAAGTAATACGAACATCCGGCATCCACCTTCGCAACTTCCAACAGACACTACGAATACGAATAGAAATACGGCTACAGTTGGCACCGGGATCAGCACGAAAGACGCTGAAGGAAGGGAGTAACTTTTTTTTTTATTGTTTACCATCTTTGGTCTGACATCAGAGTGCATAAGAGAACGTACTTCTTTGAGACTCGATTTAGATACTAACCATTCTACCGACCGTACCAACCACCATCAATTCCAACTTCCATCAACAGCACCACTGCGTGCAAGGGAAAACTTTCGAAATAAGGAAAACTTCTACTTCTAAGGACAAGACGTAACCGCAGCCGTATCTAAAAACCGTAGACGTTATCTAAAGCCAACTTCTATTGTTGCTGTTGTTGTTGTTGTGTGGTATTTGTGGTGTCTTCAGAAAGTTGCACATAAAGTGGACTTAAGTGCAACACATTTCCTTTATTTGTGTCCATTGACATAGAGAAATGGGGACAATAATGCTATTGGAACGTAAAAGTTAACTGAGCATCATTCGAAATATTTCACAATTCACATTCTATAAACACACACTAGACGACATCTATTCACGCTTATCCTGGCATCTATTCGTATGTCCACTCCAATGGGAGTTTGAAAGATTTTAACCTGTTTTCACTCAACTACGACTTGGTCATGTTTAGAGGAATGAAAATCAAAGTATCGACCATGATGACGCCAAGATCGCTCCTTGTCAGCATTGTCTGGGCAGTTATTGTGTACAATGTCGGACTAAGTGAGTGTGCACCTACTGAACTTAGTTCGACAAAAGTTGGCGCCTATCCAAAAGCAACAATAGCATCAACCATGGTAATGCCAGTTTCTCCGGCATCCAATGACGCCAAACAATGGTCATCGTCTCGGGCTCAAATAATAAAACCGAATCTCTTCAAGAAGACGTCGAAGAATAAAGGAGGATGGGGAACCACCCAAGGCGGCGAGAAAGTAATTTTTTACCAAACATTAGCCTCGACAGGTTATGATGTGGAAAAGGATAATTTAAGCCGCCGCAAGGAAGCACAATCGACAACTACTATGAATTCTCCCTCTAGTTATGGTTCTGGTTCTCGTGGAACTGTTGTTGACAACGTCAATGGCCCAAACGATAACACTAACAAAAACAACACAAATTCTTTCTCCTTCATTGAAAAGCGCCACCCAGAGAGGCAGTCGTCCTTTATCTCCACCAATGGTACTTACACAACAAAGAACATCTCCACAAATGTGAATGTTGACGATGATAATACTGGCAACGACGACAACAACGGCAACAACCAAGTCGACACTGGCAAGGATATTGACTTTAGATCCATTGCTGGTATAACAAAAGCGGATAAAGCTTTTGCAACGGCATCAACGACAACTGAAAGATATCATTCTAAACCAGAACCGACAGAGGGAACCATCATTGAAATAATGCAATCCGCTCTCATGGACAATTCCAATTTAAGTGAAAAGGTATTGAAAAAGTCGACATTCTCTTCTTCTTCCACTACATCAGCACCCATATTGAGACTACATTCAGCACACGGTAAATCATTACCAATGAATGTATCAGTAACTTCGTCGTTATTTTTACAACATCCTGCAAAGACTTTACCATTCACAGCTACTACTACTATTTCTCTACCACCTACACCAAAGCTAGACGTCGGTCATGATGGTGTTAAACTAACAAAAAAGAAACAGCTGCTCGATAAACATTTTATTGGGACAAGTCATCGTGTTACTTTGACTTCCTCTGGTTCAATGCATCCTCCACTCATAAGCAAGGATAATCTGTGGCCGTTGTCAAAGAATAAGCCAACCAAAAGCGCTGGCAAAAAGTTAATGGAAGTCCCAAATGGATACTTGGGACCGATTATGATGAAGGAAAAAACATTTTCCGTTACCCATCATGGTAAAAAACCAAAACCATCAATTCTGGAACAACTAAAAGATAAGAAGCTTGTGGAAATAATCGCTCCCACAGCATTAATGGAGCCAACAACGAAGGTAAAACCCACTGAGATGTCATTCCCTGAGTTTGTTGCTATTGATAGTACGTCAGTGACAACAACCACAACGACGACAACGGAGGGTACTAGAAATGTACCAACTCCAACAAAGAGTGGTTCATTAGCCCCAGCAACAGCAACATTGGCTACGAAAGAGGCTAATGAAGCTGAAACTGCGACAACTTATTTTTTAGTCGTCACACCAGGTGCTAGTAAGTCATCGTTGGGTGAGGGTGATATGAAATCCAGCGATATAAAGACAACGCTTAAGGAAATATACACAGAAGTTATCAATGCAATGGATGTGGCTGCAAGGAAGACTTCGCATACTAACCATGACGAAGAATCTTCTATCAAAGTACCATTAAACACTGAATCAGATGACAGCCAGAAGATATATAAGACCTCCAAACCGGGAGTTAAAAATCAGGCTCATTCATCGATCGTTGAATCGAACCTCAGCTCTTGGGGTTCAAAAAATAAATTTTATTCAACCTCGGATCAGTCATCGACAGTGAATCTTACGGGTGATAAACTACCAGCTTATGATCATAATTATCTATCTTTGACAATATCTTCAAGTGCTGTTCCAATTTTATCAACAACAACAACTGATCGCACTACGACACAGATCACAAACGATCAGAGTACGAGACATGAATCAATACTTTCACCGGCGATAGGAGTCCAGCCTACATCCATACCTAACTCAGAATCTAGCACGATCTTAGATCAGGATAAATCGCTTCTTGCTAAAACGACGGATGGTATTACTACCAAAAATCCTTCCATTCTTTCCTCAACTGCTAATATTATTCCCAAATCTAGTTCTAGCATCGATAGAAATGCCTCATTGGTTACTAAGAAATTATCAACAATAAGCAATGTCAATCAAAACTTCTCATCAATTGCTGATCATGCCACAAATATAACCGATCGTACTTTCACAGAACTTAAAACTACGCCACTTCCATATAAAGCCCAGAACTCTCTTGTTAACCCTAAAACATCAAACCAAATTATGTCAACTTCTGACCACCTGACGGCCACAACGATCAGTGATCGTACTTTCGACGCAACTACTTTCAGAACCTTTGAAAAGATAAAGATGAACAACACAATTCCTAAGGATGTTTCCTTAAATTCAAGTATGCCTACTGACATGAAGATCAGCGATCGCACTTCAACTGAAAGCTCTGCCATCCTATCACCAACAGAACACGAATTGATTACAGATACACATATTTCGGTGACTGGAAATGATTCGGATCAGAGTACTTTTATAACAAAACCGAAAACTCAGTCCGTGGAACAAACCATTCCATCAAATATCAACGATCACACTTTAATCGAAACTGAAGTAAGTTACAAGTTGTCTGGGGAGGCGCAAAACACCGAAATTCAATCTACGTCTTTCCCGAAACCAGACACAGAGTTCAAGACAACCGGTAGCGTGAGGTTCACCACTGATCATGACTCAGGAATCACTGATTACAGTTCAACTTCATCGCCATTCCTGCAGCATGACTCTTCAGCTGCACCCAACTTAACGCCTGCTTTCCTTTCTCAACAAGATACCGTTTTAACTCACAACTTCATTACGACAACGACTATTAACTCTGCTCCAGTATTTGCCACAATAACTCCTGATCCACAAACAAGCATTGCACCTCTACAACATCAGTTCTTAAAACCAACTCATGACAGTGAGCAAACAGAGTCTAAGATATCTGACATTCAAATTGAAGTTTATGACTCTACTGTGGAACCCATTCTAGCTGCAACAAACTTTAAGGATAACTCCAATCTGCCCTTTCCATCGTCCCATGTTACTCCAAAGGAAACTAACTATCCACAAGAACGATTTACCCAATATGTAGTCGACAAAGCTAATGACTTACCAGCGCAAGATCTAAGCTCGCCACCAAAGGCTCAAGGTAAACCAGAACCAGCGGCCATTGAAATTCACATAAACGTCTCCGAGGGGTTTGGCAATGAGAGTGAGGATCTAGAGTTTTCCTACCGCCAATCCGACTATCGGAAAGTATCATCTAAGAAACCTGGAAGTACCAACTTCATCACTTTGAAACCATTCGAAGCAGTTCCCCAAAATGAAACCAGCAACGAAGCAGCTGAGGAGATTGTCGTCGAAATCATTGACACTAATTCGAACAGTACCGAAAACTCGGCCAGCAGAGAGAATCTCAATGTCAATCCAATTTTCACCTTCCGGTCCGACGATGATTCCCAAGTTGAGTTGAAAAATGTCAAATACTATCCTGAGGACAGAGCAAAAGTAGAAGGCCCTAAATCGTCAGATGACTTTTTTGTCCCACAAGTCATCCAACAGCCTCCAAGTGCCAATAAACCCATTATGGACCGGGACTCTGACACTATTTTCTACATCTCCAACACGGAAGTCAAGGTTGGTGAATCACTGCCCACTACTAACTCGTACGATGCTCAATTGAAGAAATCCCGGTTGGAGAGCCAATTCTTTCCGGCAAATTATGAAGAACGGAAGAAGGCCATCCCACAGAGGTACGAAGAAGATATTATCCTCTCGCCGGCAAAGGACCGGATTTCTGACCCCTTAAAAGTAGTCCGTAGACCATTGGACATAAGCTATGTCGGAGAATCGGTAATGGAGGTGGAACAGGTCACAATTACCACAACTATTTTGCCAACTATATCTACACCGGATGTTATCATTCAACCAGCCGTTCTTCCTGAAATGGCTATAGGAGTCCCAGTCATTGGGGAGTTGCCACCCCAGATTGAACTCAAGGAAATCGACTTTATGCCAAATTTTGACGGAAATAGAGAAGAATCATCAATTCAGTATGGGGGAGATCTTATTGATGAGGTGGGTGCCATGGGTGCAGGCTTTGACATGGATTCCTATCCCCTTGGCAACATGGCCATGGGTATGGGACAAAGAAGCGATGCAATTTCATCGCAAAATCTACTCAACCATCGAGTGAACCATTTGAAAAAGGACGAACTCTCTGCGGATCTAGCTGGTTCGGCAGAAACCACTTATGGTAGTGAATTTTCCCATCGATCCAATGACTCGGTTAATGGAACCGTAATTGGTGAAAGGATAGGCAACGCAACCGCATACTCTGTCATGGACCAACCACCAACTAGCGATGGAGACCTTCGTAAGTATTTTCACTTGTAGGAGTATCTCAACTCGAAACCCTTTTCAAAACCGCAAATCTAATTTGGAATTATTTTTTTTTCCTTTCATTCTCTAACAGACTTCACGGACCTTCACACGCTGTTTACGGCATGCTTAGCGACATTGCTGCCACTGGTTTTCTCAGTAGTCATGGCATTCGGACTGCGGTAAGTACTCGTACCACCGAAGACCAAGTGGTTTACATAACACAAAATAATAAACCCAAACATGGGCGGTTCTTAATTAATGGAATTAATATGGCCGCGTTAATGAGAACAGGACCGTTCTAGAAGCCACAGAATTTTCTAACTGGTAGGTGGTATCGTTGGAGCCATATGAAGTAAGAATGGTCGGGAATCGTAGGAGTATAATTAATCCCTTTGAACATTGGGTCGGGACACATTGTTTTCCATATGCCTAAGCAGGGTGACCTTCTTCTTCTTTTGCTTCTCCGAAAGCGGTAGCGGTAACATGGCACATTTGTGGCGTTTAGCACCACTTAGCGGCCTTAGGTTGCTCTGCCACATTCGGCTCGGGGAAGATGTCTTCCAATTTAAATTTCAAATAAGGATCTCTCGACGTCTACTTTGCGTTAAGGTTTGCAAAAAAAAAAAGGAATTTTCAGTCATACCGTGCACACCGTATGGACACATGGAAATGAAAATGAAAATGAAAACGGAAATGGAAATGGGAAAGGGAATGGAATAGGGATGGAATATGGAAACCTTTGCCTTGGTTTGTGGGTGTAGGCATGTAGAGGATTTCCTGGAAATTTGCATATTTGTTGTTTTCCTTTTGGATTTTGCTTTCTCTGGGAACATGTGGCAGGATACCATTTGACGCGACGGTGGCATCCTCAGTTAGGAATATCATATGACAATTTTGGAACGACATGAGGTGGAGTTTTTTTTTTTTTTTTTATTTGACATATGGTTGCTTAGAGACAAGAGGAATGAAATTTTTGCACAACGATAAAATTGAAACTGAGATAGACTTCGGAAAGGGATTTTAACCAATTTTAAGTAAAGTAAGGGTTCCAGAGAGATACGAGTATTGTATGGTATACTCGTATGTAAGCCACCGTAGAAGGGCTGCTTTGAAACTGCAGAGGTTTTCCATCCTTTGACATTGGAGTTAATGTTATTTGATGTAATGTTCCGGTTTCAGCCTTCAGGCATAAGGACGAATAGCTAGTGTGGCGTATTTTAAAGCAAAAATTAGATTTTGGCGCCATGTGCTTGAGTTTTAGGGGAAATTGTTATTGGCATGTCGATGGAAACTGTTTTCGAATTAACTTTCAGGTTTTCCATACAACAGTTTGCGGTAAGTACTTCTGTTTTTCAATGTAGGGTCGTATTTGTTAGTTATTTCATTTTTACGACTGTCATTCAACAAATGACAGGCCGCAATCTATTTAAACATCTCTTAACTTGAAATTCATTTGAAGACCACATTGTGAGGTCTCATGAGATATGACACTAAAAAGATTCCGAAGAAGTACAATATATATAAACAGACGTTGGGAATATTTTTGAGAGCTTATGTTAGTTAAAAATTGAAATATTTGCATAAATAATATACACAGTGTGGCAAATAATATCCTGGACTGCCTCTAGAAAACATAATTCTGTTTATTTGTTCGGTGTTTTCATTTAAATACACTTGTTACAGCGAGTCGATAGTGCAGTGGTTCAAATGCCTGTTCTAGCTTTTATTGCGGAATCGCCTCCAGTGCTCGTGCTGAAACTGCTTGAATGGTCGAAATGTCATCTAAAAACCTTTTTTTCAATTTAAATTTAAATTTTGGGAACAAAAAATAGCCGCACGGTACCAAATCAGGAGATTCCGATGGATAATTTAACACACACTCTTGATTTCGAGCTAAAAATTGATGAAAAATTGTGTGACTCGGCGCATAATCGTGCCACAACAGCCGTTGTTTTGCCAAAATCCTCCTCAACATTTTTTTTGCATAATCTCTTTGTTGATGTTCAAGGACTCTTCCATCATTCTGAGTGTAGCATTGCAGTTTTCTGCAACAAAATCATGTCTTCTTGGATTGCTTTCAGCGTCCGAACTAAAATTGACCTTCCTGTGTGATTGTCATCATCCAATGGCTCTCTGCAGCTCAAAAAACTTTTATGCCACTCGAAAACTACGGTTCCACTCAAACAATTATTGCGTTACACTCGATGAAACAATCGGTAATAGTCCTGATACCTTTTCATCAAGTTTTGGGTGGAAATTAAATGACCGCTCTTTGTTCCATGTTAAAATTTCAACAGCAAAAGGAAAAATAATTTTTAATAATTGTCAAATGTCAACCAAATGTCATGAAATTTTGACAGATAGTAGAGGAAGATTTAAGCCTTAAAACGCATGTACGAACAAATAGATGGCGCTCTTGGTTGCTGAGAAATGGTCCGTGATATTATTTGTCACACTCTGTAGGCCACATTGTTCGAAACGAATTCGAGTAGTTTTTGCTGAAAAAGGGGGTCGGCGAGGGCATGAGTGTGTCTGAGGGCTTTAGTCCCATCAGCCTCTGTTGTACTTAAAACATTTGAATGCATTATGAAAACATATATCCGCAATGCCGTGTAAGTCTGTTCCCTATCCATATCGCAAAAAAGATGACTTTTATATTACTATAAGTATTACACACTACTTAATATCTAGATAGAATGACGGTGAAGCTATTTAAAAAATTCTGTATGGATAGTACCGGGGTACGTCCGTCTGATGCTTTAATTGTTACCCTGCATCTGCTGCCTATCGACCAATTTATAAAATATGCGTGAATGAACAGACTGAAATACAGTACGGCTCAGAGATTCTGATTAATGAACCAGTTGTCATTAAGAATATAGTACAATCTTGGAGATACTATTATAAAAGTCAGTTGTTTTCTCTTTATTAACCAGATTGTACTAAGAACAGCATTCGTAATTAGATAAGCATGACTTACGCTGAAAATCTCGCTTCCGCATATCCGAGAGACAGCTGGGTTTATCGATAGCCGAGATGCAATTAAAGCTATTCTTTACTTAATCTAAAACATCGTCTGGGTTCCAGCACACTGAGATATTGGAGATAAAGAAACTCCAAATGAATTGGCTAGGTAGGGGTCATTCTATCATAGATGTAAAGATGTTAAAGAGGAAAAATCTTCAGGCATGAAGACCAGGCAAAATGCCTTCAGAAACACCTCTCCAATAACATTAAAGAATTAGTATTTGTCAAAAGTAACGGGGAACTTATCCTTGTTTTACACTCGCCGTCAATTAAGTACACAAATCTGCTACCACGACTTAGAAAGAGATCGAAAAAAGGAATGAGGGAAGTTGAAGTAGTTGACAGTTCAAAAGGGTTTGACAATTACGACTAGGTAGTAGACTCGGTTAGCGCTTGTTAACACTTTCTTAACACCAGTTTATTTTTCTAACAGGAACTTCAAAATCATTGGATTGCAGTAGAGACTGAGTTGATATATAAGTATGTACCTGTCCCAGAACTCTATACGAGTATTGTTTCAAGTATGAGGCACACTAATTGGAGTTAATTCCATTATCTATCCTTATATCTCAGTATAAACTAAATTTCTACTCCTTGAGCATCTCTTTGAGATCTGCAAAATTCAAGTAGTTGCTGGGGCAAGATCTTGTGAGAACGATTGGTCAGGAATTAATTTGAAGCGTTATTCTGCATCATTTTCATAGACTTGTGACACAATGCATGTCTTGGTGAAACAGCCGATTTGTTTGCACGCACGTTCGTCAACATCCTAACAGGTTCATATCAGTGTGGCTTCAGACCAGCAAAGTCCACCATCAGCCAAATGTTCACACTTAGGAAGATCTTGGAGAAAACCCATGAGCTTCAGATCGATACACCCCACCTATTCATCGATTTCAAGACCACATATGATATTTATAGGGACGAGCTGAACATTATTAAAAATGAGGATGCTCTTGGCTGTTTTGAAATGGAAATTCTTCGAGTGATTTACGATTCCATTAAGTGAAGATTCAACAAGTGAGATGGCTGGCTCAAGTAGTCCGAAAGGTCTTCGAATCCGCCCCCGAGGGGCAGCACAGTATAGAAAGATCGAAACTCAAGTGGAGTACACAATTGGAAGGGGAACTTAGCAGCAGGAGGCAGCTACCAAAGGTTCGAGCTGTGTGGAGACGCTTGTTGACTAAGGCTGGGATCCACCTCGGACTTTAGCACAACTTAAATACAACTCTCGATATGCGTCCCAAAAATTCGGATGCTATAACTTTGCCAGCGCTTTAGTAATTTTGGGCGGTTTTCACCGGCTGCTGTCCACTTAGCTAAAATTCTTTTTGATTCAAGTTTATAGTATCGTTGTTGCATACTAACAGACATATGAAATCGCTGGAACAGCGCTATAAATCGGCGAGGTGTTGTTATGTTTGTTTCTGTTTGAGAAAACGCGACACCGGAAAGCAACTTACGCGTTCTAAAATTTTCGTGTAAAATTGTAAAAACACTACCTTCTGATATCTTTAAGGTATCTGCTGTCTCACATAAATTCACTTTATGCCCTTCCAAAACTATTTTGTTGAATTTTTTATGTTTTCCGGAGCAACCGCTGATTTTGGGTGACCAGAGACTACAGCATCATCTGTGTTTGTGCGACCGTAATTTTAGCAAACCAGCCAATAATAGTGAATTTCCCTGGTGCAGAGTCTCTGTAACGCTCATCAAGTCACTGGTTGCCTTTCACAGTATTTTTTCCCATCAAAAAGCAATGTTTAATCAACACACGAAATTGTTTCCTATCCGTTGTTTCGAAAATAACAAAACTTGTTCCACTACAACCACTCTAACTTATAAATTGATAGTTGAAATGGCAAGAAATTTTGACACGCATCTTTTGAAAATTAGTGTTATCCAGAATTTATATGGGCCTTTCAACAGTGTTGTTATCTACATGTGAGACCGGAGACCTATTTGGTGTTGTGCCAAGATGCTTAAAATTAAAAGAATAATCAGATCAATTTACCTCCGCCGATCCCCAAATATTATAATCAAAATTTCGTTGCTGCTTCTTTAGGCAGATGTTCACCAATCATACCTAAGATTTTAACTATCTTTACTGTTTGCAAACAACAGTGGAATTATTCAGTAATATAAAATCTCGAAATATTAACTTATCCCTAAGCTCTCTTGCATACATACTTGTACATACACAAGGTTTTTGCATAGGAAGGTTATCTTTTCTAATAATTAACATGGATTTCCAATAGGTCGACTTACAACTACAAATGATATTCTTGAGATCAGTTCTGTAGTGGTAGAGGGTAGCCAGCTCCGCTGCTTATTAATCGTCGTCTTTAATAGCACAAATTCATACGTTTATGTATATGTCGGCCTGCACTGATGACATAAACAACATAATCTGCCACTAATTGTCTTCCACTGCGGCATGATCTCGGTAGATTTTCTAATTGTTGCCAAATGAATTTTCTTGAGATCAAATGGGCCGAACAATCACATACTATCATAAACGCCTTCCAATTTACCATCCCACTTAATCAAACTTCAATCAACACGTCCGTTTGGAAAATAAATTGCAAGATCAAGGTGTAATCATTAAAAAATTTAGCGCCGCTCTTGAGTTTGTCGAAAACTGGTGTAAGGAATTCTCCAACCCTTATGGGAATAAATCTCTTAAAGTTTACCCACTCTTTTTTTTTGAATACGCCAGGTGAGTTTAGTCACCTAATAACACCATTCATTTTCGTAGACAGAAGCTGTACAACCTAGGTTTTTCCGATTCATTTTACGAGGTTTTCCTGGACTGGTGACTTGAAGTTAACACCCAACATTGATCGGCTTAAACTTATAGACTTGCAGCCTATTTTTAAAAGCCACAAAGTTACTCTTTCTTGACCAAACGTTAACTGGTAACAGTGAATGAATGCCAAAAATTTTGACAATCTGTTTCTGAAAAACGTTTTTGACCTTAGTAACGAATGTTGTCTTCCTCCATTCACCTTTGGTATTACTTGTAGAGATTTTGTTAGTTTTAAGTCTAGAATTCAAGCATGTTTGTAATATAGTAAGCTTTAATAAATTTGTCTGGGGTTGACCCGTGTCTCAATTCTAATTAAATAAATTACTGAGTTTTCAGTATGTCAGATAGTACGCTGTTCCATTAAAATCTAAGAGACCTTTCATGTCAACGATTTAGACAAAGGTAATGCGCTGTCATGGGATTTTGAACATCGCACTTAAGACATGAGCAGATTCCTATGAACCGTCAATGATGCTTTTGCATGTATTGAAATATGAGCCCCAAAAATGATCTCGGTAGTGATGAGGGTAAAATCAAGTTTATGGTGTCTATACGAAAGTACGCACATCATCGATGAATCGAACAAAATGTCACAATGGACATATATCACTCTGAAGAGGTAGGGTTATTCTACCGTCGCGACGTTATTAATTGGCAATCAAACCAGAATTTGCATTTGTCTACCGTTGTCTTATTGGTTTTAGAATAAAAAGAACAGCATACGGCCGTAATCATTTCAAACCCTCATCGTTGAAGTCCTTCTCTATAGTGCAGAGAAATGGACGACATCAAAAGCGTGTTTGTTTTTTTGGGAAGCGATACTTCTCGAATGATTGTAGATCGTGTTTGCGTAAATAGCTTTTTGAAAAGAAGATCTCAACCTGGTCAGAAAAGTGTTGAGTACTTGCTGAAAATGGGTAAGACATTGAAGAAACTGGTTAAAGAAGCCATTAACTAGAGACGTAAGAGGAACTGTCGAACTGTCTTTTAATATTCAACTGTATCCACCTGTATATCCTTTTTAGGGTAATAACTGAAATAAATTCAATTGCCTCAAGCTTTCACAAGTAACCAACAACATTTAGACTTTTCACTGCAGTGGTGATACACTTTCATTTTCCTGCAATTGCTGGTATAGAATGCAAGCCTAGTCACATCATGAACTGACATTAATTGAGCACATGGCCCATCATCTCCGAGTAGCATTTGCCACACCTAATGACACAATATATCATCATTAGGAGTTGTCCAAAGGACTTATATTCATATCACTCGTCAACATAGGCTTAACGCAAACCTGAAAGACAGCAATTAGATTACTAAACCACCACTTTGTTATTCAAATTCACCTACACATTTTATCTAATGATACATCCAGTTCCAGCGGGCTTGTCTCATCATTCTCAAGAGTATACCTATACCATCACCATCACCATCACCATCACCATCACCATCACCATTGCCACTCAAATATTGCTCAACTAAAAGCTTCTGTTCAATTTAAATAGCACATATGCCCCTGGCGACCATATCTTGCATGTTTAACGCACCTGAATCGCTTTATTGTCTACTCTCTCGACAGCTTGATAACCTCACCTTGCTAACCAGAAATGCTACCACCACGGTAGCCTCACCCTTGCCACCTTCCAGGCGGTTTGGCCTTTCCGCAAATTTACATCAAACTTAACCTTCAAGCTGCCATTAGTCTAATTAGTGTGTGCAAACAAACAAGGACTAAGCATGTTTAATCCTCCTTTTATCGCACTTTTATCTTCTAATGGTGTTTGTCGACCCTCAAAAACTTGTGTAAACATACTTCCAAAAAGCCCATAAGGATATATCGATTATGACATGACATACATGCTACATAACATACAACCATACAAGGCAGCATGAATGGTTTTCTAACAGTTGACACCCCACGTGGTACGTGTATTCGAATCCTGCGAGGAGGTGACTAAATGAATTTTCGCTTTTCGGACTTTTAATTGAATAAAATTTGCACCCAACAGCGTGTGTCTCACTCCAAGGATCCCCGAGACAATTCTGGAAAACTCGTCATACCCAGGTTTACGCACACACACATACAAATCCTTAATTTAAGCCAAATAAAGCATCCTGTAACGGTCCGTATCCTTCGACACGGTCACACTAAAAACTTTCTCGGGTAACTAATCCTTTCGACGACCTTTTGCTAATGCCACCAACGACTACAACGAATGCGGTACGAGCGAGTATGAGTACGAGTGGGCCAGCTTGTGTTGCAAATCTAAAATCTCATCACGTTCGCGCGCAAAGAACGAGAACTGGGACGAGGAGACTGCTTTTGGAAAACTTTCGCCTTTGCCCAGGATTTACCGGAAACGTGCTCTGGTCTGAGCGAAAGTAAGAGAACTAAGTCGGGCACTAATTAATGACACCTAGAATGAGGGAAATTATTATTAATTGATGCAATGTTTGCCATGTTGCATCTAGCAGTGAAACAGTTTCCAAAAGTGGCAGAGTGGAAGTATGAATAGCTTTGCCACAATGACTAAGGCAAAGGAGATTTTTACGACTGCTGATTGCATATACTCGTATGCATGCTAACATAACGCAGTCATTTTGGTGTAAAAATGATGACCTTGACACTTGACATTAGTGCTAGGACGATGGTTATGATATTTAATCCCTTCAACGACATGCTTCCTTCTAGAGGACTTAACATTTGCGGGTGAATAGAAAATAAGAGATGCCAAGATGTGCAGGAAATTTACTTAGTCAAAAGGCTTATGCTTGGAAATTGCACACTATCAAGCATATCCGGCAAGTTGTTGGTTGTTTCTCTTCATCCAACTCCATCAGGATTGTCAGCATCATCACCATTACTACTTTATATAGGTATATGTAGGTACTATGGGATTCATGGATTCCACATTGGTGGAGGAGTATACAAAAAAAATACTTTCTTCCATTCCTTCCTGGGGTTGAAATGTAATTTCGCAGCACACCGCACACAAGAGTATCTCTACCATCTCGAGCACATCCAGCATCATCAGTACGAGTACAAACCACCACCGGCACATCCCCAACTAAGGTAATAACTGCGGTGCTCATCGAATTTGAAATGGAAAACCAGGTACATAAGGTGGAGGTACCCTCTAACGAGCCATCATCTCTACCATTGCAGGATACAACTCGTAAAGGCGTAAAGGCGTTGTCGGCATTTATAGGTTTTCGAATAGGGACTCCAACTTTAGTTAGAGTGAATTTTGTGAGATAATTTCCTCTCGGTAGCCCAATTTCTGGGCTTCTGAATAGAGCCGAGACTTTTTTGAATGCGCCAGCAATAGCTTTCACTTCATTTGGCATTGTCGAAGGATGCCACGAGTTTTTCAGTTCTATGAGTTTTTCAGCAAAAAAAAAAAAGGATTTCTTCATGTACAGATCTAATGAAGGTTTTTTTTTTATATTTTTCATTTTTGTTAAATTCGTTGCAGATGGTCACGGCATGGTGGAATTTTCGAACCTGACGTTTCGGAGACCTCTTCTTGGTCGATTAAATTTTTCTCGGTCATTGCCTTTTGGTAAACTGATGTCTGATTCATGGCTTTGAGGCGTGGACGGGATACTGAATAAGAAATTAAATGCGCGATAATAAATGAATTTTACCATGGAAGGACGACGAGTTTGTGTGCCCTTTTAAACGGATATTTTGGGGGGAAGAGCGTGTGGAGGTCTCTACAATAAAATTAAGAAGGTTCGAATTAATGAGGGGGAAATTAGATAATCGTGATGAAGCTGAAATTTATGTAAAAGACGATAAGGCATGTCTCAATTTTTCTGCCCACAGAAACAAAATGTTCGTATCGGAACGAGATTGTAAATATGCAGATAAAACGCCGCCGTGTTTAACTAAAATTGATACTTAACAAACGAACTGATTGTCTTTTGTAATCAGAGTAAGCCTTAGTGATAAGTTTTGGAAAAGAAGAAATATTGCCGGCAGTTTGTATACTTATCACGTATTACGTTTGAAGAAATGTATAAGATCGTACAGTTCAGAGAGGGCCTAGGGATCACTGTCGTGGACCAAATCAGTTCTCAATAAATTTTCTCAATTTTGGCACTTCAAGTTAGCTTAGATATCCTTCAAATTTTTTTCATTTCCGCATTTTAATTTGTGATCAGGACATCAACACAGTCATTCTTCTTCTCTTTGGCATTTTAACATTTACCTCTAGGGTAAGGTCTCTATTTTGAAGCCGTCAATTTAGAATTGCCGTTCGTTCTTTAAAGAACGCTTATTCTTTTGGTTTAGATTTAGGGGAATGGTTTTCGAACTTTTGTTCGACGTATTGTGTCTTGTGCCTTGTAATGCCCAAGGTTTCAGTGGTGTCATTGGTTTCCACATTATCATCTGGCCTGTAGCTTGAGAATCCGGTGGGCAGAATTAAGGGCACATTTGACAAGTAGCAACATGCGTTGAATATTTTCATCGATATTGGTTGTGCTTTTGACAACGTTACATTTGATGGTATGAGTTACTCTCTATACGGGACCGATGACTAGTGCACTAGAAATGGGATTTCAGTCGCAAAACGAGATGGGAGAAGTTTTCAGGTCTGACTCAGTTAGTCTTTAAAGGCAGTACCATCCAATTCTCCTAGAAGCTAAGTATTTGGGTGTCATCCTAGATAACAAACTTCTAAGGACTAAGGACGTTGCGTCAGATTTCGTCAGGGGGATATAAGGCCGCCACCAAGAACGGTTTTCTTGATCTACTCGGTTATGATAAGAGTGGTCTGTATCGGCTGCATGGGTATTTCCCTAGAACACTAGGTTCTGCTCTGGATTCATTGAGGAGCCTTCTCGCTTGATATTCATATTATGAGTAGCTCATGGGCTTGCTTTGAAGTCTGGTCTAGCTGTCATATATATTGTGTCTGATGCAACGACTCCAGAACTCCATTCTGGCTTTGGACCAGAATATTAGCGGAGTCTGGTATTTCCAAATGGCTTTAAAAGTAATTTATGATGCGGCGTTGACGTCTTTCTAAAGAATGACAACGTTCGATTTCACAGTAGGTATTTGACAGAGTTATTAAGACTGCAGTCATCTCAACGACAATTAGTCATTTGACTGACTGTTTTTATTCAATTGACTGATTTTAGTTTTTTTTTTTTCAAAAATTAAAATGTGTTATTCGCAGAGAACTAAATTATTTAAAAAAAATAAAAATTAATAAAATATGAAAAATTCCTAAATGAAAAGAAGGCCTTGTTTTCCGACGAGAACGTGGTTGAATGCGATGATTACTCGTACGCAGTACCATTGGTCAATTGATTCGTCAATCATGAGTATTGATATTATATTCAAAGTGGTGATTAAAGTATTCCAATTCTAGGAAGCTAAATTATTTTAGTCAGAAGACTAAAAAGCGGTCATTTGACTGTAAGTTAATAATAAGTTAATTGACTGCAATCAAAGGACTAACTGACTGCAAAAATGACTAACAGTGTTAGAAGACTGGTAATAGTCACTCCAGTACTGCAGTCATTTAACTTACAGTCAATTGACTGCTCCAGTTAACTGCCCAGTAGAAATATTCAAAACGACTGGTGATTGTAGTTTTATAGTTAAAGTCATAAGTCAAAGTCTCATCTTTAATTCGAAGATTTTAGTCAATTGACTGCGACTTTCTGATTGCAATACCATCTACCATCAAGTACTGCCGTCTTTAACAGCTCTGTTATTTGAGAAATTGTGTGTATCTTCAGAACTAGTATATACGCAAATAAGTTGGCAAGAAACTACATTGCGAGGAAACGTTGGAGGGAGTGTGTACAGTAAAGATGCACTTAAAGATTTATTAAACTCTATCACGATCGCCAAGTTAGGAAGAGAATACCAGACTTCACTGAACGCAGGCAGTGAATTACAGCAATATTGATGCAAATAAGCGTTTTCTCCACTGATTTGGCCTTAATTTTGTGAATCACCGTGTTGATCTAGCTCTAACGTCTACGATGGCGTGAAAGGTGAAGCAGATTATGAAAAGCGATTGTTTCCTCTAAAGCGTAGGAGGCCGTAGAAGTGATCACTGGTTAACGCATTTACCCTGGGCTTTGAGACAATCATCTCAAAACTCAATTTGTTCTCTTCACGGGAAAATATAAGCTCACTGGGCTGACTTATTTAGCGTGAAATGCAGCAACATCCGATCGTTCCGCGAAGTGTAGTATCCTGGATAACGTGCTTATTGAACTTCTTCGACTATACACGTCGCGTCAAAAATCTTCAAATTATTGTCGATTTCTTTCAGTGTAAAGAAGCTTTCGGTAATACAAGAGGCTTGCCCTCGAAACGCAATGCCATCATCATCATCATTTCGTTCGTCATTGGGAAAACTTGTATTGGTCTTTTAAGTGGAAATTTAGGCAATCCCGTACGAATTCAACAATATTGTGAAGAATCGGCTTCTGTTTGGGGGGTAATTATTATCTAAATCTGCAGCAAAGCAAAGCTCCGCTTATGCCCTTCCTTAATTTTCTATTACGAGTACTTTTAATCTAATTCTAGGAAGGCCGAATTCACTTAATCCTATTCGCCCTTAAGTCACAATGTGTTACCAGAATATGTGATGGTCAAAGAAGTTGAGACTAAATATATTAGGAGCAGAGTTTCTCAGGATACGAACCTGCATAAGGACTGTCACCATCCTCTTTTGAAGAAGTTTGAGTTTTATTTGAGCAGTACTGTAAATAGCACGAATCTCCAAAGTTACCGGAAGAATAAACGAACTCCTCCAAACATATCTTTTATAAACACAGTGACTAGACAGTAAATGATGTATTAGGTTGTTCAAAAAGTCGCTGCGTTGTCTTTTTTTTTGCAATAGTTAGCTCTATCCGCTTTGTTTCTGAGCGTGACGTATGTGTTAAATGTTTGTTGGCGTTTTGTTGTTGATACTGAGTTCAAAAAACAGAAAAAAATTGGTTTGACTCGGAAGGGTCTTGTGTTTGCAATTGTGGTTCGAGCATAGTTGATTTTGAAGAGTATATTCGCCATATTTTGGTTTATTACTTCAAAAAAGGGAATAAAGAAACCAAGGCAAGAGAAAAGCGCTACTGACATCACGCTGCTTTCTCCCGATTATGTCAATATCGTCGGCGTACGCAAGTAGTTGGACGGACTTTTGAAAGATAGTGCCTGTTGTGTTTGCTCGTGAGTATTGCACTATTCTTTCAAGTACGATGTTGACATCAAAGGTCTCGGTGAGATCTTTACCGACCTTGATGGAGCCGCGTGCATTCTCCATCGTCATCCTGCACAGACAGACAAGTTTGGCAGGGATGCCGAAACTAGACATTGCTCTGTATAGCTCGTCTCTATAGATGCTGTCATACGCGGCCTTAAAATCCATGAATAGGTGGTGTGTATCGATCTAAAGCTTATAGGACTTCCCCAAGATCTGCCGTAGTGTGAATATCTAACTGGTCGATGGTGGACTTTCGGGGCCTGAAGCCACACTGATATGGACCTTTGAGGTTGTTGACAAACGGCTCCAGGCGTTCGCACTATACCGCAAACAAGATCTTATATGCGATGTTAAGGAGACTGATGCTTCTGCAGTTGGCGCAGTTCAGAGGGTCTTCTTTCTTGAGAATCGGACAAACAATGCTGAGGTTCAATTCATCGGGCATACTTTCGTCCGACCATATTTTACAGATGAGTTGGTTTATGCTCCTTACCAAGTCATCGCCTGCCGCTTTGAAGAGCTCGGCAGTCAGGCCATCGGCTCCAGCAGCATTGTTGGACTTAAGCTTCGATATAGCTATCTTCACTTCATCCAGGTCGGGTGGACAGAATTGTTGGTCATGATCGTCCAAGTTGAAAGGTTGATTCTGCCTGACAGCAGTATTTGGTTCGTCATCGCCTTTATAAAGTCTGCAGAAATGATCTTTCCAAATCCTCAGCATCGACTGCGATTCTACTATGATGTTCCCTTGTACATCTCCACAAGCTTCGGTTCGGGATTTGTTTCCGTGGCATGTTATTTTTACCTTTTGGTAAAACTTCTGAATCTCATTCCTGGAGCAGCATCTCTCAATTTCCTCGGCCGGCCGCTTCTAATGGACCTTCTTTTTCCTCCTGAGAAGCCGGTGTTCGTCTCACCTCTTCTGCTCATGGAGCTCGTGACCAGTTCTAGTCTTTCTATGCAGGGCTTCTGTGTGTGCATATTGCTTAGCTGCATGTACTTCCCCGCATTCGTCGTCAAACCAGGGGTTTCGTTGTGGTAGATGAGTGAAACCCAGCTAATCAGAAGCTCCATCTGTTGTGGCTTTGGCGCCCGTGGATAAAGAAAGACTCAATCGGAAAAGGATTTGTCTCTTGGTATCACCTACATAAAATAAGTCTTATTCAAGACGACGAAATGGCGGAAAAGATCTTATGCGAAGGCGACGACATTTCCTCAGAGAAATCCCAGTCTCATTTTTATCAGGGAGTTGAGCCTCTTTTTGCCCCTCACTACTGATTTTGTGGCATAAGAAATCTTTAAGGTCATTGTGACTTTCACCAATATGAACTTGAGAGATCACAGTTCTGACCCCTAGATTACCAGTGGGCCGAGTGTGGGGTAACCCGAAATAAGTGTATTTCATTTCGTATAGAAACACTAACATTGATAACTGATAACAGTTTTCCTTTAGAAATCCAAAGTGTATCCAAAAGTTGATATCAAGTGTCTTTTTGGGCGATCTCGTTATTTGGTTTGGTTTTGCATCTCCGGTATCAACATGGTGATGAACGATTTTCGTAAGCACATATTCCCCGTCTTGTGTTATAAGCCTACTCACCGATTAGTTTTACTGGCAGGATACACCCCTCTACATCCACATTACAGGGGCTAATGATTTTGCTTTTGATTTGCATACTCTCAATTGTTGCGACCGGCATTACACCACTCGTTTCCGTTGTGGTCTATATAGACCCAATAGGTGCACATTTTCCACTATCTTTTCATTTTTCACATTTACTCTAAAGTCTTCACCACACTGAAGTCCCTCTTATTTCTTGGCTTTTTCAAATAGGATCATTGGCTGCTAGGACCACATTCCACGTTCACCGAATCAATTGGTTTAGGCAAAGGCTCTAGAACCTGATTTCGATAGACGACGACTTTCAAGACAGGAGTGTTGGCGTGTCCACATACCATAAGAATTTATGTCCCTAATTTTAGGTGTCAGTGGCCCAAAGTCGCCTACTAGTCGATGTTCTTATATGAATTCTATATCGATGATGCACTCGGCACATATATTCTGCAAAAATATAACCGGGACAGAGTCATTCTAACGACCCACCTTAATGGTTTCTTAAAAATATTGTCTTGGTATGACTGTAATCTATTTTAACGCTGAGTTTGGGCGCCATATTTTAAGAAGTTTGTTGTAGCCAAAGACATAAGGATATCGGTCATTTTTAAAATATT
This sequence comes from Volucella inflata, assembly GCA_928272305.1. Lineage (NCBI taxonomy): Eukaryota > Metazoa > Arthropoda > Insecta > Diptera > Syrphidae > Volucella > Volucella inflata. The sequence goes on from OV743719.1 coordinate 106,364,522, forward strand.
GAGAAAAGAGCTTGTTTGAAATTTTGTGTTGCGAACAGAATTTTTTGTTCGGTCGCGTTGACAATGTTGGAGGAAGTCTAAGAGGACTCTGTTATATCGAGGAGAAGGACATTTCAATGGTCCAAAGCTGGGAATGTTTGAATAGTGAGCTAAGACAAGAAGAGGAAGAGTATTCACCGAAAATACAAAAATTGTGGCAGAACATATTCAACACACCAGAGCAAACATCGTATTATTTGTTCGGTCGCGTTGACAATGTTGGAGGAAGTCTAAGAGGACTCTGTTATATCGAGGAGAAGGACATTTCAATGGTCCAAAGCTGGGAATGTTTGAATAGTGAGCTAAGACAAGAAGAGGAAGAGTATTCACCGAAAATACAAAAATTGTGGCAGAACATATTCAACACACCAGAGCAAACATCGTATTATCCAGATACTGTGACTTTGGGACCCGTTTTGAGTCGATTCAAGACATAGAAGAAAATTAGCTGATAAAACAGAAGGCGAAACCGAAATAAGCCTTTAAAAATGTATGGATGACTAAATTGTTCTTTGGACAAAATGAACCGCTTCAAATGGAGCCTATTTTGAAGGAGAGCTACGAGTATGTTTTAACTGATTCAGTCTGGGTAATTTTTTGACAGAATATATGTCAGCCACAAAAAAACGGCTGAATGGATTAGGTGAACTTCACTAGGTATATACCTTAGCCGTATCTACCGTCACTGTTCGCAAGCTATAATCGCTGAAAATTAAGGTCTTAACACCGTTGCATCGTTTTCACAGCAAAACTATTGCAGGACGATAGTTTTGGCGCCGTTGATAAAATACTGTCGCTCAAGCAACTGCCGATTAAAGGTTTCCAGAAGATTGGTTGTTTGTTCTCCTATTTGCTTGTTACCGCTTATTGTTATTGTGCCGGTTCATTACACTGCCTATTTTATCACAATGCTAGTTGGGCGTTCTGCGACTCTCCCGTGGAGAATTTCGTTATTCGGCACTAAGCCATTCGCTGGTGTATTCAATAGAAGTTACTACCCTGACGAAATGTGTCAAATCTATTGAAAAACCGCAAAGAATTCTTGAACAACCAAAGAAGATACCCATGAAGAACTCAAAAACTCAAAGCTCAATGCTTATGTTAAGCGGAAAGTGGCTTCTTCTTATTCTCGAAACCACTTTACCTTTATCGAAAAGAATTTCACTGAGGTTAGAGAAATATGATAGAAAGTTTAGTAGTTGTCAATCAGGCTACAAAAAAACAATCAGCACAAAAGAAATGCAAAACAGTTTAACATCCGCAAAGTACCCTTCAACTTAACTCTCCATCTACGAGTATTACTACCATCTGTTGTCTGCACCCACAAAAACAGGTTTTAAGGCTACTCGTATTTCCTTCGATATAGTATTTCCATTTCCGCACAATCCTGTTAGTGTGTTTGTACACAACTTAAATTGAATTTTTAAGCCAAAGCTCGCTTATTTGCTGTGCAGATTAACTAAACTTTTATTTGTCGCGTGTGTTTTCTTTCTTTGCTCACTATCCACCTCCCAATCGGCAACCTCTTAACCGCTCCTATTCTCGAATTGGGGTTGAAAAATTTAAATCTTCTTTTGCGAATAATTTGCGAGCGGATTCGTCCTCGGATGTGGAAAAAGGAAAAAAAAAAAATCCTCATGAACACAAACTTATTTGTAGTCGTATCCTGCGACAAGTTTAGCTCTACAATATTTTGCCAGAAGCCTTAAACTTTCTCTGGTTCACCATGATTTGCCTTGATTACAATTCCTTGCGGTTTCACCCCCAATGTACCATCGCGTTGTTTGTAAGCGAGTGTATGTATGTGTATATGTGTATGTATGTGCTATTAAATTGAACTCATTGTGCCGTCAGGGGTGAATGTCTTAAAAGTGACAACGAGGGGAAATATGGAAAAATGAAAATCCAAAGTGGCGTCACTTTATAACTAAGCTCAGAGGCAGAGGCAGAGGCAGAGGCAGAGACAGCACAAACTAGAGCCATAGTCATAGTCCTAGTCGTCGTAGCTCGAGTCTGAGGATTAATGACAAAGGATGTCAGACTAGACATTGACAAATGTAAATCTCTAATTATTTTGATGAGTTGTTTCTCAAAGTTAAATTGAGAACAAGCAGAGTAGGTATCTGTATTCGTACCAGTAGCATCGAAATTGTAGTAAATGCCAGAAAACTGTTCTGCTGCATTTGATGTATTTTTGAATGAATAATTTGGTTGGTGTTGAATTTGGCGGACAAATGTCGAAAGTATCTTGCATATATAGGTACTCTTATGTACATATGTAAAGTTCTGGTTTCAGGAGGCTTCATGACTATTTTTGTCAGAAACTTCTTCATGTAAACAATGAGACGAAATGACTTCGTGACAAAGTGCTTGGGAGACAAGTTTTCTTTTGAAACTACGACTGTAGTACTTCTACACGCAGTCATCTACGAAAATCTGGATAAGTCTTGTGTGGTGCTGTGTATATATGTAGAACGTACTATGGGCTTTTGGTTTAAGCTAGGGGACAATAGTGTCTGGAAGAGCAATATACGAGTACACAAAATGCAAGTTACAAGTCAAAAGTTTTTAGTTGCGAAGCTTAGTTATGGGATTCTTATGCAGAGAAGGGAAGGACGACATCGTAGAAATTCTTGTTCCTTATTAACACTAAAACTCAAGTGAAAAAGTTAGTATTAAGTTGTTTGAGTTTTTGAAGGGACCATGCCATCCATAGTGGTTGCGCGAAGGTATGGTGAAAGATTCTGATGAGTTGCTGTAGAGACAGCTTAATGGAGGCAAGTTTCTGTTTTTTAATTAGCAAAGATGGGCAGTAGACCTTTTCGAAATACCTTGTGGCGGCTCCTGAAACAATTACACTTTAAATGGGATTTTAGGTCGTCTGGTTTTTTGCTTGAAATAGCGTGATTAATGTTTTAAGTTGACTTGACTTAGTTTTAGCTTTTGTGAAGAAAATCTGCCTTTGGGGTTTCTGTGTAATTACTGGGTCTAGACTCTTTCTTTAAGAATCTTTGTTTTCCTTCTTCCTTAGCGGAGTTTTTAATCTAGTTACGGTTTGTTGAAGTGATGAAGTGGCTTTTAAGAGGTCTCGAATAAGTTTTCTTTCTTATGAAATTGTGGAGTAAGTACTTCCTCCCAGCACTTAAAAGTTAAGGACGCTTGTAGGTGTGCAAGTTTTAAAGGAAACCGTCGCCATTTGTTGACATAATAGAACGTAGTATCGTCTATGAGTGGATGTATAAGTTCTTTAATGCACAATTTAGGCGGTACAACTAATTTCGTCTGGATATCCGAAACATAACAAAGCTACTATTTAACTTGAAGTTAGATTGAACTAATGCTGTTTCCACAAATTTTAGTTTGGGCTGATGTTAGGAATTTGACTTATGAAATTGGACTCAAAGAAGACTACATTTATTGCAGGATATGATGATCATAGTGGCAAGCTGGTGGTGCTTCTAATATTCAAAGCAAGTGGCATCTATCCAGGTTGTCGAAGTAATAGAAATGGGTATGTATCTTAAGGGTGGACAGGTAAAACACTATAACTTACAAAGGAGTTGATATTATCACATATGGATTGGCCTTCTGTTGATGTCGCAGCTAATGAAAAACTGACAAGGTCCAAGCAGCCTACAGCCAAGCAAGAAGCGAAGGCCCTAAACTGCTGCAAAGCGGATCAAAATGTAAATTGTTGATGTGTGAGCGGCAAAAGCAGAATGAAAAACTGTGACATTTACTATTGTGATTGCTACAGGGACCAATTTCTCTAACCTTTTTAAGGTCGAAAATCTTAAACTTTAGGCATCTGAGCCAACCCCTGATTACAAACCACATAACGACTAAAGATTGGTCTTTATTAGTAAGGTTTAGGCCTGGTAGGTCAACATTGTACCAGATACTGCAGAGCGTGGAACTTAAGTCCGCATTGAACTAAAACTTTTCAAAGCGGCGTTTTGTTTTTGAAATCAAAATAATCAAGAGGCGTCAATTCACAAGATCTTTGCGGCCAATTTACTGTGCAAGTCCATTACGTTCCTAAAATGTTTCCTTCAATAAGTGGTTTGTTTCTTTGTCATGCAACGCCATCCTGCTAAAACTACATCTCTTCCACATTCATGCCTTTCAATCGACCAATGCTGTGCTAAACTTAATTTTTGAAAAAATGGCCTGATGACTCCACCAGTCTACCGATCACATCAAATTGTGTATTTTTCGGGATGTAACGGCATCTTATGTAGATTGTCTTCGCTTTAAGTACAACAATTGCCTATTGAGTCAAAAATGAGCCTCATCGCTTATATTTTCGATAAACAGCGGAAGCAATGCGAGCTGATTTTGGGCCCATTCAGCACAAACGATGGTGAGTCGGCTTTAATTCTTGCACCAACTGGATCTTGTAAGACTTTATACCAAGATCTTTGCCTACGATTGTCATTAAGTGCACGGACAAAGACCAAGCTGTTGTCAACCATGTCGAGTTAACAAATTTGGATTTTCTTTAACATTCTCCGGAACGGTTGCAAAGTCCTCTTCCGTACGCACTCTTCTTTTGCCAATGCGCCTTCCAAAGAAAATTGTTGTGCGAAAACGGTCAACAATACGGCGAATAGCGCTCTCAGATCGTCGATTATGTCGGATGTAATACGGTGCAAATGCTCTATAAGTTGGTATCACAGAACCCTTATTTTAAAACCGAATTTCAAAAACGTTTTTCGGTCAGCACGGCCGCCCAAACTATGACCTACAATGCTGGCCAATTTTCAGAACACGCTACGTTTGTGGAAGCGCTATTTGCTCTATCAAACCTCGCTTTTTTTTAGCATCAGAAAGATTTTGTCATATTTTCGAACTTATAAGTCTTTAGTTTGGATTCATCATTCACGATCTGTTGCTTATGTCATTTTCACCTAAGCAGACATTTTCTTGCCACTCCGTCAATGATTTTGTTCAATTCGAGGCTTCACTCTCCGAACCACTTTTGGCGGGTTTTTTTTTCGTCTCCATCGTAGCATTTCGCAACATAACTAGGGGCATGTACGCAAGTGTCACTCCCAAATTTGGCATTCATGCGGATTGCAGAGGCCTTCGTTCACTTGGCGGAACTTTTTGCCTAATTATACCCTGGATAACAAATCCGCACCCAATAATCGCTGTCTTCTCTTTTTGTAGCAGTCTTTTCGTCGTCTTTTATCTGGCCCATTCCATCGCAAATCTCAAATTGGGATTATATCTGCTCTATAGCATTGTAAGGCTTTCGCGAGCTGTTCGGCTGCACGCCTGTACAGACCTGTTAAGGGACCTTACAGTCCAGGTGAAGAGCCATAATTCTTTGTCATTTTTAAGTTTGCTGGGCTCGTCAATATTGTGCCGGTCAGTATACGAGGCGTGTGGTTGTCTCTGAACCATTGTTGCCCCTACGCCCAACCCCGAACCTGCATGGCCAGTTCCTTATACTACTTGACAGCTTACGAGGGCGGGTCAATAAGTCCGTGACTTTTTGAATTTCTGACCTCTTTACTGAAACAGCAACACTGCTCCTGTCAACAGGCATCTGTCAGTTGACTCCTGTCAAAATTTAAACTTGCTGCGTCAGTTAGTTTGTGTTTGACAGCTATTTTTATCAGACTACTCACTAATTTGAGGAGAAAATGGAAAAAAGTGAATTTCGTGTGCTTATTAAGCATTATTTCTTGCGAAAAAAAACCATTACCGAGACCAAGGCTAAGCTTGATAAATACTATGGGGACTCTGCACCATCGATTTCAATGGTAAAAAAGTGGTTTACTGAATTTCGTTGTGGCCGTACAAGCACTGAAGATGCCGAACGTCCTGGACGCCCAGTTGAGGTCTCTACACCCGAAACAATCGAAAAAATTCACGATATGGTGTTGGCCGACCGAAGATTGAAAGTGCGAGAGATTGTGGAAGCCGTAGGGATCTCGCATGGCTCAGTGGTTTCAATTTCGAATGATCACTTGGGCATGAGAAAGCTTTCCTCAAGATGGGTGCCGCGTTTGCTCACAGTCGACCACAAACACATGTGCAGTTGCCATGGCAAAAATCCATGAATTGGGCTATGAATTGCTCCCTCATCCACCTTATTCTCCAGATTTGGCTCCGAGCGACTACTTCTTGTTCCCAAACCTGAAGAAATGGCTTGATGGAAAAAGATTTGACTCCAATGATGAAGTCATCTTGCAAACAAAGGCCTATTTTGAGGATCTCGACAAATCATTTTTTTTGGAAGGGATAAACAAATTGGAGAAGCGTTGGACAAAGTGTATAGGGCTCAAGGGAGATTACGTTGAAAAATAAAATTATTTTTTTATCAAAAAATCTGTGTTTTAATCCAAAAGTCACGGACTTATTGACCCGCCCTCGTATTTAGGTTATCTCAATAATTCCAGAGTCTGCTAGAGAGTTTTTTCTATGTCCTAAGCATCTTCTGTGTCTTTTACCTCTCAAAATCTCAAATGTATGTTCGGGCTGTGGACTTACTCATATTGCCAACGAACTACCCTGTGCAATGTAGCTTTAAATGCTAAGAAGGTGAAGCATACCAATCTGATGTTGGCAAATTTTCCTGGGATGCTGATTTCTGCGATTCGTTTGCCTACGTGCTGAATTATGAAGACGTTTGGCGCAATTGTAGTAAATTTAACCAGATAGTGGGAACAGAATATTTCTGAATGTGGAAATATAAATAAGTTTAAGCTGTTTGTACAAAAGCTGGCTCCACCAGTAAGTTATGGTTGGTGTTAAACGTTATGTTGTAAGGTTAGACATCTATCAACACCATAACCTTGAAGAATTAGGGATTTTTTTTCTTTTTTAGACGAAATGTCGAGTCTTGAGCCGAATAAACGCTTGGAGAAATCTCCAGCTGATGTGCATCGATTCCTTGTAGAAGCATATGGCGTGGCTGTTTAAAGTAAGAGAAGTTTTCGTTAGTTGTTTCAAAAGTCAAGGATAAAGAACGTCTACCATTATTGGAGGAAGATTCGTGTCAAACGCAAGAAGAACTTGTTGTTGCATTAGGAGTGAAAGTCTTTTCCCATCATTTAACTTCGTTAAGAATGACTCAAATGCAAGAAAATTGGGTTCCATACGAACCGAAGCTGAGAAACGTTGAACGCTGATTTTGCATATGTGAAATGCTACTTGGCGGAGATAAACGAAAGGGTTTATTTTGCAATGTATAGTCGCAGGTGATGAAAATTGGACCCACTATGATAACCTAAAAAAGAGGAAATCATCGGGACTACATGGTCATGCTTCAACAATGACAGTCAAGTAGTATATTCATGGAAAAATGTCATGTTGTGCTATTTGGTGGCATCAGCTTGGTCTTGTGTATTATGAGATGCTTGAATTGAACGAAATTATTACTGGGGCTCCTTATGGAATAGAGTTGGTGAGATCGAGCTGAGCATTTAATGAAACACACGGCCACTATTATTATTATTTTGTTTATTTCATTGAAAACTTATACTATAAATAACAATATTATATAATTACAAAACAATTTAGGCATGAAATAATGCAGTACATTCTGTTGCCAATTGACAAGTGACGAATGTATACTTATAAAATAATAAAAAATTAATTTCAAGATGTTAAATTCAAGATGTTGATGATACAAATAGGTTAAGTTAATGGTTTAAAAGTTTGTTCAATATCCGTGAAATTAAAAGAAAAAAGCCATTTTTTAACATTCACTAAAAATACTGTTTTTACTCATTCGCATCTAATGTTATCAGGTAGCAAGTTAAAAAGACGAGGTGCAACAACAGAATAAAACCTAGAAAAGTGTGATTTTTTAATTGCAGGTACTGTAATTTACGTAATGAACGTTATAGTGAACGGATGTGTTTTATTTAAACAAAAAAAAAACACTGTGGCGCTGACAGCCCGGTATGGGCCATGGCATAGCTTCTTGACATTCATTTGTGTTGCTCATGTTCTCATTTTTGTCACATCTGAGCGAGGCCTACGGTTTATATAACCGAGTCCGAACGGCACTCCTTAGAAGCTTTTTCGTAGGCAATTTTACTTTCGGGAGTTTGCCATTGCCCGCCGAAAGGGTGATGGCGATTTGAAAAACTGTTGGTGACCCAGCCAGGAATCGAACCCAAAATTGTCTGCGTGATAGTCCAATGAGCTAATTATCGCGCCATCGCCAATGTGTTTTATTTGGTTCCTTTTAATTTGGTGAAAGTTGAACAAAAATTAGCCATTTTATTCACAAAGAAGTGTTTTGTGTGCTGCTAAAGTTTATTGATCCAGCTAAACTTTAAAACCTAGTTTCCGGGCACGAAAAATTTGAAAAATTTGTGATTTGCACCCAATATCTACAGTAAAGTTTCTCTCTTCTCAAAAAATCATGTCAGCTGTAAGACTACGCTCAAAAGCTGCACGCACAAAAGGCCGTCCATCTACGCCTACAACTGTCTCCCATCCCGTCGTGAAGGGCAATCAAAACGAGAACACACTCACTGCCAAAATCTTGAATGCGGAGTGAATTTCTTCAACGGATTGAGGATTGAGGATACAGATTGATTTGTCCTGTAAGCAGTACCTAATAGAATTCTTTGACTCTCACATACAATTTTGACGAAGCAATAGTCTAGCCCTGTGTCCTGCATAGAATTACAAACAGATGTACACTGCAACCCTTCGCGCACATAAATAGCAGATTCTCCACCTACTCGACCCACTCGATCACCGCGGAAAACATTGAAACCAGACACTTCATACAGTTTGTTTTCGACATCCGAATGAAACCAAGTCTCAGACACACAAACAACATCAACCTGAGATCCTACAAATAGATATTTGAACTCCTCTAGTTTCAATGTATTGTGCAAACTTTGTGCATTCAGATGACAAATTTTTAACCCATTCTTCTGTGCACAGAGCACACGGATCATACTAAGCAAGTTCTCATTCCTACCCACACCCATGACACTCCCATTAGTGTTATCTATATGGTTGTTCATTAATCAAAACAGAACGAGTCAGAAACAGAAACAGCAAGTCACAAAAAAAATTAGAGAAATTCATTAGCCAGAAAGTATTTACAAACGTTATTTGAATAACTTAATTGAGAGTTGAATATAGAAATAATAAATAAAAAAGAATTATAAAGGAAAAAAAGAAAACTAAAAAGAATACCAAATAATTACATAGAATAGATGTATTGTTATTAAGTTGTCTCAGCAGCAGCAAGCAAGTCATCAGAGCTTTCGATAAGAAAGCTTTTGGAGTTCGCCGACTTTTTCACGTAAACACACCCACGCTTTGTGTGTACCGCAAACAGCTGATTTTTTCGCCGGAGTTCGATGGCACTGTTTAACAGAAAGCGAGTACGTTTTGTTAGGCTTTCATTGAGATAGCAGCTAGCGTTGGATTCTATGCCAAGATCGTTGAGACATAATTGCGATACATTGTGCTTTCGATAAATTGCAGCAGAGGCAAGCACAGAATTCCTTTCTTGCGGGCTGCCGAATACTATATGCCGTTAGTAACCATTCTAGAGCAACTTTCCTATAGTAGCTCCCATGTTGTTTTATGCGGTGACCTTAACTGCAATTTGTTGGATCTGAATGTCTCTTCTCATCTGCTAAATAACTTTAAAGCGCTGAACTTATTCCCTGGAAATATAGAAAGTCCTACTCACTTCCAAGGTGATTCAAGTACTCTGATTGACCAATTTTTTGTTAGTGATGTAAGTAAGATCATACTTTATAGTCAGCTTCAAGCTTCTGGTTTCTCGAGACATGATCTCATTTATTTAACCTTAGATTTTAAAAACAGGCCAAAAAAGAGATCATCTTCCAGTTTCGAGACTTTAAGAATGCGAACTACAGTGAGTTGCTGTATGACATGCAGTGTACTGATTGGAATAGTATGAGACACATGCAGTCTGTTAACGATAAAGTTGTGTTTTTTCAAGAGCAGATCAGATACCTATATAATAAACATATCCCACCAAAATCAAAAGTTATCCGTAGAACGTCGCCAGCCGGGCTCAGCAGCGAAATTAAGAAGCTGATGCTGCAACGTAATACAGCCTATAGTCTATGGAGACGATATAGAGTCGAACCGCTATATCGGGAATACTGCCGTTTGCGGAACAAAGTGGTGCTAGACATAAGGTCCGCAAAGACGCTTTACTATGAAAATAGGTTAAGCCAAAGTTGTTCTTCAAAAAATAAATGGAAAACTGTTAAGGAACTTGGAATTGGAAAAGAGATTCCAAAAATAGCCGATAACATTGACTGTGAACTCTTAAACGCTAAATTCGTCACAAAACCATCCTCTTTCACAAATGAAAACGAGTATAATACATTTGATCCTTCAGACAACTCCATTTTCAATGAATCTTTCGGTTTCGTATGTATCAGTGATCAAGAGGTTGTCGAAGCGGTTCTATCAATTGAGTCAAACGCAACCGGCATCGATGGTGTTGATTCCCGGTTCGTAAAAATTCTCCTTCCTTACATTCTTCCTTTCATTCCCCACATTTTTAACAGCATAATAACAGCTTCTGACTATCCACGTGAATGGAAGAGGGCAAAAGTTATCCCAATCCCCAAAAAAGGTAATGACGATTATAGACCCATAGCGATTCTCCCGTTTTTAAGTAAAGTGTTTGAAAAAGTAATTTTGAAGCAAATGCAAGCATATTTGTCTATACATAAGCTAGTAAGCAGTTGTCAGTCCGGTTTTCGTCCCAAACATAGCTGCAAGACAGCATTATTGTCAGTAGTCGATGACATTAGGAAGTCGTTGGACAAAAAATATGTTACTTTTCTAATTCTCTTAGATTTTTCAAAAGCGTTCGATACTGTTAACCATGTTCTTCTTTGCCAAAAACTTCAGACCATGTATAATTTCTCCAAAGAATCGGCAAAGCTTATTTATTCCTACCTAGTAGATAGGCAGCAATGTGTTGTGGTCAACAATAAAACTTCGACCTTTCTTAGGGTATCGAATGGAGTTCCTCAAGGATCAATACTTGTACCTGTCCTTTCTTCTATGTACATCAATGACTTGTCACAAATTGTTCAACGGTGTCTGATCCACATGTATGCCGATGATGTCCAATTGGCTTTGAGTGGAAATATCAATGTCTTAGATCAAGTTGTCGCTTTGATGAATGAAGAATTGGACAAAATTTTTCTCTGGGCTCAACGTAACTTTCTATGTTTGAATCCGGCAAAATCGAAAGCTCGCGTGATTCATAGGAAAACACAGAACCTATCTACCTTTCCACCGATAAAACTTGGTGAAGAAATCGTCCCCTTTGTTCGCACTGTAAGAAATCTCGGACTTATTTTTAACGACTCCCTAACATGGACTGACCATATAAACTCTGCTATTGGCAAGGTTTATGGAGGGCTTCGTATGCTTCGGTCGACTCAGATGTTTACACCTACAGCTATAAGAACTATGCTGGCGAAAACGCTCATACTGCCAATTTTGCTGTATGGGTGTGAGGTCTATGCAAAGTTGACACAATTTCTAAAAGGAAGCTTAATGTTGTATACAACAATATTGCTCGGTATATCTATGGACTCCGAAATTATGATCACGTGTCAGTTTAATCAAAGGCTGCTCGTTCGATAACCTGCTAGTGCTTCGATCCTTTACTTGCCTGCATGACATCATACAGACACATCAACCTGAGTATCTCTATACCAGATTAGTTTTTCCTCGGTCGCAAAGGACTCTGACCTTAATGCAAACTCCACATTCTTGTCTGACATCGGAGCGGCAATTCTTCGTTCATGTTACTCGCCTATGGAACTCCCTGCCCCGTGAACTAAGAGGAGTCAGAAACACAAAACGATTTAGGAATTTACTTTTGAGGTACTTGGCCAGTGAGTATAATTAATTAGCATATTCAATTTAAATTGTTGGCATTTCTATGTACATCAATGACAATGAATTTCGATTAAATTCTTAATTAATGATCTTTTTTTAAATTCACATGTTTGTTATTTGAATATTGTTTTCTTTTCTTATTTTTCATTTTTTCTTTATGTTTTTTATTTAAATATTTCTTGTTGTTCAACCAATTTCGTTTGTTATCCCTATGTTTATTTTATTATGTTCAATTTGAAAACTTAATTTTAAGACTTTCACTATTTTATAAGATTTATCTTACTGTGATAAGCAATTTCATATTCAATAAATACAAATACAAATACTGTTACAAAATTCCTGGTGTTATTATATGTTCTAACCTGATACTCGTAATAACCAGATTTTTCAAAGAATATTTTTAAAACTTTATAGCAGTATAAGTGTCTTAAAGGAAGAAATTCGAGGTTCCTAAAAAGTTCTAAGCTATGCGTTGTACGATTGACTTTGCAGTTGATTCTGACTGCATGTTTCTGCTTAATTAACAAGGGTTGGATGTGAGAGTAATATGCCCCACCCCAGCAGGATAACCCATACTGGAATTTAGATTTTAATAAACCATTGTAAACTAGCTTTGAGATAGTTGTATTACAATACTGATTTAAGTGGTACAACTGTTTTACTACTCTATTCATATACTGTTTCAAATAATTAGCATGATCCTCCCAACTAAGTTTATGGTTTAAAATAATACCCAAATATTTAAATTGTTGAACACACTCAATATCGAAGCATGAATCATAACAATTAGTGTTGTGATCAAAACTAATCGAATTCTGCGAACAACAGATTAAGGGAAAACGTGTACAATTTGGGCTATGGTAAGATAACAAAAAATCTTGATAGTCCATGCTTCTGATATTAAAAAACATAAACTTAGTTTTCATGCTAATTACAAGTTTATGATGACCGAACCATAATCTCAGTAGTTCAAGATCGTGGTTTACATCTGTAAAAATATTAAAATTATTATTATCAGCAAACGCAGAAATTATTCCTTTGAAAGGTTGACTTAACAGAGAGTTAACATAAATTAAAAACAAAATAGGACCCAAAACCGATCCTTGTGGAACACTTGTATTTATAAATTTCAGCGAGCTAAAAGACTCTTTAATCTCCACCATCTGCTTTCGATTTTCTAGGTAAGAAGCAAACCAGTTAAAAATAAAGCCTCTAAAGCCCGCATTATACTTACTTACTTACTTTAGGTGGCGCTACAGTCCGGGGTGGACCTGGGCCTCAGTCAACAAGCTTCTCCAGCCAGCTCGATCCCTGGCTAGCTGCCTCCAGTTTCGCACGCTAAGTTGGCTGAGGTCCTCTTCCACTTGCGTGCGCCACCTGAGTCTTGGCCTTCCTCCACTGCGCTTTCCCTTGGGGGCGGATTCGAAGACTTTTCGGACCGGAGCATTGGTGTCCATGCGCTCTACATGACCCAGCCATCTCAGTCTTTGGATCTTCACTCTTCTGGCTAGGTCCATGTCGCTGTACAGTCCATACAGTTCGTAGTTGTATCTACTCCTCCACTCACCGCCAATGCAGACGGGACCGAAGATCGCCCGAAGGATTTTTCTCTCGAAGCAACCAAGAACACCCTCATCCATTTTTGATAATGTCCATGCGCCATAGAGCAGGACCGGGATTATTAAAGTCTTATAAAGGGTGACTTTTGTTGTCCGAGAGAGGGCTTTGCTACTCAATTGCCTTCTTAACCCAAAGAAACAACGGTTGGCAACAGTTATTCTTCGCTTGATCTCAGCGCTGGTGTCGTTGTCTGTATTTATAGCGGAGCCTAGGTAGACAAAGTCCTTAACTACCTCAAAGTTATATATGTCGAGGGTGACAATCTGTCCGAGACGTCGCTGTTGGTTGTCCTTCTTGCTTGACAGCAAATACTTGGTCTTGCCCTCATTGACCGCTAAACCCATTTTCGCCGCTTCCGTCTCAATACTCACGAAAGCGCCACTGACATCACGCTGCTTTCTCCCGATTATGTCAATATCGTCGGCGTACGCGAGTAGTTGGACGGACTTTTGAAAGATAGTGCCTCTTGTGTTTGCTCGTGAGTTTTGCACTATTCTTTCAAGTACGATGTTAAAAAAATCGCATGACAGCGCATCGCCTTGTCTAAATCCTTTCTGGACATCAAAGGTCTCGGTGAGATCTTTACCGACCTTGATGGAGCAGCGTGCATTCTCCATTGTCATCCTGCACAGACGGATGAGTTTGGCAGGGATGCTAAAACTAGACACTGGTCTGTATAGCTCGTCTCTATAGATGCTGTCATACGCGGCCTTAAAATAGATGAATAGGTGGTGGGTATCGATGTGAAGCTCATGGGTCTTCTCCAAGATCTGTCGTAGTGTGAATATCTGGTCGATGGTGGACTTTCCTGGCCTGAAGCCACACTGATATGGACCTATCAGGTTGTTGACGAACGGCTTCAGGCGTTCACACAATACGGCGGATAAGATCTTATATGCGATGTTAAGGAGACTGATGCCTCTGTATTTGGCGCAGTTCAGAGGGTCTCCTTTCTTGAGAATTGGACAAACAATGCTGAGGTTCCATTCATCGGGCATACTTTCGTCCGACCATATTTTACAGATGAGTTAATGTATGCTCCTTACCAAGTCATCGCCTGCCGCTTTGAAGAGCTCGGCAGTCAGGCCATCCGATCCAGCAGCTTTGTTGGACTTAAGCTTCGATATGGCTATCTTCACATCCAGGTCGGGTGGACGGAATTGTTGGTCATCATCGTCCAGGTTGAAAGGTTGATTCTGCCTGACAGCGGTATTTGGTCCGTCATCGCCGTTATACAGTCTGCAGAAATGATTTTTCCAAATCCTCAGCATCTACTGCGATTCTACTACGATGCTCCCTTGTTCATCTCTACAGGCTTCGGTTCGGGGTTTGTTTCCGCGGCATGTTATTTGTACCTTTTGGTAAAACTTCCGAACCTCATTCCTGGAGTGGCATCTCTCAATTTCCTCGATTGCGCGCTTCTCATGCTCTTTCTTCTTCCTCCTGAGAAGCCGGTGCTGGTCTCTCCTCTTCCGCTCATAGAGCTCATGAGCAGCTCTGGTCTTTCTAAGCAGCGCCGCGTTATATGCATCTTGCTTAGCTGCATGTGCTTGCCGGCATTCATCATCGAACCAAGGTTTTCGTTGTGGTGGACCAGTGAAACCCAGCACATCAGAAGCGGCATCTCTGATGGCGTTTTGGCAGTGTTTCCAGTAGTCTTCGATGCTTGATGCTGGCGGCATTGGACCTCTTAAGAGATTAAGAGACACTCGATCGGAAAAGGACTTGACGTCGAATTTTCTCACAGCATTAGTTTGTCTTGGCGTAGTTTGGGATATCCGCAACCGTACCTTGGCTACAACAAGGTAATGGTCCGAGTCGATGTTGGCTCCTCGGAACGTACGGACATCAAAAATACTGGAGGAGTGTCTTGCGTCGATCGCAATGTGATCAATCTGGTTGACTGTTGATTGAGGAGTTCTTCCTTCCCTTCCGTCCCCTTGTGTATATCGAGATGTGGGAACCGCATGCTAGCCACGACAATGTTTCGCCCCGCCGCAAAGTCGATTAGCCTGAATCCGTTATCGGAGGAGGTGTTGTGCAGGCTATATTTTCCGATTGTTCCACCAAAGATACCCTCTCTTCCTGGCTTTGCATTAAAATCACCGAGGACAATTTTAATGTCATAGCTAGGGCATTGCTCGTAGGTCTGGTTAAGGAGCTCGTAGAAGGCATCCTTGGTGTCGTCATCTTTCTCCTCTGTGGGGGCATGCGCGCATATGAGGCTAATGTTGGCAAATTTAGCCTTGATGCGGATTGCTACGAGGCGCTCGCTAACATGCCGGAAGCTGAGGACTTCTTGTCTTAGTCTGCCTCCGACAACAAATCCGCATCCAAATAAGCGCTGCTTTTGCCGTCGATAGCAATTGCCGTAGTAGATGTCGCAGTTTTTCATCTTCTTTTTGTCCGGCCCATCCCATCGCATTTCTTGGATGGCGGTTATGTCTGCTTTGCAGCAGTCTAGGGCCTCCGCTAGTTGCTCGGCTGTACGTGGTCTATTAAGGGATCTAACATTCCACGTGCATATCCGAAGCTCATTGTCCTTAAATCGTTTGCGTGGGTTGTCAACAGTAGATCCGTCCATATCCGAGGCTTGTTGATGCTCGTGGTTTACATCTGTAAAAATATTAAAATTATTGTTATGAGAGTAGAAAATAGCTGTATCATCAGCAAACGCAGAAATTATTCCTTTGAAAGGTTGACTTAATAGAGAGTTAACATAAATTAAAAACAAAATAGGACCCAAAACCGATCCTTGTGGAACACTTGTATTTATAAATTTCAGCGAGCTAAAAAACTCTTTAATCTTCACCATCGGCTTTCCATTTGCTAGTTAAGAAGCAAACCAGTTAAAAATAAAGCCTCTAAAGCCCGCATTATACAGTTTATTTAATAATAAAGAGTGTTCCAATATATCAAATCCCTTAGTTATGTCTACAAATAGAGCTGCAGATCTTTTGAACAAATTTATACTATTGTGAATTTCTCCAATGAATTTCTGCAAGGCCGTTTCTGTCGTCCGTCCTACCACTTCTAAAACCAAATTGACACTTGTTGAAAAAATCCGTCCTACTTAAGAACGAAATAATTCTCGATTAAATACCTTTCTCAAGAATTTTTGAAAACACACATAATAGAGATATAGGCCGATAATTATCTATGGTCTGCGTATCACCTTTTTTGTGGAGGGGAATTACTACAGCTGTTTTCAGTGTTTCTGGAAAAATACAATTTTTAACACTAAGGTTAAAAATGTAGCACAAGACGTCGGAAACAAAAAATGAAATCTGCTTAAGAACAGAGCTGGAAACTGAATCAAATGATGAAGGATGAATTTGATGATTTAAGTGACATAATTATTTTTTGAATCTCAACACCTATTAATTCACAGAAAAAAAATTTATTTCCGATATTTTTGGATAGTTTGCTTGTAAAATAAGAATCTCTGCAGATAGGTATTTCATTTTTCAACTCCTTGCACACTTTATCGTAGTATTTCTTCAGGTTTTTATTATTGGGATGCCTTTTCATATGAACATACTCGTACAGCATTTTTTTCTTTTTTATTTTCCTAAGTCATCCACGGTTTAATATACTTCAGCTTATTGCATTTTTTTTTTCACACGATAAGTGCAGAATGATAGATGAAACAGTAATATTTTGAGAAATTTATCAAAAGCATAAGATGGATCACTTGAATTGTAAACTTTTTCCCAAATTCAAAATTAAGTGTACTTTTGAGAGCATTGAAATCAATTCAAAGAGTCTGGGTTCGATTCCTGGCTGGGTCACCAACAATTTTTCAAATCGCCATCACCCTTTCGGCGGGCAATGGCAAACTCCCGAAAGTAAAATTGCCTACGAAAAAGCTTCTAAGGAGTGCCGTTCGGACTCGGTGATAAACCGTAGGCCTCGCTCAGATGTGACAAAAATGAGAACATGAGCAACACAAATGAATGTCAAGAAGCTAGGCCATGGCACATACTGGAAACGACGACGAAACATCTTCCCCATCATTCAACCACCAGAAATGCTGGTGCTGCCGAACGACATCCCTCTTGTCGCGATTCCCCACCGCCCTACTGAACCTAGATGATCTACCCTGCCGTGTACGACGTCTCTGTTGTAGTTGAGTCGCCTGTCCCCAGCTGTCCGAGCGACATGGAAGATTAACGGGACCGCTGATCTATCCTGGATCAACCCTATCTGATCAAGGTAGAGGAATGCTTCCGGTGGAACGAAGCCATTAGAGCGCACACTCTCATGATAAAGGTAATTGGGGTAGTAAGCCCCGGATATCAGGTTATTCGTCGAGGTCATTGCTCTTGCAATGTGCCTTCGAGTCTGCTTAATTACGAGGTTGTCCACTCGTACTAGGTTCGCCCTGTTGTAAAGGATATCATTAGGATAAATTTTTTTGTACTCCGAGTCTGGTGTTCTGTACAAGCGAAGACAAGCCCTAAGGCAAGCCCTCTCACACACCCGAATCTTTTCCATTAAGCTTGCTCGTACATTGAACCACACGGGACACCCAAATACCAGCCCTCGCATCGAGTTGACTGCTATAAAACAGTCTCTTTGTGAGGGCAAAAGCGCCTTTAGCTCTGGCCAGAGCAGCATCTACATTTTTGTTAAAATACAGAAACTGACCTAGCCAGATCCCAAGGTATCTGACTACACTTCGACAGGCAAGAGGCTGTCCGTGTTGTCCAATAATCGAGAACCTTCGCCAATTATTTCTGGTATCCCTAGAGGCTCCAGACAACGGCGTCCTAAAGAGAATGGTTTCCGACTTCTGAAAGTTGATTTTCAACTTCCAGTCATCGCAAAATCTTCTTATCTTATCCAAGTCACGCTGTAAGAGACTATTAATGACCCCGATTTTTGGACCTGTTCTGTACGCTATCAAGTCGTCTGCGTACGCAATAGTATGGGGAAGTGAACCTATCAAGTCGCTTGTATAAATGTTGAATAGGATCGGCGAATTGACCGCGCCTTGCTGAAGACCGTTTTTAATTTGAAATATTCCAACAGAAGTCACATCACCATTTTTCACGATAAGCTGTCTGTTGGTTAGCATATTATAACGAATGTACAAGAGTGGCTTACTGATCCCCAGACTAGCCAGCTTGTAGAAAAGACCTTTTAACCATACAGTGTCGAAGGCCTTCTCCAAATCAACTAGGCGGGCACCAGTACACTGTTTTTTGCCTTTATTCCATTGGATATTGGACACCAGTTTAGACGCGGCATGTGAGATAGCATGTCCTGCCTTAAAACCGAATTGATTATCCGGAACTATATGTTTGTCCTCAACCCACCTAGTCAGAGCTCTATTCATTACTTTTCCGAACACCTTACTGATATTCGGAAGGAGACTTATCGACCAGAGATTCGCCGGATTGGATATATCCTTTCCCTTTTTGGGGAAAGGTTGAACCACCGCCGTTTTCCAATGCGCTGGATAATGTGCATTATTGCATTATTAAACAGGGTGGTATAAATGTCCACCGCTTCTAGAGGAAGATGTCGAAGCACGATGTTCGGAATACCATCAGTCCCCACTGATTTCTTACTTCTGATTGTGTCGAAGATCTCATGGAGTTCTTCCTTCGAAATGAACGGGGGTAGCTCAATTTCTCTGGCAATGACATTATTTGCCATATTTTCGTCGCTGAACCGGGTGAAACCAGAGCCCTCGGATCGCCAGTCCAGGCGAATTTTCTGGTCCATTCGTTTAAGGTACTTATCGATCTCCTCGTTTAATAAATTCCTATTGGACAGTGGGTGGAGCGTGTTCGAGGAGAGTGCTCTTGTCAAGGTTGCGGAGAAGCGTGTCCATCGAGTCTTACTGTAGTTGTAAGTGTATCTTTGGACAAACTCCTCCAATTCCGCAATTTCGTTGGGAACTGTGATTTCGGTGCTGAAACCGCAATGGTCGCTGTCATACACGAATGTGCGCAGACAGTTAAGCGTTTGTAAATTCGTACCTGTCAGTCGTATACGTTCGTCGTACAGTAATAGATCCAAATAAGACCCGCCTCTGGGAAACGACGGGTTATCCGTCGCTTTAAGACCGAGTCTATACATGGCATCGTGCTGACCCCACCAATTGAGTAGTAGGTTCCCTCTAGTATTTGGCAAACTATTTCCCCAATCTCTGTGTCTAGCGTTGAAGTCCCCGCCGATTATAAAATAATTCTCCCCCGATTCCAGCCTCAGAAGTCGAAAAAGCGTGTCGAGCTCTGTTATAAATAAAGTGGATTGTGATGCCTCAGGTGCATAAACAGAGGCCAAGTACAGCCGCTTTCCACTGTGGAATTATTCTCCTGCATGATAATGCCTGTCTTCTTGTTGCGGCACCTGTCAAATATTACGTGAATAACTCAACTGGGTAGTCCTACCCGACCAGACATCTTCACTAGACTTTGCCTCTTCCAATTATCACTTCTTCCCATCAACGTCTCATGCTGCTATCTGAGGAGAATTTTACATCATATGAAGATACGTCTATTTGTTTAAAGCCCTAAAAGACGAAGCGTACTTCCGACGCGATATCCATATGCTGTCTGAATACTTTAACCTTTTCGTACCGTTTATTGACAGGAGGAACTAATTTGCACTCCAATAACACTCAAGCGCATGCAAGCTAATAAGATATCAGTGTAATATCATGAGGATATCTTGGCTTGTAGCTCAATTTAAAGGTAAAAGGCGCCTCTATTTCTCACATCACATCATCATTTATTATGAATTTCATATACCTTCTTCTGTGGCCCTACAATTCTAGATGAAGGTTGTCAACTAACAGGCTTTCCAATCAGGTCTGTCCTCAACTTACTGCCTCCAGTTGTACACTTTGCTTCAATTAGCCGAGCCAAGGCAGTCAAAGTCCATGTTACTTGTCCATTCTTGTAGACTCTATTTCAAGGTTTTCTTTTTTAATGTCTACGGTATATTTGTCAGTGTGGATCTCGTTGTATTGGCACATTTTCGTATTCTGGATAATCTGATATTTTTCCCGCCGATTTTACTCGTAGAGCTAAGGAGCAACTCTCGTCAAATCAAGCATTCCGTGGAGGTAGTCAAGTGAGGCGTTTTTGATGCCAAGTTAGCAGCATTGCAGTGTTATTTGGTGGTTTATGCCGCCAGCATAGGAGTTGTGGAGAGATTTCTTGATTTGCGCTGGAATACGATTCTAGCGGTTACTTGCGAGTGCAGCTTTTCTACGATATACCTTCTCACAGTGGTTCTTGTTTGTTTTGGAACTTGGAAGATCTGCATTTGACAGAAACAAGGTAGTGATCCCATTCAGTAGTAGTCGCCCCGAAGGTTTAGGCGGACACAATACTAGAGGCATGCTTTATGTCGAAAGCAAAATTATCATTTTGATTTAGTGTGTCCTGATCCGTAGACCACCATGCTAGGTTGTGTACTTGTAAATTAAGATGAGGAAACCGTGTGCATGCTGTAGTGGGATTTTGTTCCATCGGCATGTCAATGAACAACCACCAATCTTAGAGTCATGGTCATGGTTGAACCGAAAATTATTTCTCATAATCACTGTCCCAGTTTTCAAAGAACAAGGAGTCTAAAAAAAAAAAAAAAAAAATTAAGCAATAAGACCAGTAAATTCCGTATATTTGAATGCAAAATTAAGGGATGAACATATGACAACAATTGGAAACCAGATCCTCATTTACCATAAACAAAAATTCAAGTAACTAAAACCACCAAATCAAGGTAAGATTATAAAAGTGGCGGCCAGGATTTACTCTAAAAGTAACACATTTTCTCTGATTATCTACCACCGGGAGTGCTCGTACATTGAAGAGCAAACAATTTCACAAAATCCAATAAACAGAAAATGTTAATCACCGCCAAGTCCGGAAGATTTCCTCTCCAACTGGCGCCATGTGGTCTCCACCTAAAAATAATTTCTTCTTCTTTTCGTTCTTTTTCTTCAGCAAATAAACCAAAAAAAAAAAACGACTAAAACCCAAACATCTCTTGGAAGTAATAAGAATTTTAAATGAAATGAACCACATTACCAGTAGTTTGTCCTGTGGGGAAGTATTCCTACTCCAAGACCCCCTAAACGCTACATCAAAGCCAATTTCCATGCAATAATTTCGAGATTTCATTGACAGAGATCCACGGAGAAAAGAGGGATAAAAATCCCTGCGATTGGCTTATCCCCGATTAGTAGAAAATTCAATTCGTGTCCAGGAACTCGAAAAAATACGAAAGAACTATGCAGCATAGACCACCGATATGGTTGTGAGAAAAGTGTCTCTCTTATTTTACAGAGCCCCTGTACAAGTATGTATGACGGTGGAAAAGTGTCCTTATATTCTTTATACTCGTACTTGTATTACTACAACTATATATGTATGTATAGTAAACTAAAGCCAAAGCCAAAGCCAACCGAACCCAATTCAAAAAACGTCAGGAAAAAGCCGGAACGGGAGATTCAATTTCGAAATTGTGTTGCCGCAAGGGTTGCTATGCAATATCCGCCAATGTCCTGGTGCTGGTTGTTCTATCGTCGCGCTAGAACAGGAAACACCAAGTGGAAGGAGTAAACCAATATCATTTAATTAAAATTTGAGGCGGTTTCTAGGGGAAACGTCACCAGCTAGCAGCCACTACTAGGTACCACTGCTTCTCATTTCCACTTCACCATAGCCATGCGGGGTATTCATACCGGTCGGGCGGTCGGTCGGTCGGTCGGTGGTTGTCGTCCCGGATGGGAAGCAATTAAAAATTCAATTCAAGGACATGAAATTACATTTTTCAGCTTCATTCGAGGATGTTTTCGGTGTTCACTGTTCAGTAGATGTAGTCATAGTGGGAAGTGTATTTGAAGCCATCGTCGTCATAGCCACCGACGCTTCCAATGACCAATTAGTTTGTGGTTGACTCATGTTCCAACTCCTTATTCCACACCATCACCTTTTCTGAAACCTCTCGCCCTCCATGTACTCGTAGTCGTACTCGTATGTATAATATTTACATTAACTCATGGTTTTTCGTTTGTTTTTTTTTTTTTTGCAGACACCTTTACCGGAAGTACCATACCAATCCTTTCAGTGTGATGGGGCGCAACAGTAGTACCGATCCCTTGGACGCTGAAAAGGGTGCCGGTGGAGATGGTGACATTGATGGAGTTGAAACGCCAGCAGAGGTGAGTACGGTCCCACAACCCTTAAACACAAATCCAAGCAATTTTTATTCAAAAAGGAATTATAGGGGTCTTCCTGGCCTTTTTCAAAGTATTTTTGTTCGCCTCACGTTGCTCGGATGTACGAGTATCCTGGAGGATACATAAATTTGGATTTGGTCAGGAATTGTAACATTGGTTTGGGAAGTGTTCTTTTCTCGTTTTAGTTTGACGGTATTTACTCGGATCTTGATTTTGGTGTGAAAAGGCCAATTATCTTACGCACACAGTGATGGTTCGTTTGGTTCATGCGGTTCATGTGGTTTGGAGTTTTAGTGGTTGCGTGTATGAGTATGTGAGACCATTTTCACTCTATTCAAGGCAGCACAGACTTGAGATCTGAATTTTTTTTTTGCTTCTGGCTGTTGGCAAATTTACGGTCTGTTGATTTCCAATTTCGGGGATCAATCGGCTTTGTCATTCAGAGCCGAAATCAACAGACCACACTCGACGTACGGAAGGGGCTGAGGACAAATCGGAAAAAGGCAAAACAAAAGAAAAAAAAAAACGAAAAAAGCAAAGACCGCATTCCAAGTGATGGAGGTTGAAAAGGTCCTTGTGTCCCGGGGGCTATTGTTAAATGTCGGCCGAGATTACGCCCTTTGATTTGTGCTTGTGAAAATGACCGCAAGACATATTTTTGCCTACTTTCCTCTAAAAGATTTGTTTTGTAGTCAAGAAAGCTTAATTAAAGTTGAAAGCAGACCAAAGTCGACGAGACCTAAGGAAACAAGCAAGATAAGCAAGCTGGGATGACGATGATGGCTCTTATACCTATACTATAATGAGGTTCTTTTTCTTGAAGGAAAATTCACTTGCCTTGTGGATTACATTTGTGAAATTTATTTTACCCTACTCTGGCATCAAGAATCCTTTCTTCAAAGAAGGGCGGCAAATTTTTGTGGAGGAAGAGTAAATTGGAATAAGAAACATAACTCGGTTTCAGGACTATTTATGGAGGTCTTTTAGTGCACAAATATGCAAACAACTCATTTCAAAGGAGACCTAGTTGCTATTGCTTTTGTGTGGATGCAGATTGCTATGAATTATCTAGAAAACGACGACTAGAATTACATTTAAATAATTTCTGGCCTATTTTAAGTGAATTACAGTGCTTTGCATATCCTTTTTATACATTTGATAAAACGAGACACAGAGAGTGGGTATCATTTGAAAATGAGATTCATTTTCAAAGGTACATAGGAATTGCATTTGTGCAATGTCGCTTTAAGGAGATCCTTGTCAAAGTTTCAATTTCAACAGAGACTACGAAGCTGGCATGTAGGAGTACAGATATTCATAGAAAAAGAATTGTACTTGAATTTAGGATGAAGAGGATGGAGGATGTTTGTATGCCTTTTGGGATAAGGAAAGCTGGCCTAGATGCTGAATAACTTTGTTGAGAAAATTAAAATAATTCTTCGGAAAGACGATACTTATTCTCCTTCCTCTTCTTGCTATTTTTTTAGAGTCCTCACAAGTGAAATTAATCTTTTCAAAATGTTTTCCTCAATTGAGTATTATTTGGAGCTCATTTGATCGTTGGAGGAAACAGATTTGTTGTCAGAAATAATGAAATTCAAAATATGCAAAGAGCAATATTAGATAAATACACAGAGGAGATGAAAATAGTAAGCAGACATCTGGAATTGAAATATCTATGCCAGGGGTAATGTTCATGATTAGCAAATCACAAACGCAATATCGAGAAGAGTTGGAATTGATTGGAGAAATCTGCACAACAACTCACTTGGTAATAGTCTTCAGCTTCTACAGCAACCTCATGGGATGTTGTGGGACTATGTCTTGGAATTTCGAAATAGAAGTTCTCTTATTTATTTCCTAATTGCCACCCCCATATCCGAATAACAAAATTGGGATGGAAGCAACCAGAATGCAATGAATAGTCTGATGGCTTTGGAAACTGTCCGATGGTCGAAGACTTAAGCAAATAGAGACAAAGACAGTGAATATCAGATCTCATCTTAGAATATATTTAAGTCGCTTTATCGGATTGCGTTCAGCCAGACAGTTGGAGCAGATCACTTTGGGTTCACCCACTTAAACTTAGCGTCTGTTGAACAAGTGATATTTATGAAAAGTTCCCGCGGAAAAAGTTGTTGACGTCATTTGTCTGTAATTGTGGAAAAGGTCTCGCTCAAAAATCGTACTGTCCAAATTGTTGTCGCGCGATAGTTAACTCATAGGACTATCACGCGGAGAGTCTGGGTTCGATTCCTGGCTGGGTCACCAACAATTTTTCAAATCGCCATCACCCTTTCGGCGGGCAATGGCAAACTCCCGAAAAGTAAAATTGCCTAAGAAAAAACTTCTAAGAAGTGCCGTTCGGACTCGGCGATAAACCGTAGGGCCGCTCGAACGTGACAAAAATGAGAACATGAGCAACACAAATTAATGTCAAGAAGCTAGGCCATGGCCCACACCGGGTTTCCAGTGATACATTGTTTTTTTGTTTTTTTATTCAACAACTCTCTAGCCCAGCCTATAACGCAAGAACGACCTTAACATTCCTTAAAAACCACGCTTTGAACTTAATTTTCTCTGATGGTGGGCCATCTGATAGCTCAATCAATCATCTGATAGACCTCAGTCTATTGCACTACAAACGTACAGATATTCCCTCTTTCCTTCGTCCCTAATATTTTCTTACCCGTGTTCCTGAGTGTACGCTAATTGTTCGAGACTGCCTCAGATAATGACTTATGCAGCTGATGGATATGGACGAAAGTAAATTTCAAGAATAGAATCTCAGCATTGCTTTGCTAATTCCTTTTAATTGCGCTAATAATAGAGGCGTCTTACTTACTGGCTTGGATGGCTCCGTAGTCCATGATGGACCTAAGCCTCAACTAGTAAGAACTACAAAGTCATCTTCCACTTATGCAAGGGCCAATATTGTGTCATCATTCAGGACAGCCCTAGTAGACTGCTCGACCCGCAGCATTAATATTATTTCATATTAAAATACACCTCTGACAAGTGGTAGACTTTATTCTGACCAAGCCGATGTACAGCGTGAATAGATATGCAAAGCTTCGAGAGATCACTAGATCAAACAACATTCGAAAAATCAGATGCCTTCAACATGGGGAAGAGTGTCTCAATGAACCCTCACTAACGTGAGGTCCCCTAATTACTCATATTTCTTGATGAGATCCAATTACCTGATTGCTTTCTTAGGCAAAAGAAGCAACAAAAAGCATGAGCAATTATTCGTTAGGGTATTGACGAGACCAGGTGCAATACTGTAGCCAAGAAAACAATTTTTAGACGATGGTTTTGAAAAGAGTTAAACAAATTCATGCAAACGACTGGCTATCCTGTTAACCCAACTTTTAAATACATTATCGCTGGTTTCGGCCCCTAGCTTGAATAACTTGACCAAGATACCAATTGTCTCTGGATTGCTCGCATAGCATCGATCTTTTAGCGCACCCCACAACGAGCAGTCCGACGCGTCAAATTCCAGCTTTGTGGCGGCCGATACCAAAACGACAGTTACACGATTACTTAACTTGTTTTGTAATAAATCGATTGTTGGTTGACTTGTGTGGCACATAGCCCCATCTTGCTGAAAGCATCGCCTTCCCAAGTCTGAATTCTCAATTTCTGGTCATAAAATATCGGTTATCTTGCAAGATTATTGGCTCATTGCCAATAATGCCGCCACTCCAAAGACAGTCACCCCTTCAGGATGCATTGGCTTCTCTATTTCGTTCCACAAATACGAGATTTTCCTTGTTTACAAAGCCACCGATATGGAAATGCACACACCGAGAAACGATAACGAAGCGGGGGGTTATTTTGGTTCAATTCCTGAGGCAATTGCCTCTGACTGACTGATGTTCAGTTGTTGAGATCTTTGGGACGATGAAGTTCTCGAGTTTAGGCACGTATTTTCGAAAGCAGCTGCAATATTTCCCATTGAGCGTACAGGACGAACAGGGGAATATGTTCGGTTATAAATTAGCTAGCCAGTCTTACGAACTTTCTTCACAAAAACATTGTTTTTGTCCATTCCAAGAGCGCGTAAGAGCTTTCAGTGTCAAAACTAAATAGGATTTAAAAAAAAAAAACCAATAAATGGTCCACCCCTTAGCTTTCTACTGTTACGTTCTGGCTGGTTCATTCACGGTTTAACCTAAATTTAATGTGTTTGTTCCAATACTTGCAAATGCATCATTGGCAGCTCACTGCTTTCGGCCAAATTGTCGATATCATTAGAGTACTCACAGATCTTTGGAGAACAGTGCATCTGATGATTGCTTGCAAGCAGAGTTTGAAAAACTGCCAGCATAACAGCACTAAAATAAACTGCTGTTACGAGTACTATGCTGCGAAAACAATTCTTTTGTCAAAGAACAGTTTCAAATGCTTGCTGCTCTTTGTATGGTTTAACTGCAGATGCAGGTACGAACAGTGCAGCGCAGCACAGTACAGCACAGCACAGTACAGCACAGCACAGTTTCATATTCGTTGTTCTATTGTTTCCTTGTGTTCGGTTTGTCTCCTTTATTTTATTGCTTTAAGTGATTTAACAATGGCGCTACGCAACACAATATTAAATTCATATTGATTACCTACTCTTCTTTTTTTTAGAAGCTGAGTTAAGCGAAAACAAAGCGACAGCAAAAGCAACAGTTGAAATTCGAGTTCTTTTGCTGTTGCTTCGCTTTTTGCTGTGAAGATCTTCACAGCACAGCAACAGTTAAGTTAATTTTGTTTTCGTTCAGCTGCCACTTTGTTGTAGCGCTGCTACTATCTTCGCAGCAAAGCAACAGTCGTTCGTTCGATTTTCTGTTTTTATTTTCGCTTTGTTGCTGGCTTTGATACTTTCCGCAGTCGCAGTAAAGTCAAAGCAAATGAAATAACAAAATTGAAGCACTTTTGAACACTGTATGCAAGTCCTATGCAGTCTATGGATTTTGTGGATCCATGGTGTTCTATACTAAGCCATCGCCTACTGACTTAAGTACGACTTTTAGTTTGGTAGCCTTGGAAGGCTTGAGTTCTGAAATTGCTTCATTTTGTTTGGTTGAACCAAAATCTTGGCTTTCATTACTCTTGCCTGATAGTAGAATTTGTGTCGTCTCTTGTCCTATTGACTTTCTCTAGAAAATATTTCATACCTTGTATCGATTTTCCGTCCTCCGTCTATTTATTAGCGAGTTGCTTTGCTTTATGTCTCGCATGCATTTCGTCAGGAATCTCATTGCCATTTTTGAGGTGATTTGAGAAGCTGTGCTACCTTCAGAATGGTATTTACCGACTGGTGGTATGTTTTACTAAGGAGCTCGTAGAAACAATCTTTATTAGTATCGTGGTTTCGCCCAAGCTTTTAAGGCCGATATAAGCGAATTTATATTTGATGAGGATTGCCAATGCGTCCACTCTAATTGTTCAAAGTCTCCGTAGAATAGGTATGGCTCTGGCGTATTTATGCAGGACGACAACCGTAAACCTATCTACTTGTTAAGTTTTGATTGTGTTTTAAGATAAAATGTGTATAATTCCGATGGCAACGAATTATATTGTGCGAAACAGTCAGAGATGTCGAATCATCTGAGTCTGTAACGAGATCCAATATTAATGACCTCAAGGCGTTATAACAGCTGTCATTACTCCCAATCCATCTACTCGTAGATCGAGAATGGAAGAACTTCGCTGCATAAGCAGGATTTCAGATCGCCGATGATATTATTTGGAAGAGCTCAGAAGGGACTCCTCTGGATCTAAATCTGAGTTGGGACTGCATGCTTCTCTTAGAAGTCGGAGAAAAGACTGAAGACATCTTATAAGCGTCCTAAAAATGATAATGCCTTTGCCTTACACATGAATGCGCTAGGCAAGTGGCAACTACTTTTTTTTCTGCAAATCTATGACCTCCGCTCTTATTAGCGTAGTTACTAGTATTTTACATTTTAGTATATTGAAAACAATGTGTGCAGAATAAAACAATAAACTTTAATAGAAAAAAAAACAATACACCTTTACCTCGCCTTAACCCATTTTGTTCTGGTTATGTATCTTCGGGGTATTTTGATAAGATTCTGCTCAAACCTCAAAGCATCTTCGAGCACTTCTCATAAGTATTATTTTCTTATGGATGTTCTATCAATCTCGTTTCCAAATTTTCTTGCCCAAGATACTGGGGCTACTTAGACATGCTTGCAGGAAGCTCTTCAATAAAGCAAAAACCTCAGAAAAGCGTCAGATTGAGACTCATACAAAGAATTTCTTAAAACATATAAAAAAGAATTGAAGACGGCAAAGCATGAATGCTGTGAAAAAATTACTGAAATCTTTGAGGCATCACGCTTAAGAAAAACCCTCCCCACAAGTCCTTCGAGTTCTAGCTGCTTGAAAAAAATCAACGGCTCTTGGAAGAACTCAAATAAGGAATCATTCAACCAGCTTCTGGATACTAATTTTCCTAGGTAGCTCAATTTTTGCGACAAAAATTATTGGTCTTATTGTAGGCGACAAACTGCTCCGGGCACTGCATAGCTTCAACCCACACAAGTCTGCTGGACCAAACGGTACTATTTCAGCCGAGCTACAAAGATCCTCTGATATAATCTTACCATAGCTTGAAAATATCATGAGGTACTGCGTAGAACTATACCACATACCTCTCTACTAGTCTATCATCTTTCCTTTTAAAAACTCTAGAACGACTGATTGACATCCATATACGATCTAGCCTTAATCGTAGACTCCTATCCATGGCACAATATGTCGTCGGTGGAAAAGGCTCTACACTCACTAACTAGCCACATCGAACGATCCCTACATTATAGAGAATATACTATGGTAGCTTTTCTAGACATAAGAAGGCGCTTTTAATTACATCAACACATCCGCAATTACGACGGCGCTGTCAGCTCTGAAGGTAGATGACTCACTTGGGTATTTGATCAGTCTCAGGCCGCTATCAAATCCCTACACTCATTCAAAACAGACATGGACTGCCGATCATCTCTAATGGAGATGGCGAAGCAGTTTAACATTCACCTTTATTGGGTGCCGGGACATTGAGGCATTCCAGGGAATTGTAGGGCCGATGAACTTGCCAAAATTGGAACCACTATAACTATCACACATCGAAAGGATAACTTAGGTATACCATACGCTACGTGCAAACTAGACTTAAACCTGGATGCTAATAGAATAACAAACCATAAGTGAGCGGCTGGATCGACATGTTTAGCGGCCAAACAAATTTGGCCAAAATTTGAGCTGAATAGCTACATGAGTTTAATCCTTCTAAATAGAAAACATCTTAGCGCCATTCTACTAGTCATCACTGGGCACTGCCTTAAAGGTAAACATGCCTTAGACTTCGTTTCCTGAACGCACAGGATCTGTAGAGTTCTGCGACGCATAATCGCTTCCAATTCCAAACTTTTTGAGGTCATCGATCCGAGGTTCCAACTTGCAAACCGAAGTTTTGGAAAATATTTTGGAAACTTCATTTTGCCCGCCCTCGGAATCCGTCGGGCTCTGGCACAAGCACTTCTGCTTGCTCTGGGATCACCCGAGTGCGTTGCAAGCGTGGTGGCCAGCGAGGTAGTGCTATTAATTGCGATCATTTCCATGAAGTGTTGAGTGTTGAGTTTGCGTGGTTTGACACTTGTATGCTCATTTAAAATTGATTGACTGTTCTTTCACCCCACAAATAGTCTTCAGACGCGGGAGTCCACTGATTGCATACAAACTTGTGGGTGTTAAAATGTCACAGACTCATTTTTGGTGTCATAGTTGCCTGTATATGATTGGTGTCCCATTAAGTCGCCTCTTACGACAAGCTGGGACGCACTGCGGCACTATTTTTTATGCGATGCCGCACGGATATCTATGCCGACACATAGCGATAAGAAAGAAAGGGGCAAAAGGAAAAGGATCTTTGGTTAGGAAACACATAGAACAGGAAGGGAAAGCGTGTAAAGTTTTTTTGCTTTGGTCCACAGGCAATCACGAACATTTATTTTATTCCATTTGATCACAAATACCAAATTTCGTTTCTTAATGAAAACTAATTTCAACTTTCAAAGTACCTACACCATTAAGATTGGTACTAGTCCAACAGCATAAACAACTAGTTCGCGACAACCACTAACTTATGATTTGAGCTCCTCCAAGAAGAAGAAGTTACGCCAGAGCTCGCCAGAACTTCGTTGAATTCGATTAAAAGAATAAGTATAGAAGCTTCCTTTAAAATCACTGGCAGCTCCTAACCATCTTCTGGATTTTGACAAAAGCAAAGTTAGGTTGACTAATGAATTCGTACTTCTTACACACTCCTCGAATAATATTTCATTCACTTCGAAGGCAAAAACTTTAATTAAGACCACCAAATGGACTACAGATTCAATCCACCCCCTTTTGGTCCGCCCGAATCCAAGGAAAAAAATTCACACACACAGAATATAGACAAAGTTGAGTTGTTGAATGCCTCTCCTCCATCTAATGTGATTCCAAATCTGATTTAATTTCGTTTTTCTATGTCTATGCAGCTTAATCCTTGAGCCCTTAGAACCGCAAAATACCGCTTCGGTGTAGGTTTTTTTTTTGTGGAATTAATTAAGTGCAAAATCCTGTTTCTGGTTTTTGGGGGCCGCCCTACAAAGGACAATCTCCCGGAAAACTTAATTAACATTTGCAATAAGTTTTCTGATGAGCTTTGAGAGTATGCTTCGGTCAATCTCACATTGTTCTTGTCTCCGTTTCTATCATCTATAGGTATGTTCCAAAGTAAGGATTCGGTTTGACCCTCCTTACACAGTTCCTTGTTCAACCTGCCACTGTGCAGTTGGGAGAGTAAAACAAAATAAACAGATCCAGCTCTGAGTCTAGAGAAAGAATTTTAATTGCCATTCCTGTTTGTCCTCACTTCGAATTGGACATACATATATTTATATATATATATATATGTGTGTGTGTGTGTGTATGTAAACACATAAGGACAACAATAGGTGTTGAAATTGCACACCTAAGCAGGACTAAGCACCAATCTGTGAGGCACTTGTCCTCTATCACCGGCTCTATTGCTTAGCCAATCCAGGAGTATGCCTGCGGGTCTATTGTTCTTAAATTAAATGTATGCCAAAGTGCAAACTGCCACTTAAAGGATTAGTCACCGTTAAGTGCACTTAATTAAAAGCATTGCATTTGTGTTTGTTACACATGAAAACTGGACTGACACACTCCCTGGAAAGTACAGATAGACGAACGACGTTTATTGCTATCGCTTTGATCAACATTTTAATTAAAATGAGGGGGGGGGGGGGGGGGGAATGAAGCATGATTTTGCGCTGCCTGGTAAGCCATTAAAATTTGTCGCTCCATCGTTCTCATTACTCGTTTATTCGTAGGTCGCAGCATCGTAGTTATAGGATAAGAGGAAGCGAAAGCTTTAAACGCTGGCTGCGAGTCACTTATCCTGGCAAAATCACAAATTTACCACTCCATTAAGTTAAGCCAGTTGGAGCTATCCCCCCAGCCATCAGTCGCTTCCGATTTGTATGGATACCTATACTTTGCGTGGGGTTGCCTTCCGTTGGGCGCCATTTTTATACAGGACTCAGTGCACAATGTGCAAGATATATTATTTCAAATGACTTAGAAATTTATTACTGCAATGAACATTGCCTGCAAATGCCTCTAACAATAGATGACATAAATGTTGGCGCTAATATTGGAAGCGAGATAGCCGGAAGAGGAAAAAAACAAATTTTAGGTTTGGAAATTTGTAAATTTTTGTGCAGTTGTCAGCGTGATTCTCAGATAAAAGTTCGATGGAAGGGATAAATCCGAGGGAGGAATCCTTTCTATCATAATATGTTGCTTAAAAGTATTAGATTGATGGTACTCTAACAAACTATTGGCTGGTATATTTGAAATTTTGTACTTGCACGCGATTTAGGATGTTTTATTTTTAATTTGATGATCTGATGGTCGGTACTTTATGGAACCACACAGTAGGGGAAGACCTCGGCCTAGGTGCCGCACACAAGACGAAAAAGACTTCCAACAATTTTGACTGAAAGTAGTTAGCTAAAAATTTGGCTAACTGAAAAGGTTTGTTAGTTTAGGCCGAAGTTCACACCATTTTAATAAAAAAACAAAAAATAATAAGTGCATACAATTAGGAAAACAATCACACAAAAAACAGGGCGACAATGCAGTATACCTGATTTGAGGAAACCTTAATTTGGAATTGCAGCTGATCGTTATGTTTCCCGAAAAGCAAAATACTATTCCCTTTCGAGTGAGATCATTTTTTCCACAGGGAATGCATTGTTTCATAACAACCGACAATGTGCGCATAAGTAGTACAGTGTGTTATAAAAGTAGACGTTCGCGTCAAAAATATAAATTATTTTGCCTCATCTTTTGTCAAAAGAATTATTGAGAATGGGATTCCGGGTACATATCTGTTCCCCAATGAAGGCCAATAAGCTTAACTTTTTCAGACTTTGTCACATCTTTATCTACAACGGAATGCGAGTGCCTAAAAGTTTGCATTTCTTTGGAAATTAAATTTTTTTTTATCAGGTTTTGATAGTGATATTGCTAAAGCGGCTGCCATTTTCTATATTTTGTCCAGAATTTCGAGCAATAAGTTCTTCACATTTTGACGAATGTTTTTCTCAAGGGGTAAGAGAATTTATGGCTTTTAAATAAGTCTATTAAAAGAAGTCAAGGGTTGTCAAACTAGGTGATCTTGCGGACGAATGCATATCGCCAAAACGTGACATCAGAAGTCCGGGAAATGTCTGCTTTATAAGCGTTGCACTATTCTCCAAGAACCACATGTCCTCTAGACCCATCTCCTACCTACATTGACAGTTTAGCGTCGTTCCACAAACAAAAAACGAGGTCCAATGACTCCTCCAACAAACACCACATCATGCAGTGATAAAGTGATGTAATGGCTTCTCATACATTATTCGCAGATTTTCAGTGGCCCAGAATGGCAAATTTTGTTTGTTGACGTATCTGCTTAGTTGGAATTCAGCCTTGGAATTCATGATTATTTTTGACGCAAAAGCCTCCACTTCATCATCTTCACTAACATTTAGGACTAAGTGGCCGTATGTTAGATGCAATTCATGGCCAACCCTCATCAACTGACGAACTGTCTGCACTTTGTAAATAAATATCTTCAAGTTTTTCACCAAAAAGTGCGTTAGAGTTGTGAGAGGGATGGCCAAATGCTTGACACGTCGGCTGGTCGATGTCGACGGAGTCTTTGAGTCTTTACGACATCTTTAGAAACGGCAGCGATATTTTTGGTCGAACGAGAGGAATGCAGCTTGCACCAGTCTCTAAGATGAGTGTGGCCAAATGCCACATTAAACGAACAGTGAGAGCTGAGTGGGCAGGAAAGCCGCCTAAATCACTGACGAATTGTTCATCAAAAACAACGTGGCACTTATTCTGCGTTTTTCAGGAATATAACGTTCCATAGATTATCCACGCAAACTCTAAATCTATGGTATTTTCCCATAAGGTCATTTATTTGTGGCTCATCTTGTTCATAGTACATAAAAATTATAAAGGGTAGATTGAAAAGGATATAGCAATTGCGTAATTCAATACAAACGCATCCTTATTCTTGTTTTATAATCTTTCGAGTTTTAAACGTCAGTCAAAGCTTACGTTTTAATTGTGCTGAAGTTCACGAATGAACAACATTTGGAAATTATTAAAAATTGTCACCAAAATTCTGAGTCTGTAGCCGCAACTTTAAGATCGTTTACCCCAATTTTCTCTCATAAAAGTGAATAAATTCGAGTCAACATATTCGTTATTGAATGTTCTTGTGCCAGTGAAGTGTCGCAACTTCTTCGATTGGGCTCTGCAAAAGGGTGAAAAAAAATCCCGAATCGAAAAATCAGTTTCAGTGATGTAGCTCATTTTTGGCTTAATGGCTTTGTCGATAAGCAAAATATGAATTATTAGACAGCAGAAAACCCACATGTGCTATAGAAAATCCCATTCCATCCATAACAAGTGGCCGTGGATTTCATGCCGTGGGTGTGATTGTACCATATTTTTACGCCGATAAAAATGATTGCCAGCTTACGATCATTGCAGTTCGCTATCGTGCAATGTTGGTAGAATAATTTTGGCCAGAATTGGATGGAGTTGACATCAGTGAAATGATGATGGTGTCACATGCTGCACAGCTGGTCAAATAATTGATCTATTGAAGGGGAAGCTTAGTATTCGTGTCATCCCGAGAAATCCGCTCGAATTACAACCTCTCTCATGTGATTTAAAGCCGTTGATAAATTAGAGCTGAATTAATCATAAACTATTTTGTGGGTCACTTATTCTTTTAATTTTGAAGTTCTGGCCCCACATAAAAAAGTGAAGGGCGTGAATGCCAAGATATAAAATATCAACAAATTGTTTCAGCAGTTATTATCCCAATGAATCAAATGGGGTCACCATGGCTTGAAAGTTCAGTGTGGTCCAAATTCTAGTTGATATCCGAAACTGATTTTTGTTTTCCTTTAAGCCGATCCCTATAATTGCGTTATCGCACAGTTCTCACTTCTTAACTGACTTACTTACTTAAGTGGCGCTACAGTACGGGGTGAACATGGGCCTCAACTAATGGGCCTTTCAGTTAGCGCGTTTCTGGCTACCTGCATCCAGTTGCGCACGTTCGCGGAGGTTCCTTTCCAATGGCGTGTCACCCTCCTCATCCTCACATCTTCCTCTACTGTGTTGGCTCCCCGCCGGCTTGGTATCCAAAATTCTTAGGGCTAAGGGCTTAGGGCTCTACATGTTCTAGCCATTTAACGTAAATAATTTGACTTAAAATCTTTTCCTCGAAACCAAAAACAAAAAATAGTTTTGTGTTCAAAGCACTCAAAAAGGGACTGAGATCATGAAGATCTTTTATAAAGTCTCTTCACTGTTTCGCCTTCAACGATAAGCAAGAGAAACATTTCTTTTGATTGTACATAATAGCGATACTAAGGCAGTGGCATCAAGGCTTGACATGGCTCTGCATAGCCTCTGTCACATGTGCCCTCAAAGTCGATAAAGAGATGCTGCAAATAAATTTTTTTCAAGTATTTGTCGTATTGTTATTATTTGGTCAACTGTGGAGTTACCCTACACAGCCAAAATCGTACAAACCGATTAGCCTCACTTTGTTTCTTCTAAAAACAATAGAAAAGGCCGTGGATAATCACCTGAGGGTGGAAATAGTAAGTATGTCCCCTCTGCATCATCGTCAACATGCATACAGGGCGGTCAGATCGACAGAGACGGCCCTGTATCAGCTAACAGAAATTATCCAAAGTACTCTGAAGTCAAAGGAGATAGCATTTGGTGCCTTTCTTGACATTGAGGGAGCGTTTGGCAATACCTCGCGTGAGGCTATCAAACGAGCCCTAGAATGTGGAGCCCCTTATTGCAGACGAACTACAGAAAAAATTAACCACCCTTTGCATCAGCTGTCAGGGGTACGCTGATGACATACGAGTAGTATAAATTGCCAGAGGAAAGTTTGAAGAAACTCTCTGCAACATTATATAGTACAACGAGGTCTGAGAGTAGCCCAGGAATGGTGCCTCAGGACCGGAGTGAACATCAATCCGGCTAAGACCACGATATCAATCAACATTGTCAGCCATGACACTGATACCGGTCAATGATGTGACATCTAGACACCAAACTACACTGAGGAAGCTGCTAGAAAAGCAACCCGTGCTCTTATGATATGTAAGAGCCTAGCGGGAATGTCGTGGGGCTGTACCCCTAACATTCTGCGATGGATGTACATAGCGATTGTGAGACCAATGATCTCATTTGGTGCAGTAGCATAAGCAAAACGAACCAGTCTTGTCATAACGAGAGAATCTCTCAACAAGGTGCAAAAACTGGCGTGCCTATGCATCACCGGCGCATTGCGTACATGCCCAACTGCTGCAATGGAGGTGCTATTGCAAATAACTCCCCTACACCTCATTGCCTTAGAGGCAGCGAATAAAACCATCTACGAATAGCAAAAGAAGGAACTGGAAAGGGGAAATGCATTAGTTCGAAAGAATATGATGCGCTTCTCGGAAAACTTCCACTCTTGGCTATTCGAAGAGATGACAGCATTAAGAAATACAATTTTGAAAAGAATTTCTTAACAAAGCTCAGCAACAAGAAAGACTGATGCGATGAATGCACTATCTATGGACCACACCACACGATAAAGTGGTATACAGACGGCTATAGAACTGACGAAGGAACTGGTGCAGGAGTGGGCAAGAGTACTAGCGGCTTCTCTAGCGAGAAAAGTAGCCGCAGAACCCTTCATAGGACCTGAACCATTCTGCGGGGTAGGGGAACACACCCTACGCGAAGAATTCAGAAAATTCGAAAAGGAGAATAGAGCTAAAATCTATCAGGATCTCCAAGGTCTGAGATAATCCAAAAAACTCTTAGGAGATTACATTCCCAAAAGATTTAAAGCATGTATCAGTCTTAGCAAAAATAACCTACGCATCCTTACTGGTTTCCTAATGCGGCATTGAAGGTCTCTGCAGATTCCGCAATGATTCCACTTAAACTCCAGAACACATACTGGAATCCTGCGGGGCACTGACCCAAAAAAGGTTTAAATATTTGGGAAAACACCAAATTCAAGAAAAGGATTTACCAACTACGGATCCACTGCTCATTCTCAGATT
The DNA here is from genome assembly GCA_928272305.1 of Volucella inflata. NCBI lineage: Eukaryota > Metazoa > Arthropoda > Insecta > Diptera > Syrphidae > Volucella > Volucella inflata. The sequence continues at coordinate 106,402,022 of OV743719.1, forward strand.
CATAAAAGGAACTGGTCTGTTTGACGTGCTCCAAGTAGGTTTTCCTTGCCAAGGCCAAAGCCAGAGCATAAACACTGCAACATAATTCCTGGTGAATTAAGCTGTAAGAAGTTATCCTCTCCAAGGTATAAGTAGGGGGCACAATAGACCACAAGGTCGCAGCGTACTATACCCTATATATTATAATTATTATTATTATGTTCGACGCTCGGATCGTTAGGGTATCTTAAATACTGAGGAAGGATTGTGTTGAATCCACATTGGTGATATGATATCTCGTTTATAGCAGTTGAGGGTTTCCAAAAGTTGTTCGGCTAAGGGCGGTCTCTTCATGGTACTCACATTGTATGTGCAGATTTAAACATCGGTTTTTTTTGCAGGTTCGTCAGCAATGGATCCGTTTTGTAAGTGTATCATAGTTACATCAGACATATACATCAAGAGATCTTTTTTAGATTTTTTTGAAGCTCTTGCAATGTGCATTGTGTTAGCAATCTCTAAGATCTTTCTTCCTTGTGTCATGTCGTGTTTATATTTACGTTTTGAAACAAGCTTAACTCCTTTGGTAAGGCATCCTATCACCCTTCACACATTATTGAATAAAATCGAAATTATCTGAATCCAAAACTTTCGAATTTTATCTACGTAAGTTTGTGGATGATCTGTGATTTCCTCAGTATGCTTGATGCCAGAGGAAATGTCACTTTGTTAGGAGAAAAAACGAAAGAGTCCTTCTACAAAATGCGAATTTTGTCACTCTAGGCTAGCAAAGGTCTCGTCTGACCTCTTATAAATAAAATCGATTAAATCTCGGTAAAAAAGAAATTAGCCCGAATTCTTGTGCTTCAAGCTCCTGGTTGTTACTTAAGACGCCGTTTCCACCGTACTTTATATTCGCTTGGAAGCCTTCCCTTTATCCTTTACCGCTCAGCGACCTCTTATCTTTTGAAAATATTAAAACCGTGGCTTGCTAAATTATGAGACATTTTATTCACTCAAAAAAAATGGAAAAGTAATCTAAGATACTTCAGAACTCGTGAGACAATTGTTCATAGAAATAATTCCGCCAATAAATTGTATAGAAATTATATCACGGCAAGAGACCCTTTTTTCAAGGACTAATTTGTATTGGGTTGCATTGAAATCCACCATGAAATACCATGCAAATAACTCTTTGATAACAGTTAAAAGGTCGACCTTTTCTTTATAAGCCACATTATGAAGGTCTGGATGACTTTGATTAAGGCCAACTTTGCATAATGCATCCCATCCTTTCAACACAATCGATAATTCTATTTACGAGCTTCTTTTCCACCCTGCTGATCACGTTCAATGATTGTGTTCAGCGAAGAATATAAAAAATAAAAAATTAAAATAAAGGAACACAAGATAAATGTGAGCAATAAAATTGCCCTCCACCAATTTGAATGACAATAAAAGCCTCTTGGTGTAACACCAAAGTCAATAGACTGCGCCATTTTTCAAGTATCTCCGCACAACAAATAAACATATTCTGAATAATGGTCACGAATTTACTCGTACATACTATACATCTCTGTTTCATTGAGAGGATCCTAGATACCATGTTCGTATCTATAAACATTGCTTACTGCAAAACATCCTGCGAAATGTTCTGCACAACTTCCTCTCTTCCAGTTGAATTAAAGGCAGAACAATAAAAAAAATGCGCCAAAAACTACCCCTTCGTGATATCGAGTCTTGTTGTGCACTCGATATAAATAACCTCTAGCTACTGTGAATCCTAAAAGGACTCACCTGGAACAAGCCCAATGAACATATGCGGCACACGTCCACCAAAAAAAGGACACTGCGAATATTTACGTGTTTTCATCCGCGCAAAAATCAACGAGACCATTTCATCGAAATTTCAAAATGTCCTATTTTTTTTGTTTTCATGTTCCTGTGTCCACCGGTATGTGATGGACAAAAAAAAAAACGAAATCCCTGCAGTTCATTGGTACACAATCATCTGGTACATGAGGCCAACAGTAACAGATTTACGTTCAAATTCTAGAATAGCAAGTCAATTGATGCGAGTGGTGTTGCTCTTCAAAAGCTGCCACGCTGCGTAACATGAAACTCTTTTATCAATTGTTTTCATACAATGTTCTTGTTCATGTCCTGTAACTGTTTCTCATCCAGAGTTCTACATTCAAATAAATTGATTCTGTACCAGTCAGTTTCTGTCTCATCCCTATTATCCTTTGGATGAGTAAACTTTTAGAGGAAATTTCTGAATCACGCAAAGTCCTGCAACCGTAGTGAAACAAGGAATTATTGAAAAAGTGTTTGCTCTTCCTGTTTTGCTCGTCTCTCAACGGGATGGAAAATAAAATATATTTCGAGTACCAGCACGAGTACTAGAACGTAGATGAGTTAATATTATTTCAACACTCCAAAATCCACGTAGTCATGTTCATCGCTGTCGTTCTTCATTTCAGTGTAAGTATGTGTGGCAGTAGATGATAAGTGAAATGAGTTGCCATTTCTGTTGACTACTTACTTAAATAACATTCCAAGCAGTTGGTGTATGGTGCGAACCAGATCAATCCCAACTTTATTGTAAATACAAGTAGATATCGCTATTAGGACCTTTTCTCCATCGGGTGGGTGAAGTTGTCGTCGATTACTATCCACGTTGATTGGTTTATTTTACCTGACAGTGGTTAATTCTTGCCGGTCAACAGTTTGCAAAAGTTGCAAAAGTTTGATCCTACTAACAGATTTCCATATTTTTCTCTGTTCGGTATTTTGGTCCGTTTTTTTGAGAAGCTGATGTTCCCCTGTCTCTTCTGCTGCCACAATTTGTCACCAGGCTTCAACATTGCTTACAACACAGCGGCCTGCATTTTTCGACAGTCCTCGCCAAATTTGAGGTTATGTCGTGTAGGCCAGCTGAAACCTAGCACATCAGGTGTGGAATCTGTAACAGCTTGCTGACAATGTCGGCAATGGTCTTCGATGCTTGATGCTTGTTTTGAGGGACTTTTTAATGCTTCTTCGGTGTTCTCTCGTTTGGCATAAACTCATTCGGCCCTTGGTTACAACACGGATAATTTGTTGATACTCCTCGTTGCTAATCGAAACGTTCGGATATCCAGAAGATAAGACTGTTTTGCGTCGATCATTACGACAACTATCTGGTTGAAGGTTCTCCGATCAGAAGACATCAAAGTCCTTTTGCAAAAGTTAAGGTGAGTGGGAAACGTGTGGTAGCTATAATGACATTTCAGTTCTCGGTAAGTTTGAGAAGGAGATGTTTTTGTCTTCTACCTTAACGTTGGAATCAGTAACGACCTATGAATTTAGTGCTTAGGACATTACTCATATGTCTGATGGATAGCTCGTAAAACTAGTCGTATGTTTCTACTACAAGTCTTTGGGGCATTAGTTACTTTCAGAGGAATGTATGTTGACAAACTAGCATTTACGCGGATTGTTCTCAGAAGTTTAGACTGCTTGCTCCATGGCAATAACAATAGCACATATTAAAGTTTTCTATTTCTGTTTTAGTCAGTCCATCCCATCGTCTTTCTTGAATAACAAGTGTATCTGCCTTGTAGCGATTTAGGGGCTCCGCTAATTAATGTGCTGCATTTGGATTGGAAAGGGTCAAAATATTTTATCCGAATCTGTTTGTTGCCTGTTGAAATATTAAACTTGAACATTTGGACAGTTGACCCGATGGTACAACCACCCCAATTTTGACTCTATTTTGGGAGTCCCTCTACCAAAATGTCTGAATTATGCTTTGTTGGGAGCATGCATATGCTCTGCGTTCACTCAGTGGTCCGAGTGCGGTAAGACTCAGCACACTGCAGAATTTTGGTGTAATTATTCTCAGTGCCTTTCCTTTCCCTAGCTCGACCAAGGCTCTGGCACTAGTTATGACAGTCATCGACCGCAAAATGCATATCTGAAGACAATCGATCCTAAACAGATTTTTTTTTCTTCAATTTTTTAGTGTCGTTTAAGTTTTAATTCGCAGTTTATAGATGATATCGCCTTACTGTCTATCACAGTGACTCATTCGTGAAATTGGCATTTGTACAAAGTTCGGATTCCTAGGTCTGATGGACTCGCCATCATTCTTTGAATTAATTTTCCAGACACCGATAGTGTAGAACTTCGTTTTTGGTCTTGAATACTTAAGTGATATTGTCACTAATTTTAAAGCAACGTGAAATGGCTAGAGTCTTTCATCGATAATCTGCGAAGCCTTTCAGTATGATATGATTCAGCCACTTCGATGAGGGGTCGTGAAACAAGAAATTCCACATCAATTCCAGCATCCGTATCTGAACTGTTACAGCACTGTAGGACCTATACATGTATTGTACTTTGCGAGTGATTCCAGATAGTGTTAAGGTGCAAATGATATCGCAATTCTAAAAAGGCTAAATTCTATGTGATTCATGGGGCTTACAAAGGCTAATTTGTTTTGGCCTGAACATATGAAAATTAAATTCCATTCATCAGGCGAAATTCGTTATCTACCCTTTGGTTTACATTGAAGATATGTAAGATACCGCATCCGATGGTGACGAAATAATGTTTTGTTATTCGAACGAATGTGGTATTTTCGAAAACATCTAAGGCCAGGGTACGTTAATGAGTATTAATAACTTTGTTCAAGATTAGAAGATGTGATTTTTTAGTCTGTCTTTTCCTGCAGTTTATAAAACTTTGCTTCTTTTCCATCTTTATAGTAAGTTGTTAAACTTAGCGTCAGTAATACGGAGGAATGGTTTGATACCTACAGATCCTTCTGTGGCGCTAATTTATCCTTAAATACCATCGCTTCGAAACGTATTGTGGTAACCTGAACTATACTGTTGCACTGGGCTTGATTTCGGAGAACAAAGACGCAGTCTCCGACTGTTCTCCTGAGTACAATCCATCTATCAGTGAGCTTAAAAAATACATGGGGATCCTACAAAACTTGTGTCGTTGTGTTTTGGCATAAATATATCACCATTAACCCCAGATTCCGTGTTTGATCCTATAGTAGAGCTTAAACATTTAATGGCTGATCCTCAGCTTCATAGTCAATTATTTTTAGGGCTTAGTCCCAAATTTTCTAGTGTTAGGGCATGGAGTCGGTTAGTATTTCCTTTTTTTTGAGGTCTGGCAGATTCGCTAGATAGCCGAATAAACTGATTACCTATTCGGTTTCCGACTGTTTTCTGCTGGGCGAAATAATTTTTCTACATTGTTTGGCGCTATATTTTGAAAATAATGTGCAATATAGTCAGTTCAGTAAGTGACTCTAGGGCTACCATGATCGAACTCTTCTTACTCCTGCCTAAGTCTTCCTAAACATCTGTAAGTTAGGTCTTAATTGAGCCTCAGTTAGCTTAATTCCTTGAGAACAAAATTCAAAGATGTTGCATTAAAAACCTCCAAGGCGCTGTCAGCATTATTTTTAAGCAGACCTGACTCTGCCCTAAGCCCATGAATTGAACTGTCATCTTTTTTATTTTCGTTTGTTAGACTGCCCTCAGAAATTTATCTGCCACTCGAAAAAAGGGTCATCAAAGAATCATCAAAGGTCCAAACCCACTGAACGCAAAGTATCTACGCCTTTAGCATACAAAATCCTCTTTCCACTTCTTTTCCACAAGCTCAAGAACACTTAAGAATGAAAGATCACGCTAAATGAGGTCGCAGATGAAGTGTTAGGGAAGGATCGCGAAGAAGAAACTTTTCTTCTGGTCTTATGTGGTAAGATGGCTAATCAAAATGCATTCAAATACTTTGAGGGAATTAAGGACTTCTTCCTTATACTTGGTGTTTCTTTGAACTAAGGACGCAATTGACTGCCAGCCCTGTTTTTCGTAGGACCAAACCTGCTTTATATATTATACTTATCTTCCTAGTCCTGCTCTATGTCCTAGGAGCTTAAGCTTGCTTAAAGCGTATGAAGAAGTACTAAGTGATTTTCAGTGCAGTTAATAATGACGAGGAATTAAGAAGATTCAGAACGAACTGAGCTGTAGAGTGACAGGCGTCAGGCGTCAGGCGTTCATATGTCCAACATCCTATCAAGCTTGAACCTTATTGAGTAAATGGACACAACAGCTCGACTGGCTCTTGAATACGAGCATCTTAAAAAGTCGCAAAGAAAGTCCTGGCTCGAACTCGAGCAGCAGCGGCGGAAAACCCGCACCAGTAGTTGGAACAAATATCCCCACGATCGGCAGATAGAAGACAAGCTATCCAAGAAGTTCAAACGTCGTGCAATACTAAAATGCCAAATATTTTTAAGCTCGCTGCACAGAGGCGAAAAAATTCGATGGAAATATCCACGCCGAAATGTAGTACATCAAAAATACAGACGTTCTCTTCCTAACAAATGAAAAGGAAATTTGTGATCGGTGGCTTGAATACTGCAAGGAGTTGCTTAACAAACAGTTTCCACGTGATATCGTGCCGACAGCTGGTCTATTCGAGGAATTTTTTTTTTTTTGAATTTTCAATCGAGGAAATAAGTATAGCAAATGGCTATCGCGAATGGCTATCGAAACTTTTAATTAAATCAAAATGTGGACAATCAATGGAGAAGTAGCTTCTTGGTTCCATTATACAAAGGAAAAGGCGACACTCGAGAATGCAACAACTACCGTTCAATCAAGCTGATGTCACACACAATGAAAATCTTCGAAAGAGTCTAAAACGAACGTCTTCGGCAAATAATTTACGAGTAGCTCGATAATAGCCAGTGTGGATTTGTTGAAGAAAGATCGACGGTGGACGCTATCCAAAGCCTACGAATAATAATAGAAAAGCACCGAGATTCGTCTAAGGATTTGCACATGCTATTTATCGAGAAAGCATTCGATCGATGCTCAGGGATCTCATATGGGCCGCGCTGAGGTCTCAAAAGGTACCGGAAACGTATGTTAGAATAATACAAGACATGCACGGAAATGTGAAAACTACGGTTAAAAGCTCTGCTGGACTAATGAGAGAATTTCCAGTTAATGTCGGAGTGCACCAAGGAAGCGTCCTTAGCCCTTTCCTTTTCGTCTACAAGGCAGTTATATCTGCAGAAAATCCGGTAAAGAAGGCACTATCATCTACGGTCACTTCAACTATAAGAAAAAGAGGTCGGAAAAAGAATTCCTGGATTTCATAGATGACAAATGCGCAACAACGCCTGGGGCTAACCAGTGAAGCGATCCAGGACTGAACAGTATGTAGACGCGTTCTGCGGTCTGCGACATAAGCCAACCCCATAAGCGGAGCAGCAGCGATGTAGTAAAAATGAGAAACTCGTAACGCATAAGTTCGTATAACGAGGAAAGGGTTAATAAAAGGATAAGAAGAAGAAGAAGCTTTGTTGCAAAAATTCTAAGCACGTCTAACCACTCATACTCCAATCAACCAACTCGGTTGAGATTGTTGTATCTGAAGAGGTTATTTTGTGTGAGGTCCAGGACATATTTTTGAATATGGAGCTTCCGATTGGATGCCTTCGCTACTCCAATGTCTGAATGTCTTCAAACGGATGGTGTCTCCGTCTTTAAATTTTACAAGGACTTCACATGCCAGTTACACACAGTGCACTGATTCCAATGGTTTAAAAAGTTAGCACATGTGTAGAAATTCTTGACTTTACTCTACCAAATCCCACAATTTATGGATGTATCCACAATACTACTTCATTTATAGTATATACTACTTTCTGAGTGATATTTTACTACCGAAAGCCTTAAGCCCGCGACAACACTGTCAAGTAATCTTCTTTTATGTTTAGATTCATCCATCGCATCCGTCTATGTTTATCTCGATGGTTTTAGTTGTTGATAATCGAATACTCAAATTCATACACAAACTCGTGCACAAAATAATATCACGTCCTAGTCCAGGAGAGGTTTATTGGATGGTTTATCATTTTCTTACGACGTCGAGCAGTTGGAAACGTGAAAATATTGGATTTTTATATCAAACAAACCAATATACGAGTATAGACGAATGTGTGAACGTAGTGCAGGTAAATCAAATCAATATGAAATAGGAGACACGCATTTGCCAACATTTTCGCAGCGCTCGGATAGGTTTTGTGTAGGTTTGGCAACATATGGAAGGCCTATAACTGTTGGCAATCTAATAAAACATTTTACAACTCGAATGACATAGCGTGCACCTATAAAACCTGAGAGCGGACGAATATTCGAATATGTGACAAAAGGTTTATGTTGTAGGCTCAAAGTGAAAATGAAAAATATCCGTCGGGCAGAGTAAATTGAGGTAGATTCAGGGATGTGGATAACGTGTTTATGAGGGGAGTAAAAAGTCCTTTTACCTTTACGAGATGCTTAAAGCAATAGTTCGGATTAAAAGCTATTGGCAATGACATTCTGTTTGAGTAGTTGTTGACAAAGTTATTGTTGAGTGGAGCTTGTAACATTATTATGGAGGTGGGTGACCATACATATTTGTGTTTGTATTGTATAAGTACATCCACAGTTTCATTGACTAGTATGTTTTTGAAATTTCCATCAAAATGCAATCGATATAGTTATGTTTGGCTATAGATACTCGTACTCGGATAAGCCTCAGGGTTATTGCTTCAAAACTATTCAGACCGTATTCATTTGGGTGCATTTGAGTTTTGGGTTTCGTGATTAAATAAGTTTCGTCAGTAGCCTTGGTATAATAACTGATGCTTTGATTTCAAATTGACATGAATAGAGCTGAGATTGGCATATTTTGATTTAGATACAAGAGATTGTTTGGGTCTGATGGGACATATGAAAAGAGGTCTTACTTCATTGATCTCATATATCTAGTACTTAAAGTTTCTTCTCCTTTGTGTAAATGAAATCCCTTAGATGCGAAATGTTAATTTTATTAATCAACAACTTCATTGCTGAAGTCAATATTGTCAGCCATGATGGGAAAAATAAATGATTGCATGGATTTTTATCACTTTTGAGGTACGAGTGAACTCTCTACGACAATCAAGTATGATACACATTTGTGGAATTTTACTTTTTTTGTGGAATATTTTTGTGGCAGAAAAAATACTGTCCTTGGAGCAAAGAAGAACACCCAATACCAGCAATCAACAAATATAATTTTGCGGTACTAAAAAAGTTCCTCGACAGTTGTAAAATAAAATACGAAATTGCAAATGAGGCGGGCCCAGAAATTTATTTCAGAAATTTTTTACGACCAAATTCCAGGGAACGACTTTTTTTTATTATTCTGAGTGGAACGGAACTTACTGGTAGTTCTTGTTAAAGTCACATTTTCATTTTAGGTTTTAAGTCTATGGCCAAGTAGTTTAAAAAATTTTTTAAATAAATCTTACATGGAGTGGGGTTAAGATCTATTTTTAAATGGAAAGATACACTTTGGCAAGTGGTTCTTAGGGAAATATATAGAAGTGACTATTTACTAAAAAGATAACTATTTTCTAAATTTTTCTTAAGGACAATTTGTGTTTGCTGCACTTTTTTAACATTTCAATCTATATTTGTAATTATTCTGACTTTAACTAGGCACCAATCACCGATTGCTTTAGGACATTTTTGCGTAGTCTGAGATTATTTTTTTTCAAATGCTATGAATGGAGTGGGTAGCCTATTCTGTTTGTTAGTAAGACATTTAATATTTTTCACAATAATCTTAACTTTTCTGAAAATCGCTTTGAAGAAATAATTATTTTTAAAAATTGGGCAATTTGACAAGTCGGTAGGATAAAGTTAAAATGTCGCGCAGACCTGGAGCACTGATCATTTAGGTATGTAAGCTTAAGTCATCACTAAAGCAGCCTAAGTACCACCAGACGGATCTATTGTTGTCAATCCATGCAAGCAGGTCAAGGACTACGAACTTCGGATATGCATGTTAAGTCCCAATACATAAAGGCCATGGGTAGCCGCAGAACAAGCAGAGGCCCTGGACTGCTGTAAAGAATCAATAAAATGGGATGGGATGAGCCGGACAACCAGAGGATAAAAAACTGCGAGATCTACTACAGCGATAGTTATCGACGGCAAAATATAGCCAGCACGACACTACCTCCCATAACGGATTCAGGGTAATCGACTTCGCGGCGGTATTCACAAGGGGACTTGAAGAACTCCTGACTAATCAACCATCAACCAAATTGACAAAAAAAACTCCTCCAGTATTAAAGATGTCCGAACATTCCAATAAGCCAATATCGACTTTAAATATTACCTTATTGGAGACAAGGTACAGTTGCAGATGACCCGAAGATCGGAAGGGCGAGCTAATAATTTGAGGAATTTCTACGTCGAACGGCTACAGTCGAAAAGATTTTATCCAATCGATTCTCCTCTCCTCTTTAAAGCGAGTCTGCCGCCAGCATCGAGTTAAGAAGACCAGTGGCAACTCTGCCAAAAGGCCATCAGAGATACCGAGCCCGATGTACTGAGTTTCATTCCATCACAAAAACGAAACCCCTGGTTTGATGAGGAGTGGCGGCAAGCACATGCAACTATTCAAAAAATATACAAAACAGTGCTGCAGAGAAGGACTAGAGCTGGTCACCAGCTCTACTAGCAGAAGAGAAGAGACGAACACCGGCTTCTTAAGAGTAAAAAGAAGGTGCATGAATAATATCTGGAAGTTGTACACAAGCCCCGAACCGAAGCCCGAAGAGACGAATAAGGCAACATAGTACTCGTAGTATCAAAGTCAATGTTGAGGATTTGGAAGGAATATTTCTGTAGAATTTATAACGGCGATAACGAGCCAAATACAGCAGAGAAGCAGAATAAAACTTTTAAGCTGGACGACGCTAGCCAACAATTCCGTATAGCCGACTTGTGTGATGGCCATATCTAAGCTTAAATCCAACAAAGTTACTGACTGTCTAACTCTTCAAAGTGGCAGGCTTGGTAAAGAACATATACCAACTCATTTGTTAAATATGGTTGGATGAAACTATGCCCGACGAATGGAATCTCATCACTGTTTGTCGAATCCTCAAGTAAGGAGACTCTCTGAACTGCCTTCTTAACATCGCTTACAAAATTTTGTCTGCTGAATTGGGTGAAGCACTAAAGCCGTTCGTCAACTTCCTAATTGGTCTGTATCAGTGTGACTTCGGGACAGGAAAGTTCACCATCGAATAAATATTCACACTACGGCAGATCTTGGAGAAAGCCTAAGAGCTTCAGATCGATACCCACCATCTATTCATCGATTGTAAGACCGCGTATGATAGCATCTATAGAGACGAGCTATACAGAGCAATGTCTTGCTTTGGTATTGATTTAGACGAGGCGATGCGCTGTCATGTGATTTCTTCAACATCATTTTGTATAGTGCAAAACTTACTAAAGAACACAAGAGGTGCGGCAAAAATGGTTTTGTAAGTATGAATATACTGTCAACCAGAGAGAACGTCACCTTTGACATATGTATATGTCTCTCTAGCCTCCACTAACAAAGCCTCTCGAAGCCCTCTCTCGAACAACAAAAGAACAGAGGTGACGTTATATAAGACCTTAATGATCCCAGTAGAAAAGCTCTATGGCGCAGAGACATGGTCGTTATCAAAAATGGATGCGGTTGCCCTTGGCTACTTTTAGAAAATAATTCCTCGGGTGATTTCTGGTTCCGTCTGCATAGACACATAGACACTGAGTGGAGGAGCAGATAGAACAGCGAACTGTACGGACTGTACAGCGACATCGACTTAGGCAGAGGATTGAAGGTCCAAGGACTGAGAACTCGTGTAACTTTTGGTTCTAGCGTTATCCTGATGATACAGAACAGCCCTTTAATTAACCAAACCAAACTGTTTTTGCTCTTGTGTCGACTTTGAACTATAGTAAACAGCTCTTAATAGTTTGGTTACCAACAGCTCTAGTTCTTTTTCTATTAGAATCTAATCATACAGGCAATAATCGGCTGAAGTCTATTTCTGAGATGTTTCGCTGTGCTGTCTGAGTCTTATCTTTGACGTAATAGAAGCTGGAGATTATTTTGAAAAGCGGTGTGGTATACATTTCCCAAATTTATGACTTTTCTCATATTTGATAGGTGTCAACTGGATGATCATATGGTCATTTACATAACGTAAAAGTGGTATTTTTTTCAAGAGTGGACTCTAGGAGATCATCGTCTAGCTCTTCTATTTTAACCAAACGAGGCTTATTCCTTGAATTAGATCTGCCATTTCTGAACTTTGCAAACCAACGTCGATACTTAGACTCGCTGAAAACATCCACTTTATGCACATTTTGGATTTCTTCAGTGGCTTCACTTCCACTCTATATTTGCCGAAACAAAACCAATAAATGGACAGAAATATGCCTATACATCCATCCATCCATTTCAAAATTCAGTTCAAAATGCTTACAATGATGTTACCATACTCATAATACTTGCCCACTTAAGACGCCACTACAGAGTTAGCTCTCTGTTGCCTCTTTAATCAGGCTGCAGCATTGATGTACATTTGCTCTACATGTCTCAGTCATCTAATGCAGCTAATGTGCACTTTTTTGACTAGGCCGATATCTCCTAGAATTCGCTTTAAACTCCTCCTTTTAACTCTGTCCATACTGCGATGAAAAGTAGTCCCCTTAGCTTTTCAAAGCAATGTCTTATTACTGGTTTGTCTTTTTAGCCCGAAGCACTCTGATTGGCAAGGGTAACTATTCGTTTTAATTTTAGGTCCCTGTCTACATTAAAGTTATAAAGTAGCTGAACTTTACAAAAGTACTGCCCCCTACTGCCCAGTCTATGTTGATAGCATATTCTTAGTTTTTCCCTCATTCACGATTTAGCCCATTTTGGCCTCTTCTGTTTCAATAATTGCGAATGTACCAGTGCCGGCTCGCTGAGATCCTGAAATTATGTTAACGCTTCTAAGGCCTGTAAGTGAAGGGTATTTTTCTATAGGCAGCATCAATTATAATTTTGAGTAAAACACACGAAATTCATTTGAGAATTTAAATCTAATGCATGTCATCCGAAAGACAAAGTTTCCGACCACTTTTCCAAGTATTTGTGGCCCTATGGCCTTTATAACACAAATAATGTTGGCTTTATATGCCTCGAACGTTGTTGTTTTGTTGGTGTAGACTAGCGACTTTACGATTCTCAAAAGAAAAAAACGAGAACTCTGAGGCAAATGTGCAGGTTTATTACCCGAAAATATGCTTTCATCGTGTGTTCCCTTCAATAAGTTCATTTTTTCGTTTACTGTATGGCACTACAGTGGCCTCTTCCACATTCATGCCATTCAAATATGCACTGATCACAGCTCTATAGCGAATACCCTTGACCGTAAAATGTTGAATAGCTTCATTTTTTAAGAAAAATACCTTATAGACTCCACCAGGACACATACGATCGAATCTATAAATTTAGATCTTCTGAAACACTCTCCTGAACGGATGCAATATCCTCTTCATATGCAAACTTCTTATGTATGTACCTCAGCGCCACTGTATCTTTCAAGTAAAATATTATGCACAAACGGTTAACAATACGGTGAAAAGCGGTCTCAGATGCTCCTCGACTATGTCAGGTGTAAAATGATGCAAGTGCTCTAAAAATTTGGCGCACAGAATCATATTTGGTAACATTATTGAAGCATGTATGTCATCACTATAAAATTGCTGAATAAAAACAACACTGACAGTTTCCAACTGACAATTGGTTTGACAGATATAAATAGCTGAAGTTAGTCCTGGGTTAAAAGGCACTCAATTTAACGCTGATGTTTGTTTGGGTGCTACCAAGGAAAAACATCTCGTTTGGATAAGCCCGCGGGACTTGTATGTCTCACTACATTTGTATCAGATTATAATGCAAGGGCTCATGTACGAGTATCCTGTTTTATGTGTATTAATAACATTCGTAAGAAATACCCCCTACTACCTATACATAATTGTTTGTCCCTCTATCAAACCCATTATTACTGATTTCGCAAGTAAAATCATCAAGCTGGCCATCTGAGTACTTATAACAATATTTTTGTAATTGAGTGGGATTCAAATCTTTCAGATTCGATTTATGATATAGATATTTGATGCCATAGTACTTAAGCACAACTTGGTAGAGAACACTGTTTACATCTAAGCTTCGTTAAACATGGTTTGGCAAAGAAAGCCTCTTCTCTCCATGTACAAATAAACCCAGTTAGCTTCGCCCAAATGAATCATAAATCAGAAACTAGAAACCATAAAGTCATGGTCGTAGTCCTTCCTTCCTACCAAAAACTATTTTCAACTAAAATCGAAAGAGAACAAAAAATTTGTAATATCTACCTATATACTCGTATGACTTCACAAAAAAATTTCATAGGCCAAATGTTACAAACTCGGTTCTACTTTGTTTTCTCTTTTTTTGTTGTTGTTTTTTTTGCAATTCTAGTTGCGTGCATCCTCACTTGCATTTGGCGCCACTACAGACTCGGCATATCTTGAAAATTATTCACATTCCAACGAGGTGAACGCTGGCAAACTTAACGATAGTGTCGGTCGAGATTGTAATGGTAGTGTTGCAAATGGTAGGGCAACGTCGTGTATGGAAAACCATTGTACTCAGGCAATTACGAGTATCTCGGACAAAAATCAAAAAGAAAATGCTACGTTCATCGTTAATTGCAACATTGAAGCCCAACCCAAGGCATCAGCAACAATTCCAGCACAATCGACGTCTGCCAACGCCAGCATCAGTGATGACACTATCATCAATAAACCCGAAGCTGCTACTACTGCTGCTCCTGCTCTTGCTCCATCGTCAGCTCCTGGAACAGTACAATCCAATTATTCCGGGGCGAACGGTTCAATTACCACGATGACCCTTAAAAATAATCACCTCATTGTTGAGACTGAAGAGCGAAATGTAAGTTGAGTGTTGTGTCGCACGTAAATTCTGCACGTTTGCTTGAGGGTGATCTACCCTGTATATAGTACATATGTATGTCTCTGTGTGTGTGTGTGTGTATTTGCTTGTGTATTGTACAAAGGATATGCATCTATAGCTGTAAAAATATAACCGAATCTCAGTGTTGTAACTCTGTTTTTTAACACTTCATTTAACATTTGTTTACTTATTTAGTACTTTGCTGGCTCTTTGATGTAAATACTACAAAAAAGTTTAGTTGTACTGTCTTACTCTGTCTCTTAAGTAGGTCAAAACTGTTGCTCGATAAATGTCTCTATCCTTTAAGCACTCTCACAAACTGAACCTTATGAAGATGTCATTTCCATTTTTCTTTGCAGGATATCTCTAGAGATGCAAGGGAAACGAAGATGCACTACAACAACGGCGATAAGGATGGTGTATTCGTTGTAGAAGTATCCCGAGGAGCTGATTCGAAAATCATGCCAAGTAGCCCTGTAGGCGATCCATTGGAAAAGCATCCCTTTAACACTGACGGAACTGTTCAAATTTCGGATGATAAACCTTTGTCTAATCATGAAGAAGTTCAAGTCCACCCACCACCACCAGAGAGTGTAAGCATCAATGATGATATCGATTCGAATCACTTGCAGCAAATCGATGAAGTGGACGAGTTCGAGGAAGGACCCAAATTCACCAAGCACTCCAATACAGGGTTGTCACAGTCCGATCTTAGTTCCACCTCATCCATGGATTCGAACAAACGCTATTCTTATGGCAATCAAGAACTCTATACCATTGAACAACAAGACTACACAACTCCGTCCCCGGCTGCCACAAAGGCACCACACCCTCATACCGAAGCACAAACTCCACAGCCAGAGAATCACAACGACGACAATGGTCATTCAGAAAATGGTCATTGCCTTGAAAATGACCCCCCAGCAGCAGCATCAAATGACGACTCTATGTGTCCGGCTGACATAGACTCCGATGTTAATGGACACAGTGGAGTCGAATCGAAACCGAAAATTACCGCTGCACTCTTAAAGCAGGACACAATTATTGTCAACGAAATGACAAATGGTGTAAGCCACAATGGCAACGACAATGACGATTTAACTCCACACCAGTCTATGGAAAACCTCACTAATGGACTGGCTCCAAACATTAAGACATCTAGCACAGTCATAGACTATGGTGGCGACACTACCGAAAACGGATTCGACAGTATCGTCAGCCTACCAGATCCACCATCTACTGAAGAGATAAAACAAATGAATGACATTATCCTAATGGAGACGAATCAATTGGACTCTTTGCCGCCACCACCACCGCCAGGCATAGAGAATCACAATCACCACAATGGGAATGATAATGGTAATGCTGACTCGGATACCGAGAATGGGGATTGCCTATCTGTAGATATGTCTGAGTCACCCTTGGAAAGGACGCCCACCAAGGCGATGTTGACACCGACGATAACGGTGGCGGCGCCGCCGCAGCTGCCATCATCGGCGACAACTACCGACATCCCACATACCAATGGAAACTGCATGACCGGACACACGACTACTGCGTCAACTGCAGCTGTGGTTGAGGTGTCTGGCAGTAGTTAATGCACGGGTCCTTAAGCAATTGCTCCCATCCACTCGTAAACTCCGCAAAACTCCGAAAGAACGAAAGAAGAAAGCTTACCCAAAATATGTGACAACAGATAGTGAATACAACCCCCAGATACATTTTACTCGTATAATCTAACCACGAACACCATAATATTTTCTTATGTTCTCATCCCTCTTATCCCTTTGTTTTTTTCATTTCTAAATATAAAGCAGGAAGACTAACTTTCGACTATGACTAGACTACCTTGGCTTCAAAACTGATTTTGAAATAATCATATGAACGGCGATAGAACACACCCGAAGACACCGAATGGAAGGGAATCATAAAGCGAGCAACTGATTACGAGCACATGTCGTTAGATTCTGGCAACGGTGATGGCGGTCGGAAGTCTTTTAAAATTGCATGCAAAGTATGCCATAAAAAAATGACTCTGTGGCCAGATACGATAAGAGAATACGAGAATGTGAGGATATTTCTTGAAAATTTAGCCAAAGTGGTCTTCAAACTACTCGTACAACCCAGGCGAAACGGAATGGCAATGTCCACCATTTGGTGTAATGTCAAGTTTATGAGAACAATTTTAAATGGAACCGGAAATACTCAAACTCAAAAACACTCAGTACAGATACCTACTCAGATTTGGAAGATATTTTTTTATTTTTTGTATGAATTCAGGCACTGTATTCGTGGGTACTTAAAGTCCTGCAGGGACACGTCATATAAAGAAAAGGAAACTACGAGAAAGTTTTGAATTGTCTCATAAATTTCTTATTTTTATAGTTGAATTCAATTTTCATGTCCTGAGGTTGAAAAGAAGTCGTATAACGGTAATTTTATAACCAACTCATATTCGGTGTATCCTTGGTTCAACGAATTCCTTCTAGTTGAGCTTTTAGAGGAGTGTGGGAAAGATATCTTAAAATAGTTGAAGCGTTGCCAACTTGCAACGATTGGGTGAATGTTGAAATGTATGTGTCTGGAGTAGAGTTAGTAGCTGGCAGTAAATGTTCTGAAAGTTAATGTTTTCAATGTAGATTTGGCACTGAGGCCGACTTAAGTACTTGTGAAACTCCCATAACTTAAAAGATGTGAGAGAAGGTGTATCTTTTTCCTTATTGCCTGGGTCTATAGGGTCTTTTTGAGTTGACTATGACAATGCCTACACTTCTCTGTGTATCATTGAACATCAGGTGGCTGGGGATCGTATATTTAATTGCCATGTTCCCTCATCGTATAAGGACAAACCATTTTTATTGCTACGGGTTTCAGCGCATCTCTTTTTAAATAAGATTTTCGGAGTAGGTGAACTTTAC
Organism: Volucella inflata; assembly: GCA_928272305.1. Taxonomy (NCBI): domain Eukaryota; kingdom Metazoa; phylum Arthropoda; class Insecta; order Diptera; family Syrphidae; genus Volucella; species Volucella inflata. The sequence continues at coordinate 106,419,826 of OV743719.1, forward strand.
TGAATTACGTTAGAGCAACTGAACTGATGACAACTTCAGTTAGACGGTCTTGTTAAATAAAGTTCCTTTCAGGTTGAAACCGGCCCACATACGTTGCGCTTGAGGAAGAGTTTTTCAACCCCATTTCATACTCCGTGTTTCCGTGTATGTTTTTTGTAGGGTATCCTGAAATCGGCAATCTAACGAGTATGTGTCCATGAAAAAATTGTGAGTGTGAACTTAAAAAACCGGCAAAAACTTGTTCACTAAAGATTTTTTAAAAACGGTCTTGGTACTTAAACGGGAGGCTAAAACATTTCCTCGTTGGTTTTATATGTAATGTGTTAAGCTGATATAACAGTAAGCAGGCATCATTTCATTCTTTCTTTGTGATGATAGCTTCCGATCGAATATCACCTCCGATTAAAAATAATTGCGAGTTTTATCAGCGAATAAGTTGGCCGATTTGTACTTCATCATCCTAATAGCTGTGATCTTTTTTTTTTTCTGGTACTCCGAAGGCTACTACTCATAATTGTACGTAGGACAAAGGAACTATGAATACTAAGAAGCACCTTAAAATGCTGTTTTCATCTATTTCCCCCACTTGAATTCACAAGGAGCAAGCTTCTTGGATTTTACTCCTCAGAGAGCTACCAGCAGCTTCACTTTCGTGTATATGCCTTTTACTGGTTCTTTCATCTGAAGTTGACCATGTTGTTTTTCGAAGAAAAACCTTCTGCTTTTTGTGGCGGATTTCAACTGCTAGTTCTTGTAGTCGGAAGCTTTTCGTTGTTGTCATTTTGTGGGTGATGGAAGTTCCATCAGTACCAGAGGCCAAGGAAGTCTTTCTCACCGTTTTTATAAAGGAAGTGTCTAAGTGTCTTATCAACGTAGTCTGGACAAGTTTCACGAATTTCATGCCAAAAGTGGAACAAGTTTACTACCTTCGATCAAAACTGATTTCATCTAATGAGTACACTTCCTCACAATCTGATGCAATCGCTTATCACAGCTGTGGAACTATGGAGAGAAACGTATAAATAATAATTCCTGCTCGTTTTTGTTGACCTTTTGCTAAATCAGGTTCCTTGGGGTTCGCAATAATGCCGGCCAAGTACTAGTTTAGGTTTTCCTTGACACAATGTCCACCTTGAAAAATGGAGCTCTGCTATCTTGCCTATAACATTGAAACCGAGATTATGTTTGGATCATTTCTGTTGACCATCTTCATTTTATGGTGCAATCTTGATAATCCCCGATGGACTTAATTCCAAATGAGTCAAAATTGTATCAAGTATGCTAATCTAGACAGTAGACATCACTGTTAATTGTGTTGCAGAGCACTGTTCTTTATGGAACGCTTGCTAGATCTTTGAAGGCATATTTAAGCCAATCAGGTCAACAGAAATGCTTCATACTTTAAGGGTGTGCTTGGCATTTCCAGGTTATACCTTTGAGCGGTATTTCAAACAGATGCCCCAAAGACAGTAAGCTGCGACTAAAAAATTAAAAGCAATGCCTTTAGGGCCCCATTTATTTATTAAACTCTGACCCTTGTAATTTTTACCAGCTATAGTCGAACTTAGGTAAAATTGGGTTCATCTGGCTATGTACAAACTCTCAAGTGGCTTGTAGCAAGTAATTGTGCTTATCAGCAACCGCTTTCGTTCCTTGATTGATATCTTTTTGTAGTAAGTTGTTATAGGCATTTAGTTTGGGATCAGTTCGATAGTTTCTTTTTTTTATTAAAATTTGCAGGGTTGAAGGCATAATAGATGCCTTTTATAGTTCTTACTGAAAGAAACTCTAGTTTCGGATGCCATACCTATTAAGCCGTCAGACATATGTCCTCTGCAGATACCATGAGATGTGTATAGCTATATCGTTTCCGATTGTCAGTTCTTGTAAAAAAAATTCGCATTTCCAAGTTGGAATTGGAATAAATCTGAAGAAAACCTACTGCTTTTGCTGGGACTACTTTACCAGAATCCTTCGATACTCTCTAAAACTAGATCCAACAGATTAAGCGAAATAGTGCAGAAGTGGAAAGATGACTGTAAAATATCTGCCTACGGATAATTCAATTCCCGATGTCTTGTTAGACCAAGGGTTGGAAATGACAGTCAAATTGGCTAACCATACATTATAGTTTAGTGAGAACCATTAATTTTGCTTAAGTTTTTCCTAAAATACCAAAGCAATCTAAAGAACAAAATACCGTGACAGATACAAACGAGGGGGCTTATCACATATGACATATACTACTCATTTAACCTCATGCAAATGTACATTGAATATTCCATTTTATTTTTCAAGAAAAGTGACAGGATACATCCAAAAGTCATTTAAGAATTTCAGCGGAACTTCCTACGATTTTTCATTAAAAAATATATTCATACTCCTGAGGAAGGAGATGGAGGACATCTCACGAAAAACTCATTTCGCCATTCAAACACGAATTCCAGAAAGCATAACTAAAACGGATGTCCCATAAAAACAGATGAACGAACAAAAAATAACAAAAAAGCAAAACAGAAAAACAGAAAAACTGCTCTTCTTGTGCGGCTTTCCTCCCATAATTCAACTCTGAGTGACTGTACGATATACATAAAATACAATACCAAAAACATAACTAAACACAAAAGAAAAGGATTTCATATGTATGCAAGCGGATGGAAATATTTTATATCTGAATAATGCATGGTCACAGTCACTTTTTATTGTCATGTCGGACCAGAACGAGAGCCCGAACCAGGGCCAGCCTCAGCATCAGCATCCGAATCAGAATCAGAGCTAACTACAAGGGTTGCTTCACTATACGACTACTCATACCACACAAATGTTAGACAAATGTTGCATATTTATGTTAACCAAAATGAATCCACAATGTGGCAGAATTGTTGACATTTTACGTTTGTTTTCTTTTCTGCTCTTAATGGAAAAAGACGATGTTATTTTTTCTCTATTCCTTCTTCTATTTTTCTATTTTTCCATTTTTCCTTTTATGGCCCATTAAATTGTTATTATGTTATTTTTATACAAGAAAACTTTTTACACAAAATAAAATACATAATAATGAAAAACAAATATTACAAAAACGGAAAATCAAAAAATTCAACAAAAACAAAAACAACAAAAACAACTCTTAATAAAATTATTTAACAAAAAAAAAAAATATGTTAATCAATATAAGCTCATTTTCGATAGGTTTAAGTAAACGTAAATATAAAAAAAAAATTGTGCTCTTAAGAAAAATAAACTTGAAAGTAAATTTAAAATTTTTATTTTTCAAAACAATGTCCTACCACAGCAAAAGTAAGCATTTAGATGTGTACCAATATTTCATGTAATACTACATATATTTACTCTCTATATATTTAAAATAAAAAAACTCGATATTTACCAACCAAAAACCATACAACAAATGTATACCTATTTACTACCCCTTTAAAGTGTCAAATCTATCACCACTTAATGTCAAGTTTAAACAAAAAATAAAAACAAATTTAATTTATTTTTTCAGAAAAGTATAAAATATAAACAGAAACCAAAATGGCCAAGCAGATTTTTCAAATAAAATCTAAGCGAATGTGTCAATACTTATAAGATAAGGTTAAATTTTAAATATAAATAAAAATAAAACCATTTTAAAAAATTAAAAAAAAAAAACAAAAACAAATAAAAACGAAACACAACATTTACAAGAAAGCTCAACCGAAAACCACGTAAAATAAAAAAAATAAAATAGCAATTTTTTTAGCCCAACAAAAACCAAAAACAAACCATATTAGATGTCTTTAAGAAAATAATAATAATTCAGTTATATTCAAATATATATATTCAAGTAAAGAAATTAAGAAAAAAAAAAAAACAAAAAAAACAGATCGTAGAATGTACGTAGATGTTTCTCGTCCTTAATGTCGCAAAGGAAATTTTAGAGCAAAAATTTACTAAACTACTAATTCCCCCTCCAATAAACTTGTCCTTCTCTATTCAATAAATAAATAAAAGAATATTATAAAACAATGTCTCTTCTCCTGTTGGCCAAGCTATAGACATTAAAAAAAAAATTAAATTAAATAAAATAAAACACATACACACGGCAGTTTGTCATGGACACAGACTTGTGTAGAATTTTTACACAGATTTTTGCATTAATTCATAAAAATTATAAAAAATTCCCTTAAAAATAATTAAATAAATAAAAAACAATTAAATTTAATTTAGTTATAAGATTAAGCTTAAATAAAAAAATTAAAGGAGATTTAAGGAATAAAAAAAAAACAAATAAAATGAAATGGAACACATACATACGGTGAAAAGTTGTGAATATTAAAGATAGGTAATAAAAATTTGAGAAGTAAATGTGATTGTTATTATATAAAGAAAATTAATTGAAATAAAAATAAAAATTAAATTAAAATTAAATTTTAAAAAATAAGTCAAATCCTATTTCAAATAGAGTTTTTTTTTTTGATTATTTTTGTCGATTCGCCTTGAATCGAAAAACGTAATCAACAAGGTGGGTATAAAGTTTACAAAACCTTTTACGCAGTGAACGGGTTATCACGAGTGTGATGGAACCTAGACTTTCGCAGGCTTGCACACGTTAAAAATTCAATTGAGTCATCGTTCGATTTAACCCCCCGATCAGTGACAGGTTCGATAGCGTTATATTAGCAACAATGTCTATAGGGACCTACAAGAATTTTTGTACAGTTTTTCAAGAAATCTACGGTATTGTCATTATGCAGCAGTGCCTGATTGTTTTGTTTATTAACTTATAGCTGTTTTCAGTCCGAAAATGTATAGTGTAGAGAGAAATAACAGAGAATTAACAAAAATATATTAAAAAAGTATTTATTCTGTCTGTGTAGCTAGTGTCTGTGGGTGGCAACGATTAGTATAGGGCCTCGTAGAAGTAGCATCTTCCGATTCCGACAGGTGCTGGTTCCTTAAATGACGAGAATGAGCCTCTGCAGCCGAAAATCTTGCAGCTCTGTTAATAAGTCCTACTTCACGCCTCCCCGTGGCGCCATCTGGGAATCTCACTAGAGGTTGCGAAGTGAAGGGGGCAAATGGCGAGTTTCCTGCGCCATTAACCAGGATTAGTGTCGGAAAAACAAAGCAAGACCTTATCCGGGCTACTCCGACATATTTGGAGCTCAGGCCGGAAAGGATTTCCAGGACTTAGTCAGGGTCCTGGAAAAGAGATGGTGGCGGACGAGCCCTATAAGGACCAACGGTAGCGCTCACATCCCGTAACGGGTTACAGGCTTCGGTGTAACCGACCCCTCGTCCTAGGGGCACTCAAAATGGAACTGGTCCTCCAGGTTGGGGGTTGTGCCGCCGGGGTAACTGCCCGGCCATTTAAAAAAAAATAAGTTACGAAGCATCAACAAGCCTCGGATATGGACGGATCTACTGTTGACAACCCACGCAAACGATTTAAGGACAATGAGCTTCAGATATGCACGTGGACTGTTAGATCCCTTTATAGACCACGTGCAGCCGAGCAACTAGCGGAGGCCCTAGACTGCTCCAAAGCAGACATAACCGCCATCCAAGAAATGCGATGGGATGGGCCGGACAAAAAGAAGATGAAAAACTGCGACATCTACTACGGCAATTGCTATCGACGGCAAAAGCAGCGCTTATTTGGATGCGGATTTGTTGTCGGAGGCAGACTAAGACAAGAAGTCCTCAGCTTCCGGCATGTGAACGAGCGCCTCGTAGCAATCCGCATCAAGGCTTAATTCGCCAACATAAGCCTCATATGCGCGCATGCCCCCACAGAGGAGAAAGATGACGACACCAAGGATGCCTTCTACGAGCTCCTTAACAAGACCTACGAGCAATGCCCTAGCTATGATATTAAAATTGTCCTTGGTGATTTTAATGCAAAGCTAGGAAGAGAGGGTATCTTTCGTGAACCGATCGGAAAATATAGCCTGCACAACACAACCTCCGATAACGGATTCAGGCTAATCGACTTTGCGGCGGGGCGAAACATTGTCGTGGCTAGCGTGCGGTTCCCACATCTCAATATACACAAGGGGACTTGGAGAACTCCTGATCAATCAGCAGTCAACCAGATTGATCACACTGCGATCGACGCAAGATACTCCTCCAGCATTATGGATGTCCGTACGTTCCGAGGAGCCAACATCGACTTGGACGATTACCTTGTTGTAGCCAAGGTACGGTTGCGGATATTCCAAACTTCGCCAAGAAAAACTAATGCTGTGAGAAAATTCGTCGTCAGACGGCTACAATCGCAAGGGATCGCCAAGTCCTTTTCCGATCGAGTGTCTCTTAATCTCTTAAGAGGTCCAATGCCGCCAGCATCAAGCATCGAAGACCATTGGAAACACTGCCAAAACGCCATCAGAGATGCCGCTTCTGATGTGCTGGGCTTCACTCGTCCACCACAATGAAACACCTGGTTCGATGACAAATGCCAGCAAGCACATACAGCAAAGCAAGATGCATATAACGCGGCGCTGCTTAGAAAGACCAGAGCTGCTCATGAGCTCTATGAGGGGAAGAGGAGAGACGAGCACCGGCTTCTCAGGAGGAAGAAGAAAGAGCATGAGAAGCGCGCGATCGAGGAAATTGAGAGATGCTACTCCAGGAATGAGGTTCGGAAGTTTTACCAAAAGGTAAAAATAACATGCCGCGGAAACAAGCCCCGAACCGAAGCCTGTAGAGATGAACAAGGGAACATCGTAGTAGAATCGCAGTCGATGCTGAGGATTTGGAAAGATCATTTCTGCAGACTGTATAACGGCGATGACGGACCAAATACCGCTGTCAGGCAGAATAAACTTTTCAACCTGGACGATGATGACCAACAATTCCGTCCACCCGACCTGGATGAAGTGAAGATAGCCATATCGAAGCTTAAATCGAACAAAGCTGCTGGAGCGGATGGCCTGACTACCGAGCTCTTTAAAGCGGCAGGCGATGATTGATAAGGAGCATACACCAACTCGTCTGTGAAATATGGTCGGACGAAAGTATGCCCGATGAATGGAACCTCAGCATTGTTTGTCCAATTCTCAAGAAAGGAGACCCTCTGAACTGCGCCAACTACAGAGGCATCAGTCTCCTTAACATCGCATTTAAGATCTTATCCGCCGTATTGCGTGAACGCCTGAAGCCATCCGTCAACAATCTGATAGGTCCATATCAGTGTGGCTTCAGGCCCGGAAAGTCCACCATCGACCAGATATTCACACTACGGCAGAACTTGGAGAAGACCCATGAGCTTCAGATCGATACCCACCACCTATTCATCGATTTTAAGTCCGCGTATGACAGCATCTATAGAGACGAGCTATATAGAGCAATGTCTAGTTTTGGCATCTCTGCCAAACTCGTCCGTCTGTGCAGGATGACAATGGAGAATGCACGCTGCTCCATCAAGGTCGGTAAAGATCTCACCGACACCTTTGATGTCCAGAAAGGATTTAGACAAGGCGATGCGCTGTCATGCGATTTTTTCAACATCGTACTTGAAAGAATAGTGCAAAACTCACGAGCAAACACAAGAGGCACTATCTTACAAAAGCCCGTCAAATTACTCGCATACGCCGACGATATTGACATAATTGGTTGAAAGCGGCGTGATGTTAGTGACACTTTTGCAAGTATTGAGACGGAATCGGCGAAAATGGGTTTAGCGGTCAATGAGGGCAAGACCAAGTATATGCTGTCAAGCAAAAAGGGCAACCAACACCGACATCTCGGACAGAACGTCACCCTAGACAGATATAACTTTGAGGTAGTTAAGGACTTCGTCTACCTAGGCTCCGCTATAAATTCAGCCAACGACATCAGCGCTGAGATCAAGCGAAGAATAACTCTTGCCAACCGCTGTTTCTTTGGGTTAAGAAGGCAATTGAGTAGGAAAGCCCTCTCTCGGACAACAAAAGTCACCCTCTATAAGACTTGAATAATCCCGGTCCTGCTCTATGGTGCAGAGGCATGGACATTATCAAAAATGGATGAGGGTGTTCTTGGTTGCTTCGAGAGAAAAATTCTTCGGGCGATCTTCGGTCCCGTCTGCATTGACACGGTGAGTGGAGGAGGAGATACAACGACGAATGCTCCGGTCCGAAAAGTCTTCGAATCCGCCCCCGAGGGACAGCGCAGTAGAGGAAGGCCAAGACTCAGGTGGCGCACGCAAGTGGAAGAGGACCTCAGCCAACTTAGCGTGCGAAACTGGAGGCAGCTAGCCAGGGTTCCAGCTGGCTGGAGAAGGTTGTTGACTGAGGCCCAGGTCAACCCCGGACTGTAGCGTCACCTAAAGTAAGTAAGTAGCTAGTGCAGCAGTGTATAGCATAAACCGCATTATTGTAGCAACAGCAATTTGCTCGGGTTTTCCGCTGGCTTTGTACTACGCGCGACATAAGTGGCATGACGGCCGATTTGAACGCGGTACAAACGAAGAAACGGCTCCTGGTGTTGGTTTTGTTACTTAGTTTTTTTTACGTGGCTTTCAGTTCAACTTACCACAACATCAAATGTGCTTCAAAAGCATTTCGAATTTTGGGATAGCACGTTCTTCAATGTTTGAAATTGCCAATTGTCTCGTCAACAATTCCAAAAATAATAGTTGTTTGTCCGATTTTTGGACTGGATTGATTTCATTGTATATTACTATTGAGGGCAATGCAGCAATATCGATAATATTCCACCACAAATCATACCTTTCGAACTACACAACTACCATACTTTAATTCCGTACTTGACTGGTTTAGATGAAATGTATTGTGTGAAACGTACCCGTCCTCGATAAGGAAAAAGTTGATCGTCCACGGTCATCGAATTGTGGGGATGGTAAGCTGCTGCCAAATTAGCCTGTAACATAAGTCACGAATCAACAATGGCAACAGTTTTGCTAATGCTTTGCTCTCCGGCCTTTTTATCGCATTATCAAAAAGAATTAACTTTGTGATAGATATGAAGCGATTACATGATAAAGCGGCTTCATGTATTGGAGCATGTGTTGGGCCCCATAGTTCCTTAGCAGGCTCGCTGCTTGATTTACACCTTCCAGCATACAAAATTACATATATCCAAAAAAGTTTTTTTTTTTGATTATTTTTGTCGATTCGCCTTGAATCGAAAAACGTAATCAACAAGGTGGGTATAAAGTTTACAAAACCTTTTACGCAGTGAACGGGTTATCACGAGTGTGATGGAACCTAGACTTTCGCAGGCTTGCACACGTTAAAAATTCAATTGAGTCATCGTTCGATTTAACCCCCCGATCAGTGACAGGTTCGATAGCGTTATATTAGCAACAATGTCTATAGGGACCTACAAGAATTTTTGTACAGTTTTTCAAGAAATCTACGGTATTGTCATTATGCAGCAGTGCCTGATTGTTTTGTTTATTAACTTATAGCTGTTTTCAGTCCGAAAATGTATAGTGTAGAGAGAAATAACAGAGAATTAACAAAAATATATTAAAAAAGTATTTATTCTGTCTGTGTAGCTAGTGTCTGTGGGTGGCAACGATTAGTATAGGGCCTCGTAGAAGTAGCATCTTCCGATTCCGACAGGTGCTGGTTCCTTAAATGACGAGAATGAGCCTCTGCAGCCGAAAATCTTGCAGCTCTGTTAATAAGTCCTACTTCACGCCTCCCCGTGGCGCCATCTGGGAATCTCACTAGAGGTTGCGAAGTGAAGGGGGCAAATGGCGAGTTTCCTGCGCCATTAACCAGGATTAGTGTCGGAAAAACAAAGCAAGACCTTATCCGGGCTACTCCGACATATTTGGAGCTCAGGCCGGAAAGGATTTCCAGGACTTAGTCAGGGTCCTGGAAAAGAGATGGTGGCGGACGAGCCCTATAAGGACCAACGGTAGCGCTCACATCCCGTAACGGGTTACAGGCTTCGGTGTAACCGACCCCTCGTCCTAGGGGCACTCAAAATGGAACTGGTCCTCCAGGTTGGGGGTTGTGCCGCCGGGGTAACTGCCCGGCCATTTAAAAAAAAATAAGTTACGAAGCATCAACAAGCCTCGGATATGGACGGATCTACTGTTGACAACCCACGCAAACGATTTAAGGACAATGAGCTTCAGATATGCACGTGGACTGTTAGATCCCTTTATAGACCACGTGCAGCCGAGCAACTAGCGGAGGCCCTAGACTGCTCCAAAGCAGACATAACCGCCATCCAAGAAATGCGATGGGATGGGCCGGACAAAAAGAAGATGAAAAACTGCGACATCTACTACGGCAATTGCTATCGACGGCAAAAGCAGCGCTTATTTGGATGCGGATTTGTTGTCGGAGGCAGACTAAGACAAGAAGTCCTCAGCTTCCGGCATGTGAACGAGCGCCTCGTAGCAATCCGCATCAAGGCTTAATTCGCCAACATAAGCCTCATATGCGCGCATGCCCCCACAGAGGAGAAAGATGACGACACCAAGGATGCCTTCTACGAGCTCCTTAACAAGACCTACGAGCAATGCCCTAGCTATGATATTAAAATTGTCCTTGGTGATTTTAATGCAAAGCTAGGAAGAGAGGGTATCTTTCGTGAACCGATCGGAAAATATAGCCTGCACAACACAACCTCCGATAACGGATTCAGGCTAATCGACTTTGCGGCGGGGCGAAACATTGTCGTGGCTAGCGTGCGGTTCCCACATCTCAATATACACAAGGGGACTTGGAGAACTCCTGATCAATCAGCAGTCAACCAGATTGATCACACTGCGATCGACGCAAGATACTCCTCCAGCATTATGGATGTCCGTACGTTCCGAGGAGCCAACATCGACTTGGACGATTACCTTGTTGTAGCCAAGGTACGGTTGCGGATATTCCAAACTTCGCCAAGAAAAACTAATGCTGTGAGAAAATTCGTCGTCAGACGGCTACAATCGCAAGGGATCGCCAAGTCCTTTTCCGATCGAGTGTCTCTTAATCTCTTAAGAGGTCCAATGCCGCCAGCATCAAGCATCGAAGACCATTGGAAACACTGCCAAAACGCCATCAGAGATGCCGCTTCTGATGTGCTGGGCTTCACTCGTCCACCACAATGAAACACCTGGTTCGATGACAAATGCCAGCAAGCACATACAGCAAAGCAAGATGCATATAACGCGGCGCTGCTTAGAAAGACCAGAGCTGCTCATGAGCTCTATGAGGGGAAGAGGAGAGACGAGCACCGGCTTCTCAGGAGGAAGAAGAAAGAGCATGAGAAGCGCGCGATCGAGGAAATTGAGAGATGCTACTCCAGGAATGAGGTTCGGAAGTTTTACCAAAAGGTAAAAATAACATGCCGCGGAAACAAGCCCCGAACCGAAGCCTGTAGAGATGAACAAGGGAACATCGTAGTAGAATCGCAGTCGATGCTGAGGATTTGGAAAGATCATTTCTGCAGACTGTATAACGGCGATGACGGACCAAATACCGCTGTCAGGCAGAATAAACTTTTCAACCTGGACGATGATGACCAACAATTCCGTCCACCCGACCTGGATGAAGTGAAGATAGCCATATCGAAGCTTAAATCGAACAAAGCTGCTGGAGCGGATGGCCTGACTACCGAGCTCTTTAAAGCGGCAGGCGATGATTGATAAGGAGCATACACCAACTCGTCTGTGAAATATGGTCGGACGAAAGTATGCCCGATGAATGGAACCTCAGCATTGTTTGTCCAATTCTCAAGAAAGGAGACCCTCTGAACTGCGCCAACTACAGAGGCATCAGTCTCCTTAACATCGCATTTAAGATCTTATCCGCCGTATTGCGTGAACGCCTGAAGCCATCCGTCAACAATCTGATAGGTCCATATCAGTGTGGCTTCAGGCCCGGAAAGTCCACCATCGACCAGATATTCACACTACGGCAGAACTTGGAGAAGACCCATGAGCTTCAGATCGATACCCACCACCTATTCATCGATTTTAAGTCCGCGTATGACAGCATCTATAGAGACGAGCTATATAGAGCAATGTCTAGTTTTGGCATCTCTGCCAAACTCGTCCGTCTGTGCAGGATGACAATGGAGAATGCACGCTGCTCCATCAAGGTCGGTAAAGATCTCACCGACACCTTTGATGTCCAGAAAGGATTTAGACAAGGCGATGCGCTGTCATGCGATTTTTTCAACATCGTACTTGAAAGAATAGTGCAAAACTCACGAGCAAACACAAGAGGCACTATCTTACAAAAGCCCGTCAAATTACTCGCATACGCCGACGATATTGACATAATTGGTTGAAAGCGGCGTGATGTTAGTGACACTTTTGCAAGTATTGAGACGGAATCGGCGAAAATGGGTTTAGCGGTCAATGAGGGCAAGACCAAGTATATGCTGTCAAGCAAAAAGGGCAACCAACACCGACATCTCGGACAGAACGTCACCCTAGACAGATATAACTTTGAGGTAGTTAAGGACTTCGTCTACCTAGGCTCCGCTATAAATTCAGCCAACGACATCAGCGCTGAGATCAAGCGAAGAATAACTCTTGCCAACCGCTGTTTCTTTGGGTTAAGAAGGCAATTGAGTAGGAAAGCCCTCTCTCGGACAACAAAAGTCACCCTCTATAAGACTTGAATAATCCCGGTCCTGCTCTATGGTGCAGAGGCATGGACATTATCAAAAATGGATGAGGGTGTTCTTGGTTGCTTCGAGAGAAAAATTCTTCGGGCGATCTTCGGTCCCGTCTGCATTGACACGGTGAGTGGAGGAGGAGATACAACGACGAATGCTCCGGTCCGAAAAGTCTTCGAATCCGCCCCCGAGGGACAGCGCAGTAGAGGAAGGCCAAGACTCAGGTGGCGCACGCAAGTGGAAGAGGACCTCAGCCAACTTAGCGTGCGAAACTGGAGGCAGCTAGCCAGGGATCCAGCTGGCTGGAGAAGGTTGTTGACTGAGGCCCAGGTCAACCCCGGACTGTAGCGTCACCTAAAGTAAGTAAGTAGCTAGTGCAGCAGTGTATAGCATAAACCGCATTATTGTAGCAACAGCAATTTGCTCGGGTTTTCCGCTGGCTTTGTACTACGCGCGACATAAGTGGCATGACGGCCGATTTGAACGCGGTACAAACGAAGAAACGGCTCCTGGTGTTGGTTTTGTTACTTAGTTTTTTTTACGTGGCTTTCAGTTCAACTTACCACAACATCAAATGTGCTTCAAAAGCATTTCGAATTTTGGGATAGCACGTTCTTCAATGTTTGAAATTGCCAATTGTCTCGTCAACAATTCCAAAAATAATAGTTGTTTGTCCGATTTTTGGACTGGATTGATTTCATTGTATATTACTATTGAGGGCAATGCAGCAATATCGATAATATTCCACCACAAATCATACCTTTCGAACTACACAACTACCATACTTTAATTCCGTACTTGACTGGTTTAGATGAAATGTATTGTGTGAAACGTACCCGTCCTCGATAAGGAAAAAGTTGATCGTCCACGGTCATCGAATTGTGGGGATGGTAAGCTGCTGCCAAATTAGCCTGTAACATAAGTCACGAATCAACAATGGCAACAGTTTTGCTAATGCTTTGCTCTCCGGCCTTTTTATCGCATTATCAAAAAGAATTAACTTTGTGATAGATATGAAGCGATTACATGATAAAGCGGCTTCATGTATTGGAGCATGTGTTGGGCCCCATAGTTCCTTAGCAGGCTCGCTGCTTGATTTACACCTTCCAGCATACAAAATTACATATATCCAAAAAAGCATTAAACGCTTTAAGAGTCAACACTTTTTTTTATTTCTGCTAAGTTTCGTAGATTTGCTTCATTCCATATAGCTGTTATCTGCTTGGCTTTGCGATTCGTTTCTCGAATGATGATGTGAGCCATATCTTCGGTGATTAGAGATCGAAAGATGGTAAATGGATCATGAACCAAGTTTTTCAATGGCTTGCTTCTAGTTTAATCACAATACATGCGACTACTCGTTCGTGGATCTTTGTATCATTTTGTGCCACTTTTGGAAATATAATGGGCTACATCAGTCTCAGCCTGATGACGGGCAGTAGTGGCAGTAGCAGCTTCTCCACGATGATTTTCTATCTCGTCATCGTGGTCTTCATCGAACTCATTATCATCCATTTCCACATTCACTTGGCTTTCAACATCGGACACATAAATAGCACCTTCTGGATAATTTGTCATATGGCAAATATGTCGAATGTCGATATGCATTACCTGGCCAAAACAAGCCCCTTAAACTCGCCCTTTTTTTTAGACAAAATGCAAAAAATGAAAACAATAAATAATTTTCGTAGAATAACCATCAACGGATGTGCTAATGCTGCTTGTGGTTCGACTGTTCGACACAGACAAGGATGGTGTATGGTGGATGGTCGGTAATTACCGTACTAAATGTCTTCAAAATTAAAAAAAAACTCGAAGTATAGTGCACGCATCGTTTCGGAAGAAGTTTTTATCGCTTAAGCATTTTTTTTTTTTTCGTTTATAGAATACAATAAGCATCAAGCTTCTAGCACTTGTATAAAAATATTTGTAAGCATTAAAAAAATCAAAAAGTCCCTAGTGACCTACTCGCCAACCGGAGGGTTAAAGATTATAAGCTTTGTCAAGCATTTGCTCACTGGGCTCTGTAGCATTTGGAAATGGACCTCGATTTCGGCAGACCATCGACAGCGACAAAGGGGTCATTTTTGGAATGAATGCCAATGTTAGCAAGATGTCGATGAGAAACCGTGTTAAAGACTGTAAAGTACTCGTAATACTTGGAGAATCGCTAGTAAGCCAACACCGTCTGCTCATTACAGAATTTTCCACAGCGGAACCACCGAAAACACGGGCATCGTTTGGAAAGCCAAAAATCCGGTGGTATAATCTATCGAAGGAACGAAGTGCAAGATTTATCGCACTGGCTAAAGAAATACTTCAAAATATAAACGGTATAGCAGACTCACTTAGCCTGCAAGAAATGTGGAACAGCATGCACGAGGAATGCATAACACTCGCAAAGTCCCATCTGGGGACTATATCGAAATACCATTACGTCGGCAAAGAAACATGGTGGTGGAATGACGAAACCAAACGAGCTGTGGCCGACAAGAAGAGTGCATTCCAAGCGTGGACAAAATGCGATCGGAGCGACGATATCGAAAAAGCTCGACTGGCTCTTGAATACGAGTGTCTTAAAAAGATCGCAAAGAAAGTCCTGGCTCGAACTCGAGCGGCAGAAGCGGAAAACCTGAACCAGGAGTTGGAACAAATATCCTCACGATCGGCGGATAGAAGACAAGCTATCCAAGAAGTTCAAACATCGTGCAATACTAAAATACCAAATATTTTTAAGCTCGCTGCACAGAGGAGAAAAAATTCAATGGAAATAACCTCGCCGAAATACATCAAAAACGCAGACGGTTGCTTACTAACAAATGAAAAGAAATTTGTGACCGGTGGCTTGAATACTGCAAGGAATTGCTTAACAAACAGTTTCCACGTGATATCGTGCCGACAGCTGGTCTATTCGAGGAGGAAGTTTCGGACTTTTCAATCGAAGAAATAAGTATAGCAATTGGAAAAATGAAGCGGGGGAAAGCGGCGGGACCAGACAGCATTCCATCAGAGTTTTGGTCAAAGATGGAGGGGATCGGCAACGATTGTCTATCGAAACTTTTAAATAAATTAAAATGTGGACAACCTATGCCGAATCAATAGAGAAGTAGCTTCTTGGTTCCATTACACAAAGGAAAGGGCGACACTCGAGAATGCAACAACTACCGTTCAATCAAGCTTATGTCACACACAATGAAAATCGTCGAAAGAGTCTTAAACGAACGTCTTCGGCAAATAATATACGAGTAGCTCGATAATAGCCAGTGTGGATTTGTTGAAGGAAGATCGACGGTGGACGCTATCCAAAGCCTACGAATAATAATGGAAAAGCACCGAGATTCGTCTAAGGATTTACACATGGTACTCGTATTTATCGACCTCGAGAAAGCATTCGATCGAGTGCCTAGGGATCTCATATGGGCCGCGCTGAGGTCTCAAAACGTACCGGAAACGTATGTTAGAATAATACAAACGTGAAAACTGCGGTTAAAAGCTCTGCTGGACTAACGAGAGAATTTCCAGTTAATGTCGGAGTGCATCAAGGAAGCGTATTAGCCCTTTCCTCTTTAACGTAGTATTCGACTATCTTTTAAAAGACTGCATGCGCGAAGCAAATGTAACGCCAATTCTCTACGCTGACGACGCAGTTATACTTAGCGATAACGTCGAAGATTTACAGAACGCCTTAGATTCATGGAGAAATGCGCTAGAGAGAAACGGGTTTAAAATAAGTCGTTCAAAGACGGAGCATTTGACGTGCCCATTTGCGCATCCGTTGCGACCTGTTCCGGATATAATGTTAGACGGAATAGTTCTACCGAAAAGCACTATCTTTAAGTACTTAGGATCAATCGTTAACATGGAAGCGAAATGTGACGACGACGTAAACTACAGAGTGAGTGTGGGATGGATGAACCGAGCATTATGTAGACGCATTCTGCGGTCTGCGACATTAGCCAACCCCATAAGCGTAGCAGCAGCGATGCAGTAAAAATGGGAAACTCGTTACGCATAAGTTCGTATAACGAGGAAAGGGTTAATAAAATGATAAGAAGAAGAAGAAGTTACCAAGATAGGATAGTATTTGAGGAGAGAGCAATCCACATTAGCTGGAAATTACTTAAGATAGTGTTACTGTCTAACTCGATCCTTCGCTAGCAGCTTCCAGTTCCGCACAGAGGCGGTTTCACTACTTTTCGAACTGGAACGTTGTTATCCAAGCGCTCTATATGACCCAGTCCTTTCAATCGTTGGACCTTTATTCTTTTGGGCTAAGTCAATGTTGTTGTACATTCCGTACAATTCGTCTTTGTATCACAAGAAGCGAAGAGCACCCACGTCCATTTCTGCCTCTGCGCCATAGAGCAGGATTGGGATTATTTAGGTCTTAACCTTCATCTCATCCTCAAAAAAATTACGTTCTCTACCCTCGTGTGTAGATTTCTACACATAATTTCAAATTAATTTTCTTGAATGCATTTTACACATACATTTTGATTATGTTGATTTTTACATGCAGCTTTTGTGCAAAAACAACAAATCGTCTCATAGACATTATTTTTTTTGGCGGATTTTTCTTCATGGCAAACGCTCTGCCTTTAATTTGTGGTGGAATGCTTGACCGTTTTGGTGGATTTGTTGAAGTTGATGCAGAAACATCGTCTAAAAGTGACGATGGTGAACTTTCTTCCAAAACAGTTGCAAGTAATAAAGCAGACGATGCTGATCTTGGCTCCGCACTTCTAGCTTCCATAAGTTGTTTTCCAAGTTCACGTAGAAAATTCCTTCTTACTGTTGTTTTTTGTGTTGCTTGCCAATTCGGATTCACTTCTTTGAAAATAATTAATGAATTCAAAGCAGAAATGTCAATTATGTTTGCAAATACAGCCATTGGCCATCTGTTAGATTTTCTTTTACAGCTGTAACAAGTGAGCATTTTGTCAATCGTATCCACACCGAATATATTGAATGAAAAAAAAACATTAGAGGGCCTTGAAATTTCAAAAAATAGTATATGAACAGTAGTATATTGTAATAGGCTATAAGCGCTTGTAACTTTTTTCAGTCGATTCGATTTCAATTGTGTTATGCAAAGTACTTTGCAACATGGTACACTTCTTTTTCCGTCCAAATGTACAAGGCGATGGCGATGGCGCGATAGTTAGCTCATTGGACTATCACGCAGACAGTCTGGGTTCGATTCCTGACTGGGTCACCAACAATTTTTCAAATCGCTATCACCCTTTCGGCGGGCAATGGCAAACTCCCGAACGTAAAATTGCCTACGAAAAAGCTTCTAAGGAGTGCCGTTCGGACTCGGCGATAAGCCGTAGGCCCCGCTTAGATGTGATTAAAATGACAACATGAGCAACACAAATGAGTGTCAAGAAGCTAGGCCATGGCCCATGCCGGGCTGTCAGCGCCACAGTGTTTTTTTTTTTTTTTTTTTACAAAACAAGTGCTGTGTTTTCGGTAAATGCGAAAGTAGATTCATACAACGGTCTATTTTTGCATACAAGAAGCTTTGGTGGGATGCTTCTTTTATTTTTTTCTCGTCGAGCCAACCATTGTAATGCCCTTTGACAACAATTTTTGCCCAAGCTCATATGAGGAAAATAAGTTGACCATTGTTATGTTGTGACCTTTCAAGCCATCAACGAGATCCAAAACTACTCGTTCGCCTTGTCTTTTTTCACTCGAACTGGCTCCAATCGCCTTTCCCAAATATGGCTGGATTTTCCAAACATAGCAGGTATAAGAACAAACCAGCAACCAGAATTTTAGTCCGTATTTTACTGGTTTTGATGGCATATATTGACGAAATTTTCATCTTCCACAAAAACCAAGTAATTGCTCGTCAACTGTTACACATTCATGTGGATTGTAGTAGTCACTCAATAAATTGGACCATTTAACAAATATATCCCGAATCTGTGCAACGCTAATGACATCATCAAAACGAATAACTCGATTCAAATACTCAAATGTTTTCTTCGATATAATTGCCCTAAACACCGGAAAGCCGTTAATATCATCAAATAATTCAATTGTAGTTTCGTTTTTCGATCTAAAAGTAAAAAAAGTCAAGAATCAGTTGAAATAATAAAGAAAGCAACTACGCCTTACCTATAAACACCAGCTAAAATCAAAACACCAATATATGCTTGCAACATATTGGAATCGATTTGTTTGAAATCCTTACCATATGTTGCTTGTGCATACGCATTTGAATGCTTCAAAATGGTATTTTCAATTTGTGGTGGGAAGAAAAGCAAAAAAGCATCTTTGATGTCATCAACACGAGCTTTGGCATATCTTGTTTTTCCAGGATGAAGAGAAATTATATTTTTATTCCGCAATATACCAATTTGATGCTGAAATGGCTGTAGTTGCCAAACAATACCATCTTTCGAAACAAGTAGTGGATTCACATTTTCAACCTCAGCAATTGATTCGTTGGTTTCATTTGAGCCACTCGCTTGCTCTTCGTCAGAATCGCTATCGTCTGAATATAAGTTATCGTCATCATCAATATTCTCTTCTGGCACAAATTCGTCATCACTGTCTCCAGAAACATCACTGAAATCGCCATCGCCTTCATTCAAAAATGCTTCCGTTTCTTCCTCTGTCAGATATCTTGCCTTTGATATTGTAATCTTCTATTATTTTTTATAAATTTCACTAAATATACCAACGATATTCACTTGCTAAAACATTCAACGCAAATGATTTTTTATATGACATGCACTTACTGTCCATATGTGTAGAAATCTATACATGAAGGTAGACAACGTAATTAGTGCTTTATTAACCGCCATAAACATTTTTTTTATGGGGAGGTACGTTTTACTTTCAGTAATCAAGGATATAAACAAAGTCTGAAAATTCCGGAACTTTGCAATCAGTGATTTTTGAGAAATTAAGAAAACAAAAATTTTTTGTGTTGTTTTCTACACAAGGATGAGATGAAGGTTAAAGAGATGAACACCAGGAGCCGTTTCTTCGTTTGTACCGCGTTCAAATCGCCGTCATGCCACTTATGTCGCGCGTAGTACAAAAGCCAGCGGAAAACCCGAGCAAATTGCTGTTGCTACAATAATGCGGTTTATGCTGAACACTCAGCACTTTTATATCGATGCCAAAACTTGCCCTGCTGCACTAGCTACTTACTTACTTACTTTAAGTGGCGCTACAGTCCGGGGTGGACCTGGGCCTCAGTCAACAAGCTTCTCCAGCCAGCTCGATCCCTGGCTAGCTGCCTCCAGTTTCGCACGCTAAGTTGGCTGAGGTCCTCTTCCACTTGCGTGCGCCACCTGAGTCTTGGCCTTCCTCTACTGCGCTGTCCCTCGGAAGCGAACTCGAAGACTTTTCGGACCGGGGCATTGGTGTCAATGCGCTCTACATGAGACCTAACTCTTCTGGTTAGGTCCATGTCGCTGTACAGTCCGACTTTTGTTGTCCGAGAGAGGGCTTTTCTACTCGATTGGCTTCTTAACCCAAAGAAAAAGCGGTTGGCAAGAGTTATTCTTCGCTTGATCTCAGCGCTGGTGTCATTGTCTGTATTTATAGCGGAGCCTAGGTAGACAAAGTCCTTAAATACCTCAAAGTTGCTCTGTATAGCTCGTCTCTATAGATGCTGTCATACGCGGCCTTAAAATCGATGAATAGGTGGTGGGTATCGATCTGAAGCTCATGGGTCTTCTCCAAGATCTGCCGTAGTGTGAATATCTGGTCGATGGTGGACTTTCCTGGCCTGAAGCTACACTGATATGGACCTATCAGGTTGTTTACGAACGGCTTCAGGCGTTCACACAATACGGCGGATAAGATCTTATATGCGATGTTAAGGAGACTGATGCCTCTGTAGTTGGTGCAGTTCAGAGGGTCTCCTTTCTTGGTCATCGGACAACAATGCTGAGGTTCCATTCATCGGCCACTTACGTCTGAACATATTTTACAGATAAGTTGTGTCTGTCGCTTTGAAGATCTTGAGCTGAGATATGGCTATCTTAACTTTATCCACGTCGGGTGGATGGATTTGTTGATCTACATCATCCAGATTGAAAGGTTCGTTCTGGCTGACAGCGGGTTATAGCTCGTCATTGCCATTATAACTAACTTCTGGCAGCTAGCCAGGGATCGAGCTGGCTGGAGACGCTTGTTGACTGAGGCCCAGGTCCACCCCAGACTGTAGAGCCACTTAAAGAAGAAGAAGAATAAAATGACATTATCGATTGGGAGCATATTAGCCGATAGATTGCAGATTCAATTTTTCAAAGTAGAATTTGACTAGAAAATGAGACAAAGGTCAGAAGTTTGATAGGAGTTTTTCCAGGGCCTGAATCTTCCGTGGGCAATTTTAAACCACTAGAAAAACCATGTCGGTGGCATTCGGACGAAACATCAATAAACACTCTGGTCTGAGTGATATGGATGATCAGAAACCAAAATTCTTTATTTGTCTCAGAGGGCACTGAAATTCAAAACTTCAATCGAATGACATAACTGAGGCATGAGATCAAAGTTAATTTGCTTAAGATTTCTCCAAAAATTTCGGATCAAGACTAATTATCTTTTCTGTAAGTTCCAAGCCCCAAATACGAGAACTACTTCCACTTATCCCTATTCACTATTTATTTAAAATGATTAATACCTAATCCATCAGGTTAAGACGGCGTCTACTCTGTTCCAGCACTCTATAGGTTTACTAGTGACTGTTTCTCATGAACATCACCAAACATGTGTCAATCTACCATTTTCTTCGTTGACTTTAGATCACGCTCTTCCCGCGGGAATACCATATTTATGCAAATGCCTTCCCCATAGAATTTCAAATCTATTCACCACTGCGCTCATACGGATCCACTGTAGCAGCAACGTCATCACGAGGAGCGTAAGCTAATTTAATTCATCAAAACAACCCTTTACCACTGCATGCATTTATCTTCTTTGCAACCTTTTCATATTTCACATTTCAACGATTCCATGCATTCAAACATCCATTCACCCTTGCCGTAATCACCGGTACGCTTGGCATATCTAAAGCCAACAACCCCCTTTGCAATTAAGGATGCACTTCATTGATTCGTTTTACTTTGATCACGTTCACATCCTCTAAACTCTACTCCGGCAGAGTAAATATCTCAGTAGAATACAAAATGATTACGCGTAACCTATTCAGCTACCCCCATCAGGACGGGGTTTCGTGGCGCTTTGCGACACCGACATCAATACAAATCTGCTAAACCAGCCAACGCCTGTACGGGGTCGGGTTGACTGTAAATTGATTATTACCCCGACCGAGGAGAGATAAGTGTTTTGCTGCTGCCATTACCCTTTTTCGAAGAATTATTGTAGGGTGTTACTCGTGCCCTCAATTCCCAATGGACCATCCATTAGATGTTTATTGTAGATTTCAAAGTGGCTTAGTACTACCAGTATCCGCATACCAAACCATGTTCATTGCTAATTTAAATCCAATTGAACTCTCTTACCGCACCATAGTAGGTGGTCTAGATTTATCGTAGGCTATCAACTGATAGAAGTACTCACTCGTAGTGGTACGCGAGTATAGATACGTATACATTCCGTATCAAGTGGCAACGAATCTAAAATCTTTTTCGGTCCAGTAGCAGGGAAAAAAGATTACAGTCACAGAATGGCAACGTACACCAACCTAGAACCGGAAGTAACGTAATTATGATGAGCAATCGGATTATGTTTCCTATTCCAAGTCTATTTGCTTTTTCCATTTATTTTCAAGGACCCTCCCCTTCTTCACCTTGCCACCATCACTTAGAAATCCAATCGGGCAAACCCAAAGCAATTACAATGAACGTGCAGAATCCGAACAACGACGACGTATCCGTACACGATAGACGAAGACGACTAGGTCTGCGACGCAACTTCGACTACATGCCGAGCTGGGTGATATCAAAAATTCAGGAGTATCAATTTCGTAATTTCACCCCCAACCACCTGAATTGTTTGTGTGCCACTTCTAACTGGGGGCATGATAATTCTGGACTCTTTAATAAAACAAACGAACACACGGTTGCGTCGCATAGATACTCGTACAACCAACCAACCACCAGCACAGGAGAATGAATACGAACATGAGTATAATAGGATGGGATACGATAGGATTCATCACCACATGCCACCCCCTAGCAAATGAACATGTTTTTTGAAGGTACTTCTGGAGCTGGAGGCGCCCCATTTGGTCCCGGAGGGGGTGTGTCGAATTACCATATATATTAATGTGGGTGTGCCGTGAGTGAACAGGTCTCAATGGGTAAGGACAACGACAAAGTGTAAGAGTTTGGATGTCTATGCAAGACTACTAACTTGCTTAACATTTGCACATTGAGACAGTAAAGTGGAATGAAGACAGCCGACTGGAATTATGCCCAGTCAAAGACAATCCTCCAACTAAGAAACCCAATACTTCACACATACACATATTCCATTTGGCAACATCCCTATGGCCAACGTCATTGTACAAGGTCGTATTAATAAATTTTAAGCCAGGTTGGCCTATTCTATGAGCACTCGTATGCTACCTATATATTGGAGAAGCACTTGTGGGCGTGTACGAAACTTGAGAATGCGTTTGGGTCCTGTGGCTTGAGCCCATCATCAGCCGTAAATGCAAATTAATACCAAATAACCGTAGATTCCAATTATTTAGTGTCACAAAGGATCCATTTCCCGTTTATATCAGTATCTGCATAGAGCCTGGCAATGTTAAGTGTGATTTGATACAAGCCTTATAGTGACATTAATTAGAGACAGCATTTGGTGACATGTTGCTTCAACAGGCCACAAGTCCTATAATTTACGCAAAGTCTGCCACCTGTTTATGGAATGGACACTGTTACTGGAACTGACCATGGGATTATAGAATGCAGAGGTGTACGTACAGATTGTGTCTTTAATAATACGAAACAAATTTGCAGGTGCTTGTAATTTTAACAGTGACAGCGATAATCCAATCTGACACAGGTGGATATAAAATAGTAATAATTTAAAGAGCAACCAAGAATGGACAGTTCAAATCCAGATTATATATTTGTGCCTCGAGGTTCTAAGGATATCAAAGGATCTTCTTTGCATTTGGTGCATACCCATAAGTTATCAAAGAAAAGTAATACACTTTTGACATCGCTAAACGTTTTGATTGCGGATGTTCGCTTCAGTTTCGGTAGAGCTACATACGAGTATGTACATACTATATGTATGACAGTGATAAAAGACTTCTGAGGACGTTTCTGGTTCGGGACTAGTTCAATTTCGTCCACATTAAACGAATTCAAATAAAAGTCCTGACATCAGAGCAATTGTACTCGTATCAGAATTCTTATTGAAATTTGAATGCGGGATTGGAGAGGTGAAATGTGTGACCGTTTTGCTTCTGCAGACAAATAAGGAGAATGGTTGGAAAGTTGCCTTCAAATTAACGTCAACTTAGAGGGTTATTCTTTTGAAGATCATGTTCCTATCAAAAACTGGGGAGAGTGCATTACCAAAGCGCATTGGTGGTAACTTCTGGATTGGGATAATAATCCCGTTTTATATGAAGTTTCTATTTGTTTTTGTGGCGAACCTCTATTTCCCAACTGGCTAACTACCTCAAATTATTTGGTGCTATTCACCGCAGATGTATCGGGTTTTCCAATCGGGACCTGAAAACTTTGAATTTAATTTGTGAACGCACTCTTTCACTAATCATCAAACTGTCACTGTCAATCTATTCAGTAAACTTAACATTTTCATCATGGTAAAGTATACGAACGTACTTTAAGCAACTTTAAGAGCGTTAATTCCAATTTTCGGTCGTAATTCTCGCTCTAGTAGACAGGCAATAACAAGTTTAGTGCAAAAATTTGAGTCTACATATTCTTTGTGTGATGTTGCCGTGTCAGTGAGACAATGGGTTGGTTGAAGTGTCGAAAATATCGCTGCCGTTCAGGCGTCCGTAGCAAACGATCCAAATCAGACAATTCCACGGCGTTCTCAAAAATTGGGCATCGTTCAGACCACATTATGGCGTATTTTTCGTAAGGATCTTATTTTACACCCATACAAGATCAAGCTGATTTAAGAATTGAAGCCGGTGGATCATTTTTTCCATTTTCTCCGATTGGGTTCTGGAGAAGATGCGCCGAGATGGTGAATTTCATCGCAAAATCATCTTCAGTGACGAAGCTCGTTTTTGGCTCAATGGGTGCGTCAATAAGCAAAATATGCTTTATTGGTCGGGTGAAAATCCACATGTGCTTCATGAATCACCACTTCATCCACAAAAAATAACTGTTTGGTGCCGTTTGCATGCCGGCGGCGTTATTGGGCCATATTTTTTCGTCGACGATAACGATCGTCACGTTACTGTGAATGGTCAGTGTTATCGCGCCATGATCACCGACTATTTTTGGCCCAAATTGGCAGATATGGACTTGGACGACATGTGGTTTCGACAAGATGGTGCCACAAGCCACACAGTACACGTTACAATCAATTAATTGAAGAGTAGGTATGGTGAGCGTGTTATCTCAAGAAATGGGCCAGTCGATTGGCCCCTCGTTCGTGCGACTTAACGCCGCTTGACCATCATCTGTGGGGCTACGTTAAGTCATTGGTTTGTACCAACAAGCCGACGAAGTTGGAAGAGCTCAGAGCCAACATTGAACGCGAAATAGGGGCCGTTTCGACCGAAATGTGCGGTCGAGTCGTTGAAAATTGGGTCCAACGAATCGACCGCTGCAAACGTGCCCGCGGTGGCCATATGAACGAAGTCGAGTTCCATTCATAAATGTTTTAATTGTACTGCAAGCCGATAATAAAGTTATTGAAATATCTCAAATGGTTTGCGTTTTATTTAAAAAAAAAAGTTGTCAACCCATTACATCCCTTATTCACAGCCAGTTCTGTGTCAGTACTCGTATTTGCAAACGCATAAGTGACAACTCTCTATGTTGAACGGACCTTTGGAGAATTGTGCATTTTTTTATTGTTGTGTTGCGTGTCTCCAACTGTTTTCTGAAATACGATGTTGCTGTGATAAGCTATGCAGCAATACCAAAACAAGGCATAGCTTTGTAAAGCTCGTCTGTGTACGGGCAAATATAGGTATATGGGGACTTGAACTCTATAAAAAGGTAGTGAATATCAACCTCTCTTTTCTATAATCGACGGTAGTGTAAATATTTCACCATATGGATATGGATTTTTATGACACAAAACCGGTCTCAATGGTGCCACAACAGTCTTAGACTGTTCACACAGAGAAAGAAGACTGATGCCTCTGTATACACAATTAACACCATTAAGATGCTCTTTCTGAACCAGCCAAATGATACTAAGGCTCCTTTTCATCAGACATACGAGTACCTCTTAACGTTTTAGTAAATTGTTCGAATGTTTCTTTTGAAATATCACCCCTTCTTATCTAGTCCGCGGCTACTCTTTCTGTTACTTTTTTTCTCCAGAGAAGCAGTTGTTCTTCACCCTTTTGTGCTCAAAAGAGCCTCTTCATAGGCGAGTTGTTTTGGCACAGACAGAACAAACCATTCTACTTTGGTGGCGATAGCCAAAACATTCGCCCACCTGACCAAATAAAAGTAAGAATAGCAACTTATAAGCTGAAAATCAAGAAATCATCTGGATCTGACGGCTTACCGTGCGATGTATTCATTTCTTAGGTATAATCAAAAGAGTGTATATCTGATGAATGGAATACGTATCTATATCGTCCACAAAAAAGAGACCCATTCAACAGCACTTTGGTTTTAGCTGTGTTTATTCTGAGCCCCACTTTGTTCGCCTCAGCTTCTAAATCATGGGCCATCGAAAGATGTTGAAGTTTAGATTTCATAGCCCACAGTTTCCTTCCGTCAATGCTGCAAGATGTACATCACTGATAACCACCAAGAGCAGTTCTGGTGACCTTATACACCCTTGACGTACTCCATTTTGGACTTCAAATTACACTGACACCTTGCTATTGCGTAAGATGTGAAACGTACCCCCCTCGTATGAAGCCTTGCTTACAGCCATATGTTTTTCCGGGATTCGTCTCTTGCCTAAGACCAACCAGATAACATCTCGATTCAAGTTGTCGATAGCCTTTTCGAACTCAATAAAGAACAGATGTAGCAGAGACCTGCACTCAACGCATTGCTGAATTATGATTCCTTAGATGGTTACGTGGTCGAGGCAGAAGGATCCAGCGCGAAAAATTGCCTGTTCGACGGCGAGAGTTAAATCTAAATGTTGTTATCCGTCCAAAAATTTTCCTATCTATTGTTTTGGTTACTTTTGGAAGTTTAGATTCCCTGTTTTCGAAGTTTGCTAGCCATCCACATTTTCCACTCCCGAGAAAAGTGCTCGCATCCCATGCTTCATGTATGCGCCTACCCTTTTAAAGTCGGATAGGAATGGGTTAGAGACAAGCTACCCAACATAAGTGAGGGTTGAACTGGCCTGTCTGAGAGATGATCGGCATCCATAGACGATTTTAGAACTTTGTGATACTGACTCCATCCAGAAATTTGGCAGCGCTATTAATATATGGCCTTACCTTTGCAGATGTAACGTTTTCATTTAGCCAGGACATGACTTGTTTAATCTTAAGGCGCAAGGAGTGACTAAGGTTAAGATAATTCAAGGTGGTGGCAACCCTGCTTTAAGTATTGGTTGCATCCATCCATTTAGAAATGGATTGACTTGTTGTCCACGTAACTCCACGAAGGACCTAGAGATGATGTTAACAGGAATATCTTTGTCAAATCAATGTTGGGACATTGCGTTGTCAATTCTCTCTGGAAATATTCCTTATGTATAAAGAAATTGTTCTTCAGCAGAGGGAGTAGTATGTAAGGCTTCGCTTTTGCATAGACATGCTATCCTTTGGACTTTGCTTAGTTTGCTGCGTTTGACTTTATTGTCTGAGGCCGTCCAGAACTCGTATGTGAATATACATAGATCTTGTAAGCGAGACATACAAGTAGTCATCGGGTAATCGGAGAAGGGCCCATTTGTTTCCGATGGCTTTCTTGCAAGATAACAAAGCTACTGTAACTTTCTTTACTTTTTCTTATTTGCTTCCAATTTAGCTTTTGTTAAAAAATTTGACCAGATATTTTGCTGTATCGAAGGGACTGAGCTAGTATCGTTAATTGGATTTGTTCACTCCCAATCCATAGCGACCTGCCTCTAGAGTTACATGGCTTAGCAAAAGTACCACTCAGTTTGGAATTGATTATCCTGCTATTTAGCATAAAACTGACTCAAATGAGCCAACCCATTTGCATAATCGCGACTGTATTTAAGTTGTTAAAGATACCTTCTATGCCCAGGAACGTGACCATTCCGTACTGTGGCCAGCCAATGAATGTAGAGCCGTATCTATCAACTTTTCTGTACAGTAGGAATATCGACACGAAGACAAAAGTCGTGGGTCAATTCTAGATGATATATGGATACCAATAAGTCGTTCTGGAGTTCTCAGAAAGAAGGATGGCAGACTTATAGGTCTGACATTCTTTGGGACAACATGAGAACATTTTCAGGCTTTTGGACGAAGACTACATTTAGTTTTCCCCGTGACAAGACAATATGTATCATTTCCACCTAGCTCCTCATATATTCTCTAGTGTTAAGACAATAGTATCCGAGGACCTTTATAGTTATACTGGTAGTAAATCGTCCGGCTCAGTAGACATATCTCTTGTAATCAAACAGGGAATTTAAATCGCAGCTCTAGTCCTACTAATGCCGTTTATAGTGAGGGGCGTCAATAGGGAGCTGCCTGGAAACTGAGTGTCCAGTATCGGTTCGAGTGATCCATCACTTTAGTACGTACAAAACCCATAGGCTTTCTATTCAAACAGCTAACCATCGTAAGATTTGTGAATAGAATATCTGTTAGCCGCGATGCCTCCTCACCTCCTCACCTCCTCAATTCAGATAGATTCATTTTTATCGAACACGGAATCGAACATGGCAGCGATTAGCACAAGGCCTTGTAGAAGTAGGTTATTAAATTACGAGAATGAGCCTCTGCAGCCGAGCATATTGCAGCTCTGCTAATAAGCCCTACTTTACGCCTCCCCGTGGCGCCATCTGGGAATCTCTCTGGAGATTAGGAAGTGAAGGGGATAAATGGCGAGTTTCTTGCACCATAAATCAGGATTTGTGTCGGGAAAACAAAACAAGACCTTATCCGGGCTACTCCGACATATTTGTAGCACAGGCCGGTAAGGATTTCTAAGAAATAGTCAGGGTCTTGGAAAAGAGATGGTGTCTGACGAACCCTATATGGGTCAACGGCAGTACTCACATTCCGGAATGGGTTACTGGCTTCGGTGTAACCGATCACTCATCCTAGGGGCATTAAAAATGGAACTGGTCCTTCAGGTTGGGGGTTGTGCCATCGGGGGAACTTCCCTACCCGGGTCAAAAAGTCTAGTTATCAGAGAGACACGCCATGCCTCGCATAAAGGACCCCCTCAAAAATCAACAAGATTCGGAACATCAATGGACTACGAATTAAGAGTATGCACCTGGAATGTACGTACATTGTATACGCCGGGTTCTACTCAAAAACTTGAATCTGTCCTCGAGCCGTATCAGGCAAATATTACCGCGATCCAGGAGATAAGATGGATAGGATCAGGTATACAAAAACGACAAAACTGCGACATTTATTACAGCTGTCACAAAAGACTGCACATGCTAGGATACGGATTCGCGTGGGAAATCGGCTCAGGTCAAAGGTCATCGACTTTACGCTGATAACCAAATCGACCATGTGTTAATTGATGCGAGACGCGCATCCAACATCCTGAATGTACGAACATTCAGAGGGCCCAACGTCGACTCTGACCACTTTCTCGTAGCAGCAAAACCCAGAGCTCGACTGTGCAATGAGAAAAAGCTACGACCCGCTCAAAAAAACAAATTTCACGTTGGACGAATTTGGGATTCACCAACAAAGTATGGGAGGATGAAAGCATGCCCGATGACTGGACCATCAGCTCCACATGCCCCATTCACAAAAAGGGCGATCCTATGTCCTCTTCGAACTACAGAGGCATATCCCTGCAAAATGTGGCGTATAAGATCCTATCCAACGTACTCGTAATGTGTGAACCTCTCAAACCTTTCTGCAACACACTCATCGGCACGTACTAGCGTGGCGTCCGGCCCGGCAGATCGACGAAAGATCAAATTTTCACACTGAGACAAATCCTGGAAAAGACGAACGAATTTTGAGTCGAGACCCACCATCTTTTCATCGACTTCAAAGCCGCATATGATAGCTTTCATCCTGTTGAGCTCTACAATGCGATGGCCGAATTTGGGATCCCGCCAAAACTGATCCAATTGTGTCGCCTCACGCTGGAAAACACGCGATGCAATATGCAGTTTGGAAACAGTACATCTGAACTTTTTCAAACGTGGACCGGATTTCGGCAAGGAGATGTGCTATCATGTGACTTTTTCAATCTAGTACTGGAGCAGATAGTGTGTAGGGCAGGTGTAAGCACGGAAGGCACTATCTTCCACAAATCCGTCCAGTTGCTGGGATATGTAGACGATATCGACTCCCAGCGTGCCGTTATAGAAGAGTTTACGGCAATTGAAGAGCAGGCGAAACGAGTTGGCCTTTTAGTAAACGAGGATAAAACCAAGTACATGTTGTCAACAAACAAAACAGCATCTATCCACCGCCTTGGAAAAAACATCACTGTTGACAACAACAACTTCGAAGTTTTAAGGAGTTTCCCTACCTCAGAGTTAATATCAACTCCATGAATGACACAGTAGTGGAGATTAGACGAAGACTAACCTTAGGAAACCGTTGCTACTTCGGTTTTGTCAAATAACTGGGTTCAAAACTCCTTACTCGAAAGGCGAAAGTTATGCTCTATAAAACTTTAATCCTACCAGTTCTACTCTACTGTGCCGAGTGCTGGACGATAAGCAGGAAAGCAGAGCAGATTTTGAATACTTCCATACGTGAGGAGGGCGAATGGAGGAAAAGATATGAATAACCGCGAACTCTATGTATCAAGATGTGGATGTAGTCCACATCGAGCGAATGGACAATAATGCTCCAGCTAAGAGGGTCTTCGAATCCCAGCCTCCAGGATCGAGACGACAAGGAAGACCGAACCTTCGTTTTAAGGACCAAGCTATCGCGGATGCCAGAGCGCTTGGTCTGCAAAACTGGAAGCAGCGTGCTCAGAACCGAAGAGAATGGAAGGCAGTCGTGTCCCGGGCAGGGACCCTCCACGGCTTGGGAGCCCGTTAAGTAAGTAAGTAAGGAATTGAACATTCATTTGAAAGTATATGTTTGAAGTATTTGCTCAGGAAATTATCAAGTTTTAGGAGTAGATACGAGTATGTGTAATCTCTCTTAAATGCGACACACTCCTGTGTTTGGTGGAATAGTTTTTCTTACAACATTCAACAATGAACGAAAATTCTTAAATTGTCTTTAACATTTATTCCTACGAGAGGAGCTTTTAAAGCAAACACCATTAATTTGAGCATGTTGTACAATAGTAATAAAGTAAAGGCACAGGAAAATAGAAAGCCACTCGTAACTCTAAGGAAAGTATCATCTTAACTGAGCTAAATGCAGAACGACTCCCTAAACCAGAAGACAACACAGAGTCATTAATATTCGGCCAGCACATTCTCTCAATCACTGAGTCACTTAATCATCTTCGCCTTTAATTAAGTCATCAATGCGAGAGAAAGGCATTACATGATATATGTTCGGGTATCAACTGGCTCATGGAGCCCGATTTACTGTCAGCCATAAACGATGACGGCACTTAATTTCACCAAATTTCACCGAGTTTCATTCGTCCCTTAAAACAGCTCTACAACTTAAGCATCAACAAAACTACTGCTCGTATAAAATAACTTTTTCCAAGAAGCACTTCTCAACGTATCTTCCATGCCCATTGAGGCAACGTAGATTTAATACACTTGTAGACTGGTTTCTCTGTTTCACTTTATCAAAACTTCGTAGTTCTCCATTGAAAGGCAATAAAACTAGAACCCACACGCAAGAGTATCTTACACCCCCCCCCCCTCCCCACACAAAATGCTATCAATCTGTATCCGTATCGAAACAAACCCGCAAATCGATGAAGCCCGCCACTAGCTTCAAACTCCCAATCACCAACAACAACATCTGTGTTCCGGTGTTCAGCGCTCTCGAACCACTCGAACCAATTAAAAGCAATTTATACCCTTCCTAGATACATAGCAACACGCTATGCCACAAGGTCTGGTTTGGTGGATCTGGGCCAGTCCTAGTCCCATGGCTTATAGTCCTTCCTCTTGCAATTTATTAAGCGCCAAAACGAATGCTGACTCTCACTTAATTACGCCACCATTGTCACTTGTGTCAAACCTCGGGTCGCTGATTTTTTATTTTTTTTTTTCTTTCTGTCGTTCTTCCCAATTTTTTTTTCTATTTGCTGCTTTCCCTTTTTATGATTGTGATAGGGGGAGGGAAAACAACCCACTTTCAACGGTCGTCGGCCGCTTAAACTATGCCCATACAACAAATGCTGGAATATATTTTAGCCACCTGTCAAGGGAAATGATTTATGCTGTTACTTTTGGTGAGCGAGAAGGATTCCATTGCGTTGGTGCGACCATTTTCCCGGATGATTTATTATTCAACAGGACATTGCCAGCACCATCACCGTTCGCGCCGTTGCCACTGTCGACAGACGTGTAAGACTACCTTAGCGTCAATGTTGTAGCGGCAAAAATACAAATACATATTACAAGCAGTTGGTAACCAAAACCATAACCCGTCTCAGTGGGTGTAAGGGTGGTTTGGTGGATGGAATACAAAACGTGACCAAATTATCCTGTGGCTGACACTTGAATAAACGTTCTGCGGAATTTTTTGTTTTTATTTTTATTTTTTTTATGTTTTTAAGGAGAGAATCTTAGGGATTTCTGGCATTTCTGGTATTTCGCATCCCGTCGTGCTTTGGAAATAAACTTAGCGACGGACATGCAGCCAGTAGGGAGAATGAAAACACTACAGGATATGCCATGTCATGTGACGGGTCCTTGTGGTGTGCTTTCTTTTATTTGTGTTGATAGTCTGGCGGCTTGACTTCCTTGTGACTTCTTTGTGACTTCCTCTCATGACAAATTAAAGAAAAATTAGAATTTCAATTCAATTTCACCCCAGTTGAGGGCTGTGCATATGATTACTCTGCTATGCATGATGGTGAAAGCAATTTGTCGTTTGTTGTGTGTTGTGTGGGGGGTACGGTTTGTTTTTAGAATAATCGTAAGACTATTGGAGCAACTTTCTTTAATTTCAAGACAACTTTGACTTTTGGAAATGCTTTGCTCTGACCGGTAAATAAGGAGATGCGCATTGATTGCATTTAGTTTGCCTTGTTTTAATGGAAGACTGGGATTTTAGTTCAATAACTCTAATAACTTTCTATTTAAACGATAGGTATCTCCTGTGCATATTCCTGAATCAGAATATTTGTGGGTTCCTCTCTTTATTTTTCAGATTCATTTGCCTTTACTTGTAAGCAGTCTTTGTTGTCGTCGCAGTCAGTTTTGTTCGTAGTGTTGATATGCTTTACCCAGCAGATACGAGAAGCTTCTTTGCCATTCTCTTTTGCAACATGTGGTGGAGCATTGTCGCTTCTGGACTACATCCTTCTAGGACAACTATGCCGTAATGGATTCAAAAAGTGCCTAAAGGATTACTTTACCCAGAAGCCGGAGACGTGTTTTGCTTATGTGGTTACAGTGGCAAATGGATATGCTCTGATATTTCTTCGTCCTCGTTGCATATGCGACAGTTTTTATCTTGTGTTTTTGAATCTGCAGTGACACAAAAGAAATCCGGTGTTATATTTTCTATCAGACCGCTACAAAGCTGTAGGAGTCATTTTACCTTTTAAGGGGAAATTGGTCCTGGCAACATAAATGTTGAAGCCGACCCTTACCAGTCCAATTCGTCTGGATTTTGGCTTTTCTACGGTTTTTCAGTCTGTGCGATTCAAGTCAATTTTTGATCCAGGGTAACCCCAAATAATTTCACTTCACTTGGAAATTTCATAATTTCCCCAAAAAGTGTTGGATCTATTAGTTTTTCCCACGGTTTTCTCCTGGTGAAAACAACTATGGTTGACGTTGATATCAACTCTTGCACCAGTAAGGAACAAGTATAAGTGCGCTCTGGAATAGTTGCGAGATAGTTTCTTTGAAATTGGCTCTGATAAAGATCGCAATGTCATTAGCATCTGTGAGCATATAAACCGTCATTGATGAGTATATTGAGCAGTTCATAGGGGAAAGACCACAAACATGGGGCAATCCTTCGAAGCTGTAACTCTGATTCTGTCACTGCCTAATGCAGTTACCTGTAACTTTTTTAGTACTGTGCCTAGAATGCATATCATTATATGTATCTGGGCATATCCGGTGTTGTCGAAAGCTCCTTGGATGTCAAGGAAGCAGCCCACCGCAATTTCTTGATCTCTGAGATGCTTCTCAATGCTTTGTTGAGTTCCTGAAGAGCGTTATCGATTTTCCTACCTGATGGACATGTTGCCTTTTATGCTGTGGGTTCATATACGAGTATATCCCTGATATATCTACATTGTCTTTTCTCATTGTTTTTAGGAAAACGAGGTGAGTCTTAAAAGTCTATTCTTTTTGGGTATGCTACTTGCTTTGGGTATAGACTTGCCCGTAACTTCTTTTTAATTTTTTTCTATTTAACCCCAAGTAACGGGAGAGGGTCAGCGGATGGCCAATATAATGAAACACATCCCAACGACAACTCAACTTTAAAAGTTATGTTTGAGCAGCAGAGGCATGTAGGCGGACGGAATATAAACAGAAAACCAACAAAAATTACAAAACAATACTAACAAAATAATAATCCGGCCATGACTAGAAGGCAGATGACCAAATGCAGTTGGGGCAAAACAGGCCACGAAAATAAATAAATATTTGTAAGAAATGACCCGCTGTTGTCGGTTCTCATTCTCCCCACATCCGAACGCCTGTCCACTGGAGTTTTAGGGACTCGCGGAAAAGTAATGCAAAGGCTTTATAATTATACAAATTAAATATTAATTTTTTTTAATATTTCTTAAATAAATATTTTATATTGTACAAATCTATTTGGAGTATTCTACAGAGTTCTGTAGAAATAGGGAAGGCACTGAGAGATATCAACATGGCGATATCCAGTTTTGCAACTATCATTTCGCAACTCACATCGATTGTGCTTATAGTACGAGTACCTCCATGTGGTAACCGTCAGGTATTGGTCAACGTCCACGCGGACTGAATCTGCTAAACTAAAAAGCGCGAGTGCTTATAAGCAGTCAAAAACAGCAGCA
Source organism: Volucella inflata (assembly GCA_928272305.1). Lineage (NCBI taxonomy): Eukaryota > Metazoa > Arthropoda > Insecta > Diptera > Syrphidae > Volucella > Volucella inflata. The sequence goes on from OV743719.1 coordinate 106,454,811, forward strand.
TTATAGACGGGTTAGCGGATGAACTCCCCAGATGGATCCAACGGTGGAAACAGTACCGAAACAAATGAGATCTTATCCGGGCTACTCCGACATATTTGGTCGACCCTCAGACCGGTGAGGGTTTCCGAGACTTAGTCAGGCCCATGGAAAAGAGATGGTGGCGGAAGAGCCCTTATTGTACCAACGGCAGCACTCGTTTCAACCAATCCCCCATCCTAGGGGTAGCAAAAAAATTGAACTGGCGACATAACCGCCACAGAAGAGAAAGACGACGACACCAAAGATGCCTTCTATGATCCCTTGGACAAGACTTACGAGCAATGCCCCATCTATGACAACAAAATTGTCCTCTGCAATTTTATTGCAAAACTAGGAAGAGAGGGCATCTTTGGTAGTTAGAAGATATAGCCTACACGACGCCAGCTCTGATAACGGATTCAGGCTTATCGACTTTGCGGTGGGACGAAATGTTGTCGTAGCTAGCACGCGGCTCCCCCATCTCGATATTCACAAGGGGACTTGGATAACTCCGATCAATCAACCGTCAACCAGATTGACCACATTGCAATCAACGCAAGACACTCCTCCAGTATTGTGGATGTCCGAAGGTTCCGAGGAGCCAACATCGACTCGGATCACTACCTTTTTGTAGCCAAGGTACGGTTACGGATATCCCGGATGACACCAAAACAAGCTAATACTGTGAGAAATTTCAACGTCAGACGGCTAAATTAGCAAGTGATCGCCAAATTAATTTCGAGTCTCGATCGAGTCTCACTACATCTCTAGCAGGTCCCTTGCCGCCAGCATCAAACATAAAAGACCAATGGCAACACTGCCAGAAAGCCATCAGAGATGCCGCTTCTGATGTGCTGGGTTTCACCCGACTACCACAACGAAACCGTTGGTTTGCTGACGAATGGCGGAAAGCACATGCAGCCTAGCAATTGACATATAAAGCGGCGCTGCATAGAAGGACTAGATCTGTTCATGAGCTTTATGGGCAGAAAAGGAAAGACGCACACCGGCCTCTCAGGAGGAAGAAGAAAGAGCATGGAAAGCGTTCGGTCGTGGAAATTTAGAGATGCTACTCCAGAAATGAAATTCGGAAGTTCTACCAAAAGTAAGAAAAACATGCCGCGAATACAAGCCCCGAAACGAAGCCTGAAGAAACGAGCTAGGGAACATCGCAGTAAGGTCGCCGTCGATGCTGAGTATTTGGAAATAGTATAGGATCGTCATCGCCTTTATACAGTCTACAGAAATACTCTGCCTCCGCTGTCAGACAGAATGAACCTTTTAACCTGGACGATGTAGACCAAAAATTACATCCACCCGACCTGGAAAAAGTGAAGATAGCAATATCTAAGCTGAAGTCCAACAGAGCTGCAGCCTGATTGCGTAAGGAGTATACACCAACTCATCTCTAAAATATGGTCGGACGAAAGTATGGCCGATGAATTGAACCTCAGCATTGTTTGTCCGATTCTCAAGAAAGGAGACCCTCTGAACTGCGCCAACTACAGAGGCATCAGTCTCCTTAACATCGCACACAAGATCTTATCTGCCGCTTTGTGTGAACGCCTGAAGCCATTCGTCAACAAAAGGTTCATACAAGTGTGGTTTCAGGCCAGGAAATACCACCATTGACCATCAGATCTCCGATCTTGGAGAAAACCCTTGAGCTTCAGATCGATACACATCACTTATACTTATTAAGGGCGGTATAACAGCATGTATAGAGATGAACTATACAGAGCAATCTCTAATTTTGACATTCCTGCCAAACTCGTCCGTCTGTACAGGATGACGATGGAGAATGCACGCTGCTCAACATCGTACTTGAAAGAATATTGCAAGACTCACGAGCAAACACAAGAGGCACAATCTTTCAAAAGTCCGAGGTTCATTGGTTTTGAATGTTTGAAATACAATAACAAGTGAAACGAGCTCGCCAGGACATAGGATAAGTGCTTTGTACGACTTAGGAAGGGATCAGAATATATCAGTCCGAAAGTAGGCTGATGAGCATTCATAACCTGACGGAAGTTATGGTTGAAGGTTTGAAGACATAAAATGCCACTGGCAATTTCTGTACACAGTTAATATTTCCTTGGTGGTCAAGAGTGTTAATTGACACTTATGAACTTCATCACATGGCTTTGATTCCTGTCTAACAGATGCAGGAAAGTTCTGACCAGATGTGGGTATTGTTTCCCAATTTTAGGTGAATGAATGCCATATACGAGTACATTGAGCCCAGATCAGAGGTGGTGGAATCATGCTTGCCTTGTTTTACCAACATGAACCCAAGGTACATAGTTTGTTATTTACACACATACCATTTTGAAAAGGCAAGTACCAATTACGATATCTACAGGGTGATTCTTTTAGAGGTACTTTTTCCAATGGGGATTTCGTGGGAGATTACACATTTTCTTGTCACACTGATAGGATGCTTTTTTTCAGTGTAGTTTGATATTTTATTGTGGAGAGAATCAGTCAGAAACACCGTCTACAAACTACTCAGCTGTATAATGATAATAAGCGTTCAACGAGGTATGTGTGTCGTATGCTTAGAGAAGCTTATGGTCTACATGAACGGCTTACCGAAAGCACAATCGCTGTGTCATCGAAATTTTCAATATTTGCAACCACATGGACCACATCTAGCGGCTGTAGAGGAGAGTTTACCCGATGACCGTAATGAATCATTTACAAGAACTGAGCTTTCAGACCTTTCTAATCGTCCTCATTTCAGTCGTTAGGCTCTTAAAAAGCTTCAAGGAAATCCACTGTTTTCGAACAACATTAGTTCAGCGATGAGACCCACTTCTGGCTCAATTGCTACGTCAATAGAAAGGTAGGAGTATTCGGGCTGTGGAAAAGATGGAACGGTTTGGTGTGATTAATGGGCTGGTCAAATCATCAGTCTATATTTCTTCAAAACTGAGGCCAGGGCCACTTCTCAAACAGCTAGTGAAACTATTGCATTATTTCTAGGCGAACATTTAATTTCACGCTTGGAACTGTGAAATCGGCCGCTGAAATCATGTAATATCATCAAGGCACTTAGGCAAATAATCAACAGGTCTAGTTGCCACGGTGGTACGAAAGAACTGCCCTTAAATTGTGGATTAGAACCAGATCTCGATCTGGAGGTACAACAAAGTTGGAAGCTGATTCTCACGGAGCTTTTCGTTTAACATAAGCAATTTCGAGAAAAATGCTATAGAAAAGGGCTAAATCAATCCGTAGAAAAGTTTACAGTCATTTAAGATACAGCACTCAAAAAGAATATTTGATGCTGAAACTACGGGGGCAGTTTATTACAGAACTTCATTAAAATATACGAGTAAAATAAATATTTAAACGAAAAACCTTCAGATGCCATAGCCCACTTCATGTTCATTCAGAAAACCTGGCAAATGCATGACTTGACTGGCGAGATGAGCTGCGAATACAAAGAAGCAGCTCTGAAAACTTTATCGTTCGATCGCTCTATCATATCGTTTTCCTCGGAATTCCTCTTTCGAAACATCCTTATGCATATGCACAGAAGTTCACTCTATTGTCCCAGCGAAAGTCCGAGTGTTCAGTTAGCATACTGCAAGGTGCTGGTGGTAATTCTTATTTGGAATGGGTCATCCAAGTGTCAATTTAAAGGGCCATGGTATACCATATCAGGTATGTGATACTGTCCTACGAAAATATGGACGTCATTCGTGGTCGTGTATACATACATTCACTGCAAGGAGTTTAATTCCTGTAAGCCAGTTCTTTTGTCGCCTATAAATGAACAAGGATTCAGCAACCACTTGTCAAGTAGTTCAAACTGAATGGCTTACATTAAATGCTCATTATCCTAGCTGCAGCTCAGGGAGTTTGCAATAATTTCGATAGATACTGTCCTCTGAGAGGACTCATTTGCCCATACTGGATTAAGTTCATTTAAAACTGCAGTCTTAAATCAGGTTTAACAGTATTAAATGCCATTAATATCATCCACCGGGCTTAAAGCCAACGCCCACTTTAAACAGATCTGCTATTGACGACCCCCATAGGATGACAACGTTGATTGAGAGCAATTCTCATATTGATTTAGGGGTTGGGGGGGTTATTATTCCTTTACTGCCTCCAATAACAATCAAAAGTTATTTTTTTCTTCTTTTTTTTAAATTGCGAGGAAAACTTTTTGCTCCTCTCCTCACGCATTCATTCGTCGTTAAGGATTACTTAAAGGCATCTAAGGGATGTGGGGATGTTATGAATTTGCCTTGATATTCCCAGACATGAATCATGCACGATATTGGAATTATTAATCAACATCAAAGTTCTCCTGTGTGCACCACAAATTCATCCACATATAGCAACTGGGAGGAGTATCATCTCATTGTATTGAGCGTTTTATTTGAATGCGCATTAAGGGGGACGCTGAACGCGTGCAAAGTTAATGAGGCAGCATACGAGAATGGTGCCCTCAAGTGGTGTTCCACCTCGTAATGATTAATTAAGCAGGTGATTGAATTCAATTCCAAGATGATAACGTCAGCTCCACATTCTGCGTGTTGAACATGAACAGTTCCTTTCTTGTTTTTTTTTTTTTGTTTTTTTCATTTTCGTACCTTGTATCTTAAGAGGGCGAACGCAAGGATATAAAGTTTTATGCGTGAATCTCGATAAAAGATTGTTTCGATTAGGTCTTCCTATAAAATTGGATAACAGACGACACATAAGAAATGCGGTGAAAGCTGTGGGATATGCTATCTTTTTGCGGTGGAAAGAAAAGTTTGGAAAAGATTTGTAAATGATTACCACATTAGAAATTAAGTGCTTATCAGATGAGCTGGGAGAGATTTGCTTTTTTTTCAGGAATATTTGAAGGCTTTGCTTTGACTTTGATTCTATATTTAGATACAGAAGTTGCTCCTAAGGTTAGACATGTGAATTTAGTGGAAAAGGAAACATTTCCTTCTCGTTGTTGATAAAAGAAAAAAACTTCCACTAAACAGAAGAAGCAATTAAGTCAACCTAACCATCATATAGAGGGTGAGCCCAAATGAAAAGTTTAATAAATAACTGGTCAACGGTAACTTTACACAAAGATAAAAATATGACGAATTTGTTGTTTTCTATTTCTACCACCAAAAGCTCTTGAAAAATAAATAGACCGGGTTCAACTTGCATGGAGTTTCGATTAAACTGTAACTAGAATCCCGCCAAAGGAACCACGTCTTACTTATCTGATTAGATGGGGCTACAGTTCGTGCTAGGCCTGAGCCTAAAACAATTGGTCTCTCGAATAAGCGTGGCATCTGGCATTGGTATTTATTCGCTCTGCATATTCCAACCAACTAAGGTGGTTGTTGTGGAGTTTTCTGACCCGGTGAATATCACTGCATGGCTCATAGAGTTCGTCGTTAAATGACCTCTTTTCAACCACGTCCATAAAAGCAGAACCACACGAAGAATTTTACGGTCTTAAGGTCGTATGCCAAGAAAGAAAAAAATGGTTTCTATTTTCAATTAATCTTTAATGACAATTCAAGTTTGTATCGAATAAAGATTGATAATTAAATGTGACAATTGATGTACACCGCAGTACTGCGTCTCGACAAGGTGGCGTCCGCTATTAAAAAGAAAGATGATGTCCCCCGTCGTTGGTCCGGAAGTCTTTTTTTTTCGCCGGATCGTGAAGTTGTTCACTGTTGATTTTAGTGCGTGAAGTTGTTGGTTGTTGGTGCGAGCTGTAAGCCGCGTGCGAATGAGCTGGTACGTCAGTGCCATCACTGTCATTACAGTCGTTTATATCCAAGCTTTTGCATTATAAAGCTGGACTTGGATGAAGTGAGTCTTAAAAAGAAGAGCGTTCCTGGGATTCTTAATGAGCCCTTAATTTTGGTTTGTTTTCTTAGGCCGAAGAAACATCGAATATGCAGAGGAACATTTTGTTTGTTTTTTAATAAGATGTCATTATCAGATTTTGTATGTAATCCAAGGTGTTCAAAGCCATTAGCGCTCACAAAATCATTGAATAGCTGTCTATTGTGAAGTTCTGTCCGAATCGTCGATGTTGTGTGTCCCTTTTTATTGACAGCTTCTTCTTCTTCTTATCCTTTTATTAACCCTTTCCTCGTTATACGAACTTATGCGTAACGAGTTTCCCATTTTTACTGCATCGCTGCTGCTCCGCTTATGGGGTTGGCTAATGTCGCAGACCGCAAAACGCGTCTACATAATGCTCGGTCCTGGATCGCTTCAGTGGTTAACCCCAGACGTTGTTGCGCATTTGCCATCTGAGAAATCCAGGAATTCTTTTTCCGACCTCGATTTCTTACAGTTGGAGTGACCGTAGTTGATAGTGCCTTTTTAACCGGATTTTCCGCAGATCTTCTTTGAACGTGGCAATACCAGCTTATTCTATTCGCCTCAAGCTGTTCGGTTACCGAATTTTTTATATGTAGACTTTCTCTTATACGCGTATATCTAATACAATCGCGTTTAGTGACTCCACTAGACATCCTTAACATTTTCATTTCCGCTGCCGTCATTTTGTTTTTAAACGCTTCGTACATTGTCCAGCACTGTGAACCGTATATAAGAGCTGGTCTAACAACCGTGGTGTAGAGTTTCCCCTTTAATTTAAGTGGAAATTTTCGGTCGCAAAAGATTCCCGAAGTTTCCCGCCATTTCATCCATCCCACACTCACTCTGTGGTTTACGTCGTCGTCACATTTCGCTTCCATGTTAACGATTGATCCTAAGTACTTAAAGATAGTGCTTTTCGGAAGAACTATTCCGTCTAACATTATATCCGGAACAGGTCGCAACGGATGCGCAAATGGGCACGTCAAATGCTCCGTCTTTGAACGACTTATTTTAAACCAGTTTCTCTCTAGCGCATGTCAGCGAAGAAAATTGGCGTTACATTTGCTTCGCTCATGCAGTCTTTTAAAAGATAGTCGAATACTACGTTAAAGAGGAAAGGGCTAAGTACGCTTCCTTGATGCACTCCGACATTAACTGGAAATTCTCTCGTTAGTCCAGCAGAGCTTTTAACCACAGTTTTCACGTTTGTATTATTCTAACATACGTTTCCGGTACATTTTGAGACCTCAGCGCGGCCCATATGAGATCCCTAGGCACTCGATCGAATGCTTTCTCGAGGTCGATAAATACCATGTGTAAATCCTTAGACGAATCTCGGTGCTTTTCCATTATTATCCGTAGGCTTTGGATAGCGTCCACCGTCGATCTTCCTTCAACAAATCCACACTGGCTATTATCGAGCTTTATTATTTGCCGAAGACGTTCGTTTAAGACTCTTTCGACGATTTTCATTGTGTGTGACATAAGCTTGTTGCATTCTCGAGTGTCGCCTTTTCCTTTGTATAATGGAACCAAGAAGCTACTTCTCCATTGATTCGGCATAGGTTGTCCACATTTTAATTTATTTAAAAGTTTCGATAGCCAAACGCTGCCGATCCCCTCCATCTGCGACCAAAACTCTGATGGAATGCTGTCTGGTCCCGCCGCTTTCCCCCGCTTCATTTTTCCAATTGCTATACTTATTTCTTCGATTGAAAAGTCCGAAACTTCCTCCTCGAATAGACCAGCTGTCGGCACGATATCACGTGGAAACTGTTTGTTAAGCAACTCCTTACAGTATTCAAGCCACCGGTCACAAATTTACTTTTCATTTGTTAATAAGCGACCGTCTGCGTTTTTGATGTATTTCGGCGAGGTTATTTCCATTGAATTTTTTCTCCTCTGTGCAGCGAGCTTAAAAATATTTGGCATTTTAGTACTGTACGACGTTTGAACTTCTTGGATAGCTTGTCTTCTATCCGCCGATCGTGAGGATATTTGTTCCAACTCCTGGTACAGGTTTTCCGCTTCTGCCGCTCGAGTTCGAGCCAGGACTTTCTTTGCGATCTTTTTAAGACGCTCGTATTCAAGAGCCAGTCGAGCTTTTTCGATATCGTCGCTCCGATCGCATTTTGTCCACGCTTGGAATGCACTCTTCTTGTCGATCACAGCTCGTTTGGTTTCGTCATTCCACCACCATGTTTCTTTTTATTAACAGCATTGGGTTTTTTTTGTCACACTGCCGGCTTTTGATATTTTTATCTGTCAAACCAACTGTCAAATTGCAAACTGTCTATAGTCGTGGTTTTTGCGAATCCGCTACCCGCTTACAAAGTAATTTCCATGTTAATTACAACAGTAACAGCGATCAACACTAAGTGAATTTATCCCCGCTATCTATCTATTAAGCGGATATAAAACACTTCCAAATCATATTTTCTTCGTTTCGGATGAATTCTTACGATGAATTAGCAAAAATTTCAACCATTCGGCTTAAAATTTTTTTTAAAACTATATAATGCTGTGATCAGACGGTCATCCAAACTCATCCTGACATCCTGACGTCACTATGACGTAGAATTTGTCCTAAAGTGGTCATCTCGTGTGATCGCCTGTCATTGAACGTGTCAACTGAATAACACACCAGATGACACGATTTCTATGTCATCCAGATGACTGATTTGGTTGACCGTGTGATCGCTTATCATCGCTATTGGGACTGGATGACAAAATTTTCTTTACAGCGTGTCATCCGAATGACAAGGTCCCATGGATGACATTACTTGATTTTCCTCATTGTCATCTTACATACGTACTTTGAAGGAAATTCCGAAAATTCTTCAGACTTGAACTAAAACTATTTGTAACTTCTGAACCACTTATCCGATTAAGGAAAATCTTTCACTCTCAAGTCGCAATTTCCTTGTTCTACACAGTGGTGTATTTATACTTTTGATGAGAATCTTATTTTAGAATTTGTATGAGGTTCAACATGCACTACTCTAACCCGAAAAAACTTCTATTTTCATTGGTAAGTACTTATTATGTTAATATTTAATATAAATTCGTATTTTACTATAACAATATAAAAAACACTTCCGCCACAATTCTCCCACGCTTCTTGCCAATTTATTTGCATTTATTTTGAACAATCCGCGGCATTTAATGCTCAATTTTTTCACAGTAAAACTAAAACACTTACTTAAAATTATGTTTTTTCTTTTACAGTTCTTTTTAATCACACAAACTTTTGTTTTCCCTCCGCGTTTTTCTCTGACACTTTTTCTGTTGTTTTATTTTAATTTTACTGACGTTTTCGTTTTTCGCAAACAACTAATTACAAATTGTCATCAGTGTCATTAGTGTCATCTCGTATGATCAAAGCAAGCGTGTCATCCATTTTGGGATAAACTGACACTCGAATGACAGAACGGATGACACTGTGTGATCGGCTGTAATCTAGCGGATGACACGCTCACATATGACATGCAGACGACAGCCGAATTACAAAAGTTCTCAGACGTCAGCATGTCATCCGGATGACAAGTTTGGATGACCGTCTGATCGTACCTTAAGTTCGTTTACCAACCGGCAAATGAGGCACCACTAAAAGCCATAGAGATGTCTGTGCTGCCAAGTTTTTATGACGAACTCTTAAGCGGGGATGGATCGTTTTTTGCGAACTTAGCTAACATGGGTGCAAAAAAACACAGCTTATATCATTGTTATTCAGTGGTCTTTGCACAGATGCAGAGGCTCTGAGATGCATCAGTACAGTGCGTACTAAAGAGAATACTGCATCCGTTCAGGAGAGTGTTTAAGGAGATCCAAATTTATCGATTTGACGTCGTTTATAATAGCTTGGTCTTTTTCCGTCTACTTTTTTGAAAACAATTCACAAAATATCTTAGTTTAAAGGCTTATACGATCCAGCTCGTCCTAGAACTGAACCCCAATGTCCATCGTGTGTGTTGAAATTTCGGTGAATGATCCCAAAAATCCCAATCCCAAAATCACAAAATCAACGGAAATTAGATCTGCTGTTGTATCAAAAAATTCTGTTTAGCGATTAGGCTCATTTTTGGTTCAATGTATGTATATGTCAAAAAGCCAAATTGCCACATTGGGATCGAAGATAATCCACATCCACTGGTTCCAGCAGTATGGCAGAACATGCTTTACAACATAATTTCGGGTAATGGACTGCATAAGTAAAGTCGCTAGTTTTCACTGACAAACCAACAACATCCGACGCTATAAATTCAGACAATTCAGACTTTTGGAAAAAGGTTCCTCTGGTGTTGATTGGCAGCATTCGTACAATTTTTTCAAGTATGATGAAGGAAAACTAAGATGATAGAGCATTATCTTGCATCATTCGTTTGTTGATGTCAAAGAACTCGGTTAAGCCATTACCCACTTTGAGAGAGCAGCGAGTGCTCTCTGCCGTCAATCTGCATAGCTTGTTAATGCTGTCACATGCGGCCGATGGCGAGTATCCATTTGAACTTCTTGAATTTTTTCCACGATTTAACGAAGTGTGAAGATTTGGTCGATTGTGGAATTTTTTGGTCTGAAATTACACTGATAGGGGCCAATCAGGTTGGTGAAGAAGAGGTTAAGACGTTCACACAGTATGACAGGCACGAGTAAGATCTTGTATCCGATTTTGACAAGAGATATCATCTAAAGTTAACGCAATTGTGGATCGGGCAAAGGATTCCTATCAGGCATACATTCTTCTGATCAGATCTAAAAAATGACTGGTTGTTCTCCACAAAGTAACTTCCAGCAGCTTTGAATACTTCGGCCGGTGAGCAGTCAGGTGTAGTTGCTTTGTTGACTTTTAGATTATCCTTTGTTCAGTTTTGGCTATCCTCGTCTTAGTATAATGGTCAATCCTGCATGACAGCGTTATGTTTCCATCTTTACTGTTTATCATTTTACAGGACTGATGTTTTCATACCCTCAGTACAGACTGTGACAGGTCTCTGTTCAGATCTTATTGCCTTGGCACATTTTTCCAATTTTTTTTATGTGATTCCCAAAATTTGCTCCTCGAGCCTTCTTTTCTTTTCTGCTTTGCTTGCAGAGCAAACGAGCTGCACTCGTCCTTTTATGCAGTGCCACTTCGTTGTTGAGTTGGGTTCATATGCCTGCATTCTTCATCATGGTGTTAATGGGTCTCTTGAAAGTTTTCAGGTAAAAGCAAACAGATCAGATCTATGGCTATTCGGATAGCATCATGGCATCGATGACACTGGTCTTCTTTGCTTAAAACCAAATTTTAAGGTAGATTATCGAATTCTGTCGGGCATTAGCTGAATCAACTTCAAATGAAACATAAAAGAGATCCAAGACACCTCGGAACATGGCCGGAAAGTTGAACTCACTAAGTGATATTAGGTAGCAATATGATCGCGGGATGTGAAATCGCCTATAGAACTAGTGGCTAAAGCCTAGAGAAGTGCTGACATTGACAATCAAGTTTCTCGTAAGAAAACAACAATTACAATCAGAAGAAATGCTCATATTAGATATTGGACAAGGAACGTGCAGCAAAACTAGCTGAGGCCCTATAACTGCCGCGCATGAAATACAATAGCAGTGTTCGGCAAAAATAACTATGACATGTGCTGAGGTTTCTTCTTATGGTATTGATTTGTTTCAAAAGGGGACTTACGCAAGTAGTCTGGAGCATACGTCTCCAGCATTCCACATGTAGCAATGATTACTGCGAGGGCACCCAATATGACGCTGTCAATAGACTTATTGACTTTGTTGCGGAGTTCCCCTGCATCTAACACACGTTTTTTTTATCGAAATAGCTTAAAAAAGCACATAGAGCTTACCTAACAAAGTAAAGTTCTTTTTTCGTCGAATTTCCTTTTCTCTTGGTAGGCTTTCAGCAAAAGAATGTTTCAATCTTAATGTTCGGATACATATTATGGTCCAAGGCCACTCAGATGTGCCACGAAAATTCGGGTCTTCATCCTTAGTGCACAATTAAATAATTTTACTGCAAACTTCGCGATAAGATGAGTATGGTGCTTCGTTTACATTTTTAATATTTTCACCCACAACTTGAATGTGTACATACGGCCTACTAATAAAGTATTGCATCCTGTTGAAGTGAAAATTCAATTTAAATCACCTCCGGATACTTGAAGAAGAAAATCGCACTCAATCAAATGAGCCTGAAATAATTCCTCGACCACCCCAAACAGACATTTTTCGTGTGCACCATGACGTATACGTAACATTTTTTTTCATTTTTTTTGTTTCCATTAAAAGTTCTCAAATTTATCAAGCTACGTTTCTTCCCTTAAAATATGCTTCAGCACACTCCATCTCCCAACACCGTTCAAAAATGCTGACCCACAAATATTGTCATGACACTCTTGATGACCCAATTTATTGCCAAATTCGTCGTTCATACATCCGCCTCCGGAGTATCCAGTGTAATTTCGAGCATCGAAAAGAAACTACCACAAGCACTCAATCGTGTGAATAAGTGCACATACATAATCCTCCCATTTGTTATTGCAAATATTTTGAAATATGGCGGGGATTTCTGCCTTTATCCGCCCTCCATATCCACTGCCACCACCGCACGATCAATTTCATTTTCAATGTTTGTTTGCCTTTGCCGTCTGAGAGGAGAGGAAGGAACCCCTAAATGGCTTCCTTCGAGAGATTATTGATTCCCCATCCGTCGTCCTGTTTTATATTTTTGGTTTTTTTTTTTTCGTGTTTTTTGCTGTTGGTTGTCTTTCTTCACGGAGGCGATTTATGACTGCTGTTCGAAAAGTTTGTTGAAAAAACTTCAGCGGAAGTTATTTTTCTCTTTGACTAGCTATTCTTGTTCCTGTTTCAAATCTCTTGTGCTTTGTTTCCCAAAGTGTCATCGACACGTTAAGGAAACTTATACATCCCAAATTGAAGAACGATGAGAACGACGCGAACGACGCTTTTTTAAGCTAAAGATCGAAGAAGAAACTTTGTTGATGTATCCGACGGTTAAGTAATGTGGACGAGGTGGATATGGCACAGGAGTTCAATTAGAAGTACAAAAACAGACAGAGTTACGTGAGATAGATTTCTATTTGTACAGCAAGAGGAGGAGGTGAACACTGTAACGCTTCACTGCTTGAATGCTCGAGCTAACTTTGGCTGCAACTAACTTTGACTGGAGTGACCAAACTGACTACCATCTATGCTATTCCATGGACAATACTCACTGGTCGCCTTGCTGGCTAAAACTTCGATTTAGGAATCGGCGTTTTCGTACAATTGTGCTGGAAAAGACTTTTAACGAAAATTACATTTTGTCCATTACCGTTCCAACTCAGTAGTCCCTTTGATGATTGGAGACAAATAGGAGGGTCATATGAAGGAAAATGTCTGAGAAGAAAGAAACTTGTTGAAAAGTGTCTACCTGGAAGGCTAATCGGATGCCAAGCGTCATTGCCAGAAAGAAAACCAACCTCCAACAGTTGTCTACGTAGCTTAAGGCAATCGCTCATCCAAAAGTTCAAAGTGATTAGACAACAAAGATGTGGTTGATGACAAATTAGATGGGAATCTTTTTTATCTTGAATTTAGGACAGGAATTCTCTTCGAAATTGAAGGTTTGTGGCGCGGTACGTAAGTTTGAGGTGTAGCGCTGCACACCTGATGTGCTATGTTAGTATCCTCTAAAGAGATACAGAACCTAAAGAATACTAATTTAGACTTCTCGTCCCTTCATCTCAATCTGGTTATCGTGTAATTATTCCAAGGATATTGTGCTTAGGATTAATGTTTAAGGGTTCTTTCATCTGCAGCAATAAAGCTCATCCTCTACCACTTGCTTATCTTCTTGAGGAAGGGATTCGCCACGGAGTAGTACGAGTAGTTGTAGACAAGAAGAAATTACCTCTCCCGCTTCCTGACAATTCAAATTAATGAGATTTACTATAGTGATGGACTAGAACAAATAAAGAACAGAGCTTTCGGATCGTGAGGTGTTCCCTTCAAGTCGAATGTTTCTTCCTAGTTACAAGGGCATTGTAATCCTTTCATCGCCGCTATTACACCCAAACACAGAGAATTTCATTTTATTTTCTATTTTCTGGTATCTTTGGGAAAAATGAATCAAAGCCATTCATACAGAGCGAGTGCTCGTCATTGTTTTATGCTCTAAGGCTGAATCTGGGACAAAAGCTATTGTTGAGCACTCGTATCTATGTATGTGAAGAGATTTGTTATTAAAATTTTGTTGTTGAATATAAACGAGTGTAGATTGTTGTTAATGGGACACTTCTGGGGACAGAACGTAGATGCACTTGCTAGGTATATTCTCAGATATATATGTTTTTTTCTGTCCCACCACTGAAGTGTCAACAATAAAATGCACAGATGGAGTGGTATGAGCACTCTTATCAGAATGAAAATTGTGGCAAACATCTGATTTAGCAAATATCAGTCGAATGGAGTATTCTAGTTGGAAGTTAGAAGTTGTTTGTGTGTTTTATGCTCTCCATGGTTCGAGTATCAACAAGTTTTCGATGGAATTGAATTGAATAGGTGGAGGATCGATAAATATAGAGATTACACAATTTGGCAGCAACGAACGATGGAGGGTACTTCAGCGTGTGCAGGGCCATTTAACTTAGTAATCACTTTTAGAAGGGATTTCCATGATTGTGATTTGCAAGTACACTTGGGAGTTGTTTAATTTGAAAAAAATCCGTACGAAAGGGTATGTTGAGAAAGTTTTCATTCCAGCAGGGTTAGGAGTGGATTTAGGAACTCAAAAGTTTCTTCCTTTTTTTGTTTTGATATTTATTGCTTTTGACAATGGGGAAATGAAATTGTGTTAAACTAACAACGTATTGTGGAATTGTGTAACAAAAATGTAAACAGAAAGGAGAAATATATTTCTGGCAGAAGGTAAACTCTATAACCAAACTTCGTTAAATGCAATTAAGTCTGAGTCTAGTTTGATGAAATCGTAAGGTCTTTAGGCAACACAAGCCACAAAGAGTGTTTTTCTTCGCCTTTTAGAAAAGCAACAGAATGAGGCGCCAGGTCAACCCCGGGCAGTTTATTGAATGCTTAATACAAGCATATAACTTAAAAACTAAACTTAAACCTACGACTCATACTAGGTGGGATGAAAAGTCCCCTTTTAGCTTGATACGAGTACACTTATTCCAGCGATCTTCCAACTTCTTGATCCCGTCCGAAAATTAATTTTCGGGAAGGTCTGCAAAATACTCCTCCGTGGCGTCGATGATTTCCGCGTGTGAGCTGAATTTTTTATTGATGAGCCATCTTTTGAGGTTTGGGAAGAGATAATTGTAAGAGGGAGCTAAATCGGGCGAATACGGTGGATGCGACAGCAATTGGAGCCGTAAGTCATTGATTTTAGCCGTGGTTACGATGCTCTTATGCGCCGGCGCATTGTTTTGCAATCATGTGAGGCCGTTTTGCAGAGATTTCGGCCTTCAATTGCTCCAATAATGCACAGTAATACTCGCTGTTGATGGTTTTTTATTTTTCGAGGTAGTTCATAATCTTTCCGACCCATTGAGCCTCCCTCGGCCGCTTTGGAGTATTCGTGCCGGCTTCAGTCCATTGCCGGACACTCATTCTGTTCTCTGGTGTGTAATAGTGGATCCAGGTCTCATCAACAGTTACCAATCGACGTCAAATGTCCGCCCGATTCCGCATCAGCAAGTCCAAACACTCTTTCGAAGTGCTCTCGCGTACGTGTTTTTAGTCAGGAGTGAGCATGCGCGGCACCCAGCGGCAGGATAACTTTTTCATATGCAGACTATTGCCCAAAATATGGCATGTGCGCTCAATACTAATCTTTGCGGTATCTGCTAGCTCGCGCACCTTCACTTTCCGGTCAGCCAACACCATTTCATGTATTTTTTTGACATTGTCTTCTGTAACTGCATCGGAGGGCCTGCCTCTGCGATTGTGAGACTTGATCGGTAGTGGAGTTGCGGCCACCACGAAACTCTCGAAACTAATATTTGACTGTGTTATCTGACGGAGCATTAGCCCCATAATATTTATTCAACTTTTCTTTTGTTTCCTTCGCCGTTTTACCTCTCAAAAAATAATGTTTTATGAGAGAACGAAAATCGTTTTTGTCCATACTCAACATGATGCCAAACACGTCAAAAACAATCAGCTGTCAAAACAAAACTAAAGACAGTATCGCACTGAAATTTGCCATGTCTGCCTAAATATGAACGGACTTCAAGGCACCATAACCATTTTTGCAGTAGCAGCGCATTGGCGTTCAAGGAGGTTACTTACTTACTTACTTACTTTAGGTGGCGCTACAGTCCGGGGTGGACCTGGGCCTCATCGCGCGCTTCTCATGCTCTTTCTTCTTCCTCCTGAGAAGCCGGTGGTCGTCTCTCCTCTTCCGCTCATAGAGCTCATGAGCAGCTCTGGTCTTTCTAAGCAGCACCGCGTTATATGCATCTTGCTTAGCTGCATGTGCTTGCTGGCATTTATCATCGAACCAGGGGTTTCGTTGTGGTGGACGAGTGAAGCCCAGCACATCAGAAGCGGCATCTCTGATGGCGTTTTGGCAGTGTTTCCAATGGTCTTCGATGCTTGATGCTGGCGGCATTGGACCTCTTAAGAGATTAAGAGACACCCGATCGGAAAAGGACTTGGCGATCTCTTGCGATTGTAGCCGTCTGACGTCGAATTTTCTCACAGCACTAGTTTGTCTTGGCGTAGTTTGGGATATCCGCAACCATACCTTGGCTACAACAAGGTAATGGTCCGAGTCGATGTTGGCTCCTCGGAACGTACGGACATCCATAATGCTGGAGGAGTGTCTTGCGTCGATCGCAATGTGATCAATCTGGTTGACTGTTGATTGATTGGGAGTTCTCCAAGTCCCCTTGTGAATATGGAGATGTGGGAACCGCGTGCTCGCCATGACAATGTTTCGCCCCGCCGCAAAGTGGATTAGCCTAACACGTTATCGGAGGTGGTGTTGTGCAGGCTATATTTTCCGATTGTTCCACCAAAGATACCCTCTCTTCCTAGCTTTGCATTAAAATCACCGAGGACACTTTTAATGTCATAGCTAGGGCATTGCTCGTAGGTCTTGTTAAGGAGCTCGTAGAAGGCATCCTTGGTGTCGTCATCTTTCTCCTCTGTGGGGGAATGCGTGCATATAAGGCTTATGTTGGCGAATTTAGCCTTGATGCGGATTGCTACGAGGCGCTCGCTCACATGCCGGAAGCTGAGGACTTCTCGTCTTAGTCTGCCTCCGACAACAAATCCGCATCCAAATAAGCGCTGCTTTTGCCGTCGATAGCAATTGCCGTAGTAGATGTCGCAGTTTTTCATCTTCTTTTTGTCCGGCCCATCCCATCGCATTTCTTGGATGCGGTTATGTCTGCTTTGGAGCAGTCTAGGGCCTCCGCTAGTTGCTCGGCTGCACGTGGTCTATTAAGGGATCTAACATTCCACGTGCATATCCGAAGCTCATTGTCCTTAAATCGTTTGTGTGGGTGGTCAACAATATATCCGTGCATATCCGAGGCTTGTTGGTGCTTCGTAACTTATGTTTTTTTTAAATGGCCGGGCAATTACCCCAGCGGCACAACCCCCAACCTGGAGGACCAGTTCCATTTTGAGTGCCCCTAGGACGAGGGGTCGGTTACACCGAAGCCAGTAACCCGTTCCGGGATGTGAGCGCTGCCGTTGGCCCTTATAGGGCTCGTCCACCACCATCTCTATTCCAAGACCCTGACTAAGTCCTGGAAATCCTTTCCGGCCTGAGCTCCAAATATGTCGAAGTAGCCCGGATAAGGTCTTGTTTTGTTTTTCCGACACTAATCCTGGTTAATGGCGCAGGAAACTCGCCATTTGCCCCCTTCACTTCGCAACCTCTAGTGAGATTCCCAGATGGCGCCACGGAGAGGCGTGAAGTAGGTCTTATTAGCAGAGCTGCAAGATGTTCGGCTGCAGAGGCTCATTCTCGTCATTTAAGGAACCAGCACCTGTCGGAAGATGCTAATTCTACGAGGCCTTATACTAATCGTTGCCATCCAAGGAGGTTAGTGGCAGCAATACACAAACTGCATATCATTAGTAAATGTTGCTTGCACGTATACTTTTTGCTTGAGGAACATACTTTACTGACTGTATGACTCGTATCTTTTGATCGTGAGCAAACTGCGCAGCGAGCGTGTTTTAGTTTTCCGTCTACTGGCGCCTGGACTTCCAAAATTGAGTATCCCATGTTTTTTATGGCTTGGACGGTAGCTCTGTATGTGTATTTGCCACAACCAATTCCTTCCATGGTTTGTGGAAAGATCAATTCTTCGCCGAGCTATAGAAGGAAAGTACAAAGTTTATCCGTACGCAAATTCTAATTCGAAAACTTTAATTCATAGAGATCAAATGCCACAATACAGCCAACATCGAGGGCATCGTAAAATAAAGTCGTTGGCCAGCGGTTTGTCTTCCTTTTACATGTGTAAGTCTTTACCATTTTATCCATTGAGTCGACTCCACCCTTCGTTTTATTGTAGTCGAGAATAATCACTGGCTTTTGTTTTAGGTCGGGATTGATCTCAGTGGAGTGATGCATGATGGATAAAAGAATTACATTTTTGTTCTTTTTTAGCACATAACTGACAAGAGTTTTTGGTTTCGATAAAACGAATCTCGAACTGAATTCTCCCCGGCCTTTGATATTGATTAATTCAGCTGAAAGGCAGATAGCCTTATGTTTTCGCAAAGAACCCAGAATCGTGGTGTTTGGAGACAACAATTGTTAAGCGAGCTGAAAGGCTGACATGAAAAAATTATCCGTTGTAACGTTCCTTCCTGAAAATAAAACACATTTCCTTCGCAGTAAAAATTGTGAGACATTCTGTTAGAGAACATCCCAACAATTTCATTTACCTTTTCTCAGCCATGGTTGAGAAATACGTTGCACTAACTTCAATGCATAGTCGCGTGCTAACGATTCATCTGGTTGGCGACCAATATAAATCTCTCCATGTAAGGGAAGATGTTCTGCGAATCACATACCCAAAAGATTTTGATTCCATACTTTCCTGGTTTTGATGGAATGTATTGCCGAAATTTCGCTCGCTCGCGTGTCGCCACCAATTGATGGCTTATACGCTCTTTTTAGCTGATCGACAAAAATGTTGTATGGGGTCCATATGAACCCAAATAACGATTCTAAGTTGTTTTTGCTTTCAGGTGAAAAATAAATACTTTCGCGGTAACGTATCGAGCTGATTTTGGCATTAACTTAAGGATATCGGTGAGAATCAGCGAAATGCAATAACACATATTTAAAATAATCAACGTTTTGTTGACTGACAGTCACAAGGTAAGATTATCTTGTAAAGGTTGAGAGTCAGAGAGGCTTGAAAGCTGTCCATAGGTTTTCATATCGTCAGCATAGATAGAGGTGTTGGAATTCTTTATGACGTTAACAACATCGTTAATGGTAAAGATGAAAATTAATGGACCAAGGTGACTGCCTTGTGGAATACCCGAAGTAGCAAGAATTGGGAACAAAAATGGATAAGATAGTAGCGTTCTTCAAGGTAGGAACAAATCCAAGAGGTCTGCCTGTGTTGATAGAATTTTTTAGAGGCTGAGATGAGGATAGATTACATCTGGCAGAGACATTTTTGGTAAAGAAATTCATCAACTTGGGAGAAGTGATTATAAGGAAGTAGTTCTGTTTGTCAAAGTTTGAACCAGATTTAATGAATGTAATGCCACAATCTGCTTCTCTTTTTACTAAGTCCACAAAGTTCTTTGCTATACCAGGGAAGTGATGACGAAGGATTTCTACTTCGAATAACAGTTGTAGATTGCCTGATGCAGTGTAAAAGCTAACCACAGCAAATTTACTTTTGGGAGTTTGCCATTGTCCGCCGAAAGGGTGATGGCGATTTAAAAAATTTTTGGTGACTCAGCCAGGAATCGAACCCAGACTCTCTGCGTGATAGTCCAATGAGCTAACTATCGCGCCATCGCCATCGCCATCGCTATTGCTATTATATGAGTACATAACAGGGAGAGGTGGGTGTAGAAGGCATAATTTCGAAAGAAGAAACTCACACTCGAAGGCAAAACAGTTCATGATGTTGGATTTAAAGATCAGATCTCTTTTCCGAACCATAAAGTTAGAATTTGGGTTTATTTGAAAGAGGCCAGAGTTTGTGACACAATCTGTAAAGAAGATTTCTTTTTTAGAACATGCATTTGTGGCAACAAGATAGTCCAAGTGAGTCCATTGGTAGGAGGGAATAATGATTTCATCACGGGGATATATGATTTCAGAGAGGGAATAAATCACATTAGTAGCAAGCTGATAGCTATGTATTGGTTGAAAGGGGGAAATATGGCATAAAGAGTTCATCAACCTTCCATTGAAAACAAGAAACTGTTTAACTAAACGACGCTTTCAAACAAAGTCAATTACATCAGCATCTGTATTAAACAATATTAATCCAAAACTCAGATAAAGAGTGTTTTGCGTTCTCATGCTGATCTAAAACCCTTCTGTCTTCAGGAACTGGCCTTCTACGTTAAAGACTGTGACGCCAAGGTAGCTGCTTGTCAAAAAAAAATAATGTTACGAAGCAACAATGAAAAAAAAGAAAAACGAACAGCGAGCTTAAGACTCGCACCTGGAAATTTATATCCTCAAATAGGCCACGTGCAGGGGACCAAGCAGCAGAGGCTCTGGACTGCTGCAAATTCATAAGGACAATTGGAGATATCCTGAATACAGCCAAAAAACCACCAGAAATGCCGCTTCTGATGTGTTGGGATTCATTCGATCACCAGAACGAAGCCCTTGTCAGATGATGAGTTCCGTCATGCACATGCAGTTAAGCAAGATGCATACATAGAACCGCCGCATAGGACTGCTTACTAGCTTTACGAGCAGAAGAGAAGAGACAAACGCTGGCTCGCAGGAGGAAAGATAAGGATCATGAGAAGCGCGCGGTCGAGGAAATTGAAATCTAAGAATATGATTCGAAAGTTTTACCAAAAGTAAAAGAAATATGTCACGCACAATGAAGGGAAGATAGTACGAGTAGTAGAATTGCCATCGATTCTGAGCGTTTGGAAATATTATAGGATCGTCATCGCCTTTATACAATCCACAGAAATACTCTGCCTCCGCTGTCGGGCAGAATGAACTTTTCAACTAGCACGATATATTGTAGACCAATTATTTCGTCTAACCGAACAAAGATGCTCGAGCAGACGGCCTGAATACGGAGCACTTCAAAGCGGCAGAGTATGAAGATTGGTAAGATGCTTACACCAACTCATCTGTGAAATACCACCCGGAATAATCACCGTGTGGCGCTCCCATTATTCCGATTTGAATTCTGTTTCGTTTTTTAAGTTGGTACATCTGTTGTTGATATTCCCTTTAAATCTTAGCGTCATAGCTTGACACTTGCAAAAGTTACGTAGCCAAGAGTACATCTATCTCTGTGTGTGTTGGCGATTTTTACAATTTAGAACAACGAACTTTTATTAAATTTTGCGTAAAAAACGAATTTAATGTTGCGCGAATGTTGAAAGTGTTGGAAAAATGTTTTGGCAACGATTCTCTAAAGAAAACGATCGCTTATCAGTGGCACGAGCGGTTCAAAAGTGGTCGTGAGTCAATCGAAAATGATGAATGCAGTGGCAGACCATCGACATCGAAAACCGACGAAAACATTGGAGAAGTAAAAGAAATGTTAGTCAATAACCGCAAATTAACCATCAGAGAGATAGCAGAGGACTTGAGCATTGCCTATGGATCCGTTCAAGGAATTTTAGTTAATGATTTGGGTTTCCGTCGTGTAGCCTCAAAGTTGGTGCCAAAAGACATCAATTTCAAGCAAAATGAGACCGTGTTGACGTCGCAAAAGAGATGATTTGCGAGGCTGAATTCGATCCCATATTCATCAAAACGATCATTACTGGAGACGAGACGTGGGTTTATCCAGACATCAGGCAAGTGAATGGCGTTCACCAAATGAGCCGAGACCAAAAAAAACACGTCGTTTTGAGTCAAAAAAAGGGCAATGCTCACGGTTTTCATGTATTACAACGGTGTAGTGCATCATTAATTTTTGCCAGAATGCCAGACAGTAAACAAAGGGTATTATTTGGGCGTTATGAGACGTTTGCCTGAAGCAATTCGCCGAAAGAGACCAGAATTGTGGGCAGAAAACTCGTGTATTTTGCACCATGATAACGCACCGTCGCACAGTGCCACCATTATTCGTAATTTTTTGATGAAAAATGCAACAAATGCCATCCAACAGCCACCGAATTGACCTAATTTGACTCCTTGTCTGTTCAATCGAGTTAAAAAACCACTACGGGGAATGCGATTCAGCAGCCGAGAGGAAGTAATGAAAAAATCGCAGGAAGCACTGATGGACATACCGAAAACCGAATATAAAAAATGTTTCGGGGATTGGATCAAGCGCTGGCATAAGTGTGTTGCAGTCCATGGGGATTACTTTGAAGGGGCAATATAGATTTAGATGAATAAACTTGTATTTTTACTTTTCTGAATAAATTCCGGGATTAAGGTGGTATGCCGGATGAATGGAACCTCGGTATTGTTTGTCTAATTCTTTAGAAATGTGTGAATGCCTGAAGCCGTTTATCAATAACCCGACTAATCCAAGAAAGACCACTATCGACCAGATATTCACACTACGGCAGATCTTGGAGAAGACCCATGAGCTTCAGACCGATACACACCACCTATTCATCGATTTTAAGGCTGCGTATGACAACATCTATAGAGACGAGCTATACTGAGCAATATCTAGTTGCGGTATCCCTGCCAAACTCATCCATCTGGCAAAGATTACCATGGAGAACGCACGCTGCTCAATTAAGGTCGGTAAATATCTCCCCGAGGCCTTTGATGTCAGAAGTGGATTAATATAAGGCGATGCGCTATCATGCGATATCTTCAACATGGACATCAACGATCCGGACTGAGAAGTCTTCGAATCTGCCCCCAAGGGACAGTGTAGAGAGGAAGAGTGCGACACAAATGAAGGAGACCTCAATCATTTTAGCATGCGAATCCGGGGGCAGATATCCAAAAACCGAACTAACTACAGCGCTTGTTGGTTGAGGCCCAGGTTCACCCGAACTATAGTGCCACCTAAAGTACGTAAGTAAGACAAGATAATGTAAAAGTTTTTGATACATATGGGAATCCTTGAACCTATGGTTACTAATTGGACATTTGATCAGTAGTAGGTGCTATGTAACTCCTCTGGTAAAGCGTAGCGTATTTCAACAGTCGATGCACTGTTCAAAGTTGTTATTTGGGCGATTTTTCTTCATGTGTTTAAGGAGTGTGCTGTCGCTTCGTACTCTGACATTGCAATCCTTTACCACAATACCCGTATGGTTAAAGACGTCGCATAAGTGGCTAGAAGAATTATACTTATCATTTTCAGTTACTGAAAACTAGCCGTTGGTTTCAGAGTATGGAACTCGGCCTATCCTAGATAGCTTAGTGTTCGCAACTGGTCTACAGGAGTAATCTATTTGTGAATCTTTAGAACAATATCACTTGAACTCCATCAAAACTCAACAACATCATTGTCATTTTGTAAATATCTTTTCCGCTAAGTGCTACTAATGCTTCAGATCCTTATCTTGCTCATAAGATTCATATCTACTATATATCAAATCCTTTACTCTGTTGCTGTTGAATAGAAAAAGAAAACAAAACAAAATCCATTTAACAAATGGCTTCACCCTCGTATAACTATCGAATCTCTACTTCTTCTCAACAATAGATCACATCAAGCAGACATCTCCCATTTAGATTCCAGAATATTATTCTCTGCTTCATTTGGACATTATTCAGCCCCATTATCCATCCTCATTATTGCTGCTCTGGTGGCCTATCTTTCTACATTTTAATCCTTCGCCACGTCCATTCACAATAAATCCACCCAAACGGGTCATAGTGTCCTGTGAGCCTCAGTACCTCTTAACCAGCCATCTATCGCATTGGTCTACTGCCTTTTTGTGTTGTATGAAACCAAGCTGAGCCGAGTGGTCTGTGTGCTCCTCTGAGCATACCATGGCCATTACGTTTACAACCCATTAAGTCACTCTATTGTTTATAGTTTTTATAAGGATATTCATTGCACTCCTGCTTCCAGGATCCGTCTGTTAGTTTTTGAACTCTTCGTTTCATTGTTTTTTTTTTTGTTAACACAGAAAACCAAGCTCCAGGATTTCGTTTTGAATTCTCAAAGCATTCAGGCGTAAAGTAAAAGACTCGACGATTTTTTTTTGTAATTTTATTATTTTCTTTATCTTCTTTCGGATTCCGAGATACAGAATACCCTGGATTCCAAAACACCAGAATCCTTATCCTTACTCATTACACAGCCATCTATCGCAATTCATATTCGCGAAAATGCTTTATAATGTACCCGGTGTGCTGGTTTTCTTTTTTGTTTTTTTTGTGAGGCCTCTCGCCAACAAGATATGCAAACCGCGAATTTGGTTTTTTGTTGTTTTTTTTTTTATTTAGATCCTTGAAGGATCAAGCAAAGATGAATCTCCTTTTGGAGAGCTACGGTTACTTGATTATATTAAGATAAGTGGAACGACATTCACCTGAGCATAAATTGTTTTCGCTGGCGTTTGTGAGGCCGTAAAACATTTCTATGAGACAAAACGATGATGTACAGGGTGTTTCTACTGGTAGTTGTTGGTATTCTGGTCGTCGTTCCCGTAGTCGAGGTTTGCTTTTGGAGAGACATTATTCCAGGGGTTCATTAAGGGGCGAGTTGTACTCGTAATTTAAATTTGCAATTAAACATGATTTGCTGCCGGGCGTGGGTGTACAATGGAGTGAAGACTTAAATATCTTGCGGCGGGATTTGTTTGATTTCCGGCTTAGCACAGCGGAAATTAAAAAGAAAAGGAAAAGTTATGGCATGTGGATGAAATATAAGTAATCGGATGTAAATTTTTTATCCTGCAGCACGGCGAATTAAGGCTCCGTTTATCAGACAGATGACCGTGGGTGGTTTTCAATTTTTTTTTCCTCAAACCGTGTACGGTCAATTAAATGCTTTCGACAGCACAAAGCCATTACAAGGAGGGAAACTTAAAAAGAAAAAGCCGATTTGCACTTATTTGATTTCACGTTTTGAGGGGGTTGATCTTTAATTCCAAACAATGTTTTCTATTTATAAATATTTCACTACCTTAATAGCATTTTTGTTTTGCATCATGTCAGGGTGTTACTGTTCTTATCATGCCTGATGAGCCCAACGATATGATATGACTCCCTGTACGTTGCGCTATAGTCGGGATGGACCTGAGCCGCAGTCAACAAACGTCTCCAGCAGGCTCGATCTTTTGCTTGCTGCCACCAGTTTTGAACGCTTAGTAGGCTGAAATCCCGTGTGCTCTACCTGAGTCTTGACCTTCCTCTACTGCGCTGTCCCTCGGGAGCGGATTCGAAGACTTTTTGGACCGGAGCATTGGTGCCCATACGCTCTACATGACCCACTCATCTCAGTCGTTAGTAGCAGTCTTCTGCCTAAGTTGATGTCGCTGTACAGTCCATACAATTTGTAGTTGAATTTTCTTCACCACTCACCGTCAATGTAGACGGAACCGAAGATCACTGGAAGAATTTTCCTCTCAAAGCAACCAAGAGCACCCTCATCTATTTTTAATAATGTGCGCCATAGAGCAGGGCTGGGAATATTAAGGTCTTATATAGGGAAACTGTTGTTGTTCGAGTTTGGTAGTCAAATGCCTTCTTAGTACCAAGAAGCAGCGATTGGCAAGATTTATTCTTCATTTGATCTCAGCGCTAGTGTCGTTGTCTGAATTCATAGCGGAGCCTAGGTAGACAAAGTCCTTAACTACGTCAAAGTTATATCTGTCGAAAGTGACGTTCTGCCCGAGACGTCGGTATTGTTTGTCCTTTTAGCTTGATAGCATATACTTGGTCTTGCCCTCATTGATCGCTAAACTATTTTTCGCCGCTTTCGTCTCAATACTCGCGAAAGCGCCCCTGACATCGTGCTACTTTCTTCCGATTATGTCAATATCGTCAACGTATGCGAGTAGTTGGATGGACTTTTGAAAGATAGTTCCTCTTGTGTTTGCTCGTGCGTTTTGCACTGCACTTGAGAATCAGACAAATAATGCTGAGGTTCCGTCCATCGTTGCCGTTCATCACCTTAGTTAAACCGAGTTTTTCTGTCCGATCCCAGAGTTTAAGTCGTTTTTGCCAATAAAATGTTTGAGAAATTGGTGTTCCTCCTGACGTTTACTTATAGAAATCATGAGCAGCTCTGGTTCTTGGCGTTGAAATCACCATCTTAACGCCACTCATCACTTAACTTCTCTCTGTTGGGGGGTGACCGCAAGTCAGGCTAGTGTTTGCGAATTAACTTAGCATTAATACAGATTCTTATTAGTTGTTCGCCTACAGTCCTGAGGCCTACGAATTTTTTTCTAAGATTTGCACGGATGACAAGTTCGCTCTTCTTTTCTGTAGCAGTCGCGAGAGAAGGCGTCACAGTCTTTCATAAGTATTTGTTCGTATGCACGAGTGTTTTTAAGGCTCCGAACATTCCACGTGAATAACCAAAAGTCGTTGGCCGTTTTTCTTTCACTAGTGTCGTTAACACTAATATGATTCACATAAGAGGCTTTTTGCAGCCTCGAGCGGTTAACCGGAGAGCATATCTACCAACTTAGAAGATCTGATCCTTTAGAGGGTAGTACCAGCATCCCACTACGAGAGTAGGAGTGCTGCTAATACGAGTGTATCGAAGTGCCAAAGATAAATTCTCAAATGCGTATGTACTGAAGCTAACTAGCTGTGATTACGTAGATCCGAGGGTTCAGTTGCATTTACACGACTAGACTCAGCTTACTGGAAACTAATAATTTTGTTGCCAAATACCAATCTTATACCGAACAATGACATGACATGTTACGGCATTTACCTCACACGAAAAGCTTTTGTTATCAAAATCCAGACTTGCAACATCATTGTGTCCCTCTTTATAAACTATCTCTTAAGGCTTTATGGAGGAGTACTTTCTACACTTTAAATGCCATCTCTGTAGAGCTAAAAGCAATGTGTGCCCTACCTTGAAACTTTGCAAATTCCATATTATCTATGTAAACTGTCATTGGACTCAGTAAAACCATATTTTTAAAAAACCACCCAAAAGGTGGACGATGACTTTGACATGAACCCTCATCATGAATTTGCCTCGCATATACAGCAGTAACTCGATACGGCAGGGCAAACAGTTTATACTACCTCTCCTCGAAACTTCTTCAGAGCAAATTTGTCCCATAATTATTATTTATACAACATACGAGCATACATATATAGGTACATAACTGCCCGTCAAGCAGAGTATAAGAATATTGTTCTCATATTACTCTTATTCGCATATAACAAGTGTTTGCATTACAGAAATAAACTTCCTGGTATAAAGGATACACTACAACGCCACCTCCTCTAGCTATCGGGTGTACTCCAGTCTCAAACTCTTCTTCTGAATTGAAGCAGTTGCCTGATTTTCATCTGTTTTCAATTGGGGTCTGTTGCTGAGATTCAATATTCTCAGTATTTCATTTATTTGCTGTCAACATTACCAGTCAACGGACGCTGTTAGGGGATACGAAAATTCCAGATGCTACAAGAGGTACTGGATCTGGCACGAGGGTTTTATTTCGCTTTGTATCATCAAAATTCCAATTCCAGGAAGCACAGATGATTTGTTTTTTGAGTGAGCTTTTCAAAGAGGTATGTGTTGATCCACTCGCGCTCAGGGTATACAATACATCCTCACTACCTCTTACCAAATGGATGAGCAAATATACGTTGGCTCGCCTTTCTTTTTCGGCATAAGATGTGAAGTGCAATTCCTTTGCGACATACTCGTAAATAAATCTGCATTAAAATGAAAATCTTATTATGTCCTTCCACTAAGTCCCTGTTTTACTACTCCGAATATCTTATGCTCATGTGAGGTTTGCAGTGTTGCCATATTTTTGTCTCAAATATTAAGAAAAATCAGATTTTGCCGCCAATGAGCGACACTCAGATATAAGTTGTTAAGAAAGAGCAACAGAACATTTTTTTTCTCAATAGTCTTGACGTAAGCTTCAGTTCAGGGACCATATTTTCCCTTCTACTGTCGGAATGGTCTCTTAAATAAAAGCTGGAGATGAGTACCAGCATCTGTCACATGTTGAATGCTTGCCTGTTATATATCAGCGGGGAATACCTTGAGTCTGTAACTGAGGTATGCAACAGAGAAATAGCTTCATAGTGACTTAATCACTCCTTCACAGCGAGCATCATAGAATCTTCTATCAATTATGTCTAGTACAGTTCACCACAAAAGTGTAAGGCCAGTGATGCCAGTACACAATCTATAGTCTTTCCCACTGAGGCATAGCAGGAAAGTCGCTGAGCTATAAGAAACGTCGAAAAGCATACGTTTATTTTGCCGGTATCTAGGAGAATCATATCGTCTACAGTTATAACCATTAATCTATTAACACAGGTTGTTGTTGCTCTAAGAAACTTCCTTCTGCGCATGGCCTGGCAAGTTCATCGGGTGCTTAATTCAATCTATCCCATTGCTTCTTGTGACCCAAGCAAAGCTATGTGTATTTAGCCTGCCTTGCATTCAATGAATAGCTTAAAAGTATCTTACGGGCTTATATGGTAAGGGCATGTTATGACGAATGAATCAATGACCTTGGATACATGTGTGTAAATTGGTTCACTGCTGACGACATCAGCGAACTTTTGAAAGAACAATGACCTTCGGATCTGAACGTAGAATATACGGACCCTTTACAGGTAAATTCCAGCCGATCAATCAGAAGACGCCCTTGACTGCTATCATTTATCACTATCTTTCAGAAATTGCGATGAGATAGGCCGCACATAAGAAAGATGAAAAACTACGAGGGTTGTCTGAAAAGTTCCCGACCGAAGACATTTTTTCTCAAATTCTTTTTTGGAACTCTACAAACTTCTCCCAGCGATGCTCCCATCTCTCTAACCCGTCCAAATAGTACTTGGCGTTTTTCGCTATTTTGACTGAATTTTTGTTTCTGGCGTATAATGGTGTATCCAAAACTCGGATTTATTGCGCCTAAACTGCGCCAAAAGAGCGTTGAAAATGTTCATTCAATCACGTTTTTGGTCTAACGTAAGCAAAAGCGCGGACAGCTTTCTCATGCCTAAATCTTGATTTAATAAGTTATATATGGACGTTCTTTGGACATTTTCATAACCTCTACTATCTCTCTCATTTTAATTCGGCGGTCGTCTAACACCATTTGGTGAACTTTAGCAATGTTATCGCCAGTGGTTGCAGTTTTTGGACGTCCCGAATGCCTATCATCTCCCAAGATCTTACCGCCACGTTTAAATTTAGTTGACCAAAATTTCACTGTGGTAAATGATGGTGCAGAGTCCCCATACACAGAGTCTAAGAGCTATCTTTATGTTGCGATCGGAAACTTTTCAGACAACCCTCGTAAATACTTGTTTAGGGTGATTTTCGGTCCTATCTGCGTGGACGGTGAATGGAGGAGGAGATACAACGACGAAATGACAGCACTATACATCGGCATTGGCTGAACCAGAAGCGTAAAGGCTCAAATACTAGGATGGCTGGGTCATGTAGGACAGATGGTAGAAAAAAAACTGTTCTCAGTGGCGTTCAAGTGGCGTGAAAGGGGACCTCAGCTAAACTTAGCGTGCAGAACTAAAGGCAGCTATTGAAAGATCGAGCTGGCTGCGGACTCTTGTTGGCTGAAGTCCACCCCGGACTGGAGCGCCACCTTAAGTAAGCAGGTAATGTATGATTACCCACATCAAGGCTGAATTCGCTAACAAAAGTATAATAAAAAAAAAAAACACTGTGGCGCTGGCAGCCCGGTATGGGCCATGGCCTAGCTTCTTGACACTCATTTGTGTTGCTCATGTTGTCATATTTGTCACATCTGACCGGGGCCTACGGTTTATCGCCGAGTCCGAACGGCACTCCTTAGAAGCTTTTTCGTAGGCAATTTTACTTTCGGGAGTTTGCCATTGCCCGCCGAAAGGGTTTTGGCGATTTGAAAAATTGTTGGTGACCCAGCCTGGAATCGAACCCAGACTGTCTGCGTGATAGTCCAATGAGCTAACTATCGCGCCATCGCCGTCGCCACAAAACAATGTGTCTATGACCTCGTCGACTACCTTTATCAGCAATTAACGCCAGAATAGGAAAGAGTTGGTGAGTTGGTAAAGTTGGTAAGTGAAGCATACACGACACCACGCCTGACAATTGTTTCCTGACCATGACAATACAAGTATGTATTTTACTTAGTTATTTAGATGACGCTGTAGTTTAAGGTGAACCTTGGCTTTAACCTCTCCAGTTAGTCCGATCTGTGGTTAGCAACTGGATAGCGCACTCCAACTGACTAGAGGTCGCCTTCTATTTGTGCGCGCCAACTAAGATGATGTCGTCCTCCATTACGTTCTCGCTCTGAAGTATATTTAAGGACGCTGCTCAGGCGACTGATGTACATTTTTTTGAGTAAATCGGTGTAGCTCGTATAGTTCGTGGTTGAATCGTTTCTTCTGAAGCTGTAAACACAAATGAGAACAAGCATTTTTAGAAGGATAGAATCCACGTATCTGCTCTAAAAAGTAAGACTGGGCTTGATCAAGATTTTATATAAAGATTTCTTAGTTCTTCCGGTATTGTCTTACTTCTCAATTGCCGTCTTAGCTCCCAATTTGTCGAAATCATCTGCGTACGCTAGTAGTTGCACAGACTTTTGAAAGATTTTGAAAGTGTGAAGGTTTGGTCGATTATGGTTTGGTTGATAGACTAAATATGGGACAATATGGGAGGTAAAATCTAGTATATTATGTCAGAAAGACATTTACATGGATTGGACAAACTATTCTGAGATTCCATTCAACAGGCATACAATCTTCTGACCAGATCTAAGAACTGAGTTTGAATATGCTCTCCACAAAGTCGTCTAGCTATTTTCTATGCCTCGGCGTCAGTTTCAGATGCTTCGTTGGATTTCAATTTGGATATTGCATTCCATAGTTCAGTTTGGGTGCTCATATTTTTCTGGCAGCTTTTTATTTCTCTTCCACGTTAGAGCGTCATGAGACAATAAGGTTTGATTCGGCTGGAATTCCGGACCGCTGACAGGCCTTTCGACGCATAAACGTTGACTTTCCATACCAAAGTTCATGATACAAAATCAATTTAATTTGAGTACTGAAACTTAGGTGCAAGAATTGCCTAATTCACAACTTTATTTCCAATTTTTCCTATGTAAGCCTGGCATCTCTGCAACATTGTGCTATGTATGTCCTCCTCTTCAGTAAAGTATATTCGTATTTTACGTAAAGGAAGTGTGCTTTCGAGATCGGAAGTAAATGATGTGCACACACAATCGGAGCGGACATGCACAGAATATGCAACTCTGTTGCAAGGCTGTGTTTCTATCGTATCTACGTATATGCAAGGCTGTGTCGGATGTGGATGAGGAAGCTGTCAGGACGGGTATAAATCTTCCGACTAGGATATGTTGCTGTACCATGTGAAAGCTGTGCTTTGGATAGATTATGTGCGAATAAGTAGCTGACACTGGTATAGAGAAACAAATGCCTGGTTAGATGAGAGGTGGAGAGCATACAACCCCTAATCAGGGATGCCAAGGTGCACTAGCAACAGCAGCGGTAGTAAATGATTGCAACATTCAATCGGGGATCAGATGAGAGATTTTTTCCCTTGCAATTTAAATGCGGGGTGATGAGCGAACGGAACCTTTATATAGACATGATGTTACGCATACTCGTATACTTGTATGTATCTCGTGAGAGATTTCTGAATCAGGATGTCTCATGAAATCCTCAACTAAACATGGGGAATTAGTAGGATGGCACATATCCAAGTTCAGTCCTGAGGAAACATCGCGTACTGTACACCAACCCACTCGAATATATATGCTTGTAGGAGTCATACAACTTCGGGTATGTAGTTGGCACTTTCTGTGCATATCGGTAGGTGTGCATGTCTTAGGGTGTGTGGCAGATATCGCCTTTCCTCGATTTCGTTTAAGTCTTGCTACGCCGTTATTATCAGTGTTGTGATAGAATTTCATAATTTCACCGGAAAATTAATTACTCTGCTCGAATGACGGTAGGAGTTCGTTGGCGGCAGTCACTGTGTACTTAAAGTTTGGTTGTCGACTAACTGAAAACCACCAAATGGGATGATGTGGAACGAAGCGCTTCCGCCTCATGTATATTATTACAGAGACAATACAAAGTATAAAATTTTACCTTCAAAGTGAAGCGGGACATGTTCTATATTTAATCTGGTAGCGGCACATGATGCAATGACAACTTATTGTTTGAGAGTAGTATCAACATAGATACTATAGATGGAGACAAGGATGAAAATCCTTATCACATTTTGATTAAGCGCGTTGAGATGAAAGTGGATTCGTGTTCTCTTCCGGTTCGTGTCATCAAATCATGTTTGCCAAGTAGAAAATGGATATTTCATAAATTTTTAATTTTGCGATTTATTTTTAGATAGATAAACTTGACAATTGGAAATGGTATAACATTTCAGAGTGATGGAAACAGAAATACGAGCTGGTAAAATATATGTCTTCGCAAGTCGATACAAAATTTTGGTTTAAAATATTGTCTCAATAGTGATCCCATTTTATCCATAATTTCTTGAAATATTTCACGGCATTTTTGCAGATAGAAGAGGACCACATTGACTAAGACTGTGAAAAAATGGTTGGCTGAAAAAAGGAGCTTCTGTAAAAAATTTCATCTTTCTAGGGCGAACTTAGGCGCCCATACGAAACTTGGCTGGACTCCGATTTACCTCCAAATCGTCTACGGTCTGGGCTGATAACTGTATTAGAAGTCGCGAATTTTGGTTTGGTGGCTAACGCAACCGAAGTCTTCTCTTACTCCCTTACATTTTTCAAGAGACAAATTTTTTTCTTGCACTACAGATGTGATCTACTTATTATCAATCTGGCTGAAAGAAAACCGGCCCTATTCAGAAAATCAAAAATGGCAATTGTCTGACTTTCTCAAAAAGTATCAGGAATAAGGGGCACCATTCTGTTATGCTACCATTTCAGTCTGCTATCCAGAATGAGGGCTAGATACATCGTACTTTTGTAGACCTATAGACCATAACATAATTTAAAAGAATACATAAAGAGTCTTCCAATAGGGACTTCCGAACTTTGACAGTTGATAGCGGCATCTGTCAAATTGGCTGTCATTTATTCTCTCTATTTTGCCAAATCTCCATGGATGGATACAGCGTTCAACAACACATGCAAACGATGAAATTGTTTCATCAAAACGGGTGTTCTGTTCGTGCACCACAAGATCTGCCGAAAACATCGTCACTATCCGTGAGAGTGTGCAAGAGAATCCAAGGCAGTCGATTTTGGGTCGCTCAAAAGAACTCGGCCTTTCGCAGACCACAATTTGGCGAATTTTGCATCGTGACTTGGGCCTGCACCCGTAAAAAAATTCAACTGACCTTGGACTTGAAGGTTAACGACCATAGACAACGACGTGTGTTCGCTGAATGGGCTCTGGAGCAGTTGGAAATTGATCCAAATTTTCATTGAAAAACCATCTTCAGCGATGAGGTCCATCTCTTCATAAAAGGGTACGTCAACTAAGGAAATTGTCGAATTTGGGACGATACCACTCCACATGAGATTCGAGAGCGTCCCATGCATCCCGAAAAAGTCACTGTTTGGTGTGGATTTTAGGCTGGTGGCGTCATCGGTCCCTATTTCTTTGAGAATGGCGTCAACGGCGGGCGCTATAGTTCGGTGATTACCAACTTCTCTCGGCCTGAATTGTATGATATGGACAAAAACTACATGTGGTTTCAACAGGACGGCGCTACGTGGCACACAGCTCATATCACATTGGAAATTCTGCACGAACGATTCGAGGGCATGGTCATCTCACGTGGAGTTGATGTGATCTAGCCACAGAAGTCGTGAGATTTGACGCCGTTAGGCTTTTTCTTTTGGGGTTTTCTGAAATCGCAGGTCTATGCGAATAAGCCACAGACAACAGCGGACCTCAAAGCCAACAAAACCCGTGCCATCGGTTAAATTCAGCCCGATTTATGCGTCAGAGTCATGGAAAATTGGACATTTCGTATGCGCGCCACCCAGAGAAGCTGCGGCGGACATTCGAACGAGCTTATATTCCGTACAAAATTGCATTGGTAGGCCTTTCAAACGATATCTCACACACACTTTGTTTTATTTAAATTTAATAATGGGAAGCACTTTATGAAGATCCTTTATATTTTTCAAATTACTACGACATATTTTCAAAATAGGCTCTTCCTGCGTGCGTTGATACATCGATTCTAACCAGATTTTCAGACATTGAAGGTGTCAGGTAGGTCTTGAATATCCTCTTTGTGTTGAACACGTAGAATTCGGGGTTGATTACTGTGCCGTATGGTTTAAACTCATTTCGGATAAGCTCTTCGTTGCCAAAGAACATAATGAGCTTAATCTTGACCTTTGATTTTCCCGTTCTGGCTTTATTGGGCTGAGGTGTGCCACTAAGCGCTTTCCCTTTTCGCTTCGAAGTCATATAAAAACACCTTAGATCTACTAAGTGGGGTGAAAAGTAACTTCCTTGGGAATGAAATATAAAAATTTAAATGTTTTTTTATTTTATTCAATATAGTCCCTTTTTAGCTTGATACACTTATTCCAGCGATTTTCCAACTTCTTGATCCTGTCCGAAAAGTTATTTTCGGGAAGGTCTGCAAAATACTCCTCCGTGTCGTCGATGACTTCCTCGCGTGAGCTGAATTTTTTATTGATGAGCCATCTTTTGAAGTTTGGGAAGAGATAATAGACCGAGGGAGCCAAATCGGGCGAATACGATGGATGCGACAGCCATTGGAGCCGTAAGTCATTGATTTTAGGCGTGGTTGCGATGCTCTTTTTTTCGCTTCATGTGAGGCCGTTTTGCAGCAATTTCGGCCTTCAATCGTTCCAATAATGCACAGTAATACTCGCTGTTGATGGTTTTTCCTTTTTCGAGGTAGTCCACGAAGATTATGCCATGACAATCGCAGAAAACCGACGCCATAACCTTACCGACCCATTGAGCCTCCTCAGGCCGCTTCGGAGCACTCGTGTAATAGTGGATCCAGGTTTCATCAACAGTTACCAATCGACGCCAAAAGTCCGCCCGATTCCGCATCAGCAAGTCCAAACACTCTTTCGAAGTGCTATCGCGTTGGAGTGAGCATGTGCGGTACCCAGAGGTAGGATAACTTTTTCATATACAGAATATTGCCCAAAATATGGCGTGTGCGCTTAGTACTAATCTTTGTGGTATCTGCTAGTTCGCGCACCTTCACTTTCCGGCCAGCCAACACCATTTCATATATGTTTTTGACATTGTCCTCTGTAACCGCATAGGAAGTCCTGCCGCTGCGGAATTGATCGGTAGTGGAATTGCGGCCACCACGAAACTCTCGAAACCAATATTTGACGGTGTAATCTGACGGAGCATTAGCCCCATAATATTTATCCAACTTTTCTTTTGTTTACTTTGCCGTTTTGCCTCTCAAAAATGAATGTTTTATGAGAGAACGAAAATCGTTTTTGTCCATACTCAACATGATGCCAAACACGTCAACAACAATCAGCTGTCAAAACAAAACTAAAGACAGTAATGCACTGAAATTTGGCATGTCTGCCTAAACATGAACGGACTTCAAGGCACTATAACCTTGTTTGCAGTAGCAGCGCATTCTAGCGGTCAAGGAGCTTACTTTTAACTCCACCTAGTAAGTCGTTTGTGCTGAAATTCGCTAAACCTGTTCCAAAGTTATTGGCACGCCTCAACTCTGCGCGATTTGTGGTCGACCAATAACACTTTGGTCCCCAGCTTCGGGTACACATTTCGCATCTCGAAAATACTCCTTTTTGGAATGTGTAATACGTGCTACTAAACGAACACATAAAAGGCAGTCTAAGTTCAAATTTTCTCTTAAGCGCATCACATTTTCGTTGATGATGGTCGTTGATGGCTGTTTTCATCCAAAATTTAATGAAAAGATTTTGCAACAATATATACATATGTAGTGTGCTGTTATTCAATATCTCAGAAATTCATGGAATCAAAGATAATCTCATCGGGACATGAGGAAGTTTTTGATTAAAGCAGTTTTAAGTTTGAGAGTAGCAAATATAAGCAAATCTTTTGGCTAGTTGCTGGCAAGACATTAATTAACTGTGCAACATAGTAATATTTATAGCTGATGTTTGTGAATACTTTTTAAAGTCAAACAATGCTATTATATGCAGACTCAAATGCATATAAGTCGTCATCTATTGATCTGGAAATAGTCAGTAAGGTAAATTGTTAGCGCACACTATTTATACTAGAAAAAACTGGCCCATGCGTGCTTGCCAGCTTCACTTTAAGCAAGCACTTCATAAACAAACAAGATTACCTCACAAAATCTTTCAAGAAATCCTATGAAACTAGCAAAAAAAAACACAGTAGATTGGTAAGGACATCATCAGTTAGCCATAACTGGGCTTCAAAATATGGCAACTTACTAACTTATTCACATAGGTCGCACCACAACTTGGGTAAACCCGAGCCTCGACGAATAAGCCTGCCAAATTAGTCAGGTCTTTAGCTAACTGTCTCAGGGTGAGCACTCCAATTCGGTTTAGATCACCTTCTACTTGTGCGCGCCACCCTATATGAGGTCCACTGCGTTCTCCCTCCGATGTATATTTAAAGGCTCTGCTTGCCGAAGCATTTGTGTTTATTCGCCTTTCATTTACTGAACATCTCAGGCGACTGATGCACTTTTTTCTGAGTAAATCGATGTCGCTGTACAGCTCGTATAGATCGTGGTTGAATCTTCTCTTCCAGAGGCTGTCAGCACAAATGAAAACGAGCATTTTTGAAAGGATAGACTGGGATTATCAAGGTCTTATATAGAGACCCCTTAGATACAGCGATTGGCGGCAGTTATTCATAATCTTATTTCTGCTAAGGTGTTGTTGGCAAAATATATAGCGGAACCAAAGTAGACAATGTCGCTTACTACCTGGGCAATATGGCTGTCAACCGTGATATTCTGTCCAATACGTGGAAGTTGTGTATCACATCTTGTAACACCGTATCCTTTGTATTTTTTAGCCATTTCACCACCTTCCGTTTTATAACCTGCGAACGCACCGGTTGGCAGCTGTGTTCTTCCAATAATGCCAACATCATCGACGCACGCTTGTGTTGTATAGATTTTTAAAAGATTGTGTCTCAAGTGGTCGTTTGTGATTTACATTATTTTAACCGGATCTGAGAAATGAGTTGGAGTGTGCTTTCCGCAAAGCCATTTCTAGTAGATTCAAGTAGTAGGGCGATAAGCTGCAATTTTCGATGTCATAAGCTTGTCTTCCTATTAGAGTCCGGCCCTTTCTGTCAGAACTATTTGACATCAACACAGAAGAAGCGCACTGACTATTCGTTCATCTGAGAACAAAACAAACTTTATGTTGTCGTCGGTACCAACAAAATGCTTTTATCCGTTAATTTTTAAGGAAATGCTTGAAAAGGCAATGAACTGCTCCCTTTCTATATATTATTGTATCATCTGCCAATCCAATACATTTTGCCCTCAGGTGACTGTTCACTACCAAACCAAAGCTTCTTGCAATGTTCAGCTGTCAGTTAAGAATTGTTTCAGTACATTTCAATTGGATATGGAAGCATTGGCTTCACTTGTGGAGATTCGAAATATCTTGTTGAAGTCCGTAGGCAGCTTGTTGACACATTGCCAATAGCGGACACTTTCAATAACTTCTCTCAATTTGGAGTTTTACATCAACTGCATTCAGTTCAGAGGCAAATTTAGAATCTTTACCTTGCCACGTTCACCAAGAGTTAAACAAATATTTAGAATAGAAAAAAGTACAAATTCGAACGCAGTGTAACTACCTCATAAAGCGGTTTAATGTCAGACTCTATAAAACAGCAGTTCTGCTATTTTCCTTCCCTTATTAGCTTTTGACTGGTCTAGTTCTTGGACCCATGATTCGATGACCAGATACTGGAATACATACACATACCAAACCCATGAAATCCATGTAATGCGTGCAAATAGCAGTAATAATTAGGGAACGGAACAAGGTTTGGGCCGAAGAGAAGGACTTTGGCCAAAGTTGCAAAACGAGTGGAGCCTTGAAAGATTGTTAGAGGAATATATACAAGTAAACAAGGGAGAGTGTTGTAATGGGCAAATCAAGAGTAAACAAAACAGACACTTTCACAATTTTTTTCTTAAGAGTGAAGATTTCATTGGCGAGATTGCCAGCTCTGATATAACGAAAACAGCCTTCATTGCTAGCCTACATACAAAAATACAATAAATGTGTAATATATACGAGTGTCTAACCATTCCATCAATCCCTCAGTTGTGCAAAACCATAATATGGCGATGTTTTCCTTGATTCCACACCATTTCGAGGCCTTAGCCCAGTCTCACTTCTCACCTACTCAACATGTTCTCGTACTACTCGTATCTGAAGTTGAATCTACTTAGCTCCTTAAAATTTACGTCCCGAATTCCATCTGCTACTTTAAAAGTCGAATTCGAAAGAACCTTCTTCCTGATGATTAATTTTACTACCTCCTGCTTTGTTAACCCTAAAGGGCATAAAATTAAGACTCCCCCTACTCGAGAGGTAATAAAGAGGTTACGGTGAAAAATTTAAAGAAATTCTTTTATTGCCCTCCTAAGTCGTGCTTTTGCTCAGCACTGTAAACTACTCGCACATCACCCCCGATATGCAGTAAACACACTTGGTTGATTCCACTCTTGGTACGATGGAGGGGCTCTGACTTCGTGGACACACAATTACCTCACCAACTACGCACTTGAGAAATTTATGAACAATAAATTCTCTCCAGCACCATGATAGCGCTGTTTGCATTCCTTGAACTCGCAACATAGCGCTTGGATTAAGATTTGGATTCAGCATCGGATCAGCAGCCATCACTACTCGTTTATTTGTTTGTGTGTTGGTGTGTGTGGGTCTGGGGGTGGGAACACCGAACCTACCCGGGATTTGACTTATTCACCCTCAAATCTCCCTATTTATCCGCGCGTTTTATTAGCTCTATTTCCATGGATCTCCTTTTTACAAATGCTGCTGCAGAGTGTATCCTTTTTTGCTTTTCACATTTCACTGTTTATTTGACTCCTTCAAGCTGGTCCTGCTTGATTGTAGTATATATTCGTATACATGTGTATATTCGTCATGCCTTGTAAATGGATTACGCTTAGCTGGCTTTTTGCTCGTCGTGTTGTGCGCTTAACGCCAACATTACGTGAAAGCCAAACATGACTGACTGACACAGCCCCGTCAACGTACCGTATTTACATTTCTCCAAAACTTGGCAACTTATTTTGTGCGCTGTTGACTGTTTTTTTTTTTCCTTTCTTTAGGTTGCTACTCGTATACGTCTTTATGATGCGTATAGGAGGTTTAGTTTGCTGGGGGTTGAGTTAGGGTTGGCTGCCATCCCAACCCCATTTAACAAATTTCAGGTATTACACTCTAAACTCTAGCGGGCTCAGTGAAAATCTGTGAAATTGAAATCGCAAATGTCGACGAGTAAGACGAGAAAGACGAAACGAGACATGGCAAGAGGTAGACAGTCGGTACCCATGCTCAATAGGGGGTAAATGGTATGAGTAGAGGGGTTGCATGGTTGGTGTCAAAAAAGGTGTGTTGGCATTTTTATTCCGCTCCTTCTGCTGCTTAGTGCTCGTACAGTGTGCCCTTGTGTACGTTCGCTTTTATTATTCCTTTTTCCCCCTTTTATGCCAAATGGATCTTTGATTTCCTTTGTGGTGCTGTGATGCGAAATCAGAGGCGCAATGACTAAATGAAAATTCCTGACCTCTTAGATGGGTACCTTTCTACAGCCGGTGGTGGTGCTACCACTGAATGTGACAGGTAAAGTGAATTAAATTGTCCCATTTAAAGCTTTAAAATAAAGTGAACACCTTGGTTTGGGTATGACTAGGTGATTAAGCGCACAAATACTCGCTGAATGGAAATTTAATTAACCTGGGATAGGTGCTGCATTGAGATAATCGCTGCCATAGGTAAGCTGATCGATATTGGATTTCCATCAAGCGGAATCCAGCTCATCCGCATATCGGCTTCAAAATCACCCAGAGACACAGATGTGGGTAATGTTGTTTTTTTTTTTTTGTCATTTGTGGATAACACACCTGTCGAGGGAACAACAATGTCAGCTTGTGTTATTTTAAAGGGACCATTGGAAGGATATACGTTCGGCATAGATGTGGGTGGATATAGCGATCGCTATCTAAGCTAGGATAGGTTCGACAGTGTGCTCATGCATATGGTAAAAGGTTTTAATTATTTCAAACAACGACAAAAAAAAAAGAAAAAAATTATTATTCATGTTTGTGATAGTGGTACAATGTTCGCTTAAATAAAGTCAAAACTGAGAAAAAAAATGTAAATTATCTTGGACCTAGAATTTTATGTACGATATAAGGAAGAATGCAAAAACGAAAGTTTCACTGTATCAACTTTACGGACTTTTAATTCCTGCAGGAACTTGGAGAAGATTCCAGTTGTATGTCGTCTTATTCTGTTTAGGGTTGGAGATTGGCATAATATGTGTTCAACTGTTTCGCCTTCTTCAAGATAAAGTCAGTCGGCACTTCGGAGAGTCGACTAGTCCTACTTTGTTGAAGTGATATCTTTAACCGTGATGTCCTGTAAGGCTAGGGCACGCAGTAAGCGGCAAGGGGCAGAGCTGCAAAAAGCTAACCAGCAAGCTTAAGCGGCAAGTGGCCATTTACTGAGCGGCAATTCTTGAGCGATTAGTTGTGAAAATGTCGTTATCTTGTTTTAACACTAAGGTAAATTAAAACAAAAAAACCTTTATATTTGATTGTTTATTGTTCCTTGGGTTTTAATTTTTTTAAACTCCT
Source organism: Volucella inflata (assembly GCA_928272305.1). Lineage (NCBI taxonomy): Eukaryota > Metazoa > Arthropoda > Insecta > Diptera > Syrphidae > Volucella > Volucella inflata. The sequence goes on from OV743719.1 coordinate 106,495,868, forward strand.
CTGGGCTCGAGTTCTTCGATTTCATTCAATTTTTCCATAAATGGTAATAAGCTTTCGAAAAATTTCATGTCTGCATTATTTTTCGTCTATTTATGTCGTCTATTAATATTTCGAGACGTTCTCTAAATATACTATCTGCTAGGTTCCAGAAATCGAGTGAAATGAAATCGAAATCGAAATTGAAAATCGAGTGAATTCATTTTCAGTGTTCTAAATTTCGATCGATTTGGCAACTCCGAATTTTTGTTCTAAATCACTTTTGTGACATTGAAAACAGCTGATATCTGTCATTTTGGGCGTTGATAAATTGTTTTGAATTTAAAAAAGAATTGTAATTGCTAAAAAATTTGGTTTTTGTCGAGTTTTAAAGCATTCAAAAGAATTTATTATGAATGCTGTGTTAATTGCTGCGATATTGCAGACCGAAAGGCGGAAATATCCAAAAGAAAAAATAAAGAGACGAGGACTGGCAGATGTATCGAATACTTTGGAAATTGCAGATGCTGGGTATGTTTTTAAATCTATAAATTGGTGTGATCATACATGGGGTGCCCACACGAGGACCATCCTATTAGGAGTTTGTGAAGTTGACTTTCAGATATTTTGGAAACTGATAACAATTCGCAAATATATGTTAAAACGTCAAGATCTGTTAAAATCTCGAAAGCGCAAAATCGGAAGATTATAATACGAGGGCGGATCAATAAGTCCGTGACTTTTTGAATTTCTGACCTCTTTACTGAAACAGCAACACTGCTCCTGTCAACAGGCATCTGTCAGTTGACTCCTGTCAAAATTTAAACTTGCTGCGTCAGTTAGTTTGTGTTTGACAGCTATTTTTATCAGACTACTCACTAATTTGAGGAGAAAATGGAAAAAAGTGAGTTTCGTGTGCTTATTAAGCACTATATCTTGCGAAAAAAAACCATTACCGAGACCAAGGCTAAGCTTGATAAATACTATGGGGACTCTGCACCATCGATTTCAATGGTAAAAAAGTGGTTTACTGAATTTCGTTGTGGCCGTACAAGCACTGAAGATGCCGAACGTCCTGGACGCCCAGTTGAGGTCTCTACACCCGAAACAATCGAAAAAATTCACGATATGGTGTTGGCCGACCGAAGATTGAAAGTGCGAGAGATTGTGGAAGCCGTAGGGATCTCGCATGGCTCAGTGGTTTCAATTTTGAATGATCACTTGGGCATGAGAAAGCTTTCCGCAAGATGGGTGCCGCGTTTGCTCACAGTCGACCACAAACACATGTGCAGTTGCCATGGCAAAAATCCATGAATTGGGCTATGAATTGCTCCCTCATCCACCCTATTCTCCAGATTTGGCTCCGAGTGACTACTTCTTGTTCCCAAACCTGAAGAAATGGCTTGGTGGAAAAAGATTTGACTCCAATGATGAAGTCATCTCGCAAACAAAGGCCTATTTTGAGGACTTCGACAAATCATTTTTTTTGGAAGGGATAAAAAAATTGGAGAAGCGTTGGACAAAGTGTATAGAGCTCAAGGGAGACTACGTTGAAAAATAAAACTATTTTTTTATCAAAAAATCTGTGTTTTAATCCAAAAGTCACGGACTTATTGACCCGCCCTTCCTAACAGGAAGTTAAAAATTAAAACTAAAGTATTAGTTACGATTTCTTGCCGAAAGCAACTTTCAAAGCTCAACTGGTCAAGATGCTGATGTTGCTTTGAGTCGAAGCAGTGTATTGAAAATGTTGATACAAGTACTAACAATTTTCGAAAATCGAATTTGTCCAACTTGTATAAAATTTATGTCAGACGACGAACGAAGTAAATCAAAAAACACATTTGTTGGAGAAATTTAATATTCCTAGCGTCTTCCCACAAATCTTCGGTGAGAACTCGGTCCCCTTTGACAAATCCTCGATCCTGTTGCCAAATCATTGTGCTGCTCCATTAATTTGACAAATATTGCCGCCTGCGCATTATTTTTATGTTTACCCCTGTTTTAAATACATTTTTAGCCATATAATCTAATCAGCTTGTTTAAAATGCAATTACATGCTCAAAAACGTTTGCTATCTTCCACTATTTCACAACGAATGACAAAATCGATTTGAAATCACTTGCAAATCAACAAAATCGAATTCTGGAACACAAAAATTTCACTTTGGTTCAATTTCGAGAAATTTGAAATCGAAATCGATAATAGTGAAATACAAAACACCAAATTTTATTTTCGATCGATTTAAATTTCATATCGAGTGAAAGTGAAATGTGGAACCTGGCTGTATATTAAGCAATTCTTCGCCCACACCTGCTACTTTTGGCCCTTTTCGGCCCTTTTCTTACTTGGGAAGAACCAAGCTGAATTAGTGGTTGAGCAAGGAGTGCTGGTGGCGGCCGCCAGGCTATCGCTAAAATAAATTCCTCACTTAACAAATCGTCAACATATTTTGAAAGATTGGCCACTTTCGCTTTCGCTTTTCGTAAGGGCAGAAGGACAGTCAGCAATATTGCCTCAGAGACATGTGTCATCATTTGGGAAGAACTTGTCGAGGAATATATGTCAAAACCAACTACCTAATACCATTTAGACTACTGGAAGCTGATAAACTGAATGTGCCTCCTTCACAAACATTGCCTGGATCCGATTTTATTTTTCCAAATTATAATTGGTGACGAACCTTACCCACTTAAAACTTTTCTGTTAAAGCCATATCCACGCAGAAATTTAGATGCGCAGACAGAAAATGTCAAAACCCGATAAAATGAAACTCAAATAAACAATAACATTTTTCTCCCACTTGACTCCACAGTTTGTCTGTTATATTTTTATTTTAAGTGTATCCTGCTATTATGCAGGATTGAACTGAAATTAAACTTTCAATATCAATCTTCGCCATGACTACTTCTTGCCGTTCAGCACTACAATAAAAAAATAGAACAGAATTAAAGGCTGAGCGACGCCGCTCTGCCGCTCAGAAATGTCGCTTGCTGCTCAGAGACTGCGTGGCCACAACCATACAATTTCATATGTTTGATTTTTTTTTGCCGGTCAGTCTTAGCCTAAGGAAGGTAACCTTCGGGTTGCTGTTATCGTGCCGACTTAGATTAAGACATCTGTTCTTCTCAGTAATCGCACCTAATTGCAACTTGTTTTGTAATATCTACAAGTCTATGTTATTAGAAACTTCCCCCCTGCAACCCCACTGCTTGGGATCACTGAAGGATTTGGGGTGGGTTCGAGGTTTTTGTAGTCCGGAACTACCCACTTACAATCTAATGTATTGGATAATACAAATAAATAAGATCATTTTCAATGGAAATTATATTCTGTTTTATTCTATTCGTGAAATAAAGTCCAAAATTACGTTTTGGACCTTTCTGCGTAAGACTATTTCATGGCACCGATATGGTTTCTTATAAATTAAAAAAGAACCTTACAACATTTCTAAAACTTTAACAAGTTTAACGTTGAGCATAACATGCATGCTCCTATGTCCAAGGTGGATGGACAATATGCCCAGGTCTATGTCTGGTTTTAGACACCAGCCAAGAGGGACTAGGTGCCGCCCTTCGCGCTATTCATTCGTTTAAACTCTACTTTCCGAGGTGGGTTAGACGCTCAGGTAACTTCGTTGCTCCACTAAGGGTATGTCAACAACTGTCCAAAAATTCTGTCTTATTTCGGCTTGAAAACGAAATAGCACCAAGTTCGGGATTATTTCGTTCGGCCTTATTTCACGTGACCTGCCTTAGCATTAAACTGTCCAATGTCAATCCAATCAGATATATAAGAAAAAGACAGGTCCTAGCACTCTACACTGCGGTACTTCAGCTTTTATAAATTTCAATGCGGAGTGATCATCTTCGTTGTTAATTCTAAATAATCGCTGAATTATACCTATATTATAGGAGTCTATTAGATCTGAGTATATTTTGAGAAGATATTTTTGCAACTTATGGACTTATGGACTTATCTTTTACATCAAGTAAGATTGTCGTAGAGCACATTTGTTTTTCTTCCAAGGCTTTTTCTATTGTATCAATTATTCTGTGAGGTGCCGTGAAATAACGCCGAACGCAGTAACGCCGAATTCCAAAATTCTAAAATTTACTTTGTCATTGTGAAATATAACGCCGCCCATTGCTTTTAAAATAAAGCCGAATTCGGAGAAAGCAGAAACAATGAACCAACAATTAGTCACTACTCACTACAGGACCCAGACAACAAATGAGACTAGTTCTTTCAATCACAATGTATGCGGCACCAATATGGGCGAAAGCATTGAAAATTAAGTCATCCGCAAGAAAGACTAATTCTGTCAACAGACTATATGTTATGAGAGTTTGCTGTGCATATCGGACAGTGTCAGATGATGCTAAATATGTCATTGCGGTAATGCTATCAGCAGATATATTGGCTACTGAGCTACAAAGGACCTACGATTCCAAAATTCGGGAACCCGGAGTTTCAGTGAAAGATATCAAGCTGGGAGAAAAGCAGCACAGCACAAGTGCGTGGCAAGAGAGATGGAACCAGTCTACAAAGGGGAAATGGACCTACCGACTTATACCCGATATTCGTAAATGGGTAGAACGTAAGTAACTACGGAGAAGTAGATTTTTACTTAAGTCGGCTCCTAACTGGACATGGCTGCTTTCAATCATATCTATACAGGTTTGGTCTGAAGGAATCTCCCTTCTGCTAGGGGCTAGGGAAGATGCACAGCATATATTTTTCCAGTGCCCACACTTCAGAATAGAGCGCAGAGAACTAGAGGAGAAAATTGGTAAGATACCAACTCCTGAAAACATCGTAAACCATATGCTTACATCAAGTATAATATGGGATGTGGTGAAACAGGCTGCGGCAAAAATAATGAAGGAACTTCGACGCTTGGAAAGAGCCAGAGAGAGCATTCATGAAAATCAAACCCAGACGGTATCTCTAGTACAACAAAGAACAGTAAATACTGTACACAATGTCGAACCAGCAAACGGAGAAAGAAGGACATAAAGTGCTTGCCAGCCCCGCGAATTAGTACTTAAAGGCAGTTCCGCGGGAAGAGTGGTAGAAGAGTGCAGGGTGTGGGTTAGTACGTAGGCGCATCCCCGAAATCGAGTACTTGGGGTTTGCGAATCGTGCATACTGATAGTTCGGACTATTAGTATCTTTCGAAGATCATCACATCCTTGGACGCAACCAAAAAAAAAAGAAGACATTCGAAGATAATAAATGCACACTGGACGATGTAACCATTGGTAGCCTTTAACTAGGTACTGTCTTAAAGTTTGAATAGTTGTTCACAGACAGCGTTGGCTCCTTCGATTTGTATTAAATTTTCCTCACAACTGATGAAATGATAAAATGCCACGCTAAACCCAATCGATAATATCAATTTCGCTGTGCGAACTATTTATCGTGTTACTAGCACCTTCTCTGAGTTATTTGGGAGCTTAAATTTGTTGTAGGGTTGTAGGGTACTAGATTTATTGCTTGCTCAACTCCACCCAGCGCTTTGCCGATTTGGTAAGTGGTCAAACCATCTAGGGTTACCCCTTATTTTGGAAGGAGGCTGCACTTCCCAACTAGTTTGCTAAACGATTCTAGCATCTATGATTGATCTCGAAGTCTTTCTCTACTTGGTTCATCAAATAAATTGCTGGACTGCTCCTTGATAGTGTCCTTTGCTTCAGTGCATGGATGAACATGAGAGGAAAGCCCAATTCTTTCTAATTATTGAATTAATTTTCTCAGACACAGCTCAGTACAAGCTCACTACTTTCATACTTAAAGATAGCTTATTCAAGTCCCATCGCCATTTATGAATACATTGCTTCCAACTTTACTACCCAAACTCATTAACATCCACCAAAGGATAGTGTTTAGAGTGAAGGTTGTCACGAACCTTGTAGTCACGAACTAAACTGCTAGGATAAGTAAGGTCTTCTGCTTTACTCTTATTGCCACCCACAAGAACCAAATTAGGCCATCAATCTCAGGCGTAATGAAGAATCAATTCACAATATTTTATAGTTTCGGAAAGTGCACATTATACATATGTATCTTCTGTATAAGATCTACATACGTGTGAGGATAAACCTGTTGACAAATGGCTGGCGAATAAATTCCATTTTAATGTTCGACCCAAATGGTTCAGTTTTAAAACGTGCTTGCGTTAAGGACCTCTCATATATCATCGAATTGGCATCATAAAACTCAAGGCCATGGGTAACAAATTGTTCTCAAAAGTTTCATCGAGTGTATCCCTCCACTCCCCTCCAGTCAGTCCATTTAGGCAGTGAACTTTTAGGTAGCCAACTTTTCGTTGGCCATTTTCTCGACAACAGTCGTTTTTTATGGCTTAAAATTGTCTCTTAAACTTTAAACAAACAATAATTTCAAAGAGCACCTTTTCCTACCAGCAACCGCTACCAGCTCATAAAAGTTACCACCCTTAAGTTTGTTCTCACGCCCTCACCACAGGACGATTAAGAAGCATTCACCTCTTTTTACCCATAAACAGGTCAAACCTGGAAACCGTTATCCCTTTTCTTTGCCGCTGCGAGCGAAATGAATTTATTTCTCCAGTACGCAGTGTGCAGCAGAAGATATACGACCAACAACCGTTAGCTTGTGGCGTAAAAACCTCACGTAAACATAAATTCAACTTAATGTTCCGCAGAAAGCATTGTACTACTACGTCGACGGTCGTCGTCTGAAGAGATCTCAACTTCACCGAGCGCCATGCTCGCACAAGCCACTAACAGTTTGCCTCCCCAATCGTAACATATTCATTGTGAGCGAGTTGAAGACAAAAAAAAACAAAAAACAAAACAGGTATCTGCGCACCCAGCAACCACCCACCTTCTGAATTCAAGAAATTCCTAGACTTTGCCTCCCAGTTGGCTCCACTTCGCTGGAAATGGAATCATTTTAAATTTATTGCACGGTTTAACGACTATTAGAGCAGGTAAGAGACGGAACGAAGGTACGACCAGCCAGGCACCGAATGTGCAAAGCTTGAAACTATGTCAAATAGCCAGGAAATACTAGTAAAAATGGGAAAAAAATCGACTAAGAGCAGATTGCAAGTCACTCAATATTTACGGAACCAATAGCTTCCATCATTCACGCTGGTTGACTATACTCGTAGTAGTAACAAGTGGAAGTTGCTTATCGACATCCATTATCAACCCTCTCCTACAGTGTGAAGCATCTGGATGGAAAACTTACACCCTGAAAACAGAGAACTGTCGAACGAAACACAAAGAAAACCATCTGACCCAGATGTAGGCGTACAATTTTCAAAAACTTCCTCGACAGCAGCAAATCTTTTTATGCTCTGCCAGTTCGCAATCACGCTGGCCTGGTCAGTAATTCCAAACTAATTACAATACTTGGCGAAAATTATTTGCATAGCTGAGCTGGACAGAAATTTCAATTTTCCTTTGGTAGGCGAACTAGCAACCCATAATAAAGAGCACCATACCGAGATGAGGTTGTCCTCGAAAAATTAAAAAAAATTATAAACATCTGTCCTATTCCAGTCCGCACATAGATCACCGCCGGGACAGAGTTTTGAGAACTAATTGCTAGTGGCGAGGGTTTGGGTTTTTTTTTGTGTCCTGCCAGACAGTTTTTTGTGGAAGGTGTGGCCTGGTACGAGTATCAAAGCAAAATTGCAGATCAGATGGCTGACGCTTTTGGTGACATTCAGTGCAGTGATACTGCGAAACAAATTCAATCAACTGACCGCATACAAATCAGACAGAAACGCATCGTGCAGATCACATACCACACTGTACCATATCTCATTACTGTGGCTACGGAGAGGTTAGTACGGCCAAATCGTCTGACAGCGCTAACATATAATGCAAAAGTGGATGACCTGGAGATAAAAATATGCACAAGGACTGCACCAGGACTACGAGTATGTGCGGATGTCGATTTTCTCCGTATGAGGAGATTGCAAAAGGTCGCTGCTTCCAGTTTCCGGCCAGAGTGCTTTCCTCTTTTTGTGAACTTAACAGCTCAGCTTCAATCAATTGCGTGACACGAGGAATGCCCTGCAAAGGACAAGCGACAGTTTGACACCACAATGGCAGACTGGTATGTCGGGTGGCAAATGACCCGAGTCTGCAAGTGCAATGTGTACGATGCATAATCCATGAGAGTGCGAAACAATTCATACTGCGATACTCCGATACATTGGCGATTTAATTAAAATGCAATCCACTTGAAGCAACAGTATAGTAAGTGGTGAAAGTTAAGCAACATTTGTAGAATAATTGGAAAATTTCACATGGATTCTTTAAAGTGAAACGTTGACAAGGACTCATAGCCCGTTTCAAGTCGTCACAAGTACGCTGTCTCTATCGGTGCAGACTGGAACTTCTTCTAAAAATGTTCTTGGTACTATGGGATAGATAGACAGCCAGATCTTTCGCCGATCTCGTATTCCTCAAACACGCCCCAATTCAGTGCTGCAGATATGCTCTTTCGGTGTAAAAAAAAAGCCGTGAATACAGCTGCTAATGTGATGGGTTGCACCGAACATTTTCTATGAAACCCATTTCTTGAATAGAGACCAGCACACCTGAGGAAATGAAGAAGAAGTCCTCATTTGAGGCAATAGAGAGCCGCTGTTTCTGGAATAAAGCTTAAAAATTTTATCAAAAGGTAAAGAGAACTATTCAAGGTAACTAGACAAGTAGAGTCGTAATCAATAACAGGAATATGCATGACAATTGGGAAGTTCGAAGATCTTACTAACTAAGTTAGTTGGGCAATCCAAATCGGTTAAGGGTCCCCTTCTAATTAGGGTGTCACCCCGGGTTTGATTCAAAGATCCTGCGAGTCGAATATTTGATGTCATTCGTCGATGAATCTTCTACATCAAAACCTCTCTATCCAAAGATCGATTGCGGTCTCAACCCAAAGAAGCAGTGATGGAGAGAATTATATTTTATTTTCTGCGCCGAATGTTGTTGAAATAATTAAGAGCAGAGCCAAGGTAGACAAAGCCCGTTACTACCTAATTATTGTTGTCGACTCTTAGGTTCTGTACAATTCGTAGATATGTGTGTGTCCGTTTTTGTTGAGAGCACATATTCAGTTTTTCCCTCATTTTCCGCTAATTCCATTTTGCCAGCTTCCGTTCCAACACTAGGCAGGAATGCTAGTTGTAGCACAGACTATTGAAGGACTTTACCAAATGCTGTCTCTAATTCATTTTGATCAAGTGGACAGAAGTTTTGGATATCGTGTCGTCTAGATTTAATGATCTATTCTGCCTGATGGCGGGATATTGGCTGTTTTCGATTACACAGCTTGCAGAAATATCGTTTCCTCAGTACCGGCTGTAAGTCTACGAGTACTACCTAGTCAAGTCATAAGTACTGGTACACAACTGAACTCACTCATTACGAATGCAACACTGGGCGCATCCGTTTCGTATTGATTGCGATTTGACAGTTGGTATTTATGCTTCATTGTGACGTAAAAAGTTTTTGACATTAATTGCCTACAATCATGGAATGGGGCGAAATCGAAAATCGTATTGTTGTAGTTGGCCTACTTAAATCTATCTTTAGGACGTTGCGACCGCTTGAAATCACTCGCAATTTTGTGTATCATGCTGTAAAGTTGTTTGAGGATACTGGTGTAGTACGAGACCATCAAAGATCCGGCCGTCCACGCGGTGAGAACTCCAAAAGCGATCAAAGCCGTGAAGAAACGAATCGACCGAAAACCGCTGTGAAAACAAAAAATCTTGTCGCGGGAAATGCAAATTTCGCAAAAATACATGTCTCGCATTGTCAAAGAAGATTTAAAACGCAGCGCGTACAAGCGACACACTGGACGCAAACGAAGATCGAAAGCGTTACTCAGTCGGTACGCGAAGAACGCTCACAGACAAATTCTGTTTACTGACAAGAAAATCCTCCCCGTAGAAGATTCGTTTAATAAGCAGAACGATCGTGTGTATGCTCGGTCATCCAGAGAAGCATCCCAACTCATCCCGAGGGTTCAAAGAGGCCACCATCCCGTGTCTGTAATGGTATGGTGGGGAATGTGCTACGATGCGAGAAAGGAGAGAAAACACCGGCAAGTATATCAATCCACCGTCTTGGAACCCATTGTGAAGTCTCTCAACCAATCAATATTCAACAACAAGCCATGGACTTTCCAGCAAGACTCTGCTCCAGCTCACAAAGCAAAAACGACTCAACTGTGGCTCAAAAACAATGTTCCGGACTTCATATCAACGGATGATTGGCTAGCTGGTAGTTCAGACCTCAACCCGTTGGATTACAAGGGCATATAGCAGTATTTTGGCCCTATAGGTACAAGGCTTCCTTATTCATCTCTACAGGCTTATGCTTTCTTGATCTGACCAGTTTTTGTTACGTGGTGAAAAAACTTTGTTATTTTTGGACAATGTTCTTGCCGTCTCTTCTGCTTGTAACCTCAAGCACCTCCGGTTAATGCTCGACTGCACGTGCCTCGTAAAATTTTCCAACATTCCACGTATGCAAGGGTCGTCAGCAATCCATGTCTATCCGCAGCTATTAGTTAGTTAGTCCAAAGTTAGCAGGCCCGAACTCTGGTACAGCCAAATCCCCTTATTATTTGAGCCAGCATGAGTAGGGGCTTACTTATACAGTTACTGGGGACTACCACTGGGAGGTAAGGCAAAAACCTCGCTTTGAACTTGATGATTGCTGTGCCGATCGGTGTTATAAGACACCACAAATCTCCTTAACATCGTATAGAAGATCTTTTCTGCTATTATGTGTAAACGCTTTAAGCTACTCGTATTTATCAATGATATAACTGGCCTCAATCAGTTTTGACCTACGTTAGGTAAACAAATACTCCCACTGCAGAAGATTCACCACTTTATCGATTTTAAGGCTACATGCTGTGATCAAGGAGGATGCTCGTTGCCCAAAATACAGCGAGCTGATACAAGGGCGTTTACAAGTACCGAAACAGTCGCGAAAAAAATAAGCTTAACTATGAATGGAAAGAAAAAACACACAACATCGGGAGATCAGGGGAATATCATCATAGACAGCTTAGATTTTGAAGTAAATAAAATCCCTGTAGAAGCTAAATGAAGAGTTACACTTGTCCATTGCTTGTTTTAGGAGACTCTACATCCTTAACAGTATTCTTGTGGGGATTCGGAGGGCTGACATAACAGCAAACTCCATCATCTCAGAAAGGAGGGGCAGCCAATGTACAAAGTCTGCAGAATTTAATAGGATGGAAAGTATCTGGAATTCGTAACTAGGAGCCATTGAGCTGCAGAATTCCAAATATCCTTGGAAAAGCCAAACGATGTTGATGATTTCGGTATGAAATCTTAAATATTAATGAAAATGCTTGTAAATTGGAAATTAGGAGTACTTATAACACATGGGAAGTATCGCTTATTTTGATAGCGTCTTTAATTTAGGACCAAGCCTTTAGGAGGAAGCCTACAAAATCCAGGAGAATCAACAAGAAATAGCCCAAGAAGCCACACAAATACTTGTCATTTGTCTGAAAATGTACACTTTGCTCCTGTATTTCTCCACATACTGTAAAAAGAACTAAACCCACTTCAGATCAAATATAATCTGGTGATGAAATTTTCGATTTTTACCTGCCATAGCGCTGCTATCATCACGACCAGTTTCTTCGAAGTGAATTCAATTTGTAATCAGTTCCATTTCCTCATGGCTATTCGAGTACCTACTAAGCTCTTTGTATCCCGGGATTGTGATTGTTCTCTGTAGATGGAAAGCATCGTACCCAACCCTAGCACATTGAAATCCCTGAATTATGAATTTTCAAAAGCATGTGCTTAGGTGTTAATCTCAAATGTGTACTGCCAAACACGCATCTTGTCAATGATTATCCCAAGATCAAGTAAGTCGTCGTAATCCCACACCTGGTCCTTTCTCCGGCCGCTCTTCCAGATTTCCCATGTCCTGTTAAGCAGATTATCAGCAATTGGCTAATGAAAAGTTGTCCCGTTATTTTTTATTCTATAAATAGGATACACTTTGGCTTGAGAAGGAGGTAAGGGCTTTGCTAGTCCTATCTGTAGACCCATCCGTGGGCACATAGATACACCAGCACTGGTAGGTAGTCCCAGTTTAACTGCAAAGTTGATGATCCATTAATTATTTTCGAATTGTCTGTTGGATTAATGCTTAAGTGTGTGCTCGTGCGTCCCTTTTATAAGGGTTGTAATTTAATTTGAATCATTGAACCGGATACAAAAGGATGCCGTCCACACCGACCGACCGGTCGGATGTTTGGTCGGTCTGTGGATTCAAATTATTCATCGAATTCGCTCATAGTGATTTTGATGATATTGACGTTGGTAATGGAATGCAAATTCTATACTACTTATTGTGACTGGTGGTGGGAGCGATACGCGACGGATATACGGAGTCAAATGTTAATAACATTTCCAAACTACCCGAAGGCGAATATGTAACATTTCATTTGATTAGGTATTTGTACACCTACCCTCATCCAACATGTATTGTATAGTACTTGAGCTGTGTGGGCAATTATTATTTTACAGCGCAAATAATTTATTTAGTAATTTTGAGAAAGAAGTAGGAGTAATCACCTTCACCTGTGGTGCGAAATGTGAAGGGTGGTGTCGTTAATTTGGAAATCACCGAGTGTTAAATATTATACCAGAAAAGTAAATGTAAATGGATGAAAGTGCCAATTAGGTATACACCCGCAGGGGTGTTCATGTAAATGAGAACACTGTTTAGCTGCGTGAATGTTTAACTCTCATTATTTCGAAGACTTCATTATGTAAGGCAAATATTTGTTTTTGTCATTTGGCACCAAATATGCTTCGCACGAAGCATACACTCGATGGCAAGTTCTGACGAGCTGTGTTTCAGGTGTCCTTTGACCTATATATAGTCAAATTTATCTAATCTGATCGTATCTGTTTACAGACATTGAGAAAATTATTAGGAACCTCTTGAATTTTCACTTATGACCAAAAACTAAATACAAAAATGCAGGCATGGTATCCAAAAATCAAATTCAAACAGCAGGATTTATACTGTCCCATACTCTATTGGTAGTGTGTTGTATTTCCGGTATAGATTTGCACTTGGGAGGGCGTTGGTTTTCTTCAGATGAGCCCATAGTTCCGCAATTGGGTTAAGATGGAGACTCCAAACACACTCTAAATTACGAACCTCATTTTGCTGTTATAAGGTTACAGAGTTTGTCCCGCGTCTGAATATATGTCGGTCATCGCGCTACCCTCATCCTGTTTTACCCACCGGGGTCAAGCGGTGAACAAAAGCTAGCAAAGACTGTGTTGAAGTTGATACTACGAAATTCTCATGTTCTTATATTTCTACTGAAGACTGTGATTTATTATCGACTAAGTGCATGGCGATGGCGATGGCGCGATAGTTAGCTCATTGGACTATCACGCAGAGAGTCTGGGTTCGATTCCCGGCTGGGTCATCAACAATTTTTCAAATCGCCATCGCTTTTTCGGCGGGCAATGGCAAACTCCCGAAAGTAAAATTGCTTTCGAAAAAGCTTCAAAGGAGTGCAGTTCGGACTCGGCGATAAACCGTAGGCCCCGCTCAGATGTGACAAAAATAACAACATGAGCAACACAAATGAGTGTCAAGAAGCTAGGCCATGGCCCATACACCAGGCTGTTTTTTTTAAGTGAATTAAACTTTTTTCGATACTCGTAGTACAGTCATCGGACTATAAAACCTTGTCCCAGCCCGAAGCTGCTTAATTCGTATACTTGTTCGCCCTCCTAAGTCGTTTCTTTTTGTTAGCTTTTGAAAGCAAAAGCTTAATCCTGGCCTTGCTAGCAATAAGTCGTCTGTCAAACAGAGGAAATATGTATTTCATGGTGACTTCTTAACCTAGCCGCTAGGTCAGAAGTTGTCTGTCGACGATAACTCAACGCTTCCCTTTCGATAAAGCGGTCTTCGCAGACTGTGGTTTTACGATTACTACTTTTGCCTGGCTTAGTCTTAACATCTCTGATCTCAGTTTCTTAATTAAAGTGCTCAAGGGGCGCACGGGCGAAAGGCGAAGATAGCACATGGAGGAAGAAAAGAGGGGCATCGATGTTTTTTGGTCTTAAATGTTTGGCAGGGAATTCCATAACTTGGGAGAGACAACATGTTTCAGATTATGTCTGAAAGTGGGCTTGAGGGTATGCTGATGAGCATCCATAGAGCTTGAAAGTTTGATGAGGCGGAATGCTACTGGCAACTTCGATAGACCACTGGGTTTAAGAATATCAATAGAACAGCGTGAGACAGTAGATTTTACGTCGTTGTTTAAGGATATCAATTGATTTTGTCGTCACCTATGAGTCTTGTCGCACGGTTTAGAATCTTATCTAGCAAGTGCATTGAGGTCTTATGGGTACCTGAGCAGATCAGAGAAGGGAACTTATTTCTAACATCGTTCGAGTGAACTTAGAGATTTCGCAATATTTTCAGAGACATCGAATATGTGATTACTCCAGTTGGCACATATACAGAGAATTGAAAGTTTTTTCGGTTTCGACGGTGCAAGTGCCATTTATGGATAATAGCTGGGTGTTCAAATTTTGCTTTAACGACCACAGACAGCATTGTGTTTTGGAAGTATTAAATGTCACTCTATTGATAAATAGTTCCCAAATTGCTAGGGTTGAACGTAATATATGCTGGCGTTCCCCTTCTGGGGCTAAGAAATAAAAATTTATTTCACAAATTTAAAAATAAAAAAAATTGTGCCTTCGACATAAAAATAAAAATCAGCTTTTTTTGTGACTTATTTTTTATCGCATCCGAAACAATTTGAGGATCTGTGCTCCAGACAGTAGGTGCTGCCCCATTTGTACACGCTCAGGCGGCGTTTTTTGGTAGGACAAAACTTGCAGACTGACCTTTTCGCTTTTTTTATTAAGGGTTCGTCAGGCCCAGGCGAAAAACTTTCGGCAGCACGAGTGTCCACATTCAACACTTAATGGAGAGCTTCACGAATTCGTTTGTTCATTGTTGGCCTTTCTTTTAGTCGAATTGTCTGCCGAATTTTCACACAAGTCATTACTACAGATTTTGAGAAAGTTGGCTTGATTTTACAAGCATGACTGTTGGAAACGTAGCTGTTCATATCCAAATTCAGCATCCCGTAAAATACACACAGTGGACAAGACCTTGTTTTACGAATTGTACTTAAATGGCCACACATTTGATCATATGTATCCACGGCACCTATTATCGCATTGTATGACTGTATTAAAGTAGATTTTTTCGATACCTGATCAATAGCTGGCTTACTGTTCATAGTTGAAATAGAAGGACGGTCTTTTGAGGCTTACAAAGGTCAGTTTATCATGAAAGCCAAACGTGGATGTTCCAACGCGACGAGATGTGTTGTGCTTAAACTCTTTGGGTATTTCTTTTTTATTGTTCCTGATTGTCCCAAGAAGAGTTAATTTGTATGGTTCAGCAAGCAATTCTTCAGCTAAAGGTACCGATGTAAACCAATTGTCTGTTGTAAGATTGCGGTTGGTCCCATGTACAGTTCTTGTAAACAGCTTGTAATAATTAGTGCCAAGAGAAGCGCCAGTAGTAGAAGTGTTGTCATTTCTTTTTCCTAAATATGGGCAGACATCAAACATATATTTCTGAATTAAGGTCCTCAATATCCAAATTATCCTGAGCTTCTCTTTCGTCGTCAGACGGTTCCTCCAACCACCTTATAACTTTTTTTCCTTGGGGATCCATCTTACATATAAACCGATAAAAAAAAAATTACATCCTGTCACTAAGGCTCGCTTCTTAGGCGACGCGTACCGCTTTATATCTGCAACGCAAATCTAAAATTAGAGTATACGTCCACTACCCACGACGTCTCATAATGAAATGAGTTGGCAAAGAGCTGCAGTCCGATGTGAGTGGGAAAAGTACAGTTAAATGTAAAAAATAAATTTTGAGCGGACTCACAGGCGAGGCTACGTCTTCTATGGTTAATAAAGGAATATATTTGGTTAGAAGTAGCAGACAAGAAATCATTGATGAAAATTGAAATGTGTGTCGAAGACAGAATGGAACCCTGTGGCACACCACCTTTTCGAACTTAAAACCATCACAGATGACTTAACAGTCAATCGGATATGAATACACTTACAATGCCTTAGCATATGCTAAGTTTTTTTGAAAATTGGACGGAAAGAGTAGAAAGATGTGGAGATACTACGTTGGCTTAAACCAGATTGATGTACACTTTGATTCCTCTATCAGGCGAGACACACCATCAAATCAGTAGTGGAACCATTGCTACGGAAACCGTCTACCATCTAAGCTGACGCGTTTCCATGATATTGAAAAATCGAACGTAATTCCAGTTGGTTTATAGGAGGAACTTGAATAGAGTTCGGAGAGGGTTAGTTTAAAAAAAACTTATGCAGTGATTTTGCCAGCATAAAAAAAACACCTCTTCAAAAAAAAAAGGAGATATACCATCTGAACCAGAGGATTTTGTCAATTTTGGGATGTCTAGGTTTTCTCGTTACTACACGAGTGTGAACGTGGATTCAAACAACGTCGCAAAACCTGTCTTCACCAGTCAGGCGGTGCGCCTGAAATGATGCATGCTAACACGACGAAAATGCTGTTTTCTTGAAATAAATATAACGCATTACAATACCTACTGTTGTGACAATACTGAAAACAGGAAACAAACTATGCAAAGATGTATTTGCAGCAGTAGAGAAAATATGTAGTATGGGGTAAGGCACCCATCTGTCCACTACTATGTAAACTCGTTTTAGTTATGTTTGATTTGATATGATTTAAAGTCAAGGAACGTTGAGCGTCGTTTATTCGCTTGTGAACATCTGCTCTAGCGGCAAAAAAGGAAGAGTTTCCTTCATCGCATAGTGACGGGTGATGAGAAATGGATTCGTTACAGCAACTCAAAGAGAAGAAAGTTATGAGGACTGTCCTGTCATGATTCTACGTCGTCGGCTCGGCCGAGTATTCACGCTACGAAGGTTATTATGCTGTGCATTTGGTAGGACGAACCCATCACTGGGGAACGATATCGACTTCAATTGCCAAAACGGCCACAATACGAGTAGAAGCACGGAAAAACTGATTCTACAGCATGACAACTATCGGCCTCACGTTGTCAAACCCGTAAAATTACTTGTTCCGTTCGATGACACATGGCCTGGCTGATCAGAAGTTCTGCTCATATGAAGACCAAAAAAAATGGCTTGTTTCTTGGATAGCCTCAAAATATAAACACTTTTACCGTAGCGATATTCGAGCTCTGTCAGAAAGATGCGAGAAAGTCGAAGCTAGTGATAGGCAATACTTTGAATGATTCATTTGTAACCATTTTCTAAGGGCTTAATGTTTAGGATCGTCCTGCACTAGTTCCCGCACTAGTTTAAATTCATGGCCAGCTATTTTCGCAGATCATTCATTGTTATATCCACATGTCAGTTATAATTTTAATGCCTAGATATCTTATCTAAGCGCAATCAGAGTTCGATGCATACCACTGCAGCCTTTGTTAATCTTGGCAAACTAGATAGAAGTATCAGCGGCACATAACTTTGAGCATTTTGTTTTTAGATGCTGCATACGACTTCTGTGATCTTTTTTGTATTTCACTCTGTCCCTTAAGAGTGACGGCAGAGTTCTAGAAAATTTCCCACGACTCCCACGAAGAATATTGGCAAGATTTGTAAACCTTCTTGCCGCGCAACAAAGGATTGACCAAGGGGCAAATAGAAATATTCGTGATGTGATGCTTTTGAAAATAAAATTACAAGCCGAAACGACCCACAATTTCAAACTAGAAAAGGTACTGTGGCAATATATTGGTTCACTTTAAAAGTTCGTGTCGAGCTTCATATAAAGTGGAAAGATTGCTGTATGACGCAACTATTGTTTGTTTGTTTTATGGGCTATTTGTATACTAGTTGATATGTTTTGGCATCTAAAGTAATTTTTTTTCTAGACCCCGTTTCTAAAATGAAAAACGGAATGGAATGGGATAAGTTTTGAAACTGCAACCAAAAACTTTCAAAGCATTTATTCGGGTCGTGCTTTCTTCCAAGGGACGTTAAAAAGTGGTTTGATAGATTTTTTTAACGGTATCTAAGTAAATAATAACCCGAAGATTTCAAATGAGGAATATTCTGATAAACTTAAAACTGACCACTCGTCATCATATCGCCATTTAAGGAAACTTAAACTCACCCACAAGATCGACAAGTGGGTACAACAACAGACTTCATGAAAACTAAGCTCTCTGGATCGAGTTGTAAGAGGTGACGAAAAGTGAACTGTGAACAACAATGTGGAACGAAAAATCAGCTAGAAACAAGCAGGCGAAAGTGCAGAATCCATGGCAAAAGCTGACTTGAATCCAATGAAGGTACTGTTATCTGTTTGGTGGGACTCCCATTATTATAATGAGACAGTTCAAGAAAATCGTCCAGTTTTGACTCATCAAAAATAAATCATCTTCCATCATGATAACGTCAGCCCACATGTCGCCAAATGAAAGCTCCAAGCACTGAAGGAATTTAAAAAGCAAATACTTCAGCACCCACCATATCCCCCAGTATAGAAAGATTCTGTCGAAAACTACCTAGCAACGGTTTTTTAAGGAAAACCAAGCAGTTTCTTAAACTTTGGGAGATAGTTATAGAAAATAACGGTGACTATATTAACAAAATTGTTTTCTTTAAAGTGTAATCGCTGGTGTATCATCTTCAAATCGTTGGAGTAAGTATTTCTGTGGCAAAGGAAAAAATCGAGTATCGAGGTGTCAATAAATACTTGCTTCTCTTTTTCCAGTTAAAGACCTCCTGTCTCCTTACGCAGTTAAGGACCAACTGAACGCTTTGTAAGGGACTCTGCACCATCAGACTTTTGTTACAAACTAAGAGGCAATTACCGAGGATTATACCACAAATACTACTTTCAGTAGAAAAAATTGGCAAAAAACCCATAGCGGACATAGATGAAAAGTGTACGTACAGTATGCAAAGTTACCATAACGACTTTTTCAGCCTTTAAGCGCTTTAAGTTGCAAGCCTTTACTGAATAAAATAGAAGAAGTGCAGGGACTTACACGGCGTAGTAATGTAAAGGCTTTGCTTAAAACGGGGAAAAAAACAGCAAGCATATGTAATGATAGGACTGTTCACAATATCATAAAGGATGTTTGAGATAAGCAAAGTTTTAACTCCACACTCTAAGGCCTTAGAGGACAACAGACTGCCTGCGTTTATGGGGTAGCTAATCTGTCAGGAGAATCATGATGCACTGTGAGCAACTCTTAACCACTTACCAAGCACCAAATAAATCTCAAACTCGAAAGATCTTTTCACAGCAGTTACACGAAAATCGCATTGAAAATTCTCCAACATCTAAGACGAAATCGTACAATGCCACTTAAAAAGAAAGCATGGGGAACATAAACTTGTCAAACTGACCAACACAAAAAAAATGTGACAACAGAAAAGGGATATGCGTGCTTTCATCTGTAGCCGAATTCAGTTAACAGTTAAGTAAAAATCGGATTGAGCAAGAAAATGGCTAAGAACAGCAACCGTGCGGTTTATACTCGTCGAGAACCAATCTTTGAAAACTATTTTGTTCATCAATTGCCCTTCGATAACTAGAATTTAGATGTTGTATTGGAATCATAGCTGAGATCAGTGATTTGTTTCTGACAGCACTATCTTATGAATCCACTCGAAATTGTTAACAATATGTGAAGGACCTGACCCATAACTTTGAAAGTTTGTCAAAATCAAAAGATAAATGGGACCAAACAACAGAACTTATAAATGTCTTCGACATAATGGCTAAAATCTGAAAATTGAGCTTTGAAACCAAACTAAATCTGTCTAAGTCAGACCATTTTATAGGTATTATTCCTGCATAATCATAAGTAGATGTTTTCAATTGATGTATTCGTGACATCCTAGGTGTCTTCCGCGTATCTTACTTAGAGCCATAAGACAGGCCAATTAAAAACTATGCCATTTTACCGAATTCTTAACCAAGCAATTAAAAAATTGAAAAATAACAAAGCCCCTGGTTATGATTTGATAACAGGTCAAATTCTCAAGGAGTTGCCAAAGAAAGCCCTGATCAAACTGCTCTAACTTATAAATGTCGCGCTAAGATTATTAAACGTTCCAAGCCAATGGAAAGTTGCCAAAGTTATAATGGTCCCGAAACCAGGCAAATCTCTAAATGAAAAAAAGTCCTACAGACCGATATCGCTTCTGCCGATAATATCTAAAATATTTGAAAAACTTCTATTGAAGCGCTTGCAACCGATCATTGAAGAAAGGCGTCTAATTCCTGATCATCAATTCGGTTTTAGAACTAAGCACTTCACAATTGACCAGGTCTTTAGAATTATGAATGAAATTGAGAAAGCCCTAGAGGGGAAAAAGATATGTTGTAGCGTGTTTCTTGACGTGTCTCAAGCCTTCGATAAGGTATGGCATGAAGGCTTAAATTTTAAGCTAAGTCAGGTTCTTCCGAGAGAGCTGCATATGATTCTAAAATCGTACCTGGAAAACAAAATTTTTCGTGTTAAACATGGCACCGCATGGTTCCGCAAGGAAGTGTACTTGGTCCGGTATTGTTTTTACTCTATACTCGAGACATACCGGAAGAATCAGGTACCACAGTAGCCACGTTCGCGGACGACACGGCGATACTAGCTACAGATACTTCAGTCGAGTTAGCTACTGGAAAGCTACAAACGGCTTTGGATAAAATCTATGAATGGACAAAGATATGGCGAATTGTTCTCAACGAGACCAAATCTACTTATGTTAATTTTACTTATCGGAAAATAAACAACCTTCCCATTTTCATTAACTCGGTACAAATACCATATGCAAATAAAGCAAAGTATCTAGGAATGACACTAGATGTAAAACTGAAATGGAAGCCGCATGTTAAGAAGAAACGTGATGAACTTGAAAATAAATTCAGACAAATGTACTAGCTACTAGGAAGACATTCCAAGTTAAGCATACATAACAAACTGCTCATCTATAAGCAAGTGCTTAAACCCGTTTGGACGTACGGTATACAACTTTGGGGTTGTACTAAACCAAGCAACCGAAATATTGTCCAAGGCTATCAAAACAAAGTTCTAAGACAAATCGTGAACGCCCCATGGTATATCAGAAACAGTGATATCCACAGAGACTTAGGAATAGTTACCGTCGAGGACGAAATAATTAACTTTGCTCGCAAACTCCATATTCGTCTTCATGGTCATTGTACTCGTAATAATAAAATACTCCAAATTCTGGACGAGACAAACTTAGTGTGTCGATTACAAAGAATGAGACCATTCGATCTGGCGCGCATATAATAGCGGTACTAACTGGTGCTTTTGCTGGAAAGCTACCTGCCCCACGCGAACGTTATTTGAAACGGTAACTACTTGATAAGGTTACTTAGTAGTAGTCGATAAGAAGGGAGGCGTGTTTTTAGTGAGTAAGAATCTCACACTACTATGAGCAACGGGTTCATAGTGTCTATGAAGATTTTCACACCTACCCACCAAAAAAAAAAAGAAAAAAAAAATTACCGAATTCACCCCACCAAACAGGCAAACAACTGAAGCCAACTGCCCGTTTGTAAGACGACAATTGATGAGGAATTTTAAAACTAGAATTGAACTGTAGGGAACCTAAACATAATCCGGTGCCGATGGCAGACATTTTTTTCTTTAAACTAAAAGTCAACTTCTTCCTTTTTCACAACAAACATTGACAACCAGATTAAAGTGTCGTTGCACCGTTTTCATTTTTCCAAGGATATCAAACGAAATGAAGTAGCTACCATTAGCAAATTTCCTTCTTCTCCTAGAAAATGTAGCAACTTACTTTCCCAGAAGTCATCATCAGACAACTTGAAAAAGTTAATTGACTTTTCATTGCGCCTTTAAACTAAAGTCGACCCACATTCTTCAACCGTTAAAATGCGTACTTACACAGACACAAACACAGTCGCACGGTAATAATAATATTTGTTTATAACCAACGTTAATCCCATGCATTTTCCAGTTTATGGGTATGGACGTGCGGCAAGGTCCTCCGTTTAATTACCCAGCTTTATTGTCCTTATTTCCAGAAGGGAAACAAAAAAAAAAAAATAATGAGTAAGCGCCGAAATCCCCCTCTCATTTTAAGGACTCCCTTCCTGTTGGTAGTGATGACGTAATCGGCAATGCGACAATCCCCCGGATATCCGGATGTAGTTCTTTTCGCATGAACTCACCTCTTCTCTGCACGACAGACTCTGACACTTTGTATGTAGCAATGGAGCTTGCTGCTGGTCCTGGAAGTGGCACTGATACAGGCACTGAAACTCCTACTGGCTTACTATCTAGTTGACATCATTAACGGTCCGCTCCACACAATAAAAAATTGCTTATGCACGTACGTGCTACCAAGTAATCCAATTACAGTATTTGCAATACTTCGCAGACCATTCATACCCCTCTCCTAAGGGGGCTTGTGGTCGCTGTTGTCATAGCCCTTATGAGCGATTCCATCCACCTCATTTTCAGTTCGAAATCCTCAGTCCTCAATCCTCAGTCCTCAATTCTCAGACCTCAGTCCTCACATCTCAGTGCTCAGTCCAGAAATGCTGGCGCTGGCTCCACTCCAATGCATGCATTAAGTATCCATAAACTTTCTATTGGCTTCAATTTACTGTTTACAGTTATTATTATTGCTTGCACATACTCATATACAAGGCGAGTGGCGTCAGCGTCAGTGACACCCCTCCATTGGTTATAGTCATAGCCATGTCTATTCTAGCTTGTCCTTCCTGAAGCAACCGCTGGTGGTGGAGGTGGAATTAACATTTTATGGCGCATTGTTTGGGAATCCCCTTTGTTGGCCCATAAAGGAACCGTATATTGCAGGGCTTACTCCATAATGAGATGCTTTAAAGTACAAAAGAGAATCAGTCCCGTTGTGTCCTTGTTCCTTTCAGTGTTTTGTTTGTTCAAACACGAATGGGATCAGCTTTCTTGTATGAGCTACAAGCTACAGGGGAGAAACTGATGCGGGAGTGTGAGCATAAGCGAGGCTGTCTAAAACATTCCATCCCGGTGAAATGATAGAAGTAGGCACTTAATTTGAATTTCATAAAAATGTCCTGCAGGATGTTCAAATTTATGCTGAACAAAGAACGCAAAAATAAGTAAAATAATAATGAAATAAAGCTAGAGGGCGCAACTTAGGACTTTAGCTGGACTAAAATCTGCTATTGGCCATAAATTAGTAAGCCGGTGGCGGCACCCAGAGAGTCGGGTGATGCAATAAATTTTACAGGATTTATCGTCATGGTTAAGTAATTTGGTTGCGAGGGTAAGTATGAGGGTAAAACGTGTGCTCCGAATTTTCAGGAAGACGATCAGTGTTGAGATGGGAATGAGCTTTTAAGTACATAACTGTTTTCGAGGCTCGATAAATTGATAAATTGACAATTAATACTGTGAAGGGTGGGTAATTTGTTCTCGACAAGTATTTCCAGGAAATAGCTTCTTGAAGTTGTTTGATGGTTAGTGGTTGGTGGTAAAGTAAATTGAGTACTTGTGAATTGTTGGGGTAGAGAGAATCCTTAGGAAAGTGAGAACTTTGCCAGTAGTTACGAGGCACGTTTTGCCAAACAATTTGAAATGAGAAAATAATTACAAAGATTGTCCTTTGTGTTTTATGTTAGATGGCCTTGATATGAACAGTAATGTGGGAACAGAAGATATGACTGGGACTGAAGTAGACCAATACGACTATCTCAAAAATGTCCTTAAATCTACTACGTATTTGCTTGGGCAAACTTATTTTTAAGAAAAGAATTTGGTAGTGCTCACGCTCATACTTAATAAACGAATCCGAGAAAACATTAGCTTCGCAGGCAACCAATCGCAACCTCAGTTTCAGATAGGAGAATGTCATATGTTTACTTATTTAAAGGGTGACCAGATAAGAATGACAGGAAAACAAATTTAAATAAAACAACAAGGATGTGAGAAGTAAAATTGATTCTGACTTTATTTTGAAGTTACGAGTACGTTCATGCCAATATGTGTAGAATGGCACTTCATTTAAATGATCGCCTCAGCCTTGCTGGCAGTGCTTCAAGCAGTTGATACAATTGTTGATGAGTCGGTCAAATACTTCGGCAAAAGCGCGTTGAATGGTGGCCTAAAGCTCGTCCAAAATGGTTGGGTTGTTAGCGTAGACTAAGGACTTGAAGTAGCCCCAGAAAAAATAATCAAGTGGTGTCAAATCGCATGATCGGCGCTGCCAGTTGATGAAAGATCGCCGTGAGATGACCAAGTTGCCAAATTTCTCCTTCACAAATTCGAGCGTTACGTCGCTTGTACGGCATGTAGCGCAATCTTGTTGGAATTTCAGCTCTGCTACATCGATACTGTTCAGGTCTGACCACAGAAAATCGATTAACATTGCTGTGCCTGAGGCCATTGATAGTAATGGTATCTCCTTCCTCATTTCAAAAGAAATAAGGTCCGATGGTGCCGCCATCCCATAAACCGCACCAAACAGTCAATCAATGTGGATGCATTGATGCTTTGCCTAATGTTTGTAGATTGTGTTCGCTTCAAAAACAGCAATTTTGTTTTTTGACATAGCCACTGAGCTGAAAATGCCCATTGTCCGAGAAGATGATTCGTTGGCTAAAATCTGGATCTCCGGCCAACATTTCCAGCGCCCAATTCACGGGGTTGTCTTTGGTCATCCGGCTTCAATTTTTGCTTCAGCACGATCTTGTATGGATATAGGCTCAAATCCAACCATAAAATAAGCCGGGTTGACTCTCCGGCGATGTCCAGGTCGGCTTATCGGGGTCGAATCGACATTTCTGGGTCTTCTTCGATACTGGCCGCTACCAGTTTCTGCCTGGTTGGTGAGGAAATTTAGCAGCAGTAGCGATGAGTGTAGTCGATGAACGTGGAGATTCGATTCGGTGCAGTTCTCGACAGCTTGGCTTTTCGTATGCAACAACTTAGCATATCTTTCGTGAGGATCTTGGCTTAAAAGTCTACAAAATGCAATTGCTGAAAGAACTGAAGCCGGCCGACCTTTTGACTGACCTGCGTTTCAGTCGTGGGGCTTTTGAGAAGTTTCAAGAAGATCCATTGCTTTCTACCAAAATTTTTTTTCAGCAATGAGGCTATTTAAGCTTCGTCAATAAACAAATTGGCCAGATTTTGGGTGCGAAGCAGCGAAGCAAACCGAATAAGTTAAAGAGCTACCATTACATCCAGATAATCAAAGGATTGGTGTAGTTTATGTCCTGGTGGACAGACCAGTCCATATTGTTTTACAATTGAGTAAGGCCGTAATCTATTGCGACTGAAATTGTAGCTCGTGGTCTCAACGACATTTGGTTCAAACATGATGAAGCCACTTGCAATGCAGCTCCTAAGACCATGGCTTTATTGCGAGAACGACTCTGTGAATTTGACGTTTTGGATTAGTGACAGATGCCTAGAACATGTGACAACACACACCTAGACTCTTTTCTTTGGAGCTACGTGGAGCCCAAATTTTGCATGGATAAGCCGGCTCTACATGGATATAACACTGCAAAGTGGTTGTGGATAGGCCCAATTTTGAGGTGGTCCAAAAATGGACAACCTGGGTTTTTAGCCACACACTCTTAGTGGCCAATTGACGTCGCCAAAACGTGAAATGACGCGACCATGAAACTTCTCACGCAATAAAGCCTTAATTGGTCGTGTTGTGTGGCTTGTTGGAACCACATGTCATCTTAGTCATGATCTTCAATCGTCGGCCATATCGCGAACCAATGACACTTTTCGACCATAGAGCACACCAAACAGTCACTTTGTCTGGATGCAATGGCACCTCTTCGATCACTTGTGGGTTTTTTGAGCCCCATATGTGGCAATTTTGTTTGTTTACATATCCACCAAGTGAGAAATGTGCCTCATCACTGAAGAAAATGTTGTTCGAAAAACCGGTGTTTATTGTCTGTTGTTCCAACACCCAAGAAGCGTATCTAAGGCGTTGTGAATGATCAGCAAGCTTGAATTGTTGCCTAAGTTGAACTTTATAAGAACGAAGATGCAAATCCAAATGAAAAATACGCCATAGTGAGGTGTACGACACGTTCAATTGCTGCAAACGCCGGGAAATCGATAAATTCGGATCGTCAGCAACACTTGCACTTACAGCAGCAATATTTTTGACTGAGGGTACATTACGATTTTACCGATTGCTTTCGAAGTCGGTCGATTATAACGACCATAACCATGGCATAATGCGCGAAAAGTGGCTACGTTTGAATCACCACTTTTGTAGTACCTAAGTTTTCATAATTTTAACGCATTGTTCGATTTGTAAGCGATAAATTATCTAAAATGGCGAACATTCAACTAATATTATGACACTTCAAATAACAGCCGAGTTTAGCAGTTTACCAACTTAAAACAACGAAATGAATGACCCTGCATTAATAATCACCGAAATTTATCAATAAATTTTTAAAGCATTCCCTTCTTAGGTTACCTTTCCCATTGATAACAGGAGCACAGGAATGTGGTTGAGTTTTTAAGACCAAGTTAGGACCTTTGGTTTAGGCAGGACTTTGTAAAGGTAGTCGCTCGCTAATAAAAGGAGAACGACTTACTAGGTGGGACGAAAATTAACCTCCTTGGGAGTGAAAACAATTTCTTTTTAAATGTTTTTTTTATTTTATTCAAAATAGTCCACTTTTAGCTTGATACACTTATTGCAGCGATTTTACAATTTTAATTTTCCGGAAGGTCTGCCAAATACTCCTCCGTGGCGTCGATGATTTCCTCGCGTGAGCTGAATTCTTTATTGATTAGCCATCTTTTGAGGTTTGAGAAGAGATAATAGCCCGAGGGAGCCAAATCGGTCGAATACGATGAATGCTACAGCAATTGGAGCCGTAAGTCATTGATTTTAGCCATGGTCGCGATGCTCTTATGCGCCGGCGCATTGTCTTGCAAAAACAAATTTTTTTTCCCTTCATGTGAGGCCGTTTTGCAGCGATTTCGGCCTGCAATCGCTCCAATAATGCACAGTAATACCATCTGTTGAAGGTTTTCCCTTTTTCGAGGTAGTCCACTAAGAATATGCCATGACAATCCCAGAAAACCGACGCCATAGCCTTTCCGACCCATTGAGCATCCCTCGGCCGCTTCGAAGCACTCGTGCCGGCTGCAGTCCATTGCCGGGCACTCATTCTGTTCTCTGGTGTGTAATAGTTGATCCAGATTTCATCAACAGTTACCACTCGATGCCAAAAGTCCGCCCGATCCCGCATCAGCAAGTCCAAACACTCTTTCGAAGTGCTCTCGCGTTCGTGTTTTTGGTCAGAAGTGAGCATGTGCAATACCCAGAGGTAGGATAACTTTTTCATATACAGAATATTGTCCAAAATATGGCGTGTGCGATCAGTACTAATCTTTGTGGTATCTGCTAGCTCGCGCACATTCACTCTCCCTTCAGCCAACACCATTTCATTTATGTTTTTGACATTGTCCTCTGTAACCGCATCGGAGGGCCTGCCTCTGCGATTGTGAGACTTGATCGGTAGTGGAGTTGCGGCCACTACGAAACTCTCGAAACCAATATTTGACGGTGTAATCTGACGGAGCATTAGCCCCATAATATTTATCCAATTTTTCTTTTGTTTCTTTCGCCGTTTTGCCTCTCAAAAAAAAATAACGAAAATCGTTTTTGTCCATTCTCAACATGATGCCAAACACGTCAACAACAATCAGCTGTCAAACAAAACTAAAGACAGTATCGCACTGAAATTTGGCATATCTGTCTAAATATGAACGGACTTCAAGGCACCATAACCTTTTTTGCAGTAGCAGCAAATTCTGGCGGTCAAGGAGGTTACTTTTCACCTCACCTAGTATAGAAACTGCAACGGCGAGTTTTTGTTTTTTTTTTCTCCAAAGTGCGGATCGCCTGTTTTTTTTTATGCTCAAACAAATTCAAACGTACACTCGATTGTACAGTATTTTTCTGGTCAGCATGGATTGTGAACTAGTGAAAATAGAAAAGCTTGCCAATAAAGAACATTGGACATTGTGGAAATTTCAAATGAAAGTTTTAATGAAAGCAAGCGAGTTATGGAACATAGTGACCGGTGTCAAAGTGAACCCAGAAACAAGAGACGATATAACGAAATGGACGCAGCTGGATCACAAAGCTCAAAAAATTATTGTGACTACGATTGGGCAGGAGCATATGTTGTATATCATGATTTACGACACATCAGCTGAAATGTAGGCGAAATTGGAGAGTGTTTATGAGCAAAAGTCCGAGACGAATATACATTTGCTGCAGCAACAATTTTTCAATTATTCTAAGAAAGCTGATGATACAATTGCAGTGCATATTTCGAAGCTTCAAAAGATTGCACAGCAGTTTCTTCTTTGGGGAACAAATTTCAAAGAATGTGCTCATTACGAAAACTTTAGTCATTTCTTTACGTCATGGGAGTCAACCGAGAAAAAGGAATGATACTTGAAGAATCTTATCGCTATATTGTGAATGGAAGAGTCCAGATTGGGTGTGCAAAGTGGCGTATCGGGAGCTTTTCTTGCAAAAACTGGGAAATCTCAGAAAGCTTATAGTTTTGGTAATAAAAGACCTGGCAAGTGCTTCTTCTGAAAAAAGGATGGCCAATGAAAAAGTGGAAAGGGAAAACCAGTACGAGTAGAATTGGAGACGCGTTCATTAGTCAAAAAGTCAAAATAGTTTGTCAAGCATCGCTGAGAGAGACAGTTGGTTCCTAGATTCTGGTGCTAGTGATCATATGTGCTTTAGAAATTAATGGTTATGGTTATTTTCAAGCATTCGATGAATCAATTCTTATAAGAACTGGGAACGGAGATGTCATCAAAGCTATAGAGAAAAGGGTTGGTTAAAATTAAATCATTCAATGGTAAATTTTCGAGTGAGAGATACTTATCTAATGTATTGTATTGTTTGTTCCAGATATAAAGCTGAATCTGTTTTCATCCAACTCAAATCTCGACAAAGGTTTTAACATGATGTCGATTAATAATCGATGTGAAATTCGTAAAGACAACGAAATTGCTGCTGTTGCTGTTCGGGATACAAGTAAACTCTTCAGACTGGTATTCAAGGTTATTTTACCAACAATATTAGGTAATGCAAATGCTGCCATTGCAAAACCTCTGCGCTCATGGCATCAGAGGTTATGTCATCAAAACATAGTCCACATGAAAAATGCTCTAACTTACCAGAAAATACACTTTCACGACGAAAAAGATTTCTTCTGTGATGCATGCGTATTTGGTAAGCAATATGGAGGTGCTCATTACATGCTTCTATTTCGAGACGATTTTTCGATTTATCGCAAGGTTTATTGAATAAAATCTAAATTAGATGTCAAAGGTTGTATTGAACAGTTTTTGGACCAAGTTCGCATAGATGCAAATTCACGAGTTAAAACATTACACTCAGATAATGGGCTCGAATTTGTTAACGAGGAAGTAGACGCTGTATTACGTAGGCATGGCGTATGTCACCAAAGGAGTACACCTTACAACGGGAACGGGATATGCGAACTATTATTGAGTCTGCCCGGTCTTTGATACACGCCAAAGATATGTCCTATAAGTATTGGGGAGAAGCCGCGACAGCCGCAGTATATACTCTCAATCGGACTGGATCGGACTTTCGAATTGTGGTTTAACGAAATCCCAGAAATAAACCATCTACAAATCTTCGGTTCTAATGCATTTGTACATGTGTCTAAAGAAAAAAGGCGTAGGCTCCATCTGAAAGCGAAGAAAGGTGTATTTGTTGGGTATGAGGAAAATTCGAAAGGCTACCGTGGAAAGTGACAAGGGACGTTGTCTTCAAGGGACAATCTTAAGCCGCTACCGCTATAGCTCACGACGAAAAAAAGGGGTGAAGTTGGGAATAGGCTACATCCGAAGAGCAGCATCGCTGGAGGAGCGGCCAGATCCAGTGGAAGAAAAAGAGACATCAGAGGGAGAGTTAGTTCCAGAAAATATTCCAGAACCCATTTCGAACGCACGTACTCTGCGTTCTCGTACTGTTAATACCTGTGCTTTGAGTGAGGGTTGTGCTTTTCTTGTTGACCGTCAAGAACCACAGAGTTTCGAGGACGTTGACATATCCCCATTTATGACGAAATCGAATCACTCAAGAAAAATCACACCTGGGACCTTTTTCCAGCAAAAAAAACCATTTCAAACAAATGGGTATATAAAGTCAAACTTGGTGCAATTGGTACATTCGAACGCTATAAAGCGCGTCTTGTTGCGAGAGGTTTTGCCCAAAAGTACGGAATAGACTATGAAGAAATATTTAGTCGCGTAGTTCCTAACACTTCGGCAGTTCGACATTAAAACAGCCTTCTTGTATGGCGACTTAAGTGAAGACGTGTACATGACGCAACCAAAGGGCTATGATGATGGTAGCGACAAAGTCTGCAAGTTGCGGAGGAGTCTGTGGTCTTAAACAAGTATCCATGTGCTGGAACATTCGAATCACAGAATTTTTGAACCAATTTTGCCTCAACGTAAGCGCGGCAGATTCGTGTATTTTCGTTAGTATAAGAGAGGGGCGAAAAACTATACTAGCTATATATGTACATTGATATATGAAAACGATATTGAGCCCCTTCTATTGAAATTAAGGTGTCAATGGCAGACTAATATCTTGGATTGGAAATCAATGTTTTAAAAAAATGGAAACGGTTTAAATACAGCAGACGTCGGTCGTATGCAAAACGAGTTCTCTCAAAATTAAGGATGCTAGATGCTTAATCTGTTTCAACACCAGCTGAGAACAAATATACGAGTACACCACTCATATCCAGTACAAACACTGCATCAAATTATCCATACCGTGAAGCTGTTGGTTGCCTCATGTATTTAGCTATTGGTACAAGGCCGCATATCGCATATGCAGTGAGTTTAGTTAGTCGTCATTCAGACAATCCGAAAGAATGCTACATAGTTGCGGTCAAAAGAATTTCAAAATACATTCGGGGAACTCTTGATCGTGGTGTAATATTTTAAAAGTCTAATCTTCAAATACATTGCTTTACAGATGCTGATTTTGCTGGTAATTAAGACACGCGAAGTTCAACAAGCGGATATGCTTTGATTATGGGGGATGCGGCCGTTTCGTGGTCACCACAGCGTCAGAAATGCGTCGCTCTTTCTACTACCGAATCAGAATACGTAGCAGCTTGTGAATGTATTAAGGAATTGATTTAGGTGCATCGCTTATTCTCCGAACTGGTTTCAAATGGACTGGATGTTCCAACTCTTAATATGGACAACCAAAGTGCAGCAAGACTAATTAGAAACCCGGAGTTCCACAAACGGACAAAACACATTGAGGTAAAATATCATTTTATCAGACAAAAACATGAAGAAGGGCTCTTCACTTTATGGTACGAGTATGTTCCAACACATGAACAAGTTGCTGATATATTTACCAAATTAATATAGAAAGATCGTTTTCTATCCTTAAGAGAAAAACTAGAAGTTTTAAAATTGTAATCATTTAACTTTTAATTAAAAAATTGAAAATTCAATTATAAAAGTGGAAGTGTTGAAATTCATGTACCTACTTATGTTTATGGATGGCAACGACTAGTATAAGGCCTCGTAGAAGTAGCATCTTCCGACAGGTGCTGGTTCCTTAAATGACGAGAATGAGCCTCTGCAGCCGAACATCTTACAACTCTGCTAATAAGTCCTACTTCACGCCTCCCCGTGGCGCCATCTGGGAATCTCACTAGAGGTTGCGAAGTGAAGAGGGCAAATGTCGAGTTTCCTGCGCCATTAACCAGGATAAGTGTCGGAAAAACAAAACAAGACCTTATTCGGGCTACTCCGACATATTTGAAGCTCGGCCGGAAAGGATTTCCAGGACTTAGTCAGGGTCTTGGAAAAGAGATGGTGGCGGACGAGCCCTACGAGGGCCAACGGCAGCACTCACATCCCGGAACGGGAATATACGAAGCATCAACAAGCCTCGGATATGGACGGATCTACTGTTGACAACCCACGAAAACGATTTTAGGACAATGAGCTTCGGATATGCACGTGGAATGTTAGATCCCTTAATAGACCACGTACAGCCGAGCAACTAGCGGAGGCCCTAGACTGCTGCAAAGCAGACATAACCGCCATCCAAGAAATGCGATGGGATGGGCCGGACAAAAATAAGATGAAAAACTGCGACATCTACTACGGCAATTGCTATCGACGGCAAAAGCAGCGCTTATTTGGATGCGGATTTGTTGGCGGAGGCAGACTTAGACAAGAAGTCCTCAGCTTCCGGCATGTGAGCGAGCGCCTCGTAGCAATCCGCATCAAGGCTAAATTCGCCAACATAAGCCTCTTATGCGCGCATACCCGCACAGAGGAGAAAGATGACGACACCACGGATGCCTTCTACGAGCTCCTCAACAAGACCTACGAGCAATGCCCTAGCTATGTCATTAAAATTGTCCTCGGTGATTTTAATACCAAGCTAGGAAGAGAAGGTATCTTTGGTGGAACAATCGGAAAATATAGCCTGCACAACACCACCTCCGATAACGGATTCAGGCTAATCGACTTTGCGGCGGGGCGAAACATTGTCGTGGCTAGCACGCGGTTCCCACTTCTCGACATACACAAGGGGACTTGGAGAACTCCTAATCAATCAACAGTCAACCAGATTGATCACATTGCGATCGCTGCAAGACACTCCTCCAACATTATGGATGTCCGTACGTTCCGAGGAGCCAACATCGACTCGGACCATTACCTCGTTGTAGCCAAGGTACGGTTGCGGATATCCCAAACTACGCCAAGACAAACTAATGCTGGAAGAAAATTCGACGTCAGACGGCTACAATCGCAAGAGATCGCCAAGTCCTCTTCCGATCGAGTGTCTCTTAATCTCTTAAGAGGTCCAATGCCGCCAGCATCAAGCATGCCAAAACGCCATCAGAGATGCCGCTTCTGATGTGCTGGGTTTCACTCGTCCACCACAACGAAACCCCTGGTTCGATGATGAATGCCGGCAAGCACATACAGCTAAGCAAGATGCATATAACGCGGCGCTGCTTAGAAAGACCAGAGCTGCTCATGAAATCTATGAGGGGAAGAGGAGAGACGAGCACTGGCTTCTCAGGAGGAAAAAGAAAGAGCATGAGAAGCGCGCGATCGAGGAAATTGAGAGATGCTACTCCAGGAATGAGGTTCGGAAGTTTTACCAAAAGGTAAAAATAACATGCCGCGGAAACAAACCCCGAACCAAAGCCTGTAGAGATGAACAAGGGAACATCGTAGTAGAATCGCAGTCGATGCTGAGGATTTGGAAAGATCATTTCTGCAGACTGTAAAACGGCGATGACGGACCAAATACCGCTGTCAGGCAGAATCAACCTTTCAACCTCGACGGTGATGACCAACAATTCCATCCACCCGACCTGTATGAAGTGAAGATAGCCATATCGAAGCTTAAGTCCAACAAAGCTGCTGGAGCGGATGGCCTGACTGCCAAGCTCTTCAAAGCGGCGGGCGATGACTTGGTAAGGAGCATACACCAACTCATCTGTAAAATATGGTCGGACGAAAGTGTGCCCGATTAATGGAACCTCAGCATTGTTTGTCCAATTCCCAAGAAAGGAGACCCTTTGAACTGCGCCAACTACAGAGGCATCAGTCTCCTTAACATCGCATAAAAGATCTTATCTGCCATATTGTGTGAACGCCTGAAGCCGTTCGTAAACAACCTGATAGGTCCATATCAGTGTGGCTTCAGGCCAGGAAAGTCCACCATCGACCAGATATTCACACTACAGCAGATCTTGGAGAAGACCCATGAGTTTCAGATCGATACCCACCACCTATTCATCGATTTTAAGGCCGCGTATGACAGCATCTATAGAGACAGCATGTCTAGTTTTGGCATCCCTGCCAAACTCGTCCGTCTGTGCAGAATGACGATGGAGAATGCACGCTGCTCCATCAAGGTCGGAGATCTCACCGAGACCTTTGATGTCCAGAAAGGATTTACACAAGGCGATACGCTGTCATGCGATTTTTTCAAATCGTACTTGAAAGAATAGTGCAAAACTATCTTTCAAAAGCCCGTCAAATTACTCGCATACGCCGACGATATTGACATAATTGGTTGAAAGCGGCGTGATGTTAGTGACACTTTTGCAAGTATTGAGACGGAATCGGCGAAAATGGGTTTAGCGGTCAATGAGGGCAAGACCAAGTATATGCTGTCAAGCAAAAAGGGCAACCAACACCGACATCTCGGACAGAACGTCACCCTCGACAGATATAACTTTGAGGTAGTTAAGGACTTTGTCTACCTAGGCTCCGCTATAAATACAGACAACGACACCAGCGCTGAGATCAAGCGAAGAATAACTCTTGCCAACCGCTGTTTCTTTGGGTTAAGAAGGCAATTGAGTAGCAAAGCCCCCTCTCGGACAAGAAAAGTCGGACTGTACAGCGACATGGACCTAACCAGAAGAGTTAGGTCTCATGTAGAGCGCATGGACACCAATGCCCCGGTCCGAAAAGTCTTCGAGTCCGCTTCCGAGGGACAGCGCAGTAGAGGAAGGCCAAGACTCAGGTGGCGCACGCAAGTGGAAGAGGACCTCAGCCAACTTAGCGTGCGAAACTGGAGGCAGCTAGCCAGGGATCGAGCTGGCTGGAGAAGCTTGTTGACTGAGGCCCAGGTTGACCCCGGACTGTAGCGCCACTTAAAGTAAGTAAGTAAGTAAGTATTAGCAGGACTTTGTTAAGTTAGTCGCTCCCTAATAAGAGGTGAATGACTTAGAAGATTATCCCAGAACTGATCAAGTACGAAGTGTTTAGTCCCTTTTGATCAGCCAATTTTTGGTTTCAGCTCAACTCTAGTTCTTTCTCAGGTAAGACCCTTAATTAGAAAAAACTGATGACAGTAATCTCATTAAATTCCTTTTTATACTCTACACTTCACAAAACACAATCAATCTCCTCGTAGAGCTGGTAAACTTTCCCAGACAGAACAAAGCAACCTTGTGAGATTGTTGAACCCGAGAGTTAAATGTGGTAGAACTCAGAGATGGTATTCTTCATTTCCTTTGTGGACTTAAAAACTTTATGTCTGTCTTCCCACCCCATATCCCCTTTCATTTGAACAAACAGAAAAACTTACAACTCACTTTTATTGGGTTGTTTCTTTTGAAATTTGTCGTTACTATAGCGAGAACTTCATGCCACATTCCCTTCTCCGCCAAGATACTATAAAAGTTTGTGCGTAACCGTTGACATTGGTTTAAACGTCAGTGTTTCCTTTCACAAATTCGTCTACTTCTTCTCAGTCGACCCCCGCACTTCATTTCGGATTGTCTAGAAATTCTTTCATGTCGCTCAAAATTCTGTCCCATCAATAAACTATGTGACATTGCATTCGACAGCACTTTAAGACCGCAAAATATTTACAGCACTCTACAGCTAAACTATAGGAGAGTGAACATTGAACCAAACAACCGGATAACAAAGAAAGAAAGGACGCACAAATGAAAGGGCATCAAGGAATACTCAAGTGGTCCTTATGAATTCGCAAATGCTTGGGAATATTTTTAAAGTGACTTTGGTGTACGTCCCTGTTATCCTTTGGATGGCTTTTTGCCTTTTCAACGATGCCATCACTCTCAATAAAAGAGAAATAGGTTTCCGGAAAGTTTTGTTTACCTCGTTTTGAGTAGCTCTTCCTCCTTTCGGCAAACGAAGGTTGTTCTCGAGCTTTTTCGTTTTCTAACTATGACCTAGCATCAAGGTAGATAAATTGTAAAAGTGGGCGGTTGTTGGTGAACAGTGGATGGAATGAAGCCTAGATACAGGATAGTGAGGAGTACTAGGTTGTTGGAAAAATCATAGTTTTCCGCACTTGTATTTGAGTGAAAACATTTTCGAAAATTGTTCAAACATGCGTTTTGATGAAACTTTATGATGTTTTACAACATCTGACTGTGACTACTACAGAGTAGGTGGAGTTAAATGACAATTACATGAGGAACCAGCTCCGAGATATAAGTACAATGTACCTTCAATGTACTCGTATCTATGGGGTGCTTTAAGGAACGTGAGTTTACTTTAAAACTCACATGTCGTACAGAATATACCTGTGCATAGATTCCCTCTATCTACATACAAGTTTTGAAGCAATTCGTGTTTGGAGGAGTCTGAGGATGGCTTCACTCCTCACAGCATCCAAATTAGAGATGATTTACCATGCACGCTATACCAATTCATTCTACGCTTTGAGTAAGCGTTAAAGTTATATAAAATATGAGTCCAAAACTTTTACTCTGTGATATTGAAATTGTTTTCGACAGAGGGAAAAGGGTTCAAATTGTACGAGTATGTATCCCTGTAATAAGGTAGAACATGAAACTTCTGACAATATTTACGAGTAATGCACGAAGGAGGACGAAATATGATGAACCACTAAGGACTGTTGGCTTTTAGAGTTAAATGTTTGATGGTAGTTAGAAGTTTTTTGAGCACAAGAAGAAGTACTCGTATTCCTGCACCGTAGTACCTCTTTTCCGTATGTGGAAAGGAGAAATTTTGGTGGATTTTTGCAACTGTAACTTGCACTAGGAGGTATTTTCCCTTTGTTGATGCCTGGATATGATGAAACTGATACCTGACTTCCATCGAAACAAATTATAAAAGGCTTTTTAGAGTAAGAATAACATTCTACGATTAGGTAAAATTTAGCAGTGGATGTAACAGATAAATTCCACTGGGGTATTGTAACGAATTACAAGGGGAATCGCTTATATTTTCTAATTAAAAATTTGAGTAAGACATGATGTGAAGAGTAACATCTGTGCTAGGTTATTTCTTCGCTGATAGGTGGGGCGGAGGTGGAATTCTAGTCTGCGGTTTTGACGACATCTTATACCCATGACAAGACTTTAAAAGTTTCACCAACTCTTTTCTAATTGTTGCTGTCATAACCCGTCTACATTTACCAATCCATTCAAAATTCAACTCTCTCAATAAGGAAGCTGCATCATTTCAGTATATGCAAACATTTTCGTCAAGCACAAGGTAATCCTTGAATACCTCACAAAGGGTACAGCTCGTTATATTGCTTCAAAGATATCAGTTTCAATGCCGATTTCCATTGGGAGTGTTCTTATTACTTTTGCAGTTCCAATTGCGTTGATTCCCTTATGACCAATCGAGGTATGTTGGATTCATTTTGTCCTGAATCAAAGGTGAAAGTACAGCATGTCAGTAACACAGTTTTCAGTTCTAGCAAAACTGTCATTTAATAGATGAAATATTCCAATATCAGATGCCACCATATGTATCAGATGTGTTTTCCAATTTGCTCAAATCCTTCGGGTCTATTTTGGATTGAAAATTCGAAGGAGATACAATTATTGTGTGCCTATAAAATATTTGTGGACCAGTTTGGGAGAGCAATATTAGGGAGGAAAGAAGGAATGATACCGGTGAATGTTGGTTTGGAATATTTGGAGGTAATATAAAGGTTTCAGATCTACTACATTCCATAAGCGAGTTGTGTGGCTAAAGAAAGAATCACTAAATTAAAAAAAAAAAACCACCGAAAGTAGGCTGTAAGAATTCATAGCGAGACGAGTGTTTCGGTTGAAGGTTTTAAGGCATCGGAATACTTCTGACGATTTCGGTAGATCACCCCATCATCATGAAGATGGGTGAGGGAGCACGAATACTGAAGAAGAAAAGTTAAGCAACTAAAGTTGAGGATCACAACATCCTACAACCGATGTGGATAAAAACAGTGGAAACATATTTCCAAATTGATGAAGGTGGAACTAGCCAGAAAGGTGGTAGAGAGGAAGGCAATCGATAGGTGAAGTGATGATGATTTTTTTCTAGTTAAACCCCAACGTGGAAGCAACAGAGGAGCAGGCGGAAGGCCAGCATAATCAAACATATTCCAATGACATACGAGTATAAGCTCAAAACGTCAACTTCGATTAGTGGGGGATGACAACCCCCTATTAAGCTACCATCCCACCTATAGAGCACAGAAGAACCAGCATAGACATGAATACGGGTGGTCAAGATACATATGTGAGAGCCTCCAACTAGGAAAGGAGCAAACCGACAGGGAACAACATTAAACAGCAACAACAAAAAGATTGAAGAATAGTAAAATATATAACATACGAGTACATACAAAACAAATAAATAATTTAAAGGAGGGATACGCCGTTGACCTGTCTGCATTTCCCCCAAATGTGAAACGCCTATTAGTAATAGACCCGGCAGAAGGTTGATAGAACACATACGAGTATCTATACTTGAAGTTAACATTCGGAAACGTTATTGCTAAAAAACTAAACAAAGAATTCGCAGATACCTTCTATATTTGCTCACCTATTGTAGATAACGCCACACTACGAGGTGGACAAGCCCTCAAAAAGAATGCCTCTCAGTCAATCGCAGTCTTTGCTAGCTGCCTCTATATGCGTACACGAAGTTGGATAAGGTCCAGTTCATCAACGCATGAGATCGAATTTTACTGCGTTGTCCATGAATACAACGGTTGGAGGTGAAAACTTTCCAGGCAGGGACGCTGATATACACGTGCTCAAGTTAGCCTAGATATCTAGGCCGTGGTATCCCTGGTTTTCTGACGAGGTTGGCATCGCTGTTCAGTTCTAAAAGTTCGCTGTTGAAACGTCTTCATCATTCACCATCCATCCAAATGGAAACGAAAATTACACGACAAACTTTACTCTCGTTGCGCCGGAGAGTAATTTTATTCACTTCGTCACTTTCCAAGCTTTTGCGCAATAAAGTAGGACTGGGTTAATTAGGGCCTTGTATATTGTCTTTTTGGTTGCTCGAGAGAGGGCTTTGTAACTCAATTGCCTTTTAAGCACAATGAAACAGCGATAAGCAAGATTTGATAATATCTTCGCACGATTTCTGCATTGGTGCCATTGTCGAAACTGAAGCCAAGCCGAGATAGATAAACAAGAAGCAAGGTACGAGTACATTCCTCATCGTCATTCTACACAGTCAAACAAAGTTGGGAGGAATGCCAAAACAAGACGTAGATCTATAAACGTCTTCTTTATACATATGTGTGGAAGATGCAGTAGCACCAAGATTCATTAGAAGATTGCGTACTGAAGACAATAAGAGCATTGGATATGTTTAGGAAAGTGTTGAAAAATATACAAATTTATTAATTTGACGTTAGTCACAAAAGTTTGGTCTTTGTCTGTCCACTTTTTGGACAATTTTACGGAACAATCTTGGTTTGAAGACTGATAAGCTCCAGATAACCATCGTTTGCGTCGAAATTTTAGTAAATGGGCCCAAAATCAACTGGCGATGAGGATCGTTTTTGGCTCAATGCGTATGTCAATAAGCAAAATTGTCGCATTTTGAGCGAAGATAATCCGCATGAGATTATCGGTGCGGTCTGTAGGCAGGTGGACTCATCGGACCATATGGTTTTTAAAAATGAAGCTAATCAGGGTGTCATGATCTAGGGTATTCGCTGTAGAGCGATGCTCATTGACTTATTCGTTGGCCGATTGACTTCCACGAATGTTGCAAAATGTTGGTTCCAGCATCTTGTGATTTGTCGACTCTTTTCTAATTTATTTGGGAATATATACGAGTAAATTCGCTAGCCTACGCTGACAATCTACGCATTGGAAGCCAGCATTATTCGTTCTATTAAGGACAAATGGCCACAAGTGCTTAAAAAATTTGTCGAAAACTTTGTCTCTCGGACAAAAAGGGGTATATAACAGCAAAGCATTTCAGACCAATAGGTCCGTCATCATTTATGTTTAAAACCTTAGAGCGTTTATTTATATCAGAATATATAATGGCTTTTTGACTGAGTTACAGCATGCATATATGAAAGGCGAATCTTTAGAAATCGGCCTAGATTTGGGTGTGGGGGGAAATCGAGAGGAGTCTTCACTTCAGTA
The DNA here is from genome assembly GCA_928272305.1 of Volucella inflata. NCBI lineage: Eukaryota > Metazoa > Arthropoda > Insecta > Diptera > Syrphidae > Volucella > Volucella inflata. Next base: position 106,535,992 of record OV743719.1, read on the forward strand.
AATTTGCGATGGTGGCCTTCCTCGGTATGGAAGAAGCCTTCAATAACGTGAAGGGCAGCGCCATTAAAAACGCTCTACTCGACGCAAATATTGAACAGGGTATTACAAATTGGGCTTGCAACATGCTTGCAAGTAGGATAATAACCTGTTTCGCTGGGCAAAGCTCTGCTAGAATGTCATGTGGGTGGGTACTGGCCATCAATGACATCCTTAAAAGCCTAGAGGTTGCCATGAAGACGATCAGCACTTGGGCAAACAGCTGTGGTCTCAATGCCAATCCCTCCAAAACAAAACTGGTTCTTTTTTCCAGAAGGTACAAGATACCGCAATTCAAACTCCCCAAACTCAACAGACTGGAACTGTCCCTCTCGGACAGCGTGAAGTATGTTCTCTAATTCGAATCGTAACGGAAGGAACCAAAAAGGCATATAACGCCCTTTTAATATGCAAAAGAACTGTATGAAAATTTGGGGCCTAAAACCTATGGTACGTACCTATACGATGGTGCTGAGACCCAAACTTATAATAGATACATATGGCGCACCAATATGGTGGAAAGTAACAAATAAGACAACGATCTACGGAAAATTAGCGGCAATTCAAAGAACGGCAGCATTAGACACCTTTTTGCACCTAACACAGCTCGATTTAAAGATCAAAAAATTGTATACGATTCACTAGTTTAGGTCACTTCAAGAGCCGTAGCTTCGGACACGGCACCATCCTAGCCGATGGTCAATTTTAACGGATGAAATTCCCTCCTTGGTTGACTTCGACATTTTGTATGGTATACTATATCTGGAAAGGGAGGACTGGCAAGAAAATGCAGTAACCAGGATATGAAATTGCATTGTTTTTACAGATGTTCGAAAACAGAGCAAGGAACTGGTTCCGGTATCTTCTCGTCCATAAGACCACTGGACACAAGTATCAAAGGTTCTGGCCGTCCCCTGGGCGGCTGAGCTAATGCAGATGAGATTGGTATCCGGAGAAGATATCGCTATTCACATCGACAGCCAAACCGACCGCTCTTATGGCAATGGAATCGACCAATATTAATTCTGATACAGTCAGGGGCTGTCGTTCAATGCTAAAAGCAAAAGGAAAATGAAGAAGCGAATGAACTTGCAAGAAGAGGAGGGCTACTCTATCTCTTGTCAGATACGGACATTTGCTGATTCTGTGCGGATCTGGAAGTAGTCAAGGACATAACGCATATACTTTGTGAATATGAGACAATATCTTGTAGTCGCAAGAAATAATTACGAAAATACTTCTTTGAAAATCTAAAGCAAATAAACGGGGCGAATTTCAAAAGCCTTCTCGACTTTTGCAAAGAAATTGGGTGTTTTACCAGGGAGATGGGCCTGTTTTGGTGTCTAGTGTTTGTGTGATAACACAAACTTACTTTAACCTAACCTGAGCTTGTCCCTCGGATGAGAGTCATCAGATCTAGCGGTGGTGGGCATATGGCCAAAGTTGTATTTATAAAATAATTTCAGAATATATTCTCTCGAATGAACACATATAAATGGCTAGTTAGTGGAATTTCATTTATTTTGCTCAAATTCAAATTGAGAACTGGCTTAAGAAAACACCCTTGGATCAAGAGGCCAGCTACCTTTTACACAATATCCTACTCGACCCTTTATTATCTGCTAACAAAATATTACCTAAGGCTGAGAATATGGTAACCAAGATGCTGGTTTTTTTTTACTCCGTTCTAATTAATATGATAAAAATATCAAGTACTAGAAATTAATTAATTTTAATTTAAAGTTTCAGATTAGAAAATCCAAGCTCTTCAAGGAGGTTAAGTCGCTCCTTGACTCTCGGAAAGTTTACCTCATTTGCAATATTTGGAGAAGATTCTTTTTGTATATCTTTCCTTAAAATCTCCCTATTTGGAGTGCATGTGTATAGTATGTAGTAAGAAAATCTCATTTCCTTTACATTGAATCGAATGCAATTTACTCGTAGTTTTGCAAACACTTGCAGATAGTTGTACAGTATCTAAAGAGGTAAACGAGAAACGTAACAAACTCTTACAAACTTCCACTTTGCTACAGCTGCGACCAATCTTAAACGAGTTTGAATACATGTGCTCATACTAAATTTTGAAAGTACATCCTTTTAATCCGCCCCCTTATTCATATTCATACTTGTGTGCATATGTCGCAGATTCCAGGAAAACCTAGCACAGCAGGATAAACCTTCTTTTTTTTCTCAATATTCTTGTAATCCACACAGGATAACATTGAAACCAGGAGGAGCAGATTCATATACGAGTACTCGTACTTCCAACATTCTACACGACTGTACTCAGAGAAAACTCTTTTAATCTCATAATTATTGTGGTCTACAATTTTGGCAGTATGTGCAGAATTTCTCGTTTATGACCGGGCCCATGAGAAACATCTGCTCTATGAATATATTACGTTGGCTGGAACAGATAAGGCCGCACTACAAGGGTCTAGATGTCAACCAGACAGTTTCCACTACGACAACGACATGGACGATGAGTATTACATTGAGTCCACCATAAGGTCATTAAGATAAGCACCTAATGGTCTATAGGAGCTCTGTGGAAGCCATTTTCATCCATACGTTGCCACAAAATGTGTTTTTCTCAAATGAAAAAATGAAAAAAAGAAGAAAAATCTACTCACACTCGCTATGCCATCACATATCAAAGATTGAATATAAAATTCCTTGCTGATATCCTGTTTCCGACATAATGCCCTTCGGAAGATTGAAAGTCTCTTTTTTGGAAGTCCGGAAATGGCTTTTGCGGGATAGTCGGTCGGTTCTTTGTTCTTGCCCTTAGACGGTGCCAAGCATGTGGGTTTACTGTACTACCATATACTCGTATGTGTTTAACAAAATTTTAGATCAACTCTGATGTTGTGATAGGATTGACGGATGTACAATGTTTTGACGGATTCTCAGAAAACCTTAGAAAGTCTCATCATGCCTTGATGGATTGAATCCACAGTACCTACACTGCCAAAACCACAACCATACCTGGCTGCAAAGTGTCAAGTCATTTAGTTAAGAGAAACTCTGTCCCGTTGCTATGAGTAGTTGTTGGTTTCATTCAATATCGATTGTATCTTAGGGGGGTTGGATTAGATGTCAATATTTGATTGATGTTATGAGACTTTAAGGAAGTCTCTAACAATGGCAGAACAGTGGCCTTTTCAATCTATAAAGGTCAGAAGTTACGTACAAAATTAATCACGGTAACCATGTTCCTAAATTTTTTTTTATTTTCTTATTTTTTATTTTTTGGGGTTCCTTGTAAGGGATAAGAATCTTTTTAATATCCGCAGGAAGAACCCTTTTATCGTCTGTGGGTGTGGAGAGTTAATTGTTATCCGCATTTTCCCTCAAGACATAGCCAGTCCTTTTTCGTAATAAGCCTCTGCCATTAGCCTTTGTTTAAATTTATTTTTGATCCCTTTGAGTCATCTTTTGAAGTTGGACTACTAGTACAAACGGATATATAGATGAAGGTAGTTATGTTTGGTGAGGGTAGTGAAGGTTGTCACTTTTTCAAGTCAGATGAATTGGTGGAAAAAGGAGTGCTCATTATTATGAGAAGAATAACAGCCTTTAGGGACACTTGAAGCAGTTCTACGAAAAAAAGTTTGGATTAGAGTTTTCTTTTAAAAGTTACAAAGCAAGTTAAAGACTATATCGTGTCTGAAATGTAAGGCGGTAATAACCTTGAATGGAAATAACTTTCAAAATGTTTTGAACACTTAATAAAATCAATTATGTTTGTATCTGAGATGTCGATTTGACTTTGAAATTACAGGACGTTATGTAAGATGTGTCTTTGAATAAGTATTTTCTCTTTCACCCTACTATCTTTAGAAATTAAACAGGGGTAACGTAGACTATTTTACGTAAAGAGCATTCAGTTAATCCCTTGCAGTAGGTTTTAGAGATAATAGGAAGCCGTCGAAGAATGCTTGGCGTCAAGCACGGATGTATTCAATTGTGCTTTGTGTTTCAATGATAAGCATAAGCACACCAAGGCACCAGATTTCAATGTGTTAAGGCAAGTCTTTATGCGTGGGCATTAAACGTCCAGATGCAGCAAAAAGGCGTCTGTTGGCTTGTTATGTATGTAGGTGCGAGCGTAGGCCGGTCACTCACAGAAAATCTTCTTCGAGGTGTCGGCATTAATTTCACAGTAAACACCGCAAGATGGTATGTCCCTTATAGTCAGGAATACATAGTTCTGCGTCACGACGTCAATAAGCATCTTTCGGTCTTTCTTAATGATAAGCAGTAGGAAAGTTGCTGATCCCTTAGGGATGTCGCGAAGCATTCGTTTATTCTGTCGGAGAGCCATGCCATCTGATGTTGTGCTCATATGAAACCATGGAAGTCTTAACCAAAAACACGGACAATTCCGATGGTGCCTCAAACTCTGATAAAATCTTCTTTGAGATTTGCCTAGGAAGTTCAACGGCGATTTCATAATATAGTTCGTCACCATCTGGATTGCGCGTATCTCCACATGGAAGACGGATTGTCTTAGAAGGAGTGAAATTCTTTCAAAAAAAAAACACGAGCACCGGCTTTGGAGTTATCGGTGCAGACTTGATTATATTCTTTTCCTGACACAGATTCTGGCCGAAGCCAGTGAAAGTTAACTTTGTATTATTTTAAGCAGCAGAATTTCTGGCCTCATTGCAACAGAGGGCATGTACGTAACACCAGAGTTATGATGAGATATACAAGCTACGACATGTTGTGGTATTCAGCTCACTTGTCACTTCATTAATGGCACCTGGTTGTGAGCTTCTTCTGAATAGGTTTCTTGTGAAGTGAGTGTCCCTATTGAGAACTTTGACTAGCCGGCTGGTTTCCATTGAAAGTTTGGATATTTTCGTAAAAATCCTTATGAGAGGCATTTTTCTAAATTTGATTTACCGCCTTATAAATTTTTTTCTTGATCTGTAAAGACTTCAGTCTTCTTTCTCCAAGACCTACGGACTTAAAAGTTTTCTGGGTTCTTAACGGAATCGCAGCAGATCTGCTTTCAACCAATGAAATGCTTTTCAGGTGGACATATTGAAGCAGACAGAAGGGTTGGCTTGCAACCGCTTCCTCTTTTCAACAAAACCGAAACTCCGCATCCGATTCTGAATTCGATGAACTACTTGTATAATTTGGCTCACTGAGGTTGAGCCATGCGCTAATTTCCAGTGAGTTACATACTGATGCAGTAGCAGATTATTTTTTTTTACAATTTGCGAGTGCACAAGGGATTATGTACCCTTAAAACGTTTGCACATAGCGCGGGTGGAAATTTAGGGAGGAAGAAAAAAGTGGTACCGATGTACGTTGGTTTTAAATGTTTGAAGGTTGTAATGACTAGGAAGTAAGGAGCTCGGCAGAGCATTCCATGAGTGAGTTGTTCGGCATAGGAAAGTGTCACGATATTTCAGGGTGTGTCCGATAGTAGGCTTAAGGGTGTACTGATGAGCATTCATAGCGAGACGGATGTTACGGTTGAAGGTTTGAAGGGGCAATTTCAGAGGAGCACTGGTGGTGAAAAGAACGATAGAACAAGGTGAGGCAAGAGACATTACGTCGGTGGTCGAGGGTTGCAAATCCTATCTAGAAGGTGCACCTGACGATGGGCATTTTACTCCAGTTTTGGGCGGATAAAAGCCTTGTATATTGAAGCCAGATCAGAGGAGGGTGAAAAATTTTCTTACATCGCTTAAGGTAACCTAAACATTTCGCAGCATTTTTGGCAACTTCGAATATGTGGTCATTCCAACGTAGGTTGTCATTGACAAACATACCGAAAATGGAAAGTTTTTCAGTTTCAACGATGCAAATGCCGTTCATGGTTAATGGCTGGGTATTTGAATTTCGCTTAAGCGACAACAGACAACATTGTTTTTTGGAGTTCCCCAAATGGTTATGCTATTTATATCGGAATTTAATGAGCTTAACATACACTGCCGTTCCTGTTCTACAGCGGAAGAGCAGGGACGTGAGTCCGGGAACGAATATGAAAAGCAGAGAGTACTGTCGTCTGTAAGGAGTAAATTGAAATAGAAGTAGCAGACAAGAGATCATTAATGAAAATTTAAAAGAGTGTCGGAGACAGAATGGAGCCCTGGGATACGCCAGCATTTATTTTGTGAATATCTGACTTGAAACCATTCAAGACAACTTGAATAGAACGTTCCGAAAGGTAATTTCTAATCCATTGAAGAAGATAGTCATCGATCCCAAAAGCATGCATTTTCGACAAAAGAGCCTGATGCCAAACTCTGTCAAATGCCTTGGAATGTTATAGGTTGATCTGAGTGAAAGAGAGATTGCAAGCTGCAGATAAACATGTGATTCATTTCTAGATTTATTAGTTCATTATTCTCCGATTCATTTTTCCTTGTGATAGTAAATTCAAAGCTTCCCTGAGCTGCCCTGGAACCAAAAAGATGGTGCGAATCAGTTTGGATGCCCTCAAAGGTCATAATAACCAGGGAGAGGGTTTTCGGTACACACTTGTTAAATCATTCAAGAGTTTCGTTTTTCAAATCGAAGCCATCTGCTTGATTGCTTATTTTAACCAGCTTCCGTAGTTGATCAACACAATGTTTGCACTCTGCTCAGACTGTTGTCGTTACAAATTATCCCAATTCACAACAATGAGGACGTGAAAGCGAAAGCTTCATTATTTCGCCGGTCACGACCTTTGACGTTCCATCCAGCCAATCTTTAACTTTTGCAGATTGCAGCACGAATTTCAACTAGATCTTGTAGGTAGGGTAGTAGATACCACAAACATTGTTTCTCTGCGTATATTTCACCGCATCAAACGACTTTCGTTCGCCAAAATTACAACTGCTGGTTGTAGAATCGGTCTAATCCGAAACGAACGCTTGCATTCCTCGTGTCATCCAATTTCCACCGACTAGAACCCCTTTTTATAGCGCAACGCGGAAGTGAATATATTTGTACTTGCTGACATTTTTAATCGAACGAGGACTTTCGTTGTGGTGACTGCCTGGCTTTCAGTACATTGAAGGCGGCATTTATGGAGGCATTTTGGCGACAGTGCTGCCATATTCATGAGAGGTTTTGAATATCCACATCAGTAGCCTAGTTGGAAGTTTATGGCCGTAGTTATTGTACTCCTTTCGGAACAATCAGACTTCAGTCCGAAATTAACGAATCAACATACTAAGCAGAAGAAAAAATAGCATTTTGACCTTACTTACTTACTTTAAGTGGCGCTACAGTCCAGGGTGGACCTAGGCCTCAGTCAACAAGCGTCTCCAGCCAGCTCGATCCCTGGCTAGCTGCCTCCAGTTTCGCACGCTAAGTTAGCTGAGGTCCTCTTTCACTTGCGTGCGCCACCTGAGTCTTGGCCTTCCTCTACTGCGCTGTCCCTCGGGAGCGGATTCGAAGACTTTTCGGACCATCTCATCTTTGGATCTTCACTCTTCTGGCTAGGTCCATATCGCTGTACAGTCCATACAGTTCGTCGTTGTATCTCCTTCTCCACTCACAGTCAATGCAGACGGTACCGAAGATAGCCCGAAGAATTTTTCTCTCGAAGCAACCAAGAACACCCTCATCCATTTTTGATAATGTCCATGCCTCTTCGCCATAGAGCAGGACCGGGATTATTAAGGTCTTATAAAGGGTGACTTTTGTTGTGTTCACAGTGGTTTAAATTGCTGGCTCAATGGGTCGATTATGATGACGTTAAGTGATCGAAATGCGCGAAAAACATTTTTCACGGGGCACAAATTTCGATAATAAAATGCTATAATTTGTAAGGAATATTCGGGTGTAAGTCTTTTCATGATGAAATGGCAATGCTAACTGAGTATGTTTGACTTTGACACATGTCACGAATCATGCGTGAGCTTACAAAATAGAACACTGTAAACCACAGGACTCCCTGACTGGTTTCAGTAAGGTGTTCGTCTGGCTTTGAATATTGCTAAAACACCTCTCTTTGTGGCACGTCTCAGATGAATCATTAACTTTTGGAGAAGCTGGTGATCTTCGACTTTTATCTGTTCCCAGATCCAGGACTTACTCTCATCCTTTTCTGCAAGGATAGGCAAGCATCTTATTCTACTACATTTGCTGGCCGACACTCGTCGTAAAGCCATATGTTTCTGTTAATAGCAAATAAAGCTAACATAACAGAGGTTATGGTCTGATCATCTGTTGAAAATGGTTCTACTGGTCTTCTGATGGTGGTAGCATAGAACTTCTCTTAAAGTTGAGACATAAGTAATCAATAATGGCAGCCTCCCCAGATCATATTTTCTTAAATATTTGCATCAGCTTATTGGCAGCTCTGTAGGTTTGAAAATCTAAAGGAGGCGAGTCCTGGTTCGAACGCAAGGGAAAGATATGAGATATTGTAGAAACTGAAATCACACTCTAGTCTTGTCAACGTTTCACTTCGCTGCAGAATCAGTTGCATTTATAGGTATGATGTTGGAAACCAACCGCTCTAATGGAATGTCCCTAGTTTGAGGCACCTGCGTGCATGTGACACTTACGATGGAAGATAGTCGTAAAACATTCGCTTCAATGCCGACAGCTCAAATCTTCTAACAGTGGATTCTCTGCCAGCAAAACCATATCTCAGTACGCACTCCTCCCGTCCTTCATAACAATTACCAGATCCATTGTGAGTATTTTAAAATGAAAATTCTTCGCCATAAAATCACTAACAAGTACGTTTTTGTAAAACTTTTATCTATTTCCTTCCATTCCAAACTGCTGCTTCGCATACTCTACAAATGATTCTTTTGAAAATTCTCTGTGCAGCACGTCAGTGTGAAACGACAATCCAATTCGCAATAAAAGTTTTTTGCACTCATAAATTATTCCAGCGTCGTAATCCAAGTGTGATTTCTAAATCCTTTTAGTTTCGTTTTGTTCCATCTTTCACATCACATATCTCTCGAATTTCATAGACAAACACTAACGATTATTCCGATTTCCCTCCGGCACATAGTGTATCCCAGCACCACCAAAAATCAGAAATCAATCGAAGAGTATCCTGTTTCATGGGGTATGCTTCCTTTGCCTAAACAAAAACATCGTCATCAATGTTTCGGCCGTCTTTACTAGATGGAATAGAAAAAATTTGACTCTGAATTAATTGTTATGATCACGATTATTGTCTCTCTTTTTCTATAGGTCTGTAGCTGTAGTAGGAAATACCATCCCTGGATAATGGAGTCTTTTGTCCGTTCTCGAAACGCTTTTATCCTCCTTTGTGATAGCCGAGTATCAATTTTTGTTTTCATCTCCCCATGGTACCATGATGATGAGACCATTATACCAGAACACTATAGATTCTGGGTTGTGAGAGTTCACTCAGATCCATAATACAATGCTAAAGCACATGACAGAATAAACAGACACTCTATCAGGCTACAACAAAACAACCCTGAAGACGGGGGCAGCACAAAAAATAAGTCGTTATTTTTCGTACATAAAATGCACGTAAGTCAGAGGAAAATGGAATGCTCAATATGGAGCAAAAAAGAGGAAAGAAAAGAAAACAGGACATGACACAGAGCGAAAGGAAAAGAAACTTTCCCGACTCGTGAGCGCCACTCACTCACTTACCACTCACAGCCAGAGAACATACCCCCCAAAGTATCTACTAATGGAAGGATGCGAGTAGACGAGAGTACCTCTTTCTCACCCTAATTCTGGTGCCCTGATGTCCTGACTTCTTTCTTCTCCCGGTGCACAATGATATATCCCCCCGATTATTGATTCGTACGTTCTCAGACAAACACCACCATTCGAATACGAACACCCTTTGCTGAATCCCCATGCCCACCCACATTCGCTCAATGTAATTTATTATTTGCAGTTATGTAAGCTGACAAAAATGTTATCCTTCTAAAAGGATATCATTTCCGCTGTTACTTCTTATCACTATACCGATTCCGGATGACCGGCATGGGGCGGCGAATTTGGCCGACAATGGTGGATGGGGCAAAAAATGATTAATTGCATTTGTATGGGATAAATGAACCAACTCCAGTGGATTTAAGAGGAATGGGGGAGTTAACCAATCCACCCTACTCCTCAACTAAAGAACTCGAACTTTGCCTAATGAGGATTAATGAAACGCAAATAATGGCGCGCTGAGTTTCGGGCATTCAAACCATCAGAACATCAGAACATCAGATACAGTGAAATATTTCCGGTTAGACGTAGTTATGTAGAAGCCGATGAAAGGTCAGACCATCCCTTGAACTATTCTCATCGGACAAGCCACTGGGACATGGGGAAGAAATAATTTTTCATAAATTATCCTTTTGAAAGCACCCATCTGACTGTTGGTTGTCCGACTTTTATGGCCAAATGAGTTCGAACAATCGATGGAAGATTTGCGATCTTAAGTCGAAAAAGAATGGGACTCCTGCTATTGATGCCTTGGTAGCTGCTGCTAATGGTACTCCATTGGTGATTCAGTGATTCAATGACTTTTACCACGAAAAATTGGGAGGTTATGCTACGCCCCGACCTTCACCATCATCACTATAGCCACTGCTTCGGGAGGGGGTTTCATCCTCCAGGCTCTTCTTCACTGTCCAAGCAGAATGACTGATCGACTTGCAAATGGATAAATTGTAGGGAAATTAATTAGGCTTATTGAAGATGGCCAAAAGTGTGCGTGTGTGTGCCGGGTAGACAAAGAAGAAGAACGAAAGTGAATCGTAATCGTAATCCATTTTCGGTAATAAATTGCCCTTTTGCAGATTTTTATTTCCACAATGAAGAATGGCAAGTAGACGATGATGACGTGGGATTTAATAGATTTTTTTCAAATCCGAATTGAAGTCTTTTGTTAGGAGTTTCTCTGCGTCGTCGGTGGTGTCTGTTTGGAGACAGACGTTGTTAATGGTGTCTGGTAATCGTATTGTCGTCCAACAGAGGTTTCTTTTTGCCGAAAGGAGACTAAAAAATGACGAAATGAGATACTTAATAGGATTTGGGTAAACGAAGGTATACATGTGTATGAACGAATACATTGTTCGGTTGCTTAGCATTGTTTGCTCTGCATATTCAATTTGTTTCTTATGAAATGAGAACCTTCTTTGAAGTGTATTTTTGTAAATTTGAATTATGCGTTTGCCAAATTCTATGGCACATGTCTGTTTATTATTCAGTGCGTAATGATGTCACTAGGACGTGCTGCTCGTTGTTCAGTTAAGAACGCAATATCGTTAAAGACGCTGAGAACTGGTCATAAAGATCAACGGCTGTAGTGGGAGAAAAAAAAAGAGCAAGGACAGCAGATAACGGCATCTATTTCAAGCTCCAGCATAGACTTACAAAGTCTTCCATATCGACTTTCAAGATATGAGAAATCAGGATCATTTGATCCATGCCCACACAAAATTTCGGTTCAAAATGCATGTGAGCGAGCGCCTCGTAGCAATCCGCATCAAGGCTTAATTCGCCAACATTAGCCTATGGGCTCCTTAACAAGACCTACGAGCAACGCCCTAGCTATGACATTAAATTGTCCTCTGCAATTTTAATACAAAGCTAGGAACAGAGGACATCTTTGGTGGAACGATCGGAAGATATAGCTTGCACGACACCACCTCCGATAACGGATTCAGGCTAACCGACTTTGGGGCTGGGCGAGCCAACATCGAATCGAACCATTGCCTTGATGTAGTTAAGGTACGATTACGAGTATTCCCAACAGCTCAAAGCTAATGTTGTAAGGAATTTCGACGTCAGATGGCTACATTCGCAAGAGATCGCCAAGTCCTTTTCCGGTCGAGTGTCTCTTAATCTCTTAAGAGGTCCAATGCCGCCAGTATCAAGCATCGAAGACCATTGGAAACACTGCCAAAACGCCATCAGAGATGCCGCTCATAATGTGCTGGGCTTCACTCGTCTTCCACAATGAAACCCTTGGTTTGATGATGAATGCCGGCAAGCACATGCAGCTAAGCAAGATGCATATAACGCGGCGCTGCTTAGAAAGACCAGAGCTGCTCATGAGCTCTATGAGCGGAAGAGGAGAGACGAGCACCGGCTTCTCAGGAGGAAGAAGAAAGAGCATGAGAAGTGCGCGATCGAGGAAATTGAGAGATGCTACTCCAGGAATGAGGTTCGGAAGTTTTACCAAAAGGTAAAAATAACATGCCGCGGAGACAAACCCCGAACCGAAGCCTGTAGAGATGAACAAGGGAACATCGTAGTATAATCGCAGTCGATGCTGAGGATTAGGAAAGACCATTTCTGCAGACTGTATAACGGCGATGACGGACCAAATATCGTTGTCAGGCAGAATCAACCTTTCAACCTGGACGATGATGACCAACAATTCCGTCCACCCGACCTGGATGAAGTGAAGATAGCCATATCGAAGCTTAAGTCCAACAAAGCTGCTGGAGCGGATGGCCTGACTGCCAAGCTCTTCAAAGCGGCAGGCGATGACTTGGTAAGGAGCATACACCAACTCATTTGTAAAATATGGTCAGACGAAAGTATGCCCGAGGAATGGAACCTCAGCATTGTTTGTCCAATTCCCAAGAAAGGAGACCCTCTGAACTGCGCCAACTACAGAGGCATCAGTCTCCTTAACATCGCATATAAGATCTTATCCGCCGTATTGTGTGAACGCCTGAAGCCGTTCGTCAACAACCTGATAGGTCTATATCAGTGTGGCTTCAGGCCAGGAAAGTCCACCATTGACCAGATATTCACACTACGGCAGATCTTGGAGAAGACGCATGAGCTTTAGATCGATACACACCGCCTATTCATCGATTTAAAGGCCGCGTATGACAGCATCTATAGAGACAGCATGTCTAGTTTTGGCATCCCTGCCAAACTCGTCCGTCTGTGCAGGATGACGATGGAAAATGCACGCTGCTCCATCAAGGTCGGTAAAGATCTCACCGAGGCCTTTGATGTCCAGAAAGGATTTAGACAAGGCGATGCGCTGTCATGCGATTTTTTCAACATCGTACTTGAAAGAATAGTGCAAAACTCAGGAGCAAACACAAGAGGCACTATCTTTCAAAAGTCCGTCCAACTACTCGCATACGCCAACGATATTGACATAATCGGGAGAAAGCAGCGTGATGTCATTGGCGCTTTCGTGAGTATTGGGACGGAAGCGGCGAAAATGGGTTTAGCGGTCAATGAGGGCAAGACCAGGTATATGTTGTCAATCAAAAAGGACAACCAACACCGACCTCGACAGAATGTCACCTCGACAGAAATAACTTTGAGGTAGTTAAGGACTTTGTCTACCTAGGCTCTGCTATAAATACAGACAACGACACCAGCGCTGAGATCAAGCGAAGAATAACTCTTCCCAACCGCTGTTTCTTTGGGTTAAGAAGGCAATTGAGTAGCAAAGCCCTCTCTCGGACAACAAAAGTCACCCTTTATAAGACTTTAATAATCCCGGTCCTGCTCTATGGCGCAGAGGCATGGACATTATCAAAAATGGATCAGGTTGTTCTTGGTTGCTTCGAGAGAAAAATTCTTCGGGCGTCTTCGGTCCCGTCCGCATTGACGGTGAGTGGAGGAGGAGATACAACGACGAACTGTATGGACTGTACAGCGACATGGACCTAGCCAGAAGAGTGAAGATCCAAAGACTGAGATGGCTGGGTCATGTAGAGCGCATGGACACCAATGCTCCGGTCCGAAAAGTCTTCGTTTCCGCCCCCGAGGGACAGCGCAGTAGAGTAAGGCCAAGACTCAGGTGGCGCACGCAAGTGGAAGAGGACCTCAGCCAACTTAGCGTGCGAAACTGGAGGCAGCTAGCCAGGGATCGAGCTGGCTGGAGAAGCTTGTTGACTGAGGCCTAGGTCCACCCCGGACTGTAGCGCCACCTAAAGGAAACGAAGGAAGGTCGCGTACAAGATAAGATGTGTGAGCCTGTGCATTGTCGTAGTGAGGAAACTGCAAGTTTTTTCTTCACAATTCTGGCCTCTTGCGACGAACATTTTCCCTAAAATATTTTACTACGCTCACGTAATACTGCTTTTCTACTGTCTGGTCAATTCATTCAGTCAATTTTGTTTGAAAATATCTCAATCGAGGTTTGTTTGAATGGGAGATTCCGGGTAATTTCTGTTTTGAAGGTATTATTGAATCCTTTTCGCTCCAAGAACAGACAAGATTTAGATGAAAATGTTCTTGTGTCTACAACATCATTACACTACGAATCATGTAGTCTGCAGAATAAAGGCGCATCGAGAGATCTTGTTATCCTCTATTTATTTGTCCCAGAAAACCGATAGTGCCCCACTTAATATCGAGAAAGGGAAATATAGGACTGGGTGCTTTCGCCACTCTTATTTCTTCTAGAACAGACGGCAATTTACATAGAAAACTTTCCTACAATGATTTGGGCATATTTGGGCAGCAAAAGACGTGACAGGTCAAAGGAAATATAGCGGAGATTAGATTAGATTGGATTGTGTGAAAGCAGATGCTTTAAGCTCTAAAAGTCGCAAAATACAAATTTATAACAAAATGTAGGTATCTATCAATAGAAAAATGAAAACCCAAATTGTATTCCATTTCCACCAGATTAAGTAACCGAACTCTAATCTAAAAGTGACAGTGTATGTCGACGATTACAAATGAATATCGTCAACTATCACGTCACCAGACTCAAAATTGATGCACTGAGTAAGCATTAAGGTTATCGACTTTTAATCTGACTACTTACCAAAAACCCAAACAATGGCATGAGAATATAGCTATCATTCAACTACAAAAAGTTGTCCATTTGTAGCGTCATTTCATTTTCAACTCTCGTTAACAACATCATTTCCGGCGAAGTGACAACAAAATATCCAATTCAATGGAATGCTTTTTAGTGTTCGCACAAAATCAACGATACCAACGAACACATGTCACTACTCCCAGTGTGAATTATCCATATATCCTCCACCAATGACAATGCCAACGACGGCGACGGCGGCGGACGTCGGAAACGATTCAAAAAACCAGACGTAGATCCATTTGAGCCAACACAACCCTGCCAGTTGTAGCCGCAAATCTGATTAAAAATTCATCCGCACTTTATCTGGCTTTCGCTGTTACTCGTCTCGCACTTTCCGATTTGTTTGAACCTATTGTCCTAGTTCTACCCACATTTTGAGTTCCCAACTTGTAGGTTCAGCATCTCGCATGCCACACTGGGCTTGTCTATCAGACTGAATAGTTTTCAATTAACGACAACACTTTAGCCTTAAATTTTGTAACTTTTCCCAGAGAGAAAGAAATTCTAAACCAGCTCGTCCCCATAAATTGAATGAGAGCGTGTTCACTTGCCTGCCATTTAATTTACATAGTAAATTAGTTGGCCCAAATAGTTTTGCTAAACTCCTGACAAAAGGTAGCAAAAGGCAACCAGACAACTAGGCAACTAGGCAACTAGGAAAGTTGAGAACAAAAGACATCTGTAACTGTATGAGTACATATCTGTATCCCAGGACAGTTGTTACGAGTCGGTTATAGCTCACGTAGCCATATCGATGATATACACATTTCACCTGAATTCATCAGGATCTCCTAGTAACTCAATTGATGATGCCATCAAAGATGTATTGTCCTTTTAAATGAAAGAAAATGTCTTTTGGAAAAAAAAAAAAAAATAAAAACCTAATTCAAAGGGGTCACGATGGCAACGAGCAATAAAACGGTTAGCAAAGATCATTGCCACCCCTGCAATCATCTACTCGTAGTGTGAAAGAGAAAATATTTTCTTTTTCACTACCAGAAAGGATCAAACCCTCCGCAGATATGTTTCGTATGTATAAGCTCGTTTCCCCTTGCCAACACAGTCGAAAGAAATTACTTTTAATAACATTTATGCTGCTGTTTCTATGGCCTGGTGCTCGTATTGCTGATGCTGCTGCTGCTAGTGTGGTGTGGTGTAACGTGTAACCATTCAATCTGGTTATGGAGTTTGTATTTATTCCTCCCTCAAGTAACAGAAAACGACATTGATGGAGGTCGATGGTAGGAGTTTGAGTATGAGATGAGGATGAAATACATCGCGGATGTTCGCCTCCAATTCGACTTAGTAGCTATATACATTCTTTTCCCTTGGGTCAAGCTTGCTTTTGGAGTTATTCGTACATAGAATGAGAGGGAGTTGTTGAGTGGTTGGCTTATGTTATTCGTAGATTCAGAGCTGAGAGTGTGGATGTAGGATGCTCTGTTCTGTGCCAGCACAAAAGAAAGGACGA
This sequence comes from Volucella inflata, assembly GCA_928272305.1. Classification (NCBI taxonomy): domain Eukaryota; kingdom Metazoa; phylum Arthropoda; class Insecta; order Diptera; family Syrphidae; genus Volucella; species Volucella inflata. The sequence continues at coordinate 106,552,266 of OV743719.1, forward strand.
ACATCAGATAACATTTCAAAGAATTTTCTTTTCGTTCGAATGTAGAATGTTTTTGTTCTTCCCCAGTTTCAGTTTCTAAAAACGAACCGAAAAAAAAAAGTAAAAATGAAAAAGAATCCTCCCAATGGCATGGGATCGTTATTTTTCATTTCAAGGATTCTTCTACGTTTCACTTTAATTTTTCTTTAATTTTTTTCTTTTTTTTCTCTGTTCAATGTGTGCTGGTATCTCGAGTAAATTTGTAACACATTTCGTGCATTTTAACATGTCTTGACGTAGTGGACATTCAGGAAGGATCATGTGACGACGACTTTCGTTGCCGGTTGGAAACAATAGATGCATTTTCTGGGTCAGAGGAAGAGATAAGATAGGCGGACATATGACGTCTGCTCGTTTTAGAGTTATTATCCCGGTTTTCCTCTTTTTTTTAGATTTTCTTCTTTATGAAAGCAAAATTAACTTTTTTGATGTTTATACGAGTACAGTGCGACAAAGGAAGGCATTCATGGACAGCGCACTATGAAAGGATATCCGCTAATCAGACCAAGAATGTGTCACTTGTATGACTACTGCATGATATTCTTTATAGTCTTGAAAACATAGAATTTCATCATAAATATATGTATCTTTGTACTCGTATCTATAGAATGAATGATGAAGTTCAGTTGAAATGCTGGTCCAGTTATTCAAAGTCATAAAGGCTACTTATAAGTTTATGTCCCATATGGCATAGTTCACTACTTTAACTTACTTACTTACTTTAAGTGGCGCTACAGTCCGGGGTGGACCTGGGCCTCAGACAACAAGCTTCTTCAGCCAGCTCGATCCCTGGCTAGCTGCCTCCAGTTTCGCACGCTAAGTTGGCTGAGGTCCTCTTCCACTTGCGTGCGCCACCTGAGTCTTGGCCTTCCTCTACTGCGCTGTCCCTCGGGAGCGGATTCGAAGACTTTTCGGACCGGAGCATTGGTGTTCATGCGCTCTACATGACCCAGCCCTCCCAGTCTTTGGATCTTCACTCTTCTGGTTAGGTCCATGTCGCTGTACAGTCCATACAGTTCGTCGTTGTATCTCTTCCTCCACTCACCGTCAATGCGGACGGGACCGAAGATCGCCCGAAGAATTTTTCTCTCGAAGCAACCAAGAACACCCTCATCCATTTTTGATAATGTCCATGCCTCTGCGCCATAGAGCAGGACCGGGATTATTAAAGTCTTATAAAGGGTGACTTTTGTTGTCCGAGAGAGGGCTTTGCTACTCAATTGCCTTCTTAACCCAAAGAAACAGCGGTTGGGAAGAGTTATTCTTCGCTTGATCTCAGCGCTGGTGTCGTTGTCTGTATTTATAGCGGAGCCTAGGTACACAAAGTCCTTAACTACCTCAAAGTTATATCTGTCGTTCTGTCCGAGACGTCGGTGTTGGTTGTCCTTTTTGCTTGACAGAATATACTTGGTCTTGCCCTCATCGAACGCTAAACCAATTTTCGCCGCTTCCTTCTCAATACTTGCAAGGTGCCACTGACATTACGCCGCTTTCAACCAATTATGTCAATATCGTCGGCGTATGCGAGTAATTTGACGGGCTTTTGAAAGATAGTGCCTCTTGTGTTTGCTCCTGAGTTTTGCACTATTCTTTCAAGTACGATGTTGAAAAAATCGCATGACAGCGCATCGCCTTGTCTAAATCCTTTCTGGACATCAAAGGCCTCGGTGAGATCTTTACCGATCTTGATGGAGCAGCGTGCATTTTCCATCGTCATCCTGCACAGACAGACGAGTTTGGCAGGGATGCCAAAACCAGACATGCTGTCTCTATAGATGCTGTCATACGCGACCTATATATATGCCGTAGTGTGAATATCTGGTCGATGGTGGACTTTCCTGGCCTGAAGCCACACTGATATGGACCTATCAGGTTGTTGACGAACGGCTTCAGGCGTTCACACAATACGGCGGATAAGATCTTATATGCGATGTTAAGGAGACTGATGCCTCTGTAGTTTGCGCAGTTCAGAGGGTCTCCTTTCTTGGGAATTGGACAAACAATGCTGAGGTTCCATTCCTCGGGCATACTTTCGTCCGACCATATTTTACAAATGAGTTGGTGTATGCTCCTTACCAAGTCATCGCCTGCCGCTTTGAAGAGCTTGGCAGTCAGGCCATCCGCTCCAGCAGCTTTGTTGAACTTAAGCTTCGATATGGCTATCTTCACTTCATCCAGGTCGGGTGGACGGAATTGTTGGTCATCATCGTCCAGGTTGAAAGGTTGGTTCTGCCTGACAGCGGTATTTGGTCCGTCATCACCGTTATACAGTCTGTAGAAATGATCTTTCCAAATCCTCAGCATCGACTGCGATTCTACTACGATGTTCTCTTGTTCATCTCTACAGGCTTCGGTTCGGGGTTTGTCTCCGCGGCATGTTATTTTTACCTTTTGGTAAAACTTCCGAACCTCATTCCTGGAGTGGCATCTCTCAATTTCCTCGATTGCGCGCTTCTCATGCTCTTTCTTCTTTCTCCTGAGAAGCCGGTGCTCGTCTCTCCTCTTCCGCTCATAGAGCTCATGAGCAGCTCTGGTCTTTCTAAGCAGCGCCGCGTTATATGCATCTTGCTTTGCTGTATGTGCTTGCCGGCATTCATCATCGAACCAGGGGTTTCGTTGTGGTGGACGAGTGAAACCCAGCACATCAGAAGCGGCATCTCTGTTGGCGTTTTGGCAGTGTTTCCAATGGTCTTCGATGCTTGATGCTGGCGGCATTGGACCTCTTAAGAGATTAAGAGACACTCGATCGGAAAAGGACTTGGCGATCTCTTGCGATTGTAGCCGTCTGACGTCGAATTTTCTCACAGTATTAGTTTGTCTTGGCGTAGTTTGGGATATCCGCAACCATACCTTGGCTACAACAAGGTAATGGTCCGAGTCGATGTTGGCTCCTCGGAACGTACGGACATCCATAATGCTGGAGGAGTGTCTTGCGTCGATCGCAATGTGATCAATCTGGTTGACTGTTGATTGATCAGGAGTTCTCCAAGTCCCTTTGTGTATGTCGAGATGTGGGAACCGCGTGCTAGCCATGACAATGTTTCGCCCTGCCGCAAAATCGATTAGCCTGAATCCGTTATCGGAGGTGGTGTTGTGCAGGCTATATTTTCCGATTGTTCCACCAAAGATACCCTCTCTTCCTAGTTTTGCATTAAAATCACCGAGGACAATTTTAATGTCATAGCTAGGGCATTGCTCGTAGGTCTTGTTAAGGAGCTCGTAGAAGGCATCCTTGGTGTCTTCATCTTTCTCCTCTGTGGGGGCATGCGCGCGTATGAGGCTTGTGTTTGCGAATTTAGCCTTGATGCGGTTTGCTACGAGGCGCTCGCTCACATGCCGGAAGCTGAGGACTTCTTGTCTTAGTCTGCCTCCGACAGCAAATCCGCATCCAAATAAGCGCTGCTTTTGCCGTCGGTAGCAACCACTTGATCAAAAACCACATTCATACCGAACCGCAAGCTGAAAATCCCCCTGGGTGGATCCTTGTGACTTTTTCCTATTCCCACGACTCAAATTACCACTTCGCGTGGGAAGGGTTTTCAGACGATTGAAGAGATAAAGGAGAATTCGCAGAAGGATTCCAATTTCTGAATCAATAATTGTAGACTCTCCGATTATTTCAACTTTTGCTTTTGGTTGATTGTGCATGACAATCTTCCTTTTTGAATTGGTGGTATTCAGTTTTCACTTACAGCCCAAATTCTTTTTTTTTGCGACACTGATGTTAAACATTGAAGGCAATTTTCTTTTCTATTCTCTTTCGCGAACTCCCTACATTTATTTGCTATGTCTGTCCGTTGATTCGTTAAGAGCTCGCCATCACTTGTCCAAGACCCTGACTTAGTCTCGGAAATCCTTACCCGACTGGCTCCAAATATGTCGGAGTAGCCCGATAAGTTCTTATTTGTTTCGGGATTGTTTCCACCATTGATTCCATCTGGTGAATTCATCCGCTGCTCCGTTTATAGTGCTGCTATTTTTGTCTGCTAGTCAGCCCTCGCACTCAGTTACCTCGTGGAGGTATTTTAAGCACAATTGATGTGCAAAAACAAGTTGCAACCCTGATATCACCGGGTTGACATCTCTCAGTGCCTATCGTATTTCTGCAGCACTCAACCGTCCGAAGCCGAAGATTAATTTATATAAAGAGAGACTGAACTCAATCAGTGATCGCTCTGTTCATTTCAGTGTTCCCGCCACTAAATTGCATTCATTACATACCTGATTCCGTATTTCACTCGTCAATGATGATTATTTGACAATCGGAGCGTTTGGTTAACCTTGCATAGTACATCACTTGCAAAGTTAAAGGAGAGATGTACATCCTGAGATGTCACTAAGAGCCCGGTTGTCTAGTAACCTCACATGGAATAGTTATATTCTTGTCCACGGACTGTAGGAAATCGGCGAACCGTCTCTGAGTTTAATTTTTCGATCTCGTCTCTATACAGTTGCCATCATATATAGTTCTAACACGAACATTTTCATAATACAAAAATTTGTTCCATTCAAAACGACAATTTCTGTTTCACCTCCTCTGCAACCGCTCGGAAAATTTTGAAGCTAGTAGCCGGTGACCGATGTTTGTGCAAACTAGTTTTTGCCATACCTTTGATAACCTCCTGTTTCGTGGCATGCTCTCTTCGATCCTCTTAAAGCCTTGCTATCTACCAGCTGTGAATGGATGAATTAAATTTTGCTTAAAAAACGGATTTAATGGTGCGTAAACGTTGGAAATGTGTTTCGGCAACGATTCTCTAAAGAAAACGATCGTTTACCAGTGGCAAGAACTATTCAAAAGTGGTAGTGAGTCAATCGAAAAGGATGAACGCAGTGGCAGACCATCGACATCGAAAACCGACGAAAACATTGATGAAGTAAAAGAAATGTTGGTCAATAACCGCAAATTAACCATCAGAGAGAAAGCGGAGGACGTGAACATTTCCTATGGATCCGTCCAAGACATTTTGGTTAATGATTTGGGCTTCCGTCGTGTAGCAGCAAAGTTGGTGCCAAAAGACATAAATTTCATGCAAAAAAGAGACCGTGTTGACGTCGCAAAAGAGATGCAAGGCTGAATCCGATCCCACATTCATCAAAAGGATCATTACTGGAGACGAGACGTGGGCTTATGAGTACGACACGCAATACAGACATCAGGCAAGTGAATGGCGTTCACCAAATGAGCCGAAAACAAAAAAACACGTCGTTTTCAGTCAAAAAAGAAGGTAATGCTCACGGTTTTCATGGATTATAACTGTGTAGTGCATCATGAATTTCTGCCAGAAGGCCAGACAGTAAACAAAGAGTATTATATGGGCGTTTTGAGACGTTTGCCTGAAGCAATTCGCCGAAAGAGACCAGAATTGTGGGCAGAAAACTCATGGATTTTGCACCATGATAACGCACCGTCACACAGTGCCACCATTATTCGTAATTTTTTGATGAAAAATGCAACAAATGCCATCCAACAGCCACCGAATTCACCTGATTTGGCTCCCTGTGACTTCTTTCTGTTCATTCGAGTTAAAAAGCCACTACGGGGAACCCGTTTCAGCAGCCGAGAGGAAGTAATGAAAAAATCGCAGGAAGCACTGATGGACATACCGAAAACCGAATATAAAAAATGTTTCGAGGATTGGATCAAGCGCTGGCATAAGTGTGTTGCGGTCGATGGGGATTACTTTGAAGGGAACAATATAGAGTTTGATGAATAAACTCGTATTTTTAATTTTTTGAACTTTTTGACCAAGGTGGTATATTGAAATGGGATCTCTCATAGCCCAAAAGTGCCTATTTCGTAAAGATTTCCAGATCTCTAATCTAAGCTTCGAATTATCCCAAAACCACTTAAAAGAATTATGCTGAGCCGGAGTTTTCTTTCTATCTATGAGCTTTTCTATCATCAGACCTTTTTTCCTAATTGAGGGTAGACTATGTAACGGATTGACCTTCCAATGGTCTGTTCTTGCATTTAATCATGCTATTTTGATCCAAGTTTGAGGAGCTTTTTTGGTCCGCACTCAGTCACTTCTCTAGTGTAGGTTATTGAGACCCCACCAAGAAATGAACCATATGTGTGCTCCTGCATATCTTTCATACCATTTTGGGTTTTCTCTTCGAGGCTTTGGCGTCACCAGCGCAAGAATTTCAAAGCAAGCGTAGTACCTTGTTGGTTCTTAAACTTTTATTCGCTTTTGACAGCTCCATTATGAAGTAACTTAAACTCGTAACAAAGATAAGAACTTGAATCTCGATGTCAGAAACTTACACCCCACTAACTCCAACAAGGAGACAGAATTTCATGCCTCTATTACACTCACAGAATTTCAAAAAGACCTCAAATAGTCATGTTTCGCTGGATACTTGTCAGAATTATCTCCGATGCTGATTCAAATTTACTCGGACGGAATCTAGACTAAGTTACTCAAACGCCGGCCAATTCAATTTCAATACGAACAAAAAAACACCTTGGAATGACCAACAGTTGCTACTTCTGCCCATAGGAAACCTTCCTCGTCCAGCTGATTTTTGATGGTCAATCTTGATCTGGTCAATAACCCCAATTGCGGATCTTCTACGCAGCAACGAAAAACTTTATAGAAAAAAAACTTAACTTAGCTGTTTCCGCACAGTGCATCATCTGGTCACCTGGTGTAACAGCATGTGTTGGTGACATGCACACATTCTCATCCCTGGGCCATGCTCTGAGGGTGTGCTTCGTCGTGGACGAAGCTGGATGGCAAAAACATCGCTTTTTTTTATACGCAGTTCTTGCTATGACGACTGCCTTGATCATCTTCATCATCATCATGATCATCACGACGCATCATCTCGCTGCCGCTTGCCTGAAGTCCCAATTTTGTTATTCGGCTTGCAACGATTAGTGTTTTGCCGTCGGGTTTTGTTTGGAGGAATTACCGACAGGGACTTACCGATAGAAAAATTTGAATCCTGCGATGCTAAAGAAAAGTTTTTTTGTTGCAAAATATTTTCGTAGGTATGAGGGATTTTTTTTAAAAAAGGGCAGGCACTGCCTAGTGCTGTATCTATGACCACACCTCAATTATGCTTTAATGCCAAAGTCTACAGTTGACACGGCAAACTCCTTATGTGATCTTATCCAACTTATTTGGACCTGAGATTAAACGAATTTTTCAGAACTTCAGAGCTAAAATAGTATATATGTACCTACATACAGAACGTCTTGTGATTTCCGTGAACACCTGTCTGGATGACTTAATTTCCAAAGATGCCCTTACATCTATGGGGGCAAGGATACGCCTTCAGGATATTACCAAAGCAGAACTGTGTTGAGGGCAGAGCTCTACCCTTGGTATGAGTCGAAGTCTTAGGGTCTCAGCACCCAGCACTTATAGGCATTTCACTCCGGGTGAAACCAGAAGGGCCGCCCTCCCTGCGATTTACGTTTAAACCACATCCACCGTGTTCTGGTATGGACTACCGGTGGTCTTGCAACTCAACAAGACCTATGACCGGCAGCTTGTAACTGGACAAATCATAGCAACCATCACTGGAGAAAGGTCCAATGATGTTTATGATAAGTCTACTTTTACTACTCTACCCCGTTTTTTATTAGACAGCGTCACTGAAGGAAGAAGCCTTGCTAATTGGGCGGAGGCCCGTACCTACAGATTGAACCTCTGAGACGACCAACACGTTTCGCGGTTAAAAAAATCTGAACTTCTGGCATAACATAATCAAATTATTCATGTCTGCCACAGAACTCCCAGTTCATTAAGCAGTTCAAATAATACAAAGCCCACACTATGACATGTGAGTATATTGTTTCAATGATGCATTGTTTTATGGGGGGTTTTCCAATAGGGACTTGACAACTTTGAATTTTATTTGTGAACGCACTCTTTCACTAATCATCAAACTGTCACTTTTTTCACTTTTTCAATTCTCTACCGAAATTCGTCGAGTCGGTGACTGCAACTTTAAGATGGTGAATTTCATCGCAAAATCATCTTCAGTGACGAAGCTCATTTTTGGCTCAATGGGTTCGTCAATAAGCAAAATATGCATTATTGGTCGGGTAAAAATCCACATCTGCTTCATGTATCACCACTTCATCCACAAAAAATAACTGTTTGGTGCGGTTTGCATGCCGGCGGCGTTATCGGGCCATATTTTTTCGTCGACGATAACGATCGTTACTGTGAATGGTCAGCGTTATCGCGCCATGATCACCGATTATTTTTGGCCCCAATTGGAAGATATGGACTTGGACGACATGTGGTTTCAACAGCATGGAGCCACAAGACACACAGCACACGTTACAATCGATTTATTGAAGAGTAAGTATGGTGAGCGTGTTATCTCAAGAAATGGGCCAGTCGATTGGCCCCTCGTTCGTGCGACTTAACGCCGCTTGACTAATTTTTGTGAGGCTACGTTAAGTCATTGGTTTATGCCAACAAGCCGACGACGTTGGAAGAGCTCAGAGCAAACATTGAACGCGAAACAAATTGTGTGGCCAAGTCGTTGAAAATTGGGTCCAACGAATCGACCGCTGCAAACGTAGCTGCGGTGGCCATATGAACGAAGTCGATTTCCATTCATAAATGTTTTGATTTTACTTCAAGCCGAAAATAAAGTTTTTGAAATATCTCAAATGGTTTGCTTTTTATTTAAAGAAAAAAGTTTGCAAGTCCTTATTGGAAAACCCTTTACTAAGATTCAGGATGTGTTCAATGCCAACAATTCTAGAATGCCACATCTAATTGCGAATCACAATATTGATTTGTCATTGTGGAAGGAAACAGAAAGCCAATTAATGCGCTCTATGTAGGCATGAAGCCTCTGATACGAGTACACCGCAAATTATCCGGCTTGTCCTTAGTTTCAGGACTTAAGAAAAATAAATCTGCCTGGGCAGCATAAAGCGGAGGTGACCGACCACTATTAACTACCACAGCATCGAAATGGCGGTAGATAGTGAAAAAAAAATTTCAAAACACGAAGCGCCTCGAGAACAGGGAGCTGTTTCTGAAATGCTGTGTACCTTGCTCCCCATTAAGGAAACATTGCTTAGTTACAACATCAGATACAAAAGCAGGCCACGGGCATGGATCAGGTCTATGCATTGCTGTCAGGCCAAACGAGCATCCAGTCGTAATGGGTACAAACATGGCGGAGCGAACCTTAAAGGTACGAGTATTTTCTTTGAATGTTAATTTACTGATGAATGTCACACAAAGAGCCACACTTTTTTGGATGCTCCAAGGCCAAGCCTCTAACGTGTTTTTGGTTAACGTAACAAAACAAAAAGTCAAAATAAGGCACAGAAAAAATGAAATTATGAGGATAACCAGGCCCAGCTAAATACAAGGAGGTGGTTCATTAGAAAAAGCCTACCATTTAAAAGAGCGTAGAGCTAAGTGCCTAGATTCCAGGTGCTTAAAACATGTTTTGTGTGCATTCCTCTCCATAGTGTCTATACGACTAAAGCTGCTCAATTATCCTTATTTACCTCTTTCAGGATTCGAGACACATTTTCGATTCCTGAGCTTAGAATAGAAGCAGAATTATTTCATGATTGGAGAAGGTTTAACGGCAAACACTTAGAAAAAGAAGTATAACAGCTAACTTAAGAACTGTACAGCGATATGGACCTGGTTCGAAAAGTGCACATTAGACGCCTGATGTAACTAAGTCATATACAGATATTGAATACTGAACATCTGGTTGGAAAAGGTTTCGGCCACGCGGCGTGTAAGTAAAAGGGAATCTCGAGCATCTTAGATGCAATACTATAATATTGAGAACTATTGGCTAGAGACTGCGAGGACTGGAGAAGGTTACTGATTAAGGCGAAATCTAAAAAGCTGTTTCATTTGTAATAGATCTATTAACTACTTAATTTTCAATAAATACTTGAGTATTCTCGAACCCAAGGCGCATCCTCAAAAAAGAACAAGGAAACAACTTTTCAGAACACCACCCTTACACAATGGGATTCGCATAATTGTTACTCAAACCTATATTACCGCCATGATCTTCAAGGAAGCAAAACAACAATATAACTTAGGCAGGACAAAGAGAAGAAATGTGTTTCCTAGAAAAGTCGATATAAAATTTTCCATTTAACAATCCATCCAATTCACTGAAATGTTCACCATCAACCTCACTAGGTACATTCGTCTATTTTAATTTTAATTTCAAAATCCTAGAGCTTCACTTTCAATTTACCTTCAGAATCAAAATAAATACAATTTTAAGTGATAAAGGATGCAAAGCAATTTTGTAAAGCATCCTCAGTTAATACCACCAACAACGTGGCTTTATTAAAATATCTTCATACTCTCGCAAGTACTTTGACAACTTTATCTTCATTTTCATTTCCTGGCCCTTATGGCAAACATCAAACATTTTCATTTCACAAATCAAGAAATAATTGTCTTACAACAACAGCAATAGCAACATCAACAACAACCAAGAGGAAACAATTTATATCTCATACGCTCCAACGACATTGGCCCTGATTGCCGTTACTAATGGAAAAACTTCCGCCAACGTCTTTGATGCTTTCGCATGCAAAACATCCCGAACAGCACTTACTTACAAATCATCCTAACAGAATGCGTTGCCACACTCGTATGGCACACCATAAAAGCTGTCGTCTCTTGCCTCAAGGACCAACCCATTCCCACAGGACAATAATGACGAATGCCATTATTCCCCCCGCTGCTGGTTGGAGTTTGTTGCCATACACAATGCCAGCACGTGGCTGCTATTTGTAACAGCTCCAACACAGGACATGGATCCAATTCCTCCGGATTACATGCATCCTGCAAGCAGCACCCACAAAACATCCCGAAGAACTGTAATCAAAATCAAATCCTTGCATTAAGTACGCAGCAACTAAACGAGTATGATGCGTGGTTTTCCAGTTTTCGTCGTGTTTGGTATTTTTGGTGAGCCACCCAACAATAGATAAACAAACAATCGTGACAATATACGAAATAGCTGCTTGGCTTGAAACTCTAATTTGAAGCCAATATGCCTGAGGCTTTATCCGTTTTGTTTCGAGTTGTAAAGCAATAAGCGAGGAGTTCTCTCACGAACAAAATAGGAACTTATAGCCTATGTGTTACTGGCTTTGAATCCCATGGAGGAATCAAGGCAATCCTAATTTAAAATGACCCAAATACTTTTGGCTTATGAAAGTTATCTCAAGCAATCAGTGAATGGTTCAAGAATAACAATGGAAGTGTTTTCGAAATTTAGTTTATTGCACCGTAGCAAACCATGGTGAACGTCCAACAAAGGCCTCGTGCCATTAGCCATTGGTTCTCTTAATAACGAGAAAGATTAATTGCAGTCGAAGACCTAGCAGCTCAGTCATTAAGCCCTACTTCCACCTCCTCGTGGAGTCATCTGGGAGCCTCATCCGTAAAAAATAATTTCTCTGAAACACCAACAATTAAGTTCATATCAAAAACGGACAATGATTGGATTCTGAAACGTTAAGACTTCCCTGGATTCACTCCAGAAAGGGCCTCATAACACCAGATTCCTCTAATAAGAGCGCGAGTTCACGCATATAAGATAGATGAGTGAGATAAGATTGCTTCATTCTGGCAAATGCTACACGTCCAACAAAAACAGTGTCACGCTCTTCTCTGCTAGACTAGTCTAGCGCGGAAGGTCCTGACTTCAAAAACCAAAACTAGTCTAATATTCTAGAAACCGCATAGTGACCGAATATCGATGAATAGATTCAAGAGATGAATAAGAAGAAAAGCCATCTGTCAGTGTTGTGTCCTGATCGAGGACGCGACTGAGTAAGTTAAGTCAAATTTCTGCAGCCATTTAGGCTCCGTCTACAATTAAACGCCTTACGGTGACATCGTAATAGTGATGGTAGATCGCAATGACAAGATGGGAAGCGGCAACAATATGCTTAAACACGTTATGGAAGTTTATGGTCCTTAAGATCTGAATAACAACGGCGCGCGGTTATCGGAAATACATTGTTTAAACATAATACGTGTCGTAAAATTAGCTGGGTCCCATCTGATAGGCAACGAACATCCCACTAGATCGACCACGTTGCGATTAGGCGCCGCTTTAGAAATTGTCTCTTAGACGTGCCAAACAGACTCGGAGCCAACATCGAGTAAAAGCGAGATCGCCATCTAATGGTAGCTCATACCCGCCTTTGTACTACATCCATCAACAGCAACCAGCCAAACCTGCTTAACATCACCAGGTTCAATTACGAATGATTCAGGGATCCCCAAGGGACAATCTTGGCTTAGAAACAGAAACAATCAGCAGCCAATCCAGAAGAACGTGGGTGATCACTGAAGCGCTGTGAAAAATGCTTTGTAACTGCGGCATATACCGATATCGGATATGGATTCCAGATCTTACAGAAATCAAGTCTCGGATTTCAGCGGCCTTAGCATAGTGTGAGACGTGACAGGCGTCTATACATCGACCTTAAGGACTGAAGAAACAGTGACTGTTTACAACATCACCAAGGAGCTCATGGGTGGTCACAACTCTAAACAACATCCAGTAAGAAGTTTAGATGGTAACTTACTAATTTCGTATGAGGAACAGTTCTCTCTAAGAAGAAAAAATTTCGCTACAGTTTTAAACGCCTAGGCGATAGCGATTTATTCTAGAGCTCAAATGAAGTTTCCGCAGCAGCAATTTCCCAAATACGCAATCAACTTCCTCAAGAAAAACAAGGCAGTGGGTATTGATGGTATCCCTGTGGAGCTATTTCAAGCGGCGCCAAATACTCAGGCAGATTTGCTGTATTCGCTCATACGGAAAGTATGGGATAACAAGCACTCTCCGCAGGAGTGGACAAAAAGAATGATCATCAAACTTGCAAAAAGGAGAACTTGATGAAATGCGGCAACTGGAGAGATATGTGCATTCATCCCGTCAAAGCTAAAATCATAGCTAGGATAATATCAGAACGGATCAAAGAACATTTAAGTTCAACCCCCCTCGTCGAACAGGCAGGTTTTTGCGCTGGATCCTCCTGTCTCGAACACCTGAACACATTACCAATCATAATCGAACAATGCGTTGAGTGCAGGTCTTCACTGCATCTGTTGTTTATTGTGTTTATTTGTGGGGGTAAGAGTCGTGTCTTACACAGCGGTAAGGTCTCACAGTATTTTGAGATCCAAAGTGGAGTAAGTCAAGGGTGTATACTGCTCTTGATGGTTGTCAGCGATGACCTACGTGCAGCACTGACGGAAGAAAACTTTGTAATTCGTTGGACCATGACATCTTACATTAAACACATTGACTATGCTGATGATATATGTATACTCTAACATCGGATAATGGACCTCCACTTGATGCCTCACTATCTAGAGGCTGAGAATTGGCACAGCCAGAGAAAGCACTTCTGACACCTGCGCTCTCAATCTGAGATAGTTGAAAACTTGCGATAGCTAGTAAGTGTGAGCTCGGCTAACAGGGCTGGCACCAAACTGTATGTATGCATAAGAATCGGGAAGACTAAAACTACATTGGGAATGCTATCACCAATCTGAAAAAGTAACTTTATCAGCTTCAACTTGGAACAGTACTGCTGTACGTATGTAGTACCTGGAAGGTGGACTCATTAACAATCACAATCTTCTGGCTTAACCGTATCTCCAATGAACAACTTTATATAAGCACAGGAAAGGAACCTACAAACATTTCTATACGAAGGAAAAGTTGCACTGAATTGGATACACACTACGGCGCGAAGAAAATTCCATTGAAAAGTACACCATGCAGTGGAATCCGTTCACATGGGAAACGTGGTGCAGAACAGTCGAGGAGGAATCGAGCTCTCTAAGAACGAGTTGAAGACAGGTTAAGCGCATTGCTAAGGTCCGAACAAGATGGCGCGCAGAAGTTGTTGACGCCCATTGATGACGAAGTGCTTAAGGATTCAACACATAGCAAACCTGATAATTCGTAGACCCATGAAATCGAGAAGATCGACCTGTTTTAGTTCTTGCGTAAATTGATTTGTTACGACTTTAAAGCAAGATCCTGACGTAAAATATCAGAAGTTGCTACATACGTCAAGCCAAGCCTTTGAGAATGGCGCCGAATCGATTCATCACGGCCGTCACGTACAATCATTGCTACCTTCAATATATTTTTTTCACTACGTGCTACCCGTTTTCTATTTGGTCGCGTATACAACCGTCGCACAGACAACAATCGTATAAAATTCAATTGGCCCTATCATAGATAGAATTGTCCTTTTCATAAAGGACCTTCCCCTGTGACAAGATACACATCTTCCCAACAGCTAAAATATTATTGTTTGTTATTAACGATGGCAACAAAATACTAATGGACATGCCACTAAATCCTACAGTGATTCAAACCAGACTTCTTCCTTCTCGTAAACAGAACAGTCTCACTTTATAGATGATCGACTTATTTCCGATTTCTACGACACAAATGATCAATCAATTCCTAGGCTACCTACGCTTTAGAGGATGCAATCGCTATGCATAGATTTTGCAATATTTTAGCACTGAGAGATGATGTATACTAATGCCTGAGCCTAGACGCTTTTTTTATTAATGAAGCGCAGTCTTGCAAGATCTTCCTCATTAGTTGGCAAGTTGCATCTAAGGCAGTGGATAAGTTCGCAAAGAAGTTTTGCGCCCATGGAGCTCGACTATTCTCTCTATGCCTCTCAACATGAAGCAAGTCAGACTTATAGGGGCGAGCCTGTAATCCTTTGTTCGATTTTTAGTACAAACGCTGCTCTTCTACTATTTACCAAGGGCTCAGTACGTATGCCAGTGCCACGTTAGTAGTGAAATTTTATTCAGTTTACCAGCAGGTGACTTGAAACCATCAAATGAGCAACATCACGTGTAATGGTCTCATCTGTCGCCAGCACCGATTAGATGCATATAGCAGCTACGGCATGTTGGGTTATTCAGTTAACTAGAAGCATTCTTAGTAGGAGCTAGTTGTGAGCTGGTTCTGAGTTCTGAGTTATCTGTGAAGTGACCCTCAAGTATGAGACGGAGAGTCTCTACTTTAGATTCAGTGTAGATGCTTTCAAATTTCGTTCCTTTTGCTTCGACCTATAATGATTCCAGTCTTAAGTGAGTTGTTTAGAAGTTGTCTGGTTTCTTAACGTAGTCGCAGCAGATATGCTTTCCACAAAACAGCGAACGATTTGTAGGACACACTTGGTGAGGGAACAGTTCATACAGTTCAGGTCTTGAACAACTTCGTCTAGCTTTTGTTTTGTGCTTAGTTTAGAGGGAGCACTGTCGGACTTACTGAGCTTCTCACTTGTCCTTAACCTCTCATCCATCATAACTTTATTTGTAATCCCATGTTGTACAGCGGGCCTATAACCTGATTATGCTCATCGTGTAAGGGTAGATGAAATTTATAGAAAATCGGAAATACCATCTGCCCAAAATAAGAATTCGTCATAAAGTTTTTGTAACTTATCATGTAAAATATTTGAGCCGTTTATAAAAATGATAAATACGCTATCGATGAGGAGAGTTACAAGTCTAAATGGAATGAAAGTACAAGAAGGTACCGCGATAGCAACAATAGTCAGAAAAAGAATTGGGACGAATAAGAACTGAACATTAGTTCTTCGTTTGTTTTAAAAGGACAGTAATTTCCTTAATCGGAAATTTATGTACATACGAGGGCGGGTCAATAAGTCCGTGACTTTTGGATTAAAACACAGATTTTTTGATAAAAAAATAATTTTATTTTTCAACGTAGTCTCCCTTGAGATCTATACACTTTGTCCAACGCTTCTCCAATTTTTTATCCCTTCCAAAAAAAATGATTTGTCGAGGTCCTCAAAATAGGCCTTTGTTTGCGAGATGACTTCATCATTGGAGTCAAATCTTTTTCCACCAAGCCATTTCTTCAGGTTTGGGAACAAGAAGTAGTCGCTCGGAGCCAAATCTGGAGAATAGGGTGGATGAGGGAGCAATTCATAGCCCAATTCATGGATTTTTGCCATGGCAACTGCACATGCGTTTGTGGTCGACTGTGAGCAAACGCGGCACCCATCTTGCGGAAAGCTTTCTCATGCCCAAGTGATCATTCAAAATTGAAACCACTGAGCCATGCGAGATCCCTACGGCTTCCACAATCTCTCGCACTTTCAATCTTCGGTCGGCCAACACCATATCGTGAATTTTTTCGATTGTTTCGGGTGTAGAGACCTCAACTGGGCGTCCAGGACGTTCGGCATCTTCAGTGCTTGTACGGCCACAACGAAATTCAGTAAACCACTTATTTACCATTGAAATCGATGGTGCAGAGTCCCCATAGTATTTATCAAGCTTAGCCTTGGTCTCGGTAATGGTTTTTTTTCGCAAGAAATAATGCTTAATAAGCACACGAAATTCACTTTTTTCCATTTTCTCCTCAAATTAGTGAGTAGTCTGATAAAAATAGCTGTCAAACACAAATTAACTGACGCAGCAAGTTTAAATTTTGACAGGAGTCAACTGACAGATGCCTGTTGACAGGAGCAGTGTTGCTGTTTCAGTTAAGAGGTCAGAAATTCAAAAAGTCACGGACTTATTGACCCGCCCTCGTATATAGAAGATTACAACTCTCGCATTTAAGGAAAAATCCACGATACCATCCGGTTAGAAAGGCAGTAAGATGTAGGGGCGCCTCAAGGTTTTGTAGTGGCCACTAATGGGGTACGGAACTTATTATGACAATATCTACCTATTTTCATTTAGAAACAAGGGGAACAACTAGGGGAACTAGGTTACAGCAGGGTTATTACGCCGGCGGCGGGCACCAAGCCCAGGCCCTTTCCGAGATTCTTGGGCAGATGGAGCCGGATATTTCAAAGTGAGTAATCCACTTGAGAATATGCTACGGTTGACAGAGAATTCATCCGCCAACATATTTTTTCAACACACTGACTTGTCCTGAATAAACCTGTGGCTTATGCAACAAGTCTGCCGTACTGATTGTTGACGCCGTCATTGGTTCGGTCACGCGAATTTTTCCACCTCATCCTCTTTTAAATTTCAAATATTTCTGACAGACATTTCAGTTTTGCTAAGAAAATGTTATTAACATAGCTGGTAGTTACTTCGAGAAGCTAAAAAGCGCACAGATGAGATCTAGTCATAGATTTAAGATTTAAGTATGCATCACATGCAGCTTACTAAACGCACTTCAGTTGCTTAATTTATGGAGCGCTAAGCCAAACACAGCACAAAATCGAATCCTATTTCTGTCTTTCTTCTATCTCTCACTAGAGTCGGCAAGCTTGCATGTGAGGCATCAATACAAACCAGTTTCCGCTTATTTAGTTGCAGTTCTGGATTTACTTCCAGAACTCTGACTTTTTTATCCGTTTTACTGAATCACATGTCGAGAATCTGCTTGTGGCTAGATCCGGAAACTTTTGAGGTCAGATATGCACCCAATAACCGCCAAGTAGTTAGGTAAAGGTTCTCCCAAAAACATAAAACATAACATAACGTGGCGAGGTCTGTTATTTTGAACTTACCATATTCTTTGCCTTGCCAGTTTATGTAGAGTGAAAGGGAATCTAATATTCTTCGCCTACTCTGAATGGCGGAAAAAAATCGAGAGATACTTTTTCATAACTAAAGATTCTTCCTTTAAAAGTGTGCCCGCCACAAAGGGTACAGAAGTAAAAATAAGTCTCTACTTTTTGTTGTGGATCAGTGAACGTATCGTCAAGCTACATATCTCTGATGATGATGAAATCATAATTCTATCTTATTTGAGATCGACGGAGGCGAGATGCAAACTTTTTAAAGCCCGGACTTTGAATCATGACTTCAGCAAAGCCAAATTGGCTTCCATTGAATTGAAATATAGTCCATGCGCTGTCGACTCTCGTGTATTTTATTAGAATGAAACATCAGTTTTTCTTATCGGTAGGTGTTGCAAATTCTCGTGTCGCATTTGCCTTTATACGGTGGAACACGAAAGTTCTTCCTCCACTGGTTAGGCATCAAATCTTTTTCAATCAATTTATTGAACGAAATCCCAAGCTTTATAAATCGAAGAATTTAAATTCTTTTCCATTCCTCAGAGGGAATGTGATCCAGACCAACTACACCGTTCATGCTTCGCCGGTTTTCGATTTTCGTATAATATGCGTAAAATAAAATGAATTTCGTAAAATATGCCTCATCCTACTAGTTTACTTGATTCGCTTGATGGCGCTACAATTCATGGTGAACCTGGGCCTCAATTAACAATTCCTTTTGGATAGTCAGTCCGGTCCTAAGCTCATCGTCTTAAATTGCGCAGTCTAAGTCGATTGACGCATCTTCCACTTGGACGCGCCACCACCAGATCTTTCTTTATTATGCCGCCTTTTCGGGTGCCTTTTTGCTCTTTATATCCTAGCCATCAGCTCAAAACCAGAACAGTTTCTTCTATAATAGTCTACGTATTCGTAGATCAATTTGTCTACAAGTACGTTTAAGTCTTCCTTTTTATTACATTCATTCGCGCCAGAATATTTCCCCTTTTCAGACTCATATTCAGGTACTAGATTAATCAATCGCTATATTTTGTTATCTTCTTTCTAAGTTCAAGTTGCGAGCAATGTTTACGAACGCAGATGACATCAGTTTTCGTCGGCATAATAAGTTTAATAATGGGTGTTTTATTAAGCGCTTCCTATCATTAGATTTCAATAACACACATTCTGCTAAAGATATCATCAACATTTTCATTTCATTTGAAAGGCCTATTAATGCCATTATGTATGAAATATAACATTGTTCAAATGCCCGCCACAGCTTCTCTGGGTGGCGCGCATCTGAAATGTTAAATTTTCCATGACTCCGGCGCATAAATCGGACTAAATTTGACCAATACCATGCCAATATTATGTTGGCTTTGAGGGCCGCTGTGATTTGTGGCTCATTCGCATAGACCTGCGACTTCAGAAAACCACACAAACAAAAATCGAAAGAGGTCAAATTGTACGATCTCAGTGACCAGTTCACTTCATCTCCACGTGGGTTGACCATGCCCTCGAAACGCTCGTGCAGAATTTCCAATGTGGCGTGAGCTGCGTGGCACGTAGCACCGTCCTGTTCAAACCATATGTCATTGGTGTCCATATCATCCAATTCAGGCCGAAAGAAGTTGGTAATAATCGACGTATAGAGTTCGCCTTTGACGGTGAGGGCCTGGCCAACGTTGTTCTCAAAGAAATATGGACGGATCCACACCAAACAGTGACATTTTCAGAATGCATTGGATGCTCTTGGATCTCGTGTGGATTGGTATCGCCCCAAATTCGACAGTTTTGCTTTTTGACGTATCCATCCATGATGAAGCCTCATCGATGAAGAAGATTTTTCAATGAAAATTAGGGTCAGCTTCCAACTGCTGCAGAGCCCATTCAGCGAGCACAAGTTGTTGTGTATGGTTGTTTACCTTCAGCTTCTGAGTCAGTTGGATTTTTTTGCGGATGCAGGCCAAAGTCACGATGCAAATTCGCCAAATTGTGGTCTGCGAACCCTCCCATTAGAAGACCCTTTAATTTGAAACTTTAGCCCGTCACTGACCCGACGTCCCAGCATGTTATACGTCATTAATTTCTTTAAGGTATCATATTTCAACATTGCGTTCTATCACTAATATATATACTGGTATATTCGACCCAGAATCACTCTTCTGCTGTCCGGAAAAAGTGAATTAATGCAACTACAGAAGCTCCTATCAACTTATCATTTAACTAAACTTGTACAGCATTTCGGGCCTCATTTTATATTCAGGGTACTGATACCTTGAACATTTCATTTATCTAAGCCGTGAAATACAAATTTCTAACAACTCATTCAAACCTGTGCTCCATTTGTAAAATTGTAACCTTTTACATGTTGGTCTCACTTTAACTGCCCATCATTTTTAATCTGAATAAAGTACCAATCTGTCTCTTCAAACTTTCAAAATTAAATTAGTGTAAAATCAGAGCATTTTCAAAGAACAAAGCACAGTAACAACACCATTAGTAACGTTAAACAAAATCACAAATTCTATCTAAAAAAAAAAAAAAAAAAAAACTTAAGATTCGACCCTGTCAGACGAAGATTTCTAGAACAGTTCACATTTAGACTTTTTTGTTTCTATCAAATTTCGTACCCGAACCGAAACGTAATTAAAAAAGAATTTTCCATTCAGACTTACACTCTTGGACCACCATTTTCCATCCCTCCACTGGTCCCGAACTAATCATTTTATAAGAAAAATTCCTTCTGTTCGAACGGAAAGCGCTGCGTAGCCTTTCCACATTTAATTAGAAAATGAAAGGAATACCTTACGCTGCAACGACGACGGTGAAGATGAAAAGCACTAACCGAGAAAAAACAGAAATCGAGTGCAGAGGGAAAGAAAACAAAATAAACGTGAAATACCAGGTCAAATGAAAGTTTCCAATTACTCAAGACGCAAACTGGATTAACCTGACATTCAGCCTCTGACTCTCCCCCCAATTGATTCGAATTGATTGATTGTCAGTGTGAGACAGGTTTGGATCCACAGCATTATCAGATGTGTTCTTTCGTACCATTTGCACCCACCCACTTATACCCACTTCCGCCTGTAGAAACAGAAAAAAAAGTTGCAAAAATAAAACTGTCACAGAAATTTAGGGTACAGGCTCTCACCCTCCCAGGCGGGAAAGTGAGACGTTCAAATGAGATTCCAAACAAATTACTCTAACAACTTTATGTCAAAAAGGCTCAGTGTTTTTGACTGTTACCGCCATCCGCCTTGTTTTGAAGGAATTTTCCCTACCCGCCAACCCTGAAAAAATAACGAATGAAGACGAAGACCTAGTAACAACAAAAAAGAGAGAAAAAAATTCGAATAAAAATCCCTTTTAAGTCCTTTTTGGGTAAATCAGTCACGTATCCCCTAAACACATGTAATTTGCCTTTGCCTACGACCTTAAGGCAACAGCCTTTACACAGTTTTCGACATACGACATTCGACATTTACCATCTTCGAACAACGAGAGAGACTCCTCTCACTCTCCAACACAACGGACAAGGAAACAACATGAAACGTAGGCACAACCGAACTATGACGGCAGCCTTGTTTACGCATCCATTAATCCTTTCCCAATGCGGATAAATCAGGTTGTGCACGGAACAAGGAATGTTACATTCCTAAGGCCGTACACATCCTTAATTCCATTGAATGTGGGCCGCCTTTAGACACTTTGATACGCCAGCTACTGCTGGCTGGTGTGTATCTATGTTTGTGCTTTCCATTTTCAGTTTTCCAATATCAAGTCTTCGACATCATACAGAGATCAGATCGGATTTTCTCAAGTTTGCCAAGGGACACAAAAGTCAGGCAAACATTGTTCATTTTCTCAGAGCCGGAGCCAAGATGACGCTAGAAAGGAGCCCTCCTGTCAGTCAGAAGGGTAAACATTGCCAATTGTTGAGGACAGGACTCAAAGGATTTGCGATGTGGCGGAGAAGAGCAGCAAAAAGTTTTTGTTGAATTTACTCGTAGTTGCCTGTGTGGAAAATGAAAGGTGAAAATCGGGCGATGGAAAGTATGCCCGATATATCGGTCAAGGATGCTTCAAATGTAAATCACCTACACTAGTGCCTTTGAAGAGGATATCCCTCCTCCTGTTTTTAGATACCTTCGTAACTATACATCACCCTGCCACCGCATCTTTTTGCCCTTTTTTTTTTTTTTTTTTTTTTTTTTAATTTTCTCTCAAGTGCCACTTCAGGGATCCGTTTCTCATTTGAAGAGCCATCATGGGGCTTAGGCTATTATCTGGAAGGGTCGAATCCAACATAAACTCTACCAAGGTGGTTTGTGTGAAGTAGTGTTGACAATGGGACCTAATTCACCAAAAAATAAAAATAAACAGTTTCCACGAAAGGTATATACACGTATGTATGTAGGTGTTCATCTGATTCTGGTTTGTATTTGTAGCCTGAGGTTACCAAGGTAATGGCTCGGGCAGGAATCTCTTTTACGGCTTGGGTGATTCGTGTGTGTGTGGAAAATGGTGAAACAGGTCGTGTGGAAATGACAGATACACACATACACAATATCGTTTTAAAGCAACAGTCCTTGTCTCGAAAAGAGGACACATTTTGATGGGAAAAAAGCAAAAGGCGCAGCAACATGTGTCATATCATATGAGAAGGCGGCTATGTCTGAGACTAGATAGTCGTCCTCGTTAAGTTAAGTCGTCGACTCTGAAAACGACGATGACAACGACTTATGCACCTCTCCGACAGGGCGTGAAATTGTTTTCCCACACCGATAAGCAGTCAGTTGATACCCCTGTGTCAAGGGTAGAATGAAACAAATTAGCTATCCTGCAGCACATTGAAATGATGAAAAAATGAAGATGAGCCTCTATACATGTCGTGGAGATTATGTTCCATAAAATTGAGTGAAATAAGTCCTCAGGCCTTGTAAGGTAGCAAATGTAATGCGTATTTTTACAAATCTTAATTGGATTTGTCGCAACGAAAACAAAAAATTGAGGGTGACTCAAAAAATGACTTGTGGCTCTACATCAAGGTTTTTGTATTGTACAACAACAATCTAAAGTGTTTGTTAATACGTTTTGTACTCTGTTTGATATCTGGCTGGTTCGAAGAAAATCGGCGGATAGCCGTCATGAACTTCAACTTTATTCTCACATTGTTTCGGGCACCAGTAAGGGTTGTCTTTTAAGATTTAACAATTTATTCTTCCCATTAGCAGATCCAAACCTAGAAAATGCTAGGATCTACTCCTAGATCTTCCTCCCTATGTCTTAAAGTTTGAAGTCGGCCTATTGTTTTTAGAGTATCAAAGCCCATTTTCGTCCTTGTTTGTCCCTTCAACGTAAACCTTTTATGGTAAGTTGATATATACCCTAAGCTCTATTTCAACTCGTTGACTTCCTTAATACTAGACGAATACTTTTCAACTGTTACTTTATCGGTTTACCTAAACTTTATAGTCTGTGAGTTTAGCTAGTAGTGAAGGTTAGATTGGGTAAGAATGACTTTTGGAAAAACCAAGTCAATTAAGCCGATTGTCCCATTTTTATGCCACGTGAATCTATAATCCTTTAACTCTTCTCAGAACTTTGAGCTTCTGACTAAATGTGGAAAACGTTTAACGCCTATACTTTTTACATCGCTCGAATCTTTGGAGCTCCTTTAAGGAACCTTTTTCTTTTGGAGAGAGTTGGGCATGTACAGTGTTGGTGAAGAATTGTAACCTCTTCCTCCTCGTCCAAGTAGCTTTTTCAGAAGTCTTGTGTAAAAACGGTAGTGGCGATGGCGCGATGGTTAGCTCATTGGACTATCACGCAGAGAGTTTGTGGTTCGATCCCCGGGATCGCCAGCAATTTTTTGAATCGTCATCACCCTTTCGGCGGGCAATGGCAAACTCCCGAAAGTAAAATTGCCTATGAAAAAGCTTCTAAGGAGTGCCGTTCGGATTTGGGGATAAACCGTAGGCCCCGCTCAGATGTGACAAAAGTGACAACATGAGCAACACAAATGAGTGTCAAGAAGCTAGGCTATAGCCCATACCGGGCTGCCAGCGCCACAGTGTTTTTTTGTTTTTGTTTGTGTAAAAACGCCAAGTCTTTTCGCATGCTGACCTATAAGACAGTGTTTGTTTGATCCAGTCGTTTGAGTGAGTCGATGTGAGTGTTTTTTGTGAAAATTGAAAAAAACTTTAGTTTCGAGCTGTTATTAAATTCTTGTTTTTGAAAGGCAATACGCCTACGCAAATGAAAAATGAGTTGGACTCTGTGTATGGGGACTCTGCTCCATCATTAATCATCGTTAAATTTTGGGCGGCTAAATTTAAACGTGGCCGCAAGAGATTGGGGGATGAGGAACGTTCGGGACGCAACCACTGACGATAACATTGCTGAAGTTTACCAAATGGTGTTAGACGACCGCCGAATTAAGGTGAGAGAGATAGTAGAGGTTATGAAAATTTCCAAAGAACGTGTTTGTTACATATTAAATCAAGTTTTAGGCATGAGAGAGCTGTCCGCGCTTTGGGTGCCGCGTTTGCTTACGTTACCAAAAACGAGTTTAAATTAACATTTCCAACGCTCTGTTAGCGCAGTTTAGGCACAACAAATCTGAGTTTTGGCACCGATTAACTACTATGGATGAAACTTGGATACACCATTATATGCCCGAAACAAAAATTCAGTACAGTGGACTGCAAAGGGCGAGCCGGCTCCAAAAAAAAAGTTACAACTGTTTTTTCGACTGGGAAAGTGTTGGGGACTGTTTTTTGGGATAATAAACGAGTTATCTTAATCAATTATCTTCAAAAAGGAAAAACCATTACAGGAACATACTACGCATCATTATTTTCCAAGCTGAAGGCAGAAATTGCGGAAAAACGGCCACATTTGCAGAAAAAGAAAATCCTGTTTCACCAAGACAACGCGCCATCTCACACCTCAGCAGTTGCCATGGCGAAAATCCATGCTTGACCACCCGCCTTATTCACCAGATCTAGCCCCAAGCGACTTCTTGTTGTTCCCTCATCTAAAAACTGCGCTCGGAGGACAGAGATTTTAATTCACAATTATT
Source organism: Volucella inflata (assembly GCA_928272305.1). Taxonomy (NCBI): domain Eukaryota; kingdom Metazoa; phylum Arthropoda; class Insecta; order Diptera; family Syrphidae; genus Volucella; species Volucella inflata. The sequence goes on from OV743719.1 coordinate 106,576,931, forward strand.
TTGCAGAGAAAAACGCCAAGTACTATTTGGACGGATTGGAGAAATGGGAGCATCGCTGGGAGAAGTGTGTAGAGTTACAAGGAGACTATGTATAAAAATAAAAATAAAAATTTGAGAAAAAATGTCTTGTATCACTGTTCGGTCGGAAACTTTTCAGACAACCCTTGTACTTCCTAGAATAAAAGTTAACTGATTGGGAGTTAACTGATTGAAGTTAAATAGCCTTGCGGCGTACCTCTGCTGATACGTCTTTTTGCAGAAGCCCCTCACTCAGTTTAGAATTGATTATTCTGCTTATCAGCATAAGGCTGATCAATTTCACATGTGAATTATCTATCTTCAGAGTTGACAACTTAATCACGATTGGGGAACCTTCTAGTCAGTGAATCTTGAGCCATCTCCACTGACTTTCCATATTGAGTCGTGGAAACAATTCTAGGTCGTACAAATATTGATGAATATCAGTCATTTTATAGTGTTCAAAAGGAAAGATAATGGAATTATAGGTCTGACGTCCTTTGGGAGTACATGAGAACACTTTCCAGTTTTGTAGATGACAACTACATCAACTCCTCTCCATGACAGAGGTTTGCGGATCATTTCTACTCAGCTCCTCATGCGTTAGCAGGATGATATCAGATGACCTTTATAGCTCGGCAGGTATTATATAGACTGGCAAAGTAAGCTTGTGTGATTTAAAACTATACTTTGTACAGAACAGTTCGATACAGCTGATTAAAGAGTATCAGACCGAGAATTTAAGTGACAGCCGCAGTACTCCTGCTATTGTTGTTAATGGTAAGGAATAGCTTCTTGGAAATTGGATGTTCAGTAGCAGGTTAAGTGATTGGTAGACAGGATTTTTCTTTGACGTAATGTCTCAGGAGTCCAGGATCGTCGCTTTGCCTTCCTTAACTCTTTTTATATGCTTTGAAGGGTTCCTTATGTGTATCTCAGTCTGTCACTTTCTGGTGATATCTGGCTCTTGTTGTCGGTTTTGTAGTTATGAAATTGGTCTTATTGCCAATGTTGCTTAGAATAAACTTAGAACTTATAATGGAAGCAAAACTTTTTTGGCCTTCAGCCTTCTAGATCACCCATTATAGGTTATCACTAGAGAGAGGGCCCACATAATCGTGGCCAAAATATGCCGATGACATCATGTAGGAGTCTCCATTCTACAAATGGTTATATCGGGGTCGCCGAGACTACGAAGTAAGAGTACACATGGTAAGTATCACCAGATAGTAAACCTTGCAAAATGACTTACAACTGAAAAAAGCGTGTTTCTTTGAGTGTGTTTGCAATATTTTTCACAGAAAACATCTCACTATCGTAACACTGGCTATTTTTTTTTTTAATAAAAACCTGCTCAGAGGATAACGAACATCCTCAAATCGTTTACTGTCCTTGCTATCCTGTTGATGGGCTTTCTTCATACTAGCTTTCTAGGATACCGACGAAAACCAATCAAGTTAAAACAGAACCGGAACTTTAACAAATATCCAATGGCATAAACAAGATAAGTTACTTATGGTAATTGTAATCGGAACAGGATATACGTCTAAACAAAAAAAACAACTGAGGCTAGCACGGTTTTGGCCCAAATACCTTCAGTAACCTACATACTCAAATAGCGCTGCAATTCGTGGTGAACCCTGACCTTTCCAATTAGACCGGTCATAAGCTTTTTTACATTTGCATGTCAACTTATGCTAGATCTTTCTCGTATTGTTCCACCGGATTAGATTTACGGATTGGTGTCCATTGGATGTCCAGTTTTCTGATAAAATCGATGTCGATTGTATCTCAGCTGGCTTGGAAGTAGGCCATCCTGTCAACCCAATTATTCAACACATTTTCGTTGGTTTCGATCCCTCTTCCACTATTATGTTTATCTTTTATGGCACCTCACAAAAACAAATTCACGGCGTCAAATTTCAGCTACGTGGCGGCAAAGCAACATCACCAAAACGACTGATTACAAAATTATTGAGCTTAGTGTGCAATAAATTGATTGTTGAAGGGTTGGTGTGTCTCATCTTGTAGAGCCTACTAGGTGGGGTAAAAAGTAACGTCCTTGGGAATGAAAAAAAAAAATTTTTAAATGTTTTTTTTATTTTATTCAAAATAGCCCCCTTTTAGCTTTATACACTTATTCCAGCGATTTTCCAACTTCTTGATCCCGTCCGAAAAGTAATTTTCCGGAAGGTCTGCCAAATACTCCTCCGTGGCGTCGATGATTTCCTCGCGTGAGCTGAATTCTTTATTGATTAGCCATCTTTTGAGGTTTGGGAAGAGATAATAGTCCGAGGGAGCCAAATCGAGCGAATACGGTGAATGCGACAGTAATTGCCGACCCATTGAGCCTCCCCAGGCGGCTTCGAGCACTCGTGCCGGCTTCAGTCCATTGCCGGGCAATCATTCTGTTCTCTGGTGTGTAATAGTGGATCCAGATTTTATCAACAGTTACCAATCGACGCCAAAAGTCCGTGCGATTCCGCATCAGCAAATCCAAACACTCTTTCGAAGCCAGGAGTGAGTATGCGCGGCACCCAACGGCAGGATAACTTTTTCACATGCAGAATATTGCCCAAAATATGGCGTGTGCGCTCAGTACTAATCTTTGTGGTATCTGTAAGCTCGCGCACTTTTTCTTTCCGGTCAGCCAACACCATTTCATATATGTTTTTGACATTGTCCTCTGTTACCGCATCGGAGGGCCTGCCGCTGTGGACTTGATCTGTAGTGGAGTTGCGGCCTCCACGAAACTCTCGAAACCAATATTAAACGGTCTATTCTGACGGAGCACTAGCCCCATAATATTTATCCAACTTTTCTTTTGTTTCCTTCGCCGGTTTGCCTCTCAAAAATGAATGTTTTATGAGAGAACGAAAAGGGTTATTGTCCATACTCAGCATGATGCCAAACACGTCAACAACAATCTGCTGTCAAAACAAAACTAAAGGCAGTATCGCACTGAAATTTGGCATGTCTGCCTGAATATGAACGGCAGGCACCATAACCTTGTTTGCAGTAGCAGCGCATTCTGGCGGTCAAGGAGGTTACTTTTCACCCAACCTAGTATAGCTCGGTCAAGTCAAAAATCCTCGATTTCTGGCTATTAAAAATTAATTATCATACCTCGATAGCACTTTCTACTGAATGTAACGCTTCTCCCTTTATTTTATTGAAAGGAGAATTGGCCAATAATGCTGCCACTCCAAAAACCACACCAAGCAGTCACACGTTCAAAATCCATTGACTTCTCTGTCATTACATGAGGATATTGCGAGCCCCAAGTACGGCAATTTTGCTTGTTTACATACTCGCCGAAATGGAAATTTTGGGCTGCTCTTAAGCACAAACAGACAAGCGATAACGCATCGGGTGGTCGCTTTGCTACAATTTTTGTCAATTGAACGTTGTAAGCGAATAATCCGAGATCTTTATGCAAAAATCTCCTCAGGCTAGTGCGACTGATGTTCAGTTGCTGAAATCTCTGATGCATTGATGTTCTCGGGTTTAAGCGCACTCTTTCGGTAACAGTTGCAATATTGTCCATTGAATGCACACAACAAAAATGAATAAATGTTTGGCTACCAATCAGCAAACCAGCAACATGCACTTTCTTCATCGACCAAAATTTCTTTCCGAATTGTTTCGGAGACAAAGCATTCAGTTTGAAAGGAACTTTGCACTTCTTCCCATCGCTGTTTGTACTGCGATAGTCTCATACTGAACTTCTCATACTAGAATGTCAAATTCTAAAAGAAACCAACAGATGGCTAACTTTTTTATTATAGAATTAAAACCCGGAGAATTTTCTACACAGAGGAAGACTATCACTACTCATGTTAGCAGGAATATCAAAAAATAGTTTTGGCTTCACACAAAGATTATTTCGCTGCCAGTACCAATCCATATCCGTCTTCTTCCATAGGGATTCCTTCTTACACATGTAACACCTATACACGACTTGATTTATTAAAGTTAATTTTTTAAATATCCTGACTACGAATACTTTTTGCAAAATTTATTCATCACATCGCTAATTGGTTTTATAGTAGAAACACATACTTTTAGCTTTATTCAGGACTTTTGTACAGTGATACAGAGTTGTAAAACCGAAGCTGCGAGATATTTTTGCTTTCACATAAACATGAAGCCTCCTCTTATTGACATATCCACAACCAGAATTCAATGCATAAATAAATCCCCCACATATCGCTATTCGCATCTTTTTGTAAAATATAGAAATAAATCCCATTTTTGTGGAAAAAAAAAAAAATAGTAAATCCCAAGGACGAGTATCGTTTTAATAAATTTCCCTACGAACGCTCACGTTGCCACCCTGTCGCCTCATTGATCAGCATCAGGGGTCACGTAATTTAAATCAATGATCTGCGATATCCGCAGAGTCCTCTGCCACCGCCATCACCATCATCCTGCCACCATTTGTCCTAAATGATCCCATTAGAGCCGATAGCCTTTTTTTTTTCTTTTTTTTTCTTTTTTTTTCAATCCTATTCTCCGTCCCGCATCGATGATTATCGCCATAACAACAGCCACGTGCTCAATTCTTCTGTTTGCATCTGAGCTCACACATACTCATTCGCATCTGTTTGTGACAAAATGGCAGCGCGTGAAACCGGAACTCTAGCCCTTTTTACACTCATAAATCCACCGTTATTACTTTATAACCAACCCTCTAATAACGGTATCATTCACACTACCAATAGCAACGGAAGATACACACAGCGTTAAAACAGCAATACCAGCTCCATGCAAGCATCATAGACAAAGTGCGGATGAATTTTGCGTTCATTTACTGAAAAGGATAACCATTAGATAACGGTTATTCATGGTCCTTTGACCAGTTATATGAAACGAAATACAGTAATTTTTTTTGAGGATTTTTTTTGTCCTCATTTTGTTTTTTGTGAAACATGTCCAGGCGACCATAGAGGAGAATCACCCGTCAAGTGGCTTGGCGAGACAATTTTCGAAATTGTTATAAGGACTCAGGCTATCTAAAACCCTTGCCATCCGTATTCATACTCATACGCATACGAGTAGTTGTGGAAATTTTTGCAGGACTACGTTACTAAGTATGTGGTTGTGTCCATTTTTCACTTGCAAATACATTCACAATCTGGTGGTCGAGGAAATGGGTTCCCAGATGGTTATCATGGGTGATAAATAGTTAGTGGGAGTTCCTCAAATGGTCGTTGAATAGTTTTTCTAGAGACAAGCACACACAGTGGTCAAAGTTTTTTTTTTTTTTTTGAAAAATGTTCAAAAAATTTCAAACAAGTGTTTTTATTTATTTATGGTTTTGGGGGGAGTTTGAAAAAAATCGTAGTTCTACCATTAGGAGAAGATAGATTGCGGGTTTGAGCTAAGAATCATTGCGGTAGACATCATAACCCGCAGAGGCCATTCAAATTGTAGCACATGGACATGGGAAACTTTCTAAATTAGATTTTGAGGGATTTATTGCGAAAAACTAGCATCCTAGCCATCCCAGAGTGTTGAACGGGTTCAACTTTGTTAAAGTTGTTAGGAAGCAATTTTTGAGTATAGAAATTGGCCGTTTGAGATGGTGGAAAAGGCTTTAAGTCGCTTTTCAAAACTAATCCATTTAAGAGCGATAAATTTTGGAAAATACCTTGGAAGATATGTACGAATAACTCAACGATCTAAGTGCATAGATAATGGCTGGGTGTTTAATCTTCCTTTTAACGACATGCAACGGCGCTGTATTTTAAAGCGGTAAAATAAATATTATTTCGAAATTTAATGAAGTTAACATACTCTGCGATTTCGTTCTACAACGGTAGAGTAAGGAGATGAATCTAGGAAAAATTATAAAAAGGAAAGGAAATACTGTAGTCCGTATATTAGCGCAAACCAACATCTATTCCGTATATGTATGTAAGACTTGAAACCACCTACAACAACTTAAATTGACTGTCTAGAAAGGTGATTCCTTCTTCTTCTTCTTCTTTAAGTGGCGCTACAGTCCGGGGTGGACCTAGGCCTCGGTCAACTAATGTCTCCAGTCAGCTCGAACCCTGGCTAGCTGCCTCCAGTTACGCACGCTGAGTTGGCTGAGGTCCCCTTCCACTTGCGTGCGCCACCTGAGTCTTGGCCTTCCTCTACTACGCTGTCCCTCGGGAGCGGATTCGAAGACTTTTAGGACGGGAGCATTGGTGTCCATTCGCTCTACATGACCCAACCATCTCAGTCTTTGGATCTTCACTCTTCTGGTTATGTCGATGTCGCTGTACAGTCCGTAAAGTTCATTGTTGTACCTCCTCCCCCATTCTCCATCAATGCAGATGGAACCGAAGACGCCCGAAGAATTTTTCTCTCGAAGCAACCAACAACAGCCTCATCCATTTTTGATAATGTTCATGCATCTGCGCCATAGAGCAGGACCGGGATTATTAAGGTCTTGTAAAAGGTGACTTTTGTTGTCCGAGAGAGGGCTTTGCTATCAGGAGTTTCGTCGATCCCAAATGCATCCATTTTCGACAAAATACATAGACTCTTTCAAAAGGCTTTAATTTTCTTAATTCCGAGAATGGGTAAGCGTGAGTTGGCCTCTTTTAGTCCGAAATGATAAGAATTTATTTTAAATAGCCAAATTTCCTTAAGTAGTACGTTGGAGGAAGGCAATTTTCATTAAAATATAAACTTCGCAACAACAACAAACGTGAACTCTTCAACCAGATCCATATCTGGCTTGTTGAATTCAGTAATAAGAGTTGAGCTTGTTTAGATTGCTGTGTAGAACTCGTGTCTATCTTATTCCTTGTTACAGACAAATTCCTGAAGGTCATGAACGGGTCGAGAACGGGAGCTACGATTACCGTTCAAGGGCGAGTGTGATCGATCCCAATGTATGAAATTGTTAGATAAGGAAGTGAGTATAACGTTCAGGGAAATCCCCTAGCAGAGACTACCTTGTTTGATTTGCAGTGTGTCATGACGTGGCGCACCGTCTTGTTGAAACCAGAAGCGTCTAGATGCCGGCCGGCCCAAACAGTCACTTTTTGGCCATGCAATGGTGTTTCATGAGTGTCGAGTAAATTCTCCGTTCCCCGAATGCGGAAAACTTTGTTTGTTTACGGCGCCAGAGAGTGTGAAATGGGCCTTATCGGTCATCAAAATTTCCTTTCAAAAATTAAGTTCAGTGTCAAACATTCGAGCGACTGCTTGGCCGTATTCCAAGTGACGTGGACGGTCTTTCACCAATATTCTTTGAGTCAATTGCACTTTGTACGAAAACAAATACAAATCGTCCTTCAAAATGCCATCGCAAAGTGTTTCCACTGACGCCGAAATGCTGAGTATGATGATGATACAACACATGTGGGTTTTGGGCAATACTCTCTTATCGCCTAACGACGAAGAGTGTTGCCAGACGGTGATTGTTGGCCACGATATATGGACGTTGAGTCAATTGGGAAGAGTACAATAACTTTGGCGCCAAAAATTTAAAACGGTTTTTTATAGAGGGATCAAACACAAGCATTTTTTACTTAGGGAGGGGGGGGGGGGGTCTATCTTTCCCCGTTTAGGAAGTAGGGGCAATTTTATTTAAAAAAAAAGACTTTAAATGGAAAAAAAAAATTATTAAAAAATAACAGAAACACTTACAATAAAGTGCAGTACCAGTTTTGAAAGTCAGAAACTTATTCTTCAACCCTAAGTTTTAGCTATATTATTTGTATCAATGGTTTTTAAGAAAATCGCATGCAAACCCAAAATTTTAATAAAAAAAATTTAAAAAATTAACTTTGGACCAATTTTTTTCAAAATTGTGAAATGAAGTGCTAGATTGGATTCCTGTGGTCGATACCTAAACTCCCCCACTTTGTTGCAATTTGCGGATGAAGGTGGAAAAATGCAAAAATATAAAGTTCGGTTGGATGTGGCGATGCTCAAAAAAAAGCTATAAAATAAAAGTTGACACAAATTGTAGGAATACAATTAACCATTCTATCTATCGGCACATTTTTCCATGGGCCTCAATGTCGGCTAGATATTCGCGATGTTCTTGCATAATTATCGCAATTACCTTTTGTGGTTAAAATGCCTGTGAACACGGGTGTTAAGGTAAATTAATCAAATCCTAAGTTACAATTTTATGTTTTTTTAAAATTTGCATTTAATCGCTTGGCGCCATCATGACAATAAAAATAAACTAAGCAAATCTACCTATGTATACTATAATAGTTTACTTTAACTATTGTCGTGAAATAGCCGAAATTATATCGTCTTACGTTGATGTTAACATTGGCGGCAGAGAAAAAACTACAAATCGACGAAACTTTTCTTACGAAAAGGAAATACCACAGAGGCCGTATTACTGAACAAATGACAATAGCGGTATTGGGGTTGTTTTGCAAAGAATATAAGGTCGGGCGGTTCTTTAAAGTAAACTCCAAATGTAAGGAAGATTTGTGGTCTTATATCCATAAATACGTTGACCCCAATACCAGTCGTATTTGTACCGACAGCGCGCGCCAGTATATAGGTGTTGAAAAAATATTCTCTAGTTCCACAACGCATGAAATAACGAACCACAGCAAAGGCGAATATGTTAACAAGACCGATGCAACCAACACATTTAATGATCTGGAGAACCAGAACAAGTTTCTGAAAAAAAAACAATTGTAGGTATGCCGAAAAAAAACTGACAACCTTCATCAATATGTATATGTCAATTTTTTTAATCGAGAATACTGCCTTGAAAAAACAATATAAGGACGACTTGGGCTCCCAAATTATGGAATTTTTGCTGGACGTAAAAAAGTATATGGATGGCAACGATTAGTATAAGGCCTCGTAGAAGTAGCATCTTCCGACAGGTGCTGGTTCCTTAAATGACGAGAATGAGCCTCTGCAGCCGAACATCTTGCAGCTCTGCTAATAAGTCCTACTTCACGCCTCCCCGTGGCGCCATCTGGGAATCTCACTAGAGGTTGCGAAGTGAAGAGGGCAAATGGCGAGTTTCCTGCGCCATTAACCAGGATTAGTGTCGGAAAAACAAAACAAGACCTTCTCCGGGATACTCCGACATATTTGGAGCTCAAGCTCAGTCAGGGTCTTGGAAAAGAGATGGTGGCGGACGAACCCTATATGGGTCAACGGCAGTACTCACATCCCGGAACGGGTTACTGGCTTCGGTGTAACCGACCCCTCGTCCTAGGGGCACTCAAAATGGAACTGGTCCTCCAGGTTGGGGGTTGTGCCGCCGGGGTAACTGCCCGGCCATTTAAAAAAAAATTAAGTTACGAAGCATCAACAAGCCCCGGATATGGACGGATCTACTGTTGACAACCCACGCAAACGATTTAAGGACAATGAGCTTCGGATATGCACGTGGAATGTTAGATCCCTTAATAGACCACGTGCAGCGAAGCAACTAGCGGAGGCCCTAGACTGCTGCAAAGCAGACATAACCACCAACCAAGAAATGCGATGGGATGGGCCGGACAAAAAGAAGATGCAAATCTGCGACATCTACTACGGCAATTGCTATCGACGGCAAAAGCAGCGCTTATTTGGATGCGGATTTGTTGTCGGAGGCAGACTAAGACGAGAAGTCCTCAGCTTCCGGCATGTGAGCGAGCGCCTCGTAGCAATCCGCATCAAGGCTAAATTCACCAACATAAGCCTTATATGCGCGCATGCCCCCACAGAGGAGAAAGATGACGACACCAAGGATGCCTTCTACGAGCTCCTTAACAAGACCTACGAGCAATGCCCTAGCTACGTATGACATTAAAATTGTCCTCGGTGATTTTAATGCAAAGCTAGGAAGAGAGGGTATCTTTGGTGGAACAATCGGAAAATATAGCCTGCACAACACCACCTCCGATAACGGATTCAGGCTAATCGACTTTGCGGCGGGGCGAAACATTGTCATGGCTAGCACGCGATTCCCACATCTCGACATACACAAGGGGACTTGAAGAACTCCTGATCAATCAACGGTCAACCAGATTGATCACATTGCGATCGACGCAAGACACTCCTCCAGCATTATGGATGTCCGTACGTTCCGAGGAGCCAACATCGACTCGGACCATTACCTTGTTGTAGCCAAGGTACGGTTGCGGATATCCCAAACTACGCCAAGACAAACTAATGCTGTGAGAAAATTCGACGTCAGACGGCTACAATCACAAGAGATCGCCAAGTCCTTTTCCGATCGAGTGTCTCTTAATCTCTTAAGAGGTCCAATGGCGCCAGCATCAAGCATCGAAGACCATTGGAAACAGTGCCAAAACGCCATCATAGATGCCGCTTCTGATGTGCTGGGTTTCATTCCTCCACCACAACGAAACCCCTGGTTCGATGATGAATGCCGGCAAGCACATGCAGCTAAGCAAGATGCATATAACGCGGCGCTGCTTAGAAAGACCAGAGCTGCTCATGAGCTCTATGAGCGGAAGAGGAGAGACCAGCACCGGCTTCTCAGGAGGAAGAAGAAAGAGCATGAGAAGCGCGCGATCGAGGAAATTGAGAGATGCCACTCCAGGAATGAGGTTCGGAAGTTTTACCAAAAGGTAAAAATAACATGCCGCGGAAACAAACCCCGAACCGAAGCCTGTAGAGATGAACAAGGGAACATCGTAGTAGAATCGCAGTCGATGTTGAGGATTTGGAAAGATCATTTCTGCAGACTGTATAACGGCGATGACGGACCAAATACGGCTGTCAGGCAGAATCAACCGAATCAACCTTTCAACCTGGACGATGATGACCAACAATTCCGTCCACCCGACCTGGATGAAGTGAAGATAGCCATATCGAAGCTTAAGTCCAAAAAAGCTGCTGGAGAGGATGGCATGACTGCCGAGCTCTTCAAAGCGGCAGGAGATGACTTGGTAAGGAGTATACACCAACTCATCTGTAAAATATGGTCGGACGAAAGTATGCCCGATGAATGGAACCTCAGCATTGTTTGTCCAATTCTCAAGAAAGGAGACCCTCTGAACTGCGCCAACTACAGAGGCATCAGTCTCCTTAACATCGCATACAAGATCTTATACGCCGTATGGTGTGAACGCCTGAAGCCGTTCGTCAACAACCTGATAGGTCCATATCGGTGTGGCTTCAGGCCAGGAAAGTCCACCATCAACCAGATATTCACACTACGGCAGATCTTGGAGAAGACCCATGTGCTTCAGATCGATACCCACCACCTATTCATCGATTTTAAGTCCGAGTATGACAGCATCTATAGAGACGAGCTATATAGAGCAATGTCTAGTTTTGGCATCCCTGCCAAACTCGTCCGTCTGTGCAGGATGACGATGGAGAATGCACGCTGCTCCATCAAGATCTCACCGAGACGTTTGATGTCCAGAAAGGATTTAGACAAGGCGATGCGCTGTCATGCGATTTTTTCAACATCGTACTTGAAAGAATAGTGCAAAACTCAGGAGCAAACACAAGAGGCACTATCTTTCAAAAGTCCTTCCAACTACTCGCATACGCCGACGATATTGACATAATCGGGAGAAAGCAGCGTGATGTCAGTGGCGCTTTCGCGAGTTATGGGACGGAAGCAGCGAAAATGGGTTTAGCGGTCAATGAGGGCAAGACCAAGTATATGTTGTCAAGCAAAAAGGACAACCAACATCGACGTCTCAGACAGAACGTCACCCTCGACAGATATAACTTTGAGGTAGTTAAGGACTTTGTCTACCTAGGCTCTGCTATAAATACAGACAACGAGTTAAGAAGGGTTAAAAAGGCAATTGAGTAGGAAAGCGCTCTCTCGGATAATAAAAGTCACCCTTTACAAGACCTTAATAATCCAGGTCCTGCTCTATGGCGCAGATGCATGGACATTATCAAAAATGGATGAGGGTGTTCTTGGTTGCTTCGAGAGAAAAATTCTTCGGGCGATCTTCGGTCCCGTCTGCATTGACGGTGAGTGGAGGAGGAGATACATCGACGAACTGTATGGACTGTACGGCGACATGGACCTAGCCAGAAGAGTGAAGATCCAAAGACTGAGATGGCTGGGTCATGTAGAGCGCATGGACACCAATGCTCCGGTCCGAAAAGTCTTTGAATCCGCCCCCGAGGGACAGCGCAGTAGAGAAAGGCCAAGACTAAGGTGGCGCACGGAAGTGGAAGAGGACCTCAGCCAACTTAGCGTGCGAAACTGGAGGCAGCTAGCCAGGGATCGAGTTGGCTGGAGAAGCTTGTTGACTGAGGCCCAGGTCCACTCCGGACTGTAGCGCCACCTAAACGAAATGAAAAAAATAAAACCCATGTTTGGTAACGAAAGTGTAGATTTCAATTAAAGGAATTCGACTGTTCACAGTGAGCACTTAGAAGGTATTTTACCGACAAAAAACCCTCGGCTCCTCACCATCAATGACGAACTCAACGAACTCGACAGTAACACCTGTACGGACGATGATTTTATTGACGAGACTTACATACCTTTTTAATATGGACATTAGATAGTCGACTTGACTATTTTTAACTAACTACTACCTTGTTGACAAACTGACTGACTGACACCTCCTCGTGGTGCATTCTGGGTAACACTAAATGATATGCAATATCATCAACATTAATCCTCAAAGTGAGATCACCGTAAGTACCAAAAAACAAAAATCTCATAAAAAAGTAGTTTTGGTAATTTTAAATTTTCTTAAAAACTAGACGACATAAATCCATTCGGTTTTTTGTGTTCGATTCAAAATTGATATTCATTTCACAATTTTGAGAAAAAATTGGTCCAAAGTTAATTTTTTAAATTTTTTTTATCAATATTTTGGGTTTGCATGCGAATTTCTTAAAAACCATTGATACAAATAATATAGCTAAAACTTTGGGTTGAAGAATAAGTTTCTGACTTTCGAAACGGGTACAGTACTTTATTGTAAGTGTTGCCATTGTTTTTTAATATATTTTTTCCATTTTAAGTCATTTTTTAAAAAAATTGCCCCTACCTCCTAAACCTCCCATAGAAAAAATGCTTGTCTTTGACCCCTCTATAAAAAACCGTTTTAAATTTTTTGCGCCAAAGTTATCGTACCCGTGCCAGTCAATCGGTTGATAAATGTCAAATTATTCAATGTTAACATAACGACATAAAAGATGGCGCACCCTGTATGTTTAGAGGAGCATTACCAGCGACATCGATTGTAGGTTTTTCAGCGACTTTTCAATCGATTCCAGCCAGAAGATTAATCATTTGTCAAATGTATCATCATCTGTGAAGAAATTGGAGTGAGGCACCGCGTTTAAGTTAAAACAGGCGAGTAAGAACTTAGAAAGAGCACTGGTGAAAACAAAGACTCGTTTTGAAGTTTGATTGGCTAGGTGCCTTTCACGTAGATTTTCTTCGCAATCAGGATGGTGGATGCAGCAAAATTGTCATTTCGGAAGAAAAGAGGAAAGCAAATGGAACATAAAAAGGTCTCAGATATCGATGGATCTACTATTGACAACATATGCAATCAAGGACAATGAATTTCAGATATCTGTTTTGAATGTTAGGTCCTTCAATAGGCCATGTACATCCGAAAACTTAGCGGGAACCTTTGGTGGGATTCTGAACAAAAGAGTATGATCAACTATGCGGATTTCTTGTTAGAGACAGACTTAGGCAAGAGGTCTTGAGTTTCCGGCATGTGAACGGACGCCTTCTTACAATTTGTATTGAGGCCAACATTAGTCTTACGAAGGAGAAATATGACGACAGCAAAGAAAGCTTTTGCGAGCTCTTGAACAAGATCTATGATACATGCAATGGCCCGTATGACATTAAAATTGTCCTCGGTGATATTAACGCAAAGTTAGGAGGAAGACGGCGCACCTTTGCTAGTACTGTCTTAAGTTATAGTCTGCATGACACACCCTCCAACAATGGATTCAGGCTAACCGACTTTGTGGCCGAACGAAACGTTGTCGTTACAAGCACACGTTTCCCACATCTCGATATTCATAAGGGGACTTGGAGAACTCCCGATCAATCAAATGTCTAGCAGATTGACCACATTTCAATCGACGCCAGACACTCCTCCAGTTTTATGGATGTCCAAACGTTCCGAGGACCAAACATCGAAACGGTCTTTTTCCTTGTTGGTGAAAAGCCACAGTTGCAAATGTTCGGAGCAACGCAGACACGAGCTAATGCTCTGAGAAATTTCGACGTCAGACGGCTGCAATTACAAGAAATCTCCAAATCCTTTCCGATCGAGTCTAACTTAATCTCTTCATAAGTCCACCGACCATCAAGTATCGAATACCAGTGGCCACAGCCACGTGCAACTAAGCAAGGTACATCAAAAGCGGTGCCGAATAGAAGGACTAGATCTGCTTACGAGCTCTACGAGCAGCATGAGAAGCGCGACGTCGAGGAAATAAACAGCAGCCACTCCGAGGCTGTTGAAAGGAGCATTTCCGCAGAGTGATAGTCACATGCCATTTCCCATCGCAAGTGATTAAGTCTACTCCAGTGTTATAGCTCTTTACCTTGTGAAGGCTACCTGATCAACTTGACCTACATCCAGCACTTAAATCACAATTTTTGATTTCAGTCTTTTGAGAAACCCTTCTGAATTCCCATAGCGATCGCCATTATTTTCTTGGAAAATTGCACACCTTTCCCAACTTGTCCCTGTCCTTTGTAAGTTTGTTAATCTCCTGAATATCGGCAAATATCTTCAGAGTACCAATGGTAAAATTTGAACACCTTGAGGATAATGATGCTTCGCAATCTATCTTTCCCTCAATCTAGTCTTCAGAAATGGTTCAGGCTGATTGGGTTTTGCAGCAATGGTAAAAACAGTGTTAACTATAATCCTAGTACCTGTTGAAAGTGGGTAGATGCACTGATCTTATCACTTCTCAGCGTTGTAGCGTTGCATCTGAAGCCAATCTAAGCGCCGACCACAGTGCGGTGCGAGTCGGTTCATGTTTTTTTCAAAACTTTCAATTTTTTTTCAAAGTGAATCTCACGAATAGCTAAGAAACTTTTCTAGAAAACCCTTAATAATCTGACTATCGAGATACAAGGAATAATTAGAAAGAAACAGAAATGCGTGGCTAGTGTGCGCCTACTGAGTTAAGGATTCATATAAAGAATATTTCGAATATATTTTCACCCTAACTGGTCAAAATCACATCTTGTAGCACTTTTTTGACAGAACGTTTTATTTCCTCTGTTAATCCGAAACTAACATTTGTGCTTTCTTGAAAATCGTGTAAGGAGCCTTCTCTCTTGACTCCTACCTTTCATTAGTGAATCCTTGAATAATTTCTAATCTTGTTCGAGAAGTACGTTCAGTCTTCATGTCCGACATAAGTGAGTGAATTGAATGTCTGTCAAATTTTCCATGAGAAACGGATTAATTCATGGCACATCCATCTAGCACAAAATTTAAGATTAACCAGTTTCCCTAATTAAATAAACCTCAAATCAAACATCATGTTATCTCATATTCTCTTTGCTTGCCAATATACCTAGTCCCACAACGTAAAAGATTGCATCAAACCCTTCTAGAAATCCCACCAGCAGCGGTTGACTTTAACAACCAAGCCAAACAAACATCGAACAAACAGACATATACCCTTGCAGTCGTCTGTCAAGTTGACCAGAAATTTCGTCCTATGGAATCCTGCATCAAAATTGCTGCATGATTCATCCGGACTACTAATTGATTTATAAGAAACGCTTTCATGGCGTTAACAGGCATCCAATATTGGTACATGACATCTGTACATACTCGTCCGTACGATACATAACCTCAATATGGTTTCATCTGAAATTCAGGACACGCAATCTCTTGCTATAATTCATATTCGCTTGCCTTTGCCTCTGCCTCTGACTCTGAGTCTGCCTTTACTGTTGCTATTGCCTTTGGGTTTGCTCTACCGCTATGATTCTCGTGATGAGCATCGCTCATTCTGTATGCATTCCTGTTGCCACACATGGAGGACGTCCATCTTTTTTCTCATTCTGTTGTTCTTGCTAGAGCTCTAATCTTGGCTGTCATCGGTGTTAATTTGAAATTCGTCTGAACGCTGTCGTCGTTGGTAGAAAAATTTTGCTGACAGCATCCATACTGTGCAAACCAGATTGTCCAAAGGATTTCGTTTGGCAAAAAGAAAAGGGTGCCAGAAATCTAGTGCTTGAAGGAGGACATTTCCTCTTCTTTGTCCAGGGTTGTACGAGTGTGGGCAGATACGAGTATGCCGGAAGCAGTAAAAAATGAATAACAGTTTTCTTTTACATGTTCAGAACGTGCTTCGTGCTCCTTTTCATTCGAGATGCAGCCAAGCTGGAGGTTCGTTCAGGTCAACCGACGATCATAAAAGTATGCGTTCGATGACAACGGAATCCTAATTGCGCCACGCCAAAAATATAGAGTGTCTCCATTCAGTAGTCAATCGGCAAAGTGCCACTGTATACTTGTACTAGTTGTCGTTCTACAAGTATACCCTCACAGCTATAGCAGACATTTAATAATCTCCCTGGCGCCTGACAAGGTACTAGCCTTGTACTTTCACACCAACACCCAAGTGGAGCTTCTTTAGGCAAAAATCACTCTGTGGATATTTCCAGGAGGAGGAAGAGTTGGTGGATATCTATAAAAACTGGTCTGCGATTGATAGACACTCTGGCATTTTGCCGAAATGGTTCACATGGATGATTCCATCTCCACTTTGAGTGTTTGAGGATAAGCAAATGGATAAAAATATCCTTGCAATCATTTTGAAAGGCTCCTCGACTAGCTGGTGGTGTCGGACGGGTAGGAGTTGCTTGGCTGATGGACTAAGCGCGATAGCTAGACTACGAGTTAAGGAAGGTAATGACGTGACCACTTAAGCGTTGTGTGCGCCTGAATTGCTTTGTAGAAGAGATTTTTGCGATAAAAATGTTCCCTGTCAAGTTGACCCGACATGAACGTTCTAAAGTTGGGAGAATTGTGGTCTTCCATTAGGAAAAATTCCCTTCTTAGTCTGACTTGCTGAATGTTGTGTGGGAGTCACAGTCAGAGTTGAAGTCGAAGCCAATGTCAGAACAGGAAGCAGCTTATGTTGGTGCAGTTGGAATATTAAACTCAATTTTCCGTGTGTCTATCTAAGTCAGAGGTAATCTTTTGATGATTAGGAAAATAAAACTGCATGGATGCGAAGGATGGATGGATAAGAAAACTGAACATTTCGGAGCATTGATAATATTTAAGGCACATGTTGAAATATTTAAAGTGGATTAGGTCACGAAAATGTGTGGAAAATCCTTTTTCTTTGTAGGAGAACGTTTGGAAATGTACGTACAGAATGTAGATACATATGTACTCGTATTTGAAGAGATCCAAAATAACAAGAATAATGCTGTTCCATAGAACAGTTCGACTAACTAACATTAGACCATAATCGCCATAAGCTAAAAGAGTTGCAATTGTCTTTTAGGAACCATAATAATATGGGCTGACTTAGTCACCAATAATCTGGGCCCTAAGGAAAACATTTTTGCTCGTAGTTGCCCTGATCCCGGTTAGAAAGACCTCTTGGAAGAGACCTTGTCCATATAGTCATATTGGCATATAGGCATATTGGTTGAAGTAGGCACATTGCATCCCAATTTGGATGTAAGGTATCGGCTTAAACGATACAAGGGCTAGGAGATCGAGAACTAAATCAACTGAACACACTTCATAAGAACGCTGTGTATGTAAGCATACAGGCAAATGATAGGAAAAGACCTGCAAAAATTAAAAGATGGCTATTTTGCCAGTGCAAAACTGTAGGTCACCCGTTTCATGGTAAAACATAGATATACAGCGACTTCTTAACCTATAAGAGGAAGAATGGTCTCTGTAGAGATTGAAGAAAAGAGAACTTAAAAAGCAAATTCTGATTTAGAAGTGTGCTTTTTAAAACAACTAAAAGAGTTATATAATCCGACAATACAGACCCTGAGTCGAGAGCGCAGAAATCAGCGTAATGTCCAAAACTCACTTTTCACAACCAGCTCACCGTTAACACTTCCTAACACTGGCCCACAGACTAAAACCTTTGGGAACAGTGGCATTAGCTTTTAAACCAAAACTTAGTAAAGGGTTTGGGACCCATCAGTCGCAAGGAAAAAATGACTGATTTTCATGTGTGTTTACGAAGCCAACGATGCAATATAGATACAAACGTACGTTGTGTTGCTGAGGCAGTGATTTATGTAGAATTATGTCTGCACTCTGTTAAAAGGTGTATTTTTCATCACTGGACACAGATACAGCGGCACAATAATTGACGAAGCACTAGGTTTGTGGGTTAAAGTAGATGAAGTAGAGTGAGCCACAAGAGATTCCTCACAAGGCGGTGTTTTCTGCTTAACGCTCTTTGCAACTAGTTTAGGCATAAGTAGACGGTTTTCTTATACAATGCTATTTATTGACAACTTTTTTTTCAAAAAACACAGCTAGCGGTAGACTAACTAAGAAGTTAAACCTCCAAAACTGAGTTTGTTAGCTTATATAGTGCTTAAAGAAGAAACCATCTTGCTCGTACTAGCAGCCACATCGATGACTTAAAAGCCCTTTTCGGCAGCATCGCCATAGGGGTTTTCTTCATTTACCCGGCTATGATGAGACTTATTTTATCAGTTGTTTTGTGAAACACGGTTTCACGAAAATGTATCTTCACTGAGCTCACCATACAGCAACGGGCTGTAATCAAAGTTATATTGTATTGAAAATGAATGGTCGACTATCTTTCGACTTTGACTTGTGGATATGCTGCCAAAAGCAATACATCCTTTTGGTACAAGTACACGAAGTCGACTTTCCTGCACTAGGAACTAGCTTTGGTCAGAAATAGAACAGAGAAACGATCTTCACGAAAAGAAACAATCAAGGATGCGCAGCTGTCGTCTACATGCAAGACAATAAAGAAATACATTTTATTGAACATGTAAAGGGGTGAAATATCTGCACCTTCAATGACAGCCAAACTGTTCTTAAAATCTCTTACAAAGGAGTGTAATCAAACGAGGCTTCTGCAATAGGAGGACTAAATACTGAGCGTTTTTTCCGGTGCTGTGTCACAATAAAGTGAATTGATAAATCTATGGCCTCGGTGTGCCAAATTATTCCGTGAGTCTTTGAGTCTTTTTTTAGAAAAAGAACAACATAAGAATTACATTCACACTTCAATTGTTTTTTTATTTAATGTAACTAAACTTTTGCTTCAAATATTTTAGGATATAAAATTTGTTTTATTATTTCTAATTAGGCTAGAAAGCACTTGTGCCAGCACACACGCGATCTTGCCACTTATAGACCAAAACGAACAAGGAACGATTAAAAAAACTAAGTAATCCTTCTAATTTCGGAAATGTCACTGGGTGTGTTCAGTGTTTTTGGAAGTCCAAATCTAGCGCTTGCTGGTGCCATTTTTATTTCGCTAATTAATTGTTATCATTTATTATTCCGAATCACCGTGTCCACTGCATATCCAATCTACTTTCTGAGGAGCTTCGAAAGCGACTTTCATTCACAGGTTGGATATCTAGTGAACACAAATATAGGTGGCATGGCTCCTCAAGTTGCAGGCAAAATAAACGATTGCTTCCCGATATCTCTTGAGAGTCACTGCATCCTGGCATCTTATCAGTTCGCTTTGTCATTGAAAGTCCTACGACGCTTTTGATGAGAATGATAAAGACACAACGAAGCACTTTATCTGTATATTGGAATAAAACAGAATATTTGTTGACTGCCTGACTGTCAATAGAAATCACAATAGAGCTATGGTTGACATCTGAACTGCCGAATGATCGAGTGGTTGTGACCCAACCTAAAGGATAAGCAATATTATCTCCGAAAGTCTCACCCCGACAGTCTGATTAGATTACCATATTTCTGCTGCTGCTTTTGTTGCCATGAGTCCTCTATGAATGTCAACTTTCTATACAGCAAATTCTGGTGTTATCCAATCATATGAGAGGCCACATGCACTCAGTCCAGTAAAATTGGCCATCTTAAATGCCCTACCTTCGAACAAGGAAAGTCTAAATCGCTGAAATTAATAAATAGGAGAATACGATGTTTATGTTTATTTTATTTCACAGTTGTATAGACTGTGTTTACTCGCGAAGGCGATGTTGTCCTTGTTTTCCTTCAGGTCCATCTTGGATATCATTGGTTTCAGTTCATGTGCTCTGCGATCTTCCTTTGATGTTACGTTTCGCCATTCCATTTGAGATATGGGACTTCTTCCTGTTGAAAGGTATTAGCATCTTCGTGTTAAGCAACAGACTTACCAATCCACAGAATCCGTCCTTGATAATAAACAGAAGCCCTTAGCATTCTTGACAGCGCACCGCCTTCGTTATCCTGCCTTATGCTTCGTTATCAGCTGAATGTTGCTACTAAAGCAATCGGTTCAATTTACAACCAATATCACTACTATACTCGAATTAAGACGGAGACCGCCCACCGAGCTTGATTGCTCGCAAACATCTGCGCCTAAACAAGCCTCCAACTACCTACACCCATACAAGATCAAGCTGACTCAAGAATTGAAGCCGATGGACCATTTGAAGCGACGCACGTTCTCCAATTGGGTTCAGTAGAAGATGCGCCTAGATGGTGAATTTCATTACAAAATCATCTTCAGTGACGAAGCTCATGCGATTTAACGCCGCTTGACTATTTTCGGTGGGGCTACGTTAAGTCATTGGCTTATGCCAACAAGTCGACGACGTTGGAAGAGCTCAGAGCCAACATTGAACGCGAAATAGCGGCCGTTTCGTCCGAAATGTGTGGCCGAGTCGTTGAAAATTGGGTCCAACGAATCGACCGCTGCAAACGTGCCCGCGGTGGCCATATGAACCAAGTCGAGTTCCATTCATAAATATTTTGATTGTACTTCAAGCCGATAATAAAGTTTTTTAAATATCTCAGATCGCTAACGTTTTATTTTTTTAAAAAAAAGTTGTCAAGTCCTTATTGGAAAACCCATTAGTTGAGGCCTGAATTAACTCGAACTGTAGAGGGTTCCAACTAACTAGTTAGTCATTCACGATGTCATTTACTTCTTCGAAGATGTATTCCTTCTTTAAGGAATAAAATACCTATAAAGTGTTTTTTAGTGAGATAAAAGGGTGCCCTTGATATCATCAGGAATCCATCTCACCAAGAGGCAGGATTCTCTGTCTAGGTATTACATAGTAGACACTGTACTTTCCGAGTCATCAATGTCAATCAGATATAACATAGCTAGAACAAGTAAGCCGCAGCACTTTTTTAGGCGAAGCCGTCACAAATGCTTAACCCTAAGACCAAAAAACGTGAAAAAAGCAGTGTCTTCAACAGGAGTTTTCTGCCTGAAAGATTTCTTTAGTCCCCCGTCTAGGACCACAGTTAAGACTTACTTTACATTGTCTAGAGTCAATATGTAGTGACAGGGGTGTTCATTATCTTACAAGAACAATCTTTACTGCCTTCCAGAAATGTTGGACGTAACTTAAATCTCTCTAATCACATCGGGCTTCTCTTGAAGTAGAATTTGAAATTTGGCACTTTCTGACTGAAAAAACAATATACATCAACTTTCGTTTTGAATTATAGAAAGCAAAAATAGATTCAATTGCCTGCTGAGGACCCATGTCTGTCCAACAAGAGAAAAATACGCCTCTCCCTCCCTCAATTATGGGTGACTAATCCAAAGAAAACGTGCTAACAAAGCTAACCTAATCGAGATTTCAATCACAAAGTACTCATCGTCACTGTTTTTAGTTTTTTTTTTTTTTGTAATTTTATGACCCTAATAACTTTGAATGGAAGGACCGATAGAGAATGCTATTAGCATCCGTTTTCCTAAATTTACCGCACCTTCCCAATGGTATTTCTTTTTTTTTTTGGGGGGGGGGGGGGGGCGGAGATATTTTAAAACGAATAACCCACCAAAAAGCGCTTAAATACTCGTAAAACTTCGCCCAGTCTCCCCCATTAGATCCTTCATTACAGCAGAATCGAGTTTCATCTTAAACTGCTTTGCAATAGGTTTTACACCCAAGGACACAATTTATGTAAGTCTTTGCACAGAACCATCCACCACCCGAACTCATACCAAGTAACCACATTAATAGCTTCGCACCATCGCTTGGCATTAATTTTTATCTTATTCAACGGTAATAAGCCTGATTATCCTTATCGCAGGGTTTTTTAAGAGCACAGCCACCATCAATGGTGGTTGTAGGTATGTACTGTCGCTGACAACGAGATGAGATGCTGTACGAGTACGAGTACGAGTACGAGTACAAGTAAGAAAACGAGTGTTTTGGGGGCAGCAGCAATTTTAATTGATCCAAGGACGCTGTTTGATATTTATTACCGCTGTAAGCAGACGATACGATACGACAGGCATGATACTATAGAATACGACCTTATCGTCACAACCTCGAGCATTACTCGTGCTCTGAAGACGAAATTCTGGGCATATTAAAAAAGTTCTTGTGACACCAATAGCATCCTTCCCAGAAATCGATAATCCACGAGTATCTTGTTCTTCCGTTGTTTCTAGGACTAGGTGTTATCCGTAGACATGGTGTTTTCTATTTATGAGGTTCAAATTGAGGACAAAGTATCGATTATCTACAGTGTGCTGTTGGGTCGGTTCAGTAAGCCGACTTTGAAATTGTGAGCAGAGATATAAAAAGGAAAACAAAAATAGGTCAAGGTCGATCTGGGTAAATGTGCCAGCCGGTGGGAATGTGGGGCGACAATGTGAATACACCGAGGATATGGCTGTACGCAAAAGCTGAATGTACATAATTCGTCATCGTCATCGTCATCGTCATCCTGTCGCCAGTCTTCTTTTCACTTGAAGCTTTCTATCCTTGGTTCACTGTGTCACAGTCTATTCATGATTTCAATAATTTCCAAGAGATTTGATGATGAAACGCAGCGAATAAAAAGAAAAGAAAAAAAAACTATCACCCACTCCACCTAAAGCAGCATGAAAAATTATCTCGATTCAGTTGACAGAGCAACCGACTAAAAGAATTCCCACACCCAAGTTCGGGGTCAGGACTTCCCCCAGATTTCCTCAACTTGTCGTGGACCATTGTTTCCATTAGAAGTCACTTCAAAACTGATTAAACATAATAAAATTAAATTTCCTTGTTCTAGTGTTTGGCGCAATTTACTTCTCGACAGCTTCTCACATTTTTCCAGAGGGCTGTGTTCTACAGCTTCTCAGGAACCTTTTGCAAATTAAAACGGCACCAAGTTTCTCAGATTTGAATGGAAGTGGCGGTGGAAGGAAACTACCGATAACGACTACAACTATGACTACAAGTGTGAGTAAATAATGAGAATTATGAAGCATAACGCATGACGGATACCCTTCACCCAGCCGAGTTGTAGGTATGCTCTCAATGATTCTGGTTCTCATGTACAAATTTCATTTGCAAAAACACCATTCAACAACGAAAAAAAAGAAAAAAGTTCAAATTATACCTGGGCGAGCATTGACTAAAGAAATTTTAAGAAATCGGCGAAAGGATACGAGTATAGTGCGCTGGGGAAGGTGGAAAAATAATTAAAACTACCAAAGTACTGCATTTGTAAGTATTCTTGTTGTTAGTGAAGTGAAATTTGCCCTACAGCTCCTTTTCTGTTTGACGGGTTCGAAAATTTGGAAAACCGTTTCCTTCTTATTTTTGTACAGGATTTGTTCGCATTATAATCATTAGAAATTCGCTTAGAAGGAAGGAATAGTAGGAGAAAGAGTTCGTTACATGGTTGGTTCCGGAAGAAATTTAATATCACAAAGTGATGAGAGACGGGAACATGGAGTGGTAAAAACAAACATCATCTGAGGGTAGCTTTGCCATCGATCGATTCGAATAAGAGAAAATTAATTTGCACAAGTCTTAGGTAACATCAAGGACTTTACATTCGAGATAAATGAGAAAATCACATTAGCACTTTAATACCTTATCTGACAGTCCTGGGAAAAATTGTTCACCTGGGGCCTGCAGGAGCGGATATCGAATCATACTCGTATCTTGTCACTCAAACTCATGCCTATCACTGAGCTGAAAGCTTTCTTCATATTTAGATTTATCCAAGAGCCAAGAGCACCCTTATCTATTTTTGATAATGTCTTTGGCATTGGCATAGGCATCCACAGAGCCGGACTAGGATTATTAAGGTCTTATACAGTTTACTTTTGTTGTTTAACTAGACAATTGCCTTTTTAACCCAAAGAAGGAGCGACTGCAAGAGTTATTCTTCGTTTGATCTCGTTGTCTGAATCGATAGTGGAGACTAGGTAGACGAAGTTCTTAGCTACCTCGAAGTCATATATATGCCGTTCTGTACGAGACGTCGGTGTTGAGTGTACATTTTGCTCGACAGCATATACTTGATCTTGATCTTGTTGACCGCTAAACCCATTTTCGCCGCTTTCATCTCAATATTCTCAAAAGCGCCACTGACATCACACCGCTTTCTTCCGATTATGTCAATATCGTCGGCGTATGCGAGTAATTGGACGGACTTTTGAAAAATAGTGCCTCTTGTGTTTGCTCGTGAGTTTTGCACTATTCTTTAAAGTACGATGTTGAAAAAATCGCATGACAGCGCATCGCCTTATCTAAATCCTTTCTGGACATCAAAGGTCTCAGTGAGATCTTTACCGACCTTGATGGAGCAGCGTGCATTCTCCATCGCCATCCTTCACAGACGGACGAGTTTGGCAGAGATGCCAAAACTAGACATTGCTCTGTATAGCTCGTCTCTATAAATGCTGTCGTACGCGGTCTTTAAATCGATGTGTATGTGGTACTTGTCTGTTAAAGGTCATGGGCTTTCTCCAGAACTTGCCGTAGCATGAATATTTGGTCGATGGTGGATTTTCCTAGCACGAAGCCATACAGATATACAGTGGCGCAATCAGATTGTTGGCGTACAGCTAAGGCATTCATACAATACGGCAGATAAGGTCTTGAATGCAATGCAGATGACGGAGTTCAAAGCTCAGAAACTTTCCTATCTTAAGGCCGGTGTTCGTCTCTCTTCTTCTTTTCGTAGCAACTCTAGTGCCTTTAATGCTCTCCGCTTTGTATGCGTCTTGCTGTGCTGCATTTGCTTACCGGCAATCAACTTCAAATCAGGGGTTTCATTGTGGTGTTGAATGAAACCTAGCACTTCAGAAGCGATATCTCTGATAGCTTCTTTCCAGTGTTTTCACTCGTCTAACGTACTTAATGCAAAAGACATCTTAAGAGATTAAGGTATATTAAGAAGATCAAAAAAAATGTTGGCGATCTCTTGCGATAGTGGCCCTTCGAGGCCAAACTTCCTCACGGTATTAGCTTATCTTTGTCCTATTCGAAATATTCGCAACCGCAGCTTGGCTAGAACAAGGTAGTTATCCGAATCAATGTTAGTTCATCTGTTTAGTCGATGTTGTCATGTCCACTCTTTATTGATCAGGAGTTCTGCAAGTTCCCTTGTAATTATCGAGATGCGGGCAGAGTGTGCTATCAACGACAACGTTTTGTTCCACCGCAAAGTCATAGCCTGAATTCGTTATAGGAGGTTGTGTCGTGCAGCAATAGATTAAGACAGTACTTGCAAAGATGGTTTCCCTTCCTAGCCTTGTCATAAGACCACCAAGGGCAATTTCAATGTCATACGGACCATTGCATGTATCATAGACCTTGTTTAAGAGCTCGTAGAAGCTATCTTTGCTGTCATCATATTTTTCCCTTGTGGGGTCGTGCCCTTATTGTAGGCCAATGATAGTAAACATAGCCTTAATGAAAATTGTTACGAGGCGCTCGTTCACATACCGGAGACTCAAGATTTCTTGCCTTAGTCCCTCTCAAAAAACAAATCCTCATCCAAGTAGGCCTTGCTTCTGCCGTCGATAACAATCGCTGTAGTAGCTATCGGAGTTGTTGATCCTCTTTTTGTCCGGCATACCCTATCTTATTTCTTAGATGGCGTTAATATTTGCATACGAGGCTTGTTTCGGCTTCGTAGCTTTCGTCTTTTTCATGGCAGGGCAGTTAGCCCGGCGCCCAACGGCACAACCAATAACCTAGTGAAATCATCAGCTGTGCTGCTATTTTTTGTCTTCTGGTCAGCACTCACTTATAAACTTTGGCAAGTCGAGTACTGACGCACATCTACCAGAACCCGATGGCTATCATTTAGAAGTAAAGTAAGCACAATTGATGTGTAGAAATAGTTAAAAAACTGCGTTTTGTCATATGGATCCCTCTCAGTGCCTACCCTATATCTACAAAACCCAACCGTCATATGAAAAGCCATGTTCGGATCTTGGCCACCCAAAAATCCAATGATAGGCTTAGGAATATTGCAACGACGTAGCGAATAATGGAATAATAGAATGCGAGCTTGCAAGGAATGAGAATCATAAATCTGATTTCAGGAACGCAAGTATTGATGATAGTGTTGATGTTGTGTTTATTACAACAGCCTACCGGCCAACCTTTGCTGTGCTCTGTCCAATTCATAAGAAAATTAACATGATGCGCTATTTACAGAGAAATAAATCTTCGAAGATATATTGAATACTATTAATAAATTGAAGCTTACCGCAAAAAATCTATTTTGGGTGTGGTTCTAGAGCTAATAAGTTCACCATTGACTATGAATCGATACTGCGGTAAATGCTGGATAGCAGGCAGCAATCTTTTTATCAAAATCGCCTGTCACTATGTCGGTATTCGGCGTGATTCTGCTCAAAACAACTACCGCAGCGACACTATCTCGTGTACTCTGATCCCATCGACATTGACACTGCCAATACACATAGCGTAGTACACTTCACGGACTTTGTACAGAACACTTTGTGTTAACAACAAAAGAGTCCTCGTATCTTGAACAACCTTACTTACTTACTTATACTCGTTAATATCTTTTACTATGAATTTTGCACCCTTGAAGGATTGTATTGTAGTTAAGTTATAATATATCGGTCACCCAAGCTGGCAACTTACTCGTATTAAAAATATGCGAACCCCTACTCTGGGTTAGCTTAATGGCGAAAAAGTTTCAACTCTGAATATTTAAAAGGATATTTTCAAACCAATTATAGTGAATTTCATTGAAATTTTCGACACAAAAGGAAGCAGCAAGAGAAGCGAATTATAGGAGACCAACGTTCGGAAGTTTAACTAAAATTCTTGCAAATAATAAAAAGTCAAGTCGACACCCTCCGAACCTCCGACAAGACAGAAACCTGTAGAAAGGAGTGAGAAAATTCAGTAGGTATGTACCTATGTTATACTGTTGCCAACTGTTTTTGATTTTAATATCTTGGATGTCATATTAAGTGCATGCCTGTAATCACCGGTCAAGTATCTGATATTTTTCTATTGTATTTGTTCAATTTTATGTAGACAGAGTAAGACTTCAAGTGACCAAATATTCTTACTACAGCAGAACCTAGGAAAAAACTGTATAGCAGTCCATATCTACACTCATAACCTCTTTATCGATTTCAAGGACGCATGTTACGAGTAGTATACAACATCGGTCTTCTGGCATCCTTGTCAAACCCCTTCGAATGTGTAGAAAGGAGTCGAAAAAGGTTAAAACGAGGCGTTGAGGTATCATGTGATGTCCTTACCTTATTCACTACGTTAGTACTACTACCAATTTGATCTCCCAATTTTCGTGATGCATCTAGATCTCAACCCATAAACATATGCAGTTTGCCATTTTTGATAAACTTTTTCGAGATGCACGTTTCAAGACGGTTAAGGTCCCCACCCTAAAGTGGAGTGTTCCCCCATTTGAGTGTCATACTGGGCACGCAGACTATACGGTCTTAAACCAAATTTGTCCTACACGTCCGAGTAATCTCAGCCAACCAAGGTGCAGTTTTTGTTTGCCAGGTCTATGAAGCTGTGCAGATCCTAGTTCCAGTTCGCTGTTATATCTCTTCTCCTAAATCCAGTCAAAGTAAACGGGGCCAAACAATCTTACATTCAAAACTACCAAGGATATCATCATTCCCTTATGCCATGTTTCTGTGATATACATAGTTAGTTATTTAGTATCTTATAAAGATTATTCTCTGTGCTTCTTGTAGAGGTCTTATTACTCAATCAGCGTTGCAAGCACGCACTTGGCACCTCGCACTCGTTGGGTTTCCTTTAGCATCTACCGTAGAAAAAATTTTTGTTTAGATGTGTCAAATTCCCTAAAATGGGTTTTAGAGGTTGACACAATACGCCAGACAAGTACTTGCCCGCTATCTGCATTTGTCGCAGTTAAAAGGACTTTCTTGTGGTCCGTGCGGCATCGGATAAAGAATAGTGCCGCAGTGCGTCCCAGCTTGTCGTAAGAGGCGACTAAATGGGACACCAATCATATACAGGCAACTATGACACCAACAATGAGCCTGTGACACTTTAACAACTTAAAACTTTCCCACAAGTTTGTATGCAATCAGTGGATTCCCACGTCTGGAGACTACCGGTGGGGTAAAAGAACAGTCAATCAATTCGAAATGAGCATACAAGTGTCAAACCACTCAAACTTTAAACTTCATGGAAATGATCGCAATTAATAGCACTACCCCGCTGGGCACCACGGTTGCAACGCACTCGGGTGATCCCAGAGCAAGCAGAAGTGCTTGTGTCAGAGCCCGACGGATTCCGGGGGCGGGCAAAATGAAGTTTCCAAAATATTTTCCTAAACTTCGGTTTGCAAGTTGGAACGTCGGATCGATGACCTCAAAAAGTTTAGAACTGGAAGCGATTATGCGTCGCAGAGCTCTACAAATCCTGTGCGTACAGGAAACGAAGTGGTGTAATACAGGAAATAAAGCGCGTTTTCTAGATTTAAAAACTAAGGCATTTAAGATGTTCTACCATGGAACGGTCAATGGACGAAACGGTGTTGGAATCGTTGTTGCAGCGGATCTTCTAAACAACATCGTTGGTATCTTGAAAATAAGCGACCGCTTGATGAGTGTTAAACTCGTCATACACAATGAAACGTGGAACATTGTTAGCGCGTACGCTCTACAAAATAGATGCGACCAATCGGAAAAAGATACATTTTGGTCAGAGTTCGGTAATTTGCTTAGAAATATACCTATCGATGAGATGCTCTTCGTAGGCGGAGATTTAAATGGCCACGTCGGAGAAACAAATGTTGATTATGAGGACTGCCACGGCGGTAAAGGCTTTGGAACCAGAAATTCAGCTGGCGAAGACATCCTTGTAGCGTGTAGGGCGTACGGCTTAACCGTCTTAAATACAATGTTTATTAAACATCAACGACATCTCATCACCTATAGCAGCGGAGGCCACGAAACGCAAATAGATTATCACCTCTGCAAAATGTCGATGAGAAACCGTGTTAAGGACTGTAAAGTAATACTTGGAGAATCGCTAGTAAGCCAACACCGTCTGCTCATTACAGAATTTTTCACGGCGGAACCACCGAAAACACGGGCATCGTTTGGAAAGCCAAAAATCCGGTGGTATAATCTATCGAAAGAAAGAAGCGCAAGATTTATCGCACTGGCTAAAGAAGTACTTCACAATATAAACGGTATCGCAGACTCACTTAGCCCGCAAGAAATGTGGAACAGCATGCACGAGGAATGTATAACACTCGCAAAGTCCCATCTGGGGACTATATCGAAATACCATTACGTCGGCAAAGAAACATGGTGGTGGAATGACGAAACCAAACGAGCTGTGGCCGACAAGAAGAGTGCATTCCAAGCGTGGACAAAATGCGATCGGAGCGACGATATCGAAAAAGCTCGACTGGCTCTTGAATACGAGCGTCTTAAAAAGATCGCAAAGAAAGTCCTGGCTCGAACTCGAGCGGCAGAAGCGGAAAACCTGTACCAGGAGTTGGAACAAATATCCTCACGATCGGCGGATAGAAGACAAGCTATCCAAGAAGTTCAAACGTCGTACAGTACTAAAATGCCAAATATTTTTAAGCTCGCTGCACAGAGGAGGAAAAATTCAATGGAAATAACCTCGCCGAAATACATCAAAAACGCAGACGGTCGCCTATTAACAAATGAAAAGGAAATTTGTGACCGGTGGCTTGAATACTGCAAGGAGTTGCTTAACAAACAGTTTCCACGTGATATCGTGCCGACAGCTGGTCTATTCAAGGAGGAAGTTTCGGACTTTTCAATCGAAGAAATAAGTATAGCAATTGGAAAACTGAAGCGGGGGAAAGCGGCGGGACCAGACAGCATTAAATCAGAGTTTTGGTCGAAGATGGAGGGGATCGGCAGCGTTTGGCTATCGAAACTTTTAAATAAATTAAAATGTGGACAACCTATGCCGAATCAATGGAGAAGCAGCTTCTTGGTTCCATTATACAAAGGAAAAGGCGACACTCGAGAATGCAACAACTACCGTTCAATCAAGCTTATGTCACACACAATGAAAATCGTCGAAAGAGTCTTAAACGAACGTCTTCGGCAAATAATAAAGCTCGATAATAGCCAGTGTGGATTTGTTGAAGGAAGATCGACGGTGGACGCTATCCAAAGCCTACGAATAATAATGGAAAAGCACCGAGATTCGTCTAAGGATTTACACATGGTATTTATCGACCTTGAGAAAGCATTCGACCGAGTGCCTAGGGATCTCATATGGGCCGCGCTGAGGTCTCAAAACGTACCGGAAACGTATGTAAGAATAATACAAGACATGTACGGAAACGTGAAAACTGCGGTTAAAAGCTCTGCCGGACTAACGAGAGAATTTCCAGTTAATGTCGGAGTGCATCAAGGAAGCGTACTTAGCCCTTTCCTCTTTAACGTAGTATTCGACTATCTTTTAAAAGACTGCATGCGCGAAGCAAATGTAACGCTAATTCTCTTCGCTGACGACGCAGTTATACTTAGCGATAACGTCGAAGATTTACAGAACGCCTTAGATTCATGGAGAAATGCGCTAGAGAGAAACGGGTTTAAAATAAGTCGTTCAAAGACGGAGCATTTGACGTGCCCATTTGCTCATCCGTTGCGACCTGTTCCGGATATAATGTTAGACGGAAGAGTTCTTCCGAAAAGCACTATCTTTAAGTACTTAGGATCAATCGTTAACATGGAAGCGAAATGTGACGACGAAGTAAACCACAGAGTGAGTGTGGGATGGATGAAATGGCGGGAAAATTCGGGAATCTTTTGCGACCGAAAATTTCCACTTAAATTAAAGGGGAAACTCTACACCACGGTTGTTAGACCAGCTCTTATATACGGTTCACAGTGCTGGACAATGTACGAAGCGTTTAAAAACAAAATGACGGCAGCGGAAATGAAAATGTTAAGGATGTCTAGTGGAGTCACTAAACGCGATTGCATTAGATCTACGCGTATAAGAGGAAGTCTACATATAAAGAATTCGGTAACCGAACAGCTTGAGGCGAATAGAATAAGCTGGTATTGCCACGTTCAAAGAAGATCTGCGGAAAATCCGGTTAAAAAGGCACTATCAACTACGGTCACTCCAACTGTAAGAAAACGAGGTCGGAAAAATAATTCCTGGATTTCTCAGATGGCAAATGCGCAACAACGTCTGGGGTTAACCACTGAAGCGATCCAGGACCGAGCATTATGTAGACGCGTTTTGCGGTCTGCGACATTAGCCAACCCCATAAGCGGAGCAGCAGCGATGCAGTAAAAATGGGAAACTCGTTACGCATAAGTTCGTATAACGAGGAAAGGGTTAATAAAAGGATAAGAAGAAGAAGAAAAGGACTTTCTTGTGAATGCTGGCTGGTTGATTTCCTCTGGTATTACCACAATTAAACCAATGTTCTTATTGCAGTGCATCACATTTATTGCTTAGTTAGCATTTTCTGCACATTTCATGGATTTTCCATAAGATAAAAGTCCTGCTCTCCATACTTGAATTTGGACCTTTTTTTGAGAAGGCCGGAAACTCACAAGTCGGTAAGCCTTTTTCCAAATCGTGCTCCTTAAGGGTGCATCGGTTTACCGACAGTGCAAGAACTAGTCAGCTATTATAAAAATTTCAGATTTCTTCCAGTTGAAAACTCCATAGAGATACTAGTTGCCTGGAGGAGATGGCGTCGGGTTGAATTCGTTTGAACCGTCGTCTTTGATGGGGTTTTCCAATAATTTGTTTAACCCTCCGATTAGCGACAGCTTCGATAGCGTTATATTAGCAACAAGGTCCATAAGGACTTACAAGGACTTGTGAAAAATGTTTCAAGAAGTGTACGGTATTATCATTATGCAGTTGTGCCTGATTATTTTTTTTATTAACTTATAGCTGTTTACAGTCCGAGTAAACAAGAAATTTATAGGTAAAGTAATTTATATATTAATAAAATATTTATGTTGCCTGTGTAGCTAGCGCAGCAGGGCAAGTTTTGGCACCGATATAAAAGTGCTGAGTGTTGAGCATAAACCGGATTATTGCAGCAACAGCAATACGCTCCGGTTTTCCGGCGGCTTTTGTACTCCGCACGCCACAAGTGACATGATGACCGATTTGAACGCGATACAAACGAAGGAACAGGTCCTGGTGCTGGTGTTGCTACTTAATTTTTTTTACGTGGCTTTCAGTTCGACTTACCACAATATCAAATGTGCTTCCGAAGCATTTCGAATTTTGCGATAGCACGTTGTTCGTAGATTGGTGGCTCGTTCTTCAATGTTTGAAATTGCCAATTGTCTCGTCAACAATTTTAAAAGTGAGAGTCGTTTGTCCGATTTTCGGACTGGATTAATTTTTCCGTATATTACGATAGAGGGAAATGCAGCAATATCGATAATATTCCACCATAAATCATACCTTTCGAACTACACAACTACCATACTTTTATTCCGTACTTGACTGGCTTAGATGAAAAGTATTGTGTGAAACGTGCCCGTCCTCGATAAGGAAAAAGTTGTTCGTCCACGGTCATCGAATCATGGGGATTGTAAGCTTCTGCCGAATTAGCCCGTAACATAAGACACGAATCATCAATAGCAGAATTTTTGCTAATTAGAGATCGAAAGATGGTAAATGGATCATGGACCAAGTTTTTCAATGGTGCTGGCTTGCTTCTAGTGTAATCTACAATATTATCAGGACGAATGCGACTACTCGTTGGTGGAAATTTGTAACATTTTGTGTCATTTTTGGAAATAAAATGGACAGCATCAGTCTCAGCCTGATGGCGGGCAGCAGTGGAAGGAGCAGCTTCTTCACGAAATTATCATCATCAATTTCCACATGCACTTGGCTTTCGACATCAGACACATCAATAGCACTTTCTGGATAATTTGCCATAGGGCACCCAAAACAGGTAGAGGAAAATTCGAGATGCATGACCAGGCTAAAACAAGTCCCGTAAGCTCACCCCTTTTTTAGACAAAATGCAAAAAATGAAAACAATAAATAATTTTCGTAGAATAACTATCAACAAATGCACTAATGCCGCCTGCGATTCGACTGCACATGGTTAGTAAACAACCGGAAATCGTTATTGCAACGTTTTTCTTATTTTCTTGCCCAATTCCTCCTATATATATATGTATATTTTTGTTAACCCTTCTCACTTATTTTCCATAATCTCTTCTCCATAATACACGCAGGTCCGTAGGGACCTTGTCGCTAATAGCGGGGTTATGGGAAGGTAAAATCGAGCAGTTGCTGACATCTCGAGGCAAAGTAACTTGCTGCACATAACATGTGTTGAATGTGTCACTATGAGTCTTGAAATATGTTAACCTCCTCATCTGACTTGATGAGATAAAGCCACAAAACGCACTACATTTCTGAAATAAACAAACTACTACTAATAATAGCAAAACAAAAAATTAATCCATTTACATTACTTCAGTCAACAAAACAACAAAAACTGTTTATTGTCCTTCGAAACCAGATTGTGTTGGACGACCGCCCATGCTATTTATTTTAGAAATTGGTGTTCTATTTACCACACAATGGATGTTTTCATCTTGTTATCTAACCCAATTTTATAGGATTGAAAAAACAAGCAAATAATCCCAATTGGGATTTCAAGCAAAGACCACCGAGATTCTATTGAAATATGCACTCCACCGCTGACCCCATTACGTATTCATTTCACACAAATTTCAGTTCTTTTCTTTCTGTCCAAATCCCCAATTGATTCACAACACAGAGAAATCACAAACAACAACCGTCTGTCTACGCCTCTTCCGCAATATTCAAGTTCAAATACGGGGACAACAAAAATCTCATCCAATCGATGGAATCGAACCTCGTCTCGTTCTCCAATCAATTATGTAAATCATCCAAAACCGAAATGAAATCACAAAAGCTCAAGCCCAAGCCTATATCTATAAGCCAATTTGCTGGCCATCAATCACTTTTAGCATGTTCGAGTGAGTATCCATGGAGCTACCCTCAATACCGTTTCTGTCTAATCAAATTCTTTTCCACAAACAAAATGAAACGAAACGTTACCAAACGAAATACTTATTCAAAGCCGCCCATGAGTGCACAACTCATCTGAGGCTATCAAAAGCGGCCAACCACCGATAAATGTCCAAACAAAACGATATGCCTGGAATCAAAAATTCGAGAATATCCTTATACCACAAAGATACACACAAAAAGGCACACACAAAGCAATACTCGCATATGGATGAGCGATGAAAAGACAAACCTTTCAGGAATGAATTTCCACGTTGTCAAGAGCTCTGATAAAAATCGAAAAAAATTCAGATATTCTCGACAAATAGAAATCAGCCAAAAGGATGGTAAAGACGGGCACGTTGCCTACGGCTACACAAAATCAAAATAAACAATCGCCACCCACCCTACTAAAACTACCACTCCCACAGCTGTCGGATCTCCTGTATCGTTATGTGTTCCCTTTGTAGTTGCTGTTTACCAATCTCAAATCTCCAATCTCTTCCAGGAACGCATCTTTGATTCAACGACACTCCCAGGTCCCGGTCATTCTGGTCAGATATTGAAATGAATACGAGTATATACTCGTACAAGTACAATCCTTACCTCGACACGTGTGACCTACACTTCTTGATAACAAATGCACATCACATCACATGCCGATGGGCAAATGGCCGTTGGCCTCGATTGCAGATGATAAATCGGACATCGATGCCAGCAATTCTGGTACGATTATTTCATCGCCATAAGCTAACACTTTTAGATACAGCAGGGCTTAACAAAATTGACAGAGCAACAACTCAGTCTCTGGGTAATAAAGCGGACAAAACGAAAGGAAAACGTTTTACTTTAGTTGCACCACAGTCATCCTTCCAACAAGAGTCAATAGAATCCTTCCTTCCTCCCAAAAACCCCACCCTTCGATTCGACCACTCGCTCGCTTTCTGGTTTCGCTCCACTTACTCGTACATTCCGTATTTTCGAGATACGAGTAGTAAAAGTCAGCGTTGGTGGAATCCTCAAGGATAAAGAAGGACGCAAAAAATCAGAACTAAAAACAGAATCATTTAGAAACATCTCCCCTACACTGGGCAACAGTGGTCGAATGAACTAGGAGTCACCGAAAGAGGCAATCGGATGGAGGAGGGAAGAGTTCAAATTGAGGATAAGATGAAAGTAAACCGTTGAACGTAAAAATCCAGAATGCAGAGATTACATTTAGAATTCCAGGTTAAACAAATAGAGATCGCGATTAAGGGTGGTTGAGAGCTACGGAACCATGATTCGACCTGATGGATGAATAGATACGAGTGCTACTTCGGTTCCTATACAACTAAAGAGCTATACAAATACCACTACTACTAGGACAACTACTCCTGGAGGGAATTGCGATACTATGCGGATGGGTAGCCTAGCCATCATTCAGGTCAACATGGTTTTCCATTCAAATTTGCTCGAGCAAGCATAAAAAAAAAAATAGGAAAAACGGGGCAACATGCGGATTAAAAAGCATGACGAAAACGACAACGGCCAACTGACCGAACGCTACTTATGTAGAGTGCCCACCTTGCGGACCTACAGAAGAGTTGTATAAAACGATGGCTTGTGTCTCCATTGAGGTATAAAATTGAAAACCGCGTCAGTTTAGTGCCTGCTTTAGAGTTGCCAACGTTTACTTTTACCCAAAAGCTGGGTTTAACTTATGATTCAGGCCACAAAAATAAAGTTTGTTTATTGAAAGGCATTATTCAGGAGATATTTCGAGTGCATGCATCGTAACTTTTGATCTATTTAATCCACTCTACTAAATCAAAGAATACCATATTTAAGTTTTTCTTCGCATTCGTCGTAATTCGAAAATGTTAAAATTGGGGATCTTGATTAAGCTTAACAGGCTGAAGTTTTTCGCCAAATTCCATTCCATACTTCGATGACGCTACAATCTGTGGTAGACCTACACCTTAACATTTGAGTATTTAATTCAGATCTCAGAGCTGGTGTCGTTTTTTAAGTTTATAGTGGAGCCTAAGTAAACAAAGTCCTTAAGTACATAGAGGTTAGGCTACAAGGTCGAAGTGCGGAAACTGGGAGCCCAATCGTCACCTCCTATTCTAGACAAAGACAAGATGGAGTGCATTGCAAACACCTTTTTCCCAACTCATCCGGTCAGGCCTCCCGACAACACACCAGCCCGACGACAGGAAACTCCAGGTTTTAGCGAAGAAAAGTTGTGATTAGCCGTGCAGACAATGAAAAACAGAAGAGCACCCGGCCCAGATGGAATTCCAGCAGAAGTAATAAAAGTGACTGCCCAAGTATGCCCTAACCTGCTGCTCAACATATACAACAGTTGCCTTGAAGAAGGAGTCTTCCCAAGAGCTGGATGGATGAGCATGGTCTTAGTTTGGCAACAGAGAAAATTGAGATAGTCCTTCTGACGAAGAAGAAAATCTCGACACAAATAGACTTCCAAATTGGCTCTGAAGTCATCAAGAGCAAGGACGCGATGAGGTATTTGGGATTGAGGCTTCTTTCTTCGACAAGAAAAGTACCGGAAGCAGATGGCAGCAGTGCAAAGACGTGGAGCTCTACGCGTGACTAGCTCTTACCGAACGGTTTCGGAACCAGCCGTCCTTGTAGTCGCAGGAGTGACTCTCATCGATCTGCAAGCGGCACAAAGGAAATACGTCCACGAAAACAAGGCGGAAATCGGATTGGAAGCGGCAATCGACCAAGCAGAGCAGCAAACGATACGGAAGTGGCAAGAGCGCTGGATCTCGGAAAGCAGAGGAAGCTCCCCAGCAGACGATGTATATCACACATTTTTTGCCTGCAGAGGATGGGAAGCCCAACGCACAGCACTGGAAAATAGCATTGGTACCTTCAACCCAGTAAACTTAGTGGATGAAATGCTGACGGGTGACCTGAAATGGGGAAGAATTTTCCAGTTTGTGGAAGATATTCTCAGAAGAAAGAAAAGAGAAGAAGAACAATACCGGGAAAGCAAGTAAGCCCGAAAGAGTGTAGGATCACAGCCCCTTGAAGTAATGCGAAGAGCGGTCCCAGGGGGTTGTGTCAGAAGCCACAGGGTTGGGAAGGGTTTTAGTCCGTATTATCCAAAAGCATGCGAAGAGAGTCGGATACACGGGGATGGTCAACGCCAACAGACCTCCTTATGGTGCGTAAGGCACCATATTCATTGAGGTTATATCTATCAAAGGTAGCGTTTTTTTCGAGACGTCGGTTTTGAGTATCGCTTTTGGTTGACAGCATAAACTTACCATCGTTGACCGATAAACAAATCTTCGCCGCTTCAGTCTCAATACTTGCAAAGGCGCCACTGACATCACGCTGCTTTCTTCCGATTATGCCAATATCGTCGGCATAAGCGAGTACATAATTGAACGGACTTTTGAAAGATTGTCCCTCTTGTGTTCACATTTGAGTATGATGTTGAAATAAATCGCATGACAGCGCATCGCCTCTTTTGAGTGTCGGTGGAGTCGTCCGCTCCAGCAGCTTTGTTGAACCTAAGCTTGGATATTGCTATCTTCACTTGATCCAGGTCGGGTAGATGGAATTGTTGGTCTACGATCGTCCAAGTTGAAAGGTTCATTCTGGCTGACAGCGATATTTGGCTCGTCATCGCCGCTACACCGTCTACAGAAATGCTCTTTCCAAATCTTCAGCATTAACTAAGACTCTTCTACAAATTCCCTTGTTCGTCTGTACAGTTCGGGGCTTGTGTCTGTGGCCCGTTTTTTCAACTTTTGATAAAATCTTCGACTCTTATTCCTGGAGTAGCATCTCTCAATTTCCTCGTCAGTAGCGGCATCTCTTATGGCTTTTTGGCAGTATTGCCACTGGTCTTGATGCTGGCGGCAAGGTTCCAAGTCGATGTTGGCACCTCGGACCGTTCAGATATCCATAATACTGGAGGAGTTTCTTGTGTCGATGTGGTCAATATTGTTGACGGTTAATTGATCAGGAGTTCTCAAAGTCCCCTTGTGAATATCGGGATGGAGGAACCCCGATCTAGCTACGACAATGTTTCGCCTCTCCGCAAGTCGATTAGCCTGAATCCGTTATCAGAGATGGAGTCGTGCTACGAAAGATGTTCTCTCTTCCTAGCTTTGCATTAAAATCACCTATGTCATAGCTAGAGTACTGCTGTATGTCTTGTTCAAGAGCTCGCAGAAGTAATCTTTGGTGTCGTTAATTTGTGGAGGCGTGCGCGCATATAAGGCAAATTTAGCACTGATACTGACAGCTACGAGGTGTTCGTGTCCATGCCAAAACCTTAAGACATCTTGGGTAAGTATACCTCCAACAACAAATCCGAATCCAAATAGGCGCGACTTATGCGGTCGAAAACAACGCCGCGCAGTAGTGGATATCGCAGTTTTTCATCCCAGGAATCATTACGAGGAATTCATAATCATCTTGCATAAATTTCTATAGCACTGCACTGCATATTTTTTGTTAGTTTGGGCATATCCCTTCCTCTATGGTTGCTCAGCTCCCTTGATAACTTGGAATCGAGTATTGGCAATTTTTTTCGATGAATTGACTTAGAGAGGCGTTAAAAGTATGTCAATAGCTTGCCGGAGGTTTAAAATGTCCAAGCCACCTAGCCAGACCAATATATCATCAGTGCAGTAAGGCCTTGGACATCAAAAAGTCAACAAAGTGGGACCCTTACCAACCTCGAAGTCAAAGTGTTTGCATCTGAATGTCTAATCGCTGCTTGACTGTTTAAATGGAAAGGGATTTACTGAGAAAGCCTTTTCCATTTCGGATAGGAGGAAGCCGCGATGCAGTGTTAGTAGACTGCCACCTCAAAACTTTGGGAGATCCTTCTAAACCTAGCCCGTCATGTTTTTTTTTCTTTCTTAAACGTTGACGTTAGTCCATCCTTCCATTGCTGGCCACTTGTGAATGGGAGTTTGTAGCCACACCTCGAGCTTTCAGCTTTGCCGCACGAACGGACCGCAGCTAGAGCTGTCTCTTCAACAAAAACTATGTGTTCTCCATATCTCCAATCATCCATGCCGAGATAGCCCACTTTTTGATCAGTTTTGATCATTTGCCATCCTCTTTCTCCACTTGGTAGCCTCAAAACATGAAGCTAACTTATCTTTGGTTCCCAATATTTTTTTCATATGCCTTTCTCAATGAAGTTGTATTGCAAGCCCTTCAATTCTAAATGCATTCCTAAGATATGGGAAGCATTTTTTTCTTTTGCAGGAACAGGTTGTGCAGAGACCACCTATGCATACTCGTATATTCAAAGACCTATTATGGGGCTTCTGTCAGATTTGATCATAGGATCAGTTTGAATTGTAATCACAGATTTGGGAAATAACTTATGCCTTCTTTTATAATACCCGTACATTGCCCTGAGATGGCTTCTCAGAATATGAGAAGCTGTTTTGAAAGAACCTGTGTATTTACGTACCTAAAGGAAGATACTAGTACATTCTGTTCCCTGCCCTGAGGTTGGTGTGTTTTAAAGTCAACGCAGGCATTCGGCGAATATTTTGGTGAGGTAACCACATGTTCCGCTGCTAAACATTTGCTTAAACAACAAATTTCCAATTCAGTATCCCTTAAATTCCTAGTAATTCTTCATGGCAATGGGTAATAGAATGTTGGAAAAATACAATTCCCCTTGCTACAAGCAAGTAATTATCAGGAAATATAACTGAAAATGTTGTGTCTTATTCCAGTCAAACTTTCTGTTAGCATAGCAGATAAAAACACAATTAATTCTGCGGTATACTGAGTAATCAATGCCGTTTAGCAGACTGCAATAGGGTTTTTGCGTATCCTCAGAACTAATTGATGCTCTACAACTACCAGGAAATCAGTCTTGTATTCAATACCACCGAATCTCATAATTTGAGGCAGGTTGTAAGAGAATTGACGAGATTATGAGAGACACGTTATCTACAAATGTCATGGCGATATATAGCAAACAGCCATTTAATAGTGAATTTCACAGCAATACCACTCCATTGAAGCCAACGACATCTTTGGTCTACCGCATACAACACAGCACACCCAAAGAGACTATGCTTCTACCCTCCCTAGTATATGGGGCACTTTTTCATTCACGTTCTATTCAGCCCATCCCACAGAAGTTAGCAGTTGTACAAGGTGGTGCAAAATTAATCACCCAATTTTGTTTTTGAGATACTTTTTTATTAAATATACAAAAATGATTTTGAGTGATGGAAATCTTTAGATGGACCTTTACAATTTTTTCTTTTTAGTGAAAAAAAATAATATCCGACAAGTGGCTGTTGATACACATTTGTGCCCGTTTTATCGCATAATCCGTAACGTTCCGCAAGATTTTCGGTGAAAACTGCTCGCACTCCTGTCGAATACACTCCTTAAGGGCTGGGATTATCTGAGGCTTGATGGCATAAACCAGTGACTTCAAGTAGCCCCAAAGAAAGGAGTCCAAGATGGTTAAATCGGGCGACTTTGCTGGCCATGCCAAATCCCCAAAACGGGAGATCACGCGACCAGGAAACGCTTCCTTCATAATATCAATTGTGGCACGTGCAGGGTGTGCGGTTGCACTGTCTTGTTGAAACCACATGTTCACCAAGCCCCGCTCATCCAATTCCGGCAATAAGAAGTCGTTTTTCATTGCCCTGTAGCGTTTACCAGTAACGGTGACCGTATTGGCGATAGCGTCCTAAAAAAAAAACGGCCCAATCGCTCCTCCCGCATGAACGCCGCACGACACAGTGGCTTTGAATGGATGTAATGGCTCTTTGTGCATCATACGCGGATTTTCAAAGCCCCAGAAAAGAAAATTTTGCTTATTGACGTAACTGCTTAAATGGAAATGCACGTCGTGCGTCTCTCATGATGATTTTCGACACAAAATCGTCCTCTTCGTTGTTGAGATTGAGGATGGCTTGACAGCGGAGTATAGCACTCCATTGCTTCTCTGTCTGTTTTCTGCAGCTGTCTAGTTCACAAATGTCAAATATGATTGACGTACGACGCCATTTGCAAAAATTACAATAAAACATCTTCCGATAGGATGATTAATTTTGAGCCACCTTGTACTTGCTTTTTAGCAGAATAAGCTACACGGTAAAACACATGTCCCGAACATTCTTTGAACGTCGTTTTCCCTCTTTTTTTCTTAAAGAGTGAGCCAACCGCTAGTGTAGAAGTCAATCAACTTCTACTCTAATCGAAATAATCCGATTTTCAAACATCGTACGCAATAAATTTATTGAATGGTGGTTTGTGTGAGTGATACCACCATCCTGTTGAAACCAGAGGTCGTCCAGACCCAATTCATTCAATTTTGGAAAGTAATAGCCGGTTAACATGTTGCGATACCGTTCTCCATTACCTGTTACTGTCCCTACTCTCATATACGAAAAAGTAAGGGCCAATGATGACACCAACACATAATCCGCACCGTGGAGTGACTTTTTTGGGATACTGTCATTTTTCGTCAATGGCGATGGCGATGGCGCGATAGTTAGCTCAATGGACTATCACGCAGAAAGTCTGGGTTCGATTTCTGGCTGGGTCACCAACATTTTTTCAAATCGCCATCACCCTTTCGGCGAGCAATGGCAAACTACCGAAAGTAAAATTGCCAACGAAAAAGCTTCTAAGGAGTGCCGTTCGAATTCGGCGATAAACCGTAGGCCCCGCTCAAATGTGACAAAAATGACAACATGAGACCAACGAATGAGTGTTAAGAACCTAGGCCATGGTCCATACTGGGCTGCCAGCGCCACAGTGTTTTTTTTTTGTTTATTGTCATTTTTCGTCAATCTCATATGGGTTCTCCGGTCCCCAAAGAATGATAATTTTGTTTATTTACGTACCCATCCAATCAAAAATGGCTTCAGTGGAAAAAATCAAATTCGATGACAAATTATTTTGGCGATCCAACATACTGCTAAAAAATCAACGACGTCGTGAATGGTCCAAAGGCTTAAATTGTTGTGTAGTTTGGCGCTGTCAGGGCGCGGGCGGAAAAATGGAAAGAGGAGAAAGGAAAGCATTGTTGTGATGTAGTGGTTTGAAACTCATGTATATTTGGTTATCAATTTTAGCGGTTGTATTGTGCTTGAAACTCTACAACAGCCAAATCTACATGCCAGTGTTATGACTTCACACGCAGATTTTTCTGACTGAGTTCTAATAGCACATGAGTAGGATTTGAATATTCACCCTCCGAGTGAAAAGCGATGAAGATCAACTTTTAAAATTCGCCGTAAAGTGCCATAAGTGAGGACGAATTGTTGACTTCGGCGACGAATTTTGGTGTCTGGCTGGTTATGACCACTTTTGCATACATTGATGATGTTTTGGCTTATAAGTGCTGGCCGAGCATTCTGATATGGAATTTGAGCCACTACCGAACCAGTTTCTTCAAACGCTTCACCATTGCACGGATTTTAGATTTAATAGGGCAATTATTTTGACCGAGAAATTCACAAATTTTACAAAATGTTACCTCTACAGATCGCCCATTTTCTTAATAAGATTGAATAACAAAAATGCGTTCTGCGTGGTAAAACACTTCATGAATTAAATTGACAAAGATTGTATGACATCTGTCAAAAAGATCAACGACACTGAATTTAGTACATGACAGTGTATGACAGTAATTGACAGCCAACATCAACACCATCTGTTGGGTCACACTTTACTTGGTAAACAGACTTGGCACCTTATAATTGATACTTGCTTCAGTCGATGCAACACAGACTTACGGAATTGCACTTT
Source organism: Volucella inflata (assembly GCA_928272305.1). NCBI lineage: Eukaryota > Metazoa > Arthropoda > Insecta > Diptera > Syrphidae > Volucella > Volucella inflata. Next base: position 106,620,150 of record OV743719.1, read on the forward strand.
CATTCTGTCGAAAAAGTGAAGAATTTGTTTGATGAATTGTTGGACCCAAAAGACGAGCGGCGGAATCCATGAATAGCAAGGAAAATGGGAAGAAAAAAAATTAAAATTAGCCTATCCACAAGAAATTCGATGTCTAAAGCATCAGCCTTCTCAATCGTGCCTTGGATGGCATATTGCGCCATCAAAAATGACATGATAAGCCCGGTGAAATTAATATCAATTGGAGAGTTACACTTGCCAGTCGTGTTTTCTTTGGCATAAAAAGGTCTGACAAGTCCTTGGGAAGAAACACAAAGAAGTCTCTATGTAAGAAACCAATCATCCAACTCATATCCTTTCGCATGGAAGCGTAGATTAAGTATAACAATCAGAAAAATATATAAAACAGTTTGCTTTCATCTACCTATACATAGGTGTCTGACAACATACCAATGTATTAAATATGGGAAATTGAAGCTTGTGTTGTAATACGAGTACGTGGTCGAATATCAATTATCACGTCTAGGTTTCAGATCTTAATTTATGCACATAAAGAAGAGCTTAAATTATATTCTGATGCAACAAATCGAATACCTAATCCTGCGGGATTCCATTTGTTATTTGATAGTTCTTGATTGCAAAATCGGAATTATCAGTGCTGCCTTCAGTGTAGGTATTGCGAACATTGTTTTGCTTACATCCCCCAACCCAAATATGCGTTGGATAGATTTACACTAATTTAATCTTAAAAATTCAAGGAATTCTCTCTGGCAATCAATTTTACTCCGACAATTTAGATATTTAACAAACAACGTTCAAACCACCTAAATATGACATAAAGTTCCTGACTTACCCATAAATCTCGACCAAACACAACCTCTTTCATTTATGAATATAACATCTATCAACGTTTATTTCTTTCATTTATTCACTCCACCATTCTACATATCTGCACGAGTAAACTGTATGCATTGACAGTTCGAGATAAATTGATTTTTTATGGCAGATAACCATAAAGGAAGGACACTGTACAAAAAAAAGTGTTGCTACGAGTACCTGTGCAGTTTTATATCCAAATCTAAGCAAATTCTCATCTTGAATTGCATTCGAAAGCAAGCTACGTTGAAGTGCAATTACCTGGGGGACCACAAGACCACATCTCTGCTGCCAGAAGCAACCGAAGCACTTGTTTATGACACCACAGAAATGACACATCTGTGACAGTAAAGCACTCGACCTCGGTGGAAATTATAAATCATCACCACGAGCACTTCGCTGGGATGACTCGTAAATATGATGTCAAATGCCATGTTGTGGCTTCAATGTGCCAGTATCAATCCCCAATTCTCACCCTCATGGCACCTGCAAAACCCCTTGCACTCGTACACGTACCCCGTCATAAACTCTGACAAATTGTGGTCTATTTAAAATTATTAACATGATGCATTGTTCCGAATGTGATTTACACATGCACAGTGTAGCCACACACAAACACTATCGTATTAACTGAATTCTGACACTTGTCATCCTGATCAGTGCGGTTGAGTGTATTGTTTTAAATTGCAGGTGTGTGGCTAAGCGGCGCGGCCTCCGCTTTTACCCCTGGTCTACCACAACAAATTGATGATGTTAGTGGTTTTCCTTTGGGTGTGCTATAAATCCGTATCTCAAAGAACATATTCACACAATACAACATTTATACGACTAAATACCATCATATCTGATGAAAATTAAATCTGATATATGGTCTTTCCCTCATTGAATGGATGCAAAGGGGAAGGGAACTGAATTTTTTAGGCAAGCTCCTACATTAGATTGCAATAATTTATGATATCGCCCGGGGACTCTCTGTACTCGTATTGTTGGACAATGCTTACATAATTAATTTGCTTATAATGAATTGTCAACTGGACTCGTATGGTGTGCGGTGAAAATGGGGGTAATTCGGAGGAAGTTGACAAGGTTAAACGAGGTCGAAACCCTAATAAGAAAAAAGTGGGATGATAATCATTAAACAGAGGCACACGCAAATGTAAATATTTAAGGATTCATGCGTCCACAATCTCGAGAATCGTACTGTTACCTTCTGGTGTTACATATAGTAAGTCTCATTAGCGATTGACCTGATGCACCCATAACAATCTAAGTCGACCTTACGTACTTATTTATATCGCACTAACGTCTGGATTGAAATTGGGTCTAAATCATTTAAACTAAATTGGTTGGGGTGTCTCCCAAACTTTTGGACTCGAAAAAGTCTTTGGTGCTGACTTGTAAGTTCTGCATAATTTCTCAATACGTAATGTACGACTCCAGGTTGGGGGTTTTACCTCGGTTTCCGTCGGCTATGGAAAATCTAAAACGTTTCGAAACAGGCCACGTGCAGCTGAACAACTAGCGGAGGCCCTAGACTGCACCTAAATTTGCCAACATTAGCCTTGTATGCGTGCATGCCCCCACAGAGGAGAAAGATGACGACACCAAGGATGCCATCTACGAGCTCCTCAACAAGACCTACGAGCAATACCCTAGCTATGACATTAAAATTGTCCTCGGTGATTTTAGTACCAAGCTAGGAAGAGAGGGTATCTTTGGTGGAACAATCGGAAAATATAGCCTGCACAACACCACCTCCGACGTGGTCTGACGTCGAATTTTCTCACAGCATTAGTTTGTCTTGGCGTAGTTTGGGATATCCGCAACCGTACCTTGGCTACAACAAGGTAATGGTCCAAGTCGATGTTGGCTCCTCGGAACGTACGGACATCAAAAATACTGGAGGAGTGTCTTGCGTCGATCGCAATGTGATCAATCTGGTTGACTATTGATAGAGGAGTTCTCCAAGTTCCCTTGTGTATATGGAGATGTGGGAACCGCATGCTAGCCACGACAATGTTTCGCCCCGCCGCAAAATCGATTAGCCTGAATCCGTTATCGGAGGAGGTGTTGTGCAGGCTATATTTTGCGATTGTTCCACCAAAGATACCCTCTCTTCCTGCCTTTGCATTAAAATCACCGAGGACAATTTTAATGACATAGCTAGGGCATTGCTCGTAGGTCTGGTTAAGGAGCTCGTAGAAGGCATCCTTGGTGTCGTCATCTTTCACCTCTGTGGTGGCATGCGCGCATATGAGGCTTATGTTGGTGAATTTAGCCTTGATGCGGATTGCAACGAGGCGCTCGCTCACATGCCAGAAGCTGAGGACTTCTTGTCTTAGTCTGCCTCCGACAGCAAATCCGCATCCAAATAAGCGCTGCTTTTGCCGTCGATAGCAATTGCCGTAGTAGATGTCGCAGTCTTTCATCTTCTTTTTGTCCGGCAAATCTCATCGCATTTCTTGGATGGCGGTTATGTCTGCTTTGCAGCAGTCTAGGGCCTCCGCTAGTTGCTCGGCTGCACGTGGTCTTAAGGGATCTAACATTCCACGTGCATATCCGAAGCTCATTGTCCTTAAATCGTTTGCGTGGGTTGTCAACAGTAGATCCGTCCATATCCGAGGCTTGTTGATGCTTCGTAGCTTAATTTTTTTTTAAATGGCCCCGCAGTTACCCCGGCGGCACAACCCCCAACCTGGAGGACCAGTTCCATTTTGAGTGCCCCTAGGACGAGGGGTCGGTAACACCGAAGCCTGTAACCCGTTCCGGGATGTGAGAGCTGCCGTTGGCCCTTATAGGGCTCGTCCGCCACCATCTCTTTTCCAAGACCCTGACTAAGTCCTGGAAATCCTTTCCGGCTTGAGCTCCAAATATGTCGGAGTAGCCCGGATAAGGTCTTGTTTTGTTTTTCCGACACAAATCCTGGTTAATGGCGCAGGAAACTCGCCATTTGCCCCCTTCACTTCGCAATCTCTAGTGAGATTCCCAGATGGCGCCACGGGGAGGCGTGAAGTAGGACTTATTAGCAGAGCTGCAAGATGTTCGGCTGCAGAGGCTCATTCTCGTCATTTAAGGAACCAGCACCTGTCGGAAGATGCTACTTCTACGAGGCCTTATACTAACCGTTGCCATCCATATTAACAGATTCTAAAATACCTTTTAGTCGTCGCCTTATTCTTAGTATTTTATTATATTTTCTACTGGCAATATAATTTCTTCTTTGTCTCCTTTCTTTCGCATGTTCCAGAATCCGTTTTTAAATTGTCTTGCGTTGAGGAACAACAGCATGCACAATAGCGTTTGCTCCACAAATACAGTTATATACTGGCGGGTACGTCCTCACATTTCCAATTCCAGGGTACCCTGGTACTTCTTCTTCTTCTTCTTCTTATCCTTTTATTAACCCTTTCCTCGTTATACGAACTTATGCGTAACGAGTTTCCCATTTTTACTGCATCGCTGCTGCTCCGCTTATGGGGTTGGCTAATGTCGCAGACCCTGGTACTTGACAGTAAAAATTAATGTTCCCTCACGACAACTAAAGAAGTTCAGACTATGGAATCCAAAATGACAGGAAAGTAGATTCGTCGAGTTTACCCCTTTAAACATTTTTTTCTGCCTTTACAATCGATCAGGTAAAACATATTTGTTAAGGTTACCTGTCCGTTGATTTTGTAGAGCCGGTACTGCAATATCCTCATGGCCTGAGGATATCTACAGTGTCGTGAATATAGTGCTGTATACAGATCGATCGAAAATAAATTCTGCGACTTGGCCCTTCACTTAATTGCAGCCAACTAGTTCCAGCCCGTGAGGTCTCATATGTAAATTCGTCGAACGTATGATGGCATTAAAATCTTTTAAAGTGTTTCGTATCCATTATGGACCTTCGAATAACGTGATTCCGGAGTCTGTCTTTAAATTATTTAATCAGCTCAGTTTTAGGGTCTTGGTAGCTGAGCTGCTCATCGCTTCCGATTTTTTCCAGATATTTCCGTATAGCCTGACACTAGTCGAGGACGGTCATGCCGTGGAATTTTATACCCCAATTGTATATGGATTTGGTGATCCATTGGGTATCATCTTGGCCATAGTCCCTTGAAATCTCAGGCAATCGAGCATTCCGACGTTCACCTAAAACTGAAGTCCTGTTGTCATATGAAGACAAATCGAGTCCGTCTTTTATTTTATTGTTATTTGGAATTAGTCGCGTGTGGCAATAGTTTCTCATTCTCCAAACATCATTCTTCCATGGACAGTGGGTTCTCCTAATAGCTCTTCTCTCATTCCGGCCAGGCCAGTCTAACATCGGGAATTGAATGATTTTTGCCACTGCTGGAACAACGCATTTTGTATACATCATTAGGCTTCTTTGGAAGCTTGATGATTCACCTATTATGGCACTCATAGCAGAAATATTCGTTTTCGGTCTACAGTCTGTCCTACTAAGAGACAGTTGTCGTTGACCTCTAACGGCTGCCAGAAAGCTTAACAACTCGTCAATCTGTAGTTTCATTCTAACTTCTGAATACAGCCTTCTGACAGCTTTTAAAAAGTCTTTACATTCTCGAACAAGCTTGAAATTGGTAAGAGGATTCAGCAGGGCCCTCCCCTCAACATCTCCTTCCATCTACCCATTCTTCCTTATAAAATTAATTGCATAGGGATGGCTTTATGTCTGCCTCAGAGACAGACGCAAGCTTTTCTAATGAGGAACGAAATCTAGGAGGGTTAGACAGCAGCTGTTAACGGTTGAAGGTTAAGCTTTGTCTGGTAAAATGTTGAATTGCCAAAAAAAAGTCTTGCGAATCATACTCACATAGTCCTCTCATGGCTAAATACTAACTTTCCTTTCTCAATGAAAAATGTAAAAAGTTGACGTTGCTCGCTATGATCCATTTTTACATAAACCGAATCACTTTCGTTCAAGATGAACAGCATGGCTAGACAAATACTCAATGTTTACGTGAATAGATTTCTCATCTTTATCCTACTTTAACCCATAAACCAACGTCGCAAACACTCCCCAAGAGTATGTTTGAAGCTCCCAACAAAACCAATAAAACTTAAAACGATACGAAAATAGAAACTTGAGGGATAGTCCACCCGACAGACCCTTGGGCCCGTGAAAATTATCTACTGACTGTTTTTCCATTTCGTTTTTGTAATCGTTGTCGTCATCCATCCACTGAATCAGCACTATCTCTTGCGCCATCACACAAAACTCAAAAGCGGCGAAAATCATTTCATGAAACCGAATATTGTCTCACTTTATTTCGGGGTCCACCCGCGCTACTGTTGGTTGCCCTCTAGGCAAATTGCCATTAACGGCTTCTTGGCAGCCAAATCAAGGCGCCATCAGTTTTTATGAGTACAGCTCTCCATCTTGTCGCTCACTGACGCGACGCTTCTTTGTGCTGTGCTGTGCTGTGCTGTTTTTTTTTTTTACACTTTGATGACGGACTGATAAATTGGTCATAATATCGATTCGCACATCACTACAAAACCACCTCGAGGAGGATGAAAATAAACGAAAAAAACAAAACATACGATGTTAAGCTCAGAGCGTCACTACGCTGATTACGATATGGCACGATGCAGCAACACGATTCCGCCCTAAAACCGTCATAACACACTCCAAATCCAATTCAATCCAATCCTATTCGGTGAAATTTAAGCACAAGGAACCTCTAGCACCGCTTTCGCCGTAATCCGTTTTGAGCATCACAGATAGGTCCCGGGTAAGGGGTTTATTAAAAACAAACAACATGTCGTTAAACGTGTCAAGAGCTCAAGAAGCACTCTTAGTTTTCACGCAAGCCCTTCGTGTCATCAGCTCGTTTTATTATCTGCCCCCCCCACACCATTCTGCTGTCTCATCTTTTGCTCACTTCTCTAATGTAGCTTCGTTTAAATGCAAGCACCCTCCGACATTTTAGCCTTTTAAGGCAACACCTAGTAGGTTTCATCCCTTGAGGACATTCAAATGCCTTCTTTGTATGGACTCGTATTGCATTCATTCGTGCACCCACCAAGAAGGGTAATTTATCTTGCGGCAGCTTCTCTAGGAACTAGAACTACGAGCATGGTGGAACTCTATGCACGGAAACGCAATGGTAATGGTCATTCACTTTTGGACAAAGTTTAAGATGGTGGCTTATAGTATGGCTTTGGGTGGCTGCAAACTGTGTGTTGCAAACTTCGGTTTGAGTTTCGAGTTTCATAGATTCGAGATTCGAGTTTGTGTAGTGCAAAGGCAATGGAGCGATAAAACACTACAATGCACTTATTTTTGCAATTTATTATCTGAAGTTTCTCTGTGTCACTTTGTGGTGGTTGTTTATCTGCTATCCCTGATCCCATTGGAGAAAGTGGGCCACAAAGAAGTCCTCCAAGGAGTATACGATGAGTACTCTTATATATAGGTATGTACATACATAGACCTTTCGTTTGGTAATAGTGGTCATGGTGGCGGTGGCTGATATGGTTTCGGGAGAACATTTTTAGTTTTCTTCTTTGGACTGGCCTGTCTGTGATTACGTAGAGAGTAGTTAATGGAGTGAAAATAGAAGTCCATGTCATTGTAGCAAGAAGGGTTGTGTTTGTATCTTTGTACAGAGAAGAGGGTTGAACTTGTTTATTGAGATGAGTGACATGCACTTAATAAAATTCAGTAAAAGTATGAAAGTAGAGTTGAAGGAGTTGATAAGGGTACTGGATATGGACGTGGTAAGTAACACGTCTTATTGTGGATATCGAGGTCGTAAATTTCAGAAATATATTACGACATGTTTAAGTTGCTTAAATCCGAAAGCCCCAAAAGGATTACTTTCTATGAATGAGCACTCCAAATTTATTTACGATTAAAATAGCGTCACCTTAGCTCGTAGTTAAAAAGATTTATTCAATCCTCTTGTGATTTTTTGCAGGTTGTAGATTTACACAGCAAGTTGCTGTCTTCTCGAATAGACAATTTTTATTTGTTGGTCTACGTCAGGATTGACGTCGTTCACAATCCAATCTCCTCTTCTTAATTGAGTTGGCTTCACTATTTGTTTTCAATCAGAGTCATCGTCGACAAAACTCCCTATACTATTTCGGAATTCTAATGGTAAAAGCCTTGTTAACTCTCCACATCTTTAATGCTGTATGCAATTGTCTTAATTGCATTGACGTCTAGAGATTAAGAGCTCATCAGAAGTAAGCAGGGTACGGACACTCGATTTTTCTCATTTCTCTAATGTTAACGAGGATTCAGTCTTAGGAGGAGTTCGACGAGAAGTTCCATTGCGAATACAATTCTATGAAAGAGATGTTTTGAGTCATCGTTCTGTTTGGAGAAAGGCAGTTGAATGGCAGTTATGCGTCTTTGTGATGATAGGGAGTTTGGGAGAGCACTACTCCTTACCATTTCATTAACTGTTACAGAACTCTGGGGTCGACAAGTTAGAAATAAAGTTTGCAGTTCAGCAAGTTTAGCCGTTATATTAGTAAGTATTGTTAAATTTGTCTTTGAAGTTTATATCGTCTTCGTTCTGCACAGAAAATCTTTGACAAGCTCGTTTCGGCTTTGCATTAAAGTCAAATTTGCGGGTTTTGCTGATATAATAATTATACCCAACACCGGCTACCTATTCTTTCCGAAAGTCCGATGAATCGGAGCCTCAAACTAACAAGCCTCTTTAGCTAGCACCATCTTTGGTTAGGCGCCTCTAGTGTCGCACTCGTAATTGGCCGAGGTTAAGCTGTCATAATTTACTGCGGCGTTGCAAGGCAGAGGAGATCTGATAGCCGACGTCAAATATAATTCAGTCGAAAGGGTTTCACTTCTTGTGGATCGAATAAACGATGCTGAGATTGCATGCTTCGGGCATGCTTTCCTCTGGTTATATCTAACAGGTGACCTGACCTGACTGCTTCCTCAGTAGGTGCATCTGTGCCTGATTTATACTTCTGTTTCGATAGTGCTACCTTAGGTTAGAGTGGCGTTTAGAGAAAGATCGTTCCACTTAGGGCCTATTGGTCTTTTGTGCTGCCACGTGGATCTGTGATTCCCCTGCTCTAGAAACCAATTTGAGCTTTTGACGAAGCGTAGGAATCTTTTAACATCTATATCGCTTCTAATAGATATGGTGGTTCCAATTCCATTGATCGGCAGCCTAAAAAAAAATTGGAGTTAAGCAAACGCTAGTCCAAGGATATCACTGTCGGAAAAGATGCGGATATCCATTGCAAATATTACGATTTTCTTCAGCCATGACAGGGCCTCTTTAATTCCCAAAATTTTCTCTTGGAACACGTGACAGTGATTCAAAAGGCGGGACGAGATATTAAAATTTAGCACCGCCTTCAACTCCGCTGTCATTATTGGATCCATTCGTATAAATATGGATTGAAGGCATCTCCCTTTCAGAAAGATGTATGGAGGGAATGCTAACATGAAAGTCTTTGTCAAACCAATGTTAGCGGGTAGTATCTACTGCTGCCTTAACTTCGTGTAGGTCAGGGGAGAGAATTCTCTGTCATTCAGGACAAATGGAATTTTTCTCTCCTTATTCTGAGAAGAGACGGCGACTTTACTATTTGTTGTCCATTTTTATCTTTGCAGAATTCTTCTTTGGCTTTGTGGCCCTGACATATTCGTTATATTCGCTGATAAAATTTTCAAAAGTTATTCTTGCAGTTACACGTTACACGGATATTCCCTTATAGCTCACTGAAAATATTCCCATTGGCCTTCATTGCTTTGTATACCAGTGCTATGATTTTAAGACAGTTTGACGGAAACGCGATCGGCAAGGATTGAAGTGATCTCTTGCAATTGTAGCAATTCGACTTCAAATATTAGTGGCCTTACTTACCTGCGCTGTATTTGTTAAATGTGCATTTGAAGCCTGATTCCAACAAGGTGCTATGTTCTCGAAAAGTTCGTACATCCATCTGTAAGAGCGTCTGGTGTTGATTCTAATTTGATTAAACTGGTTGACAGTAAATTGGTCAGGAGACAGTCAAGCCCCTTAATGGATATTACTGTGGGATCTACATGCTAGCGACTAAAGTACACCGATCTGTTATAAATTCTTTTTGTTTTTCATAACTAGCTCAAAGACCGCTTCCTTTCCCAGCCTTGCGTTGAGATCTTCAAGCTTAGTTTAGTACCATAGCTCGAGCACTGGACAACTGCTCGGTACATGAGGCCGTAGAATTCATCTTTGTAGGTGTCATCGTGTAGCAGTATTAACGCAAGTCGGATTTATATTTCTGAAATCTTCCTCGAAAAGCAAATCTACGTCTAAATAAGAGTAGTCTTCCTGGAGAGGAAGTTATCCCACGCGGCAAGTTGAAAGCCTCCAATTGCCTATTCAAGTTTCTTGTTATGTCATGTTTACCTTAGTGTCCCGACACTATCATGGAACTCATTTTAAACTTGGGATGCGAATACATTGATGTGGCTGTAAACGGGGACAGGGCTCCAAGAAGCTCAAACTGTCTAGAGCCGTGAATGCCATCGTAAATCAATGGACTTCCTCTGCCACCGCCACCCTTATAAAAGAAAAGTACTTAAGTGCAAACACTCTTCCTCTTTTCTCGCTTGCATCCATCGATCCATTGCAATTTTTACAGATGGTTCGAAAACAATGGAAGGAAAAGAAGTGTCTGTAAAACTACAGGTCGCAAGTAGTGTCTTCCAATCAAAGATTCTGTCTTTCCTTAGAATAGCACGGCTAATGCAAATGAGATCGGTATCCGGAAGAGACATCGCTGTCTAGATCGCCAGTCAGGCCGCTCTTAAGGCAATAATCTTGACTAACATCAAAGCATTATGCATTCAGAACCGGGCGAGACAGTGCTGTGTGCCAACACACTGCGGAATAGAGGGAAATGAACAAGCGGATGAGCTTGCAGGTAGAGAAGGACTTTTCGATAACAGCGAGGTTGGCAACATCAAATCACCCTTTCGGTTGGTAAGGGACACTATCGAGAAAAAAACCATGAAGACTGCTGCTGTCGAATTTCAAAGGACATATTGTATTGTGGCCGTTAGAGATTTAGGAACTTAATAAAATTGATCAGAGATAGGCTTCGGACAATAATATGTAGGAATCCTAATAGGACACTGTCTCCTTCTGAAACACGCAGAGAGACTCAAATTGTCGGATACGGACATTTGTAGATTCTGCGGCCATTTGCAAGCGGTTGAGGATATAACACACATACTGTATGAATGTGAGGCAATATCGTATAGTCTAAGAAAATTCTTAAGAAAATACTTTTTTTTAAACTGTCCGAGCCGGATTTCAAAGGCCTTCTTAGCTTTCGTAAAGAGATTGGCATATTTTGTAGGTTTTTCGCTCTTTAAAGTAAAATTCAAGTGGTTCCACAGGGACCGCGATGGGCCCGTTTGGGTGCCGAGTGATGACACACTCCTGTTTAACATAACCGAACCCAATGATCCAACAAATTTTATGTTTAACCGCTGCAATTGTAGTAATGTGGGCGTAAGGCCAAATCTGGTTATTATATTGCAGTGTGGGCAGCAGATTTCAAATTGACCTGTTTGCTGCCATCCAAAACAAACGATTTGGTAGGTACTTTTTCTGTTAACGTTGGTAGTTTGAATTTGAAACTAGCATCACATATTTTTCACTGACTTGATTTCAATTCATTGCATTGCCATGAGGAAGTGGCCACTTCTCGGAAAAACGAATTTTTGTTTTTGTCAAATCGCAATATGATAACCCCGGTTGTCTAATTGACTGTCCTGACAGGTTCCTTTCTTTGTGTTAGTTATGTTGACATATTTCTAGAGAATTTATTAGCCCGTGGCGTCAACCTTGATACCCATTAGGACATTTCGGCATAAAAATTCCGCATTCTGCTCCATCTGTTCCGAAGCAATGCACTCAAGATCATCTAAGTGTTTTTGTGAAAGATCTGTCGTTCAGTTACAGGAACAGGCACAGCTCTTGCGGTCTTTAAAAACCAATCTATTTATTTATAGGTCTGCTGAATAAATTTACTTCAGTTAAGAGATTACAGGTAGTTGAAACGTGGTCCTAGAAAAACTATGTCTTCCAAAATATGGACTTACGTTTGATTTATATGTATCAGGTATATAACTTAAGTCGTGCGGTTTTTTTTTCAAAATTTGAACGTTTATTTAAGAAAAACATGTACAATAGTGTTATTGAAAGTATTGCCCATCTGAAGCTATGACTTTTTCCCATCTTTCTGGCAATTTGTGGATCCCATCCCAAAAGAACTGCGCCGGCTTGGCAGCCAAGAATGAATCAAGCCAATTTTTGATATTCTGATCTAATGTGAACTATATTTCAGTGAGGGCGTTCTGCATCGAACGGAACAAATGGTAGTCAGAAGGGGCAAGATCTGGGCTATAAGGCGGGTGGGGTTAGACTTCCCATCCACTGTTTTCCAAATAGTTCTTAACCGGAATAGCAACGTGGGGCCAAGCGTTGTCATGATGGAAAATTATTGCCTCGTGTCTGGTCGCGTATTCCGGACGTTTTTCGGCTACTGCTCTCTTCAAATGGATTAATTGTGTTCGGTAGCATTGTCCATTGATGGTTTCACCCAGTTTTAGCAGCTCATAATACAGCACACCCATCTGATCACACCAAATACAGAGCATTACCTTCGCGCCATGGAAATTCGGCTTTGCCGTTGATTTGGTTGGTTGGCCGGGTTTCACATATGATTTTTTGCGCTTGGGGTTGTCGTAATGGATCCATTTCTCATCAACAGTAACAATCCGATGCAAAAATGACTTCCTTTGAAATGGCTGCTTGAGTGACACCCAAGGATTCTGCGAGCTCTTCTCGTGTTTGGCAAAAATCTTCATAGAGTAATGCTTCTAGTTCTTCATCTTCAAACTATTTTGGCTGCCCAGGACGTTCATCGTCTTCCAAGCCAAAATCAACACTTTTAAATAGTGCAAACCACTTTTGGCACGTTCGCTCAGTTAGACATATGAATGACACATACTGAAATCACGTACAATGACAGTAACTTTTCAACGCATGTTCCAATGGAGTAATAACAATGGAATAATACAATTATAGGCCCAATAGTATATTGGCTTAGGTCCTTCATAGGCACTAGTTCAACACTTTTGTTTAAGTAAATACACTAAGTACAATCAGGACTTATGTCCTTCATAAGGAGGATTGGATATTTTTAACTTAGTTTTCTAGATGTTTTTAGCAAGACTCAATTCATACATACGACAGATTTTATTCGTCGTTCCTTGTAGATTCACAGGAAGTTGTTTGAGAATAACTCCTATTGCCCATTTCCATCATATCCGGTGGGTAAACAATTTAAATGGACTGATTCCCATTTCATTGATCAAACGACTAATTGCCACGTGTTCCCACTTTGAGGTTGAACATCAGTTTCATTCAGTTGAAAAATTTATTCCTTTTCTTAGAAAACCGTCGGAATTCATTGCCTAAGGTGTACACACTTCTTTTATCGATCCAACGCGTTTAAATTTTCAAAGAACTGAAAGGAAAATGTTGGTATTAATTAGAAAACTGTTTTTTTTTTCTTTTTTTGTGTTTAGGTGTTTATTTGGAAATTTATTTCTAAGAATTTCACAAATTTTATTCAAATTTGAAAGGAGTAGATACGAATCTATGTGAGCGATCACGTTTCCCATTAAAATTTGTACCATACATAAGTACCAGTAGTGTATGCTTGGGGAATACAATTCTAATCCACGATGAGTATCTTTGACAGAAAATCATTTTCTTCTAGAGTATTGGAGTATTATGTCGATGCATTATCGACAACCACTGGTTAAACCCATTCAAATAGATAGATATTGAAATTGTGATTGAATAGATTCGATTCTACGAAACAGATAAAATATTTGTATATCTTCTATATTGGAAAAAAGGATGAGATGAGTTGTCGTACGGTAATGGCTTTTGAAGACTGCTAGTTGGAAATTCTTGAAGGGCTCTGCAAATCACTTGTGAACTATGTAGACATTGTCTTCTATCTGTCATTTTGGAGCAACAAGAAATATAATTCAAACTTTTGAAAAGTACTCCTCAGATTGAAGAAATCTGTTGTATCAAAAGGAATAAGGATTTTCTTTAAGGGATATTTTTTCTAGTGATGATACTGAATTGTATTCCGAAAATCATTGTATTTAATATTTGTTCATCGTTGCTTTTGAAGAATGATTCCTATCTTGACAAAGTCATTGAAGTTGTATGGATATTGCTTTGTAATTAACTTTCTTTACATTAGAACACCTTTAGCTCTGTTGGAAAGCCCTGAGAGTTTGCCTAAAGATTAGGAGGTACATAAGACGAATGGTGAACCTTCTATGCAACACAAATAACAGGTTGGGTGTGGCGCAGTAATTAAACCCTATTTTCAAGGCTGGGCAACAGATACTCGTATCAATGCCTCTGCTGAGGACAAGGAAAATACTGAATTTGAAAAGAAATTGGAATGTTGATTGAACACAATCAGATATATCCACACAAAATTGCTATATAGCGCATATGTTTATACAAAAGGTAATCCAATTTTACAGATTTGGAGTTACAGCTGGAGGATAGAACTATAGTCTAACGTTAGCATATTTCTTGTGATGAGTAACACTTGATTTAAATACATATATGCTTGTGTGAGAGATCTCGAAACAGAGAACCAAAGATAACAATTTCTATCACATATCGGAGTCATATGAAACAATGAACCTTAAGCAAGATCAGCTGAATCCCATTCGAAAGGCAGTCAACATCAGACCAGATAGAGCAAATTTGGAAGATTGTTTCCGAAATCCATCCGGCAACCTATAACAGCTCAAGCATGCTGTGTAATGCCAACATGCCAACTTTCCCAATAACCGCAGGCATGAGGAACAAATAATTCAAACACAAAAATATATTGCCTCCTTCGCAGAATTATGGCAGTCACATTTTGTTGCTAGGTTGGTCTGGTCATCAGTCGACTGTTTATTCTCGACATTCCTGCTGCCTAAATTTTTGTATTCTTATAAGCAAACAGTATATTGACCCCGTAGTCGGAGGGCTCGTGGTCAGTCTTCCCTCAAACCATATAAGGCCTTGTAAGGGCCTTTCGCATGACTTGCTTGACATCTTCGGAACCGAGTTACAATTTTGTTCGCAAACCTTTCTGAAATGTTCTTCTTCTTCAAAGGTAGCATCTTCATGTACTCAAACTCTATGTGACGGTACATCAATGTTACCTAACAAAATTTGGATTCGGAGGACCCCTACCAAACATATCCACCCTAATCTTGTTTTCTGAAGACCTGGCATTTTATAATTATTTGATATAACTAAGTCTGATAAAGGGACCTCAGCAAGTATATCATTGAAAGCTTATGAAGAGACGGATAAGAGACGAATAAGAATTGTGTTGCCTTGGTTGATATGCTTACTAGTTAGAAGCAATTGGTGGCTGACGTGAATTCTGTAATTAAAAGTCGAAACCACCGGCATATACAATAATATTGAGACCAATGTGGAGAAAGCTAGAAAATTTGACAACGGACGGCTACAATCGCAGGAGATCGCCAAATTCTTTCCAGTCGAGTCCCTCGTTATCTTTAATGAGGTCCCGCAGAGCTCACGTGCCAACACAAGCAGTGCCTCTTTCAAAGGACCGTCCAATATTCAAGTCAATGGCGCTCTGGCAAATATTCAAAGGGAGGCAGCGAAGATAAGTTTAAGGATCAATGCTGACACTAAACACCAGTGGCTCCGATAGAACATCACTCTTAACAGATATAAATTTGAGGTAGTTAAGGGCTTTGACTGACATACAGTCGTAACGATTGTGCACACCAACTTTAACCGAGCTCAAAAAATACTAATAACCTCTCAAAAGCACCCATTCATGTTGACAAGCAAGGTCTGTCCACGAAACTTTTCCCCACCTTTATTTTGACCAGGAGCAATGCATTAGCTTGGTAGTGCACCGACTCAGGAGAGCGAAACGACTCTCTCCCCTTCGCTTAGCCACCAGAATCCGGTGGATTTTAGTTTCGATCCTATCCTTATCCGCGAAAGAGCTCCTGAGGACCGACAATTTACCTTTTATAGGTTACTCGGCGGTCATATTATATACCGAAGTACTCGTACCATTCGTATTCATACCTTACCCTTTGGCATCGATATATACTACTTTTAGAAATGTCTCTGGTGGAATGAAACCAGTTGTGGCTTAATGAAAGAGCTTCATGTGTGGAGACGTCATAAGTTCCACCAGACTCCTTCCCCGGAGTTCGTTGAAGAGGTTAAAGACGTCAATGAGGTTGAAGAGAGTGTTAAATCCAAGTGCTAATACACATGTTCACTCATATTCCTATGAAAGGAAGTCAAACTCATACTTTTAGAAACAAAACCGACAACTTCAAGGAGTTTCTGCAAATATTACTTCGAAACTTATTAAAGAATAATGCATTCTCAATTTGCCCATATGTATACCCTTCTGATTACCTGTCATCTTATACTCCTCAAACAATATCAATTTTCTATTGTGGTTCTTAAGGTTTTCCTTCTTTTCAGCAAAAATATTTGTATTTCGAAATCTGATAACTTAAGAGCACCCCTTAACCTCGTTCTTATTTAAACTCAATTTTCCAATATTCTGTTTCCTAGTTTTCGTTTTCGATTTCCCTCAACCAATTTCGTTCGTATTCTGGATGAATCTGTGTGTGTGTGAGTGTGTGTATTTTTCCCAGGTCAAAGATTATGTTTTCGTTTTTATTTGCACATCCCTGGTCAATATGGTACATGAGTGGAGAAATGGGACGTTCTTGCCTTAATTAAACTTTTAACCGTCGACCTCATGTGTTATTCCATTAAATTCTGGAACAGATATGTTGTTACCAAATCAATGCCACAATGTAAGCAGAGGTTACAGTGGTAATTGTAGATGCAGCGTCGACATCATCCTTACTATCCTCATCATCATCATCAGCTTCGTCGTCGTCGTCGTCGTCGACTTGAAAGGGCACTAACCAAATGCACACCGCAATTAGTTTCTTTGTTCGTCGAAGAGATCACGTGGCATACAAATTTCAGTACAGTGTGGCCTTAAAGATTTCAACATAGTTTGTGTTGCATATGGTACTATCTAAATATATTTAAACATCAAGACAAAGACCAATGCGCGTTAAAAACAGAAAAACATAGCCGCAGTAGAAACCAATGTTAATATTGATCGAACTTTGTCAGTGTGCAGGGTTCCTCATAGTTTGGGGTATGTTCGTCCACAACAAGTTAAGAGAAATGTTAAGTGAATAGCCGTCCTAACGACAACTATTTATCCGATTTAAAACAAATTGTCACTAACAGTCTGTGTAATACAAGTGATAGATAACTCGAGTTACTTTGACTCCTTTAATTGCATCAATTCTAAACATTTTTGAAGACTAATTTATCTGTGGTCAGTGACTCTCGGTTTCTTTGTTGTTCAAAATGTCAACTACTCGCCAGCAAGCACTAAAAGAGAAGTCCACCTTTATGAATGCAGTTACTCCAGACAAACTCCATTCAGGTAATAACACGACCAAATCTAATCCACCACCTACGAAGTTCTCAGATAAAAAAACATCCTTGTCCGATCAACTTCGTGATCTGGAGTCTAGTCTGATGGAAAAATTCAAATCGTTGCTTGCGGAGTTTGAGTGCAGCTTTAACAATAAAATGTGTGAAGCCATTGCTAATCTTAACCAAAGAGTCCAACAATTTGAGACTAGCATCCTGGAACTTCGAAAAGATAACGAAAAATTAAGAGAAGAGGTGGCTGATCTACAACGAAAAGAGCGTCTCAGAGATGTTATTGTACGTGGCATTCCACAAAGACTGGGAGAAAACCCCATCAAACTGGTAAAAAACATCGCTGAAAAACTGCACCACAAGATCACCTCTCACTTTGATGCTTTTCGATTGAGAAATACACCAAACAATGGTCACAGCCCGCTGCTCATCAGACTCTCGTCTCAGACAGAGCAAAGTTCGCTGCTCGTTGCTTTTCGTGCAAACAGGGGTCTTACGCTCGCTAAGCTGGATAATGAATTGTCTGCTTTTGACAACAGCACAACCTCTGCGCTCACCACCACCCGCATTTACATTAATGAGAGCTTAACAAAAGAGAATAGCTCCTTGCTTCGCCATGCTCTCCAACTTCGTCGCGAGGGCTTGCTACTCTCTGCCAAATCGCGCAAAGGCTTTGTGTACGTGAAGAAGAATTTTCCTAAATAGTTTTGTTTTTAATTTGAATTTAAATCTTTGAATGGAGCTATATTAATGTGTTAAACTTTGAATTTCTAAATTTTTCTAAATTGTGAATTCCTAATTTATTTTACTTTATTTCTTCTAATAATATTACTTAATGTTGTATTTATACTATTTCCTCTCTCTTCCTTCCTCTCTCTATTTGATGATACCTTATTAGTTATTCCAGTTCGGCTGCTATATCTTGTTTGTGGTGTTTTCCATACTTATGGATCAAAGTGACTCTTTGTTTGACACACGGAATGAGATTAGGGTTCAGACGCTAGTAAAAATTTTATCTAATGCCTATGAAGGATTTAAAGTCTGCCACTTCAATGCTCGTAGTCTTAGCCTATCAAAACTTGACTACGTTCGGCATATTTTTAATGATTCGGGGGTTGACGTTATTTGTGTAAGCGAAACATGGTTCAAAAGTCTTAATGATGAAAATGGTTACAACCGTATTTATGGCATTCCTGGGTACTTCTTAGTTCCTCATAACAGAGTTACTGAAACCATTGGTGGGGGGATAGCAATTTACCATAAAACAGGTTTGACTTGTAAAATGTTGGAAAAGTCGTTGGGAAATGACACTGAATACATGCTTGTCGAAATTTCCAATGGAAATGTGAAATGTATTATTGGTTTAGTCTATAGCCCCAACCGTAATTGCTTGTTTGATTCGTTGTTTTCTACCTTACAACTATATTCTGCATCATACGAGCATATTATACTATGCGGTGATTTTAATGCGGATTTGCTGAAGAATGATAGTAGATCTCGTTCACTCCTGGATGCTATTGCATCGTGTGGTCTTGTGGTCGCTAATTCTCATGCGACTCGCTTTGGCTCTGACACCCCTCCAAGTCTTCTTGACTTGGTGGTTGTCTCAGACCATACAAACGTGCTACTTCAAGACCAATTGTCACTGGAAGGAGTTTCAGACCATGATCTTCTGTTTTGTACATATGACATTGATTTCTCATCAAATCCCCTGCTGAACACCTTTCAATTTCGTGATTTCGCAGCAATAAATCATAGCATCCTTCACCATCACGCGAGCCTTCTACCGTGGCATTCGTGTTACTTTCTATCGGACATTAATGATAAAGTAGAAAACGTTCAGACCCTTATTAAAGATCTTTTTAATGTACATGTCCCTGTTAAGACCGTTACAGTGCGCAATAGTAAATGCCCATCGTTTACCACTGAGGTGCATAATGCTATAAAAACTCGTCGAAAATTATATGCTAAATTCAAAAAACTTTCTACTAGGCACAGTTGGGAAATACTCGTATTTTGCAGAGCAAGAAATTACTCTTTGTCACCAGAAGAGCAAAAAAAAACATATTTTTTGTGAACCGTGAAAGAAACTTTGGGCAAATTTACGTTCTATTGGGATAGGAAAGAGTCATATACAAACTAAAATGCCAGATGCAGATGAGTTAATTGATTCCTTTTCCCCTAACCCTAGTTGCAATTCTTCGTTTTCACCGGAAAATCAACTTTTCTTTGGTGGATCTCCGTTGTTGGAATTTGAAGTAATACCTGAATCGGATGTGATCTTACAGGTTCGTGCTCTCAAATCTAACGCGATTAGTGAGGACGGAGTAGACTTACGATTTATCAAAATAATACTTCCCCATTTAATAAGCTCATTAACTCATTTATATAATTTCTGTATTACCTCTTCAACCTTCCCGGATTGTTGGAAAAAAGCAAAAGTCATCCCTGTGCCCAAAAATAACAACCCCTGCTTAATAACAGATTTCCGTCCAATAAGTATTTTACCTTGTTTGTCCAAAATCTTCGAAAAAATTCTTGCGAAACAGATTTCCAACCACCTTAATCGTTTCAATATATTATCGCCAGTGCAGTCAGGTTTCCGATCTGGCCATAGCTGTTCTACAGCTATGATCAAAGTGCTTGACGATATTAGAATTCAATATGACAGGGAATATCTTTCAATGCTCTGCTTACTTGATTTCTCGAAGGCCTTTGACACGATCAGTCATGAGGTTCTTTGCACTAAACTGAAACTTTATTTTGGTATGAGTGATTCCTCGGTGTGCTTGATTAGGAATTACCTCACAAATCGTGTTCAAAGAGTTATTAATAACTCAAAATGCTCTCAACCAAAAAATATAGTTTCTGGAGTTCCCCAAGGTTCCGTCCTTGGCCCAATTCTTTTTTGTCTTTTCATTAATAATTTACCGCAAGTGTGTCAAAATACATATGTACATATGTATGCCGATGACGTCCAGATATACCTTTCTCGACCACTTGGCCTGGTGGAAGATCTTGTGGATAGCTTTAATTCGGACTTGTCTTCCATTGCAAAATGGTCTCAAGACAATGGTCTGATTCTAGATCCAAAAAAGAGTCAGATAATTTTAATTTCAAAAAAAATGTACAATGTCGAAGAGCTACCGCCTATTTTTCTCAACTCCACAAGGCTCTGACACCGTGGTGAGTCTTGGATATAAGGTAAATCGGTCTCTTTCTGCCACTGATCATGTAAACTTAATTATAGTGCGTGTATATGCAGGATTGCGAAAGCTCTGGCTGTTTTCTAGTCTTACACCTGTTAGCACCAAACTGAGGTTGATAAAGTCCATTTTTTTTACCGATTTTTGATTATGCTATAGTTATCTACTGTAAACTAGATTCTCTCTGCCAGCACAAATTACTTGTTGCTTTTAACGATATGGTTCGATATGCCTTTGGAGTAAGAAGATACGATCATATAACCCTTTACCATAAGTATGTCCTTGGGCGTTCATTTTCTGATTTTTGGACATTAAGATGCTGTGTGTTTTTACATAAATTAATATATAAACAATCACCACCGTATTAATTTGAACAATTAAAATTTGTTCAGTCACCTAGAACTTTCAATCTTATCTAGCCCTCTTATAAATATCTTAACTCGTCTGGCCTCTTCCTTGTTCATGTTTCCTGACTATGGAATTCACTGCCTACCACCATTAAACAAGAAATAGGAGCTAAGCAATTTAAATGTGCCCTATTTGCACACTTTTCATCTTTGTAATCTATTCTTCTCTTCTTCTCCCTATTTCACCTTTCTTTTCCCCCTATACTTCTCCAATGTTCTCATTCCGTTCCTCTGTGTTAGTAACGAATATTCTTTAAGCTAGTTTAAGATTTGATTCAATACCTGTAAATTCAGTTTATTCTTTCTTAATGTTTTAATTGTGCTCTTTTTTTTGCATAAACTAATTTAATGTGGTAAATTAATTTGAATGAGCTTCCATGTACTATAAAAGACTTCTGTTCCTATTTGTACCTTGCCAAATAAAATTGAAATTAAATGGAATTGAAACATGAAAGGATCTTGGCCCATTCCTTACAAGATTCAATTGGTGCAAAAATGAAAGCCGATAAGTCATGAGATTTGTCGGACATTCGCAGAATAGACTCAATTCCAATTACAAGATAACTCGGATTTTAATGGAAATGAACTGTGTGCAGTGGTTTGCATTCTGGTGACATACAATTTGTTATTTCGATTTTCAGTGTTCCATTTTTGACAGTTCACGCGTGATTCGTGACATGTGTCAAAGTCAAACATGCTTAGTTAGCAGTGCCATTTCATCATGGAATGACTTACAGCCGAACCAAGTTTACAAATTGTTGACTTTTATGTGAAACATGTTTTTCGTGCTGTTCGACCACTTTACGGTCATCATAATCGACCCGCTGAGCCAGCAGTTCACGCCATTGTAAATAAATTTCGCACCAATTTCAGGTTATTGAACAACAAGCCACCTATCTATACACAGAAAGTACAGAGAAAAATATTCCTGATGTATGTATAGTATATGCCAGTGTTAGCCGTTCGCAGCAACTGGGATTGTGTTTCTCGACTATGTGGAAGATTTTACCCAATGATCTTGGTCTAAAAACATGCCAAACAGAGCTCATGCAAGAACTTAAGACGAACCATTTGCCACAGTGTAAAATTTTCGGTGAGTGGGCCTTAGAAGCTCTGAAGCAAGATTCGATTTTTATCGAAAAATTTTCTTCAGCGACGAAGCACATTTCTAGTTAAATGGTTATGTAAATAAACATAACTGTCATATTTGGTCCTATGAGCAACCTCAGGTAATGCAAGAGCTCGAAATACGCCCGAAAAATTTTATGTTTGATGCGTTTATGGTCAAGCGGAGTCACTGGCTCTTATTTCTTCAAAGATGACAAAGATTTTGAGCTTTTTTTGCCTAAAATGCACGAGCTGAATTTGGTTCCACAAAGATGGCTCCACATGCCATACACGACACCAATTGAGAAATGAGTTTGGTGGGCAATTTGTCCCTCGGTTGGGACAGGTGAATTGGCCAAATATATTGTGCAATTTGACATCTTTAGACTATTTATGGGGATACGTCAAATCTATGCCGATAAATCAGTGTCAATTGTAGCCATGAAAGACAAAATTTCACGTGTCATTATGGTCGAAAAAGTGACTCAAAATGGAAATCTCCGCGGGGATCACTTAAAACATAGTCGTGGTCAACATTTTCATGAAGAAATCTTTAAATAGTAAATGGCGAGCGTTAAATAATCATCATCTTTTGTTAATTAAGAACCAAACGCATAAAAAAATAACCCCATAATGGCCATCGAAATGAAACCCGAGAATAGGTTTTTGTTCATTCAACACATCTCAGTTTAAAATTGCCAGAACCAATGGGATAATACCATCAATGGAAGATTGACATACCAACTAATCTCCAACATAGGACCTTAAGGGAAAAGTTAAACAAGAGAACGAAACTTCTACACAGTTTCTGATCGGCTATAGTGTGTTCAGAATTTATCTTATCTTCACAAATTCGGACACGAATTATCCTAAATCTATTTATCCCGTCCGAACAAGGATAAAGATACAGATCACGAAATTTTCCGAAGCTTTCTCAGACGAAAAATACTCGTAGAGTAAATGTGGTCATTTAGTTAGGGCCAATCTAAAAGAACTAAGAAAACTCCAACGACAAAAAAGGCGAAATGAAAGTAAAAGTAATATTGCCCGAGACAGCATTAAATAGGCAATGAAGGAAATGCTAAGCAGCCCTGGAAGAAAAAGACGGAGAGTGACCACAACGAAGTGAGGAAATATATACTATATAGACACAAACACATCCACGAATATAAGTCGCAGATATGTGCAACATACACAGACCCACAACTCTACATTTTCCCCTTTCTCCTAACGTAAACACGCTAGGATACATCCATAGATACACTTCATTTCGGACTTTTACCCACATTGATACACAGATCCACTCCAAATTTCGTAACTCGATCAAACCGTCGTCGCGGTTGATAACTCGTCACAATCGACTAACATGCCCCTAGTTTCTAGCCAAAAGGCTTCTTCATTGCACTACCAAATTAAGTTTTGCTACAGGCAGAGAAAGGAACAATGATACTTTGTGGTATGCGGACATCCAATTGAATTTGGAATTTGCAAAAATTATACCTATGTGCTTTGTCTTATTAGTGAGATTTTTAAACTGCCCATGTGACAACCCATTCAGATTGTTGCCGTCGTTTAGGCGATGATCTCGTGGCACTCTGACGATGGTTCATCTTATGATTCTGCGACTGACTGAAAGATCTTGTGTTCAGACAGATGATATGGCGATTAGTTCTGCAGAAATCAGCAAATTGGCCTTTATACTTCCTGATCCAATTGAGAATGTGAGCCTAAAGCCAAGCTCAACGATTTTTGTCTTGTGACCATTTCAAGAATTCATTTGAAATTTATGAAGGGTATGAGTGAAGCAGCTTATCGGAACAACGTTGATATTTTTAAAGTCATTGACTAAGACGAAAAATGTATCTTCGAACTTACGAGTAGTTTTGGTCAGCTTTATATTTTGGAAGCAGACAAAGTTTTGTTGTCAGTTCGGTGAAAGTTGTAATGGGTTTTCCAATAAGGACTTGACAACTTTTTTTTCAAAAACTTAATTATTGGCTTGAAGTACAATCAAAACATTTACGAGTATGAATGGAATTCGATCTCGTTCATATGGCCACAGCGGGCATGTTTGCAGCGCTCGATTCGTTGGACCCAAAAATAGTCAAGCGGCGTTAAGTCGCACGAACGAGGCGGCCAATCGACTGAACCAAAAATGAGCTTCGTCACTGAATATGATTTTGCGATGAAATTGACCATCTTGGCGCATCTTCCCCAGAACCCAATCGGAGAACGTACGTCGCTTCAAATGGTCCATCGGCATCAATTCTTTAGGCAGCTTAATCTTGTATGGGTGTAAACCAAGATCCTTACGCAAAATACGCCATAATGTGGTCTGAGCGATGCCCAATTCTTGAGAACGCCGTGGAATTGACTGATTTGGATGGTTTGCTTTGGACGCCTGAACGGCAGCGATATTTTCGGCACTTCGACCAACCCGTTGTCTCACTGACACGGCAACATCACACAACGAATATGAAGGCTCAAATTTTTGCACTAAACTTGGTATTGCCTGTCTACTAGGGCGAGAATTACGACCGAAAATTGGAATTAACGCTCTTAAAGTTGCAGTCACCGACTCCGAATTTCGGTAGAAAATTTTTATAATTTGCAGACATTGCGCGTTCGTGTACTTTACCATGATGAAAATGTTGAGTTTACTGAATAATTTGACAGTGACAGTTTGATGATTTGATTTGAAAGAGTGCGTTCACAAATTAAATTCAAAGTTGTCAAGTCTCTATTGGAAACCCGATACATCAGTTACATAACTTACAAGTGGCCCCATATCTTTCCCAAAGCTCATTTACACTTCAAGAAGAAAAACCGACAGGCGCTGTACTCCGCCGGAGCGTGGAATAATTGTGTCATTTTTTTTCAACAATAATCGATCGGTGGTATTAGCGCAGCGTGAATTTCGACGTCGATTTCCAAATTGTGTCGCGCCAACTGGGCAAACGTTCCGGCGTTTAGCTACTTGACTCGAATAGATTGAAACTACAGGAGACCATGCAAGGCGGACTGGCCGTTCGGCCGAGAATACCGCGGCTGTGGCTGCCGATAAAGAAAGATCAACCAGATGATCACCCAATTGGGCATCACCAGACGGACGGCGAATTTCAGTAAAAGACTTACACATGTTCCCCTACAAAGTGCAAACAGTGCATCAGTAAATGCCTCCTTTCCGTCAGTCGCGTGTGAATTACTGTCAAGCCATCCTCAATCTCAACAACGAAGAGGACGATCTTGTGTCGAAAATCATCATGAGCGACGAGGCCAATTTCCAAAAAAGCTAAATCTTCGTTTCTGGGACACTGAAAATTCGCGTGTGATGCACGAAGAGCCATTACATCCACTCAAAGCCACTCGGTGGTACGGCGTTCACGCGAGAGGAATGATTGGGCCCTGTTTTTTTAAAGGACGCCATAGGCAATACGGTCACTGTTACTGGCGAACGCTACAGAGACATAACGACTTCTTTCTGCCGGAATTGAATGAGCGAGGCTTTGCGAAAATGTGGTTTAAACAAGACGGTGCAACCGTACACACAACACGAGCCACAATGGATATTGTAAAGGAAGCGTTACTTGGTCGCGTAATCTCCCGTTTTGGCGATTTGGCATGGCCAGCAAGATCGCCCGATTTAACCATCGCAGACTTCTTTCTTTCGGTCTACTTGAAGTCGCTGGTTTATGTCAACAAGTCTCAGACAATCGCAGCCAACCGGCTGATATGCCTTTGGTTGCTTGAAGAGAAAAGTCAAGCAAGTAATATCCGATCCTGTTTCCGGAAAACAAAATTTTAAGATCAAGACATAATAACGAATTCCTTTGAGCTATAATACGACGTTAGCTCCGTCAGGTATAATCCAATGACTTTGATGGCCAGGAGAGATTGAGCGACCGATCATCACCGCTACGGCTCAAAATGTCTTGAATACATACCGGAGTGACCACGCGGTAAAGAGACACCTTGACTTAGACGGTAAGCTTAAGTTGAAATAGACCTCAGCCCACTGCGTTAGCTATATGGAGCAAACTCTTGATTGAAGCCTAGATACAGTCTGTAATGTAGGCAACGTACACATTAATGGCACCATTTCTCACTTATTTCTTAAGTGGAACATAATTTTCCACCCCTACTGTGTAATTACTCCCAGTTTGTTGTAAACTCGATATTCCATGGCATTTCCACTCTAACTCCAATGCTATCCGAGTATCTTCAGTAATCGTAACGGCATTGGAATACACATATATATATGTGTGTGTGCAATTTCACCATCATACACTATAACCCCATTTACCCTTGCTCGAAAATTAAATAATGAAGCACGCATTGAAGCAACTACTATAGTAGATGCATCGACATTTACTGTGTTGCCCCCATCAAGATGAAAATCAATACTTAATTCCAAAATGGGGTAGAGTTTCATCTTCAACCCTTCGCAGAGCCACATAACCTTCCTTTGTTGTTTAGTACCTAACAATAGCTAAGCAATAAGAAACGGGACTGAACCATCTTCTGAACTATCTATAGTTAAAAAGCTTTCGGCTATTTGGCTTCTCCCCATCCCCTAAATACTACAATACTACAACTTTTTGAATACAATCAAAGTGTAGGGTTCTTCAAAACTACACCTCTGTAGGGTGGAAAATCAGAGAATAATGGAACTTCACCGGATGGATTGGATACTTTAGCCACAGCTAACCATTGAACTTGCATCAACTTGAAGGATCCCATTGTGTGTCACACCCATTATGTGTTTGAAAACACAGGAAATGAGAAAACACATTAAATACCGTTTTATGGAATCAAAGAATCGAAAAAAAAAGAAGGAAATTCATTTTTCACTCACAATTTTCGGCAGTTAGCTTTAAGGAACTCGCTTTTCCCTGGAGACCGCAAGAGGAAAGATGTCATTATCCTTCGACGCATGGGAATGACGCAAATATCGAAGCCATTGTGCTCGTTTCGAAACATCCGATTACACTCATCATCGTTTTATTTTTTCTTGATACTCATACTTCATGCACCCTTTGCCCTCTACCATGGTATGGTATAGGGGTAGTATTTTCTATTTCTACATCCTCCCTACCTTTTAGTCCTTTTGGACACTTTTGTTGAGGTGGGCTGGGGGTATTGGGTGGGATTTTGAACCCGAAAGGATGAAAGGAGAAAGAAAATAATATTATCGATGGAAAATTTCCTTTCAATTGCAATCGAAGTGTGTTTTAGATTTACAAAGGGATGCCAAGGAATTGAGGGGGCTGTGGAAACTCTGTGGGAAAAATAAGGAATTTCCACACAACTCCTGAGGTTTTCAATCGAATAAACGAAAATTTTTACGAAGCCATTAGGTGAGATTGTATCCTTGTTTTGAAATGGCAATGTTCCGATGAAGGTATATTTGATATGTGTGGGAACGTGGAAATGTAGAAATGTGGGAATTCCTGAGAACGTGGAAACGAAAGTTGTCATTTATTTTTTCTCCTGTTTTTCATTACTATTTTTTGTTGTTTGCGGTAACAAAACAAAATGGCAACGTGGAACGTGTTGTAGGGTTGGTTTATTTTATTTATGTTTTTTTTTTTTTTTTTCTGGGGAATCATAGAGGAGCACTAGGAAGCGCGTGCACTGATTTAATAAAAACTTTTTTTTTGTGTGTGTGTGTGTTATTGGTTGGCGATGAAATGAGCTGTAAGGAAAGTAGATTTGACTGGTTGAGTGTTGCATGCATGGCCAGAGTCTGTGAAGTTCACCACAAAATCGATTCGATATGTGCGGAAAATGGTTTCATGATGAGAATGTGAAGTTAAGGATCTAGATGAGAAGTTCCTTAAGTTGTTTGTGGCACTAGAGAACTGGGTGAGTTTTCAAAATTCGATTTGATTTGGAAAGCTGAAGCAGTCTGTGGAAGGAGTTGTGGAGATGGTTTAAGAACTAGGTAAACGATAAGCGAATGCTTAAAAGTGCCCCCGTGAATTTTAAGTTCTCAGGGCCTTACAGAGTTTACGAGTCTTTGCGGCGAACAATTTATTTTATTGCCTGGGATATGTTGTCAGAATTCATAGGTATTTAAACCAAAGAGTAGATTATTGTCTGTTTTTACTTATCCATCAACATAATCCTGGCAACAAAAATAACTCTCTTACTAGCCTGCTCCTTTGCCTACTGCGTTTACTTTGTTTCTTCAAATGTGAAACGAATACTACCTTTACTGTGCTGACCTATCTGATTAAAATTGAACATATTCAACAAGGATTGGTATTGTTTGTGGACACAGTGGTATTTCAAAGCGTGAAACAACCACATTCCTCATTTAATATCTTGAACAAAAAGGTCTACTATTTCGCTGTCGCCTTAAAACTGAACAATGTTGTTATTAGATTAGTATTGGTGACCGTCTACAGTAGGGCTTTAAATGCCCGTTTTCTTATCCTTCACAGGATTTCGAATGTTTTATGTCTGGAACAAAGAAAGACAGCGGACTGTTTAGGGAGGAGTAAAGTCTGATGTTGTCGTACCCAGTAACAAAACAAGCCGGGCATTCTAGATCAGTTCTGGTTTCAGGTCCGATTAATATCATTTTTGAATGGGATTCTGATCGACATACTAAAGAGACTGGCAAAACAAGCAGTGACATATTTATGTCAAAGCGTTGTCCGCCAAATAATTGACACGTAGAATACAATTGGTCGTATTAAAGTTGGCTGAAGCCTGGCCCCTTTGAATGATTCAAGTTTTTTTGGAGAGGATTGAGTGAAAGCATGAGTACGAAAAGAATAATCAGCCTTGATTTCATTTTGAAAGATTTCTTGAAAATCAGCTAATCTTTCTCTAGCCAAAAAAACACAAAAACCACTGTGGCGCTGGCAGCCCGGTATGGGCCATGACCAAGCTTCTTGACACTAATTTGTGTTGCTCATGCTGTCATTTTTGTCACATCTGAGCGGGGCCTACGGTTTATCGCCGAGTCCAAACGGCACTCCTAAGAAGCTTTTTGGTAGACAATTGTACTTCCGGGAGTTTGCCATTGCCCGCCGAAAGAGTGATGGCGATTTGAAAAATTGTTGGTAACCCAGACTGTCTGTGTGATAGTCCAATGAGCTAACTATCGCGCCATCGCCATCGCCCTTATTTAACAATCATTTAAAAGATCTACAGGATAAAGAGTACTGGTCAACCTCGGTCTCAGCATCGCTTTCCATTTTTGGTCGAACGACACAGGAAATAACAACTATCTACACGTACCACGTATTCTTCTTCTTATCCTTTTATTAACCCTTTCCTCGTTATACGAACTTTTGCGTAACAAGTTTCCCATTTTGACTGCATCGCTGCTGCTCCGCTTATGGGATTGGCTAATGTAGAACGCGTCTACATACTGCTCGGTCCTGGATCGCTTAAGTGGTTAGCCCCAGGCGTTGTTGCGCATTTACCATCTGAGAAACCCAGGAATTCTTTTTCCGACCTCGCTTTTCTTACAGATCTTACAGATCTTTCCGCAGATCTTCTTTGAACGTGGCAGCTTATTCTATTCACCTCAAGCTGTTCGGTTACCGAATTCTTAATATGTAGACTTCCTCTTATACGCTCCACTAGACATCTTTAACACTTTCATTTCCGCTGCCGTCATTTTGTTTTTAAGCGCTTCGTACATTGTCCAGCACTGTGAACTGTACATAAGAGCTGGTCTAACAACTGTGGTGTAGAGTTCCCCCTTCAATTTAAGTGAAAATTTTCGGTCGCGAAAGATTCCCGAATTTTCCCGCCATTTCATCCACCCGGATCCACGGGGATAACGTCCTCGGAATTATATTTTTGAGTTTTAGAGCGCCTCTACGTATACGCCACAGTTAGTTCGGTAGCCCCTTTCGATCTACAGAGATGCAGGCTTTCACGAAAGTATCGTAAAGATTTCGGTTTACTAGGATTATTACTAGGTGAATTTTATGAGATTTCCATTCGTGGTATTCGGTCGGTGTTATGAGCTACTAATGCCAATTTAACGTTTTAACTGAGTCCCATGTCCCAATAGCCATCTTTCAAATCTGACGGCCATGAACACTTGGTGATTGGCTGGAAGCTTCTTCTTGACCTAAGCTTTGTGAATTCAACAATACACCTGTCGTAGAAAGGTTAGTGTTGAGTAGGTGCATAATCATCTCCTTACTAGCCAATCTACCCCTTGGCTCCAAGAGGCGAATCTAATTACACATTTGTAGGTTGAAAATTTTGTGGTGATGCAGTCAATGGGTTCGCCGTGCTGATATAATTGGTTCCCACCAAACCACCGGTATCATAGTGGAACGCATCTGTGCTTGCAGTCAGCTCTTAGAACTTGGGTAGCATGGAGAACAGTTAACCAGTTGTATGTCTGAGTGTTTTCGTTCATATCTCTCAAAAAGTTGGACAAACAGCATAAAATCCCAATCTGTTGGTAAGCCCCCACATCCAAGGGCTTTCTGCCTCTGTTGATCGGTAATGAGTCAGACAGACTTGGATTTTTAGAAACAAACTTTAGACAGTTTATCAACGTCAAACCACCAATAACTCACGGCCTATAAGAAACTAATTTCAATTATGATGATCGTGTCTTTCATACGGAGCAAGTATGTATTCTCCATTTAAAGTTATTAAAGCCTCTGTTGGTCGCACAGTAACATCTTGAGATATCTTCTTTTTTTTACATGAGGTACGAGTAGCTGTTGGAAGAAAACCAACCCAATTATGACTGTTGGCCTGTTGTGATGCTATGTCGATCTATAATCCTCCTACTCCAGAAACCATCTTGAGCTTTTAACCAAACATAGCAGACTTCTGATGTCTAAATTGCTTATATCGCTTAAATCATCGTAGAAGAAGGCTCCTAGGTGGAGTTTTCTGCTTTGGGAGAGAGCTGGACATGTACAAAGGAAGTGTGGAACTGCCTTCTCCCCCTCCTCGTCCATGGAGCTTCTGTAGAAGTCGTAAGTAAACATACCAAAGCTTGCTGCATATTTGCCTAGAAGACTGTGTCCAGTGATGACCCCTATGATGGCAATGAGATATTTTCTGTTTAAAAGGATCAAGCTTTTAGAGCAATTCAGATCCAGTTTCGCCCAGATTTGTTTGGTCGCTAAACATGTCTATCCAACCGTCCACATGCGATTTGTTCTTCTATTTGCATTCAGCTTTAACACAGGCTTGCACGTAAAACAGTTCTCTGGAATATCTCTATGTCCCGGCACCCAGCAAAATTGAATGTTGAACTGCTCTGCCAACTCCATGACAGATGGTCGCAGTCTATAACTGTCATTAAGTTAAAAAAAACATGATTTCAAGGATGTGATAGTGGCCTGACTGTCAGAAAAGATGCTTCCATTATTGCCAGAATTTCCAACGGGAACACGCTACATTCATTGGGAATGCGAAAGGAGAGACTAAAGTTAAGCCACCAGCCCCCCTATAATCTTTGAATCATCAGTGAAGAAGTGCATTGATTTATCATTCACGAAGGTATTTACTTCCCAGAATGATCTGGAGGATCTAGTTCCAGTACCATATGAATTTATCCTTGGCTCTGTTGGTTACCATTACTCTAAAGAGGTGTATATAGCAGATCACTAAGCATTCCGGCTTTCAAAATTTTTCCGTTGATTTGCCCTTTTCTCATGCAAGCCCTCGTAAATAATCCAACCCTTCAGACGAAATCTGTCTCCTAACTTTCCAAATACACAAAATAAAATTAATTAAAGAGATATACTGCCTAATCCGCACCTTTTTAAGCAATTAAATTTCATCTATCTCTAAAGTCTTAATATTCAACAACCCTTAACCGGCAGACACCAGAAAAATAAATGAAAAGCCGACACAACATTTCTTTTTTTTTCACAAATTGTGATTGTGTTCGCTGTCACTTTGACTTGATTTGCTCATTTTTCAAAGCCCAAACCAAGATATATCACCCGATGCCATGTTCCCAATTAAAAAGCAAACCCATTTACATCTTAAGCAATCTCATTTACACGACACCGCTTTTATTAGACTTCGTAGAGTACCTTTCAATCTGGCAGTATGGCTAAAGGAAGGGCGGCAGACAAATCTCTGTCAAGTTTTTGCCTTGAATATAATTAAAGCGCCACGCAAAGGATTTGTCAAACGGAATGGGCGGAAGAAAAGAAAATAAGAAGAAGATAAATTCATGTTTCCCTAAGAGCTCCTTACACTGCAGCGCGCCATTATTTCCATAAACAGGATAAAAAAAGACTGTAACCATGGCATCAAAAATTCATGATTCCTGGCAGAGCTCACAGGAAAACATCTGCTGTTTCTATGGCAGCCTTACACGGCATCATAATATAATATCTTCCTGGCGCCCATTCACCTCTCAAGAAGTATCCGTATTTGAACTCTTCCCACAAAACCTTGAGATTGGCATCGAGCTTAGAGGTACGTACCTAGGTATCGACGACTTACCATCCTTTGGTTGGATAATAAATTTGAGATATTTCCATAAATCGGATGAAACGAGAAATTGAAGTGAGCTCAATACCGACCTCCGCATGCAACCTACGAATGTAAGGGTACAAGGGCTACAACACTCGATATCCTGACATCTTTGGTGTTGCGACAATGTATGGGCATCACCTTTCAGGTAACTAGGCTACTCATATCCTCTTCACATCTTGGAGGAGATTTTCAGCGAAAAAATTAAAGATGTACATCGAGTTAATTCTGGAATTCGTGTTCTATTTCCGTACCGAGCAGCGGGAATATCAGGGATCTTCACTGAAAACAGATTTACATTTGGCAGATACTGTGAAGGTGGCGTCATGGTCCAAGGTGGGCGAGAAGAGTAGCACACTGGCGTGCCGTGCATGTAAATTACGTGAATGTATTCCGGCAATAATGAAAGCAATTTGTTTTTTATTTATTTTTCCAATCTGGCTGTTCATTGAATTGACAATTACTCGAGGATAGAA
Source organism: Volucella inflata (assembly GCA_928272305.1). Lineage (NCBI taxonomy): Eukaryota > Metazoa > Arthropoda > Insecta > Diptera > Syrphidae > Volucella > Volucella inflata. The sequence continues at coordinate 106,653,257 of OV743719.1, forward strand.
ATGCACCTTCTGATTGGAACCCGATTTACGAGAGATAGAACAACAACGGCAGTTGCCTTAGCCATGTTATGGACTAAGAATCCTTGAACTCAATTACGATGAATGTGGAATGATTTAAAAAATATATTGTGCTTTCGAAATGTTGGAAAAAATGTCAGTGGATTGCTTTATTCAATTTATTCAAATTGTGTAATTTCCCAATTCAGGAGCTGAGCCGACTTTGGCAAGGTAAAACAAGCAATCGATTTGATGCTTCTTCAAGAACAAGGCGATTTAAAATAACGGTGGATGAACCCTGAAAAGTCAACTAAAGCTTACATGTACTCAAAGTTGTTACCGACTAGTGAATATTCGGTGGAAGAAAGTCCTGAAAACAACTCGGCCAAATAGAAATCCTATTTTGGGAAGCAGCCAAAGGCCTTCAATAAGGACGATTTCACTGTAGACGACCCCAAAATAAAGGGTGAACCAATAGATTGTGCGGCTGTAAATTACTGTCATTTACTTAATTCGATGTACTACAATAGTTGAGATGTCATACAATCTTTGGAAGTTTTAGCCAGGACTCGTTTACCACGCAACAGCGCATTTTTGTTATTCAATCTTATTACGAAAATGAGCGATCTGTAAAAGTAAAAATTCGTAAAATTCAACGGTGAAGCGTTTTGAAGACACCGGTTCGATATCGGGTCAAACTCCGAATCAGCATGCTCAGCTAGCATTGCCACTCGATTCGTCGCCGAAGTCAACAATTGGGCCGCACTTATGGCACAATTACACAAAATTTTAAGCCTTTGGACTATCCACGACGTAACCGATTTGTTAACTGGATGTTGGTTCGCCAAAACAATTTATCATCGAATTTAATTTTTTCCGCTGAACAAACAATATTGTCGTTTCTCGGGACCGGAAAACCAATGCATCTCAAAAAAGTCATTGAATGGTGCGAATTATGGATTGGTATCGTAGCACCCTCGGCCCGTGCTTTTTTGAAGATGAGGCTGGAGAGACAGACAGACATACAGTGAATGGAGAACGTTACCGCAACATGTTGACCGGCTATTTTTTTTACAAAATTTAATGAATTTCGTTTGGGCGATCTCTGATTTCAATAGGATGGTGCTTCCGCGCACATAAGCCATCAATCAATCACTTTACCATGTACGAAATTTGAAGATAGCATAATTGTGGTTAGAGGAGAAGTTGATTGTCGGAAGCCATGTGATTTGACACCTTTTGACCTTATTTGGTTATTTGAAGAGTAAGGTCACGATCTCAAACATACTCGTAGCATCCAAACTGAAAGTGCGACTTTTAACTTCAAAAAGTCTTCAATAATTTTAGGCTTCGGATGTTCGCTTTTAACAGAAGCCGTGGTGGTCACATGAACAATGTTATATTCGACTTTATTAACCAATAAAATTCTACATTGATTTCACAATAAATGTGTGTTTAATTTAATAAAAACTAGCTGTTGCCTCAGCCTTTAGTTTTGCACTTGGTTGAGCATTATCACAACGGAATTAAACTAATGCCTAAAACACATGTGCCACAAAATGCATGCAGCGAAATTAGAAAACTTAACTTTATATGAAGGAGAACACATGTGGTCAATGCGCTGCCATGCAGAGCTGCAAGACATCACTATTTCTTATTTCACGGCAAACCTGCAGTAGTAGAACAACAATTTAGTACAATTGTCACTCACATGACAGTTTACTTCTGAAAGCACGTGAAAAAGATGAATTTAATTATAAAAAAAACTCATGCAAACTATAAAACAAAAGCTTATATAAGTTACACAGATACCTACACTAATGTGATCGCTAGTCGGCATTCTGGGCTAATGGATTCCCGAATAAAATCTTTTTTCTTGAGCCGTTCATTTTCTGGCTGCACTTTGAAAAACCGAATCACGATGCTTTGCTGCACATGTGTTTAAGGGAGATTGCTGGTATATTTTGGTTGATTTTGCTTCAATACTCAATTCAATTTTATCAGTTGTTGACGCTAGTGATCCCCAGCTATCATATCACACAGGTCTTGGTAGTTCAAAGTACACCATTTTCTTCTGGTCCCACAAAATTCACGGGATAACCTTCTTTCCGTGGATATTGCGTACTAGTTGCGAAGGTGATAGTTGGCCTGGGTCTACTCATAACATTTTGCTCTTGAGATTGTCGATATTGAATTCGATATAAAAAACCTTTTCTTTTTGTGCCGATCATGAAAAATTTCATTTCTGAAATGTTTTTTCGCCATTCAACGTCTTTTCTTTGGCTTTTAAATGTTTGGAAACGATTTATGCGATTAACTTTCAATGCTTCTGTCGAGTGTTCATCTAATAATCCATCCAATTCTGCATCTGCATCTTCGCATTTGTTCTCTAGTCTCACAGCACCTTTTTTTCGATGCCAAAATTACCACTTTTGAAACGAACAAACTAATGTCCTTTGAATTGAAGCATGTTCACCATAAACTTTCCTTAACACTCGATGACTACTAGCAGCACTTTTCTTTGAAAAAAAAAATTAAATAGAATAAAACTGCCCACAAGTGGTCCTTATAAGGGCACACAATTCAACATATTCAAGGCGAAAAAGATGTTGTTTGTACAATCACAACCTGTGACATACTGCATCCTATTGACAGTTGTTTGCCTTTCATATTTGTTAGCATTGACACAAACCAATGTCGTAAAACCATCTGTTAGTTCAATTGACATTTCACATTTACACTTTTATATTCTGGTTCCTAATTTTAGATGAGTGGACAGTGGACATTCCCCAAGTTAAACGGTTCTCTCCCTGACAGCGCCATAGTCCGCCATTTAATTACTCGTATATGTAGAAATGGTTTTTCCAAAACCCCATCGGCGCCGATCGTATATCAGACCCATACATTGTGGCTCATAATGTGAGTTCCTTTCATAGAGTGCAATCAATTTTTTAAATGGCGTCGAATGTCAATTCGTTTTTGACATTTGTGAATAAATAGAATGTGTGAAAAGCATAGAATGCCATACTCGTGAATAACGCCAAATAACCGCCAGTAATTTTGGCTCAACGTACATTTTTTGCCCGTTTTCCAGACTGACTATTGGTCGTTCAAAGCAGCGTTTTATCAGCACAGCAATTAGAGACTGCTTCGATCAAACCCTGGAAATCCTCATGTTTCTTGTTCGGGCGAGATTATCGCTGCCACGCCATCGAACACACAATTGTCACGCATTGGTCAATATCACGCACCTCTCTCTCTCTGGTGTATTTTTGAGAAAAACTAAAAGTTGTTTCAATACATTTTGCGTCAAAAATAGTTATGAGTGATGAGTCCTATTTCCACTTTTGTGCGTGGATTAATAAACAAACATAATTTACTGTTCTGGGGCACTGAACCTGGACGATGATGACCAACAATTCCGTCCATCCGACCTGGATGAAGTGAAGATAGCTATATCGAAGTTTAAGTCCAATAAAGCTGCTAGAGCGGACGGCCTGACTGCCGAGCTCTTCAAAGCGGCATTCGATGACTTGGTAAGGAGCATACACCAAATTATCTGTAAAATATGGTCGGACGAAAGTATGCCCGATGAATGGAACCTCAGCATTGTTTGTCCGATTCTCAGGAAAGGAGACCCTCTGAACTGCGCCAACTACAGAGGCATCAGTCTCCTTAACATCGCATATAAGATCTTATCTGCCGTATTGATTGAACGCCTGAAACCATTCGTTAACAACCTGATAGGTCCATATCAGTGTGGCTTCAGGCCAGGAAAGTCCACCATCGACCAGATATTCACACTGCGGCAGATCTTGGAAAAGACCCATGAGCTTCGATCGAAACACACCACCTATTCATCGGTTTTAAGGCCGCGTATCACAGCATCTATAGAGACGAGCTATGCAGAGCAATGTATAGTTTCGGCATACCTGCCAAACTCGTCCATCTGTGCAGGTTGACGATGCTCCATCAAGGTCGGTAAAGATCTCACCGAGACCATTGATGTCCAGAAAGGATTTAGACAAGGCGATGCGCTGTCATGCGATTTTTTCAACATCGTTCTTGAAAGAATAGTGCAAAACTCACGAGCAAACACAAGAGGCACTATCTTTCAAAAGTCCGTTCAACTACTCGCATACGCCGACGATATTGACATAATCGGGAGAAAGCAGCGTGATGTCAGTGGCACTTTCGCGAGTATTGAGACGGAAGCGGCGAAAATGGGTTTGGCGGTCAATGAGGGCCAGACCAAGTATATGCTGTCAAGTAAAAAGGACATCCAACACCGACGTCTCGGGCAGAACGTCACCCTCGACAGATATAACTTTGAGGTAGTTAAGGACTTTGTCTACCTAGGCTCTGCTATAAATACAGACAACGACACCAGCGCTGTTGTCATTTCTCAATATAAGAGCTGGAGAATATATGTTTCAGAAAAAGCCACAATTGCCATTCTAAAACAGGCGTTTCCCGGTTGTCTGATATCTTGTTTGGGGATTTACACCAAGAGATCGACTTTAACTTAATGGCATTAAGTCGGTGTAAGGGAATATCAACAACATTAATAGGTAATAACTGGATATTTAAACCTCGACCTTATGGCAGCATTGTTATTGTGGTTTCCTATTCAGTATTGTTGTTAACATCTGAATTTCCTGAACCTATCATACGACAACATTCCAATCCCGTTCTGGAAGCATCGAGAGAACCAGCGAAGTCTCTGCAAAACGCTAATGAATTCTATATCATTAAAAATCGAACTTAGGATGCAAAGACAGAAGAGCCCGAGTTTTTGATGTTTCAACAAACGACTAATTAATTGTACTATATTTGGGACACTGATTAATTCAGAATTCCAAGCCGTATTGTGATTACGGCATAATCGAATTAACAATATATTCATTCAACCCGACGCTCCGATGAATGATTAAATGACCATGAATGCTCAATTGCGCTTCTTAAACCAACATTTGAACGATACCCCATCTCGAAATCTATCAGGTGACTTACGCACTTATAATGGCAAAAGACCATCTCTCTGCAGTTATATTTAGTAGTTAAAAGTCGGAGCCTCTTATTGACCATTTGGGGACATGTATTCAGAGTATGCTGACAATATTTCGCAGTCATTTCCCAGCTGATTAGCCCATCGGAAGAACTGAAGAGTTTACGCACCGAACACATTTGGTACCTTTCAAAATTTAGTCGGAAGAAGGCATGTCCAGGCAAATGGACTTTCAGCGTGCTCTGCTCAACCCCCAAGAAAGATTATTCTGTAAACTGCGCCAACTTCCAAGCGGTGAATATCGATACGTTTACAAACTCATGCTGAACAATCTCGTGATGGCGAATCCTGAAGAAGACCTGGCAAAACAGGTCAACACGCACCACCTGTTTGTCGAAAGCATAGCGCACAACAAGCTTGTTGATTACCCATCACAAGACGTCTTTTCAAGTGTTGCAGTCATCACATCTCCAGCACTATGTAAAGAGGAATGTTATACTGATCGCTTACCCCTATGACAATGGTATTTTTGGAAGCAACAAACTAGCGGTCAATGCAGCTTCGGTGAACGAGAACATAGGGTAACATCTTAGGGAACCCACACAGGGAACCCTGTGGCACATCCAATGCAATTATTTTCTCCCTTCTTTCCTACTTGTTATTCTGCGAGCTTTCAGTAGGTTCCTGTGCAATTTCGATGCCTTCACTGACCTTGAACATAGTGTGCATCTACCGGAATTCATCCTTCTTTCAGCAAGGAAAGAGATCTACAACATACTGAACTTGTTATCTTCCTTTCTAATATCACAGAAGCAGAACTTGTTTTAGATGTCTCTACAAATATCTGTTTTTTACACGTTCTCAATCAATCTAAATCTTCCAAGGAATTTTTATTGGCTCCATGATGCTCCCTGGCACAACCACTTTGGTCGGTACATCCAAACAAAGAGTCTTTAGATATTTCCATTCCTTAAGTACAATGGTGCCTAGAACATGTATGGAACATTCTCATGCAATAGAGGAAAAACAATCCATGCTTTCGACATATCTCCAACTAGAATAGGTCTGAAGTACTACGACCATTTGCCAATCCTGTTTTTGCCCCTCTATTCTTGCAAGACTTAGCTTTGATTAAAATGTATTCACTAAATTCCGATCAGAGAACTTACAATACTCTGTGTGTCAAACCTCTCAAGCAGTACTTGTCTTCTGGCGTTTTGTTATACGCTTGCTTAAAGACTACTAACACCTTTGTCCTTTCCCCTAAAAATCGTATCTTGAGAGAATTTCTTCCCCTTTGGCTACAATTCATAATGACGACAAAACAAATTTCTGACAAAGATTCACCGACAAAATTGCGAAGTGATTGCTTCAGTCCATTACCGCTGTATCTAAGAGCACTACATAGTCAGCCAAACAAGAATGACATTTAGTTTATGCATCTAAGTGTTGACGCTGAAAAATAAGATTCCATTTATCGCTTTATCTTTCAGTTCTTCTCTCTTCGCAGTCATTTCCTTTAAGGTTGGCCTGTGTTGTGCCCTGGTTCTGGGTCTGGTTTGGTTCCGTCGCGCTTAAAATGTGGCCAAGAGCATCATCGCACAGAGTCAAGTGTTTACATAATTTCAAAAGGTGTTTACACTTACGAGACCGAAATAAATTACCAAGTTCACACTCACTCATAAACTCATACACAGTCATCTCCTCTACATTGTAGTATGTACCACCAACTAAACAACCAGCGATGAAAGTGTAGGGAAAATTCAAGGCATCACAAGGACAAGCCAAGTATTTTGAAATTTTTTTTTTTTTTTTTACTTTTTTTATTTTTCAACAAATTGCACACACCAAGTCTAAAGATCCTGACGATGGTGACGCTGCCGAGAGGAGACGAAAGGACGAATGAAATGGTTATGTGGAAAAGGAGACCGAGGAAGAGAAATTCAAATCTACTGTTGCTATATTGCTGGAGGTGACAAAGCAAGGGGTATGAGACATGGGTGAAAGGAAAAAGCGCAACAGGGACACTACGACTAGTACTACTTGAGGATTCATTAGTGCTGCTCAAATGCAAGAGGAATTACGATTTAATGCGAAGCCGTAAAAATTAAAAATAAAACAAAATACATTTTAAAAAACAAAAAAAAGTTATGGAAAAAGTTGGTGTTGTGTTCTATATGCTAATTGAAGCCTTTTAGTTGATTAAATGCTATGCAAGTGGGTTCCCATGGGGTGGCAATCGTGATGCGCCTCTAATGGCATTTAGGAAATATCGCTCTTATGGAACAACCCGAGGGGGTGGTTTTAATTGGAACGACAACGACTACATTTAAATGCACAATAGTCAAAAATATTATACCATTTAGAAAGCGACACATTCAACAACATTTTGAAGTTTCAGAAGTTTTTGGCACAGCGACTTATGAGCTATTATAAAAAGCTTAATAGTTTTGAAAATAAACAAAGAAAAGGAAAAAAATATAATTATTCAGTTTTCTAAATAATTTTATTTATAAAAGGTCCACGCAAGTGGGACTCAGTTTTCTTCTATCTGGAGGCCGCGAACCGACAGGAAACTCTATTAATCAAGTTAGTTAAGAGCTCGGTATTTGTTATGTGTTGTGGATAAATTTCGTTTGAATATGACTAAAAACCTCTAATGTTCCAACATAATGTGCATTCAGAAGGAACTGCAGCCGCTGTGCTGTGAGTGAAGCTGTGGCAAAAGACCTGAATCTCAACTATTCGGCCTTGGTTTGTCCTCTATGAGGATCGAGATATCTCAACCACACTCACATAAAATCCAGCTGTTAGAGAAGGTACACCCACGAGACTATGAATCCTAAGCAGATTTGAGTCTACCCTTCCTTTTATTGAAAAATCTTACATACTTACGGACGAGGTTAATTTTCAGCTTACGAAGGATTTACGCAGTAGAAGGCAGTTAGCTTAAGCCTGAATGCTGCGCTAACTGGAGAGGCGAGATAGTTGGGGCTAGAGTTAACACCGAACTATAGTTCCACATAAGTAAGTAAAGACCAATAAATTGGCCACCATGCGATTGGATGCCACTCGAATCATTTTTTTAAAAGATGTTTTCAAGAGGTTCAGGCTTTTTGTTTGAATAAAACAAAACAAATTAACTTGATGACATTCAATTCATTAAATACATTCGAAAGATTAGTTCATTCAAATCAATATTAAAAAATATCTTTGGACATATGTAAGTCGACACGGCTGCCCAAAACAAAGCTCATTCTAGACCACTTTTCGAGCGATTAAGGTCGTATATTGCGTATTACTTAAACAATGTTTTGCTTCGAAGCGTCTGTCGTCGCTGGTTTATTGGCATGAGCTACTGACTTGGCGTTGCAGCACATAAAAGCGTTACATAAGATGACCTTAGTAGCCAATTGACAGGCTCCTTTCGATCAAATTATTCTATTGCCAAATTGTGTTTCAAATTGTTCCTCCGACAGGTACTGGTTCTTTAAATAACGAGAATGCACCTCTTCTAATAACCGCTTCTTCACGCCTCCCCGTGGCGCCATCTGGGAATCTCACTAGAGATTGCGAAGTGAAAGGGGCAAATGGAGAGTTTCCTGCGCCATAAATCAGGATTAGTGTCGGAAAAACAAAACAAGACCTTATCCGGGCTACTCCGACATTCAGGCCGGTAAGGATTTCCAGGACTTAGTCAGGGTCTTGGAAATGAGATGGTGGCGGACGAGCCCTATATGGGCCAACGGCAGCGCTCACATCCCGGAACGAGTAACTGGCTTCAGTGTAGCCGACCCCTCATCCTAGGGGCATTAATGGAACTGGTCCTCCAGGTTGGGGGTTGTGCGGCGGAGTAACTGTCCGGCCATTTAAAAAAAAAAAAGAAGTTAAGAAGCATCAACAAGCCTCGGATATGGACGGATCTACCGTTGAGGTTCGAAAGTTTTACCAAAAGGTAAAAATAACATGCCGCGAAAACGATACTGAGAATTTGGAACGACCATTTCTGCAGACTGTATAACGGCGATGACGGACCAAATACCGCTGTCAGGCAGAATCAACCTTTCAACTTGGACGATGATGACCAACAATTCCGTCCACCCGACCTGGATGAAGTGAAGATAGCTATATCGAAGCTTAAGCCCAACAAAGCTGCTGAAGTTGATGGCCTGACTGGCAAGCTCTTCAAAGCGGCAGGCGTTGACTTAGTATGGATTATACACCAACTCATCTGTGAAATATGGTCGGTCGAAAGTATGCCCGATGAATGGAACCTCAGCATTGTTTGTCCGATTCTCAAGAAAGGAGACCCTCTGAACTGCGCCAACTACAGGGGTATCAGTCTCCTTAACATCGCCTACAAGATCTTATCTGCCGTACTGTGTGAACGGCTGAGGCCGTTCGTCAACAACCTGATATGGACCGTGTGGCTTCAGGCCAGGAAAGTCCACCTTTGACCAAATATTCACACTACGGCAGATCTTGGAGAAGACCCATGAGCTTCAGATCGATACCCACCACCTATTCATCGATTTTAAAGCCGCGTATGACAGCATCTATAGAGACGAGCTATATAGAGCAATGTCTAGTTTTGGCATCCCTGCTTCGAAAAAAAAATTCTTCGGGCGATCTTCGGTCCCGTCTGCATTGACGGTGAGTGGAGGAGGAGATACAACGACGAGCTGCATGGACTGTGCAGCGACATGGACCTAGCCAGAAGAGTGAAGATCCAAAGACTGAGATGGCTGGGTCATGTAGAGCGGATGGACACCAAAGTCCGAAAAGTCTTTGAATCCGCCCACGAGGAACAGCGCAGTAGAGGAAGGCCAAGACTCAGGTGGCGCACGCAAGTGGAAGAGGACCTCAGGCAACTTAGCGTGCGAAACTGGAGGCAGCTAGCCAGGGATCGAGCTGGCTGGAGAAGCTTGTTGACTGAGGCCCAGGTCCACCCCGGACTGTAACGCCACTTAAAGTAAGTAAAGTAAGATACCACAGGCGTACAATCCGCACCATACGAATACAATGGCATCTAGTAAGCTTCTTGTCTCCGCTACAAATAGGAAAACTCTGCTCTTTTACGTACTACGTAGCCATAAGAGATACAATATATAAGCCTTGATACCTAGATCCTTACACAGAACTTTCCAGATAGTGGATGGATGAAGGTAAAATAACTGCGAAGAAAGTTGAATCGATAAATTACATACATTCTCATCTGGATTTGCTGTTCTAATTCTTATTGCTGTCTCAGTATCCTGTAACATTTTTCAGTAAATCAGTAAATAGCACATTCAGATACACAATAATAGTAAATTTTACATGTTACGAATAAAGCTTCGATTTTTAAAAGAATATAAATGATCGAGAAAACCCCGTTAGATCTACATTTGTAAAATCCTTGGTGTGTGCTGATCAACCGCTAAAATATTCTATAGAACCCGCGATCAGTGGCTCCGTCGTTGCTAAATGACAGCTGGATAGAAAATTTGGATTCTTACTTAAAGTGGCCCATAACCAGTGAATGTACCACGTGGGCCATAATGTTTGATCCTAGTTTCCTAGGTCCAAAGATTTACTTTACTTTACTTTTCAATTCATTTTTATTTCTTCTATCCATATAAACTTACATACTAGACAAAAATGCTTAAATCTAATTGAACAATGTTAGTTATTAAATTTAGCTTACTGGCTCTTACCGGGCACTCTAAGCTTAACACTAAATGTACTACTAATGCTTTTCAGCCTTAGGTCTATCCTACGATTGAACTATCATATTAAATATAGATTTCTAAGAAAATTTTTGAAAAAAAAAACTTAGATTTGGAACCATAATTTTTGTGTTTTAATTAAAACTTAAGACTACCTATGCTACTTAAACCTACCTAAACTACTTAGCCTAACTTAATTAAAATCGGCATGGTGAGCACTCGTCGTCTTTTGCTTCGAGTGGTCACCATCCCAATTGCAGATTCGGGCGCCTCGTGTTCGTCAGCATCGTGCACGCACACCGCCGAGACGTAACCGATGCCGTGAAGCATCAGTCACTTCTCAGAGGTGCCGTCCCATGCCAACCAGCCCGGCCTCGTCGCGAAAACCCCCTACCTAACCTAAACCTAACTTAAAACTAAGGGAAGTTTGTTACGAGTACAACAGTAACGCACCGACCTAGGAGAGCGTAACGATACTCTCCTCTTCTTTAAGCCACCAAAAATCGGCGTGCTGTTTTTCGGTATCGACCCGGTCTCTGTCCGCGATCGCGGAACTAAAACGGAAGAGCTCTTGAGCATTGACGCCGTACCCGTCGTAGATGAGCCGCTTTTCCCTCGCACCGCGGTGGCGGTGGTATATTACCGGGATACCGTCCCTACTCTGTACTAACCCTTTAGTATCTATAAAGAGGAATGCCTCTGGCGGAATAAAGCCGGATCGGAGTGTATAGGTCCAAAGATTCCTACAGCGTAAGTACAACTTCTTCTTCTCCTTTTATTAACACTTTCCTCGTTATATGAACTTATGCGTAACTAGTTTCCCATTTTTAGTGCATCGCTGCTGCTTCGCTTATGGGGTTGGCTAATGTCGCAGACCGCAGAACGCGTCTACATACTGCTCGGTCCTGGATCGCTTCAGTGGTTGGCCCCAGGCGTTGTTGCGCATTTGCCATCTAAGAAATCCAGGAATACTTTTTCCGACCTTGTTTTCTTACACTTTAGCACCTTTTTTTTAACCGGATTTTCCGGATTTTCCGCAGATTTTCTTTTGCAATCTCAGCTTATTTTATTCGCCTCAAGCTGTTCGGTTACCAAATTCTTTAAATGTAGACTTCCTCTTATACGCGTAGATCTAGTGCAATCGCAGTCAGTGACTCCATTAGACATCCTTTACATTTTCATTTCCGCTGCCGTCATTTTGTTTTTAAACGCTTCGTACATTGTTCAGCACTGAGAACCGTACATAAGAGCTGGTCTTACAACCGTGGTGTAGAGTTCCCCCTTCAATTGAAGTGGAAATTTTCGGTCGGAAAAGAGTCCCGAATTTTCCCACCATTTCATCCACCCCACACTCACTCTGTGGTTTACGTCGTCGTCACATTTAGCTTCCATGTTAACGATTGATCCTAAGTACTTAAAGATAGTGCTTTTCGGAAGAACTATTCCGTCTAACATTATATCCGGAACAGGTCGCAACGGATGCGCAAATGGGCACGTCAAATGCTCCGTCTTTGAACGACTTATTTTAAACCCGTTTCTCTCTAGCGCATTTCTCCATGAATCTAAGGCGTTCTGCAAATCTTCGACGTTATCGCTTAGTATACTGCGTCGTCAGCGAAGAGAATTGGTGTTACATTCGCTTTGCGCATGCAATCTTTTAAAAGATAGTCGAATACTACGTTAAAGAGGAAAGGGCTAAGTACGCTTCCTTGATGCACTCCGACATTAACTGGAAATTCTCTTGTTAGTCCAGTAGAGCTTTTAACCGCAGTTTTCACGTTTCCGTACATGTCTTGTATTATTCTAACATACGTTTCCGGTACGTTTTGAGACCTCAGCGCGGCCCATATGAGATCCCTAGGCACTCGATCGAATGCTTTCTCGAGGTCGATAAATACCATGTGTAAATCCTTAGACGAATCTCGGTGCTTTTCCATTATTATTCGTAGGCTTTGGATAGCCACAAATGCACACTGGCTATTATCGAGCTTTATTATTTGACAGGCAATTGTTTGTTTAAAATAATTTTGTTGAAATTCCTATTAAGGCACAATTACACCCACAATGAAAATAAACGTGAATATTTGTTAGCTATGCAGTCTGTATGCAAAGACAAATGTACACCGAGTATTCGGTGTATGCGCAAATTGCACTAGTGCACACCGAGTATTCGGTGTACTCTATGAAGTGCACCCGTTTGATATGAGTGGACTGAACTAAATGTTTTATGATCAATGGGTGAAGTACTCACTCGCTAATCGAATATCAAGTGATTCATTCGTTTGATTTTTCAAGATGTGAATATAATGAATGAGGTACTCGTACCATAAAAAAATGGAATGTCTTGAAACGTGTTTCAAGACATTCAATGCAGACCTCTATTTCCTAGGTCCAAAGATTCCTACAGCGTAAGTACAACATTATATCAAAAACGGCTCACCGGTTGTCGTCTGTTAGTGCAGGTTTGCAACGGATTGTAAGAGACAGTTTCTTCCGGGAATACGTCACTACCGTTCACAGAACGAGGGAGCAATGAATCGACAAATTCTAAAGATTTATCCCTAAAGCTAGAACTAAACTTAACTCCAAGTGATTAAAACTCCATTGTCGTTAGCTGACATGTTTTTTTTGTTTTTTTTTTTTATTGAAATGTTACAGCACCGACCTAGGTAATGATTCGACTCCTTACATATAATATTTGGGGCAACATTACTACCAATACCGGCCAACTGCTTCTAAATGCACACCCCAAGTTGCAAAAATTGCATTTCGTCTTGTTCATGCAACCTAACATAAAGTCCTTCTCCACCGTGTTGTCTTTCATTCATCATGGAATGGAATCAAAGATTCTTCGAGCCGGGATTATGTTTTCCTTTCGCTTCACATTTCCTTCTAAATCGACTGATTTGCACGGTTCCAAATTGGTCGATTTCGCTTTACAGCTAATACAATTCGTTGTAATATCTTGTCCTACAGAAATGGTCAATGGATCGGTAGGATGGATATTTTCTTTCAGGGCTTCATGAGTCTGAGGCTTGTTGACGCAGACTCGTGACATCAAACAAACCCTACAAAAAGAGGTCTGAAACAGTTAAATCAGGCGATCTAGCCGGTTAGTCCAAATAGCAAAAACTATAAATAAGGCGACCCGGGAATGCAGCCCTCAGAACTTCGGTTGTGGGTCGTGCAGTATAAGCCCTCGCTCCATCCTGTTTGAACTACATATTCTTCAGTCTCAATTCATCCAATTGAGGAAAGAAAAAGTCGTTGAGCATGTCTCTTTAGCGCGCGCCATCCACAGTAGTCAATTGACCCGCGGCGTTCTCAAAAAAATAGGGGCCTATGACGCCCTATGCAGTAAAATTGAAGGGGTGCAATGTCTCTTCGTGGTTATACCCGGATTTTCGGTGCCCAAGAAGTAATCATTTTGCTTATCAGATAGAAATGGGCCTCGTCGCTCATGATGATTTTAGATTATAAGTTGCCTCCCTCGTGGTCAAGTTCCGGATAGCTTAATCGTCGGTTACAACCACTTCAATGTCAACAGCTGATGCACACTTTATAAGGGAACCTCTTACCAAAATTCTCTAGAAAGACCACCGATTGATGCGCAATCGCGTCGCACGTCATCTGATCGATACTTCGGTTTCCTCTGCGACATCTTCAACCACAGCCGCGATATTCTCACAGAACAGCTACTCCAGGCCAGCCAGACCCGGCAGCATCTCGTGTTGTCCCATACTCTTCTAGGCGAATTGGTAAGCGTCTGAAAATCTTAAAAATAAAAATTCGCAACAACTATTACGCGCTCTTTAGGAGTATAGCGATTCATGTCTTGTTGACATATATTTTGTATCTGTTTACTTCACAAATATCAAAGTAGAATTGAATTTGCCACCATGTGCAATAGCATCTTTCGAAAGGGTGATGACTTTTGCGCCTCCTAGTATTTGATATTGCACTCTATCACCTCAATATGGGTTTTCTGCTCAGTTTAAATCATTTTTTAGGCATATTGCATCACAGTTCTTATCGGACTCCAAAAAAAATGAAGACAAAAGCCACGAACGCAACGTGGCAATCCAGGTAAGGGGTTGTTTTTGTAGTTAACTATCCGGGTAACTATTGCGAAACTACAGAAAGCCATAAATAAGGAGCTTTAGCCTATTAGTGATGAAACAGGACAACAACGTTCGAATTTAAACATGGAATGTTTAAACAACACGAAAACGAACGCCTTGAACCAATAAACACCATGGATCTATTCGTTAACATCACGGCATACGAAGAGTTTAGTAATCTTGAAATACATTAGAAATCTTAAGCTAAACGAGAAATCACAAGAATTCAGTAAGTCAGTAGGGATGAATTGCTAAAGAATGCAGGAAAGTATATTTAGAGCCGAATAGTTCAGGTACATAGAATGATGTTGTACATGCCTTTAGTTTTTAAATCTTTTCACTTAATTTTCTGCTCTTTACGAAGTCAATTTTTCTTCTTTCTTTCTCTTATAAACCAAACAGATTGCATCCCTCCAAAGATATTTAATGCTCAGTTGTATATCTGACTGGACAGAATGAAATTTGGCTTCCTTAACTTTGTTACACATCAACTCATCTTCCTTCCATTGTAGGTAACTGTGATATTGCATACTTTGCTCTTGAGTGCTTCACCAGAAATAACTTTCAAACTATTGCCATGGATTTTATCTAAAGTCGGCTAGGAACCGAACCACACCTACCTACATACGAGTACGTATGGATATCTGTACTTTATAAAATCTATTTTCTAAAGTAAACTTGTTCATGTTTTGGCAATAATTGTATCTTATCTGTTTCCAGGACCCAACACCCATAGCTATATGTTCTGGTATACACATTTATCGGTAAGTGTCATTTACGAGTATGTGCTTCTATTCAGTGTACCTCAATTGCATGGTAGTAGTCTCCAGTCATGTGCCTGATCCTCACCTTAGTCTGCAATTATTTATTGATTTAGGGCACTCATGCAATTATGCAAATATACAGTCCAGTGGTTTTCTATTTGGTGCGGATGTGTAATGAGCAACATCATCCTGAATTTACGCAACATTTACTTTCTAAGAACCAATCTACGAGTATTCATTCAACCCTGCATCCAAGTGGTTTGGGGGCTAAATATTAAATCGATATTTTATTTCAATGCGGATCCAACAGTCAGTTCCAGTTCGGAATCATTAATAATCGCAGCGCATTTGTCAGAGTAGTCTACCGTCTTACCCTGGCAAAGCAACTCATAAAAGACCATCAGTTAAACATGAGGCGGACACACGTATCTATACAATTTACTCCATCCACTGTAAGGCTTCAGGGTACACCATCCCTCCCAATGGCTTATTATCATGCTCATCGTGAATTCCATTACTTGAAAGAGCTGAATAGTGTAGAGTAGTAGAAGAATGTGCATGCCGCATGATATCCATAGATGCCAAAGCCCATTGAGGCACTCCAGCATCCGCCTTTCTATTGAATCCGATCAATACAGTCGGTAAACTTTGATTCCTCGTGATAGCTCCAACGGTTTTTTTCCCCTCCCTAGGCTTTCACTAAAACGAAAACAAACACCGCATGTCAAGTGGGTGGGGCAGGTAAACAAATGTCAGACGGTATAGCCTCTAGCCATAGAAAAACGTAAAATCTGGAAAATCTCCCAACAGATTGGTTGCACATAGACTATCCACATCTAACTGGGAGCCAGTTTGATAAGCTCGTTTCAGGAAAAGTCCACAAAACAGCGTCCTGGGTATAGTAGTTATAGGTGTACATTCGTAGGCTCTGAGAGCAAAGTGATGTACATTTTCACGGAGTGTTAGGCAAAGTCATTTAATTCACGACTTTGGCACGCTGATTCAATGGACAATCAATAGGGTTTCGGAATTCAGTCCGCCCAATGTCAAAACTTTCCATTCTTCCTTCAGTATTCGTACCAGATTCTGTTACTTCACTTGACTTGCTGTTGGTGTCATGTCCCTTTCTAAGCCAGTGTAGCAAATTAACTAAAACAAGGGGGGGTATGCGCGAATACCAGTACACTTTGTCGAAAACTGTACCCAGAGCTGACTCCGGTTCTGGGTTTGAATGTGAACGCCTGTACGTGTTCCGGATGCATTCCCTTGGTGTCGTCATTTCCTTTCGCTACTCTGAAGTGTTTCCTACAACAAGCACCTACAGATCCAAGTAGTCATGGTACTGGTGGTCGTGTTTGCTATGCTGGTGCAATTTTAGATTTCACTTTGGGCGATGTTGAAGGTTGTTCTGTTTTTTTTTTTTTTTTTGCCGGATTTTAGGGTGGAAACGTAGGCATTTCGACATGCTTTCATATTTTAGAAACACGAGAATGGGATGAAAAGCAGCGGCAATAGGGTCTTTTCATGCTATGTGTTCGTATTTGTAATGAACTGTTCT
This sequence comes from Volucella inflata, assembly GCA_928272305.1. Lineage (NCBI taxonomy): Eukaryota > Metazoa > Arthropoda > Insecta > Diptera > Syrphidae > Volucella > Volucella inflata. The sequence goes on from OV743719.1 coordinate 106,670,413, forward strand.
GTGCTCTGCTCTGCTGTACTCGGTGTGGTATTGAATGCAGTGGAGGGTTTTCTGTGTTGAATGAAATCAAAACATTTTAATTTGAAAATTCTCAGTTTTATTACGACTGAGGTTTACAGGGTTTGTGGTAACAAGCTCACAGATACTTGAATTTCAACGTTTTATGATTCATTTATTATTCAATAGCTTGGGAAAGGTTTTTTTTTGAATTCTATATACATACTCGTAATTGTGGGAATTCAGTTATGGGCAATAAATATAAAAGGAGGAGAGTTGATGATATGTCATATCCTTGCCGATTGTTGTATGATTTGATGAGATCGGGATGAGGAGTTCATTGAATGGAAAAATCCAATAAACCAGAGTATTAACATTTCAAGATACCTTATCTGAGTCCGCACTTTTGTATGCAAAATCCTCGGCTCTCATTAAACTGTTATAGTTAGTGTTGGCTTTACAGATATATTCCCAGTAGCTACTGGGCTCTGGCGCATTTAAAGGAGAACTTCTTAGCAATTTAATATTGAAATTCAACTGCTGTTATATAGTTTGCAAGAAACGAATTGAGTGGTACGAAAAGTTGGTACTCCAACGAGACAGACCCCTGGATTACATCTAGATTTAAAGTTCGATTGTCGCCAAAAATGTCGCTAACCTTTACTCTTTGAGTTATGTCTTTAAGATAAGACTTAAATCAACTGTGTATAATATCAAGGAAACGAGTATGATGCAATTTATTTAGCAGAACCCTATGATCAATCATTACAAAACCCTTGGTTATGTCCATAGAAAGCCCGGCAGTGGAAAATTCCTCCCTGAACCCGAACCCTGAACTTAGAGCTAAATAGGTAACCAAACTTTCCTCACTTAATTGATTTTTTAAAGATGTTTGTGATTGAAGGTTGTAAGGTCATTTTTATCCCTTTTATCCCCCTTTTTACAGATAGGTACAACATCAACATACTTTGGTTTCTCGAGGAGAACTCACATTTAAGACGTTATTCATAAGATTGGTTTTAGAAATACCATCGTATCCACAAACAGAGGATGTATTGAGACCTGATTGAGTTTTAATACAGAGGGTCTTGCTCTGTCTGAGCACGACTTCACTTTCTAATATTTGTTTTGCACCAATACGAGGGCGGGTCAATAAGTCCATGACTTTTGGATTAAAACACAGATTTTTTGATAAAAAAATAATTTTATTTTTCCCTTCCAAAAAAAATGATTTGTCGAGGTCCTCAAAATAGGCCTTTGTTTGCGAGATGACTTCATCATTGGAGTCAAATCTTTTTCCACCAAGCCATTTCTTCAGGTTTGGGAACAAGAAGTAGTCGCTCGGAGCCAAATCTGGAGAATGGGGTGGTTGAGGGAGCAATTCATAGCCCAATTCATGGATTTTTGCCATGGCAACTGCACATGTGTGCACCCTTGCATTGTCTTGGTGGAAAAGAACTTTTTTCTTGGCCAAATGAGGTCGTTTTTTTTTCAAATCTTCATTGAATCGGTCCAATAAGTTGGCATAATATTCCCCATTGATTGTTCTTCCCTTTTGAAGGTAGTCAATGTGGATTATCCCGCGTGCATCCCAAAAAACAGTCGCCATAACTTTATTGGCTGACAAACCCACCTTGGCCTTCTTTGGCGCCGATTCACCCTTAGAAACCCACTGTTTTGACTGTTGTTTGTTCTCTGGTGTGTTGTGATGGATCCATGTTTCGTCCACGGTTACAAAACGGCGCAAAAACTCCTCCATATTGCGATTAAACAACGCCAAACCTTCCTGTGAAGTTGTTACACGATTGCGTTTGTGGTCGACTGTGAGCAAACGCGGCACCCATCTTGCGGAAAGCTTTCTCATGCCCAAGTGATGATTCAAAATTGAAACCACTGAGCCATGCGAGATCCCTACGGCTTCCACAATCTCTCGCACTTTCAATCTTCGGTCGGCCAACACCATATCGTAAATTTTTTCGATTGCTTCGGGTGTAGAGACCTCAACTGAGCGTCCAGGACGTTCGGCATCTTCAGTGCTTGTACGGCCACAACGAAATTCAGTAAACCACTTTTTTACCATTGAAATCGATGGTGCAGAGTCCCCATAGTATTTATCAAGCTTAGCCTTGGTCTCGGTAATGGTTTTTTTTCGCAAGAAATAATGCTTAATAAGCACACGAAATTCACTTTTTTCCATTTTCTCCTCAAATTAGTGAGTAGTCTGATAAAAATAACTGTCAAACACAAACTAACTGACGCAGCAAGCTTAAATTTTGACAGGAGTCAACTGACAGATGCCTGTTGACAGGAGCAGTGTTGCTGTTTCAGTAAAGAGGTCAGAAATTCAAAAAGTCACGGACTTATTAACCCGCCCTCGTATCTTCCGGTATTTTAAATTTCCTTACAAAAAAATTCTTGCATTCAAAAATGAAAATTTTATTGCAGAAAGGTTAGATATGTTAGACCCACCTGCAACACCTGTTTTTGCAAGCCTTATCGGTCAGTTGTAATCTACGTTTTGACTATTTCGGATTAACTTATCCTAAATTTCAGTAGGACAGGAAATTTCAAAAACCATTGAAAATATTCCTACAAGTTCTCTTTATCTGGAAATTATTCCCACCCGTTTCGGCTAGTTTTTTTATGAATGTCCCTGTAAAAAATATACAACGACAGACAGAATTCACTCAAATCCTTACTGAGCCTACTCATCATTTTCCAGGTAGCTCGAGATGGCATCTTGGGACATTTGGATACCAGTTCACAACTGAATCAAGGGTGTTGCTAACACCGATGAACTTCCTAGGCAAAGTTCTGAGGCGAATATCTCAGAACACAAATCTACGAAAGGAATGCCTTAATTTAAGCCTTCAGTTGTCAGTTGGGTTTTATATGTACATTACTCAGATGCCATAACTCATTTGGATACCGGAAAATCAAGCGAATGGTTACCGGGGTCTTTTAAAATTCAGCGATTTTCCAACTGCCCTTCGGTAGGAAAGACTGTAAACTGTTTACTGGCTTTAGCTTAGCTGCTAGGCGTTCTGAACACAAGTCATACGTGTGATTGCGACAACACGGAACCCTATCCCTAATCCAGCATCACGCTGCATGTACTCGACTCTAAAGTGGTGTTTACTGGCACTAAAATGAAGAAAAAGCAACTTTCTACTTAGACTTAAAAATATCTTTTTTCTCTACAAAAACTCCGACTTTTGCTTTTTAAACACTTACTTCGAGAGTGTGAGGTAAGAAAAGAGGAGCGGTGTCAGTCGAAACAGCTGCAGAAATATAACCGAATGCTCCGACCTACGCAAGCACAGGTCACAAAAGTTACATAAATCCGCATGATACAGACGAAGGACAATACGAAAATTTTGGAGGAGGAATTCTCACAATAGAGCTCACAACTACATCGGAAAGAGCATTTCTACCACTTTCACAACTGACTCGATGAATCCATTACTTTGGAGGAAAAGAGGACTTGATGTTGTAAGCCTAAATCCCCACAAATCAGCAAACCGCCAATACTTCGATGTGTTAACTTACCTAAATTAAGGACTGTTCTAGATTGTGAAAATATCTGTGAGGCGGAATATCGCGAAAATTTACATTCCTTTTTCGATGACACGAAATTATGTTTGGATTTGCAATCTGACTACTTTTAGGAAACCAAACAAAAAGTACTTAGAACAAGGTATGTCTTACGAAGTGAAGAGATCCATTGCTACTGCATACCAAGCGCGTTCTGGCATTTTGGATGCCATCAGTGATTGATGCATTGGTGTTTCAAATTGAACGCAAATAGTACATCTTCGAATAAACTCTTCCACTTGCTTGGAGCCAACAGGCCAGCATGCAGATTGGGGAATGCGAATTTTACAGACCCAGGTGTATCGCTTCCATTATCCCCTTTTAGAATGACCAAGCACTTATTGATGGCAGAGTTATTGCGATCGTTGTAAAGAGTTATTCTTTAAAGGGCACTTTTTTTAAAAAAATTAAAACCAAGGAAGTAACCATTCCATAACCACAACATTTATTTGCAAATAAATTTTCGATGACGTGGTGATTGATCAATTTCTAGATCCAAAAGAAAAAATCTGGAGTTGTGATGTCACACGATCTAGGCGGCCAATTCACCGGTCCAAAATGTGATAAAAAACTGTTCATCGAATAGTTCTCGCAATAAACCCATGGTTTCATGGACTGTGTTGCAAGTTGCACCTTCTTGTTAGAACCAAATATCGTCAAGACCATTTTCTTCAACTTCAAACAGCAAATAGTTAGTTTTCTGACTGCCATTCATGGTAAAGTTCCGGCCGGCCTCAGTTTGGAAGAAATATGGACCATTAATCCCACCGCCGTACAACCCGCTACATGTTTTGCAATAGAACCTGGTGAAATTTTTACAGATTGTCTTCGCTATTCCGGCAATTCCGTTTGTTAACATGAAATGAGTCTTATCCCCGAACAAAATTTTATGGCTGAAGAACTGGATCAACTTCCACTTGATTTAAGCCCAATCATGGCCACTCGGCTTTCACTACTGTATCAATTGGATGTTATTAGCCTTCAGACCAAGATCTTTATACAGAATTCTCCAGATAGTAGCTGGAACAAGGCCAAGTTCCTGCGAACGAAAACGAATTGATAAATTGTGGACCTTGTAAACACAGGATTTTATTGCCTCAAAACTTACTACCAGTACGTCTGGTTCTCGTTCTTTGGAATTTTGGAATGTAAGTATCCAATAGCCTGGATTGGGTACGAACTTTTTGAATAATGGACTTTTAGATGACTCTATAAGTTTAGCTAAGAGAGCTTCGAATTTCGAAATACATATTGACGATTTGAGATCATTGTTGTAAAGTCAATCTTTCTATGATTAAGCGACAAGCTCAAGTAATAATACATTGAACTTGAGCCTTAGAGTTCAGATAATAAATTTGAAATTTGATCCCTTAGTCAAAGGCTGAGACTGTACCAAAATACCCATGACATTGCGAAGAATCGGTGGACTTAACAAAACATTTGAGTTTGTTAGAACACTGACGCTGTGCACAAGAGACACACAAGTCGTTGCCGAACCCCATCACAACTTTCCACCTAGCTTGTGACTGCAAAACTTCTCTTTTGTATGGCCGAAGTAACTTGTCTAATACATAGTATGCATTCCAGATCAAAATGAACTACCTATAATCTCACTGGGTAAGGGTGGGAGTTTCTCATAACCCGTATTTGTATTCTCGTTTAAGGCCTTCTTTGACCATTCTTAATTAAATGTACGTGAAGTCATTAAAAGAATACTTTCGGACTTATCCAGGACCTTCCTTCATTATAAAAAACTTTAAACTACTTACTAGCCTCATAATGACGTACTACGATTTTGCTTCTTTGAGCAATTTATTCGCTTACATTTCGATTCGATTAAATATAACCTTGTCTTGTCAAAATGTCTACTAGGCCTCAACTAAGCAGCACTTTGTTCTACATCACGCGGTACAAGTTGAACTAACTAACCCGCGTTTCTCTACCGCCGATAATGCTGCAATTTAACTCTTTCAGGAGCAATTTCATATAAATTACAATATATTTATTTTTTGTTGTTTCTAGATATATTTAGGATAGAACAATAGTGAAATTAATGACAAAAATAATTTTGGAGTGGGGACTTCTGAGAAATCAAGTGGTTAGCTACGGTAACCACCGCCGCTATAGTACAAAAAACACTATTAAAATTCATACATTTTTTATTCATAACTAAAAGCAAATTTACAACAAAAAAATTAGGATTGAATATTTTCTTCACTTTTTATGAAAGTCTTGGAAGCAAGATTTTCCTTTACGCAAACATAGTGGAACATTGCAAGTCTTACATTTCCAAATAGTAAGGAATGGAGTATTGCTTGTACTGCATTTGGCGCATCTTTTCCTCGGCAATAGCCGGTTTATGTTTATTAAATATTTTAACAGCGTTTATAGTTGACTTTACATCATCTATAAGTAATAAATGCGATATGGCAAATGGTAAATGTATGTGGAAGTTTAAAATAGATAAACATTACTATGCTACATTATATTTTAATTTAAACTAACTTAACATTCGTTAAAAAAACAGCGAATATAAGAAAAGAATAAAAATAAAAATTTAAATTACAATGAAAAGAAAGAGAAAATGAAAAAAAAAATTTAATTGAAATGCAAATAATTTACTTAAAATGGTATTTTCGGTATTTACGTGTTACCTGCAATGTGCCGAAAGAAAATATCACCAAAATTGTTCGCGTTATAGAGCTTTCTGACGCTTAGGGGGAGGGCATTCCAGAGGCCGAATGGCATGCACAAAAAACTATTGTTGCGAGACCTGGTATGTAACACGGGGCAGAATCAAGCTCAAGGAGCGATGTAATTGTGAAAAGCGTAATTTTTCATATAAATATTGAGGCTCTTTGGTGGTTAAGATCTTGTGCAAAAACTTGACTGCACAAAAGTCTAGATACTTGTCTAGTGAGCAACCAAGAATATTTTTAGCGTAGGCGGAAACATGGTCAAAACGCTTAAATCCATAAACGTAACGAGTAACATTGTTGAGTTTTTTTTTACTTTAACGACAAAATCTAATTGCGAATCCCCAAGATATATGTTAGGGAAGCATGTGGTGTTCAGATTATTTCTGCTTATGACTTGGCATTTGGTTTTATTTGGATTAAGCAATAGGAAATTTTCTTCAGACCAGGTGAGAACTTTTCTCACATCTTCATTGTGTTTGTAGGCCGCATCCTCATCCTAACCTAGGTCACTACTAACATACATGTGCACGGATGAATTTTGAACGACTGTTGGAAGGTGGTTTATAAAGATTGTGAAGAGTAGTGGACCCAAAATAGATCCTTGGGGGACACCCGCTGAAGTTGCATCAAAAGTAGATTGGCAGTTGTTTATGCCATTTTGTTTGGACCGGCCTCGGAGAAGACACTCCTGAACTACATGGACTTACCACTGAATGAGCCAAAAGGTCTTGATAAACAGAACGGCGAAAATCCTTCAAAATCAGAGCTTCAAGGTCTGGGCGTGAATTGGATTTCAGTTCCTTTTACACCAAAAAGGCATTAACAAAACAGCAATCAAGAAAATGAAACAAAACTCGATGCCACCATTTATGCGATTTTCTGTCTATTTCATAGCAGCTTTTTAATTGATCAAACTTATCAACAAAATTCATGTTTGCATTATAGTCTTCCACAGCTTCTGGAAAAGAAACTTCTACACTCTCCCCGTTACGTTCTTTGCGTGTAACTTTGCCGACCTCCTTAGGATCGTGATAGTTTGACAGTATAAACACAGATCTTTTGTCTCTCCACTTTAGGATACTTATATTTGTGTCGCTGATTCTACAGTCGTGCTGTCCTCTCTGCAATTCTTTATCTTCTTTTAATTTTGGTAAATGCTTCCTATTGAAATAGTTGTCGAAATAAACTTTATGGTTTTTACCTTCGAGGCTCGAGCAAAACTGCGTTACGATTCTGCCACCAAGATCTTTCTCAATTTCAGACCCCTTTTTGCCAGTGGAAAGTTCAAAATTCAAACAGTAACCCGATTCAGCACATGCCATCCATATTTTATTGCTTCGTTTGATGGGCTTCTTGGGCATATATTGTTTCAAGGAACTCCGACCCTTGAACTTTACCATGCTCTCGTCTATGGCAATTTTTTCCGAAGGTCTGTAGTTGTGCTCAAAATTTCGTCGTAAATGTTAAGCAATGGTCGAATTTTGTAAACTTTATCGTAATCTGGGCTATTTCTTGCAGGCATGAGGCTATTGTCATTTATGTGTAGGTAGTGTAAGAGCCAACTAAATCTTTTCAATCGCATGAACTTTGAAATGTATGAATCGTTCAGGTCCGGACCTGAACACCAATAATCCCTGTAACTTGGCAGTTTTTTAATGCCCATAGTCAAATTCAAAGCAACAAATACATCAATCTCTTCAGTCGTACATGGTGAAAAGCTTTTTCGAACTGAGTAGCATGAAGATTAGTTTCAAAGCATGTCAGTTCTTTTAGATCGTCTGACCAAAACATGTGAAATGATGTGAGGGGCGTAATATTTTTCAAGTCCAGTATATGTGCTGGTACTCCCGCAATTCCAGTAAACTCACATGGTGGGGTGATTGTGTAGTTCTTCTTCCATTTTAGAACTCCAGTATGGGGCGGCTACAGCTACTCATTACCGCTGCAGAAGTAGTAGTCCCCGGAGGCTGCATAGAACGAAAACTTGACAAAGGTTCATTCTTCTTATCCTTTTATTAACCCTTTCCTCGTTATACGAACTTATGCGTAACGAGTTTCCCATTTTTACTGCATCGCTGCTGCTCCGCTTATGGGGTTGGCTAATGTCGCAGACCGCAAAACGCGTCTACATAATGCTCGGTCCTGGATCGCTTCAGTGGTTAACCCCAGACGTTGTTGCGCATTTGCCATCTGAGAAATCCAGGAATTCTTTTTCCGACCTCGTTTTCTTACAGTTGGAGTGACCGTAGTTGATAGTGCCTTTTTAACCGGATTTTCCGCAGATCTTCTTTGAACGTGGCAATACCAGCTTATTCTATTCGCCTCAAGCTGTTCGGTTACAGAATTCTTTATATGTAGACTTCCTCTTATACGCGTAGATCTAATGCAATCGCGTTTAGTGGCTCCACTAGACATCCTTAACATTTTCATTTCCGCTGCCGTCATTTTGTTTTTAAACGCTTCGTACATTGTCCAGCACTGTGAACCGTATATAAGAGCTGGTCTAACAACCGTGGTGTAGAGTTTCCCCTTTAATTTAAGTGGAAATTTTCGGTCGCAAAAGATTCCCGAATTTTCCCGCCATTTCATCCATCCCACACTCACTCTGTGGTTTACTTCGTCGTCACATTTCGCTTCCATGTTAACGATTGATCCTAAGTACTTAAAGATAGTGCTTTTCGGAAGAACTCTTCCGTCTAACATTATATCCGGAACAGGTCGCAACGGATGCGCAAATGGGCACGTCAAATGCTCCGTCTTTGAACGACTTATTTTAAACCCGTTTCTCTCTAGCGCATTTCTCCATGAATCTAAGGCGTTCTGTAAATCTTCGACGTTATCGCTAAGTATAACTGCGTCGTCAGCGAAGAGAATTGGCGTTACATTTGCTTCGCGCATGCAGTCTTTTAAAAGATAGTCGAATACTACGTTAAAGAGGAAAGGGCTAAGTACGCTTCCTTGATGCACTCCGACATTAACTGGAAATTCTCTCGTTAGTCCGGCAGAGCTTTTAACCGCAGTTTTCACGTTTCCGTACATGTCTTGTATTATTCTTACATACGTTTCCGGTACGTTTTGAGACCTCAGCGCGGCCCATATGAGATCCCTAGGCACTCGATCGAATGCTTTCTCGAGGTCGATAAATACCATGTGTAAATCCTTAGACGAATCTCGGTGCTTTTCCATTATTATTCGTAGGCTTTGGATAGCGTCCACCGTCGATCTTCCTTCAACAAATCGACACTGGCTATTATCGAGCTTTATTATTTGCCGAAGACGTTCGTTTAAGACTCTTTCGACGATTTTCATTGTGTGTGACATAAGCTTGATTGAACGGTAGTTGTTGCATTCTCGAGTGTCGCCTTTTCCTTTGTATAATGGAACCAAGAAGCTACTTCACCATTGATTCGGCATAGGTTGTCCACATTTTAATTTATTTAAAAGTTTCGATAGCCAAACGCTGCCGATCCCCTCCATCTTCGACCAAAACTCTGATGGAATGCTGTCTGGTCCCGCCGCTTTCCCCCGCTTCATTTTTCCAATTGCTATACTTATTTCTTCGATTGAAAAGTCCGAAACTTCCTCCTCGAATAGACCAGCTGTCGGCACGATATCACGTGGAAACTGTTTGTTAAGCAATTCCTTGCAGTATTCAAGCCACCGGTCACAAATTTCTTTTCATTTGTTAGTAAGCGACCGTCTGCGTTTTTGATGTATTTCGGCGAGGTTATTTCCATTGAATTTTTTCGCCTATGCGCAGCGAGCTTAAAAATATTTGGCATTTTAGTACTGTACGAACTGAACTTCTTGGATAGCTTGTCTTCTATCCGCCGATCGTGAGGATATTTGTTCCAACTCCTGGTACAGGTTTTCCGCTTCTGCTGCTCGAGTTCGAGCCAGGACTTTCTTTGCGATCTTTTTAAGACGCTCGTATTCAAGAGCCAGTCGAGCTTTTTCGATATCGTCGCTTCGATCGCATTTTGTCCACGCTTGGAATGCACTCTTCTTGTCGGCCACAGCTCGTTTGGTTTCGTCATTCCACCACCATGTTTCTTTGCCGACGTAATGGTATTTCGATATAGTACCCAGATGGGACTTTGCGAGTGTTATGCATTCCTCGTGCATGCTGTTCCACATTTCTTGCGGGCTAAGTGAGTCTGCGATACCATTTATATTGTGAAGTTCTTTTTTAGCCAGTGCGATAAATCTTGCGCTTCGTTCCTTCGATAGATTATACCACCGGTTTTTTGGCTTTCCAAACGATGCCCGTATTTTCGGTGGTTCCGCTGTAAAAAATTCTGTAATGAGCAGACGGTGTTGGCTTACTAGCGATTCTTCGAGTATTACTTTACAGTCCTTAACACGGTTTCTCATCGACATTTTGCAGAGGTGATAATCTATTTGCGTTTCGTGGCCTCCGCTGCTATAGGTGATAAGATGTCGTTGATGTTTAATAAACATTGTATTTAAGATGGTTAAGCCGTAAGCCTTACACGCTACAAGGATGTCTTCGCCAGCTGAATTTCTGGTTCCAAAGCCTTTACCGCCATGGCAGTCCTCATAATCAACATTTGTTTCTCCGACGTGGCCATTTAAATCTCCGCCTACGAAGAGCATCTCATCGATAGGTATATTTCTAAGCAAATTACCGAACTCTGACCAAAATGTATCTTTTTCCGATTGGTCGCATCCATTTTGTGGAGCGTACGCGCTAAAAATGTTCCACGCTTCATTGTGTATGACGAGTTTGACACTCATCAAGCGGTCGCTTATTTTCAAAATACCAACGATATTGTTTAGAAGATCCGCTGCAAGAACGATTCCAACACCGTTTCGTCCATTGACCGTTCCATGGTAGAACATCTTAAATGCCTTAGTTTTTAAATCTAGAAAACGCGCTTTATTTCCTGTATTACACCACTTCGTTTCCTGTACGCACAGGATTTGTAGAGTTCTGCGACGCATAATCGCTTCCAGTTCTAAACTTTTTGAGGTCATTGATCCGACGTTCCAACTTGCAAACCGAAGTTTAGGAAAATATTTTGGAAACTTCATTTTGCCCGCCCCCGGAATCCGTCGGGCTCTGACACAAGCACTTCTGCTTGCTCTGGGATCACCCGAGTGCGTTGCAACCGTGGTGCCCAGCGGGGTAGTGCTATTAATTGCGATCATTTCCATGAAGTTTAAAGTTTGAGTGGTTTGACACTTGTATGCTCATTTCGAATTGATTGACTGTTCTTTTACCCCACCGGTAGTCTCCAGACGTGGCAACCCACTGATTGCATACAAACTTGTGGGAAAGTTTTAAGTTGTTAAAGTGTCACAGGCTCATTTTTGGTGTCATAGTTGCCTGTATATGATTGGTGTCCCATATAGTCGCCTCTTACGACAAGCTGGGACGCACTGCGGCACTATTCTTTATCCGATGCCGCACGGATTAAGGTTCATTATCCTCCTCATCAGAACTGTAAGTTTTCGGACCTTCCCCTATGAGATCACCTTACAGCATGGGAGGTGGTTATTCAACACCAGTCTCTTGGTCCGACTATACACTGCAACAACTGTCGTCATCTAAAGGTATCTGTTCCAGGTAGGTTGCAATGTACTCACCAGCTAACACTCGAGGCATTTTAAAAAATTTAAAAAAAAAAACACCACCACATGTAAAAATAAAATTCTATTTGCGCAGGTTAGCGTAGCTAACCACCTTCTATCAGTATGAAAGTGCATTATAAACACAAAAATATACACATTATTTATCAAATATATCTAAAAGATATCTACGAGTATCAAACAATACAATCACAACAATTAAATACAAAATCACCGTATTTTTAATAGTTTTTTTTCGAGCACAAGACAAAAACAGTATCTATGCACCAATTTCACAATGCAACACAATTGAACCATCAACGATTACTGGTCCAAATAACCACCTCAATTTAATCAACCGTAATGTATACTGATATACTGTCATTCATCTCTTACTTAGCATATATCTGCCCTCCAGTGACTATCCTGGTTCTTCGCTGAAACTTAGTTTCGGCATATATATTGAGCTTGAATCTTATCGATGTGCACCTGATGGTTCCTTGCAAATTTGGGTGATTCCTAAGGGTGGGTGAAGGATAAAAACATGTCGAACTTAGATTCCGTATTTTTCATTTCGGAAAATCTCTGTTAAAATGAGAATCATCGTAAACAAACTAATAAACTAGGTGGAGTTTTATAGAAGAGTTATTTTTTTTAGCAGTAATACGCAAATGCTTGCACCATCAGATATCACTTACGCTTCACATAAAGCTTCTACCAACATCAATACGACAAAACTCCCCTCTTTGCATACGAAATAAGCACAGATTATCAGATCAAAACATAGACCAAAGCGAATAAAAAAAAATCAAACAACGTTCTAGCAACGTTAAAATCTCAAAATGCATGTAGGTCAAACGATAGTTTTAATGAGCATAGCTTTGCAAAGTGTTCACTCGACCATGACACTCTTCTCACCATCACCACCTATGGCACTTCAAAAATTATGACGACCATGACCGTTGGCGCATAGCTACACACAATTCCACTTATTTCACAGTAAGCTCTTGGCTGACCTATTTAAAATGGTTAACAAAATTGTCCAACCAAACTGGATCTATTCAATGAAAACCACTGCAGAAATTTACCATTCCCAGTACTTCATGCCTAATCGCCAACGGCCAAAGCCCAACAACTCATATTTTTCGCATAAATCGAATCAAATTCCGATGCAGCGCCTAGTGCATGCCTCACTCATTACTCTGAAAGAATTTGTGAGTTCACCTCAAATTACATGCAAAAATATTCACCCAGAGTCGGGAGCTCTAAATAAACCCAGCCAGGCTAAAGCCGATATAAAAGAGTTTTGTTTGCCGGTCGGATAAAACCTGGCTCTCACATTTATTATACAACGCTTAAGGCTGACACTCCACCACAGGGGGCATAAAGTTTCATTTGAATCAACACCATATCCCTGTCTAGAACTGTCCACCATCCTTCCTATTCATAAATCATCGTCCAGAGGTTTTTGCGAGCGTTCTCATTTCCCGTTGCCAAATTTAGGGCTGCGCGAAATGTTCATACAATTTTCGCTGAAATGTCATCATAAATAATCACAGCTGCTGCTGTTCTACAAACGGGGTTAGATCGGAGGGGAATACCTACTCGTATTTGTACGTTCCTTTGGACTGAATTTGCTAAAACACCAGAGGATTATGTTGGGCATGAGGCAGCACACTCCAACCAACAACCCCTTCCTTTGAATGGTCATAGAAGTGGAAAATTATATTTTCCGTGCATAATTGCGTGGGAATTTTATTTCGCGGATACACTCACTCATTTTGGGGTATTTCAGTTACCAGGCGGTGGGGTATGTGGGGTAGGTAATTAGGGAACACGATGCAGAAAGAAAAAAAAATTATTAAAATGGCAGGCTACCTAGGGCATTAAGTCGGATTATGAGCATGAGCTGTTCTATTTTCTACGTGCGGAGTAAATAACCCAGAATGTCGAGGAGGAGCGTGTGAATGGATAATTTAGAGGAACACCACTGCCACTGGCGTGCATAACTTTCAATTTCTGTATACCACACACCTGGCTCTACTGTAAACCCACTACTAATCCGTGTACCTTCTAAATGAGGTATGAACCACTAAGCCAGTTGCCAGGTGAATGCCAGGCAGCAGAAGCGGAATAAATAAATCCTCAGATTAGCGACTAGAGGCTGCCATTTGAACACACTTCCTGCCATATCGTCTACACTCGCATAGATGTTGTGGACATGGTCATTGATATAGAGGCATGGATATGCCTTCGGTCACTGATAAGAGACTCGACCAGGTTAGATGAAAGCAAACGGATCAGCATGTAATCCACTTGGCATACATTTTTTGAATCGAGCAGAACGAGAAATGAGAAAATCCTATGTAAAGGACTGGGACTAAGGCCATTATCGCATGAAGTAGCTTGAAATGACCTGAAGGCAAGCAGGACATACGAGTACATGTCTGTGCTGCTACTGATACTCGTATACTTAGACAATTACTTGGCAATTCCTTCATCGGATGAATGGAGAGGAATGGCAGTAAGAAAAGTTGTTTGTGCGTGTCTACGGAGTTAATTGTTTTCTATTTTCATTTTTTCCTTAATTGTCCACTGTACAATTGTACAAGGAGGAATACTCTGGAAACATCTATAAATTATAAGTACAGCAAAAACTGTTTCATTCGGCACAGAGAGGCAAACAAACAAGCGTACGATGCCGTCCCGAAGCAACGTCCTACTTCTAGTTGAATAAACGATTTGTTTTACTCTGGCTGCTTCAATTCCAGGGGTTGCAACGTTTTACAAAGAGCACTCGTACGAGTTAGTCCAAGTACTTGCACCCATACTTGTACCCATTCTCGCAGTCGTATATGTTATGTAACCCTGTCCTAGACAAAACCGATACATCATGCATGGTATACATAATTCATTTTGGTTCACCCCAGCAGAAAGCCAAATAGTCCTGACCAAGAGCAAATGTAAGCACAACCCGTTTAGAATATGGAAATGTGTCGGCAGCGGCCAGGATGGTCGATTCTGGGCTATTCTCGTGCAAAATTACAACGACGACACAATGACGTCGACGATTGGATTTTACCAGACGAACAACAGACCAAGTACGATGTACGAGTACGAGTCCACTAGATGGATTGGGTAGTAGGTGTAGACCATGAAAAATGCATCTCTTCACAGGAATTGTGGCAAGGATATGGATATTTGTTTTTGAACCTCCTGAGGGAGCATCGGTTTACAGACATTTGCAGGAGCAGATACATAGCTACGGAAACATACCCTACCACACGTTTGAACATCTCATTTAGGTGGTGTTTGGGCTTTCTTTTCATTTTCATTTCTGTTCAGATTCATTTCGAAGCTATAAATTGCTCTGTGGCAAGTTGGATCTCCTTAAGTCGAACCAATTGAAAGCATGCATTTTCAAGTATGTTTTCTGCAGTATGTGGGCTTTCTTTTCTTATTTCGACTTTCAAGACTTCAGTTTGAATGAATAAATAAATTTAAGGTAAACTAAGGATACGGATATTTGCCGTACGAGGATTTTGTCCGGTTTGTGCACAGATGTTCGTCCCCTTGGACAAATGTTGAATGAATGAATTCAATCAGGAATTCATGGCTTTGCAATCTTTTGTTTTGAGTACCAGTAAGTCGAATGATGCAGTTTTCTTCTTTTTTCTTAAAAAAAATAAAAAGAGAACAGTAGTTTGAATGTGAAGAATTTAAATTCAGTATTTTGACTAGATGACTCTTCAGGTCATGGAAGTTGAACTGAAGGGGCAGCACAGCCACGAGAGACTAGCCTTGGATATAAGCAGAGCTGTTTTAAAATTTGGCACTTGTAATACGCACAAGTGTTTCCCCAAAAATAGTGTACTTTAACTTGGTTGTAATCTGGTACCGGGCTGTGCTGGGTCTCAAGAAATATATCCCTGCAGCCAGCTCTCCCAGTTATGCGCACTGAGTTGGTTGAGTTCCAGTCAAAATTGTGCCACCTTAGCTAAGTCTTCACAATGTATACTGCGCTGTCGCACTGAGATCGATTCGAAGAGGGCTAGGGAATTGTTGTGTATGGGCTATTCATAACCTAGCTCTGTACAGCTAGTAAGGTTTTAAATCCACCGCCTGCTTCAGTGCGGACGTAATCGAAAATACAGGACAGGGAAGGTGATATATTTTTCACAGTTCCTGCGAGTTGGTCAGTGGAGCACTTGACTAATATCTTCTTATCGAACAGTTTAAGCCAATGACTTCCATCCGTCTGTGACGTAAAATAAGTTTTCATCCTCTATTTGGCAGAGTTGAGTGCTCTTCTTTCCTTAGCATCGGGAAGACAGTGCCAAAGTTCCATTCACCAGCCATAGGATTATGTACCCTTAACATGTTTGCACATATCGGGGGCGAAGGAAATTTAGGAAGGGAGAAAAGAGAGGTATCGATTTACGTTGGTTTTAAATGTTTGAAGGTTGTAATGGCTAGGAAATATAGAGCTCGGCAGGGAATTCCATGAGCGAATTGTTCGGCTTAGGAAAGTATCACGATATTTCAGGGTGCGTCCGAAAGTGGGCTTGATGGTGTACTGATGAGCATTCATAGCGAGACAGGTGTTACAGTTGGAGGTTTGAAGGGGCGGAATGCTCCTGGCAATTTCTAAGGAGCACTGGTGGTGAAAATATCGATAGAACAGGGTGCGACAGGAGACATTACGTCGGTGGTCGAGGGTGTCAATCGACTGTGTAATATTAGCATCACCTATTAGTTTTATCGCACGGTTTTGAATGCTATCTAGTAGGCGCAAAGAAGTCTTGGCAGCACCTGACCAGATGGACGGATGAAAGCCTTTTATATTGAAGCCAGATCAGAGGGGGTGAAATATTTCCTACATCGCTTAAGGAAACCTAGACATTTCGCAGCATTTTTAGCGACTTCGAAAATGATGTCATTCTAACGAAAATTGTCATTGACAAACATGCCGAGAATGGAAAGTTTTTCGTTTTCAACTATAGAAGTGCATGGGATAATGGATAATGGCTGAGTATTTGAATCTATCTTAAGCGACAACAGACAGCATTGTGTTTTGGAAGCATTAAATTCCACTCTGTTGGTAGTTCCCCAATCGGTTATGCTGTTTATATCGGAATATCAGACTTGAAACCATCCAAGACAACTTGAATTGAACGTTCCGAAAGGTAATTTCTAATCCATTAAAGAAGAGAGGCATCGATCCCAAATGCACACATTTTCGACAAAAGAGCCTGATGCCAAAATCTGTCAAATGCCTTTGAAATATCAAGTGCAACTATCTTGCTTTCGCCAGATTGATGTAAGCTTTGGTTCCACTTTTAAGCCATCAAATCACCAGTGGACCTGTTGCTACGAAAACCATACTGCCGGTCATTAAGATGTTTTCGTGTTTCGAGATATTTCATGAACTGTCGATTTATCAGCGCTTCCATGAACTTGGTTAAAAGGGACGTAAGTGCATTGGGTCTGAGGGAGGAGAGAGATTCAGCTTTTTTAGGGGCAGACTGGACAAATTCCGTTTTCCATTTGCTCGGAAAGAGTCCTAAAGGGAAGGATTGATGGAAAACTTTCGCAGTGGTTTTGCCAACGAACACCTCTTCAGAAGAAGGGGAGATATACCATCTGCACCAGCGGATTTGTGAGCGTTATGATCTTTAAGTACTCTTGCTACTACACGAGTGCGAAAGTGGATTCGTCCCATTGAAGACTCAACGCACTCAAGTGTTGGCGGAAACAAAGCACAATCTGGAAGCGTTGAGCTGGCTGCAAAGTATGCAGCAAGCAGATTGGCTTTGTACAAAGAGCTGACAGCTGGAATGTCATTGTAAATGAGCAGTGGGATGGAGGATGAGGCAGAATTTCTAATGTTTTTGACGAATGACCAAGCATTTTTACTACGTTTGGGACATTGTAGTATTTTTTGCAGCCATTCCTGGATCGTTTGATTTTTTTCCGGTTTTCCTCTGTGGGGTTGGTCTTATAGGACCGAAAAAACATTTCTCTCTTCCTATATTCCTAACAATATTATTTTCTACAGCTTCGAAAGCCCGATGACTGTGCCACTTACTTCGGCAGATTTGTTGCACTTGAGCGTGCATGTCCCATGCTTGTATTTGCAAACTTTATTTTGAACTACTCTGATTCCTTTACCTCTTTACTTTAATTTTGTTTCATTTTACCTCTCGATCTCCTCGACTTCTTAAGACGAATTTAGTTTGAGACATTCGTTTAAATTCAGAACATGACAGGAACCTTTAAGAAGATATAAAGTACGCTCTTCCTCCCGAACCCTAATTGGTCTTTGCGGAAAGACCAATGCACCCCATGACAACAAACTACTTTTGTAGTTAAAGGCCTTGCAAAATCCAACCCAATCCTCGTAGGTAATCAAATTGAAATTAGCAACCATTTCCTGTTCCTGGAATTCGCAATATTTCGATCCCTAACTACTTAAGATACCTTGGTACTGAATACATATATCAGGCTTTACTTACTTTCTTAAGGTGTCCCTGCATTTCAAGGGGGACCTGTGGACCCGGGTCTCAATTTTACACGCTAAATTGGATGACGACTCCTTCCCCTTGGGTGGGCCACTCGAGTCGAGGTCTTTCCTGTTCTTCTGAGACTAATTCGAAAACTTTCTAGACCGAAGCATCGGTGTTCCTTCTTCCGACTAAGTCGGTATGGTGCACATCCCGAACAGTTCGTCGTTGTATCTCATTCTCCACTAACCGTCAATGCAGACGGGATCAAAAATTAACCTTAAGAATTTTCCTTCAAAGCCGCCAAGAACGCCATCATGCAGTCCATGCTTTTGCACCATAAAGTAGAACTAGGATTCTTAAGGTCTTATACAGGGTCATTGCTGTTGTTCGAGAGAGGACTTTGCTAGTTAATTGCCTTCTTATCCCAAAGAAGCAGCTATTGGCAATAGTTACTCTTTGTTTGATCTCAGTGACGCTGGTATCGTTGACTAAATTAATAGCAGAACCTTTGTTAGGTAGACAAAGTCTTTAACTACCTCAAACCTATATTTGCTGATAGTGATATTCCATCCTGGATGTGCATCGTGCGCATTGGGTGTCAGCATATACTTGGTCTTGCCCTCATTGATCGCTAAACTCATTTGAATACTCGCGATTGCGCGACTGACATCGAGTTGCTTTCCTCCGAGTAATTAGACGAACTTTAAAACATCCACAGAATTCTCCTAAGAATGATATTTAAGAGATCGCAAGGTCTCGGTGAGTTCTTAAAAGATCTTGATGGAGCAGCGTGCGTTCTCCTTGAAATCGATGAAAAGATGATGTGTATCGATTTGAGGCTCATAACACTTGTTGGCGCAGTTAAGAAGACTAGTGCTTCTGTAGTTTAGAGGATCTTTTTTCTTGAGGATCAATAATAATAAATTCGAGATATCCTTCCATTTATGCTGGGCCTCGGGGGGGTTTTACTGCTGCTTTGTCTGGGTCCTCATCTAATTATCAAGGCTTCTTTCATCAATGACGTTGTCTAATAAAAAGCGGGAGTAGAGCAAAACTGGACTTATCATAAACATCATCAGACCTTTTCGCCACTGATAGTCGCTATGATTTGTCCAGTTACAAGCTGCCGAGCATAGGTCTTGGTGAGTAGCAAGACAACCGGGAGTCCACACCAGGACTTAAGACACCGTTTCCTCAATCCATGCTTCTGCAAAAAAGAGTATCGAGCATCGAGTTTTTCGGTGCTTGTACTTATCCCAAGACACAATTTCCAAACTGTGGGGCAGATCCCCGCGTCAAATATTTAAGAAGTGTGCAATGCTGATTGTTAAGGGCATTGTTGGTTAATTAATCCGCTTTCTGAAATTCACTAAATATACCTCAACTGTCAGCCTGTAAATTAAGTCAAGTTTGGCTGGGTGGGATCAGTAGCCGGTTTCTACAACGTGGCGGCATAATATGCACGATTTGTGTGAGCTCATAGTTAGAACCAAGAGCATTGTCATGGTCTTGGCCCATACAAGACTTAGTCACCTGAACCCATGGTAAAGAAATTAGCAACCACTATTGCCTCGATTTTTACGCTACTGATCCAACCAATGTTTCAAACAGTCACTATTTTCACAACCAGAGGCACGGCTTGTTTAAGCCTTATCGTGATGGGTTTTGGAAAATACTGCTAACAGAGCTACCATTATTTTCAATTTGAGCACTTACAATGTTCGATGGAAACCAACGAATCCAAACAAAAAACACTATCCCGCAATATCCTGAATTCATACAACTTAAGGCAGTTTCCTTTACAAGACAGACAACTTCAACTTTTTAGAACGCATTATAGAGATTTCCAGAATTTTAAATACTTGAAAACACTTGCCCGTTAACAACGTTTATGACCATAGCCATTTACCAGCCCATGACCATGTCTGCCTGTCTGTTATTTGATACTTAAAGGATACAGCAAAACAAGAACATTAATTTTTATTACTCCCAAACATTGGAAACCAGCACCCAACACCTTCACCCGCACAAGGATTCCTTTGAAGCCAATAAAACAAAACCCCACACAAAGAATTTTGTCTAATCGTCGTTCATGTTCAGCGCCATCTGTTTTATTGTCTTTATGGGTGCTCGTCCTCGATTTTATCGGCATCTGTCGTTGTCATGCCTTCAAGGGAAAATAGCCAAAATCACAATAAATCAGTAGATATTGTCTCATTACGACATGCAATTAAATCACAATTTGATTACGATGCAAACTTTATGACAAACTGTCACTGTCATCTTGTCGGCGACTTCATTACGGTATGTGATTTCTATCATAATGCTTCAATGATTCGATTCCCTCAAGCTGAGGGTTAAGGTGGTGTTGATTGCATTTATCTATGGCTATCGACTCCTCGAACATTCGAAATGATTTCACCATCTAGAAAGATAAATTATACGTTCACAGTTGATAAGATTGAATTTTCCCCTCTCAATCGATATGACAGGTGACGCTTGGCCGATGACAAATGACAAATGACAAATGACAAATGACAGATGATTGCTCTGACATCATCTTCAACTTATCTAGTAAGATGTTCTCGTATTAGAGTCTTACTTGGCATAGTTTGGACATAAAGAAACATTTCAGTCGGTAATGACAGTCAAATGGTCGCGAAAATTCAAATGAAGTTCACAATAACAAATCGCTGTGATTTAATTTGCTATGCCACATTCCGGCAATAGACTTGGCTACGAGACGACATCTCCATGCTGTGTTCTTTGGACGTGAAATTAAATCACGTCGCACCATTTAACTGCCGGGGCAGGGTTCTTAGTGCTGCCTACACTGCGCCATTTCATTCTAATAAAGCCGATGGCATAAAAACACCTCCGGCGAAATAGCCACCCGTTGTTTTTTTTTTTTTTTTCTTTTCTCATAGCAGTTCGCAGTTGATTCGGCACTCTTATGTTGTGGAGTAGTGTGGGTGACAATTGGCTAGCTGGCTGGCTTTAATGCCAGATCGCGCTAATTTGCCTTTCGCAATTGCACAGTTCTCACACAATAAATTAAGTCACCTAATTACCAAGTCGATGTCATTAAAGGGGGGGACAAACATAGCACAGCCTCATTAGTCATTTAGGGGTGGATATTATGGTTCTCCGTTGTGAACTGAAAGACAATTAGGCAGACTCGAGAACACCAGGCCAGTCCTTTCTATCTACATAGTCGCAGTGCTAAATGAGGAGATTCGTAGGACTACGAGTACGAGTAAATGTGGGAATGCGATTACTCGTATATCATTCACAATTAAGGGCTAAATTGCAAAATATCAAATTAATGGGTTGGAAATGTCAGATTGGATGCGGGGTGTCTTTGTTTTGTATCTGTTATGTGGTAACTGGTATACATACTCTGTTGACATGATGAAATGATGAAAATTAGTTATTGAGATAGTTTCAGTCGATGGTCTGTGGCAGGGTACACTTTGTACTCCAAGGGAAACTTTCCTAGAAAGGGCAAAGGCAAACATCACGAATCATAAATATTTTTCATGAATAGAACCTAATTCGATATAGGAAGAAAACAGGCTCACTTCTTCAACATCAAAACGAAGTCATTGGGTTTGATTGTGCTGGGGAACCATCCATTAAATTCAACGCAATTATACCAAAGAACTCAGAAAATATGGGAAAGTTCACGGTGGAAATCTCAAAAGAAATGCATTTATAAGATAGACACATGCCCGTACCTACGCAGTCTAAGGCTCTTGTAGGGATAAAAAAAAGTTCTCATACACACTTTGATGAGAGGATATGGGGTAATATTACTTACGACATGAACCGGCATCAGGTTAGAATTCAGCGTCGGTTTGAAATGTCTTCAATGTAGTTACAGCTGTCATTTTTATGATTTTGGAACGACCAACCAACTTATGGATCATATTGTCTGCAGTGTTGGAGTAATTGAAAATTCCGAGCAGCCAATGTAGACTTTAGACTACTACTTCGTTATCCTTCCTTATTAAGCCGTCTTGCTATAGCAGAAAAGCTTCAGATAAAGTGGAAAATTATAAGGACCCAAGTGAGCCGTCGAAATAAGCGCTAAAGATATCGGACAATCAATTGTGAAATAGTATAGAGGTAAGCCTACAGGATTATAAGAATTTTACAGCTACTACTTGCTATAAATGGCCGTCGCAACAACAAACAAAGATCGTAAGTCGAAGAAATATTCCTGATGATGGCCTTTTTCGCATACAGCATCCGGAAGTCTGGCAATGACAAAGATGAATCCAAGTACCCAAGTGTGGGAGCAAGCAAAGCAGAAGCTGTTTGTACGCAGTTCTGGGGGCCACATTGCGAAAATGGAACACTTATTTATTTATTTTTATTTATCGCTTTGACACAGTAAGATAAATCTTATTAAATAGCGAAAGCCTTAAAAGTTGAATTAGCAAAGTGTATAAAACATGTAGTTCAAAGAGTTAATTAAAATTAATACAATACATATTTATTTTAGAAAATGTTATATAATAAAAACCAAGGCAAAAAGAAATAGAAAAAAAAAGAATACTATAAAGAAAGAACATGAGGAAAAACTTAAAATTGAAAGAACATTTACCTAATTATATTCACTGGTCAAGTACCTCAAAAGTAAAAATCGAAATTGTTTCGTGCTTCTGACTTCTCTCAGTTCAATGGGAAGGGAGTTCCACAGGCGAGTGCAGTGCACGAAGAACTGGCGGCTTGACGTCAAGCAAGAATACATATGCAGTTTGAATTAAGGCAAAGGTTCTTTGCGACCGAGGAAAGACTAGTTTTTTTATATAGGTACTCAGGTTGACGTGTTTGTATAATATCGTGCAAACAAGATAGGGAACGAAACTCAGGCAAGCTATCGAACCAGCAACCGACGATGCGCTTTGAATAGGCGGATATGCGATCACGTATTCGAATACCATAAATACGAGTATAACGAGCAATATTATTGTACACAATATTAAGCTTCCTTTTGCAAAAGCAGTCAACGTTGCCATATATCTCGCACCCAAACAGTAAAATTGGCAGGAGAAGCGTTTTTGCTAACGTTTTCCTTACAGGCGTAGGTGTGAACATTTGGGTTGAAAAAGTAAACGTAATCCTTTCCAATTGCAGCGTTTATATGGTCAGCCCAGGTTAGGGTACTGTTAAAGATGAGTCCGAGATTAATAGCAGTGTTTGCACAGGAGATGGTTTCTTGACCTAGTTTTAGCAATGGCAAGGCAGACGGGTCTTGTTTTTTCCTATACACTGCGAGAGCTTTTGATTTCGCTGGGTTAAAGCACAAGAAGTTACGTCGAGCCCAGAGAAGTATGTTATTTAAATCTTCGTTAATCAAAGCAGCGACTTTGTCTTTAAAAAGTATTGGTCCAAGCTTTGCAGAATCTTTGGAGAAGTTATATTTGTTCTTGAGTATTTGACATAGAAGAACATGGTTCACTTTGTCAAACGCTTTGGAAAAATCTTAAAGAACCAGTAGAGTTAGATGCTTTTTATCCAAAGACTTCCTGATATCATCTACCACAGACAGCAATGCGGTCTTACAACTGTGTTTGGGGCGAAAACCGGACTGAACACTGCTTAAAAGATTATTTTTGAATTTGCTTCAGAATTACTTTTTCAAACACTTTACTGAAATACGGCAGAATCGCAATGGGTCTGTAACCACCATTTGGATTTTAGGTACTGGAATTTCTTTGGCCTTTTTCCATACGTTCGGATATTCACAAGTTGTGATTATTCTGTTGAATATCTGAGTCGTAAATGGTAAGATGTGTGGAAACATAAGTTTTACAAATCTGGGATCAACTCCGTCAATATAGGTTGCGTTTCACTTTATTGAGTATTTCTTCGACAACATCTTTATCACTAACGCATACGAAACCAAAGGATTGGTTGGTGGTGTTGGTTTCTGATGGTTCAAATGTATTATATCCGGTTTCACCGGGGAAAGATGATGACGCTTTGAAGAACTCAGCATTGAGTAGCTCACAGTCAATATCATCACGCAGTTTTGAGTTCCATTTTCCAACACCAAATTCTTTTAAAGTTTTCCATGTGTTTTTCACCGAACACCTTTGACTTAGTCTACTGCTGTAATAGAGCGTTTTTGCAGCTAATGTCCAGCACCACTTTGTTTTGCTAACAACAGTACTCACGATATAACATCTCAAGTTTATACCTCTTCCAATTTGTGTAGGCTGTATTACGTTGCCGCATCAGCTGTAGGATATCACAACCAAGCCGTGGTGATGCTCTGTGAACAGTCATTGCCTTGAATGGGACATTTCTGTCAAAAATATTCCTGACCTGCTCTTGCAAGAGTTCCACTTTGTTCCAGTCAGTACTATGTATGTCGTGCAGTAGTTAAAGGTGATTCAAGTTATTGTAGTTTCGAAACTGGTTTCTAATCTCCTTTCGTTTGTTTTTGAAATTTAGGGTTAGGTAGATCATATCATGCCTTGAAAAACCGAAGACCGAGACCTGACTATAAAGAAGGATCTTACGTACATCGCTGACAATAAAAATGGTCAATAAGTGACCATGACTCGCCCTGAAAATGAGTAGGACTAGTAGTATTTACTGGAAGTAGGTTCAGCACTTTGAAAGCATTTACAATATTGGAAAAGGCGTTATTTTCCATCAAATTGCAGTTAAAATCACTGCATATAACAGCATGGGAGGGGATACAAGAGAATACAAGAGTTTGCTCTGTATGCAGTACCTACCTAGAAATATTTTTTCAATTTTATCAGCCAGTAAATATTAACAAAAGACAATCGAATAATAAAAATTGCAATAAAGTATACAAAAATAACGAAACTAATGAAAAAAAAATTAAAGAAAAATAATTAAAAAAAAAAGATTTGTCTTTAAAATGTCTAGGCGGCAGCTGTAGCAGCATGCAGTGCTTCAGAGTTTTCAATGTGAAAGCTTTTCATATTCGCCGTCTTCTTAACATAAACAGATCCGTGGTAAGTGTGTACCGCGAAGAGTTGTTTTTTTTTTCGCCTGAGTACGAAAGCACTATTTAAAAGAAAGCGTGTCTGTCTGCTTAAGCTTTCATTTAGGTAGCAGCAGGCATCGGACTCCAAGCCAAGATCGCGGAGATGAAGTTATGACGCATTTCGTTTTCGGTAATTTGCTGCAGCGGTGAACACAACGTTCCTCTCTTGCAAATTGCTGAATTTCAACACGATTGGCAATGGTGTGGCATTTGGGTTAGCGCTTGAGTTTGCTCGAAAACCTTTAACTGATGTATGCGGCCTTCAATCAATCGTATGATATAGATATAGATATATGATGTAAATATGGGTACTCCAAAGAACACAGCGTCAGAAATCACTTCTTTCCTCTCCAGTGCATCTACTCGTTGCTGAATAGCTATGATTTCTGCCTTATTCAACAGATGATCTGATATCTTCCTCAACTCGCTCAATGCGCTCAACCAAATGGGATATAATTTTGTTTAAGTCATCAAATCGACGACCCGAAGTTTCTTTGATTTCCTCAACCTTAAGGAGAAACTCACTGCGCATTTTGGATATTTCCTCCGCGAAACCAATCCTCATCGATTCTGCTTGCTTTGCGAGATGTTATTCCAGAAATGTTTCACTCGTAGAGAGAAGTGCTGCATGAAGTATACGTTTAATGGATCAGTATATTTGTTATAATAATATTTCTCATCTGGGAGCTAAGGCTTTGAAAGTTGTTAGTGTTGATAGCACCGTATGTCTTCGTGAGCTACCTCTGAATGTAGAAGATGACGTGCGTAAATTTCGGTGGCCAGATAACCTTAAAGACTTTGTACCCGCAGAAATAGACTCACCACTGAAAATCTGACCTAGTTACCAGCAATATTCGTGCCCAGCCTATTCAGAACTTGAACTGGAATCTCAACAAATATTTTAAACTAAAGTGTCTACCAAAAAACTCTTTGCAAGTCGCTTTGCAGCAACTTTGTAATGATTTCATTCATGAGCACAAGTACAGGAAATCACATCCAGCTAAGATACATACGAAGCGGAGCTGCATAGATGGACTAAAGTTGCTCACGAGCTGTACCAGCAGACGACGAAATTGGGGAATGATATTCTAGGAATGAGATTTGAAAGTTTTACCAAGAAGTAAAAAGAAACAAGCTACGGACACAAACCGAACCAAAGCCTTTAGAGACAAGCAATGAAACATCGTAGTAGAGTCGCAGTCGATGCTGATGATTTAGAAAGAGTCGATGATGAACCAAAACCACTTTCAGGCGGAATTAATCTTACAACCTAGACGATATAGACCAACAATTCCGTTTATCCAATCCTGATGGTAATAAACTCTTCTACTGGAGGAAAGGAATAACATCAGTAGTATCTTCGTCTGCACTCACTCAGGACTTCCAAGCCTGTTCAAGACTACATTTACTGAGTTATCCTTTAGCGTCCGGCCGCAATGGAATCTCGGAAAATGAAAGTGCCGATGAACTCAATTAAGAGTTTCTCAGCACCTGATCGAACATATGTTGACACTGCCTGAGTGAGAACAACTGCATACCCTCCAGGATGTAGGCAGACCAAACGAATGCTGCACGATGTCTCTAAAAGCACGGATTCTTTTCAGCGAAGATCTTGTTAACTAAGTATTCCCATGAGCTAGGCATACGGTAAGTAACACAACTTCTTGCAACGCCCTAAGCATTGGCTTACAGATTGCATTTAATGCATATTTGATGAAGGAAACTATAAAGTTTTAAGAGATGCACAAGCTTTATCAACCAGTTGTTGGCTTCAGTCTCTTCCCTAGCAGACTTGGAAACATTTTGTTTCCAAATAAATTCAGAGTTACAACATTACTTTATTGTCTGGACTGCTGTCATCATGACATTTTTATGACAAGTTGAATAATAGATAATGGACTTTTTGAAATTAGGTCTTGGGATATCTAAAAGCGACCTGCGACATACATATATTAAACCACACACGTAAATTTATCTACAATTTCATAAGTCTGGCAGAACAAAAAGGATCCAACTCATATGACCTCATCCAAAAGAATAAATAGCAATCGTATCTTATCTCAGAAAAAACAAACATAAATTTCCCTGATGACGTTCGTAGACACTTACCAGACACACTCGTTATATTCACATTCACAATTCATGTTGATATTGCGTGTGTGAATCTATAAATAAATTACAGTGACCTTGGTTAAGACATCCTCCACTAATTCCTCTCTGAAGATTTTTAATTACGAGAAAAGCAATTACTTTCCCGAAGCGTTCTCCACCCCAAAACCTGAAGCCAAAATCCATTACATAATCATATCCAGTGTCGGTTAATTTCAATAAGAACTCGTTGCTCTTAGCAATCAAGAACGCCTCGAAACGACTGTACAGACTTTGAGTAAAGGCATTATTCAGAAGATAATTCATTTCGCTTACCTTTGAATTAAATAGCTAAGCACTTTTGTGGCTTAAACCCTACTTTTAAAGATTTGAAAATATCTCTCACACATCGACTCAGAAGAATTAAAACTCAAAAAGATACCATCATCGGAATTGTGGCTATGTTGTCTGGAATTTCCTTACAAAAACATTTGCTTAGAAAACGTTTTTTAAATAAAATAAAAACAAAAACATCTACAACCCCCATCCGTCTTAAGTAATTTTCTCTCGAAGAAAAACCCCCCGCGGCATTTGGTAGACTCCTTTGAACGCTCGCTCTCATAATGAAGGTTTTTCTTGTTGCAAGAGTGCACCCTTACCACAGATGCCTTCAGTCTTAGACATAATTAAGATACAGGTCTTCGTTTCCTACCTCTGTAGATAGCCCTACTCGTGGTTTCTTCGAACAGCAATTCAGGGATGATTGTGCCTAAAGACTACTCGTACATCACTCCATCAATAGATAATGAATAATTTAACGAGCAACCATGAATTCGCTAATGAGGCGGAAAGTATCTGCCAAAAATCAACTATCCCACCCTATGTCACCCATACAAACACGCACCCAATTTCTTTACAACGGACCGAGCCAAGGACGTTTTCTTTATCACTCTATTTACCTTTGCCATGTTGCTCGATTAGTGGCAATGACGACGTTTGGTATACTGACGCTTGTGACAGTCCTGCCAGTGTTGACATATGCCAAATAAATATAAAAAATACCTACTCCAACTAGGACTCCCATTTGAAAGCACCTCCTCACTGTCTAGCCTGTCCTCCTTGTTCTCATCGTCGTCGTCATCGTCATCGCTGCCGGCTTCTACCTTCTAGACTTCAATGAAACCTTCGATCTCTGCGTCATTGTCGTGGTCGTGTTCGTGCTCGTGGTGTTTCTTTTTGTCATGAAATGATGAAGACATCCTGTGGATTGTTGTTTTGCGGTGACGGTTTCATTACTGAGGCTGAAGCACATAACATTGCCGACAGTCTTAAGGCTAAAAGTAAGGTATTTGCTTTCACGGCATTAATGTGGTCTTTTGAGACCATCACAAGGCAGAGATGATGTAGTGCTTTCATATTCTACTACCATCTCCCCATAGAGGTGTTGAAATTATTGTTCGCTTATCACAATCACAGATAACCTCGGAATGGCAAAACTTTTGTTTCATTACCAACATCAGCAGCAGCAATATTATCCCCATCATACCCCAGCACACCATAACCACACACCAAGGGATGAAGGATGAATATGTTAACAATTAGTCTCAGGATGTTTGAATAGATAGTAAACACATGCTCCAGCTTCTACCCTTAAGACAAGAGTCAACATCAATTTAAAGTTCGTTTAGTGTGCTCTTGTTGGGTGTTATCTGTTTGACTGGCTGACTGGCTGACTGGCTGACTGGGCTGGCTATACTAGGGGTGGATGACTTGGCACATGTGTCAGCTTCGTGCAAACAAAAGGGACGCCCATTCATACTTGAGGAGAGAAATTTTGATTGTTTTCCCCTCGGGGGTTAAAATGGAGAATGACTTATTACTATGGTGTGACTTTGTCAGAGGCACCAGTCCTGGTTTGGGGCTGGTTCTGAAGCATGGCCAGATCTATTGTACCAGAGTAAGACTATTTTACCAACCCCCATACCTTCCGGATAAGCATCCCTACAAAATTAAAGCAATAATCTCTCGTATCTTCATTTACTGATACTTTTTTAAACGGGCCTGTTTGCTTAGGTATTAAACTTGAGGATTTATGAAAAGCGGTTATTTACTTTATGACCGACCATTCATAATACCTAACCCCACCGATGGTTGCCTTTTGTTTTATTTACCAACTCGCTTTGCCCTGGGGAGGAGTGATGTTGGAAAGGAATATACACGTATATACTCGTATAATAATAATAAGAAAATGTAAAATCTAAAAATGGCAAAAAGGCGAAAAGGGGTTCTTCTGAATTCTTTTATTTTTTTTCTTTTTCACCCAGCCGTGCATAAAATTCAATCCTTTATTTAATTAGAGATGGTTTACGAAGCTAAACAAAAGCGGCACCGGCGAGGCCAGCGGGACCCAAGGGAAAAGCAATTTTTCTGATTACCATTGAGTGAGCTGAGCTGGAGGAGACTGAGGTTAAGTTTGGCGAGGCGGAATCATCGGAATCGTTAGAATCGTCGTCATCGTTTCCATCGTAGTCGTCGTTGCTGTACTCATAGTCTTTGGGGAGTCTTTGTTGTTGAGTGCAAGGAAATTAATTCATTGGCAACCAAGAATAAGGTAAAAGCAGCTGTGATCCGGGTTCTTCTGTTGGACAGTTTCACTCTGATGAAAAACATTGCAAAACATTTTTCTCTTCTTGGAAAAATAAAAATAAATAAAGTGACTCCTTTTCATGAAGAAATGAATCCTACAGAGGGATGTATAAAAGGGCTGTCTGTTTAGAGGAATCTTCTACATATTTAATTGCCTCATTGTGAAGTTTATAAAGTTTCTTATGCTAAGTTAAGCCAGTAGTATTATAGGGAAAGTGAGAAGGTAAAACTAGCACAAGAACTTAAAAACGATTCGCTCAATAAAGTTTCAATTAAAAAAACGGAAAAATGAGGAAATTTATTAAGTTGTCCGTTTTTCTGTTGTTTTCTGTGTCAGTCGCTTTAAAATTATTCTTCTTTAAATGAAGGAGATACATTTTCGGAATTTAACTGCTAAAATCTGGTTTGTGTTGGCTTTTGTTTAATTGTCCTAAATGTGACAATCTCAATTGCAGCTTAAGGTACGTGTCCACTTGAGAGCACTTTCGCAAGTAAACTCTCGAGTAGCTTTCCATATGAGAGTAAAATTTTTGTGATTTACTATCGCGAGTTGATTGCGAGATTTCAGAGAGTCAATTTGCGGATAGTACTCTCGTAACCATGTCCATTTCACTTGAGTTATTAGTTGAGAGTAGTCTTGATGATGTCACATAAGCTGAAAGCTGCAGATGCAGTTGTTTTTGATATTGCTCTGAAAAGGCGAAATAAATGTAAAAAAAACAAAAACGTGCTGGGTTAAACCATAGATGAATCGCCGACAAGGGAGCTTCAAATCGAAGATTCTCAACAATATAGGAATTTTTGCCGGTTGTCAAGCAGTCAAGTGGAGTATATAATACAATCTGTTGGACCGAACATTTTTAAGAGCTTCCTCATTATTGCCTTTCCGAAAGAAATGAATTCCACAGAGTTTCCTCGGATTCATATCTCTCTATTAGTTTGAAGACATTTTCGCTGTTCCACATTGAAGTCATGCTCGCGACTAGCTACTCTCAGAATACGAACATTGTTTGAAAAGTGCCAGTTGATCTCCGAGAGTAGAGAGTTGCGAGCAACTCTTTATTAATTTGAAAGCTGAGAGTTGTAAACCAGCTCTCTGTAAGTTGCTCTCAGGTCCGTTTCCACTTACAAAATTTCTCTCGAGTGTGACTTGAGAGCTACTTGCCCAAATTTTACTCTCAAGTGGACAAGCACCCTTAGGGTCCTAAATTCTAAGGAAAAAAAGAAACGAATGCTTGAATGTATAAAACGCTCGCCGTTTAGGCCAAGAAGTTGATAGATCTTCCTGGTGTTTTTTTTAAGGATCGTTTGTGAAGGTAGCGGAAAAGCTCGTTACACAATATGTGTAACGCAAACGAAATAAGCCGGCAATTAGTCAAAATAAAAATCCAGAAATCTGTTCTAGCCCAAAGCCTAAGCTTCAATTTCGTAGCGTGCCTGACTAGGCTACCAACATTGTGGGGCTACAGTTTGGAAATGATAAAGCAAAGTTCAGAACAACTTCAACTTAAAATATCTAACAACAATGAAGTTGAGATCTGGATTATCGTAGGTACATTGAATTCCAAATAGGGTCCAAGGCCCCGACCTAGCTGAAGAAGCTCAAACCGTGGGCCTGGGCCTCAGTCAAAAAGCGTCTACAGCTGAGGTTCACTTGCGTGCCCCACCTGAGTCTCGGTCTTCATCTACTGCGGTGCCCGTCGTTGACGGATTCGAACACTTTTCGGACCGGAGCATTAGTTTTAATCCGCTCTCAGCCAAGAGCATCTTCATCCAACTTTGATATTGTCCATGCTTCTGCGACATAGAGCAGGACTGGGATTGTTACGGTCTTGTATGGAGTCTCTGTTATTGTTCGAGGGAGGCCTTTGCTAGTCAATTGCCTTCTTAGCCCAAAGAAACAGCGATTGGCAAGAGTTATTTTTTTTTTTTATATATAATTTACGCGCGCCTCGAGGCCTTTTACTGTTGCCGGGCGGAAAGATAGAAGGAGGAGAAAGGAAAGCATTGTTGTGATGTAGTGGTTTGAAACTCAGGTATATTTGGTTTCGATATTGACTCTCCAGGGGTGGGAGGACGGAGAGTTTTTCTTCACTCGGAATGATTCCAGGTTATAAATTTTAACGCGTGTATTTGTGCTTGAAACTCTACAACACGCAAATTTTTCTGACTGAGATCCAATAACACAAATGAAAAACTTGTCATGAGTAGGATTCGAACCTTGGCCCCCCGAGTGAGAAGCGATGGCTAGTACCACTACACTTTCCTGGCCTGAAGCCACACCTATATGGACCTATCAGGATGTTGACGAACGGGTTCAGACGTTCATATAATACAGCAGATAAGATCTTGTAAGTGATGTGAAGGGGACTGATGCCTTTGTAGTAGCCTTTTTAGAGCATCGAACAAACAATGCGGTGGTTCGCCCAACCATGAGTCTAACATTTTTTAAATTAAGGAGCATGGGCAGAATGGTTGAGTATCCCAAAACCCAAAACCGATTTCCAATTACCAAATATATCGTCCGTCAAAAATGTAAAACCCAAAAGATCCTTCGAAACTTCAGAATCGAATGTGAACTTGCAGAAAGCAGTACCCCCTGAGCATTTTTATCGACATAGAAAGTGCTTTTGGCAATGCAACTTGTCACAAGTTGCCGAATCCCTAGTTTTGTGAATAGGAGTAATACTGGTGGAAAGGACTCTGATCGCGGATGAAGATTGCGACCAAAATGTAATAGCGGGAGTTAACACAGACTACTTGGATCTTTCTATCTCTACTGGTATGATGAATTTAGATAGACTCAATTCTTAACGCTCTCAATAGTTCAAATTTCTTTGTTCAAACATGAATAAAAAGTTTTCCTTGCGTTATCGACTCCCTGCCAATTAAGTGAACCTTCGACAGGACATGGAGACATTCACTAAGATGGGTTATATGGATCTATTGGGATTTGACAGGGTCAGTTATGCCATATGTATCAGTTTTTCGGGTGTAAAACTTTTTCAATTGTTTATACTCTTCATTTCGTGGAAAATTTCCTAAGCTTGCCTGGCTCTGCACTTGATATGGTGCTCTACCTCCGCTCCGCCCTTGATATTCGTATCAAGGGGTACACAATCAAGGTCATTATGTATTCAAAAAGAACTATTCTTTAGTGCAACACTCACTGAAGTTTTGATAACCATAAATGGTGTTTGTTTTACGACTCCGCTCCTACGGATATCTCGACAAGTTAGGCCCCAATCGAAGTCCGGGGGGCTCCTAACTCCCACGGTACCGTGTATTAAGTCCTGGTATGGACTACCGGTGGTCTTGCCACTAAACAAGACCTATGATCGGCAGCGTATCACTTGACAATAGACAATAGACAATACAATGGCAACCATCAGAGGCGAAAGGTCTGATGATGTTTATGATAAGTCCAGTTTTACTCTACGTCCGCTTCTAATTAGACAACGTCATTGATGGACGAAGGCTTGATAATTGGACGGGGGCAGTCTCTTTCCTCTGTAATGATTTTGACTAGAATTTGAATCAGGAAAGAAATTAGGTCGGTCGATGTCTTTTCTCATTAAGACAACATTAGATGTCACTCCACAGAAGAAAAAATTGCATCTGCCTTCCACTACAAAATCCAGATCACAATAAATGATGTTTCAAACAATGGGTGGGAAATCTAGATACCTTGCGCTGTGGCAACAGTCGCACTAATGTTTTAAATCACTCTCACCCTAATTTGAGAATGCATAGCATCTCAGAAAGCATTCGGCTAAATTCACTTTGGTTCTAGTCGCAAATGGGCTCACGGAAAATTGAATCGCATAGTAAATTTGCTAGATAAAGCTCCGATAGAGTTTCTTAGGACGCAAACATGCATTAGGACTGTGTACGATTAGTCTTTTATTGACATTAGAGTTGTCATGAACCTTCAAAATGCCGGCACTCAAAACTGTCTGTCTCTAAGTATAAAAGGCTACTTACCTTAATAGTAATAAGGCACTATGCTTTGGATAGTAACAATAAACAAAATGATAGAGACAAATAATTAACAAAAATATTGACTGAACTAAGGTTGTGATCAGAATGTACATATATTGTCTGCTCGAAATGCTTGGGCAGTTAATATACTGGAGAAGGGCCTTATGTCGAACAGTTAAGTAAATATTTGATGTCATATGATCCAGGCAACCAATGGTCAAAGTGTGAAATTTAATGCTCAGCGAATCGTTCTCGTAAAAAAGACAGCATTTCAGAGGCTGCGTGGAAAGTGGTGCCATCTCGTTGGAACCAAATATCATCGAGACCACGAATTCGACGCAACAGTCCGTTATCATGACATAATAACAGGCGACATTCACAGTGGTAATCCACCCGGTGTGAATTTTGGAAAAATATAGCCCGATGATTCCACCAACCCATGAACCACACCAAACCGTTGCTTTGTCTGGCAGCTCTTGAACCTCTTCGGATTTCTCTGCACCCCAAATATGGCTTTTTTTTTACGAATTTAGCCATTAAGCCAGACATTGCCTTCGGCTTCGTCGTTGAACAAAATTTTGGTCGAAAACAGTGGATGTTCTTGAGCTTCTTAAGCCCATCGACAGCAATGAAGACGATTCGGAAGGTCCTTTCCCGAATTCAATTCTGTATGCTTTAAAACCAAGATCCTTACGTAAAATATGCCAAGTTATTGCAGCCAAAATCGATTCATTATGGTCATCGCTGTCGCCGCTGTATTTTCTTCACTATGGGCCAACTGGGGTCTTCAATAATGAGAATTGGTTTTAAAGTTGTTCGATGGTGTAGCGAATTTCACGTATGGTTGGCTGGTTTTATTGACCATAAGTTGCTGTAAGTGTCCGAACCACATTCTTTTTGTTCCAGTTCAACAAACTTCTTTTGTCGAACGCATGCCACTGCAACATTGAAAACGATCAGATTTGCAGAATCATTAACTCAGAATCTCTCTCTATTCAATGAGAGCATTCCAAAGGAAAGTGGCATAATCACACCAGAAACTACAAGAATACTCGTATCATGAAAGTCATGTCTCGTTTACCTCAAAAATATTTCTTTTTTTTTTTTTTTTAGTTTTTTTAAGTTCGAACTTCCCTCTATACCGTCGACTTTAAAAAAAAGTAAAACAAGAATCGATCAAAATGTCAAAGGTTAATTAAATCGTGATGTTGACAACTTTTGTATGTTTCTGTAATATTCTAACCCAAAGGACATGCCAAAATATCATTTATCATTTTATTCACCTCTTTACGAAAACCTCTGTTCTGTCATCACTGTGTATGACCTGTCAATACCAACCGCACATGTCAATCAAAATTTCAATTCACCTTTCCATGTAATTCTAAAGTTTGTGACATGAATTCTGTTTATTTTTTGAAAACCTTTTGTTACTGTATGCCGTATTGCTTCATAGGAATACCAACATTAGTGCTATGTCCTGATTGATATTAAATTTTTATAATTTATCGATTCAGTTTCCTGTTCCACGATGTACGTCATCGTACTAAGTTCTTCATAAATTACTCAAAATTCAATTTCCTCAAGCTAGCGTGCTCCACATATGTATGTAGAAGACGACTCATTCAAATGAAGTACGCCCACTCCATGGCGTAAAATAAATCCATTTGCAAGAAGCACCAAAGTCATGCTAAACAAACAGAGCAAATTTGCTTAACGTGTAAATTATGTGTGCTTGTATCGCCTCACAGCTCAAACTAGAGGAGAACTTTAGGAGTCTGGATTTGTAAATATCAAAACGAGAAACCTTTTTTAAGCCGCCTTCACATACTAGTTCTCTTATTGTTGCCTAGGTTGTGGGCTCCTTTCACTGACAATAACTGTAAGGAATAACTTTTCTCACAAAACATTCCTTTAAGAAACGAAAATATCTGAAACGTTATTAGAAACTAATGAAGCTTAATTTTTATTGACAAACTTTTCCTCGAAAACTCGGCAAGGATCCAAGTTGATGAATAGCAAAATGGTTTCCATACATAAAAAAAGCGCGCGGCAACAATTGTCAGGCACTGGCTGGAACGGAGGAAAGGAAATATTTGCTGACTCACGTGCGATATGGCACGAGCTCTTCTTGTGACAGCAACTCGTGCAAATAAATTTAAATTTGATGCCATTCATGAATACAAATCTCTGATGGAGCTTTTTGGGGTTTCAGTTCCTGATGTACATTTGAATGTGCCTTCATGGAAATATAGTATATCTTTCAGGTACCTTCACATACTCGTATTACACAGAGAAAGAGATTGAATAAAAATCTTTTTGAATGCAACAGGGTTGCAATGCTTGTGGAAAAAAATCACAAACTAAGGCGCTGAAAATCCACTTAATCAGATTCTCAAACAACAAACCAAATAGAATTTATACAAACTCGTATATGTACTTGAAGAAACAAAAAAGGAAGTAACTTGGATCATCATATGGTGCCCGCCATGATATACTATATGAAAATAAACAAGTTGTTGGGGAGAGAGCTCTCTACCAATAGTTGGGGAATTTGATTTGAGTCAAAGACAGCACAGATGGACACTTTCAACATAGAGATATCAGCTTTAACTCAGTGTATGCATATTGAACCAGACATCGCAGATAAAGGCTCGTGTTAGTGGATAGGCTGCCTCCAATTACGCACGCCGAGTTTAAGTTCGTTTCTTCTTTGCCCATTATTGTGTAATCCTTGAGGATTGAGATTTGAACATATTCCTGTCTAGAACGCTAGTCTTCGTGCTCCAGTCACAATTTTCTGCGAATATTCGTGTTTTTCTATCGGTCCAGCTAAAAGCAAGTTTTAACAGTGTAATTGACTATAATTTGAGCTATTAATTAATAATTTCTTAGTTAGAACTCGTGTAACATTCTTGTAAATTATAGTTGTTATTTAAGTTCTTTGCTAGTACAATATTTTTACTAAAAAGTTAAAAATATCGTCGACTTACAGTGAGAATGTATTGGGCCGGCAATCTTTCGAATTTTCTCTTCTTCTTCTTTTGTCTTCTTCGGTGCCGTGAAATAAGGCCATGCGAAATAAGACCATATCTGAAAATATGGCATTATCTCACTTAGATTTGTTTTTAATTTTGCTTACCCGGATGGCAACGATTAGTATTAGGCCACGTAGAAATAGCATCTTCCGACAGATGCTGGCTCTTTAAATAACGAGAATGAGCCTCTGCAGCCGAACATCTTGCAGCTCTGCTAATAAGCCCTACATCACGCCTCCCCGTGGCGCCATCTGGGAATCTTACTAGAGATTGCGAAGTGAAGGGGACAAATGGCGAGTTTCCAAAACAAGACATTATCCGGGCTAATCCGATATATTTGGAGCTCAGCCCGGTAAGGATTTCCAAGATTTAGTCAGGGTCTTGGAAAAGAGATGATGGCTGACGAGCCTTATATGGGCCAACGGCAGCACTCACATCCCGGAATGGGTTACTGGGTTCGGTGTAACCGACCGCTCGTCCTAGGGGCATTAAATATGGAACTGGTCCTCCCGGTTGGGGGTTGTGCCGCCGGGGTAACTGCCCGGCCATTTAAAAAAACATAAGTTACGAAGCACCAACAAGCCTCGGATATGCACGGATATACTGTTGACCACCCACACAAACGATTTAAGGACAATGAGCTTCGGATATGCACGTGGAATGTTAGATCCCTTAATAGACCACGTGCAGCCGAGCAACTAGCAGAGGCCATAGATTGCTGCAAAGCAGACATAACCGCCATTCAAGAAATGCCATGGAATGGGCCGGACAAAAAGAAGATGAAAAACTGCGAAATCTACTGTGGCAATTGCTATCGACGGAAAAAGCAGTGCTTATTTGGATGCGGATTTGTTGTCGCAGGCAGACTAAGACAAGAAGTCCTGAGCTTCCGGCATATGAGCGAGCTCCTCGTAGCAATCCGCATCAAGGCTAAATTCGCCAATATTAGCCTTATATGCGCGCATGCCCCCACAAAGAGGAAAGATAACGACACCATGGATGCCTTCTATGAGCTCCTTAACAAGACCTACGAGCAATGCTCTAGCTATGACATTAAAATTGTCCTCGGCGATCTTAATACAAAACTAGGAAGAGAGGGCATCTTTGGTAGTACTGTCGGAAGATATAGCCTGCACGACACCACCTCCGATAACGGATTCAGGCTAATCGACTTTGCGGCGGGGCGAAACATTGTCGTGGCTAGCACGCGGTTCCCACATCTCGACATACACAAGGGGACTTGGAGAACTCCTGATCAATCAACAGTCAACCAGATTGATTACATTGCGATCGAGGCAAGACACTTCTCCAGTATAATGGATGTCCGTACGTTTCGAGAAGCCAACATCGACTCGGTCCATTGTTGTAGCCAAGGTACGGTTGCGGATATCCCAAACTACGCCAAGACAAACTAATGCTGTGAGAAAATTCGACGTCAGACGACTACCTCCGCATCAGAGATGCCGCCTCTGATGTGCTGGGTTTCACTCGTCCATCCCAACGAAACCCCTGGTTTTATGATGAATGCCGGCAAGCGC
Organism: Volucella inflata; assembly: GCA_928272305.1. Classification (NCBI taxonomy): domain Eukaryota; kingdom Metazoa; phylum Arthropoda; class Insecta; order Diptera; family Syrphidae; genus Volucella; species Volucella inflata. The sequence continues at coordinate 106,709,122 of OV743719.1, forward strand.
ATGCTGCTAAGCAAGATGCATATAAAGCGGCGTCCTATGAGTTGCTTAAGGAAATCTAACTTATAGGCGCCTGCCTGACGGTTGTTGACATACCCTTAGCTCAGCGCAGGCTAAGCCCTGCGGAGAAAGGGGTTCAATGCTATAAGCGAGCGAGGTGAGTCGCCTACCTCAAGCTTGAGCTTGAAAATCTCTCTTCCAACTCGAATTCATTTTCACTGTTCACCAAATTTTCAAACCGAGCTACGAAAGTTCTTGATGAAAACTTGGCCAATGTTCTGCATTGATGCGTCAAGATTTTGTAAAATTGAAAAGATGCGGATTGAATTCGTGATTAAGATTGGAGAAGACGTAGCAACCTGAGCTCAAAGCTTCGAATGTAAAAAAAATATTAAATAGAAAATTGGACAAAATTAAAGAAAAACCTCCGCAACATCTCAGATGCAATTTCCTCAAACAAAAAGAGGTTCTCTATGACGATGTTCTCTTTAGTGTACCGGAACTTCCTGGCGAAAATTTAAATAAATATTTTCACAACTTTTGCGACAATGTAAAATGCTACCCATCACCTCTCGTGGTCAATGCTTTCCGTGGAAAACGACAAAACTACAACGACAAAAACTGAAACCCGCCTTTCATTATTTTTAAATGCAGCGCCTGTAATCAAAGAAATGCTGTTCTTGTTGCAACTTTGGTTCCGGATTAAATGAAAATAGCAAAAACTGCTACCTAAATGAGAGCTTAAGCAGACATTCCCGCTTCCTCCTACAAAGTGCTACTGGTGTTAAGAAAAAAAAGGCAATTGTTTTCGGTTTTCTCTAAGTCGGGAATTGTTTATGCTAAGAAAACCGAAAATGGGAGAAGTTTTGCAATTGAAAGTTCTGAAGATCTTGACATAATTGTCGCTGATGCTGCTGATGCTGTAACATGGCCGTGGCTCAAGTGGTAGTGATGGGAATCTTCCTTACGTTCCAGAAGATGGTTAAACCTCGCCTTGGCTTTACTATTGACGCACTTGCTCGAAGTTCCATGTTATCGCTGAAATTCGTTATTCCTTTGCCAACAATTCCAATATCTTCGGACTTCTGCTCGGAGCTTTTTAAGATTGAGATGATGATATCTATTGATATCCTCAAAAAGGAAAGGTATTATAAAAACAATGAATAAGCGGATTGGTACTATGGAAGTCTTGGCCCCCTTGACTTCGGTTCGTGTCTGACCTGAATGATATACTTTACCTCTTGCGAGCGTCATGGTGGGTGTAGTTTAAGCCTAAAGTTGCAGGAATAGTCTTTTACTTATAATTGATGCGTTGTGCAGTTGCAATAGGAGCTGTGCCCTCAACACAATTCTGCTTCAATATTTGTTAATATCGTGCATGCAAGCGATAGGAAGGCATATTTTTACTCCCATGAATCTACGGGCACTTAGTGAAATTAAGTCATCAAGACACTAGTTCATGTTTAACACTAGAGATGTTCCGTAAACCAGCTGAGAAGTCGTTTCAAGGCAATGCTTTATACTAGTACTATCGAACTAGTACTATCAAGTGATGCTTAGCTCAAATTTAAGTTTGTTAATCACCAGAATAACCTATTTTTGTATTTTTATTTTTTTTTTATTTTATGAAAGTAGCTAGGATCAGATGTTCTACTGTCTATACCTTTCAACAATCTGTACATCTCTAGTAACTCTAAAGGCAATCATGAATTGTATTATGTCCCTGTCCAAACCTTCAAATTACTTTTTCTTTTCAAACTTTTAGGTGCATCGTTCTTCAATCGTTTTTATCGGCGACTATTGCCAGAGCACTAACCGAGAATGCTGACATGGAACGAAGTCTAATATATAGGTAGTTGAATAGAAAAAGTCGATTCCATATTTCTAGTTTCATTGCATCAGATGGCAAGTCTGTAACAGGTGTATCTACAGAGAGTATCAATTGGTAAAGAAGATCTAACTTTGCTGATGAAGGTCCCTTCGACGTCAATTTAGATTTAATTTATAAAAATGTAAATCACCAAAAATGTTAACTATCCATGTTACCTCTGACATACTATATTCATTAAAAAGCCAACAACTAATAACTTTTTTATATTATATTGTTACAAAAAAAAGAAAGAAATTAATTGACCCCCACAACATCTTGCAACACGACAACGAATAAAAATAACAAAATCTCTGGTTCCCGAGAAGTTAAACTTTTTTTATTTTAAATTTGTTATAATGTATTAGAAAGTTGCTGCTGTCGACTGCCCGTGAAAGACTTCGCCTCCTCCAATTTTTCTGCTCCTTTTTAAATGCCATCCAATGCCAACGTTTGCTGTTTTTTTCCGCTTCTGTTGTTTTACTGCCGTTGTAACGCTGAAATTCACTGCAAAGTTGGAACTGCTTTTATTTGGAGAAGTTCTACGTCACAGGAAACGGCAGATTTTTCTTCGTTAAACATTTCTAGGTGTCTGTGTTCTTTTCTCCCTTCCTCTACTTGATTTATTGCTGTCAAGCTCGTCGGTGCACTGAATGGGTCGTCGAACAGAACTCACCTTTCTCTGCTGTCAAAAAAAGGTAAACAAACAAGCGTGCTGCGTAATTTTCGTGAGTTTCACAAAATTTGTAAAACTTTCATTTTATATTTTGGTTTTTTGCAGGTCAGCGGCACAACAATATTATACTAGCTGTACGCATATTAAAAAATCAAATTTAAAAAAATCAGCATAAACACTTTTATTTTTTATTTTGTTTATTGAAGTGCTGTTGGATATATAATATTATTTGTTTTTCCGTCTGGAATGCACTATATACTCGTATGAATACGTGCTGCCTTTTTTTGTCGTACACTTTTACACCGTTCTACTGAACCGAATGGCATGATACTTACACCATTGGAAAGGTAATTTTACGTAGATTTGCACAATGTATTTTTTTTTGCCAAACAGTCTTACCAAACCTTGGTAAAACATGTAAAAGATTAGGTTATTTTACATATATCTATAGATATACTTACTTTACTTTAGGTGGCGCTACAGTCCGGGGTGGACCTGGGCCTCAGTCAACAAGCTTCTCCAGCCAGCTCGATCCCTGGCTAGCTGCCTCCAGTTTCGCACGCTAAGTTGGCTGAGGTCCTCTTCCACTTGCGTGCGCCACCTGAGTCTTGGCCTTCCTCTACTGCGCTGTCCATCGGGGGCGGATTCGAAGACTTTTCGGACCGGAGCATTGGTGTCCATGCGCTCTACATGACCCAGCCATCTCAGTCTTTGGATCTTCACTCTTCTGGCTAGCTCTATGTCGCTGTACAGTCCATACAGTTCGTCGTTGTATCTCCCCCTCCACTCACCGTCAATGCAGACGGGACCGAAGATCGCCCGAAGAATTTTTCTCTCGAAGCAACCAAGAACACCCTCATCCATATTTGATAATGTCCATGCCTCTACGCCATAGAGCAGGACCGGGATTATTAAAGTCTTATAAAGGGTGACTTTTGTTGTTGCCTTCTTAGCCCAACGAAAGAGCGATTGGCAAGAGTTATTCTTCGCTTGATCTCAGCGCTGGTGTCGTTGTCTGTATTTCTAGCGGAGCCTAGGTAGACAAAGTCCTTAACTACCTCAAAGTTTTATCTGTCGAGGGTGACGTTCTGTCCGAGACGTCGGTGTTGGTTGTCCGTTTTGCTTGACAGCCTATACTTGGTCTTGCCCTCTTTGACCGCTAAACCCATTTTCGCCGCTTCCGTCTCAATACTCGCGAAAGCGCCACTGACATCACGCTGTTTTCTCCCGATTATGTCAATATCGTCAGCGTATGCGAGTAGTTGGACGGACTTTTGAAAGATAGTGCCTCTTGTGTTTGCTCGTGAGTTTTGCACTATTCTTTCAAGTACGATGTTGAAAAAATCACACGACAGCGCATCGCCTTGTCTAAATCCTTTCTGGACATCAAAGGTCTCGATGAGATCTTTACCGACCTTGATGGAGCAGCGTGCATTCTCCATCGTCATCCTGCACAGACGGACGCGTTTGGCAGGGATGCCAAAACTAGACATTGCTCTATATAGCTCGTCTCTATAGATGCTGTCATACGCGGCCTTAAAATCGATGAATAGGTGGTGGGTATCGATCTGAAGCTCATGGGTCTTCTCCAAGATCTGCCGTTGTGTGAATATCTGGTCGATGGTGGACATTCCTGGCCTGAAGCCACACTGATATGGACCTATCAGGTTGTTGACGAACGGCTTCAGGCGTTCACACAATACTGCGGATAAGATCTTATATGCGATGTTAAGGAGACTGATGCCTCTGTAGTTGGCGCAGTTCATACTGAGGTTCCATTCATCGGGCATACTTTCGTCCGACCATATTTTACAGATGAGTTGGTGTATGCTCTTTACCAAGTCTTCGCCTGCCGCTTTGCAGAGCTCGGCAGTCAGGCCATCCGCTCCAGCAGCTTTGTTGGACTTAAGCTTCGATATAGCTATCTTCACTTCATCCAGGTCGGGTGGACGGAATTGTTGGTAATCATCGTCCAAGTTGAAAGGTTGATTCAGCCTGACAGCGGTATTTGGTCCGTCATCGCCGTTATACAGTCTGCAGAAATGATCTTTCCAAATCCTCAGCATCGACTGCGATTCTACTACGATGTTCCCTTGTTCATCTCTACAGGCTTCGGTTCAGGGTTTGTTCCCGCGGCATGTTATTTTTACCTTTTGGTAAAACTTCTGAATCTCATTCCTGGAGTAGCATATCTCAATTTCCTCGATCGCGCGCTTCTCATGCTCTTTCTTCTTCCTCCTGAGAAGCCGGTGCTCGTCTCTCCTCTACCGCTCATAGAGCTCATGAGCAGCTCTGGTCTGGTCGCGTTATATGCATCTTGCTTAGCTGCATGTGCTTGCCGGCATTCATCATCGAACCAGGGGTTTCTTTGTGGTGGACGAGTGAAACACAGCACATCAGAAGCGGCATCTCTGATGGCGTTTTGGCAGTGTTTCCAATGGTCTTCGATGCTTGATGCTGGCGGCATTGGACCTCTTAAGAGATTAAGAGACACTCGATCGGAAAAGGACTTGGCGATCTCTTGCGATTGTAGCCGTCTGACGTCGAATTTTCTCACAGCATGAGTTTGTCTTGGCATAGTTTGAGATATCCGCACCCGTCCCTTGGCTACAACAAGGTAATGGTCCGAGTCGATGTCGGCTCCTCGGAACATAAGGACATCCATAATGCTGGAGGAGTGACTTGCGTCGATCGCAATGTGATCAATCTGGTTGACTGTTGATTGATCAGGAGTTCTACAAGTCCCCTTGTGTATGTCGAGATGTGGGAACCGCGTGCTAGCCACGACAATGTTTCGCCCCGCCGCAAAGTCGATTAGCCTGAATCCGTTATCGGAGGTGGTGTTGTGCAGGCTATATTTTCCGATTGTTCCACCAAAGATACCCTCTCTTCCTAGCTTTGCATTAAAATCACCAAAGACAGTTTTAATGTCATAGCTAGGGCATTGCTCGTAGGTCTTGTTAAGGAGCTCGTAGAAGGCATCCTTGGTGTCGTCCTCTTTCTCCTCTGTGGGGGCATAAGCGCATATGAGGCTTATGTTGGCGAATTTATCCTTGATGCGGATTTCTACGAGGCGCTCGCTCACATGCCGGAAGCTGAGGACTTCTTGTCTTAGTCTGCCTCCGTCGATAGCAATTGCCGTAGTAGATGTCGCAGTTTTTCATCTTCTTTTTGTCCGGCCCATCCCATCGCATTTCTTCAATGGCGGTTATGTCTGCTTTGGAGCAGTCTAGGGCCTCCGCTAGTTGCTCGGCAGCACGTGGTCTATTCAGGGATCTAACATTCCACGTGCATATCCGAAGCTCATTGTCCTTAAATCGTTTGTGTGGGTGGTCAACAGTAGATCCGTCCATATCCGAAGCTTGTTGATGCTTCGTAGCTTCTTGTTTTTTTTAAATGGCCGGGCAGTTACCCCGGCGGCACAACCCCCAACCTGGAGGACCAGTTCCATTTTGAGTGCCCCTAGGACGAGGGGTCGGTTACACCGAAGCCACTAACCCGTGCCGGGATGTGAGCGCTGCCGTTGGCCCTTACAGGGCTCGTCCGCCACCATCTCTTTTCCAAGACCCTGACTAAGTCCTGGAAATCCTTTCCGGCCTGAGCTCCAAATATGTCGGAGTAGCCCGGATAAGGTCTTGTTTTGTTTTTCCGACACTTATCCTGGTTAATGGCGCAGGAAACTCGCCATTTGCCCCCTTCACTTGGCAACCTCTAGTGAGATTCCCAGATGGCGCCACGGGGAGGCGTGAAGTAGGACTTATTAGCAGAGCTGCAAGATGTTCGGCTGCAGAGGCTCATTCTCGTCATTTAAGGAACCAGCACCTGTCGGAAGATGCTACTTCTACGAGGCCTTATACTAATCGTTGCCATCTATAGATATAGATGTTGTAAAATCAGGCATCCAGTGTTGCATAACCTTAGGATCATACAAAATTAATAAACTCTCTCTCTCTCTCTCTCTCTCTGGTGAGTTCATTTATTACCCCAGTTTCAAACCAGAAGATACAAGAGAGAACTAGGACCCGATAAATGTGGTATAAATACAGGATGAGAAACAGCGTGAGTTAAGTTGATTTTTGGAAAGCGACAGAAAAGGAGCTCAAGGGCTGAACAGAATGTGAATCTGAAGCTTAAATCTGTATCTGATATAGAACTTTCAAAAGTTCAATACATGGATAATCCGTATCTCGAAGTTGAATAACACCCAACTTCGAGATACAGATACAGATTCACATTCTGTTCAGCCCTTAAGTCTTAATAGTGAGCGATAAGAGATTTGAATTGTGAGATATAGTAGCAAAATCGGTTGTAAATTACTTGGAAGTTATTTTAAATAATAATAAATTAAGTGTTTTGAAATAGAATAACGTTTTATCATTTCGAATTTTACAATATTTACAATTTTACGTAGCTTAAGCTAGCCATACAAGACGAATATGTTCGTGCGATTTGGTCGTTGACATTTGGCCACACATGACGAACCGATTTGGGGAACATTACTTTGCTGTAACTTTCAACAAGAAAATATGGAGAACGCACACGCGGATGATGCAATTATGCAAAAATAAACAAAAAAGGCGAGAGGAGATGAAAGAGTGGCAGGAGATGAATGGATTCAGAAACTTACATACTTGTATATTGAATTACAAGTTTGGTCGGACCAGTTATTGGAGAACAAAACATAGGAATACGAGAAGCAATAACAGCAAACGAGAGACTGTCAGCAACTTTAAGATTCCTCGCAACTGGACAAAGTTTCGAGGAACTAAAGTTTTAATATTTTTAAGAATTTCGATAAATTCCAAAAGAAACGTTTTGCTAAAACTTGCCATTTTTTATCTTCCGCTGATGTGCATGCAACAAAATTTATCTTAAAAAGAAAATGCACCACAAACGTCGAACAAGACCATGAACACGAACTGATCGAATGTACATGTTCGTCGAGTATGGCCAGCTTTACTGACAGAAAAAAAAAAATTTCAAGTCGGCTTGCCTTTGAAAGTCAATTGTAAAGAAAAGGATAAGCGTATAGTCGAATCGGTTTTGTGCAGCTGGTTCTACATAATGAATTTGTTTGACTGCTTTGACTTATGAAATGTATTGGTTTGTTTTTTTATGTAAGTTTGTGACTGTGGAAGTCAAGTTTCCATACTCTAAGTGGGATAGAGACTTAACTAAATGAAAAAAAGAGAAACATAGTGACGAGAGACGATACTTTTGTTGTGTACACGACAACTGTTGCTTTTGTGAATCGTCGAATTTCGGCGACGGGAGAGCCTAGTACGAATAAATCAGAAGGTTTTCCGACGCGTGAACAGGACACATATAGTTGCCCATGAGAGAAACACGGACTTTCTAAATTCAGGTGACACACTTTAAAAATTATCCCTGTGCCTTGTCATTGCATAGGCGAGTCGCACCGGAAACAGCAAACGTTTGAATTCGAATGGTAAATCTGTTGGAATCATTGGAATGCGAAGCAATAGAACATCTTCTTCTTTGAATTTACCATTTAAAATAGTAGCTTCGATGATATTGGCCATCATTTTTTTCATTGAGAGCCTGGTACCGTTGCAAAGTCGTGGCGGATTAATGTTTCGAAGCAAAATGGTAGGCACGCCAATTTCCAATGTTAAAACGTGTGGAGGCATGTCGGGTAAATCAAGTGAATTGGTTGACGTTGCCATCATTAACGACTGCATCGCGTAAATGGATGTACTCTTCCGAGCGCACCTTAGTTTGATTGAAGCGAATGTAGAGAAGTCGTTCGGTTCCGATTATCGCACACATATCGACAATATATTGGTGGAACAATGACGACATTTCAGGATATGATTATCAGCGTTTTCACGTGTCATTAGCCGATACGAATAGTATCGTTTCTCATCGGTTAGCGGATTTCACATTTTGATTCCGAAATGATACCCATCTTCTCCTTGCCAAAAGAACTGGATATTGCAATCCGTCGTAAGAGCGATGCGTTTCTGGGACTCGTCTGCAATGGAGAATAACATCACGTGACTCGAGTTCTTGGCCAACTATAACAATTGCTGTTTCAACAATCCTTGGAGCATTATAATGACTTGCGTGTCGACCAACGGGTGCTTTATCTGCACGAATAATCGTCAGCTGGCATTCGTTCAAGGGCAGTTCTGAACAGTTGATTCAATTCGTTGTGTTGATCAAGTAAAGTTTGCATTTCAGCGACAATTTCTTTAATAGTGTCCCTATTGAATCGACAATATTGATCGATTTGTTCATCTGTGTCTCCCATGAAATAAATCTTAAGAAATTTGTGATCTGCGTCTCTGGAAGTAGTAGTAATGACCCAGCCTGATGATAAATTTGGCCCTGCACTTTGAAGGTTGGCATGTAATTCTCGCGTATAATATTTGTTGCCCCGCACGATGTCATTTGGAAACACGAATTGTACTTCCGAATGTTTCCCAAGAAATGTTTCGATTGACCTGTATTACCTGATACCATTGTCGATAATGGATCAGGCGGTGGATGTACATAACTCTGGCAATTTAACTTTCCCAGCCGCGCAGCACATTCCAGGTGTTTCACTCTTAAATTTGAGTGCTTTACAATGCACACATAATTTGTTCATTTTCCCAAAAACAACAACGGATTTTGATCATAATGGAATGCAGCCAGCTCCAATAATGGCATCCATGAATGATGCAGTGTTCGTCTAGACTTAGCTGTGCGTGATCGTTGGGCTTCGAGTCTTTGCTCACGTCGCTCGCTTGTTTCAGACGAATGGGCTTGACCTGTGCGTAATCGTTGAGCTTCGAGTCTTTTCTCACGTCGCTCGCTTGTTTCAGACGAACGGGCTTCAACTGTGCGTAATCGTTGAGCTTCGAGTGTTTGCTCACGTTGTTCGTCAGATACTGAGGTTCGCAACTGCTTTTTCTCTTTTCTGCTTCGGGTGTATTCTACCAATCGCTGCTCGTTTGGGAGGCATATTTTTTAAGCATAAATCGCAAACTGAAATGCCACCATTTTCAATACAAAATATAAGTATTATTCTAAAGCAAATTGAAAGAAACTTTGTTGACGAATTTTATCGTCAATCATCGTTGAAATCAACTGAAAAAAATACAAAAATTCCGCATTGGAAAGCAATTAAAATAAAATTTAATTCCATTGACGATGCAATGAAGGAAACTCCATGAAAAACTCAAAAAAAGTGCACCATTGTTGTCAATAATAATGTTTTCCAATCAATTTAAAAAAAATACAAAAATTCAATATTGAAAAGCAGAGCAAAGCACTTCTGATCTAACCCTAGACCCGTATCCCACAAAAATGCCAGTTACCGTATAAAAATTTATTTGTTATTTGCACTAACTCACTAACTCCCAAGCGAACTTCTGATGTGAAATCCTTTTACTCAATCTTCAACTTCAATTAGCGGAGCTGCTTGTCTACGATTCTTCTTATCTATTCTTATTACTAACTTTATCATCGGGTTATCACAATCGCGACCCGAAACTACTCATAAATACCCTTTTTATGTCATCGAAGTGCCGATCTCATATTGAAAGCAATTATTACCATACAATTTCGACTCTGGGCACTCAGTGCCGAGACATGGTTTTCGAGTCATTGTCTTTGCAGTCTTGTTATAATTGTAATAACAAATCAAACTTCTCAAGGATACATTTTTATTAAAACACTATTATCTATGTTTGTGTGGGTCTATTTGGCACCACATTGGTACCAAAACCTTTTTCACAGAATTCTGAACAAAGTTGCCAAAGGCATCAGTGCTCTATCTATTACCATTTAAGAGTCTATAAAGGACAATCAAACAAACATTGATATTTATATATAGAGATATGAAAGTCGTCACATCAATATTTAACTTTTCCTCTTATGAAGAACAGTTTAAAAATGTATTAAAATTAAGCCTTACAGATTTTATAACCTACATTCTCGTCCCGGGCCTAGATGAACTTGTCAGTATTAGGAATTAGTCTTCTTATTTCGTAGCTCCTTCAAACGCTAAAGGGCGCTTCTAATCTCTAATCGCCCCTATCTTCTTTTATATCCTGAATTAGATGACAAAAATTTAAAGTCTTTTCCTCTACTTGTGATGAAGTAGTTTATTCGTGTATATATCCTATAGTTCTAAGTGCCCTATCCAGTTAAGACGTTGCAGTTTCGTCCTCTAAAAGTTATCCCAACGCATCAATCTTCATTTGCAAACAGATAAACTCATACTTTGGTATATTTTAAGCAGCTGTTTTGGTATTCGAACCTTGAAGTTATGCAAAACTAAAAGTACGTTAATTCTGACCTCTTACCTACAGTTGAATTGAACTAAAATCGAAATCCATTTATTCCCTTAAGTCATTCACAGGAAACAAGAAAAAAAACAGTTATTTGTCCAATGAACTTTGGTCGATAGCTTATTGATTAAACTATCAAAAGATAACTCATCGTAATCGTATCCATGTGCCAGGACACATGGATCAATATCACACTCAAGCTGTCATTCACAGAACAAGTTTAACGCCCAACTGGAACATTCGAAAACACTCGTATTTCGTAGCACTGCTGTCCCAACACCCACTCGAGCGTTATAGATTGCATCCCCTCAAAACAAACTTCAAAGTTATTTGTCATCCTCCCGGTTGTTGTAGAAGAGATGATGTGACTACTGGTGGTCCGGGGTGATGGAACTGTTTGTTTTTGCTAGTGCAAAGTGCACTCTATGTGGGGCAACTTTTGGCAGAGAAAGCATTTAATTCGCGTTTCCAAATTAGTTTGTGACTGTAGCTGAAACCAAGAGAACTCAGGAAGCCTTTTATAGTTTGTTTAGTGTGTTAACTTTGCTCGTTTATCTTACTTATGCACACTTTGGCGCGCGCGTCGTAAACACAAAAATCATTTCACTCAACTTGCTGCACACAGGTGTGAATTGAAACCTCATTCTTTGGAAAGTTTTCCCTTCTTCGAGGTGGCGGTGTTGAATTAAAAGTAAAAAAACAAAAAAAAACCTTCAAAGGATCTATGAAGTGAACCATCTCCCAAACAGATATCAGACACGCATGACTTTTTGTGGCATTGTGACGGAAATCTACGAGTTGTTGAGTAGTTAACACACGCAAACTTTTCCTCCAGCAAAGAGTAAATTAAATTCCACTTTTCTGTGAAGGCAGCTGCAAACAAAACCATTTGAAGCTAAAAAGGCAAAAAATCCTCAGACTTTGATGGAAGGAGATAGGAGTTCTCATACAAATACAAATACGAGTATCTTTAGATTCATTCCTTTTTCCTTCCACTTTTCCATCAAAGTAGAGGAAAGTGGCGTATTTCCGGTAAGGAGTCCTGTAAAAATTGGTCCTTGGTTTGCACCCCAGGTGGTAATACGAAAGAGAATCATTTCCGTCAAAACAAAAATATCATCAGGGACCAGAAGAAAATTTAGTTAGTTGGTCATGAGTGGCGAATGGCGATTGGCGAATGGCTAGTTGTGAGTTCTGAAGTTGGTTCTTGTGGTGTGTTTTCGTCGTTGTCAGCTGGGATTATTATCATCATTTCTCGTCGTGTTGTCACAAAGGCAAGACCATATGAAGCAACAACAACGACAACAACAGTCTCAGCACTCACTTTAACAACAACATTGCGGGGTAACAACGCGCCATCATTTGCTAGCATCCGTTTCCGGTTATAGTGAAAGATAGGAATACGTAGAATCAGAGTTGAAATCCACAGGAGATGACTTGGATTTTTCGCGTCGGATAAGTTTGTGCAAACAACCATGCAGAAGCCCTAAGATATTGTGCAAACTTCCTTTTCGTCCTGGAAAGGCAATAAAACTCCTTGTGAACAGCAACAGCAGAGGATGTGTTCATTTCTCTTCCTAAATCGAGCAAATATTTGGATTTTGACTTCCGCTCGAACGAAAGGAGGAACAAAAATGGAAATAATCGATTAAAGCCGCCGTTGGGCTTTGCTTTGCTTCCTTTACTTGATTTCTTTTTTATTTTTTTATCCTACTAGTGAAGTTGTTGGTAAATTATTCTCAGACTTTGGTGAAGGGTGTGCAATGCATGACTTTGTGCATTTTATAATGCCGACCATTCATTGTCTATTGTTTGCCGCAGAACATATTGCTGATAACACCATGAGCTTGTAATAGTTGGTACGCATTTAAATGAGAGAACTATTGGAAATTAGCAGTGTGACCCAATTTACGGTCTTACCATGGAACAAAGAGAACGTTTGAATAACTCTTGAGGGGTAGCAGTGAACGCGCCATCAAAAAAACCTATTGTCGATGTCTAGATGACTTAAGTTCAGTTCGTCCCGTAAAACCATTACTATTGAAAAGACAATAAGAGTGGAACTGATTACAGAATGCTGAATAGAGGAAACTCTTGAAAAGTTTAATAAGTCGGCTACGAGAAATAAGGTAGTCTTTTTAAATACCGAAACGAAATAATATTTTCAATTTTACTTCATCGGAAATCAATGATGATGGCTCTGGACACTCATCACATTAGCACGTGAAATATACAGACATACGCAGGATAACAGCAGTTCTACTGTAACATTCTCCTCTCTGTAACATCCGCCATTTGAGTTAGGGGCAACTGGGCTTAAATTGGTAACATCAACAGCGAGAGCGCTAAGCAGTGGCAAGGATTGAATTGAAAATAAACTTGCCAGAACTATGTAATATGCTGGAGAAGAGATGGGAACGGATAAAGCCTTAAGGGGTCAACAAAAAAAAACCCATATTCGGCTATTGGCTACGGAATAGATAGGCCCTTTTGTCAAGAGTTCGTAAAAAGTGACAGTTCCATCAGACAGAGAGCTGTAAAAATTCCTTTTCGTGCAGATGTCCTGTAAACTGCAAAGGCACGAAGGCCAGATGTATTGAGCTCAAATTCCTAGTTTCCTGGTTTGATCATAAATAAACGCAACCATATCAACCACAAAACAAAGACCATAAGATTGACGAGAAATCTTAGAGGTGCTACTGCAAAAGGATATGAAAAAAAAAGCTGTCAAGATAAGCAAGAAAATAAAGTATAGGTATAAGCGTGACCGGCAGTGTTGAAAATATGAAAAAATCGGCTCTGCAAGCTGTTGAGCAGCAACGCCAGCCAGAGAGAACCATTCCAGTTTAACTTTCAGTGCAAATCTACCCGCTCATCCGGCCAAATGAAGTAAACACAACACTGGCAATGTATCTGATGGCTTGCATATCAAACTACTGAAGGCAGTAGACGTTATTTACCCTATTTTAATGTTTGGTCGGGGAAGTACAACTGATGAACAGAGCCACGCTGCTAATGGTCTATTCATCAACTGTTGAAGCATCATTATCCTTAAAAACTTGTACAGGATTCTGACATCGTAACAGTAGTATATCGATTTGATTCGGCCAAAACATAAACACATAGGGTATCATCACTAGAGACTATTTCATATGAAGGCATGCAATAATGTTTTTCTTCTCTTTTGCACGTTGGTTTAGAATGTTTGCAGGCTGCAATGAGATGGAAATGAGGAGTTCTGCGCATTGCCCATTGCATAGGCTTATTCTACTAGGTTTACTATTACGGATATTACTTTTCTATTTTTTAATAAAATTCAAACTATCTGAGGTAACAAAAAAAAAATCCATTTTTGTCTAAAGTATGGTATAACTGATTCGATTAGAGTACGAGGGTTGTCTGAAAAGTTTCCGACCGAACAATGATACAAGACATTTTTTTTCAATTTTTTTTTTCTTTTTCTACATAGTCTCTCCTCCATCTCTCTAACCCGTCCAAATATTACTTGGCGTTTTTCTCTGCAAAATAATTGTTCACGAAGGTGATTGCCTCCTCATTTGACGAAAATCTCTGTCCTCCGAGGGCAGTTTTTAGACAAGGGAACAAAAAGAAGTCGCTTGGGGCTAGATCTGGTGAATAAGGCGGATGGTCACGCATTTCAAACCGTAATTCATGGATTTTCGCCTTGCCAACCGCTGAGGTGTGAGACGGCGCGTTGTCTTGGTGAAACAGGATTTTCTTTTCCGGCAAATGTGGCCGTTTTTCCGCAATTTCTGCCTTCAGCTTGGCGAGTAATGATGCGTAGTATGCTTCTGTAATGGTTTGTCCTTTTTGAAGATAATCGATTAAGATAACTCCTTTACTATCCCAAAAAACAGTGGCCATCACTTTCCCAGTCGAAAAAACAGTTTTTGCTTTTTTGGAGCCGGCTTGCCCTTTGCAGTCCACTGTTTTGACTGAATTTTTGTTTCGGGCATATAATGGTGTATCCAAGTTCCATCTACAGTAATAAATCGATGCTCTTATTGTCGGAATTAATGAGCCTAACAGCCGGAACTTTTGTATAGAAAATACATGTTTACTATATGAAAAATATAAAAAATATTTTATTCGAAGTATTGCCCATCCCTAGCCACACATTCCCACCTATCTGATAATTTATGGATGCCACACCGACAAAAAATTTGTTCCTCTTTTGAACCAATCCAGTCACCGAGGTAATTTCAAAAAATTTGAGGAGCTGCTCAGCGAGTGCGGGTGCAATCGATGCAAATATGAGGTAATCGGTCAGAGCCAAATCTGGTGAGTGAGCCGTTTCCTTGACCAATCTTTGTGTGTCTTAT
The DNA here is from genome assembly GCA_928272305.1 of Volucella inflata. Classification (NCBI taxonomy): domain Eukaryota; kingdom Metazoa; phylum Arthropoda; class Insecta; order Diptera; family Syrphidae; genus Volucella; species Volucella inflata. Next base: position 106,724,305 of record OV743719.1, read on the forward strand.
CGTGTATAATTATGAATTTAAATCGCTAGTCGTTTTTCACGCAAAGCTTGATTCATATAGATCATTTTTGTTGTCGTTAGTTTTCAGTAGAAATGGTTTCGTCATGTTTCCACAGCCCGTAGTAGCTCACATCCTTCTGATCCCACCAAACACAGAGCATTTTTTTTCGGTTTTATCGATCCATCTTCTGGATCTTTCATTGCCTTCAAAAGTATGAAACCAGCTTTTCATATTACATTTAATTGAGCCATGAGTGTTGCGCGTCTGACCATCATTCTTATCCAATTTCAATTTTTGGTCTTCCAAGAACGTGGAACGTTTCTAACATCAGCAACAAATCACTGTAACTTACTAAAAGCAGCAATTTTTTTTCAAATTGCAATAGAAAGTCAATGCTTTCTGGAAATTTTTATTTTCTACCTATATTACAAACTTCTCTGTTGTATGAAACTGTTGTTGCATTGTTGTGAGTTGAAAATGTTTGCAAGATATTAACAAGGAAACGCCGCCAACAGCGCAGTTTGATTTTAGCTACATTGACAGCTAGGGTCAACTATGGGTAAATTTCGATTTCATACTGAGCTCTAAGTAGCAGATAGCAGATCATTTACAGGGAGTGTCGGAAAAAAAATAGAAGATGCTTGCGGCTACATACTAATCTACATCCCTATATTCTTTGATATTACGCAGTAGGTTAACTCGCAACTTAAGCTATGCAATCCGGCATCTACTCTTCTACAGTTTTTCTTAGTCTTTCAAATCTTCTCATCTTCTCCATACTAATGAAAATGGTACTTACTTCCAATCAGTAGGCCATTAACCTGACTCTGTGGCTTACAAGCATCTACAGACTTACTCTGAAGCAGAACATTTAGTGTTCCTTTATATGCACACATTATAGGCAGAATGACAGATAGGTTCAACAGCTTCTCAGCTTGGGCACACACTTGCGATAGATAATATTTGTAGCACCCGCGTACTCTCTTTGTCTAAACCTCGCTGGAGGATCTCAATTTGTAGGTCCATTTGTCTTTTTCCATTAATGATGTTTTTTACTAAAGTATTCGTTTTTGTTTTTTTTAATTCCGATAATTGTTGGGATAGACTCGTTCTAGACAAACGTATTATATTATAACTAACTCTTAATCCTCATGCCTGCTGGCTTAAACTTTTATGCACATTATCTTTATCAGGCTCATTCTCTAACGTACTTTGTCTCATAGAAAAGCTTTGTTTCATAAAAAAGGTACAAGATCTGATGGTTGCGCCCTGCCATGGAAAAAAGATGAAAGTTACGGAGCAACAACAAGCCTCGGATACGCACTGATCTACTATTGACAATCCATGCAAACGTATTTAGGACAACGAGCTTCGGATATGCAAGTGGAATTTTATGTCCCTCAATAGACCAAGTGCAGCCGAACAACGAGCGGAGGCCCGATGAATGGAACCTCAGCATTGTTGTCCAACCCTCAAGAAAGGAGACCGTCTGAACTTCGACAACTGCGACAACTACGAACGCATCAGTCTTCTTAAAATCGCCTACAAGATCTTATCTGTTACAATGTGTGAACGACTAAATCCATTTGTCAACAGCTTGATTGATCCATATCAGTGTGACTTCAGGCCAGGAAAGTCCACCATCGACCAAATATTCACACTACGGCAAGTTTTGGAGACAACCATTCATGGTTGTTGAATATCAGTTTGATGCACATTGACTTAAATTCCGCATATGACAGCATCCATAGAGACGTGTCTTACAAAGCAATGTCTAGTTTTGGCATCCCTGCCAAATTTGATATTGGCATAATCGGGAAAAAGCAGCTTAATGTCAAAGGCGCTTTCGCGAGTATTGAGATGGAAGCGGAGCAAATGGGTTTAGCGTTCAACGAGGGCAAGACTCACTCAGGCCACACCAATGGCCCGGTCTGAAAAGTCTTCGAATCCGTCAACGAGGGGCAACGCAGTAGAGGAAGACCGTGACTCATGTGCGACACGCAAGTGGAAAAGAAACTCTGACTACTTCACGTTCGAAACTGGAGGCAGCTAGCAAAGGATCGAGCTGTCTGAAGACGTTTGTTGACTGAGGTCTAGGTCCAACCGGGACTGTAATGTTCTAAGCCTAACAATCTCTTCAATGCACTATATTTATCAATGAGGGATGAAGGAGTAATCAATGCAGTAGTAGCTACATTCATGTCAATTTCGGAGAAATATAACGACCATTTGAAATTGCTCAACTTTCAGTGAATTAGGATTTTGATGAAACGCCACAATAGCCCGATCATCAATGGTGTATTTATCAGAGTGAGTAGTTAAAAACAGATCCAGGTGCCTATCAAAGTCTGGTATTCTCGTGTACTTTTATCCGCACCGAAGATTTCACCATGCCATCCTTCCAGTGCTCACTATCCAGAATATTCAAGTCAGCCAGAATTCGGTTTGTTGATATTCCCAACAATAACGATTTCAATGTAAAGATACGAGTACAATTTTGTGTATGCAATCAGACAGCTCATCAAAGTCATTAAAAATCGAATTACTATCCAGTTTGAGGCTTCTCTTAATAGAGCAGTCAGTAGTGGGCAATTTGCATATGGAGATGAGATTTTCGACGCAAAGTTTCATTTCGCACGGGAAAAGAGATCTGTCTTGCAGTATGGTAAGCCACATTAATAAACAACAAGGCCACAGTGAAAGAAGATAAAAGTAATGATAATAATTTTAGAGGTCTATCTATTTCATTATATACCAAATCCGACTTGCACGAATGCATCTACTGTAAAAGACAAACACAAGCAAGGCTCTCGTGCAATGGTGGGATTTACAGCCGTACTAGGTTCGATTAACTAAAACGAATCTACTGCGCAGACTAAATTTAGATATAAACATCAAAATCAAATTATGCTCTGAGAATTTACCAAACTAAAAGGGGGCAAGATTCTGAAGGCTCTCCAGGTACAATGATAATAATAAAAACAAATTGTATGGATGAAGGGGTAATGCATTTGTCATAGCCTCTCCTGGAATACATAAAACTAAGTCCTTTTCTGTAATACATCATCCAAATAGAAGCTATGAAATTGCTTATATTCATAGATATGAAGATATGCAATAAATTTAGATCCACCTAATGCATAAATTGGATAAAATATGCGGCGCTCTCCTGAATTTGTTTTTCAAATTGAAAAGTTATTCCGTCCGCTAGTGCAAAATTACCCCGGCAACAATAAACTAAGAACAAACAACCAAATTTATTCTGAAATTTATTTCGTACCACAATACAATCTAACGTTTGACTCCTCCAACGACGAATAGTTTGCTGTCCTAGCAAAGCGAAAAAATAAGAAAAAGTGGAACAATTTTAGCGACATATCCAGAAATGAAATTGCACTGCTTTTCATTTCCAGATAAGAACTCATGCATGAAGTCATGCATCATCATTTCCCTGCAACGCCATCGACATCAACTGGCTGCCAAACAAACAAAGAATTTTCTCTGCCAAATTAAAAATCCCTCTTCTCTTAGCCAGAACACCGAAACTTCCGAAACTTTTACTATTTTCATTTCGCATTTGCAGGATTTTTCTAATTTTTTTGAATGACACCAAGCACAGAGATCGTATCACTATACAAATTACAGTATCACACCCTGAGGCTCTGTCTCCATCCGGATGATTCTAAATTCTGACGACTATAGTTGATAGTGGCATGGTATGGCATGGCAATGCATGAACCAGCTCATCCGCCTAGTTAGGTTCAGTTTGTGCACAACAAACATGCACACTCATGGACGGATGATTTTTTTTTTTTTAAAAAGTATCACCCCATTTTCACCCCTGGCTCCATACTATCCTGTGCATTCTATGAAGGGTTGATTTTCAGAGAATTAATCATCGCTACTCGCGGATGGCGAAAGATTGACAAGCTTCTCATCCTTCGCCTTTTTGTTTATCTGGGAAGCGCAACAATGAACATGTTTAACAGATCGTATACGAGTACTCTAAAGAAGGGTTTAAAGCAAATGCACAACATTGACTTTGCACCCGGTATCTAATTCGGAGGAGTAGTTGGGGGTATTTCGCCCCCTCTTTGCAAATGCAATTACTTACCTGTGGTTATACGAGTATAGCAAGAATTCTTCGCACACATTCCGAATCATTGAGTCGTAGATAAAATTATTTCAAAGCAACCACACTATTGCCTGGCTCCTGCTGTTACTGTGGAAAATTCCAGAGATATTTGTACTTTTTCCAAGGAAACCTTTACCTTGGCTGTGTTCGAGTTAACTGAGGTTGAAGAGGGTAAATGGTTAGAAGAAGGTGGTAGGTGGTAGGTGGTCGGTGGTAACTTGTTTCTTGTAGGTACTTGTAGGTTATATTTAGCATGGCAACAGGAGGCCGGTCTTTAATTGCAAGCCAGGGGAGCATAGCGCATTTAGGAAATATTTCATTAGAATGCTTTTTGAATGCTTTTCAGTATCAAAGGAAAATTATTTTGTAAAACTTCCTGTGGAGTGAGAGAAGGGTTTTCATTTTCAGGGTTGTTGAATGAAAACTGTTGGGGAGTACAAACGTTTAAATGGAAAGGAAAAATTGTATGTTCAGCAGACCGTAAAATAATTCTAAGGATGGCATTCAATGAACGATGACGGTTCCGAATCGATAATTGATGGCCAATGAGGAGGGTCAACGTCATGAGCAAAATTTTACAGAGACGAAGCTGTCACAACTGTCGGAATAGAAACCTTTTTTTTTCCGATTGGGGTTGCTATTTTTCTCTCTACAAAACGGAAAGTGACTGTAATTGGATTTGGAATGGAATTAAAATGGCTCTTTCAGACTTGGTCGTGCTTGTACTTTACATAGAGTGCTTCTCTAAAATTTACATCAAATCAAACACAAGTACTAATTGGAAAGAGACTAAGCCCTGGATAAGTTTGTGCTATGGCCGGACTCTGCTCTTGATTCTTTAGAATTTGACCTTAACTAAGAAGTAGATGTATGAAGAAGTTCAACTTTAAAGCGATTTTATTTCTTGCAGCTTTCTATGGTTCCCTTAATCAACGACAAGCTGGTAGGAAGATTTGAAATGTTTCATTTTTGAATTTGCCACCAAAACGTACTCCACATTAAGCGCAATCAGTCTTCAACACGAAATACATGAATATTGGTTCCACGTGTGTGTTTAATTCGCTATATAAACCGATCAAAAAATTATGCTATATCACCGCGGCAATACTGAACACTACCAAGTATCTCTCTTCGGATGTGTTGATGCCGTCGTCCGCTTATAAAATCTACGAAGCAGCTCATATGACAATCTTTGTTCTTAGTTAATCATTGATATGCATACCGAACCGAAAGTATTGGTAAGCAAATCTTCTGTGGAACATCATCTTTTTAAGATGCATCATGTATACCGTGGAAATTGCTGCTCTCCAATATCGAATGGACAGAAATAGAAATGAAAAAGTCTGCGCTGAGCTTTTTAATCGAAATTGAGGGTAATCTTAACAAAATATTTTTTGACAGCATTTTAACAAGGCCGGACTACACGACTCATTTTGAAGATATGTAAGATGCTGAACAAAATGCTGAAGTTGACAATGAAAGATGGACAAAAGTTGTCGTAGGATGGCGTCGTATCCTATTATGAAGACCAGCCGTCTCAATAACTCCAACGTTCTTGATCCAGCAAATGCAGATGAAGCAGCTAAACTGTCTGCTAGATAATGGCCAGGTGTAGCCGTAGACAAATGATTGGTGCACTATAAATAGACTTCAATCAAACTGAAATTTGTTTTCATATATTTCTTCAATGAATCTAAGCAGCATCATCCTGGAAAGTAAACATCTTTAGACTAAGCATACCACATCAAAAGATACCAAGTGGCTATCAGATTTCTGACAGAGCCTTAAAAGTTTCGGCAAGACATAGGGCATGTCACTAAAGAGCGTTCTTTCGATCTAAATGCATTTGATAAAAACAATTATATTCCTTGCATTTAGCGCTTAGTGGAACAAGTTTTCCCATAAATACGTCCAATGACAGCCACCACAGCCACCATGGCGCTTTTTAAAGGGATCCTTTCCCTATAAATCATGCTGGAGACGATCTTCTAGGGTTCTCTGTCCCCAATGATACAGATTCAAGGCTCTGTCGAACTCGCAATGAGATGCCTACAGATCCTTCAATGCTATCTGTTTTTTTATATAAAAGGTGCTCCATAATTAACGCACGATGTTAATTGTAAATAAAATAAAAAGTTTTCAGAGAATTGTCTTAATATTTTTTATTATGATAGAAGAATCTATGAGAATTATGTGTGAAATAAAATATCGGCCAAATGCTCGCCACGGCTTTGGTGGCATAACTCTATCTGATGGTCCATATTGTCAATGACTCTGAGACATAATTGAGGTTCAATGTCGTTAATGTGCCGAATTATCTCATCCTTTAGCTCTTAATTTGTTCTTAGCTTATTGACGTACACTTTTTCTTTTAAATATCCCCTAAGAAAGAAGTCCATCGGTGTCAAATCACATGATCGTGGCTGCGCTGAAGTTGATCTTCTTTGTGAAGTCGCCATTCACTTCTGACTGTTCAACCAACCAATCGGCGTATTGACGACGCTTGAAATGTTCAGTAGGCTTCAGCTCTTGAGCCAATTGAACCTTGTAAGCGTGTAAATTCAAATCTTTATTCAAAATTCACATTAGTGATGTTCGTGAGATGTTCCATTGTTGGGCACGACGACCAGTCGAGGTTGACGGCTCTTCTGCCACACTATCGCGAACAACAGCAATGTTTTCCGATAACCTAACGCGCTGCTCAATTGTGTACCTCTCCATGGCTGAATTTGTCAAACACTAAAACAAAGAAATGTCAAATTAAGTTGACATAAGGTGTGACTCACAATTAACATCGTGCATTATGGTTGGACCACCCTTCATAAGACCAGCTTTGTTCCACCCCCGTTTATTACCACGCTACGCCATTGAAAAAACTTAGCTGTGTAGTTGTGTGGGAGCCTGAATATGTATGAAACACACTCTTCGGCAAAAAATAAGTTTTATTTTTGCAATGCAATTTTTTTTTAGATTGATACACCTCATCCAATGTTTATCCAATTTTTCTACGCCTTACAAATCATATAATTTCTCTAGGCCCTCAGAATAGGCGTTTGTTTCATAGATGATCTCTTCAGTCGAGCCAAATCTCTTGCCGCCGACTCATTTCTTCATGTTTGGAAAGAAGAAATAGTCGCAGTGGACCAAATCTTGATAATATGCTGCATGAGGGAGCAATTTTGCCATTGCGACTGCAGATTATTTGCTTCAAATCGGCGTCTAATCGTTCCAACAGCTCTGCATAATAGACACTGTTGATCGTTTTACGCTTTCTAAGGTAATCAATGTAAGTGGCATTGCAAACAATACTGTCATCATGACCTTGTTGGTCGACAGCGCACCTTGGCATTCTTTGGCTTGGCTTCGTCAGGAGAAGGTTTGTGATGATCCATGTTTCGTCCACAAAAAAAAAAATCAAAACACTGTGGCGCTGGCAGCCCGGTATGGGCCATGGCCTAGCTTCTTGACACTCATTTGTGTTGCTCATGTTGTCATTTTTGTCACATCTGAGCGGGGCCTACGGTTTATCACCGAGTCCGAACGGCATTCCTTAGAAGATTTTTCGTAGGCAATTTTTTTATTTTCGGGAGTTTGCCATTGCCCGCCGAAAGGGTGATGGCGATTTGAAAAATTGTTGGTGACCCAGCTAGGAATCGAACCCAATCTCTCCAATGAGCTAACTATCCCGCCATCGCCATGTTTCGTCCACAGTATTTCAATATTTTTGCAAAACTGTAATCACTAATCCTCATAACTCTCCATGCATGCCTGTAGCCTCTTTAAGTTCATTCATCTTCACTTGCCAATCATCCAATATCATGCCGTGGATTTTGCCGACCGTTTCTGGTGTGGTGACTTCAATTGGATGACCAGAACGTTCAGCCTTATTTGTGCACCACGCACCGCACCGAAATTGAGTAAACCAGTGGATGGTTCAAATCGATGATGAAGATTCTCAAGATTATGTGATGGATTTCTTGCTCAAAAGCAAGTGTTTGATGAGCACATGAAATTTAGCTTTTTTTTCATTTTTACGAAACTTCTCGAAAGAGCCTATTTTAAATGTCTATCACAACAAAACTATTTGACAGATCTGTTTGAAAATGTGGGTACGTTCTTTTGAAAGATGCTTTTTCACAAGTAAAATTATTGGATTTGAGATGATAACGCCATCTGTTTTAATTTTCATGGACTTATTGACCTCATATTTGAAATCTGCTACTGTTTAGCGTTGTTCTTTAAATTCTACTGACAAAATCTGAGAAGAAAAGCTTAAACCGATGTGTGAATCGGTTCCTTTATCGATTTTACTAAGCAATCCGTCGATCGCAATGTGATCAATCTGGTTGACTGTCGATTGACAGTCACTGCGACAATGTTTCGTCCCGCCGCAAAGTCGATTAGCCTAATTCCGTTATCGGAGGTGGGTTGTGCAGGCTATTTTCCGATTGTTCCACTAAAGATACCCTCTCTTCCTAGCTTTGCATTAAAATCACCGAGGACAATTTTAATGTCATAGCTAAGGCGTTGCTCGTAGGTCTTGTTAAGGAGCTCATAGAAGGCATCCTTGGTGTCGTCATCTTTCTCCTCTGTGGGGGCATGCGCGCATATAAGGCTACTGTTGGCGCATTTAGCCTTGATGTGGATTGCTCACGACTTCTTGTCTTAGCCTGCCTCCGACAAGAAATCCGCATCCAAATAAGCGCTGCTTTTGCCGTCAATAGCAATTGCCGTAGTAGATGTCGCGTTTTTCATCTTCTTTTTGTCCGGCCCATCTCATCCCATTTCTTGAATGGCGGTTATGTCTGCTTTGTAGCAGTCTAGGGCCTCCGCTAGTTGCTCGGCTGCACGTGATCTATTAAGGGATCTAACATTCCACTTGCATATCCGAAGCTCACTGTCCTTAAATCGTTTGCGTGGGTTGTCAACAGTAGATCCGTCCATATCCGAGGCTTGTTGATGCTTCGTAACTTATGTTTTTTTAAATGACAGGGCAGTTACCCCGGCGGCACAACCCCCAACCTGGAGGACCAGTTCAATTTTTAATGCCCCTAGGACGAGGGGTCGTTACACCGAAGCCAGTAACCCGTTTCGGGATGTGAGCGCTGCCGTTGGCCCTTATAGGGCTCGTCCGCCACCATCTCTTTTCCAAGACCCTGACTAAGTCCTGGAAATCCTTTCCGGCCTGAGCTCCAAATATGTCGGAGTTGCCCGGATAAGGTCTTGTTTTGTTTTTCCGACACTAATCCTGGTTTATGGCGAAAGAAACTCGCCATTTGCCCCCTTCACTTCGCAATCTCCAGTGAGATGCCCAGATGGCGCCACGGGGAGGCATGATGTAGGGCTTATTAGCAGAGCGTCAAGATGTTCGGCAGCAGAGACTCATTCTCGTTATTTAAAGAACCAGCACCTGTCGGCAGATACTACTTCTACGAGGCATTATACTAATAGTTGTACTTAACGAGTACTGAAATTAAATTTCTCATTATCTGCTCCATGAATTGCAGATGCCATATCTGCTACAGCGAATACAGAATACCCAAACCGATAATATGGAGTTGACATGACAATAATAATGTTTGCTGTGATTCCATAGATTGTAGATATTTGGATGCAAGCAACTGACAATCCTTCCTATTTCACGCTATCCCTATCAGATTGAAAAACAACCATAACATTCGTTTAGTTTCATGGAAGTCGAAACACGAAAGGGTGACTTTAATTGTTTGTCCTTGTAAGTTGATTTTTTAGCCCCACAAACAAGTTATTTCATTTGATTTTCCTGAATAAATATTTCATGTGAATATTTCCATATCTACGAGTACAATCCAAATAACAACAATGTCGATTCATCGTCCCATCTTGATTTTAAATTACTCGTACAAATCCGCAACAATCCTACTCAACTACAAGTTGAACATAACTCTACCCCGGTCCGTGTAGGAGAATTTTCCAAATTGTTGACAAAGGCCTTACAAAAGACTCAAACAATTGTGATTTTCTATTGTTCGTTTTCCAAAGTAAAATGTCTTTTCACTCGCGATAGTCCCCTTTCCTAAATCCAAAGGAAATACGAATATGCCGCTCCACTTTCCGTTCTGTTCTTTCAAATATTTGTCCAACAATTTGAAAAGCCTTTCGCTAACATAACCCCTTACCCGTAGGGATTTCTGCAACACTCATGGGAATATCCTCTCATCGACAAAATTTTTCTACAACTAGACTACTCAACACTAAACATCGGATGGGTATGAAACTGTGTAAGTCTTGTCTCCAACTCCTATAATATCCTAGGAGAAAACTTTCAACAAAGCTGTTATTGTTGAAGGAACGAAAAGTAATACTGACAACCGCACCAACAAGCAACATGGCGACAAATGCCTCAAGTACAGAAGGCAGCAATTTAAGGAAATCGAAGCGTTTTGAAATCGCTTACCTTGAAAGCTGCTTGCTACGCTCCTCTTAACCACATCCAAAGGATACTCTCATAGTGTTTTGCTCAATAGCCTCATTGTATGTACACACTTGTGAAAACTTTGATTGCTATAAAATATACGCGCCGAGAATTTTCCATCTTTTAGTGCTAAAGGGACTTTTATCCTGTTCCGACTTCACTTTCCTTACATTTTTCTTTTCCTCTCTCATTCCAACTCTCCATAGATGATGGGAAACTTTCATATAAACAGGAAAACTTTTAATTGAAAATATGTATGTTTCAAGTGTGTGCCCTAAACACACACATGTACGGGGATAGCAAGGGGAATTTAAAAAACACACACTTATGGATGGAATTGAAGTTGTTGAGGGCGGACTAGCTCTCTGGAGATTCACAATCCAAACCTTAATTTGTTGTCGGAGGACTTTTCTGAATAAAGGTTATTATCGTGTCCTTTTGTTACGAATAGTTTCCAGATGAAGCAATTAAGTTGTATTCAAATAAATTGTGGGTAATTGACACTTATTCAGGACCGGTACGATATCATGTCTTTAAATACCGGACTGTTTATCATGAAACCATTTGCAACGTTACATAGAAATGAAGTCATTGCGGCCACTGTAAAGAGTTGGTAAAAAATATATTTTCATTTTAACATTACAGAGCGCTTTGCCGGCCTGGGGTTCTAATCATTTATATGTTGATCCACTGAAACGTAAACGGTTTTAGCAAACGCGGTGTACAGTGAACAGGCGATTGCAAATTCGATCTTATTCGACATCGTATGGGGAATGAATTTATTCGAAAGCTGGTTTTAAAGCCCTTTTTTTTTACGGTGGCGGTTATTTTTATGGTTATCTTCAACAAATTTGGTTAATTTAGTGTTATCCGTAGTAACACTGACTTCTTTTGCATGAGACAATGAAGATATCTTTTGAATTAGAGGTCTTAGACGAAGACCTAACAAACTTTGCTCCTTGTATGTTTCTTTTACTGAAAGCACCGCTGCAAGATTCGTGTTTTGAGAACCTCTTCTCTAAGCTTTGGCAATTATGTTCATCGGCGATTATCATATAGGATGATTTTGAAACTTACCTCAAATATCGGACAACATTCCTTTCATAGATCTCAAAGAAGCTTGACATCCTTGACATAACATCCTTACCTTGTTGAAAAAATCAAACAAAAACTCAGATCAGCAAGCTCAAGCCCTGGTACGAAAAACCACAACATCACATGTTAGAAGATCAACTAAAGTCCTACAACCGATTGTCGTATACGTAGGCTGTATGTACTTATCGGCAAACAGTCGTTGGATATAATCCTGTCGAGAACGTTAGTTTTCCTAGTGTTAGACATAGAACGCCGTGCTGGGGACAAATCCTGTTGCTTTCTACATAACAAATTGACCGAGGTCAGCTCTGTTAATCAAGTTCCTGTTCACTTACATTTCTTGTATTCACAAATCTGTCTACGCCGCGATTTTTGGCCGAGTTTCCCATGCCGCCAAAAGTATTATTTCAATGAGAATGGTTGGTACGCACTCCTTATTGCCAATGATGTGTGCGATCAAATTATATATTGAAACGCAGTCTAGCAGGATATTCTAAGCTTACAGACAAAGTATGCATTTTTAAAGTAGTTTTTCGCCTATGAAGATGGATCATTCCTTCCATGCTCTTATACTTGAAGAAAACCAACATACATATATCTCAGAAGCTCTTGACGAGCGTATAGTCATCTTTCCGATTTTAAGGGCTACTTTATATACTAGTAGGCTAGCCGACAGCTGGCTTAGTGAGCATGCAAATTTTTTTCGGACTTGCAAGCCTATGGCGCGATAGTTAGCTCATTGGACTATCATGCAGAGACTCTGGGTTCTAATCCTGGCTGGGTCACCAACAATTTTTCAAATCACCATCACCCTTTCGGCGGGCAATGGCAAACTCCCGAAAATAAAAAATTGCCTACGAAAAATCTTCTAAGGGGTGCCTTCGGACTCGGCCCCGCTCAGATGTGACAAAAATGACAACATGAGCAACACAAATGAGTATCAAGAAGCTAAGCCAAGGCGCATACCGGGCTGCCAGCGCCACAGTGTCTTTTTTTTTGCAAGCCGACAAGCTTAGTATCCGGCGACTTAAACCCATCAACGGAAGCAACAGAGTATTTGATAGCCTGATCAGTGAGTGAAACTGGTAGCTGTAGTGGGTTGAGTCACTAAGTGATTTAAAAGAAAATATTTGAATTAAGTTAAGTGCCGGAGATGTTTTTAGAGACGCTTTTCAATCCGCATCACAACTTTCCGAGGATTTATTTGAAGCTAACATAACAGCTACGAGTATTTCTTTAAAACAAACAATATGCTCCAATCCAGAAACATCATGCTCATGTTATTCCCTATCTAGATTCTTTCTGACAAATTTATGGTCAACGAGGATGTTCTACCATCGTTTCAAGCTCTGCTTTCAGGTTTGCTGCCGTTAGTCGAGAAAATGAACTGGAATAGCTTACTCCTTACTTCGATATCGACTAATCCCTGTCAGATTTTAGAGTGGAGTACATACTCTGGTGCGAAAAAGTTTCATTGATTGATCGCTCTACCGATGTTCTGAAACTGCTAGACATATGTGAAAATCCCTACTTCAGGAGCATAAGCTCCTTACTTACAATTTAAGCCACACTACCTGTTACAACAGCTAGCGTTGAAAAAACGTTTTCAATGATAAAAACGATCAAAACAGTGTCCAGAAGTGTCATGGGCTATCCAAGACTCAGCGCACTTGCAATGCTATCTGTTCACTCAGGTATTCATGTGGATCTGGATAAAGTGATCAATATTATGTCTTAAAAATAAGACAAGGCGTTTATTGCTGTAAAAACACAATATTAAAAGAAATAATATCCTGACAATGGGCCTGCTTGCAACCAAAAAATGAGTCTCATGCATAAAACCAAATGTCTCAATGTAGTTGCCATTGGGCCTTCTGTTTAGACTATTTTCCGAATTTGACGACTTTGACTAATGGCATCCTTTGAAATCCCAGAAGCTTATTTGGAAGTTTTCGGTTTCCCAAAGAATGTTAGTTCAAGTCTGTGTTTCACCAAGATACGACTGAAATAGCTTGCAACTATCAGCTTAAGTACCACCGATAGGTGATCAATTCGAATAAGCAATAACGAACCGCGAATACGAATAAAACAAGATAGTTCTTACAAAACTGGCTGGTTGCAGAAGACACTCGCAAGAATCCCAGCAAGAACTTGACAATCTTAATAACGAACTCATTTCCTCCTCTTTAAATGTCGCTCATACCTCATCATGTTGTGTTATAAGGAACACTGAGGATGAGCGCCCGCAGTACTACAAATCTACAAGAACTGCACTGCATGAGTAAGAAGACTTCTAACACTCTATGTCATGACTGGGAGACATATAATGTATCCTTAGAGGTCTATTTAGTCGCTGCTTTACACAAAATAAACCACTAAGGGCAACATCACAAGAGTGCACCTTACACTATCCTCTACTATGAAATCTGGTTCTTAATTTACTCTTCATCAAATCCGAGGAGACAGGATCTCATCACACTTACAAATAACCTGTGGCATTGCCACAAAAACTAAGATATCCCACTTTATCCCACCCGCAACACATAAATTGAATGTCACCTCGCTTTTCAAGAGAAGTGCCAGGTGTCCAGTCCTTGCGCAGTCATACTATAGATGAACGCATTGAGGCAAATATGAGATACTTACACTAATATGGCCCTAAGAGATCACGTAGATAATCATCCTCAATGGGGGAAAATATTCCCAAATTCACAACCACGAGTTACTGACTCCCATTGAAGACCGCGATTTCAGCAGAAATGAATGGTAAAGAAAACACAATCATATCAAAACAGATAGGCTTGTGAGGTCAATTGGACGTGTGCTTCAGCCACCAATACATGGACTCTTTTTATGCTTCCTATGACGCAAAATACAGCCGTTCAGGTCACAAGATGTTGGCCTAAGTTGTCCTTTATAATTTACGGCCTAAAGGTAGCCCCAGTAACATAGATAAGCATGGAACTTCCGAGCCCTCAAGTTTAGAAGCTTAGCGGGAATAGATGCACGGTAACCAAATAATTTATTATTGTTTTTTGGCATATATCCTGGAACTTGAACTCAAACTCTCTGACATATTGTAGAATCCAAGAACCTTAACCCTTACACAACTTAGTAGTTTTGAAACTATTTTTGTTTTTGTATTGTATATACTCGTGGCTTAGCCGACATTATATATACTGAAAATGGGGATCAAGTGAGGGCGGTGTCGCCCTCGTCCAAACTCGGTATGCGTCAAGTCATAAATACTGGTACACAGAAAAATCAGCGCCAAATGAAAACGAATTTATATTTAAACAATTTTTTTTTCTTTTTATTGGGTTATTCAATGGCTACAAATCTTAGAACAACTTGTTCGAAATGACTTCCTTTTGCCTTCCAACACGACTTAAGACGATGTGGCCACTCATCGATTGCGAGACGCACTTCATACGCACTTCATGGGGAAATTGTCCACTGCACGGACAAGGGTGCGCTTCAACGACTCAATATTTGAGTGTCGAGTAGAGCAAGCCATACCCTCTAATGCGGACCAAAACTTGTAATCCAACGGGTTAAGGTCTGGACTACCAGCTGACCAATCATCCGTTGATATGAAGTCCGAAACGTTGTTTTTGAGCCACAGTTGAGTTTTTGCTTGTGAGCTGGAGCAGAGTCTTGCTGGAAAGTCCATGGCTTGTTGTTAAATATTCATTGGTTGAGAGACTTCACAATGGGTTCCAAGACGGTCGATTGATATACTTTGACCGATGTTTTCACTCCTTTCTCGCAAAAATGGAGCTTGGTAACGCCATCGTAGCACTCTCCCCACCATATCATTACAGACGCGGGATGGTGGCCCCTTTGAACCCTCGGGATGGATTGAGATGCTTCTCTGGATGACTGAGCATACACACGACCGTTCTGCTTATTGAACGATTCTTCTACGGTTAAGATTTTCTTGTCAATAAACAGAATTTGTCTGTGAGAGTTCTTCGCGTACCGGCTGAGTAACACTTTCGATCTTCGCTTGCGTTTTTCCTTCAATGAGCAGGTGTCCAGTGTGCCGGTTCTACGCGCTGAATCCTAAATCTTCGTTGATAATGCGAGACATGGATTTTTCGAAATTTGCATTTTCCGCGACAAGATTTTCTGTTTTTACAGCGGTTTTCGGTCGATTCGTTTCATCATGGGTTTGATTGCTTTCGGAGTTCTCACAGTGCGGGGACGGCCGGATCTTTGACGGTATCGTACTTCATCAGTATCCTCAAACAACTTCACAGCACGATACACAAAATTGCGAGTGATTCCAAGCGGTCGCAACGTCCTAAATATATCGCCTTTTTCCATGTTGCATTTAAGTAGGCCAACTGCAATAATACGATTTTCGATGTCGCCCCCTTTCATGATTGTAAGCAATTAATGTCAAAAACTTTTTACATCACAATGACTCATAAATATCGACTGTCAAATCGCAATCAATACGAAATGGATGCGCCCAGTGTTGCATTCGTAATGAGCGAGTTCAGTTGTGTACCAGTATTTATGACTTGACTAGGTAGTTACTCAAATGTACAATGGGGTTGTTTAAATGTAAGAAAAATTGTCGCTTTCATTGGGTAATTCTGCCAAAGGTCCTCCTTTGAGTAGCTTTTGATATAGTTTCAAAATCTAACAAAGCGACAGGATACATCCCTCTTCTTATTTTAATGTATGAAGTCTGAAGTTTAGCAACATGTATTTTCCAATCCCTTCCTGGGTGTCCCGGCTAAGATGTGGAGACTGCACAAGGCTCTTAATATGTTGTTGCAAAAAATCCACTTACTATATGAATTATAAGTTTTTATGCGAACGGAAGGTGACATTATCGAAAACAGAAGATTCATTTTTCATAGCTTGGAGAAGAGAAGGCTAAAATCAATTAACCTATCGAGTTTACTCGTATGTTTGCTACACCTTCTTTTTAGTACGAGTTATAAAGACCTTTCTTATTTATTTACAAATATATCTTTGTTCGAGTATCTTTTCAAATTAGTTTACATTTGCACAAACGATTTCGAACGTCTTTTCATCCATGAATCTCATTCCTTTTGCGATGTCTATGGCAGACACATCAGACACATTACTAACATCAGTCTTCTTCATGTTTTAGCTCTTGAAACTTCGATTAACCGAAACTTCAAAAACTCATCAGCAGGCGTCGTGCTCTGAAGCTTTCATCCCTTAACGAATGTGTCTCATGCAATATCGGCAAACGGAAGTGTGTAAAAAATGTTGCCCTCATTCTCCCGTCCGTTGTCTTATGTAGTAGAAGTAAGTAGCACGAGTGTTTCTCTGTTCCTGCTCCAGTTTCAACTCCAGCTATTACTATATTACTTCAGGAGCAAATAAAAAATCGGCTCATCATTCTAACGGCGGCATGATGCTGTCATCGTCGTCGTGGCGTCTGAAGGCGGCTTCATTTCGGCAAGGAAACTCTTCATAACTCAAAAAGCTATGTTTTCTCGTTTGCCATCTCTGTGCTGATAAATTGATCGCAATTACTTTTACGAAATGGGAAATGTCTTCTTTGCGTTTCTACTCTCTTTTCTTCCTTTTGTGCGGAAATTTACTATGTTTTTTGTGTTGTTTTCTGGTTCCTTCAAACATTGTTTGGCGTACGTCGTTGTTTTTACGAGAATTTCTGTCACTTAGGCAGAAAGTACTTTATTTTCCTGGTTTTTTTTTCTGTTTTTTTTCGCACCATACCTTATTTTTCTGGGATGCTAACTGTGTCAAGAGAAACAAATAGAGGGTGGCTTCTACTACCCTCATCTTGTTACAATTTTATTATCGAATTATGGATCATAAATCTTGGCTTTAATGCTTTAAAACGAGGGCGTTTCGCGAATGCCAGCAATTTTTAGGTAGGTGAAAGCCTAAAACACGACCTTGACATTGTAAACAAACACTTATCTGATTGTCTGATTGAGCAGATAACTGTCTCCGACATTTTAGGGAGTACTGTGCGGGTACTGGGGCGTATGTGGAATTAAAAATAGGTACGATGTGGCAAAGTTACCAGTGTATTTCTAACAATTCAATATCTGATAATCTTATAGTAATCTACGGCTGGAGACATGGTGACCTCTTTGTTTTTATTTTTTATATAAACAATGCATACAGTGTCAGTACGATGGGAAAGAAAGGTCTTGAGCAGCGGCATGAACCTAGTTTTATTATTTTAGATCTGGAGATAGTAGAAACGTTTCTGGTATATTGCTTATGCCTTCATTGTGGTCGTAAATGCATATCAGGCTGATATAGGTGGACCTAGTCTAATTGTACCCTCAAGTATCGAAAGCTCAAAACCTCTGGCATAAATCTGACGCTTACAATAATTTTAAGTCGAAGTTTTCGTGCCGCAATTTATGAATGGGGGTGATAACAATGTGAGGCTCTAGTGACTACCATGGCCTTTTCTGATCAAGTTTTGTTTACCTCTCGAGAAGACTGATCCCAAGAGCGTTGAACGTAGCAGGCAAGTGGCATCACTGCCTAAGATCAATTACACTTCTGGTGTACTGGATTTCAACCTGCACCAACAAAGACACTCTTGATTCGATGACGATAAATGCAGACAAGCAAACCTAGAAAAAAAAGAATATACAGTTCCGCTGAAAGATCGAGAGGGGCTCGCGAACTCTATAAGCAAAAGACGATTAAATAATATAGGCTCTTCAGACAAGTACATCCAAAATGGGTGCTGATAAATAGAACCTCAGCATTCTTTGTCCAACTGTAAAGAAGGGGAATCGCCCTAGCTGCGCTAACTTACTAACTTACTTTAGGTGGCGCTACAGTCCGGGGTGGACCTCGGCCTCAGTCAACAAGCTAACTACTGAGTGAATATGTCCTGTCAACATCGCATAGAAAATCCTGTCTGCCGTATTGGGTGCACGTCTATTACTCTTCGTGAACAGTTTGAATGACCACATTTTCATATTACGGCAGATCTTGCAACCAAGGAGTTCCAAATTGAAACACACCTCGTCATTGATTTCAAACTCGCATTCGAATGTGACAGCATCTATAGATAGAGATGTACTATATGTTCGGAGCCACGTGTATGTGCTGCCAAGCAACTTCGATAATGCAAAATGATGATGGAGTATACACGCTGCACTGTCAGAGTCAGTAATGACAACACGGACCGCTTTTATGTCAGAAAAGGACTTCTTGAATGAATTGTGCGAAACACTAAAGTCAAATCCGGAGGCACCATCTCTCAAAAGTCTCAGCAATTGATCAATGGAGTGTTTGCGACTATTAAAGCAGAAGCGGCAAAGATCGACCTGGAAGTCAACAAAAAACAAAAATTTATATCCTGTCAACATCACCTTCGACGCCTAAGACAGCTATCGCGATATGCAGCTGCAACTTGGAGTTTGTACGGGACTACCTTCTTCGACAAGGACACCAGATGGGAAATCATCCGAATGAGTAGGAAAATATTGTACTTTGTCGTGTATCCGAAATGACATTGCACAAGACGCTGATTATGCGAGTCACAATTTATTACCCTTAAGCTTGAACAGTGATGAAAGCCGAGTAGTTTTCGGTTGCATTTCCATTAATGAAGAATAGAGAAGACATTTTAAAATCAAACTGTACGGGCTACATTCCAATGCCGAATTCGGCAGCAGAGCTGGGGTAACCCGGCTTATATGGCTAAATCACCTAGTGCGCGTAGAAACCAGCATCTCAGCCTGAAAAGTTGACAAATGCAGCCCAGTGGCAGGAGACCTCAGCCAACTTTATGAGGGCATCTGGAGGTAGCGGGCAAAAGACCACGCTAGGTGGAGAGACATGTTAGCCGAGACCTTGGTCGTTATAAAAAAATCTTATTGTACTCAGCTTCAAATATACTAAACACTATGTTGGCTGTTAAAGCCAAAGTTGATTCACTTGCGTGAAACTTTTTGACGAACATCCTCCTTCTGAGATTCGCTTATATCTGATAGGATATTACAAGAGTAGTATTGATATTTTTTCCTGCTTAACACTCGGTTCTTTTTACCAGATTGACACCACTCAAGTCATAAACAAGATGAAAGGGATAAAATTTCAGATTTTCGAGCTACCAAAGCAGGTGTTAATTGATTCCTTGTCTGTAAGGGATATACCACCTTGATCAAAAAGTTCCCGAAAATTAAAAATACAAGTTTATTCATCTAAACCTATATTGTCCCCTTCAAAGTAATCCCCATCGACTGCAATACACTTATGCCAGCGCTTGATCCAATCCCCGAGACATTTTTTATATTCGGTTTTCGGTATGTCCATCAGTGCTTCCTGCGACTTTTCCATTACTTCCTCTCGGCTGCTGAAACCCGTTCCCCGTAGTGGTTTTTAACTCGATTGAACAGAAAGAAATCACAGGGAGTCAGATCAGGTGAATTCGGTGGCTGTTGGATGGTATTTGTTGCATTTTTCGTCAAAGAATTACGAATAATGATGGCACTGTGCGATGGTGCGTTATCATTGTGCAAAATTCACGAGTTTTCTGGCCACAATTATGGTCTCTTTCGGCGAATTGATTCACGCAAACGTCTCATAACGCCCAAATAATACTCTGGCCTTCTGGCAAAAATTCATGATGCACTACACCGCTGTAATCCATGCAGTCATGTAATGACTGAAAACGACGTGGTTTTCTTGGCCTCGGCCACTGGTAAGCGACCGTTTTGTCTAGAGAATCAATGCCAAAACACACACACTCCAACATTTCCAACGTGCGTTCACCGTTAAATCCGTTTTTTACGCAAAATTTAATACAAGTTCGTTTCTAAAATTGTAAAAAATCGCCAACACACACAGAGATAGATGTACTCTTGGCTATGTAATTTTTGCAAATGTGAAGCTATGACGCTAAGATTTAGAGGGAATATTAACAAGAGATGTACCAACTTAACAAAAAATACAAGGTGGTACTCGTATGTACACTATTTCTAAGAGCTCTTTGAAGCTTCCTATCATTCTCTCAAATTTAAAACATGAAACTAACTTATTTCAAAAATAGAAAAAACAACTCCTCCCGACTTTAATGTTTTTAGAATTCACTTATTATACAGGCCGAGAAAATTGATTTCCGTGTCAAAAAATGCATTTTCGAATTAATACTTTGTAAAAGTCAGAAAATATCCAAACACACTTCTGTAGTATTTCGCTGAAATTTGTCAGAAAACTTTTATGAATATTTAAACATATTAATTGAAAAAGTTAATTATACGGCAAAAATACGTTTATGGTTGCCAAGGGGTAGTTCAAGTTTGCAATGGTAAGATAAAAATAAGGGAATCGTTGTTAATTAAACCCACAAGTATACCGGTAAGTGGGTCGGCCTTTACAAATCTCCAATGACCAGGGCTGTATAAATTTTATTCACGTTATTGAGTATGAGATGTATGACAACAGCTTGTTAATTATAATTTTCATTAAGACATCATCCGCACGATAAATGAAAAATTAAATGCTGCCGTGAATACTCGTAATTGAGACTTTGCTCCGAAACAAAGTCCCAACGAGTTTATCAGTCCCTCGACATTGTGTTTGCTGGAATAAATTTTCAACATTTTTCGAATTAAAGTGAAAAAAGTAGAGAAGCCAAGTTAAATTTATGAAATTTTTATGTAACACATATCGGTATGCCTTTGTGCAATAATTTTCCGAAATAAATTTATAGAATCAGACTTTTGACAGCCTTTTTCTTCATTTACGACTGAAATATGCAACGCATCGAATATTCAATCATATGTGTATTTCCTTTCCTAAAGTGGCTTTCCGATGACTTACTTTAAGTTAAACTTGGCAATATTAGATGACGCTCAGACAGTTGTTCTACTATCAGTTACTGGTGTCCTTAAGATAAACCTTAGGATTTTCCCTTAGATCCTCATAGATGTTAGAGCCAGGCATTTACACTGTTTAGCCATTGAAAGGTGCGAAGACTTCATATGAGCAAGGAAACCTAGTACTAAACTCATAATCAATACTGAGGATATGAAATAACCACTTCTGCAGACTGTTAAACTAGAATACCGACGCAAATCAAGATGATCCCCAAAAATAAGCATATAAAGCCTTGATAGCAATAGCTAAACTTAACTACACCTAGCCTACTGTGGTACTTAACTCATTTACAATTTTTTTTTTTCAAAAAAAAGTATGCTTAACAAATAGAACCTAAGAACCATCATTAAGTGAACGGAGGAAACCATAATTAAGAATTTAAACTAGCACCAATCATTGCGTGACTAAATATTAACATTGCAGCAGATTCTAGAAAAAAGCCTGCAGGTCTAGATCACTATCTTGTTTTTAATCTTTAGGCCACACATACGTATAATGTTGCAGAATTAAAGGTAAAATCTCGCTTCATGAAGACAGAAAGTTCGAAAGATTAAAGGAATAGTTTAGACCAAGTAAAGCGCTGTCATGTGACTGGAAAGAGAAAATCAGAAGCCAACACCAGGAGCACAAATTTCTAAAAGTCTGTGCAACTATCAACCTGGCACAAATGTTGCATACCATAGGTACATTGGAATTGAGCTTTTACTATTGCATTTTCAAGAATCTGAACAGAAGCCTGAGGAGAATTGAAAAATCCACACATAGTCATAAAGAAGTCAATGCATCCTGAACCTGTGACTGTTTGGTGTTAGCTTAATTTTCTTCCACGACGACAATGGAAGAGGCGTTATAAACAATGGAGAGAGCTAACGATAACTTTGGTTTAGTTAAGAACTTAGTTGGTGATCAATCAAATGGATAAGGTCATGTCAAGAGACACTTAGGAGATTCTATGTAAGACGACCTTCATTGTCCCAGTCCTTCGCTTTGATGCGCAGACGAGGTCTTTAGCTAATGAGGATGAAAACATATCTGTTCTTATAGAGTAATTTAATCCTTCTTTTGATTTTGGTTTCGTATGTTTCAATATGCTATTAGGGAGAAGGATATAACAGCGAATTCCAAAATATATTAAAGTTAAAGTAATAAATAATTAATTAAGTAGTTGTGCAAGTCTTTGAGTATTGTCTCCAATAAAAGTACTACCAGCAGATATTCAGCTGGCGGATGTTCCAACAGAGATTAATTGTTTTGGATCTATTAAATTCCCCTTGACCAGATGATATCTATCATGTAGAGATCCAGAGAACCTCTGAAAAAACTCTGCCAGGACTTGAAGTCTTTCTCAGTTGCAGACTGGCGGGCTTACATTCCTCACCCTAATAAGTACACCGTTGATGTGCTCTCCCTTCTAGGCTCGTCGGACCATTGTGTCATATCAGCTAATTTCTCGTATAGTATGGCAATACGAGAAAGCCAATTGGAGCGAACTTAACACCTTCTTTAGGAAGGTGAGAGAAATGTTTCTTCGGTTCTATATTACCAACCCGACAGAAGAAAACCGAAAAAAATTCAAAAAAGCCAGGAATGACTGTAATGGCACTTGCAATGTTGAAACCGAAAAATTGTCCATTCTCGGTATGTGTGTCAATAACAACTTACGTTGAAATGACCACATATTCGAAGTCGCCAAAAACGCTGCGAAATTTCTAGGTTTCCTCAACCGAAGTAAGAAATATTTCACTCCCTCTGATCTGGCTTCAATATATAAAGCTTTCATCCGGCCGAAATTGGAGTACAATACTCACATCTAGTCAGGTGCTCTTACGACTTCTTTGCACTTGCTAAATAGGATTCAAGACCCAACGAGAAAACTAACATATGATGCCAATATAGCAGTCATTTTTCACACTCGACCACCCACGTAATGTCCCTATCTCACCTTGTTCTATCGCTATTTTCATCACCAGTGCTCCACGAAATTTCGCTAGTCATTTGAACCCCCAAACATTCAAAACCAACGTACATCGGTACCTCTTCTATTCTCCCTAATCAAATGTCAAATGTAAACAGAATATAGCTGCTGTACGTGAGTTGGTCAGTCAAAACCACAATTAGTCAATTTGAAAGAGTTCTAAAGAACTGAACATCTCTTGAACAACCCTGTGGCGTGTTTTGTAAAAACTCTTGGCAATACGTTCATATAAAATTGTACTGATTGAAAAATAAAATCCAAATGGTCATCTTGAGCCCCGAATTTTAGTTGATTGTCCTCTAGTATGGATGAAATAATATTTAATGGAGAAACTACATTTTTAGTGTAATTGGACTTGTTGTGTTGTATTCTAGGCACCCACTCTTATGACTTGGCTTTAGTTGTATGGAAAAAAAGAATGTCACAGTAGCCATTATTTCACACTTCCGAAATAATACCAAGGACTCGGTTACAGTCATATTTACAAATTTCTTTGTGGTACAAATTCAAATAGGAATGACTGGAGTAAATATGATTTAAACAAAACGGCGCCACTTGCCACAATCAGCTTATTTAAATGAAATTCAATGATCGTCTTATCGAAATAAAGACATTGCCAATTGACGTTTTCTTTAGGACTTAACTCCTTCTTAACACGTCATGAGTTAGGTTTTTGACCTCAGAATGATAATGCAGCAATTCGGTCTCGTTATCTTTTAGAGTTGCCTGCAGGGCTGCTTCATCATTGCTTATTATGCCGATATCATCGGTAATAGTTGATATTCCGATCTCGTCAACTGCTTCAATAGACTTTGCATAACATCTTGGTGTACTCCAACTTTGACTTTGAATTCTCTAGTATGCTTATAACTTTCGTTTAAAAATCATCGTGCACAGTGTCTAATAATTTTATATGCGTCTTGAGTATATTTCGAGTTCTTAGTGCCATCCAAATACGATCTCTGTGTGACTTACTTTAGTTAATATTTGTACCCTTTTCTGTTCAGTTCTTTGCTGCCTAATCGTTTTCTCTGTAACTGTCTTAGTACTCGTATTAATAGTTCGATTCCCAGGTGTGCTAAATTTAGATGCGTCACCATCAACCGAAGAAAAACACTCTATCCCTTGATGTTCAACTTGAAAGCTCATTAAAATCGCTCTAAAATATTTCCTTTTGCGATTGCTCACAGCTTACTTGCGCTACATAGAAAGTAAAAATAAAGTAAAATAAAACTTAAAGACTTTCTTCATAAAGTAACGCGTTGAAACACTCAGCGTGCTAATTATGAATTTGGTGGATCTTTTTTTTATTATAAAGGGATTCTTTGATGCAATTTACTTTACTTACTTACTTACTTTAGGTGGCGCTACAGTCCGGGGTGGATCTGGGTCTCAGCCAACAAGCTTCTCCAGCCAGCTCGATCCCTGGCTAGCTGCCTCCAATTTCGCACGCTAAGTTGGCTGAGGTCCTCTTCCACTTGCGTGCGCCACCTGAGTCTTGGCCTTCCTCTACTGCGCTGTCCCTCGGGGGCGGATTCGAAGACTTTTCGGACCAGAGCAGTGATGTCCATGCGCTCTACATGACCCAGCCATCTCAGTCTTTGGATCTTCACTCTTCTGGCTAGGTCCATGTCGCTGTACAGTCCATACAGTTCGTCGTTGTATCTTCTCCTCCACTCACCGTCAATGCAGACGGGACCGAAGATCGCCCGAAGAATTTTTCTCTCGAAGCAACCAAGAACACCCTCATCCATTTTTCATAATGTCTATGCCCCTGCGCCATAGAGCAGGACCAGGATTGTCGAGGATGACGTTCTGATAGTGCCTATTGTGTTTGCTCGTGAGTTTTGCACTGCACTAAGAAAATCGCATGACAGCGCATCGCCTTGTCTAAATCCTTTCTGGACATCAAAGGTCTCGGTGAGATCTTTACCGACCTCGATAAAGCAGCGTGCATTCTCCATCGTCATCCTGCACAGACGGACGAGTTTGGCAGGGATGCCATAACTAAACATTGTTCTGTATAACTCGTCTCTATAGATGCTATCATACGCGGCCTTAAAATCGATGAATAGGTGGTGGGTATCGATCTAAAGCTCATGGGTCTTCTCCAAGATCTGCCGTAGTGTGAATATCTGGTCGATGGTGGATTTTCCTGGCCTGAAGCCATAATGATATGGACCTATCAGGTTGATGACGAACGGCTACGGGCTTTCACACAATACGGCGGATAAGATCTTATATGCGATGTTAAGAAGACTGATGCCTCTGTAGTTGTCGCAGTTCAGAAGGTCTCCTTTCTTGAGAATTGGACAAGCAATGCTGAGGTTCCATTCATCCTGCATACTTTCTTCCGACCATATTTTACAGATAATTTGGTGTATGCTCCTTACCAAGTCATCGCCTGCCGCTTTGAAGAGCTCGCCAGACAGGCCATCCGCTCCAGCAGCATTGTTGGACATAAGCTTCGAAACAGCTATCTTCAATCTGGTTCATCCAGGTCGGGTGGACGGTATTGTTGGTCATCATCGTCCAAGTTGAAAGGTTGATTCTGCCTGACAGCGGTATTTGGTCCGTCATCGCAGTTATACAGTCTGCAGAAATGGTATTTTCAAATCCTCAGCACCGACTGCGATTCTACTACGATGTTCCCTTGTTCATCTCTACAGGCTTCGGTTCGGGGTTGTTTCCGCGGCATGTTATTTTTACCTTTTGGTAAAACTTCCGAACCTCATTCCTGGAGTATCATCTCTCAATTTCCTCAATCGCGCGCTTCTCATGCTCTTTCTTCTTCCTCCTGAGAAGCCGGTGCTCGTCTCTCCTCTTCCGCTCATAGAGCTCATGAGCAGCTCTGGTCTTTCTAAGCAGCGCCGCATTATATGCATCTTGCTTTGCTGTATGTGCTTGCCGGCATTCATCATCGAACCAGGGGTTTCGTTGTTCGGCATATCTGATGGCATATCTGATGGCGTTTTGGCAGTGTTTCCAATGGTCTTCGATGCTTGATGCTGGCGGCATTGGACCTCTTAAGAGATTAAGAGACACTCGATCGGAAAAGGACTTGGCGATCTCTTGCGATTGTAGCCGTCTGACGTCGAATTTTCTCACAGCATTAGTTTGTCTTGGCGTAGTTTGGGATATCCGCAACCGTACCTTGGCTAAAACAAGGTAATGGTCCGAGTAGATGTTGGCTCCTCGGAACGTATGGACATCCATAATGCTGGAGGAGTGTCTTGCGTCGATCGCAATGTGATCAATCTGGTTGACTGTTGATTGATCAGGAGTTCTCCAAGTCCCCTTGTGTATATCGAGATGTGGGAACCGCGTGCTAGCCACGACAATGTTTCGCTCCGCCGCAAAGTCGATTAGCCTGAATCCGTTATCGGAGGTGGTGTTGTGCAGGCTATATTTACCCTCTCTTCCTGGCTTTGCATTAAAATCACGGAGGACAATTTTAATGTCATAGCTAGGACATTGGTCGTAGGTCTTGTTAAGGATACAATTTTTTCTACTCAAAAAAGAAGAAACATTAAACTCCTAGGCCTCTAGGCCAAAGCTCAGGCGACCATAAATAATGTCCTAGCTAGATATAATTAGAAGTTGTAAAGATATAATTAAAACTAAATTACAAAATAAAATGAACTAGAATTGGAAGTACTAAGGTACTATGGACTTTATATGCACAACCATGGGCTTTCAGTAATTCCCGAACCAATTCTCATTTGGTCCTTTATATCCATCATTTAATGGCAAATTTGATTTGTAATTAAATTCAGATGATCGAACCAATTTTGACAACAAATTAACCCAACTGTAACTCTGCATTCAATTCCAACACACTCATCGAATGGTAACTATCAATTGAAGCTCAATTTGCATTTTCACGAAAATGTATGCAAACTTCTCTTTACACATTAAAACTTCCAAATTCAAATAATGCAAATGCAATTGACATTAATGGAAAATTGATGTCGAGTGTTTAGTGTAAGCATCCTATTAAAATAAAATACATTTTTATTCCAACCGAAAATGTATTCAACTCACCAGTAAACTCATCTGCCATTTAAACAAGTGCAGCAATTTATCGTTGCAATTCAAAAGTAGAAAAAAAATAAATAAAAGGTTTACTTGAAATTATCAATGCCCCTGACCTAAAACACCCCAGCATGCCGCTGTTGAAAATGCAATATTCCAACAAATTCCCAACAATCTGCACAATATCACTTAATCAAAGGCGACTCCAACCTCATTTCCCCTACTCCAATGGCACACAAATATTTGCCATTAAACAACAGAACACCCCAACTGACTAGCTGACTAGCTGACTGACGAGCCCGGCAACCCCAAAAAGAGCAAATAATAAATATTAATGCACAAACACTAGAATCTGTCGCCTTAAAAACAAAAACCATTTCTGTCTAATTTGCCATTCACACAGGAAACGGAAAAGGCCTTTTTTGTGTGTATGATTGCCTTTGTCAGCCATCAAAACATTGTGCACCGTTTAGAAACTGAGACTGGGACTGAGACTTTTGTGGGGTGTTAATTTTTTTATTTTTTTTACAAAATATTTCCTTTCGTATTGGTATCTCTAGTTTCAGACAGAAAAATCTTCTGAGGATGCCGGCAAAGAAAGAGGAAAAACTCTCAACAAATAATGAATTTATAATGCTATGGCCACCCATGGCGGAATTGAAGTGTAAAACCTAGAGGAGGTGGCAACACTAAGCAACCGACAGACATTGCCAGTATCTACAAATACCACTGGCATTTGAAGCAATATTTCCATTTCAATTTCCATAAAAAATGTACGTCCTTGAGCACAAGGACTGATACGACTACGGCATAACATGGGTCTTTCCACAAAAACTGGGGCAAACTGTGGTCTGAATTATTTCGGGGTGGATTTGTATCTTCTCTTTTTTTGTTTTGTTTTTAAGTTTTTTTTCCTGTTAGTTGGTTAGTACGTATTTAGTATCTACTGTTCGTTTAGTTTAAAATTTAGATACGAATACACCCATTTGATGAAGGAAATAATTAATTAGAGTTGCACGTGGGACGGCAGCTCTAGAGGATAGAGTTGTGCAAAAATGTTCGTTATACGTGTTATGTTGGGGTCTTCGTTTTTTTCCCTGGTCCAGAATCAGTAGTTTCCTATTTCAATGATGACCTAAAAACGTAACACTTCTAACAACCACTTCTACCAAGGGTGGAGTACTCCTCGTAGTTATCTTGATATTATAGAAATTTGTTACGAAAACCACCAAACAGGAACCATAGTTTGCTTAATGTACTCGTCTAAATAGACTTTATTATAATTTCGAATGGAAATTGAAAAAATGAAAACAAATGGCGATTGGCATCCGAATGGGATGGCTTGGAGTTTATTCAGAAAGTAATATGTATAGATCACTTGACTACTTTCGAGAACTTGAACTGCTGAGTGGGCATATATGATGGTGATAAAGCAATTGTTCAAACTATTTTTGACAGTCTTAAACTACATTTTAAAACTAATACCAGCGTTTAAAAGTGCTTCAATTTTTTTATTTCATTTGTTTTGACTTTACTGCGGCTGCGAAAAGTTTCAAAGCCGGCAGCAAAGCGAAAGTAAAAACAGAAAAACGAACGAACGACTGTTACTTTGCTGCGAAGATAGTAGCAGCGCGACCGCAAAGCGGCAGCTTAACGAAAATAAAATTAACTTAACTGTTGCTGTGCTGTGAAGATCTTCGCAGCAGAAAGCGAAGCAACAGCAACAGAACTCGAATTTAAACTGTTGCTTTTGCTGTCGCTTTGTTTTCGCTTAACTCAGCTTCTAAAAAAAAAACAAAAGTAATCAATATGAATTTGATATTGTGTTGCATAGCGCCATTGTTAAATCACTTAAAGCAATAAAATAAAGGAGACAAATCGAACACGACCAAACAATAGAAGAAAGAATATGAAACTGTGCTGTGCTGTGCTGCGCTGCACTGTTCGTACCTGCATCGGCAGTTAAAGCATACGAAGAGCAGCGAACATTTGAAACTTTTCTTTGACTGTACGAAATTTTGAAATCAAAGCAACAGAACAGCAAACTGAAACGAGCATTACAGCTGTGCTGTGGCTTAGCTGTAGACATGTGCGCAGCAAAGCAAAGCAATAAAAGTTTTAAAACAAAAGAATTGTTTTCACAGCACAGTAACAGCAGTTTTTTTTTAGTGCTGTTGCTGTTATGCTGGCAGTTTTTTAAACTCTGACTAATACACATATCGATATTTTTTGACTAAGTAGCAAGACTGAGTTCATTAGATTCCTTAAGATATTTGTGGGGACTTCTGTATCAAAACTTGAAAACGCGCAGACGGCAGTTCTGATTGCCTGATAATTACTTAACAAACCTGTCTCTTGTAAATTACTTGAGAATTATATAGCAGTTTTCAAGTATTATATTAGAAAATTAATCACCTTGGCTAAACAGTTTATTTGCACTTAACCAGCCTAAGCCACACTGATAGGGGCTAATCAAATAATGCAGTTAAGAGGGTTTCTACACTGAGTTCCAAAAAAAGTGGCGCACCTTGAAATAAGTTTAAGTAAATAAAAAAAAAACCGCTTCTTTTATTATTGTCTTGTTTATTTATATAAAAGTAAGCAATTCAGTAAGCAACAAGTAAGTACAAAAAAAAAGGAAAAAGAGAGAAAAAAAATAAGCCATAAATTCAGAAGAATGGCCAAAAGCTTCGAAAATACTTTTTTTTCTCTTGTATTTTTT
Source organism: Volucella inflata (assembly GCA_928272305.1). NCBI lineage: Eukaryota > Metazoa > Arthropoda > Insecta > Diptera > Syrphidae > Volucella > Volucella inflata. The sequence goes on from OV743719.1 coordinate 106,754,591, forward strand.
TTTATAACAAACCTACGTTGTTTTAATATGGGTATTGCCTTCGCGAGCATGTAGTAATGCCGTTATCGATCCCATTCATCGATCAAAGTGGTTCTCAGGTTCCTGAGTGTTTCTGGAAGGTAATCCTTATCTTTCTCCCTAGAAGGCCCCAAAAGTATTCAATGGGATTCATGTTCGGACTCATTGCAGGCCAATCCATTGTGTCGATTTCTACCTCTTGCAAATACCCCATAACGCACCTGGCCATGTGCGGTCTAGCATTGTCCTGCATCAGCAAGAAGTTTTGTCCAATGAATTGTGCGAAGGGAACCGCATATTCCTCCAAGATGTTGCTGATGTTGTAGCTTGAGTTAATCGATCCTTCGACAACTCGGTTTTTCCGGACATCGAATTTATTGTCCATATCATGAAGGAAACTCCCCAAAAATGTTCCCGCTGTACTACTGTTGCTGAAGAGTATATCTCACCTCACGTCTCCACACTCTGCTGCGTCCATCTGGTGAGCGTAGACAAAACCTGAACTCATTGGTGAACAAAACTCTACACCAGTGCGCCTCGCTCCAATCCTGGTGGATGCGAGCAAACTTCATACGACGTTGCCTATGCTGTCTCGGTATACGAGCAAGTCTTCTTGCTCTCAGGCCATTTTCTACCAATCATCGCCTTACCGTTTGTACATTTTCAGCTGCGCCTCGAACGACTCGTAGCATGTGGGACAGCTCAAACGCTGTTTCGGTCATCGGTCATCCCTGGAGTTATTCTGGGACGACCTGATCCTGGACGCCAGATGAAGGAGTAAGTTGCCCTGTACCTTTTAATAGCTCTTTCTAAGGTCGTTTCTGCTTTGTCAATGATATTGGTGGCATATCGGACACTTCGCCCATCCTCAACCAAAGCCAGCCCACTGGCGACTTCTTCTGCCATTATTTGCATATTTGTTTGCACAAAAATCACTAACAACTAATAGATAATCGAATAAAAACATGTTCATAACATATATCTCAGGTTTGGTGTAAAAAAACGATTGCAATGCGGGTCTCCTCAAGCACAAAGAAAATGGAAAGAGATTATGCAATACGCAAAAACATTTCATTTAATCAAAAAACCACTAAAAAAAATTAAGCCCGCGAAGACATAGCGGTATATTACCAAAATGATAACAAAACATGAAAAGATATGGGTGCGCCACCTCTTTTATTACTCAGTGTATTTAGGAATCCGAAAAGCTGTTGGGTTTCATTCGTCAGACATACTCGTACATTTCTTCATCCAACTTGCGGAAATGAATTGGTTTACCAAGCCATCTCCTACTGCCTAACTAACACGTTAACAAGTCTATTGCTATCTTTACATTATTTTTGTCAAATGGGCGAAGGCTTAAGACGATGAAGTTGAATTGTTCGCTCTGCTCGATAATATTTAGAGTCTATGTCGCGCCCTGTTCAGCACCTGGGTAGTTTGTATCATATGCTGACTCGTGCTCTCCAAAAAATGGTTGGCTGAAACCCAGCAAATAGGAAAGTTTCTAATTGTCTGTTGCCATTATAGCAGTTCAGTGCTAAGTCTTCTACCAAAAATATCCGCATATTGTACACATTGTGTACAATAAGGAGGTAACCCGCATGTGCATATATTGGTTATTCAAAATGTTGGGCCATTTACGTACAGGGTACGCCATCCGAAGCCTTGGTAAGAAATGCTGAATAACTTTTTAAAAAAGCAACACATTCCGTATTGTTGTTGGAGAATTTTATAAAGCTTGGTCCCCCACAATTTATATGAGCTATGTTCTGAACAAAATAGCAATAAAGTGGCCGCCTTCATTGCGGGTGCACATTGGACTATGTTCTGGAATTTTGAATAATATTTGTCAATACTCGTATATCATTCGATATAGCAGCTATTTCAGCTTGAATGCTGTGTTTGAATTAATCGAGAGTCTTCGGGTAATCAGAACACACTTTGGGTTCCAGAAAAGTCCCACAGGAAGAAGTGCGGGGGAGTTACATCTGGAGATCTTTTAGGCCAGTCAATGTCACTCTTTATCGGCACCACATGTCTTTTTGAAATCAGGAGTCTTGTAGAACTTTTCAAGCAAAGTGCATTAACATCTACCTCCGTCGACTGTCTCTTCAACTTAAAAAAAAATGGCCCGAAGATGGTTTTGGAGGAAATACCGACCCAAACAGCCACTTTCTTATCGTGCAGTACTATTTCAGAACATCACTTTCGACAGATATAACTTTGAGGTAGTTAAGGACCTTGTCTACCTATGCCCCACTATAAATTCAGACAAACGACACCAGCGCTGATGGTTTTTTTGATCAAACGAAGAATAACTCTTGCCAATCGATGCTTCTTTGGGCTAAGAAGGCAACTGACTAGCAACGCCCTCTGTCGAAAAACATAAGTTGCCCTATATCAGACCTTAATAATCTAATCTGCTCTATGGTGCAGAGGCATGGACATTATCAACAATGGATGAGGGTGCTCTTAGCTGCTTTAAGAGGAAAATTCTTCGAGTGAATTTCGGTCCCGTCTGCATTGACGGTGAGTGGAGGAGGAGATACAACGGCGAACTGTATGGACTGTACAGTGACATCAACCTAGCCAGAAGAGTGAAGATCCAATGACTAAGATGGCTGGGTCATGTAGGGCGGATTAAAACCAATGCTCCGGTCCGAAAAGTCTTTGAATCCGCCCCGAGGAGCAGCGCAGTAGCGGCAGGCCGAGAGTCAGGTGGCCCACGCACGGGGAAGAAGACCTCAGCCGACTTAGCATTCGAAACTGGAGGCAGCTAGCAAAAGATCGAGATGGCTGGAAAAGCTTGCTGACTGAGACTCAAGTCCACCTCGGACTGACTGTAAAGTAAGTGTTTCATGAATTATGTGAGAATTATCGATTGTTTGTTTACTTCGCTGGAGACAGTGAAATGAGCTTCTTTAGTTGTTTTCGATGGAAAGTTAAGGAGAAAAACAAAGTAGAATTGCTGATGTACTTTGATTTTTAATGTCTGCAGATAAAGCAGCAACTAGGAAATAAAGAGCTCGACAAGCTATTCAATAAGCAAGTCTTTCGGTTTGTTGACAATTTTGATAATACGTTGTCATAGACGAAACAGGTGTTACAGCTTAAGGTTTGAAGGGGCGGAATGCTTCTGGCAATTTTAGTTTGAAAACAAATCGAAATAAAAAAGTGAAGCAGGAGACATTTCCTCACTGTTCTATTGACTGTGTGATATTAGCAGCATCTATAAGTTTTATCGCACGGTCTTAAACCCTATGTAACAAGTGCAAAAAGACCTTAGGGCCTCCTGACCTAATGTGAGCATTATACTCCAATTTTGGGTGGATGATCGCCTTATATAGGTATATTAAGTTCAGATCAGAGGATGTGAAGTATTTCTTACATCGTTTAAGGAAGACCAGAAATTTGAAAAACGGTGACTTAATTCCGGAAAACGAATGTAAGATGCAGAGAGTACTTGTCGTCAGCAAAGCAATATATGCTACAAGAGACCAATAACTTGAATAACAACTTGAATTGAACCTTCCAAAAAGTAATTTCTAATTCATTGAGGAAGAGAATCGTCGATCCTAAATGCATGCATTTGCCACAAAAGAGCCTGATACTAAACTCTGTTAAATGCCTTAGAAATATTAAGTGCAACTATCTTTCGATAACCAGATTGATGTACACTTTGGTTCCACTTTTCGGTGAGACATGTCATCAAATCAGCAGCGGACCTGTTGCTACGAAAACCATTCTGCCGGTCATTGAGAAGTTTTCGTGTTTCGAGGCATTTCATGAGATGACAGTTTATCAGCGTCTCATTGATCTTAAAAAGAAAAGACGTAAGTGCAATGGGTATGTAGGGGGAAAAAGAAGAAGATTCGCCTTTTTTAGGGACAGGCTGGACAAAAAAGAAAAAAAAAGAAAAGAGTTCTTTGACTTAATTCTTGTCAACGAGATAATATTGCATTAAAGCCAATCCGTTGTCCTATGTCTTTCAATGACTGCAAAGGAACTGCAAAGGTAAGTTTTAAGGCTTACCACTCCTAAACAAAATTTATCATATAAATGCTAATTTGTCGACTTTATCACCGCCTTTGACTGATTGGGAAAAAGTATACGAAACTGCGCCCGGTTCGCACATCACTACGAAATCTGCCATTCTCCACAAGATGGCGATACTTTGTGAAGATCGGTAATGATTTTATCCAGATCTTTTATGTCACAAAAGGTTTCCACTTTCATGTAGAATTTTAATCATTGTGCGTGTGAGTTTTGAATGAAATTCTCAAATTCTTTACAACTGCTGGGCCTATATGAATAGCATAGACATTATCGACCCACCACTGCGAACTTTGTTTAAGGCAACTATTGAAGTAAAAGCGGCAATGACCGACCTAGGAAAATGAAAGACTCGATGTCACTGAAAAAGCACAGACCTTCGCAACTCAGACTCGGATTTGTTAGCAAAGTCGACTTATGACTAAAACACGGCTCTATAAAGTAGTGATCATCCCAATTCTTCCTCCCAATGGCGCGGAGGTATGAACATTACCAAAAAAGGATTCTGTGAAAGAATGCTTCGAAAGACATCGCTTGCGCAACCCGTCGACTTCTGATTTGAATATTTCCATTCTTCGCCGGAATCATCGACAGTCCACCGATAGTATTTGAACTTGAGAATCCGATCTCTCATACAAACTTTGGATACTGTCATTAGATGCTAGTAAGCCTAAGGCTCAAGTGAGTTATTAACACAATCCAATATTGTCTTTTCACATTTATTTTGCTCTCACGACAAGAAGAGGAATAAACTGCGGCAATGTCCTATAAGCCTCTTTCGCACGACGGAAAAAGCAATGTATTGGACTGAAAATGCTAGGGGGCTACAGTATCTCAACCACATCTACAGTCAAAAAGCTTTTAAGTACTTACCAATTAGCTTAGAGTGCCAGAAAATATTTTAATTTATGTCATTTCAAAAGAAGCCTAAAATCCATGGCCTAATTTTTCATTATACTCAGGTGTACAATTTACCTTATTACTTGTACCGTAAGTATTATATAAGTTACGAAACAAAAATTCTTCAACCCTTTTTCACCAAAAGAAAATCCTTCTTCACTGACCACCTTCCCAAACTCCCGAATCAAGTACGAGAACTACGATTTATGCAAAGTAAAGGATAAACAATTTCACACAAAACAAACTTTGAAATACCCCTCGTTTTTCTCAAGTACTCAAGTACAATAAATCAAGTTAAAAACTTAAACAGTCCTTCAAAAACGTACACCAAATAATGACCGTTTTGAACTTCATGGCAAAGCACAGAGTGAAATATACCACCAACTTAATTACTCATTTATCAATGCCGCGTTAATTAAACTCAACTTTGTTGGAAAAAGAAAAATAATCGAAAATAAAAGATAAAACTTTCCGCCGCTTCTACTCTCATTCAAGCCGCTGATTTTAACGAATATTGATCTCTCTCCTTTCTCCGTCCCATAATTACCATCCCTCTTAAATGCCTCCAACTCCAGCATTGGCTCAATCCAAACCAAAAGCACTCTCGATGACATACCACAAATTCATAGAATTATACCTAATTAGCCCCACAAATAGAGCGCTTTGAGTTGTGTGGACAAATTCACTTTGTTCTAGATGCCTGACATACCAAGCTTGAAAGAAAGCTGCCACCATGAACAAAATTATTAAAATTCCGTCAAGACTAACTGAATGGTAATAGGAAACAAAGATACAAAAACAGAAAATAAAAACCAAAACCCCAATCAACCTCTGAGAGGTGGGAACCAACCCGGACACCTTTACTTTACTTTGACCTTAACCCCATCTATAACCTACACTCTACACTCTAGTGTGACGGCAAAATCAAATTCAAAATTTAATTACCCACTTAACCCCGGAAGCAAGACGAGACCAATCCACACACGGTGCTCTGCTCTGCTCTGCTCTCTGATGTGTGCATGGCAAAGATTTCATTTCGCCAAGGCGCCACTCAAAAATTTACTGAATCGAATCCAATCGAGTTCCATTGAGTTCCGTTCCTTGCAACACCCGCTATGTCTGAAGATTTCCTTGGGAACCTCTCTCCGTTGCCTGTGGAGAACAAAATTCATTTCGAAGGTTGCGGCTTGTCTTTTCTCGACTACCAAAACAGGATATGCATTCGAATACAAAAAAAATGAACTGAGCCTTCCCTAACCTCTCTTTCGTATCCATTATCATCATTCATAGAAATAGTAGGTACGACGCCTATATCAAGGTGCCTTCTAGCACTTTCGAAGTCTCTCCACCTTCAAGCCCTTGCCCCATCTCCCCCCCCCCCTCACTTTACCGCTTGATGTTAGTTAAATTGAGTAATTTTAATCAAAATTCGGTTCAGTGCTTCAGCAAGATGTGGAAAGAATTGCTTTCCTCAAAATATAATGTATCTCTACATGCGAACATGCGAACGAAACGAGCGATGCTGAACCTCCAGCCCTACTCTCGACTGAAACTCAAAATTCACCACCCCCTTCTCGGTGCTCGGCGTGTTAAGGAAATTCAAAATTTTATATCTACTCGCATGGGAGGAAGGGTGGACATTTTAATATCGTGAGATAGAAAATTTATGAGTATATTCTTAGGGAATGGAATCTCAGGGTGGCAGGCGACTGGGTAGCGGGAGACAGCATGTGCTTGTTTCTAACGAGTAACGACTGCGACTGAGCCTTCTTGTATCTCAAAGGACGACAAATCTTTTGCTAAAAAAGGAACAGAGGGGTGCCAGCTATAGTCGTGCTTCTACTTCGTATTCGTAATTTGCATAATGTCAAACTCAAACATAAGTTTGAATATTAATCATGCATTGTTTGCTAATTAATAATAGCTGGCATCTCCTGTGATTAGGGAGCGTTGCAAAGTTGTATTTGTGTTCTTGGCGGTGTACATTTGTTCCGGATCATGACCCTTAATACCCTTCATAACAACAACAACAACAGCAACTTAAGGAATTTAGTCCCTTACGAGTAGCACTTTTGTATTGTTTTTGTAGTTTTGTAATTTATTCACAGGATGTGTTGTATTGTTTGTTTGTTTGTGTGTTGTGTGGGAAAAAGTGCAAAACGTGGCTTTTCCAAGATGTAAGATATAAACGTTAAGGCACTTTCATGATACCCACTGTGTACTATTCTGTACCTTTCAACGGAATGTAATGAGAGTCAAGAGGGTATGGCGCACAGCAGACCAACGACTACTTGGTGTTAGTAAGACGTGTCAAGGGGTTGTTTCGAGTTTGGCCAGAATAAGATATGCTCATTGTGGTGGGTCGCATCACAGCTCACTTCGTTTTTAGGGATTTTTCAAAAGTAGATTTCGAGGAAAAGTTTTGTTATTTTTGTTAGTTTTTGTTGCATGAGTGGTTTTCCTTTTATTTTTTAAGTCGAAGGCAGAACTGCAGAAATGATTTACTGGATTCAGAGTGAACTCATTCGATGTGCACTTCAGATGCTTTTATCTTGATGCCTCGGTTTTAAGGTTTTACTTTTCCTTTTCTGTTATTAATGTAAGTGCTACAGCTAAGTAGATAAGTAAGATGAGTAATTTGTTGCGGAAAATGTTGCATGAATGCAGTTTTTCCCTCGAATTATATTCATGTGTACTTTAATGAAAAAAAAAACTATTATCTTAATCCATGTTATTAAAATGAAAACTTATAACTTTCAGATAGTTTATTCAAAGTGCCCTACCAAGAGTTCGCTGTTAAATTTTTCGCTCGAGATCCATCGTAAACTGGATCAAAAATTACTCGAAACAACTTGCATTCGGCTCACATGACCCTCCATGTTGGGGTCTGTCCCGGGTAACTGCCCAGCCATAGAAAAAAATCGAGAGTAAAGAAGCAGCAACAATGATCGGAAACGGAAAGATATATTGCTCACATTCCTTGCAAACAAAACAAAGTCGAGAATCCTCGAATATGCATGTGGAACGTTTGGTTGGGATGATCCGGACAAGAGGAAAATGAAAAACTGCGAAATACTCGTATTCTACGGCGATTGTTATCGACAGTAAAAGTAGCGCCTATTTGAATGCAGATTTGTTGTTGAAGGCAGACTTAGGCAAGAAGTCTTGAGTTTCCAGAATGTAAACGAGCGCGTCGTAACCATTCATATCAAGCTTTAATTGTCCAATATTAGCTGAGCCCCGGCCCAATTATCAAGGCTTCGTCCATCAATGACGTTGTCTAATTAGAAGCGGGGGTAGAGTTAAACTGGACTTACCATAAACATCATCAGACCTTTCCCCTCTGATGGTTGCTATTGTCTATTGTCAAGTGATACGCTGCCGATCATAGGTCTTGTTTAGTGGCAAGACCACCGGTAGTCCATACCAGAACTTAATACACGGTACCGTGGGAGTTAGGAGCCCCTCGGACTTCGATTGGGGCCTAACTTGTCGAGATGGGCCCCCTTTCGGGAGCGTCATGGTTGCTGTGATTTAAACCTAAAACGTAGGGAGTGACTATAAGTGCTGGGTATTGAGACCCTAAGATCAGTAAAAGGTTTTAGGTAGGCCTTGACTTATACCAAGGGTGGAGCTGTGCCCTCAACGCAGTTCTGCTTTGGTATTACATTATTAAGCAATGGCAAGTTGTATCCTTGTTCCCATGGATGTATGGGCATTCCGTGATCTTAAGTCTACATGACAGGTGTTCACGCTAAACACACGAAACATCTGTCCAACATTAGCTTTATATGCACGCATCCCACAGAGCGGAAAGATGACGATACCAAAGATTTCTGTAAACTATTTAGCTGTAATGACGAGCCAAATCCGCTGTCAGACAGAAGTAACCTGGACGTTGATGACCAACAATTCCATCCACACGACCTGGATGAAGTGAAGATAGCTATATTAAAGCTTAAGTCCAACAAAGCTCCTGGAGCGGACTGCCGAACTCTTCAAAGCGGCAGGCGATGACTTGGTAAGGAGCATACACCAACTCATATGTAAAATATGGTCGGACGAAAGTATTCCTGATGAATGGAACCCCAGCATTGCTTATCCGATCCTCAAGGAACCCCTCTGAACTGCGCTTACTACTGAGACATCACTGTTGTCAACACCGCTTACCATATTGCGTGAACGCCTGAGGTCGTTCGTCAACAACCTGATAGGTCCATATCAGTGTGGCTTTGAGCCAGGAAAGTCCACCATCGAACATCATCTTGGAGAAAACCCATGAGCTTCAGATCGATACACACCACCTATCCATCGATTTTAAGGCCGCGTGTGACAGCATCTATAGAGACGAGCTATACATAGCAATTTCTAGTTTCGGCATCCCTCCCAAACTCGTCCGTCTATGCAGGATGACGATAAAGAATTCACGCTGCTCCATCAAGGTCGGTAAAAATCCCACCGAGACCTTTAATATCCAGAAAGGAATTAGACAAGGCGATGCGCTGTCATGTAATATTTTCAACATCGTACTTGAAAGAATAACTCGAGCATCAACACAAGAGCCAACATTTTTCACTTGTATACGCCGATGATATTGACAAATTCGAAAGAAAGCAGCATGATGTCAGTGGCACTTTCGCGAGTATTAAGAAGGAAATGGGTTTAACGGGCAACAATGGGAAGGCCTTGTATATGCTAAGAAGCAGAAAAAGCACCCAACACCGATAGAACGTCACCCTTGACTGATATAACTTTAAGGTAGTTAAGAACTTTGTCTACCTAGACTCCACTATCAATTCAGCCAACGACACCAGCACTGAGATCAAATGAAGAATAGCTCTTGCAAATCGTTGCATCTTTGGGCTAAAAGGCAATTGAATTCCAAAACCCTCTCTCGTAACTCTACATAAGACCTGAATAATCCCAGTTCTGCTCTACGGTGCAGAGGCATGGCCGATACCAAAAATGGGTGAGGGTGCACTTGATAATTTTCCGTCCCACCTGTACAGACGGCAGGTGGAGGAGGAGATCCAACGATGAACTGTAAGAGCTGTATAGCGACTTTAACTTGACCAGAAAAGTCAAAGTCCAATGGCTAAAACAGCTGGGGCATTTAGATCGGATAGACACTAATGTTCCGGTCCGAAAAATCTTCGCATCCGCCCACGAAGAACAGAGCAGTAGAGGAAGACCACGATGCGGGTACGCGCGTAGGTGGAAAGGGACCTCAGCTAACTTAGAGTGCGAAACTCGAGACGAGCTGGATGAAAACACTTGTTGGTCCACACCGTACTGTAAATCCATTTTAAATATGTACTAACATTCGGAATGTCCTGAGATACCTCAATCGGCATTCATTAACGTCCGCCCGTAGTTTAAGCCTTAGGGCAGATTCTCAGGTTTGTGTCCTAAGTTAGAATATTTCTTAATAAAGCTTTGCTACTTTATTGTCTTCTTGTGTATCTAAATTGAAATATTTGCTAACTCTCCACCTGGCTAAAAATTTAATTAGTAGTGACATATGTTTTGAAATTGCGCTTACGAGCTTTTCAAGTATAATGTTGAATTGATGTACGTGCACTAAGCAGTCATTTCACGTTGCCTTAAATGCACAATGCATAGGTATGATATTAAAGAAATTAAAGAAGTCAAAGGGCTCGGTTAAATGGTTACCGAAAGATTATCGATTCGGACTTCTTAAGTTTTTTGCTGGATCTGTCGGAATGTGAAGATTTGTTTGATTATGGACTTTCCTGATCTGAAACCGAACCGGCAAACACTCTTCTAACTAGATTTGAGAAACGAGTAGTTGTATTCTCCATTACTTTTGAAAACTTCTTCCAGTAAGCCATCAAATCCAGCCACTTTGTTTGATTTCAGCTTAGACATAGCTATCCTATAGGTGGGCTATCATCGTATAATGTCTAGTGTCTATGTTGCTTGACGTCGGTTAGTTATGCAGCAGTTATGCAGTCTGAAGGAAAGGTTTCCTTCTTCATCCCTACAGACTTCTGCACGGATCTGGTTTTGACACATTTTTTAACATTTCGGTGGAACTTCTATATGTTATTCCAGGAATACAATCCCTCAATATCTTCGACCGCGCTATTCTTGTGCTATTTCCCTTCTTCCGAAGGAGCCAATGGGCTAAAACCCGGCACATTAGTTGCAGCGTCTCTGATGGCACGTTGACAGCGACACCACTGGTATTCTGTACTTGATGTTGGCAGCTTGTAGGAATTGTTGAAAGATTTTAGGACGAGCTTTCAGCGAAGAATACAACATCAAATACAACATACTGATTATCCTTTGCTCATTTGAGATATAGAACTGGATAAGTTTTGTAACGACACCCACATTGAACTTGTCATATTGTCATATCTAGTTTCCTTCTGTATTTTGTTCGAAATGTCAGTAGGCTAGTTTCGAACTACCTCAGAATGCTCGTGATTACAGAGCATAGCATAGGAAAGTTGATGCCAGAGGACAGCATAACGATTTCTTTGATATAATCGTTTATCAAACTCCAATATTTTCTTCATGCTCATCAACCTGAAGCAGGTTAGACTATTTGTCTGGAGCTCTTAAAGAGTATATGGTAAAGATAATCTCCCTTTCAGTTTATTAGATATATACGAGTACTATTAACATTTAATGGCCGCATCTTGAGCCATGACTGATGATTGATATTCGCTGCAAGGCCTCATAAGAGATTTTATAAAGCACCCGCTTTGTACAGATTTACGGCTCTGACTATTCCTTGCAGAGATCATTTTTTAAACAGAACACGAGTACATATCTCAAAGTACCCCCCTTATAAAATTGTGTTTGATATGCCAATAGGATCATTATATTGAAACGGAATTCGGCATCTACTCGAAGACATACCATTCAATCACTCCAGTAAATGTCCACCAATCACACATTTTATTAAAATCAATTCCTTTGAACGATAAAAATAAACCTTGAACCACCTTAACCAAAACATTTCCCACCATCCCATCTTCGACTCGTCCACCTCATTTCCCCGTAAAGCAAAAGCAATAGGCTCATAATACTAGGGCCATAATACCATGTAACGGTATCACTCCGGTTCACTCATTTATCAAATTTCCCCTCAAAAAAACAAAAATGGAAAAAGAAAACAATGGCCTATCTACTTTCAAACAACAAATGACAAACAATTGTGTGAACATGAAATCCTGGAGAATCCCATTACAGCAAAAGAAGAAGAAAAGAAGAAAAACACAAATAAACTTATCACCGGTAGGAAGGGCACCCATTTTTCAATAAAATGACATCAACAACGGTAAAGATGAACCTTTCCTTTCCACTTAATTCCAAAAATGGAAATATTTTCCCTAAATTCCAGTTTCGAGCAGTTCAGAGAGTGAAAACAAGCAAAAAGCTTTTAGCGCCCCAAAAGCTTTTCTCGAAATGCATGCGCCTTTAAAACACCCCCATTACGCTCTCATCTACTCTCTCACGGTTCTCTCTAAGTGAATTTTAACGAAGAAATTAGCAATTTGCATTGTGCGCCACTAATGAGGTAATTTCAGGACCTACATGACAACGGAAAAGGCGTCTATATTACCGTACAACTGTTATTGTTGTGTTGTTTTTTTTTTTTTTTAGAAAGTCGAGGACATTATTCCAGAAATATAGAGATACGGAAATTTATGCAGGACTACACCTACATAAATATACATACTCGTACATAACACTACCGACGATGAGCGAGGAAACAGAACAATATCCTGTAATTGGTGTATGTACACCAATATTAGAGACGGCAGTTGAGTTTTTGTTTACATCCAAGCGAATGGATGGCAATTCGATAAAATGGCCGGAGTTTGGGTCATCCGACATCACTTCGGATAGTTGGTCTGCTCGTAGCGGTAGCATGTGAGGTAGTCTCACTGGTGAAACTCTATCGTTTACAAGGATATACATCATTTCAATCGAGATTAATCCTTAATGACAATGGAAATGAGCAGAACTAATCCTTAAATTGTAGCAGCCGAATGGACCGTTGTTTTCGATCAGAGTTTTCATTGTATTTCTAATTTCACGATTTCCAAATGGGATGAAGTGTGATTAGAGCGGAAATGTAATTAAATTTATAAGTATTACTTCAGACTGTCAGTTAATTAAATCAGTCTGTTGCGGTCGGAAATGGTTTCCTTAATGCTTTCCCCTGAGCAAAAGGATACTAATTGCACGCCCCTGGGGAGTTTAAGGGAATTTTTTTATCCACGTGTTTGGTTTTGGAAATCAGCTCAATTATTGACTTATGATTTTAATTTGAATAATTTATTAACGACCCGCGTCTGCAATGTGCTTTGGGACTATATTTGGCAGATAAGTTAGGCATTTTTCCTGGAAGGACACTCAATTTTGAAATGCTTGATGAATTAAGTGGCCGAAAGTAAAACAAAAATGTAAAGTCTCTCTGGAAAAAGTTAACTCACCATATATTATGGACTGGCCATCCGACGCAAACGTCATTTTTGAAGTTCGTGAACATCATAACTAAAAATCAACTTGACCGATCCTTTTGAAATTTTAAACTCTATTTCTACACATAAATCAACAGGTAGTGACGGAAAGTTTTTTTTAGCATTTTCTTCCATTTTATTATAACAAATTAACCGAAATTTTTAACGAAAATCCCAAAATTAAAAAAAAACGAAAAAAAACTCTCCGTAACTACCTAGGGAAACATATCACCTTTTAAACGCAATTCGATTTTCTTGTTTAAGATGATCTCGTAACGAATTATGGTCTTCACCGCATAACAACTTTTTTTGAGGCGCCTCCGGAGATTCGCTGTCACGGACTTATTTATTGATACTTTTATTTGAAAATTTTTCCAAAGATACTCAAAAAATAAACCAAAATTATTCATATCTCCAAAAACAAATCATAAAAATACGCCTTTTTTTCAACTTAAGAACGCGGATCATGTGTTTTGAAAAGAAAATTATAAATAAAAAAAATTATGTCCAAGGCCAATCTACAAGACCATTACTCGTAAGTGGTATGTTAAGCCCTTCTTCATGGTAATCTCATAACTTGTCATGACTCAACACGTGGCTCACGACAACAGTGATTTAAGAAATCTTTAATTGATTTCTGACTTCATGGGATCTTTTGTGCCACCTGATTGGATTTTATCACCTGAGATCAAAATCCTGCATGACACCTTAGTTTTTAACTCTAGAATAAGAAGCGAAGGCTGTCATTCTGCATCAACAGAGCTTTTGTGCTTCCAAAATAGACATCGGGCTTTGAATATGAACTGATGACGAATTTCGTACCCGTTTAAGGACGATGGCGATGGCGCGATAGTTAGCTCACTGGACTATCACGCTGAGAGTCTGGGTTCGATTCCTGGCTGGGTCACCAACAATTTTTTAAATCGCCGTCACCCTTTCGGCGGGCCAAGGAAAACTCCCGAAAGTAAAAATTGCCTACGAAAAAGATTCTAAGGAATGCAGGTCGGACTCAGCGATAAACCGTAGGCTGCCCCGCTCAGATGTGACAAAAATGACAACACGAGCACAACACAAATGAGTGTCAAGAAGCTAGGTCATGGTCCATACTGGGCTGCCAGCGCCACAGTCATAGCCCATTCTGGGTTGCCAGCGCCACAGTGTTTTTTTTTTTTAAGAAAAATAGATTTTTTGGGACCAAGTTGAAAATGGCTTAATGCCTTCGTCTGGAAGGAAGTGATATGTGGCTGGATGGAAACCATCACATTGTGAAAGCTATCATTTGGCTTCGAAATTTTTCTGTTCGAAAAAGCAATCACAACTTTGTTTGTGAAACAAGAATCGACACCAAATGACCAAAAAACACTTTGGTTCGCCACTGAGTGGCTATATTGTTCAAGATGCAAAAACAATTAACAACGCTTTACCGTCGGACATAAATTAGCATTGGAAATTTATATAGAATTTTAAAGTTACGTAAGTCAAGTCTCTTTGAAAAATCGTAGACTAGTAACGTCACTTTGCAACTAAGCCGGCAAAGTACAAAAATGAATTGAGGTTTTTGAACCGTACATTATAAACAAAAAGCTCACAGGTGGCCAGAGGCTGCTCCAACATTCGCTGAGGAGCAGCAGCATTAGACTTCGCTTAATTTTCTAATGATGGGGATCAGTTAAAATGGAGCACCTTTTCGCCATCTTGACCATCATTGCCCATAAAAAATTAATTCAAAACCATGAAACGTTGTCTGGTGCTTTAAATTTACATCACTTCTCCCAGCATTGATGAAATTATTCGAACGATCAAAACAATTTAAAATAGGCAGCAAGACTTGATCGCATTCTGGCGAAATTCGACAAAGCTTCGTCCAAGAAAAGGCAAATCAGAGTCCTCATCTTTTAATTATTGGTTTCCAAGAAAATATTCGACCGTGTAAACAAAGAGTTCATATACCTTGTATTATGCAGGAGGGTTCAAGAAAATTTTCCAGTTTCGGCTAATCAAAACGGCTTCATCTTCCATCATAATAAAGCCAGGCCACTTGTCACCCGACAAACGCTGTAAAAACTAAAGAAGTTAAATTGGGAAATACCTAAGCATCCATCGTTTTCCCCAGACCTTGCTCCTTCAGATTTTCATCTACATATTTCGGTCCCTTCAGAACGGTTTGAATGGAAAAAATGTTGGTTCGGCCGAGGCTGTCAAAAAACACCTTACAATGTTTTTCAAGGAAAACCACGCAGTTTCTATGGCAATGGAATTCACAAGCTTGTAAAACGTTAGAAGACTGTGGTAGAAAAAACCGAGACTCTATACCTAATTAATTAAAAAAAATTTTTTTTTTAAAGTGTATTCGCTTGTGTTTTATTTTCAAATCGGACACGAACTTTTGCAATGATCCAATAATATTTTTGAATTTTTCCAACAATTGTTTAGACGAAGTTGGCCTTGAATCGTATACCAGTGTATACGTCGTTATGCTTTAAAAAAAAATTTCTGTAAGTTACGCAGCAGCTACAATGCACATTTTCAATGCCTACCAACGGATTGCGCTTTGACATGCATATTTTTATTCGGATCGAATAGGATGACTTTTTTGCCTTGCAGTAAAAGTACCCCGTGGATCGGTGCAGCCATATGTATATGTTTGATTCCATGTTGGTAACCGATTTGGTTTTCCCTATTAGTACTCTTTAGACTTAGGAATCTGATGACGCACGCAGACTTTGAGTCTCAGGCTCATCTGAGGTGTAAGAGCTATTGAATATGGGTTTTCTCCATGTGGCCGCTCTTTATGAAATCGATGAAATAACTGAAATAGTGGCGGACAATCCTTTTGGGTGACTGATTGCTGTATGATGAGGGAAGTACTAATCCGTGCCAAACTGGCGATGCCCAGTGCTGGAAATATGACTACACCATCGGGTGAATTACCAGATGCGGGCTTGTAGGGGTAAGGTCGAAGGATGTTCCCTAAGAGTAACCTTAACAAAAAGACTCGTTGCCTTTACGAAAGACCGTCGGCAACGTGGATATTTCACGTTCAATAAACTTCCTTTAATATTGCAGACTACGTTTACTCTGTCCTCTCGCGAGCCTGTAATATTAGAGAGTTTCTTTCTGTGCACATATCAAAATCGAAGGGTGAAAGAGATTTGACCTCTTTTAAAAAGCTTTATATCGGACTGCTCATTGGACTATCACGCAGAGAGTCTAGGTTCGATTCCTGGCTGGGTCACCAACAATTTTTCAAAATCGCTATCCCCTTTCGGCGGGCAATGGCAAACTCCCGAAAATAAAATTGCCTACAAAAAAGCTTCTAAAGAGTGCCGTTCGGACTCGGCGATAAACCGTAGGCCCCGCTCAGATGTGACAAAAATAACAACATGAGCAACAAAAATGAGTGTCAAGAAGCTAGGCCATGGCCCATACCGGGCTGCCAGCGCCACAGTGTGTTTTTTTTTTATATCGGACTGTTGCTGCCAACTATCATGCTGAATTGAGAATCGAGAAAAGGGAATGTTGCCTTACAAGGGAATCAGGCTCTAACATCATGGGCGATGATACAATCAGTATGCTATCATATGAGGAATGTTTACCATTCGTTAGCTCGGAAGTAGCCCTTGATTCCAGGAACCAGTCTCTAAAATCTACCGGCTTCGTTAAACTAAGGCCTTAGAAGATTAAATTGTTCAAAAAGACCTTGAAACCAAGTAAATCTAAGGAACTTGATTCTTGCCGACAATATCGGCAACAATAACACAGTGGCTAAACAAATCAGATCCGATGACTCCAGTCCCCCGATGACGAGAATTAAGTGACTCCGAACAGGAAATGCTACACTTGACAAGGTTCCCCATAGCAAAATACTGGACCGTGTCAGCTGGGTGTAGCTATGGAAGACATTAAGGGGAGTTATCGATATCTCGATTGAGAATCAGGACGAAAACGTGAGGTCGCATTTAACAGCACTACGATTAGAGCTGGCTGGGGCGTCGTATTTACCCCAATGACACCACTGCGCAATGACTGAGCAGTAACTACTCAAAAATTAGAACGAAATGCGGATTGAGGATGATTTTAGTGAAGAAGGATTCATTTATGAAACCATGTATCACAGGGGCGAGAAAATTCTCACGGCTTTGGATACACAGCACTAAGTTTTAAACACCGGAACCTGGAAAGTTTGCTAAAGAGTAGAAGAGAGAGATCTTGTTCACATTGTCTTTTCTATTACTGACAATGCGATAAAACAGATCAATGACCAAAAAGGTCATTTGACGTACCGTTTTGATAAGCTGACACTCATTCTAAGGACCTATATCCAAAACTAGAGTTTTCTGTACCCTTAACGAGGAGTTAAGTGGCAGATAACGTAGCTCATACGATAGGGAGACCAGGGGGCCACTCTGTTGGTGAAGTTCCCATACGACCGAGAGGCTATAATAAACTTAACCGCATAAGGCACTTCGCGTATATCCACAAACGATTTAAACTGATGGCTGCTTAACTGATCACTTATAAAATTGAATATCTTCTCATTCCAGAATTCAAAACCAGAGCCCTCGGACGAACTCAGGGAAATGGGACACAAAAGTTCGTGTGAAAATCGACCTTTTTTCCCAAAGATAAAGATGTGATTCGTCCTGTTCCTTTACAGGAGTTGATTGAACATTGCCAAGTTTGCGATTGACTACTCCTTCTGGAATGCAATGCCAGAGCCAAAAATAAGACCTGATCCAACCGCAATAGAAGTGTTCTCTGAAAAGACTCTTCGAACAGCTTAGGTCGGTTACAAGAAATAGTTGCTACTTTCGCAGCTAGTCGAGGGAAAACTCTTAAAATACTATTTATGGCACGTCAATTCTGAAGTCGCAAGCTTTCTCTACAATAACAGAAAAAACAGCCTATCGAAAATAAACAAAGTTGAATGGGCCATAAACCCATTTAAACCATACAAGGCACCTAAATCTAGTCCATATTCTTCCCACTCAAGCCGCAGGAATTCACATCTGGACCCTCATCAATATGCATGCAGGAATAAAAGATGCACAGCTGGTAACACAGTTCAAAGGGGCCAACCAACATAAAGACATTGCTCTTTGTGCCTTCCTAAATATTGGAAATAGTTTGAATAGTAACGGAAATTCATCCATTCAGAAGCCATGTCTAGAAAGGGTATTAACCATCTCATCAACCGTTGATGGGAGCGCAGCTCCGAGTTTATGAGTTTATGTGGAGATTTTCTGGTGATACTAAAATCTATGTCCCAATTGTCAAACTTTCAGCGAGGAAATTGGGTACAGTGTAGAGGTGTGATTAAATACATAGAAGTTATGTGGAGGAAAATCATAACCCTTGAATACATAGTCAGACACTCCTGAGGGAAAAGTCGTTTGCCTAACAAGTCAACAAAATAAGCACTTGACAAACAAGCCGATGATTTCTTACTAAAAGCCACTGCCCTACTTAAACACGATTCCACAGCCTTCCGACGGAGAAGATGATTCCATGTGTAGGTGGTGATGTAGTGAGTGTGACTCACATATTATCTCACAATGTGAACGGTGTCTTTTCTGAAAATTCTTCATTCGCGAGTAACATAAAAAACAAAAGCCTTCAAATACGCTTACTGTTGTATTTTTTTACCCCACAAAGTGCATAGACAAACGAGTTTTGCACAAAACTCGACTGATGTTTACAGAGCTCATCTCTGTATCTGTGCCACACAAGCCGCACGAAGAACTATAAAAACACCTCACAGACAGACTCTAATTTATTATATATTCTAGGAATTTATAACAACGCATTGTACGAGTATACTCGTAGGAAGCTTTCGCTTATCCCTTGTTTGTTTTAATGCTCACAGAAAGGATTTATGTAAATGTAACTAGGGCTACTGGTTTTCACAGTATGATCTGAATAGAGCTCTGTTTGTGATTCCTACATCCTTAATTCTATACAGCTTCCGCACACGTCCACTGACCACATTTCTGTGGTACTGGACACATGCAAATGAAATGAAATTTCACGCCCAAACTACGAATGTAACGAATTGGTGGTCCGCATTCTGTATGCATTGCACGAATGAGGAATACGTTTACACCTGAAAATCGCCTAATTCAGCTGATCGCACGTAAAAACTAATTTACACAATAAGTTAATTGAATCTGGCGATTTTGTAGTGCAACGAATGTGACATGAGTCCATAATGCCAATGCACGCGTACATCATCGTGTACTAAATTTAAGTTAACCCTTGTCTCTCGGTTTAAGGATGTTGTACTTGTATCCGCCACAATGAGTGGCCGAAAACATTCGTCGTTGGGTCTATTCGTTAACCAAGTCACGTAGCTAATTAGGCTTACAACTTTATCACCACATCAACCCAACCAGACCGTGTGTAGTTTTCAGTGGTTTTCATTGGTTTTCGATAGCTTCTACTCGTAGGGTGGTGGAGGTCTTAGTCTCTGGCGGGAATACAAGTTAGTTATTCAGCAAAAGTGTTCGTGTGTGCTCCTAAATATTTGAAGCAACTTATATTATACTCTACTTTAGAAAATTATGGATGGGAGATATTCACTCGTACATGCATATGTAGACTGATGGAAAGTATAAGCTGATTTGCACAGTACTTACCAGTAAACGGATTGCAGCGGGACCAAATAGAGAAGCCTTGGCTATAATTGTAGGGCAATAGAATTGTAGATATGTCGATACTCGGTTTCGCGCTGCGGGATCGAAATTAACAATTTACAACTTTGCAAAGTTTAATTGAAAATGATGTGAACTCGTGCATTGGCTGAATATTAAATGCACGCATCCTTTCAAACACACAAACTTATATTCACCAACCAACGAACGGTGAACGTGAGCGTGCTACTCTACAAGTAGACTGTAATGCAGTGCTCCTTCCTGAGTTATTGCACTTGAGTTGCTCGAAAACGAGTTCAACGGTGGCGTGTGCATGATGCAACACCATAGTAACCCAGCTACAATTAGGGTTGGATTGCATCATAAAAGCACGTAAGCAGTGCGCCTCATTAAAAACTGATTACCTTTATTTTCTGATGAAGTCAGCTATTCAGCAGAAATAGGCCGTATAATTGAAACTGATATGGCGCCAGAGGCACCCCAAATGTCGCCAGAAAGGTCATCGTTTGTGAAAACTTGGACACTTGTGGAAAAGTTCACTACACTAGGGAAATGTTGCGTTGGGTATAGCGTAAGCGTACCCCTTGAATTCCAAAACTTAACCAGGGCACAGGTATGCTGGGGTATTTTTTCTTCCTTTTTTTGTTTTTCGTTTTTGTAGTGTAAACTCCGACATGGGAAACAATTAAAGTACCTTTCAAAAGCAGGACGATGACGATGAGAATGTAGATTGGGATGATAACGACGAATGGTCGGCACGACGGCAGCGGTAGGATTCCTCGTGTTGCTCCACTCCCAAAGGATGTTTTTGTTTTTAATTCTGATGAAGTTGATGGCACTTATCATATTTGAATACAAAGCAGAAATGTTGCATCGGTTCGACTCGACTTGGACGGGCAATCTCGTGCAACGCTAGAATTCTGGGTCGACTGATGGTGGTACTGTTTCTTGTTGAACAAAGTTTGAGTTATTTTTTTTTTGCTGATTGCATGAATATTTAAATTCAGTGTTTTTGTTTTATGACATTTTGCATAGTTTTTGTTTGTTGTTGAGCCCCCTCGAGTGACTCTTGAATAAGTCGACCAAACTAAACGAACAGCTGAGCTATGAGTGTGCATGCGAAGCGGAGAGTTTGTGTTTTTTTTTCAGAGGAAAGTTGATAATTGAAGAATGCATGAGAAATAAAATTAAATTTTAAAATAAAATTTGCGGAAATCGTTTACGACACAGAGTTTTTCCTGGCATAACATACAAGTAAATGTTAAGTTTCTGGGGTTTTAGTTTTGTTTTAAGATGTGCAGGTCACTACCGCAAAAGCAGCTCAGCACCAAGGCAATAGAAAACAACATACTCAGATTAATACATAAGAAGACTTGGCTGTACTATCTAGACTCATGGGAAAATGTGTAAAGGTTTTGTCGTTATAGTCGCACGAGGTGGTGAAAGGTATACCCAGCACGTTCAAATGAGAAGCAGAGGCGTACTTTTCTGATAACACGGTAGCAAACACCATGCAGTACTTCCTATGGAGAGACACCAAGAATGGTAAATTCTTTATACACTGTTCATTTGATGTGTCTGTATTCTGAAGTCTTCTTCTTCTTATCCTTTTATTAACATTTTCCTCGTTATACGAACTTATGCGTAACGAGTATCCCATTTTTACTGCATCGCTGCTGCTCCGCTTATGGGGTTGGCTAATTTCGCAGACCGCAGAACGCGTCTACATACTGCTCGGTCCTGGATCGCTTCAGTGGTTAGCCCCAGACGTTGTTGCGCATATGCCATCTGAGAAATCCAGGAATTCCTTTTCCGACCTCGTTTTCTTACAGTTGGAGTGACAGTAGTTGATAGTACCTTTTTAACCAGATTTTCTTTGACAATACCGGCTTATTCTATTCGCCTCAAGCTGTTCGGTTACAGAATTCTTTATATGTAGACTTCCTCTTATACGCGTAGATCTAATGCAATCGCAGTTAGTGACTCCACTAGACATCCTTAACATTTTCATTTTCGCTGCTGTCATTTTCTTTTTAAACGCTTCGTACATTATCCATTGTGGCTTAGAATTTTCCCTTCAATTTAAGTGGAAGTTGTCGGTTGCAAAAGATTCCCGAATTTTCCCGCCATTTCACTTACCCACACTCACTCTGTGGCTTACGTCGTCGTCACATTCCGCTTCCATGTTAACGATTGATCCTAAGTACTTAAAGATAGTAAAGACGGAAGAAGTGTTCCGTCTAACATTACTCGTATATCCGGGACAGGTCGCAACGGATGCGCAAATGCGCACGTCAAATGCTCCATCTTTGAACGACTTATTTTAAACCCGTTTCTCTCTAGCGCATTTTTTCATGACTCTAAGGAGTTCTGCAAATCTTCGACGTTATCGCTTAGTATAACTGCGCCGTCAGCGAAGAGAATTGGCGTTACATTTGCTTCGCACATGCAGTCTTTTAAAAGATAGTCGAATACTACGTTAAAGAGGAAAGAGCTAAGTACGCTTCCTTGGTACACTCCGACATTCACTGGAAATTCTATCGTTAGTCCAGCAGAGCTATTAGCCGCAGTTTTCACGTTTCCGTACATGTCTTGAATTCTAACATACGTTTCCGGTACCTTTTGAGACCTCAGCGCGGCCCATATGAGATCCCTAGACACTCGATCCAATGCTTTCTCGAGGTCGATAAATACCATGTGTAGATCCTTAGATGAATCTCTGTGCTTTTCCATTATTATTCGTAGGCTTTGGATAGCATCCACCGTCGATCTTCCTTCAACAAATCCACACTGGCTATTATCGAGCTTTATTATTTGCCTAATACGTTCTTTTAAGACTCTTTCGGCGATTTTCATCGTGTGTGACATCAACTTGAATGAACGGTAGTTGTTGCATTCTCGAGTGTCGCCTTTGTATAATGGAACTAAAAGTCTACTTCTCCATTGATTCGGCATAGTTTGTCCACATTTTAATTTATTTAAAAGTTTCGATAACCATTCGCTGCCGATTCCCTCCATCTTCGACCAAAACTCTAATGGAATGCTGTCTGGTCCCGCCGCTTTTCCCCGCTTCATTTTTCCGATTGCTATACCCATTTCTTCGATTGAATAGACCAGCTGTCGGCACGATATCACGTGGAAACTGTTTGCTAAGCAACTCCTTGCAGTATTCAAGCCACCGGTCACAAATTTCCTTTTCATTTGTTAGTAAGCGACCGTTTGCAATTTTGATGTATTTAAAAATATTTGGCACTTTAGTATTGTACGACGTTTGAACTTCTTGTATAGCTTGTCTTCTATCTGCCGATCGTGAGGATATTTGTTCCAACTCCTGGTACAGGTTTTCCGCTGCTGCCGCTCGAGTTCGGGCCAAGATTTTCTTTGCGATCTTTTTAAGACGCTAGCTTTTTGTCCACGCTTGAAGTCTGTAACCTAAGGTTGTACGCAACTGTCAATGGAAACCCGACGAAAATAGGAACGAACTTTGTGATGACGAAGATGATGCTAACAAAGGTAGCACTGCCGCTGCTGCTCCTGTAGTAGATAGTCCTAACGCAGGTAGGCCTGAAGTATATGAGTACGATCATCATATTCGTAAAGTGTTGTAAAAACTATACCTGCAGGACAACTTTCCCGACAACAGATTCAAACTAAGACTTTGCGACAGCACTAAGCATTGTAGTAGCATCGTATGCGTTCTCTTATTATAGCCTCTCGTGTAATCAACCATCATATATACATGTCACATCTCAATTTTGATGGACGCTTGAACATTCCAAGATGTGAACGTTTACTCGAAAAGCTACTACAGGGTATGGTTACGAATATGTGTATGTCGAAAATCCTAAAAACAGAAAATGCTGCGAAGAAATTTCAAAACGATGGGCTTCAATCGCAGAAACCACCCTCTTCCTTTGACAGAATATTTCTTAATCTTTTAAGAAGACCTTTGTCAACTCAATGAAGCACTAAAAACTAGTAGAAGTGCTTTTGAGAAGCCATCAGGGATGCCGCTGGACCCCCCCTACTTATAGCCTTATATAAATAAGTGCTGAAGATGACTGAAAGACATCGGAAATGCTATGTGTCGCATGTAACCCCTGGTTTAATACAACCTATCCTACAAAAGTTAGTATAGAAGGATGAGAGAAGCTCGTACACTCTACGAACAAAGAGAGCAGGAAAGTACATCAGCCCATTAAAAAAAAAATAGGAAGACCAGAAGAAGCGAGTGCCTGAAAGAAATCCAAATCGTTACTCACTAATTCCTTACTGATCGTGAAAAAGTTGATTATCTTATAACTTGGATTGGGCCAACAGTACAACAATCAACTTCGTAGTAAAGTGCTTGCTTGCCGATAACTTAGTAAGGGTTTTTAAAGGCTAAAATGGTAAGGACATCCTCAATCAATAGCAATATACTGTCCTACTCAGTCGTAGGGCCTACAATCCTATACAGAAAAGAATAAAAAGATGTGACGAACCAACTAGTAGCCTCGTATATAAATGGATTCACTCTTGGCGACTCTTGCAAACTTTTAAAGAACAACGAACTTCAGACCTGGACGTGGAATGCTTACGCTTAACAGGCCCAATGCAGGCGAGCAATTACTACAGCACTTGACTACTACCATGCAGATCATGCGGGAAAATGAAAAACTGTGGTATTTACTATGGTGATTGCTGTAGTGAAAAGAAGCAGCGCTTATTCGGATTCAGACTTACCATATAGTATGCAACAGACCAAGGAAAGAAAAGTCCTGACCTTCCGAAACATAACCGAGCATCTAATCTAAATTGACCGACATAAGCCTAAAAGCGTCTATGCCACTCTGGAAGATAACGACAAAGACAACGCCACTTAATAATGTTTCTTCAAGCTCCTCGATAAGAAGAATGTCCGAAGTAGGTATAACGTTTAAATCATACTGAGCCGTTATAACGCCACGATATAAAAGGAGGACATTATTGGAAGGACAGATGGTAAGCATAGTGTGAAACACGAGGGGTTATGGCGGTCTTAAGATCATGACACGCTAAATCCAATTTCACATTTTTATAGACGTAGATGTGCGAATGAGAACTTCCCAATCAGCAACGAAGACCAGTGGCATCGCTGCCTCATGCCATCATAAACGCTGTAACTGATTTGTTGAGTTTTACCCGATTACCACCGCTGGAAGCTGAACAAGAAGCGTAAAATATGGCGCTACAACGAAGAACCAGAGCCGTGACGGGAAGCACATCGACTCCTCAAGGACAAAAAAAGATCACATGACATGACGATGGAATGACATGATGATGGCGATGGCGATGGCGACGGCGCGATAGTAAGCTCATTGGCCTATCCCGCAGAGTTTGGGTTCGATTCCTGGCTTGGTCACCAACAACTTTTCAAATCGCAATCATTGTTGTTTCCAAAATTGTACTGATCATTTTGCATGCAAATAGACTCGGATACTACTAATTAAATCGGCCACCCTAAGAAACGTCTGTCTATCTTTCAATTTCTTCTTCTGATCCAAGTGTTAAACTGTCTTACAAGAAGCGTGAAAACAATCAGAGTTCACTTCAAATAAGACGGTAAAGGGGGCTCTTACCACGTCATCCTAAGCCTGATGATCACTTAGTAAAAAACAATACACACGTAGCCTCAATTGAATTGATTTTTCTTATTCTCTTTATTGATTGAATCCATTTGGTTACCTTAATTTTCCATGTTAAATATTATTTATTAATAATTTAATCATAAATCACAAATCAAATCCCTTACTTCTAATTATTTTTTTTGTTGTTAAAAATGATCTACTCCATGGGGAGAACGACCTCCATAGCTCCCCACAACTAAACGTTGTATGCCAAATTGAAATACGAGTACACAAATGCAAAAAGATGTGATACAAGACATTCGTTACAATGAAGTTAAATAAAAAAATTTAAAGAAAAAAACAGTTCTAGTACACGTATTTTTGTAATGCTTGATGAGGTATTAAACAATTAAAACTAAACTCTGAGGTGTCTTGTTAAATGTGATAATGATAATGATAAAGACGTTGATGATGGTTGAAGTCTTTTTGCGCTTCCTACAAACTAAAATCCATCCATTGACTCCACTGTCGTTTATCTCCGCCTCCTTCTGGTGTAGATGGCACTCAAAAACCCCAATTTCAATTCTTAATATTAGAAAATACCTTTTTTTAATTCTTTTTTGTTTCTTTTGTTTTTTTTTTTGGTTACACGCGGGTGCAGCAAGCTGAAGTAATTATACAAAGTGTGAAGAAATTTTTACTCTGTTTTGGTAGCCTTCTCTTTGAGTTGATTGATCTTCTCAGAGACCAATGATCCAAACTGATTTTTTACTGTGCCAATGAAACCGTGATGACAGAGGCCCGGATACATGGCCAAAGTAACTGTCACCAGATAAGTGAGAAGCAGATTATCTATGATAGCACCGATCCAAGCGAGACTAAGCAGAATTGTACTAACAACTATTAGGAACTGTAAAATTGAAACAAACAAATTACGATTAAAAAAATTCAAACTTGAAAGCTTAAAACCAAAAAACTTTCTTTTAACTCACCATAGTTGATTTCTGCTCTTTGGCGGTGAACAAGAACGTGTACATGGAACAAATTTTCATCTTAGCAGCGCATATGTCATTGCAGACCTCTTCAAATTGATTTTCCATTGCACCAGTCCAATTTTCGGCGTTAAAAAGGAAACGAGCAACAATCCCGTAACCATAGTCGAATGTAACCATCAATAGGGCGGCCAATGAAGCCAGCGTCAGAATCGACAAGTCCAAGTGCCATAAAATCAGGAACCCCAACGAGGTCAATCCGAAAATGATGCCAGGATAGAATTTTTTCTCCCACTTGAGAAATGACGAAGTAAGGACGATTAACTCACGCCATGCCTCTAGGTCGTGCTTCAATTTATTGAAAGCTCGTTTCTATATTTATTTTGTTAGAAAAAAGGAAAAATTAAAGAACAATGCATTTAAGGATATTGATTTAAGGGGGTGACACCCTCTTACCTGGTCCACTTGTGACATATTCCAAAAGTGTTAAGTCTCTGGATATATATGGAACGTTAAGCAATTAACGCAACTTATGCGTCGTATCTTTTATTCAGCTGCAGATGAGAAATCGTTTAAGGAAATAAATTAAAAGGCCTAGAGAAGTATGCGAACTGTTTGAAGCGATGACACAGTGAAAAAATTCAAATTGGTTGCTGGGAATAATCGTTTATGGCAGTTTTCTGAATTTTTGCACGGCGTTTTTTTTTCGGTCTTTTTTTCTTTTGTAATTTGTTTTGTTTGTGCGCCGCAAGTGTAATTTATGGTTGCGTCTCACTTACTCGTATGGTGGTTGGGCACTAAAATGCTGTTGCAGAGAACCGCTGTGCTATCGATAAGGTAGTTCTCGACTTTAGTTTCCTTATAAATAAAATTTTATGAGTTATGTTATGAATTAAAGATTTCATGAATAATTATATTAACAAATGTTGACCGAATACGAAAACTATTGAAGTTCAAATGAATTGCATTACAATTGATGTGCGCTCTTTTATAGTAGTACCACATGTTGGATTCATCAAAACGGGATGCTATGAGGTATCTAGTGGTTTCGGAACGACCCGATTTTTATGGCATTGTTTTGCTGGTGGATGACTCAGTTTTGTTTATCACGGTGTTATTATCATCGTAGCCATTTACATTTACTTCATCATCTTTCTTTTATCATTAACATAAAAATTAGTTCTGTATTGAGTCACCATCATTACAAAGAAGAGATTATAGTCGATCCCTAAAGTTGCAGGTCAAAACCTGTGCCATACAATACTATTTTAGCAATTTTTTAAAAACTAAGTCTTAGATTTGCAGATCATTTTTTAATAACAATTCAATTAGTTAGAATGATGAACAACTGTGAATATTGTTTCCCTAGTTCGAGGTGTGATCGAAAACCCATGTTTGTCGATTCCATCTTCTTTCGATCTCAGAAATTAAACATAGCAAACAACACTCATTACATTAAACACACGCATTAAACATAATGACTTGGATCATAAATCCTATTTAGTTTAATTTAAGCAAGAACATTAGCCTCTAGAACATCAGCAACATCGTAACTTTGACTTTTTTGTGTCGGATATGTTTTATATAAATTTGACTCAGTTCCGTCTGCAAGACATAACTTCCGCGATTTGAACATTATTTTTCAATATTGACGTAGATGCCGCCGTTACCATAAACAGATTGGCTAAGGCCAATCTATCATATCTTTCCAAATTAAGAGTGAAATCTGAGAAGTTGTGCATTAAGCAATTGAAGTCGGAAATTTTCGTGACACCAAAAGTTTATCTTGAATGTAAGTAAGTACACCGTTCAGCCTCATCGATCATGCGGCGTCTCATGTTCCGAGTCTGGAAATTTTGAATTATAATTTATCTGATAGATGAATGTTTTATATGCCAACATTTTTTAGACCATTCATTAAGTGAGCTGCCATAGTATATAATAGCTCTTACACCTAGGTATAGTATCAACTGCAAACAAACAAATAGCAGCGAGGGAGCCAAGTCATCATAAGTGGCGCTCCTGATATACTCGTTTGTTTCATTTGGCACATGTGTTAATGGAGTGCAGTTTACTTGAAACATACTATACGCAAGGAGCGGGAAACAACGATCATATATCATAAATCGAAATACGCATCAAAAAAATACTACTTGTAGCTAATGCAAAGGAAAACGAAACATCTCATGAACAACTAGCATCGCATAATCGCATATAAGGAAAATAAGTAGCCTTTTATCATTCACTCTGACGCTAGGCAGCCTTAGTCCGTTTCCAGGTTTGCAACTACGGCCTTTAGCGGGCCCCTATCCATAAAGACCTTAGGTCTGTCCCATAGAATACCACATTTGCTTATTAGGATAGTCTTTGGTCAAATCCAACAAATATAAACGAGACGCTCTTTACTGTGTTCTTCGTCCGGGTATAAGTCATAATCTCTATCAGCTATCCCCCAAAGCTTAAAAATTCCCAGAAGAATCTTGTGACCAAGACGACCAAGAACATCTTCGTCCACCTCGCTAACGTCTATTATTTTGCATCATTAATCAGGTATGAGAGTATTTAAAAAAAAAAACAACCACTGTGGCGCTGGCAGCCCGGTATGGGCCATGGCCCAGCTTCTTGACACTCATTTGTGTTTCTTAGACCTTATTACTCATTACTCAATTGTCTTTTTAGTCCGAAAAAGCAGCGAGTCACAAACATAACTCTTCGTTCTATTTATATTGAAGAGTTAAAATCAGAATCAATGACGGAACCAATGTAGACAAAATTCCGTACAACTTCAATGTAAAAGCTATCCCTTCTTATTGACACCATATGTGTATACATATGCATGAACTTGCCCAGCCTAACCAGTCCCTGCAGCTTGAGACAGCTTAGGATATGTCCCTTCTAGTGGATCCGACAAATTATGTTCAGATTTCATTTATCAAGCATACTTTCTTCCACCGAATAAATCTGATAATGAAGCAGCGTATGCTTTTCATCAAGTCATCTTTTGCTGCCTTAAATAGTCCGATAGGTTATGCTAAAGCTAAGGTATGGCCATCTCTATTTCATTTTGATCGGATGGCTTTTATCTCCCTTCAAGCCGAGTCCATCATGTAAAGTGAGATCCATAATCAACATATTGCCGCATGTGCACGTGGCACGCTCCGTTGCGTCCCTTGCGTCCGTTGCGTCGATTGAAAACTAAATAAAATAGCTTCGTTATGGGAGCAGGCCCAGAAGCAACGGATATGACAGAAAGGACGGATAAAATAGGGTTATTTCCTACTTTTTTCAATCCATGCCAACGGTATGACAGTTCATATATTCACATATTGAAAACCATATATTCACATATTGAAGTTCACGCATTGGTGGAAACATTGAGAGAATGAACAGAAATTGTCATAGCATCATCAGCTGTAATCTGGCAACGTACGTATGTGACAGATTCTATGGAACCGTCATTCCGGCAACGTCAACCTATCCGGCATCGCAACGGATTTTATGGCCCAGGGCTTGCATATGCAATGACATATGGCACATTTTTATTTAAAATTTGATAGAAAAATGTTTGAATACTTTGTTTTGTTCAATTTGATCATCTCACCAAGCATCTACGATGAGGAATTTATAATTTATAAATGTAATTGGCAGATATGTAGCTATGCAGGCATAAGTATTATGGCCATCGGTTAAACAAAACATATGGCAGCATTTCGTTCATTTATGACAACAGCTTACGTTTCCCTATGTTGATTATGGTTGGCCCTTAACAGGATGCAAGAGTTGTTTTTAATATCAAACCTTTTATGACCAAATCTGATTTTACTACTAAATTTTCTTGCTCGTCTCGATAGGTTTCTATTCCAATTTAGTTGACTACCCTTGAGCAAAACCTCCACATTTCCCAATCGGATCGATCTCGGATCGTTTTCAGTGCTGTTCTGTTCGTTGGGCGCAAGACTGATTTAATGTTCTTAGTAGCATCTCTCATATTGACCGTTATTAGTTGTTTGTGAATTGCTTGTTGATGCTGCAGCCTGAACCTTTAATATTCATGAAAACAAAAGTCAACAGTCGGCTTTATCCAATTCAGGCTTTAGGACCAACAAGGGTAAAACTAAATCTATAATCTTCGATCCCTCAATTTATCTTTTATCTTTTGTAAACATGCATGTTCCATCCAGTGTATATCTTAACTCGTCATTATATGGACAATGTACTAATGGTCTTTTTTCTAAATAGCTCGTTGATACCTGAAAAATCTGCAAGCAAACAACAGTGTGAAGGCAATCACTACATTCATATCATTTTCTCCATATCGCAATCGTCTAGTTCACATTTAATTTTTGTTTCGTTTCACCTTTCTTACATTTTTCTCCATTCCCCCTCCTACTTTTTTATCAACACGTTCTACATAGTTTCTTTTCCGCAACAACTTACACAAGTAAGAAGTGAAAATCTGCTGAGTCATGCTCTGTGTTAAAATTCGCCACCTTGCATACTATTACTCGTATTTTACTCTCCAAAAACGGAATTAAGAAAAAATATATTCAAAAAAGAACAAAGCTTAACATAGACTTCTTACGATTACTAAACTCTCTCTATGAATCACATGACTTGGGAAATTCAATGCCGTACTTTTGCATGTTTTCGTCTATCCACTTTTCAGCTCGTTTTTTAAGTTTCTCACTATATTCAGGCTGCCATCCATCCACTGATACCCCATTTCTTATGAAGCCAGCTACCCCCTTATTCAGAATTCCAATCTCATGCATCTCCTGTCCATTGATAGCTGGATTGTTCTTAAAATTCGCAATATTTAAGTGATTCACTAAGTTCTCTATTCCTTCACTGGTCAGTTCCTTTCCTAGAAAATGTGCTAACTTCTGCAAGGTTTTTGGCAAGGCCTTGACCATATCTTCATAAAATAAGAAAAGCACATTTGGGTGACTTCGATGTGCCCATCCCTCCTTAATGTGTTCCCAAAAGGGCAGCCATGCAACTGAAAAGATTCTCAACTGCAAAAAACACTCTACCAAAGTCACTATGTCAAGACTTACAGTAACCATTCTCAAAGTAATCCCAGAAGCGTTCAAAATCTCCTACAAATCCTTGAGTTTTATAAAGCCTACAGAGATGATAGTATGACACAGCTACATCCTTCGGATTTCGTGCTACATAGATGACCTTAAAAACAGGCAAACGAACTCAATCAGGCTTGAAGTCGAAATAACAAAACCTACAGTACCTTGCACTGTTTCTCCATGACGCTCGGTGGCAAAAGTGAAAATGGAAAATGCGTCTTAATAAATCTCTGTTCCGTGATTTCCTTCAAAAATTCATATCCTGGCCGAGCGATTTTCTCAATGAATTCCAACTTTTCTGGATATCCAGCATTTTCCCCTTGAAGCTGATTCTTCACCTCAGGACCAACGAAATTGGAAAATCTATCGCAAATTTTCTACATACTCAATGTTTTTGATACTGCACACATTTATACTTACTCAAAGAATGGAAATCGATGAGTCAGAGGGATGTCTCTGGCTTTTTTAAAATTCAAATCATTGGCTATTAACCAAACCATTTCCTGGGTCCATGTTGTTCCTGATCTCGGGACAGTTGTTATCCAGACGTCAGTCGATCTTGCTTCGAAATTGTAAAAAGCCTCGGCTGCATCTTTATATTTCCATGGGAAAAAGTACTTATCTTGTCCAACTTGAACGAATCCTTTGCGTTCTCCATGACAAAACTCCAATAATTCAGTATTTACATCTGGATCTACTATTGTAATATCAAAAGGAAATCTATGTTCCCCTTTGTTGTTATTGAAAGCCATTTCGACCCAAGTATAACTAACTTCTCTTATTATTTGACCAAACAGCGTAACGGGCGAAAGTACACTAAACTGAAATTCAAATTCAACCAACTGGCCAGCTACTGACGTCGGAGAAAATCCAACGTCGATTCAAGCGAACACTAAAGTTTATGTTTATGAACTCATTAAACACAAAAAAAGTGAATGACTCGCCTATGTCACTTACTGTATGACCCTCTAGTGGTCTAATGTGGAGCTAAGTGCTTTGAGAAGTGAGCATCTAATAGCATTTCCTCAACAATACTTGTGGAACTATAACATTCGTCACAAACATATGTAGTTACGGGGCGTGCACCGTGAGAACCCCTCCAAGTGAAAGTTCTTCCAAATCTGGTAGACGTTTGCGTGACGTATGTCACTTGGAAATGACATAACTCTAGTGCGGATGCATGATCTTTACATCGTCTCCACTGATGCGGTAATTATATGACAAACACAATCAGAAAAGATCATTCAGGTGCAGTGTTCGTACAATATTTACCTAGTACTTCGAGTAATTAACGGTTATTACCGCTGATCTGGTAAACACATATTTAGATAGGCTAAATGCATACTATATTAAGATTGAATAACAAACTCTTGGGCTGAAAACACACCGGATGTGATAAGAGATCTTTTGTTGGCGAATTGGACAACAATCCATTGATTCTTACGAGTTAGCACACACCAAGGCAGACGAGACACGGTTGCTGTATTGGGAAATAAAAACCGTCTATTTGCCTTTGAAAAGCAAGACGTCTTTTCCGATCCGGTGTGTAGCCTAAGGGTAGGGATTGTAAGTTTTGACGCTCCTAAATACACTCTGCAATAATTATACGTTTGGAAGACTATGATTCTGGATAAAAATAATACATAGTATGTAGGTGTAACCAAAAGGTAATAAATTAATCCAAATCAAATCCCGCAGGCATCTCAGTTGACTTATCTTGTAATATTTGCATTTTGCAACAGACGCAAATGGTTCAAAGCTTCCTTTGATTTTTGAAATATTCCCATTTTTTATTGTTGTTGAATGACATCTGGGACAGAAGTCATCACCTTCGACAGACAAAACTTTGGAGTAATTAAGAACTTTGTCTACCTAGGCTCCGATATCAATTCAGACAAGATCGTTGAGAAGAACAGGTATCTCTTCCCAATCGCTTGTTTTTGAGTTGAGGAGGCAATTGACTAGCCAAGCCCTCGCTCCAATAATAGAAGTAACCCTATTTAAGACGTTTATAATCCCAGTTCTACTCTATGGCGCATAGGCATGCACTTAATTAAAAATGGACGAGGGTGCTCTTGGCTGCTTTGTGAGGAAAACTCTTCGAGTGATTTTCGATCTCGTCTGCATAGCCGGGAGTGGAGGAGAAGATACAACGACGAATTGAACGATTTGTACAGCGGCATCGACCTAGCCAGAACATCGACTAAGATGGCTGGGTCACGTAGAGCGGATGAACGCCCCAATTCGATTCCATCCGCAAAGGAAAACTTAGTAGAGGAAGACCGCGACTCAAATGGCGCACAGCAGTGGAAGGGGACCTCAGTCAACATAGCGTGCAGAACTGGAGGCAGACAGCCTAAGACCGAGCTAGCTGAAGACGCTTCTTTTTTTTTTGGCCAAGGCCCTCACATGACTGTAGCGCCACCTTAAGTAAGTACTCGTAAGTAAGGAAGTTCATTGAATAACGTTGGGAGTCTGTATGTCAGTTGTCTTTTACCATATGTGAATGTGTTGTAGAATTTTCGAATTTGAACAATTCATTTGAAAAATGCGCGTTGTCAGTGGTTATCAGTGCATAATCATAATATTTCAGCTATACTGTCATCTTTAAAATATTTTAGACATGGAGTGTGACCGGATATAGAGCGGACACTTTCAACCCTAATGTGTGTTAATGTCGCGTTTTCCAGCCTTTGCAGCTAGGATAAGTTTAAAGTGAATAGTAAACTTAGTTTAGCAGGCTCGGCGTTATGTAGAATCTTAAGTAAGACAAACCATACAAAACTTTTGTTAGATCTGAACGTAAGCTGTCCTCATGCTTATTCCTGATTGAATGACATTCGATTATCACTCCTAGATACATGCCATTTTTGCCTAAAATTTTTCCGATCATAAACCTCACCAATGTATAATAAAAGAAAACAACGAAATTCTAAAAACCATAGATCTTTTTTTTTCTTATGTTTCTCTAGGAATATCCTTAAATGACCGCTAAAAATAACTTTGACAAGTTCTTGGAACATTCAGTTGCGAATTTAAAATGGTATGTAATTATTGATGTAATGATAAGCTTTAGTGATATGATTTATAAAGAAAAATAATTAGAAAATAAGGAGAGTAAAAATGCTTTGCCAAACTGAGATCGAAGCTATTAAACAGTTTGCTAAACAAAATTGAAAGTCTTTTAAAATATAGTCGTTTTATATTGAATAACGGGTCCAGGAAACTACGAAAAACACACAAAGCCAGACTGCTTGGCACAGCAGATCGGCAGTCTCCTTTTGAAGCACCTTTAAATGGCAATAACGAACTAACAATTCTAAACGAACGACTGTGAAATGTTTTGAGAAAAAATCCATTAATAACTTTGCACAAAGTAACAAGCTAATCAACACTGTTGTTGCAATTCACGCTAATAACAGTCTGCAGTAGCTAGATTAAGGCCTGCACGTTTATGCGTGACACTGTCCTCACAAACACTAAAACACAATACGGACCTGAGTTTGTTTATAAAGCTGCTTTATAGAGTTACATATATGTATATATTTGGAAAAGTGATGCCCAAATCCTTGAACCTAGAAAGTTGAATTTTCGCACAAAGCTTCCTTCTGTTATGTGCATATATAAGGAATAAGGAAAGATATTTCGAAATTAAAATTTTGTACGGAAAAATAATATTAAACAAACATTTCGACTTGAACCTTCTCAGGACTACCCCCAAAAACAAACAAGCAAACAGGTACTCGTGTTTCGTGGATTTTTCAAAAATCAATCATTTTTAGTTCACCCCCAAAGCACACTCCGGCATGGCATGTGATATTGATACAATTTGTCACACTTCAAATACCACGCGAGGAAAACCACGGGCAAAAGCTTGTAAATAAAATACTACATAGCATCAGTCAATTTGAAATCTATCAACAACTCAGTTCAAGAAGAACACAGTCAGTTCAGTTTCAGTTTAAATGCATTTTATTTTACTTATTATTACGACTTACATTCTAACAGAAAATGCTTAAATGCTAGCATAAAATTACTAAACAATCTTATACGAGGGCGGGTCAATAAGTCCGTGACTTTTTGAATTTCTGACCTCTTTACTGAAACAGCAACACTGCTCCTGTCAACAGGCATCTGTCAGTTGACTCCTGTCAAAATTTAAACTTGCTACGTCAGTTAGTTTGTGTTTGACAGCTATTTTTATCAGACTACTCACTAATTTGAGGAGAAAATGGAAAAAAGTGAATTTCGTGTGCTTATTAAGCATTATTTCTTGCGAAAAAAAACCATTACCGAGACCAAGGCTAAGCTTGATAAATACTATGGGGACTCTGCACCATCGATTTCAATGGTAAAAAAGTGGTTTACTGAATTTCGTTGTGGCCGTACAAGCACTGAAGATGCCGAACGTCCTGGACGCCCAGTTGAGGTCTCTACACCCGAAACAATCGAAAAAATTCACGATATGGTGTTGGCCGACCGAAGATTGAAAGTGCGAGAGATTGTGGAAGCCGTAGGGATCTCGCATGGCTCAGTGGTTTCAATTTTGAATGATCACTTGAGCATGAGAAAGCTTTCCGCAAGATGGGTGCCGCGTTTGCTCACACTCGACCACATACACATGTGCAGTTGCCATGGCAAAAATCGATGAATTGGGCTATGAATTGCTCCCTCATCCACCCTATTCTCCAGATTTGGCTCCGAGCGACTACTTCTTGTTCCCAAACCTGAAGAAATGGCTTGGTGGAAAAAGATTTGACTCCAATGATGAAGTCATCTCGCAAACAAAGGCCTATTTTAAGGACCTCGAAAAATCATTTTTTTTGGAAGGGATAAAAAAATTGGAGAAGCGTTGGACAAAGTGTATAGAGCTTAAGGGAGACTACGTTGAAAAATAAAATTATTTTTTTATCAAAAAATCTGTGTTTTAATCCAAAAGTCACGGACTTATTGACCCGCCCTCGTACTAACTTACTGGCCCTACACAGGCACTCTAAGCTACTCTAAATTCTTATATCTATGTCTTTCGACTTCATTTACATTTTTTTTATGATATTTATTTTCTATACTTAAGGCTAAGAAAAACATTGTAAAGAAAAACTTAGCATATGGACAAAATTTTGTATTTTTCATAAAAACTTAATATCTTACTTAAAATAAACCTTAGTCTAGCTAACCTACATACACAATAGACATTATACACAATAATATACATTTATTAGTATATACCTTTATATATACTAATATATACATATCTTTCTTAAATGCTAACCTAAACCTATGTAAGCTGGCCATCGCTATTTACAGAGCAATTGACGGAAACGACGACGAAACATCTTCCCCATCACTCAACCATTCAACCAATGCTGGTGCTGCCGAACGACATCCCTCTTATCGCGATTCCCCACCGCCCTACTGAACCTAAGATGATCTACCCTGCCGTGTACGACGTCTCTGTTGTAGTTGAGTCGCCTGTCCCCAGCTGTCCGAGCGACATGGAAGATTAATCCTAATCTTGGATCAATCCTATCTGATCAAGGTAGAGGAATGCTTCCGGTGGAATGAAGCCGTTAGAGCGCACACTGTCATGATAAAGGTGATTGGGGTAGTAAGCCCCGGATATCAGGTTATTCGTCGAGGCCATTGCTCTAGCAATGTGCCTTCGATTCAGCTTAATTACGAAGTTGTCCACTCGTATTAGGCTCGCCCTGTTGTAAAGGACCTCACTAGGATAAAATTTTGTGTACTCCGACTCTGGTGTTCTGTACAAGCGAAGACACGCCCTAAGGCAAGCCCTCTCAAACACCCGAATCTTTTCCATTAAGCTTGCTCGTACATTGAACCACACGGGACACCCAAATACCACCATGGGCCTGATAAGGGCCATGTAGCAGATTATCTTTACCCTCGCATCGAGTTGGCTGCTATAAAACAGTCTCTTTGTGAGGGCAAAAGCGCCTTTAGCTCTGGCCAGAGCAGCATCTACATTTTTGTTAAAATACAGAAACTGATCTAGCCAGATCCCAAGGTATCTGACTACATTTTGACAGGCAAGAGGCTGTCGGTGTTGTCCAATGATCGAGAACCTTCGCCAATTATTTCTGGTATCCCTAGAGGCTCCAGACAACGGCGTCCTAAAGAGAATGGTTTCCGACTTCTGAAAGTTGATTTTCAACTTCCAGTCATCGCAAAATCGTATTATCTTATCGAAGTCACGCTGTAAGAGAGTATTAATGACCTCGATTTTTGGACCAGTTCTGTACGCTATCAAGTCATAGTATGGGGAATTGAACCTATCAAGTCGCTTGTATAAATGTTGAATAGGATCGGCGAATTGACCGCGCCTTGGTGCGTACCATTTTTAATTTGAAATATTCCAACAGAAGTCACATCACCATTTTTTACAATGAACTGTCTGTTGGTTAACATATTATAAAGAATGTACAAGAGTGGTTTACTGATCCCCAGACTAGCCAGCTTGTATAAAAGACCTTCTAACCATACAGTGTCGAAGGCCTTCTCCAAGTCAACTATATGTTTGTCTTCAACCCACCTAGTCACAGCTCTATTGATTACTTTTTCGAACACCTTACTGATATTCGGAAGGAGTCTTATCGACCGGAGATTCGCCGGATTGGATATATCCTTTCCCTTTTTGGAGATAGGTTGAACCACCGCCGTTTTCCAATGCGCTGGATAATGTGCATTATTCATTGCATTATTGAACAGGGTGGTATAAATGTCCACCGCTTCTAGAGGAAGATGTCGAAGCACGATGTTCCCCTGATTTCTTACTTCTGATTGTGTCGAGGATCTCATGGAGTTCTTCCTTCGAAATGAACGGGGGTAACTCACCTTCTCTGGCAATGACATTATTTGCCATATTTTCATCGCTGAACCGGGTGAAACCAGAGCCCTCGGATCGCCAGTTCTCTACTTCATTTCGAATATAGAAGTTGTGCACCAAGACGCGATTGTCCAGGTCATAATTAGGGCCAATGATATCATTGGCCTTGTATACTTCCTGGAAAGTCGCCACTATGGCCTCAACCTTCTCCTGTGGATCCTCGATCACAAAGAAGTCGTCATCATCAGCAGCCTCATTTGTATCAATGCCTGCTATTGTTAGTAACCGTTCGTTGTCTGTAGTCCGAGCTATTTTAAGACACTGAAGGTCGTTTTGATTTTTTCTCCGAAATAGTTTATTTATTTGCGGGAACATATTCGGGTTGCTGGTGTTTACAGCCCGTACCTTGTTGTTCCAATACAAACTTACAGCAATTCTGTAATTCTCTTTGATTAATGTTTGAATATTTTTAATCGACGACTTCAGTGTCCTGATCTCTGGGTCTTGCCTGTCTGTGAACTGTCTGTACAAGTTTTTAAGTCTTGTCAGAAGTCTACTTTTCTGTCGGTGCAGTACGTCAATAGTAGGATTGCGGAACAGATCTTTGTTAGTCGTTTGTTTATACCGCGGTATTGAAGTGTCCATAGTTTGTTTAATTATCTCGTCCATTCGTTTTAGGTATTTGTCGATCTCCTCGTTTGACAGATTCCTATTGGACGGTGGGTGGAGCGTGTTCGAGGAGAGTGCTCTTGACAAGGTTGCGGAGAAACGTGTCCATCGAGTCTTACTGTAGTTGTAAGAATATCTTTGGACAAACTCCTCCAACTCCGCAATTTCGTTGGGAACTGTAATTTCGGTTCTAAAACCGCAATGGTCACTTTCATACACGAATGTGCGCAGACAGTTTTGTACATAACATCGTGCTGCCCCCACCAATCGAGTAGTAGGTTCCCTATAGTATTTGGCAAATTATTACTCCAATCTCTGTGTCTAGCGTTGAAGTCCCCGCCGATTACAAAATAATTCTCCCCCGATTCCAGCCTCAGAAGTCGAAAAAGTGTGTCAAGCTCTGTAATGAATAAGGTGGATTGTGAAGCCTCAGATGCATAAACAGAGGCCAAGTACAGCCGCCTTCCACTGCAGAGCGGGATGTAAATGACGACTGCCTCTAACACCCGGAACCTGCGTAAAACACCCTTGTACACACTGTGGAATGGTATAATATGCATATTTAATACCAGACGTATTCAGGTACAGCACGTCTTATATATTTGATAGTTATGGCCAAGTAACATGGAAGAGTTCTGTAAAATGTATTCAAACAAAATGTGTTCAAACAAAAATCAAAAGTCATAGTATACGATTATGTACCTGCAGTGTTTGGTATTTAAGAACGATACTCGACACAAAGCTTAAGTAGAAGCTAAACCTTAATCAGCTGGGTATAAAATAAGACTTTCGGCGAAATCTGGTACTATATCCGAAAATGACCCAATAAACACAGCAATTATTTTCGATCTATGGTCACATGTTATACATCGTTATTTTGTAATGTTGTTCAAATGTTCATGGTTTTTAGGAACCTGATTTACATGTATTCATAAAAAATCTAACGAGCTTAAGACCAATCAGTTTCGAAAAATCCGGATTTGGGGTATGATCAACCACAATAGACAGAAGAACAAGCAGCATTCAAAACAGAGCAGTCTCCATAGTAACGGGTAACATGAGTTTTTCTGGATGCATAATCCACATCTCTCATGTTTAACAAGAAAACCTAATCACCTCCAAATAAAATGCAAGCTTATAATATAATAAATTTATTGAACCACCTTAACGACGCTTTAAAAGAAAAACGACAGCGATTTGCCAATAAGAAAGTCCTAATTCATCAATACAATGAAAAAAGCATGCTCCGCATTAAGCCTCAGTGGCCTTTTTTCCGTTCCCAAGTCCTAAGAAACGGCTCGACGTAATGATATTAAACTCCTAAAATGGAATTATTACTTACAAACTATTGCCTTTTGAATTATAAATAAAACTATTTTTGTTGTTTAATAAAACGACTTAGGCATAATTTTAACTTACAGCTCCACATTTTAGTGATCAATTCCACCCATCTATTAGAGAATAACAAAAACTCCATGAATTTGACCCATCTACATTTGAACCTTGTAATTCGCCGTCATCCTACTTCATCCATCTGTCAAAGCCAATCTAGAGCTCGCACAAATTATTTGTAACAAATCGAGGCCTGTCGATTTATTTTAGATTATTTCTTTTGTCAATTTTTCCAGTCCTCCAGTAAATTTCTAAATAAATAATCTTTCTTAAATTACCCCCAATTAGTGCTGAATAACTTGGCATAGAACTCGTACTCAAATTGTGCTCGCAAGTCGACCAAAAATCGATCGATAAAAACATCAAACAAAAATGAGTTCTGTAAGTTTTTTTTCTTCTATTTCTTTTTCTTTCTTTGCTTTTGACCGTGCAAGTGATTCGTGTTTTTTTTTTATTCTTGTTTTGTTTTTTTTGTTCGTTATTTCTTTTTCTGTTTGTTTTTGAATGGCCTTCTGAAGAATGCTGATTTTATAAAATACAATTAAAATAGAAATGAATTAAGTGAATGTTTTGTATTATTTTGTCACCTTCAGATCTCGAATGTTGAGAATCTCTCACCTCAAACGATTCGCCAAGTCATGAAGGAGATGCGTTCGTTAATCGACAGTCCGCTAGAGGGCATCAAAATTCAAATTAACGACACTGATGTAACGGACATTCAGGCCGTCATCGAAGGACCATGTATGTATTTATTGATGTTGTAGATGTGTAGTTCTCTGTTTTTAAGACGGTTTTTATGGTTTTGTTTTAAGCTGGAACACCATACAGTAGTGGAGCATTTCGTGTGAAGCTAACACTCGGAAAAGACTTTCCTCAAACACCACCAAAAGCATTTTTCCTGACGAAGATATTCCACCCAAACGTCGCGTCAAATGGAGAGATATGTGTCAACACACTAAAGAAAGACTGGAAGCCAGACTTGGGCATTAAACACATCCTCCTTACCATAAAATGCCTTCTAATTGTTCCGAATGCGGAATCAGCCTTGAACGAGGAAGCTGGTAAAATGCTCTTGGAGCGGTACGATGATTATTCACAAAGGGCGAAAATGATGACCGAAATTCATGCGCAGGTAAACAATCGTAGATAGTATATGAAAGAGTGTAACATACGTCTTTTTTCACTTCAGCTACCTTTTTGAAAGTAACTCTTCGACCAGTAATAGATTTGTTGTGGTATCACTAGGAGATCGTAGGAAGTTGATAATTTGACAAAAGAGATTTTTTTTTTAAATAAGTTTGTCATGATCAGTGATTTTCATAGTGCTTTCGAATGTGGTATCTGCTAGGGGAATACTTCAGGTGAACGCGCCTAGCTAACACTTGCGGGGAGAGTCCTACACAGATTACCCTTCCGCTTTGTACCTGCAGCTCTTGCAGGGGCTCTTGTCTTCCAACTACACAATATCGCATGACTATTTTTGCTAGCTCTCCTCTTAGGTTGGTCAACTTTAATGATTGCTAGAAGTCGGATATGGGCCATATTAGTCCAGATATCTCGTAATTTTCTCCACAAGTCTTCGTATAACAATTTAGAAAATTTGTGAATCATTCGACGTAAGACACTGTTGGATTTCCATAGTTAAGTTTCCTACTATTTGTTCCTAGGAATCCGAGTCTGACTAGTTCAGACCTAAAAGTGTATAATCTCGTACTCGTTGAGAGTCGGCTCCGCAGCATATCATTTCCCTTGAATTTGTAGTGTTCAAAGTAAGTGATCTGTTCGCTGATTTACTGCTTGTGTATATCGCAATATAATAGGAGAGAGTTGAAGCTAGACTGAAATAAGCAGCGAGCAGATCAAAAGCTGATACAGCTTGGAAGACGGTACTGTATGTGCGTGAAAAAATTCGATTTTTTAAAATCAATTGTAAAGCTGGAAATTGACTTACTGAGAATGATTTTTGAAATCATTTTCTTACTTACCTTAAGTCAACGGTAAAGTTGTTTCAGTAAATTGAAGGTCTGTGGTTTGTAGGAGGCAGCTATGTAGCTTGAATAGGAAACCAGTGTCGAGTTCTACATTTAACTCTTTCTATTGCTGAGCATCAGGGCGGAATTAATCGCAATCTGCATTCTATTGATAACAAACAGCCGTTTTAGGAAAGGTTCTTAACGCGACAGTGTTTTCTATATATGTAGCTCGTCGCCCTTTTTCTAAGCGATGATGTGTTTGCCTTTTCAGTGCAGGCCACCATACGAATATATCTTAAGTGAAAATTGGTCTCACGAGCGTGAGATCAAAATCTGAAGAAAAATTAAGGTCTGGGGAATACAATGGGTACTAAAGGATTCCCATTTAAACTCCTTCAGTTTTTGCAGCACTTGTTAGTTGACATGTGGCCTGGCTTATCGTTATCCTGATGTAAGATGACGCCTTTTCGATTACCCTAAACTGGACGATTTCCTTAAACTGTGTTATTAAGCTTAGAGAGATGCTCACAGTACTTATTCGCCGTGATTGCTTCACCAGGGAAAATAAGCTCGGAAAATATTATACACCTGGAATTGCATTAAACAGATAGCAGTACCTTCATTGGATGTAATCCGGCTTTTGACACGGGCTCTCCATCTTCACCCGCATGTTTCCAACTCCTTTTTCATTGCGAATTGTTCTACAGAATCCATTTCTCATCAGCTTTTACGATTCGTTTTCATCGCGTTTTAGAACAGATATGGCCACATAGTCGCGAAGTGAATACAAGTTTCTTTTAATGTCCGAATTGTCACTCAGCATTGGCCTCAGTTGAAATGTTCGGGTTATTTTTCACTAAGGCTCTCACAATATCGTCATCAATATCGGAAGGCCGTCCAAAACGGGGGTGATCGTCCAAGGTCATATCACCGTTCTGAAATCTACCAAACAAATTTAGAGCAGTAGCACTATCAGAATCAGACATCTGCATGGATACATTCACGCAATGGATGCACAACTTGATTCATGGATACTTCTCATTACTCATTGTATAATGAGACCTGCGAATGAGTCTGAATGAGTGCGGTGTAAAAGTTGTGTTGTGCTGTCTAACCGTCGAAATTCATACTCATTCGTCTCATGGATGGGCTAACTCACATTCACACTACTCACAAGGGTTGAATATGCGTGAATGCTTGTGCGAAAATTCACGTATACCTGTTAATTGGAAAAAAAAAACCCAAAACGCACAACAGAATCCCAAAATCGTCTGCGCAATAACTCGAGTAACTCGAATGATTTGAATGGGCTTTCCACCCTTATCAAAATAAAGAGTGCTATGGGTAGTGAGTTATGATGAGTGTGAATCATGGGTTTTACCATATGAATCCTGTGAGTTATGAAACCTCGTTGCATCCATACTCATATCCATTCTAATTCTCCTCACTCATTGAATCGATGTGTGTGAATTGAATGAGTATGGTTCGTTAATTTCTATGGGTTTTTCATGGGTAACTTTTTTGGCATTCATGCAGATCTCTAATTAGGACAAACACTCTGAATGCTATTTGTAGCAGTTCCAACAGGCACTCCGAATATTGAATTGTACCCAATCTACCTTTACTAACTAGAAGTCACCCCAATAAATGTCGGGGAACTTTCGATTGTAATTCTTAGATTATATTAAGGTAAGTTAAAAAAAAGTGTAAAACGTGGATCCTCACACAGCACTCACCATCAAATGACCCTTTTAGCGATCTTTTGAGAACCAATTAAAATGAAAGAAACTGTAAACACTTTCCCTCTATAAACCAATCCCAATTTAATTGCAGACACTTAGCAGTCCTTTTTAGTTCCTGTAATATATTTTCTCTAAAACGTTTAAAGAAATATGTTTGTATCTATTTCCTCCGATTTCGGTCTAAAACTTCACATTTGCACATTGAATGCGGTATGTCCTCTTTAGCTTACAGGACAACAAAGAATCTGAAAGTACTTGAACACTGTTCTAAAAGTAGAGAAAAAGTTTGAAGAAGAAAAAACAACCATCTTCACCAAATCATTTGATGAGTAAAGTCCCTCTGTAAAGT
The DNA here is from genome assembly GCA_928272305.1 of Volucella inflata. Lineage (NCBI taxonomy): Eukaryota > Metazoa > Arthropoda > Insecta > Diptera > Syrphidae > Volucella > Volucella inflata. The sequence continues at coordinate 106,799,346 of OV743719.1, forward strand.
ATAGTTTGCGGCCTTGAAGTCGATTAACATATACTCGATATAAACAAAATTTATTTATTATTTTTTCAGTATCAGGGCCAAGATGGAAATTCGGACGACCGAGTAATATGTTGCCATACAAGACCATAAACCCTGGCATTTCTGGCAGGGTAGAATTAGATAAGATGTTTGAGATACCTAAGCACTTGTAATGGATACGGATAAAACTTATTCATCTTCAGCTTATCGACTGTATTCTTCTTCCTTTACTTTGTAGCAAGCGCTCTTTATTTTCATCTTAAGGAGGGGTATGAATTTATCAGTTCAACGGTATGGCATCTATCATATACCGTCGTAAATTATAATATATTGTCTTCTTATTCAAAAATCCATCGAAGTTGGCAAAATAAGTGAGCCTTGTACGCGATATCGAGAAGATGCTTTTGAAGTTCCCACATCTTTTTTTCTTCTAAGAGAACAAGCTCCATAGCGTGTTTCGTTCTCGTTCTAATCTGCAACACCGTCACGACTAGAGTTTAATTTAAGTGGTCAACACATTAGTACATTAGTTGCAATGTCTCTGATGGCATCATAGCAATGCTGCCATTGTTCATTTGCGCATTATGCTTGCAGTTAAGAAATTCTTATAGAATCGGTAGGATTGCGACGAAACACGTTCGACGTTTTTCAATACGTGTTTCAGGGTTTCTGCGAAAACGAACAAATTTTTTTCCGAAATGTTTGTCAGTCATATGCATCCAATTCCATCCTTATTTTTTGATTTTTTTTTTTTTTTTTTGTGATTACTAAGGTCATTAACAAAAAGTTCATCCATTGTCGTTTGCGTTTGTTGCTTCACAATATACAATGGTTCACATGGTGGCTTGAATACTGCAAGGAGTTGCTTAACAAACAGTTTCCACGTGATATCGTGCCGACAGCTGGTCTATTCGAAGAGAAAGTTTCGGACTTTTCAATCGAAGAAATAAGTATAGCAATTGGAAAAATGAAGCGGGGGAAAGCGGCGGGACCAGGCAGCATTCCATCAGAGTTTTGGTCGAAGATGGAGGAGATCGGCAGCGTTTGGCTATCGAAACTTTTAAATAAATTAAAATGTGGACAACCTATGCCGAATCAATGGAGAAGTAGCTTCTTGGTTCCATTATACAAAGGAAAAGGCGACACTCGAGAATGCAACAACTACCGTTCAATCAAGCCTATGTCACACACAATGAAAATCGTCGAAAGAGTCTTAAACGAACGTCTTCGGCAAATAATAAAACTCGATAATAACCAGTGTGGATTTGTTGAAGGAAGATCGACGGTGGACGCTATCCAAAGCCTACGAATAATAATGGAAAAGCACCGAGATTCGTCTAAGGATTTACACATGGTATTTATCGACCTCGAGAAAGCATTCAATCGAGTGCCTAGGGATCTCATATGGGCCGCGCTGGGGTCTCAAAACGTACCGGAAACGTATGTTAGAATAATACAAGACATGTACGGAAACATGAAAACTGCGGTTAAAAGCTCTGCTGGACTAACGAGAGAATTTCCAGTTAATGTCGGAGTGCATCAAGGAAGCGTACTTAGCCCTTTCCTCTTTAACGTAGTATTCAACTATCTTTTAAAAGACTGCATGCGCGAAGCAAATGTAACGCCAATTCTCTTCGCTGACGACGCAGTTATACTTAGCGATAACGTCGAAGATTTACAGAACGCCTTAGATTCATGGAGAAATGCGCTAGAGAGAAACGGGTTTAAAATAAGTCGTTCAAAGTTGGAGCATTTGACGTGCCCATTTGCGCATCCGTTGTGACCTGTTCCGGATATAATGTAAGACGGAATAGTTCTTCCGAAATGCACTATCTTTAAGTACTTAGGATCAATCGTTAACATGGAAGCGAAATGTGACGACGGGGTTAACCACAGAGTGAGTGTGGGATGGATGAAATGGCGGGAAAATTCGGGAATCTTTTGCGACCGAAAATTTCCACTTAAATTAAAGGGGAAACTCTACACCACGGTTGTTAGACCAGCTCTTATATACGGCTCACAGTGCTGGACAATGTACGAAGCGTTTAAAACAAAATGAAGGCAGCGGAAATGAAAATGTTAAAGATGTCTAGTGGAGTCACTAAACGCGATTGCATTAGATCTACGCGTATAAGAGGAAGTCTACATATAAAGAATTCGGTAACCGAACAGATTGAGGCGAATAGAATAAGCTGGTATTGCCACGTTCAAAGAAGATATGCGGAGAATCCGGTAAAAAGGCACTATCAACTACGGTCACTCCAACTGTAAGAAAACGAGGTCGGAAAAAGAATTCCTGGATTTCTCAGATGGCAAATGCGCAACAACGCCTGGGGCTTACCACTGAAGCGATCCAGGACCGAGCATTATGTAGACGCGTTCTGTGGTCTGCGACATTAGCCAACCCCATAAGCGGAGCAGCAGCGATGCAGTAAAAATGGGAAACTCGTTACGCATAAGTTCGTATAACGAGGAAAGGATAAGAAGAAGAAGAAATGGTTCAGATGGTACGGCAGTTGACCTAATGTCGCAATGTATAAAAGGGTTATAAGCATATACCACCATTTTTATTTCGAGATTTAGTGTAGCTGTGGTTAGGAATGATCCTCTGCATAGCCAGCACAGTCAATCTCTTAATGCTTTTTTTTTACCAGCCCAATACCGTCGTACAACTCTGCTGTTATTCGTATCTTCTCTTCTAAAGTCCGAAAGAAATTCTGTATTTTCAACGGCCTTCGACCTTCTTCACCTGCCTTCGATAAATCCTAGTTACTATAACTATTAGTCCGTAGTTATAGTTCCATAGATACTACGAGTATTACATATTTACTTAAATTCGATGAAGAGGTGCTTCGTATGTATGAACAGTTATTCAATTTTAGACTTACCCGGTATTAAAGCCTGACAAATCACATGTGTTAAAAGAATTGATTCCATTATAGTTAGGGCAGTTAGTCATCTCCTCTCCTACGACTTCCACTAAAAATCATCTTCTACTTGCCGAAATACCTCAGCATTCGGTTACTGAGTTACTAGTATATTCTCTAAATTTTACGCCGATTTTGCGATGAATCTAAACTTACTATACTATTTTTTTTTTCTTTTGTTTTGTTAATTTCTTGCAGCCCTCAAAGACTACAGACGCCAAAGACGATGACGGCCCCTCCTCCAAAAAGCATGCCGTCGACAAAAAACTCCAAGATAAAAAGAAAGAGAAACTTATAAAAGAAAAGAAACGAATCCTTAAGCGATTATGAGATCATACAAGAATACCTACATCAGGCGCATCCATTGCCAACACTTGATTTAATGATTTAATTACACATTTTATTTTATTGATTATAAATATTTATTCACGTTCATTATTCAGTCAAAAATTCCTTACACAGTTTTAACCAAAAATAAGAAAAGTTATTGCATGCGTTCAAATCAAGTAAAACACACATACACATCGAGGCGAAAACAGAGGGGCCGACAAAACGTTCCATTGCAAACTAACAAAGAAGACGAAGAAAAACAAAATATAGCTGTGCCACGAAAGATCACATCTATAAGTTTTATTATTCATGTGTCATCCTGTACTGGCTTTAAGCAAACCCGCCCTATTATCTCAGTATCTCCAAACACTTTCATCACCACCAACTACAAACATCAAATTAAAACTTACATCCCAATTGCTCCATGTTCCGATGCCAGGAGCGTCGGAACTCGTGTCCAATAATAACAGGTGTTTGTTTTTGTACTTTCGTTAACAAGCATGGCAAAAAAAAAATTTAAAATCTACTTACGGGATGAAAATTAAAAGAAAAAAAATCATGTACAAATCTACTTTTAGTAATAACAAATCGACTAATCGACTAATTGACTTATAAATAGCAAATTCAAGTGAAGAAAATAAGAGCAAAAGCAAAATAATAAATGAAAAACTATTTAACCTAAACATTAGGGAATTAAATTGTAAAAGGGAAAAACAAATTCTAATCTAAGTGACAAAGAATCATAATGCAATATTGAGTTAGCAGCTCCAGAAAACACGTAATTCGCTCTGGTGTAACACACGTTATAACTTTAGGTTTAAATTCTGTTTTAAGGTTTTTATTTACAAAAAGCGTGCGTGTCTGTATATTTTTGTAGACGCGCTAAATCAATCACATTTTTATTTTGAATTTTTATTTAGAATTATTCGAAGAATAAATTCATAAGTTTTGTATTTTAAAATAAGTTTTGAAATCGTCCTCGAATTTTACACTGTAGTGCAGTGCAGTGGGAGGAAGAGAATTATAATAATTGTGTGTGTGTCATTTTGTCATTTTAACAGAAATAAATGTCCTCTCTAATTACAAAAAAAAAAAAAATACATTCATCTTTGTTTCAATGAACTTTCTTTCCTGCCTCTAAAGTTAGCTTAGGAGACCAAATTGAACCCGGGCCTTAAGTAACAGCTTTCTCTAATCGCTTTCATTTGTTTAACGCAAGGTGCCTTTCAACTGGAGCGCACCGCCTAAAGTGAGGTGTTCTTTTGTCACGTTGTCGAAGCAAAGATATTTCCGCCCAAAAGGGTTGTGAACATTTTTTCCACATTTCCTAGCTATCAAATACGATGAGTTCGTGACATCAAATCACTCGACAATTTGTGCATTCAAAGCAACCAAATAATAAACATGCTTCCGTTCTGTACAAGGACTGAGAAGATAAGTGTCTTATACAGTACGTTGTTCATTGTCGAGAGACTTGTTTCTAATTTGTCTTTTTTAATCCAAAAGACCAAAGGAATAGGGGTTTTCTTCGCTTATTCTCTACGGATTTGTTCGTTTAAATTTCTGAGCGGGCGCCGGAGATGAACTTGTTTACCACCTAAAAATTATAGTTTCCTGCTGTTACGTATTGAACAAATCGTTGATAACGACAACACATGCCTTGTACCCTCATCTATTACCTATCCCATCTTCCCCACGTCTACTTTATTACATAGCACATAGAGCCGTGCTCGTTTCTAAAAATGCACCTAAAATCAATAAATGGATCTCAAGTTCATGACTTAAAACCTTATAAATGCATTACGGACTGTAATATAAGGTTTCAAGCATTCACATAATGAAGTAAAAAAAATCTTGTATACGAAGTTGTTAAGACTGACCGCAATATATTTGGCGAAATTTAATAGGTCTCCTTTTTCAGGATGTTTCGTCCATCGACGCATAGATCCAATTTACCGATCAAATTCCACAAAATAAAGTGATGGCAACATACAATCTCTCGAAACACTTTTGCAGACTCGATGACGAAGGGCTCTAGCAGTTATATAAAGCAATCTGGCGTTGGTTTATATTTTTAGCAGGTGACCATTATGCCCTTTCCTGGATGTTGAAATGTGGAAAACTTGTGCTTCGAAGGCGATTGCCGAGCTATATTTCCAAATTCGGTGTCAAAATCGCCAAGAACAATCTAAACGTCTTGCTTGGGCATACGTTTGTTTGAAGAGCTCGTAAAAGCCAAATATTTGTCGAAGTCATCTTTTTTATCGTGGAGGCGTAAACGCATATCAGACTTTTGGCTTTGATGCGCATAGTATTCAGACATTCCCACAAATGTCTGAAGCTGGCGAATTCTTACAAAAAAAAAACAAATAAGAAACGAGTAAAAATATGTTATGTTTAAATGTTTTAATATTCAGCTTGTGGTCTGTAAGCGAGATATTACCGTTTACTTTAAAAACTAATTTTTGTTAATAGACCTTTTTTTTACAAAAATATGCAAGTATGGTTTGTACGTTCAGTTTAGAGGTTGCGAGAGTTGGAATCAAGAGTACAACTAAAAACAAATAAATTAGACATTTTATCTCTAAACAAGATTTATATCTTTAAAGTCATATGTTTAGATCGAATGCATCTATTATATTAGCCACCGGCAAAGGAGCTACTGGTACTGGAGTATACGACTTAAAAAATAGCTTGGACTTCTGAAATTACATTTTTAGAAGACGTTTTGTACGAGATGCGTTTTATGTCTTAGGTCGATTCTGTTTTCTTTAGTTGCCATATGTCACTTCACATTTGAAAGTCGTGTAGAGTGAGTAATATCAATTTATGATAGGAGTCAAATGTCCCGTCTAACAGTATTAATGTATACCCTATTGTCCTGGGTCTTTCTGTTACACAATATATATAAAATCAAGCAAATTGATGGGCGACCTAATCTTGACTCGCATATGATTTTAAATATGAATCAACATCTTTGCTCTAAACCTAAGGTCATATACGATTGTACTTTGCATCTGGACCTCCACAAAGCGATGATCGGGTTTATGGTCCAACACGTAATATGTGGCACAGATCTTTTTGAATTTTTTTTAAATATGTTTATCACCCTTATTCTACCTGCGCGGGGCAGTGATAAATATACAAGTCATCATATTCAGTACACCATCCAACTTCTGAGAGTCGTGATTAAAAAATTCATGACAATTGAATCTTAGATGATACGAGGTAGTCGAAACTAAAGCTTAGTATAACACTTTAGAAGTTTAATGATCTCAAAAAATGGTTTAACCTCACGACTTATGGTTAAAATTCCATAAGAACTTAGGTTTGTAGGCTAATGATATTTTTCATGAAATCTTCGCAGTAAATTACCGTAAATTATTGGTTTACAATTATGAACTAGGTTAAAAATTTCTCTAACTCATAAATAAAAACTATATTCATTTTTACTATTACTGTACATGTAATTTCGACTTGGAATCACTTACTTGACAGTTTGACATTCAAAATATTCAAGTTTCTTTGCACAAGTCAGCCAAGCCACTGACATTTTTACATCAGCCGCCTCTTCAATGACGTCAAATACACATTTCCTCGTGTGCGAAAATCAGAGAGAAAGGGATAAAATTACTCATATCCTTCTCTCACTACCTTGCATATACTGTACATGCATAGTTACGTCACAATATTTGTCAAACAGTTATTGACATTTCCCATACTCTTTCGTTTCTTCAGTTACAAATGTCAAACTGTCATTCAAAACAAAAAACCCTCGCCTTTAAATAAACAAAAGTATTATTACCCGATTGACACTTAATTTCTGCATTCTTTTTCATTTCTTATTGCACAAACCATTGCAAATCGAAAATACTCAAAAATGACTGATCTTCGAGATATTCAAAAGCGAATTGACACTAAAATCGCCGAGTTACGCCAGTTGGCACACTTTGCCCTTAACAAATACGATTACCATCACAAAAACGACGAACTACAGATTATTCAAAATCAAATGGACATCCTTACACAAGTGGCCACCATTTACACTACATTTCTCAATGAAATGCAAAAGTTCAATCAGAAATTACAAGATGCCAAGCAATTAAGCAGCCAATTCGAACAGTTGTTACAATCCCAGCCAACAACGCAACCACAAGTCCAAATCGAACGTCAAAACGTGCACGAAACAATGACCAAAGCGACATCGACCGCCACCACGCCGCAACCGTGCATAAAGGACAAATTCAAGGACGCAATCCCAAAAAAGCAACTCTTTCCACCCGCTTGATTACAAAATAAAATTGAAATCAACAAAAAAAACACAATTTTTTCAGCTTTTTCTTTGCTAAACAGCCAAACCAGTAGTTAAAACATTTATTTAAATCTTCCAATGTCTTTTTGGTTGAGGTGTGTGGTTGTTTCTGTTTTTTCGTTTTTGTTTCTTTTTATTTTTAAATAAATACTTTAAATACAATTTTCTACGTAACAAACAAGCAGCAGCGTTTCTTTCATCCTCTCTGTTCCGGTGTATAAATAAAAATTGTTCAAAAATAAATCTAAAACTAAAAAAAAAGTTAACCATGTGTTGTTTCTTTTGAAAAAAAAAAATAAAATAAAAATACAAATAATAGGAAATAAAAAATATTAAATAATAAGATTCACTTTATAAGTTAAATAGACTAACCAATACGATACATCGAATCCAAATTTAAAGTGAAATCTTTTGATTATACTCTAGATTAGTAAATATGTATATAACAATGATGCTGTTTCTGTTTGCGCTTTTTTCTGACGTCGGACGTCCAACAAAATGATACGAATATAATATTATGTACTATGCTCAAAAAAAAAAAAGAAAGAAATGATAATAAGAAAAATTCCTCCTCTATGCCGTCATTCATCCAATTTTAAGTGTTTTCTTCTTTGTTTGTGGTGCTATACGCGCGGGAATCGAAGGCAATTCATTTGTCCTTCCTTTTAGTTTTTTTTTTTTTTTTTGTTTTTGTACGTGTTTTAGTTTAGTCGTCGTCATCGTGGTCCTCCCGACAGGCGACGGCCGCTACCAGAGCTGCTCCTCGTCCAGAACCATCCTCGGAGAGCATCAAATCAAAGTGTATACCTGGCTTGACGAGCTGCTTGATTTGTTTCACCATCAGATTGTGGAATTTCGGATGGAAACGATATACAGAACCATCTATTCCGACAGTGACCATGGGCTCCTTCATTTTATTAATGAGAGTGGCAATACCACAGCTGACTAGCTGAGCGGCACGTGTGGACACACATTCACATATGAAACGAACATCTTCGCAATCCTCATCGGTGGCATTTCCGAGACCCAATTCTTCGAGAACCACCCGACAGTTTGTGTAGACACCAACTTCATCAGCTTCAATTTCCGAAACGTACTTAGTGAAGAATGTCCCACGGGTTAGCAGAACATCAATATCTTGATCCTTGAACAGTAGACCTGCAGTGGCGAATTTCGCCAGCACCAGGCGCACCAATTCGCCCATATACATGCCAGATATCATTTTCTCAAAAGTTTGCTTACCCGGATTAATACTGTGTTTGTCCACAAAGTCATCGTATTCGGTGCGTACAAAGTCCAGAGCTCCATTATCTCCAAAGGCACCCCATTCGGTGTTGATTAGTACGTGTGACTTTTGGTTGTCCTTCACATCGAATAGCTCAGCCTCCTCGACCCGTTCCACATAACAGGCATTACTGCCCGTACCAACGATAAGTCCTATTCTGCAGTTGTGATTTTTCCAAGCGCATGACATCAGCGTTCCAGTGGTATCGTTTAGAATGGCACACACGTCGATTTGAACATCACCTCGTCTGGCAATAGCTTCTTTTAGTAATAGAACTACATCTTCGTTAACAACTCCCTCACAATTGAAACCTTTAGTCCATGTAACCAGAAGGCCTTTGGTAAGACCCAATTGTTGCAGAGGAAATGAGAATGTGAAACCAAGTGGCAAACGTTCATTGTACACCTCATGTTCGTTCATGAAATTTGACAAACATTCAGCAATGTGATCGAACAGCTGGATTCCAGACCCAATCATTATATGCTGGGGAATTGCGTAAATACGTGATTGCATTTGAAAGTCATTGTCACCGTTTAGATGAATCAGCAGCACCCGGAAGTTGGTTCCACCCAAATCGAGGGCCAGGAATTTACCTCTCTCATTGCCATTGGGCAAATCCTGAACATAAGTCACAAAACACTTAACATTAGCGCGGTCGTGGGTTTCCTTCGCGAGGCCACGTTTTATCTCGTGCAGAATGCGGTAATTCAACTCCGTTATTTGCTCCTGGGTTAGGATAAGCTCTTTACATTGCTCGCGAATCATTTTTGATTTTTCACTAGTAATCGTCGCTGCTACAGCACTTTTTGACTTTTCTTTACATTTGTATTTCTCTTTGCTCGGCTCACTATTAATAGCAATCGTTTCTAATGCTGCACTGATCTCTTTATCCATCTTTTCTGCTTCTGCCGTGTGTTCTTTCCTTTTTTTATCTTATTTTCTTTGCACACTTTTCTCGAAATCTTCGTTTATTTCAAAAAGTTTCACTCACTGCTAGCTTTTTGCCCACTTTGACTCGTACTGTCGTCGTTTGAAGGAATCTTGAAGGTCAAAATTGACAACTCGGAAGACAGCCACCACTGGTGTAGTACAGAGCACACAAACCACACAAACGACACGATATAACACCAACCATACAAATGTACCCGATGACGGAGAGAGACACAAGAAACACGAGTATATATTAACTGTTATATACGCAGGTGCATGAATGACTTTACTCTATGACTTGACTATGTGGGCTATGTCACAAAATAGGGGGTTTTTTGCGTAAGACTTTTTTTTTCCTGTTTGTTTGCTACGTATGTAATGTACTCTGTTTGTTATTACTTTTTGTTGTTTGTGCACACTTCCAACGATCGACTAGTTAGTTCGAAGGGCGATAGCGAAATGCTATTTTATAGAATGTATAACTGACTGGTAGGCCTCTGTTATATGCGAGTATATGCGTGGTGTCAGTGTAACGTCGGAAACGGTGGAAAATGCTAACTGGTTTGCCAGGAAATGGTTTGGTAGGCAGCGGGAAAACTGGGTTTTGCTACGCGGCAACTCGCGGGCCATTCACAAACCAGCTTCAGACACAGTGATAATATACTCGTGCGACACCGCACTATAATATAAAACAACTTATACAAACACGTGCTTAGCTCCGCTCGAGACTTGTTCTAATCTCGGATTTACTCAGTGTATCATCTCTTTCTTGGGGGGTTGAACTTTCTACAAACGGTCTTGACCCACTTATCTCTCTAATGAAAGCAATTCAAAACAAATCTTTCTCGGTTGATTGAGAGGTCGTTTTTTCTGCCGCAAGTAGTCAGCTGGAGCGTTGCCTCAGTGCAAAAACCAAAACAACGGCGTCTGATAAAGTGAAACGAATAATGAAAGGCATATTAATTAGCTGGCTGTGTCTTGATTGGTGGGGCGAAAACCAGTTCGCCACATCGCACTTTAAGTTACAAATAATGAACAATAACCAGCGGTGACAGCAATGACGCTTAGAATTTTTCTCAATTAAAAATGGGCATTTTTATCTTCCTTATTTAGTTGGTTGGCGTCCGCGTCCGTTTGTTGTATAATTTCAAATAATTGGAAGTTTACATGTGTTTCTCCACTAAATGGAGATTTATCACAGTTTCCACTTGTGGCAGTTAACTTGCATACAAACGTTAACATGACTAACAACATGTAGGCAAATGCATTGTTGGGTTTTGCTATTGATAAGGGTTTTCCCCGCCTGTTTTTCGATTTGGTTTTGGTTTTGTATACTAACTCTTATAACATCATCGTTTGTCAAATGCGCCACAGAGCTGTGACACAAGTGTTTATGTCAGTTCAATTGCAATTGCACGTGAGATATTCTAAAAATACTCATACTGTACTCGTACAGATTGCAATTACAAAAAAAAAGTCCCCATTACACGCCCTTTTGTCTGCGGTTAATTTATTTTAAACGATCATTTGCAAATGTATTGCATCACGTTTTGATAACCATACCTCCATAGCCATACATTCATATGTATGTATAGCACACTTATATACAGCATGTACAATTCATCATTTCGTAAGTGACTTCCAGTTATACCTATGAGTAATTCCTGATAGCTCATTTAGCACTTATGTGTCTGAGCTTATTTTTTCCCAAAATTTGCACAACTCAAAACAAGCATTGCATTTACACACCTACCTGCCTAATCAAATTCAATTGGATTTGTGAAATTGTAATTGCAGAGAAACCACAAATCAATCAAATTAATGACGAAGTATTTTTGAGCAAATAACGATATTGTCGCAGTTAAAATGTGCTAATAGGTATTAGGTAGCACATAATACGCGTTTAGATTCCCATCTACTTAGGACAGAAAATTGCTTTTTAATGAGTACCTTAGCGCTCATATGATACGAGTAGCATGCTCAAGTGAACACCATTTCATTTTAATCACCTGCCAAAAACTTGAAATCATCAGCAAATCGAATATGCAGTTAAAACTTAAAGGTAGTTAGGGATTATAGTTATTCATCGAAGCTTCTATGACCTCTAGCTATGAAAACAGGTCAAAAAAGCAAAAACCCGATATAAGACTTGTGAATCGATGTTTCTTTGTCCTACCAAAACAATTGTGTAATACTCGCAAGCCGTTGTCAGATGAAAAGATTTTCAGTCCTTTGGAACTCAAATGCCATGATAAATATTCGGTCCCGTTTGCGTTGATGAACTTTGGAAGAGGTTTTACTCGTTTAATGGCAAGTTTTCCGAGATTTGGCCTTTAGCAAAATCAAAATTAATACTTCGGTTCGAAGAACAATCAATTCTCAGTTCTCTCTAAAATATATAACGTATGAAGGGGCTTCCTTGGTAGGATGGTAGGAAAAACGGAAACTGTAGACATTCGCTCACAGAGCCCGCTTAAGAGAGAATTTTGTTGGTTAAAGATCGGGTTCATTCCGAACTTGAGTGCCATCTAAGTAAGTGCTACCTTGATAATTATGAAATAGCTATGAATCTCCATTTACATCTGATTGCCTAAGCGCCGGAATAAGTTGTACTTGGTAGGGCATACGCACAAGTCTGATGAGTATAGAAGACTTAAGTATTTAAGATCGTGAGATCGAAACCTGTTTCAATTACTCGTTAAGGTACCGTCTTTGCCTTACATGTAGGGGCTTTGTTAAAAAGCTACTTAGCTCTCTACTTAGCATGAGCTTGGGTCTTCCTCATTAGGGTAAGGATGTTGGACAATTCTTCACGCTTCCTCTTGGCGCGGATGTGTGTTCCCAATCGTCGCTTCAAAAATTTCAAGGCACGCTTATCCTTGGAAACCTTCAGCAATTCCATGGTTCTCTTTTTATAAGGGGCATGACCAACAACCTCCCGAACCATATCTCTCATGAATTTGGTGTGACGGGTTTGAATATTCTTTAGCCGTGAGCCACGAAGTCCTTTGACTTTCTTGTCGCCGGTGTATTTCACATTCTTTACTTTGGTGGTTTTGTGTCCCCCGGTTGAGACCGATTGCGAGCTCATAACGAACAGCCATTTTGCTGAAGACGTCAATTGGCGGAAACTGGTAAGGTGGCATCTCCTGTTTTTTTAAAAGTTATCCTTTGTCCATATGATACCCTATTTATTCCTTAGAAGCAACCGAAGAGGAAATACAACTTCGTGGAAATTCGAACTCGTTTTCAGAAGAAATCTTTTTGATGGATTGTTGAAGCTGATCTAGATGATAACTACACGAGGTTCGCAGCACAACTATGTATTACCCTTCGATGGCATCTAAAAAGTGTCTTCATTCAGTCAGCCTGGTACCTGTGTATGTCCCTACATCTATTTGTAAACGAGAACACTGGTATTATCAAGTTGAGTTCAATTAACCGACTGAGAATAGTTACAAAATATACATATTTGCCTAATTGAGAAGACATCAAATAAACCCAGTCGATATGCTTTTGGGGGGCTTCCCTGTAAGAAATGTGGTGTTTAATTATACATAAAATGCGAAATATTTCTATTTCCAGATTGACCGTATCTATAATTAGGAGTGTCTGTTTTTTTTTTCTTATTATGAGTTCTATCAAACTAAATCTCTAAGTACTCTCCCAATATTACAAGTATGTCATAAATACCACTGCATTGAAATCTGAAATATTGTTGATATCTTAACATATTTAAAAACCTCGGAACTATATTTGCAAACTGTTAGTCAATATCATTTTTTTATTGCTATATGAATTTATTGTGTAACACAGCTAAAGTGGTCTATTTAAGTCAGAAAGCAAGAAAGATAAGTTAGAATTGATGTCTAACTGATAAAAACGTGGCATTTTTGTGTGGCATGTGTATCCTACAACCTGACATACGTATGTACGCATGTGTTTGCAGTTTTAAAAATAAAATATGAGAAATCGACATTCGCCTTCGCTCCAGTTGAAGTCGAATGAAATACGTGCAATAATACATGATTTTTAAAAGAGTTGTTAAATAAATTATATGGAGTTCAAGTCCCAAAATTATTTGTGAATGTATTTTGGTATGTCTGTGGAAATGTTGAAATTATAAATAAATCCCCATCATTCTATACAATATGCACGAGTGTGCCTACATATACTAGTTGGTTTCACAGATGATAAGCATTGCCAATTGAATTCTAGGAATTGGTTTTGGGGAATCACTGCTTGAGAAGAATTTCCAACAGCATGCTACAGATTTCTGCTTATACATGTGAAAAAACATTATAAAAAACAAAAAGCTCTACACCGAGAATAAATGAAATGTGGATTATCTTGTTTTGATCCAAGTTAGGGAAATCCTTCCAAGACGAAAATAAATTTCAAATTTTTCGGTTAAAGTTGGATATCGGGATATTTCAAAATATGGTAGACTACAAAATGCGGCTCCTGTTACAGAAGTAGAAAATCTGTATATTTACATACAAACGCACTTGCATTGTGATCTTTCAGAGGAATTCAAAAGTTTTTAAGTTCGTACCAACTATCACAAAGATTAAATTAAAACTAAGTTGCTTTGAACAAACATAGACCTTAGTTGGTGATAAGAGTACACTATCATGACTTGCGTGGGAAACTCTAACATCAATACTATTTGCTACGGATAATCTCGTAAGCTGCTAAGGGATATACATATGTATATGGACACACCCTCCAATTGCGCAGCAATTGATAACGTCTGACTAATCCATCTCGTGCCGGCTCATAACATGGTGATTACAAACACAAAGCAACCTATGTACACAAAAAATCGTTATCACCGTTATTTTGGAATCGTAAATGGAACCACCAACGTGTTGTTAAACTTTTATAACCTCACAATAACTGGATGAAACACGTTTTAGGGCTGTTAATATGAAACTAGAAGAGGGGGCTTATCGCACAATAAAATACGTGATTGTACCACACAGAGTTTTTTTGTTATTAAAAGGCGTAGAAAAAATAATTATATAGTCACATCTTATAGCTACTTAAATATCTTAAGCTAGTAAAAGCTAGAAAAGAAATGCTAAAATATATATATAATTTATATATAAGAATAACTTCATGATGTTATTTCTTTCAACTTTATTATAGGTAATCACTAATCATATCCTTTAAACTTTTAACAATGTATAATAATTCCAAAATCAATCAAGGAGCAGTATTAGCCAAATTAATAGACATGATTAAGGTAGAACATACTGAAGCAGTAAAAATTATTTTTATTGTATTTGGTGTTCTAAGGAAAATATTAAACTAATGGTAGTTAGCTACAATATGAGTTTTTGATTTACTCATGCATATGTTTATGTAATCCAAGAGCGTAAGCCTGCAAAATCGGAAGGAATACTGAAGGAATACAATTTAGTATCTTACCCGCCGACATTCAACAATTTGAAGTCAGTTCCGACTCTCTATAATTTGAAGCGTTTTTCATGAACCGATCTGTCATTTGTTTACATACATGTTTAGACCGATTGTCGATTGTTTACACGAATGAGATATGCATATGCGTAGGTTCGCAGTCTTGTTTTCTTTCAAACGTTTAGTAATTTTTCTCTGGTCCCTTGAGTTTCAAATTATCGAGAGTCGACTGCATATACGAGGGCGGGTCAATAAGTCCGTGACTTTTGGATTAAAACACAGATTTATTGATAAAAAAATAATTTTATTTTTCAACGTAGTCTCCCTTGAGCTCTATACACTTTGTCCAACGCTTCTCCAATTTTTTTATCCCTTCCAAAAAAAATGATTTGTCGAGGTCCTCAAAATAGGTCTTTGTTTGCGAGATGACTTCATCATTGGAGTCAAATCTTTTTCCACCAAGCCATTTCTTCAGGTTTGGGAACAAGAAGTAGTCGCTCGGAGCCAAATCTGAAGAATAGGGTGGATGAGGGAGCAATTCATAGCCCAATTCATGGATTTTTGCCATGGCAACTGCACATGTGTTTGTGGTCGACTGTGAGCAAACGCGGCACCCATCTTGCGGAAAGCTTTCTCATGCCCAAGTGATCATTCAAAATTGAAACCACTGAGCCATGCGAGATCCCTACGGCTTCCACAATCTCTCGCACTTTCAATCTTCGGTCGGCCAACACCATATCGTGAATTTTTTCGATTGTTTCGGGTGTAGAGACCTCAACTGGGCGTCCAGGACGTTCGGCATCTTCAGTGCTTGTACGGCCACAACGAAATTCAGTAAACCACTTTTTTACCATTGAAATCGATGGTGCAGAGTCCCCATAGTATTTACCAAGCTTAGCCTTGGTCTCGGTAATGGTTTTTTTTCGCAAGAAATAATGCTTAATAAGCACACGAAATTCACTTTTTTCCATTTTCTCCTTAAATTAGTGAGTAGTCTGATAAAAATAGCTGTCAAACACAAACTAACTGACGCAGCAAGTTTAAATTTTGACAGGAGTCAACTTACAGATGCCTGTTGACAGGAGCAGTGTTGCTGTTTCAGTAAAGAGGTCAGAAATTCAAAAAGTCACGGACTTATTGACCCGCCCTCGTAGATCCATCCTACCTACGCTGTACGATATTTTAAGCTATCCAATAGTAATTACCTTGAAGATTAAGTCATCATCATGATTATAATCACTAAACAATTTATTGATTACAACTTGAATCCAAAAGAAGCGAACCGAAAAATTATAGGGCACCTGTGAACTCGTTCCCATCAACTGGGTAAATTATAATCAGATTTGCACGTTTGCATAGGAACTCCGGATGTAAAGCTGTCTGAGAATCTGGTTCGCGGTTTATTAGACGTTTGTAAGAGGTGTCCCAAAACCCCTTTTAAGGTGTTATGCTTATTATAACACTTCAACTTTCCGCCTGCTATAATAATAAAGAGATCGCATTTCAAAAATGAGAAAAGATTTACTGTCTCGATTTTAAGATATATTCTAATTTCATTGTTTCTGCATCAATTGTGAAAAGAATAATCAACTAATTCGGTTACTGACCATCAACACGTGTCGTCCAAGTAGTCGGATGGCCAAAATACAACAAGATTCATCCAGAATCGTGGTAGAAGATTTCAAAAAAGTATTTTCCATGAAATTCATCTTTAGAGATGAGGTCCACATTCATATGAATGGGCATGTATTTCATGAGAAAAAATGCATCCCAAACTGGTCATAATTTGGTGCGAATTTTTAGCTGAAAGCGTTATTGGACAGCTCTTTTTAGAACACGCATAGTTTTTTGTGATTCCAATGGATAGTGTAAATCTGGAAGACTAGTGGTTTCAAGAAGACAGTGCCACTTTACCCAAAACATTCACTGGTCATGTTATACAATGTCTCGTTAGGTAACTAGATTGTGCGAATTATCGTTTTTGGTCATTCTCCTAAAGGTATTTTTAAAGTCATAAGTTTATGCCAAAAATCCCACGACTACCTTACTTTAAACGAGATAAGATTCAAATACAGCTAATAAACATTGAATTTATTACATCAGTTGTTCCATAATATAGTATTTCTTCTGTCTACTTTATAATTTTAATATATTCTTAAATAAATATGTATTTTTTTGCAATTTTCTTTTTTTTTCTGAACTCGTGTCCATTTCTAGTTAGTTGGAAACCAAGTTTGACAGTTGTTCTTTCTTAACAGAGAATATACTGGATTATGGTCCATCAATATGTACTATCCTTACTAAAAATGGCGCTGATCATTGATTATGGTTTATTTAGAAAAAAGCTTAACAAAATAGCACAAATTTGTCAAAAATGTCAAATCAAGTTTAATTCAATCAGATTTTGTTTTAAACCAATATAAATTGCCCTTTTTCTATTTGTTTCATGTTTAGATCTTACAACTTATTGAAATCAGAAATCGATAGAATCAAATTAAGTTCAATTACAGTTTTTTTTTTTTTGACACACACGCATTTAACACAAAGCAGATAACAAATCGGACACAAATTTTTCTCATTGAACGCAAATACATGGATTTTTCTGTTCTGAGCTACTTGGAGCAGCCTAATTGAACAAAGCTTAGATATTTATCATTGAGACAATTTTCGGATATGATACTTTAACCAACCTCAGCAATACTCTGGATCCGCTTCATTTTTATCCCACTATACAAAAGAATTCCAATCGATGTTGAAAACCAGTACACCAGATTTTGGTGACTTACTGATGACTTACTTACTGTTATAAAAAGTAAGGTAGAGGTTTCTATGAAACCTGTCCTACAGCCTTGATTAAGTCTCCAAGGCAATCAAACGCAAAAACTTAATAATGATCATTTTAAATTCAGATAAGTAAGATTAATTTACCAAGTCATCGCCTGCCGCTTTGAAGAGCTCAGCGGTAAGGCCGCTCCAGCTGCTTTGTTGGACTTAAGCTTAGGTATTGCTTTCTTCACTTCATCGAGGTCGGGTAGACGGAATTGTTGTTATACATCGACCAGGTTGAAAGGTTCGTTCTGTTTGGCAGCGGCATTTGATTCGTCATTGCCGTTAATCAGTCTACATATAGTAAGTCTCCTACCCAAATCCTTGACATCTACTACGATGTGTTTTGTGCCCATTGCATGTTTTTTTACCTCTTGGCAAGACTTTCGAATCTCATTCCAGGAGCAACATCTCTCAATTTTCTCGACAGCGCGCTTCTGATGCTCTTTCTTTTTCTCCGGAGAAGCCGGTGTTCCTCTCCTCTTATCTTATCATAGAGCTCGTGAGCAGCTTAAGTTCTTTTATTCAGCGCCGCTTTGTAGCATCTTGCTTATCTGCATGTGCTATCAAACCAGGGGTTCCGTTGTGGTGGTCGAGTATAACCCAGCACATCAGAAGCGGCATCTCTGATGGCTAATTGCCCGTGTTGCCACTGGCCTTCGATGTCTGATGCTGATGGTAGTGAAACTCGAAGAGATTATGAGAGACTCGGTCGGAAAAGCATTTAGCGATCTCTTGCGATTGTAGCCGTCTGGTGTTGAAATTCCTCACAACTTTAGCTTGTCTCTGCGCTGTTTTGGATATCCGCTACAACAAAGTACTGGTACTACTGTCCGCTGTCCCATATATAGTGGTCTTTTTGCATCGATGGTTCTGGCGATTTATTTTGCATTAGCTGCGTCAAAGCTCGTTCTTGGAATTTAAAAACTTATTTTCTTTCTTGAACATGTACTACTTCGCTTTTCTGATTATGGATGGCGGTTCTGCATTGATATAATAATAGGGTTTGGTATCCACGATAAGCATTTTTCATTTTTTTTTGTCAAGATATTGTCTATTTGTAGCTGTACATTATTACTGAGGAAAGTGTTTTTGTAGAAAAACTAACTTAAAACAGATTGTACCTGCATATGCACATGTATCGTAGAAGGATATCCGCAAATCCTGGAAAAAAATTCCTCTTTGTTAGTTCCTTTCCGATATAACAGTTTTTCCAGCTCGCAATAATGTACTCAAACTGTTGCTAGTGGTGCTAAATCTACAATCTACTACAATTGATAACAGCAGTGAAAATTGACACTTTTAGTTCACCTTATCGCAATATTTTGATGTTTTTGCATTTTTCACAAATTCAATGGCACAAACAATTCCGAATATTTCTCGTCTTACCTCATCAATAATTCGTGTGCTAGGATGCAATCCTGGTCCTATGACATTACAGGGCACAAATACGTATTTACTTGGATCAGGCAAAAAGTATAATAAACATCATCACCATACGTCGTTACAAAGTTCAATGTTTACCTTTTTTACAGACGAATTCTTATCGATACCGGTGATGAAAACGTTTCAGAATACGTTAACAACTTGAAGCAGGTATTAGATGAAGAGAAGGCTACGATTGGTACTGTGATATTAACCCATTGGCACCATGATCATGTTGGTGGAGTGAAAGATATATTTCAACTTTCCAAGGAAGGTAAGATCATGGGTCAAACTAACAAAACTAATTTCTTATATTTAGTAATTAGTACCTACATAGGCATTCAAGATTTCATAAATATAACCAGACAAAGTCGCCCAAGGGTCAAGAGAAAGTTGTTTTCAAACTAAAATAAAATTAATCGTGTACCGTGGACTGACGAGTCCGACAACTACCGGACAATTTGATTTAAAACTAGTCTTATCTAAGAAAACTTATTATATTTGCAAATTTTTCAATGTGTACTTGTCTTGTTCTTTAGCATGTGAAGTATGGAAGTTTCCACGAACTGATGCGGAAGACCTTTGCCCGGAGATACCGACTAATATTAAGGTAGCAAAACTTGAAAACGGCCAAGAATTTGCCGTAGATGGTGCTAAAGTTAAAATTGTTCACACTCCCGGTCACACTACCGATCACGTGATACTAACTATGAACGATGGCATCCTCTTTAGTGGGGATTGCATTTTAGGTAAGTAAAGGAATGGTCTCTAGAAAAAGCCTCTCACTATCAATGTTATTTTAGGGGAAGGGACAGCTGTGTTTGAAGATCTCTATGATTACATGAAGAGTTTAGATCATATACTTAAAATAAAACCGTCTATCATTTATCCTGGTCATGGAAACATCATTGAAGTAAGTTTAATCCACTGCTTATTTGGCTAACAATTTGAATTACTAAATTTTTCTTGTAGGATCCTATTGAAAGAATTCAGTATTACATAAAACACCGCAATCAAAGAGAGGCCCAGATTCTTCACTTTTTCCAAGAGAATCCCGAAGGTGACTTTACTACAATGGATGTAGTTAAAGTCGTTTACAAAGAAACCCCAGAGGCACTTTGGCTTGCGGCTGCTTATAACGTCGGTCACCATGTGACAAAATTAAAAAGAGAAGGCCATTTAGAGATTGTGGGTCCCGATGACGTTGACGATACTGACATTCGGTGGAAACTTGCACCAACAAGAAAAAGTTCTCTATAAAACAGCGCCAATTAAAATGTAAATTTTTATTTCTTAATAAATTTTATTATTCCGCTTCATATGTTATTGTTGGATATTTAAAGCAATGTACATCTTCAAACCAAATATCTTCTGGCAACGCTTCGAGTTCTTCTTCGTTGAGGTTAGTTGGGATAGGTGGTCCATTTTCTTTTGGTTTCCTTAATGGTAACATTGTATCGTAGATGTAGACAAGACCATTAGTAGAACCAGGTACGGCGCTGCCTTGAACCCACATAACATTGTATTTGGTGTTAATGCGCCATATTCTAAGACCTTTAACTTTTCTCCATCGATTACCCATGTGACCGGGTAATTTTGTTCCAGGCCAAACGCGTCCTTTTTCTCCACCGCCACCAATGTTTCCAGGACGTCTATGGGTTTTAGTTACACCATGAGAAGCGGGCATACCTTTGAAGCCGTGACGTTTTACTACTCCTTGGAAGCCATGGTCTACACTGAAATTATAAACAAAAAACTCTTAAAAATGTTTTTTCCTGATACAGTTTTTAATAAAATTTATATATATCAAACAACCAATTAGTTTTAATAAGTTGTAGCTAAAGAGCATGCGAAATATTAAGACAATAACATAAACGAAAGAAGTGGCATTTCCTTAGATTTTACAGCGGTAATATGCAGCTGTTCCAATTTTATTAGTCGAAGATTCGAACTTGGAAACAATGACTTACGGAGTATATCTGTCTTACTAAGATTCCTCTTTATGGATTCTATATTTAAATTAAATAGGCTATTAACTGGTAGAAAGATTTTGGGAAACGTGTTTCAAATCTGGAAGGATTTTTAGAGAACAAATGTGGTTTACCACCTATGTGTGCATAAGTATGTGAAATAAATATCTTAAGCTATATAACTCCAAAAAATTACTAACAGTGGTATACAATTGGCTCTCTTTTTAATTCAAAGTTGGAATATGGCATATCTCGTTGTGGTAGAGCATATATTAACACCTTGCGGCCATTGTTCAATGCATAAAAACATATCGTAAGAATTTAATTGCAGAAAAACAGATTAGCTTTCAGTTCCAGTCATTCCTCATTCAAATGAAACCCACTTCTCGAACTATTTTACTGTAACCGCACAAATATTAGTTAACGCACTGCCACATGCAATTAAATTAAATGTAAGCACATTGTATCTAACAAGAGTTTAAAAATGGCTCTTTACTCTAGATTATTCCACAGTCAAAAATTTATTTAAAAACAAAAATTAGTGAGGTTCTATTAAGTTGTGTTTATAACTTTTATTTTTGTTTTCGATTCTCCTTTCTTCATGAAAATAGTTAATGTACTTTGAATTTGCATTAACCCTACACTAAATTGTTAATTAATCTTAGCGATGGATTATTCGCTTATAGTTCTTTCTGCCGCAAGACTGGAGCAACACGTGCCTCATGCCTCTCGTTCGGGCCAGAATATCGCTGCCATGACTGAAGATGTCATAAAAGCTACAGAGCCGTGACCGATAAATGTTTGATTCCTCAATTGTATGAATTGGGACTGAAGGACATGTGGTTCCAACAGGCCGGAATAACAGAGCATACTGCACAAGTCACAACCGGCGCACAGGCGTTTCCCATACGTCTGATATCGCGCTTTGGCGATTTTTACTGACCATCCGAACATCAGTCAAAAAGTGAAGAATAAGATGAGATAAGATATATCCTGTAGTGGCTTATTCACACACAAATTCCCATGGAAAAGTCTACATATTAAAAAAAAATCTTGATTTTACAATAATAAATGAAGAGCATCCAAAGCATGCCAAAGTTCGGCATATAATATACCCAACAAAAAGCAGCGCATAAAAAAGAGGACTATGAGTTGGTCACGGGCCAAAGTTATAAATCCCATTCTGTTGCATTAAATTGGTAGTTTGTTAGGAGAAAATTAAATGTCGTTCAATTTAAAAATGATTAGAATATTTCTTAAGGCCTATATACGACAAATTTCGAACTACGTTCACATTAAAAAGAAACTTAGATAAGGGCTAGACGTATACAATGCTCATTGCTGGTAAATTATGTTACTCAGTCACAACTCCATAATATTGGTTTAAAGTTGTTGACTAGAAAACTTCTGTGAGAAGTACATGACTTATATTGACTTATCATCAAGCAAGGGTCTAATCGGACTAATATTTCATCAAATTATTTTCATTTTATTTTAGAATTACAACTTCAACTTGAGGTTGCAATTCACTTATGTTTAACATGTTTTGCGAGTCCCGGTTACATAAAGACGGTGTTAATTCAGCTACTCCTACATCCCAATCGTTTTCAAATTGACTTTGTTTAAACAGGAAGATAGAATATGAAAAACATATCAACGGATGTAAGTCTGTGATTATATCTAGTAGTCAGACATTAGAATAGAGACAGAACACTATCGTAATAAATAAAATGTTTAACCATCAATAAGTGTAATGTAACCTCTGTCGGTATTCTTTGCATAACACAATTTGCCCATTTCTAAAACAGGTCCTACAATTTTGATCATTGAATTCAAATTGTTGAACCCGTATTTAAATTTGATCTAGAAACGAAACAACAAATTGGAATATTTCTGGTAATGAACCATAAGCCGCATATTAGTTCACATCGAAACTGCAACCATTACAACAAAATCAAAAGCTATTTTTTTTTTTTGGTAACTTACGTAAGCCCCCGAACATCCACAAAATCACCTACACGAAAATGTGTTACATCTAATCTTGTACCAGGATTGATAGCAGCATTTGGAGTCACCAAGAACCGTGCAATATTTTTTTTCGGCATGACTCCAGAATCCTTAAACAAACCACAATATTCTTTTGTTAACAGTGATGGATCTGCACTCTCAGCGCCAACTAACAAGCAGCCAAATCTGTTAAAGCCTTTTACTGAAGGTTTCTGCGAGGGTTCGTAAAGTTCTGGTGGAATATACTTGATAACATGATTATCAACTATTTGCAGCAGAGTAGTTCTGATTCGGGTGCCGTTTTTCAGCCAAAGAGGATATTGTCCAATTTTCCTTGCAAGTAATCCTGTCCGACGACTTTTTGTTGTCCATTCTATAGGTTCCTGTTTTTCGGCTTTGACAAGACTTAACTTATTCGACTGATCATAGGTTTGTACGCCTTTTATTATGGCCGGTGGCCCATAAGTCTCGTGTACTACTTCTTTGACGAAACCTTTGTTTTCTGGGGTTATGTTATCGTCGTGTATCTAAATGAGAATATTTGTTATTCTTATTATATATAAAGGATAATATTAAATAGACTTACAACACGATTTTTTCTTACAAACCAAAAGGGATTACGAAGTTTTGGCCTGTTTAAATGACCCTTTTCTCGTACTTGAATGAGAGCTGGTGACACTCTGAAATGAAAATGTCATGTCCAAGAAATAACAAATAATGAAAAGAGCTACCTCAATCGTGTAAAGTCCAGCACTACATTTCTAAATAAACTTGCGTTTTTAGTAATAATAGACATAATTTATGGAAAAAAATAACCTCTTCGGGCACTTCGAAAATCTATGGTAACATTTGACAAAATGACAAGAGATGAACCTGTTTGATTTGTTTAAAAGTTGCAGAGTTATGCAAATAAGTGTTGCCGTGATATCAAAAAGTAAATAGTTTTTAATTATAAAATTGCATTAACAATTTTAAAAAAATTTCGTTTCAAAGTACATATGTATGTACTAATTTGTTTTTGAAAAGAATAGTGGGTTTCTATTTGATGATTTTGAAAGCATTTACAGAAAGTTAATTTTTTTCTATTAATAAGTTAGAGGGAAACTCTTGATCGTAATTTTCTCACGTAAACGAGTTTAATAAATTTAAATACGAGTATTATCAATCAATCAATCAATTTGATGTAACTTACTATAGCAGATGTAATTGACGTTTTCTAAAAAAACAGAATATTGCTCCAGAATTTCTGTATAAAGCAAACCAGTGTGTTAAACGATAAATTTTTAAGAGAGAAAAGTTATGTTTATGTTATCGTAGAATATCAATGTGCAATGTACTATATGTATACACAACTTATATTGATAACATTTTATATATTTCAATATAGTAAGTAGTAAATTTCGACCAACTGCTAAATATTTCATTAAACTCTTCTAAACCTCAAGATTTATGTAGAATTTCCAACAAATTATAAACTAGGTTTAACGAAGTGCGATTAGTAAAGTGTTTCCATCGAATATAAGAGATTAACTGAACATATGCCTATCCAGCATACGTCACATTAAAAAAAAAGTAAATCTTGACAAAAAACTGTATCAGAAATGGAAGCAGAGGGGAAAAAACCTCATACTTAATTTAATTTAAGCTAACATCCTTCTCTTTGGATTTTCAAGTGAAGGCACGTTTTAATTTTACACCACCAACTTCAAGAAATACTTGTGTTTTTTTTTTTTTTTTTTAATCCAAACAATTAGAATGAAATTAAAATCTTCTCCACCATTCGTCCACTTGACCAGAATTAAGTAAAGATAAAAATATCTCTTCTTAAATAAATAAAACAAAACTATCGAACTGAACGCCTTATCAACTGAGTTATTTAAGACAATAATAAGTGTATATTTGGTCAGATGGAATATACCGCGTCATATACAAAGGCATTTACTTAACATCTCATACAAGTTTTTGTCTGCGTAAAAACATTTTTAACAAACGAAAACGGAACACTTCTACCTCTGTAGGGAATTATATTTTTAAGTCTTCCAAACTCTCTGATGGCCGAAAAAAAATTAAAAAATGTGTTAGAAACGAAACGTCTTGAGAAAAGAAATTTCATTCTCTTACCGAGAATTGTATTTTGAAGTGGACTATCGGCAGATTTTCGATATTTTTACGACAAAGACTTGGCACCACTTGTTTTAAGGATATGAATCAAAACAATCTAGTTTGTTTATAAGCGCTGCCATGTTGCCCTACATTTAGCTGTCAAAACATTAAATGTTGTGATGTCATATTCTGATCATTTCTTCAATATATTTCGGAGAATGTTTTTTAATTTATTTTGTTTAATGTAATCAATTTTGTTAAACCTTTTTTATTACTTGATATGAGAGCAATCAATAAATGGCATTTTATTTGTGAGAATCAGCATAGTAATGAAATACCCTAGTGAGGGAAGCAATTGAAGGCTCGTAACAACTTTCTAGAAATCTCACGCAAAAGGAAAAGCTGTTTTTTTTTTTTTTTGTAAAAAAAAACAAGTACTTCCGAAAATGCAGTCATCTGTACCCCTGCAGCCGCAATTAAATCATCGAATACTTTTAGTAAATTTAAGAAAATCGATTGAATTATGGTTCCTTGGTAGGCGTGATCAAGTATACGATGAATGGGACGATTTATACTCAGACATACAAAATGCAATTGTTGCAATCATCTCCGACGGCTTGCAACTGAGCATGGTAAGTTGTATCGATTGACAAAGCAAGTAGGTTGCAAATTGTGTTTGTTTTGATTAGTTTTTTTTATTGAAATTCGACTAGAATAGAAAGAAAATTCAAGTGGAGTGTGGTGTTTTGTTTATGTTAATGCTACAGCGCTTTCACTTATCTGGTGTGAAGTGTGGTCGCGGTGTTGTTCGCTTCGGTTGACTTCTATTATTTCACTTCATGGGCGCTTGGTTTAGTTTTTCGTTGATTACACAGTGCAACGAATTTAATAAGTTTTTTATATTGAAATTAGAGAATTGAACCTGTTAAAACATTATGTCACTATGTTCCTTCTTGCACTGCTTTATTGATGTATATGTACACGAAACGGGTTGGGTTTTTACGATATGAAGAGAAAACGTAAGTCCCTGAATTCCCGCATTGTGTTTAAACAAGAGACGACACAAACACATAATTACGCATAATGACGCATTTAACTGAAATGATCATCAAATGGTGTGGGAGAATACCCAGCTGACTTTGTGTTGACTTATTTGTAGCATAAGCAAAGCGTACATTTCTTTTTATCGTTTCATGGGAAATGCCATGCCAAAAAATGGTATTCAGATTGCAGAATTGGCGACGCATTCACTGAATTTCAAAGCAATGTAATTGCAGCAAATATGTCACAAGAGTGCCTTGCATAATCGCAGAAGCCTTGTATACTGCTTAAGGCCATTAAATCATTTTTTTTATTTCCATCTGGGAATTTAGTTGATTGCTGTTTTTGGTTTTAAGGTTTTTGTAAGACTGACTTTATATTGTACTTTTTGAACCTTTAAATGTGCGAATCAATCTCATTTTATTAATTTTATTTTGATTATTGACAGCAATCACCCAACAAAGCTCGGTTAGAAAAGTTAGAAGAAGACTTACAGTGGTTAAGAGCGTCGGTTAGAGCAACAAGTGGAGGATCAACTCCAAAATCAGATTCACTCACAACAAGAAGTTTTTTCCAGAAATGGGTGCAAGAAAATCTAAAGGAAAACTACCTGTCCTCATGTTTACAGATGCTAGTAACAGATAAGGACATTCTCAACACTTATTATACCGAATACTCATATCTACGTAGTGAAGAATATGCGACTGCACTCTTTATTTGTATATCAGCAGTGGAATTAAATCGCAGTTCGCTGCTGACACAAATTGATCCGAAACTATTCACTGAGAGTATATTACACATTAAACGTACTACATCACATCCTAACCTCTCGATGTCACCACCAAAGAAAACCCCCGTCAAAGTTGGTGCAAGTGTTACCGATTCTTCCACATCTAATAAATACTTGCGACTACGTAGTACGATTCGCAAATGGAATAGTTTGCCTGCGTTGAAGCAACATGAACCGAAGAAACGTGCAAGAAGTCAAACTCTCGGAAATGTGCGAGATGTTACTGTAAATATTGGAAAGCTTCATAAAGCGCTTAATATTCAAGACCGTAAGAAAGGAACGAATTATCAGCATTCAGAATCATTTCGATCATCTTCTTCATCGGGATGCAGTAAAACTACCACCGGATCGCAAAGTAGCTCTTCGATGAATATTGAAATAATTAAATGTGATGATATAAAAATATGGGAAGATCACAGTTTCTGTCAAAATACTTTAGAAACTCAGGCAAATAAAATATCACCAGTAGTGGGAACGTCATCGCTTGATATGACTTATGAAATGCGTTCACAATCCCGTAGCAGTCCAAGTCCAATAAATAGCTTTTTGTCAAATATATTTTCAGTATCTTCATTTCGTGGTCAATCGGGAAGTAGCTGGAATGAAAGTTCGACTTCAATGTGTTACTCTTCATCAGCCCAAAATGATAGTGTTTTGAATTCTTTCCTACCGAAATGTGGCGAAAAACTACCACCGAGAAAGACAACTAATCTCTTTGAGGATTCGAATGCTTCGTTACATGGAAAAATGATACCGGGTGGCCAATCAGTGGGAGATCAAAGCTTAGCTGCTTTTTTGCAGACCACACAATTTTCAAGGCACAATACCGAATTGGAGAGAGAAAATGCTCATTTTCGTATTTGTGAGGCTATCATTTCGGCTATAGAACGAATTAAATGTCAAAAAATGGAGTCAGATAAGACAGTTAGTAAGCCTTCCAAGGTGGTAAATGAGAGCGCAGGTGAGTAAAATTTAAAATTCTATATATTGTAAATAAATGAAAACTAATTTGATTAAACTATAAACGGTCGGTTGGTTGCTATCCAACAGCATTCTTCTTCTTCGTTTATCAGATTGTCCCTCTGATATGGAATCGTAAACAAAACTACCCATAGCGATGATGATTCATCTTCCAATTTGTCATAGCCAATGAAACGCCGAATTCTTCTCCAAATCCTGTCTATGTCTATGGGACTTTCATTATGGACGTTCGATTTTTAAATGTAAATAAGACAAGTTGTGTGTGAGATATCTCTTTTTTTTTATTTGAAAGGGCGACATTTTCGGATTTGGAACGATACCCATCCACACGAGATATACCAGCACCTCCTGATACAAATCCGTACTTCGACAATAAACCACTTCTTGGGATCTAAACTGGATAATTTTAATACCGACAAAATGCCGTTCCAACAGGACGGACTTCTGACCTCTTTTCCTAAGGTCAATGCATTCAGAGTAAACTGGCAGTTAAATAGATTTTTTAAATAATAAATGTGTTGCAGAATTCTTTTGAGTATGAAGGGGGGCGAGCACTATTCATTCTCAATCTACAATTGTATGGTAACTGGTCTCAATAAATCTTTTCACAAAAATGTAAATTCAATAAATAAGTGGTAATATCAAGTTTATGTGCTGTTTCTGAGAATTGCTGTAAGGTTAATATCTTAACGATGGTAGACTTATCAGTCCTATAACAGTTCATGTTGAACGGTTTTCAGTCTGACAGCAAAATTACGCTCGTGTGCCGCTAAACAGTTTGCAAAAGTAATCTTTTCAAATTATCCTGACTTCTGTCCGTCTTTATATCCACATGCCATCGTTCGATATTTGTGTCCTCCCCTTTTTTTTGTTCACTCTTTGGGAAAACTTTCGAACACCATTTTTAGAAAGGATCTTTCTTTTTTTTCTTTGGTTTTTGGGTAACCGATCTTCCTGCCTTCGTTTCTCCTCATTGAGTTTGCCGCGCCAGTTTCTACACTTCTTGATTCACTGCGTGCGCTTGCCGGACCTCTTCGTCAAACTAGAGGTTTTCTAAAATGGAGTAAGATCTAACTCATCCGAGCGGCGCCTCTATTGTCTTGCTGGTAATGTATGTTAGTTTGTTCGCTTTGCCGGAGGGAAATTTTTTTTAAATATATATCGAGTTGGATCTGCAGTCTTTGTATAACAATTTATGAAGAAGGTGCCACATTTTTACTACTACTATATCGCTGTCATCAGCAAAAACAAGATGATTCGTTCTGGACTCACATATGGGCTCTTTTGGTAGAAGATCTTGCACGACATTCAAAATCAGCTGACTTTCGACATTATCGTTATGTGAATTTAACTTTGAGTTCTTCAATTATCCCACTATACACTTCACTTTCGTCTTCCTTTACTGGTGTGGCTGATCTATTAGACTCTCGCATTTTAATCCCAAATTTTTATTATATTTTAGACAACGCTGGAACTTCCTCACAGGCGTATGAATGCTTAGATGCTAATTATAGAAAATACAGTACAGATCTTAGCGAAGACCTTAACTCACAAATACCAAACGAAGTCGAGGTATGTTAAAACACCTGCCTATATCAACTATTTGCTTAACTTCTTAGACTTTTAGGAAACTGTAGACATTAATGAGCACATGCCGTATGCAGAACTCGGTGAAAACTCGTTAGATGACCTGAGATCTGCAGAAAATATTGGGTTGTCTTTGATTTCTAAATTTAATGATAAACATCTTCCCAAGATCTCCGACTTAAAATGGCTTGTTTCGGAGGAGGTAATTTAAATCATTATATTAAATTAAATTTGATTTTAGTTACATTTCTTAATTTTCTCTTCAAAGGACACACCTCAAAAACTTCTACCCATGCCACAGGAATCAAATAATCCAGATGATAATGTGATGCCGATGGTGACTAGAGGAACACGTTACTGGGCCCCACCGAGACAGCAGATTATCTTTACCAACCATCCTACGCCCAAGTAAAAGCTTCGATTTGATTATTCCTTGTATATACTCAGGCATTTCTATATTTTTAGTAAAAAGGTTCTTATTCAGAAGCAAAATTATCGTTGCGCCGGATGCGGAATGCGAGTATCTACAAGTCATGTTAAAAGCTTTCGTTATTGCACATACCTGGGAAAATATCACTGTACTGGATGCCATCGGAATCAAATATCTGCGATACCTTCTAAAGTGTTACATTTGTATGGATATCTTATAACATATCAACAAAAGAGAGACTATTCATTTTATTTAACTTTTAGATGGGATTTCAATTTTTACCCCGTCAGCTTGTTCGCATATCGTCTACTAGAGCAAATGTGGACGTATCCTTTGTTCTATGTTCCTGATTTGAATCCTGCTCTTTATGCCAAAAGTAGAGCTTTAAGAAACGCAAGACTGAAGAGAATGCAAACGCAATTCGTTAAAGAATTTATCACAGCTTGTCGCTTTGCAGAAAAGTAAACTTCAACAAATTATTTTATGATTTAAATATTAATTTAGTTTTCTTTTGTTAAATTTTAGTGAAAGAATGTACTTTGCATCAGTACCCGACTATATATCAACTGACCCTGACACATGGTCAATGTCCGATTTGATTGATGCAAAAACGAAAACTATACACAAGTCCTTGCAAGATTTAATTCATAAATGCGAGGATCACATATTTAACTGTTTGGTAAATATTATAATAATAATTAATACTGTTTAACCTCATAAATTTTTGATTTTTTTTAAGCTCTGTACAGCACGTGGATTCATATGTGAATTTTGTCGAAGGGAAGCTGTAATTTACCCTTGGCAACACAAAGTGCTACGTTGCGATAAGTGTGGTTCGTGTTTCCATCAAAGTTGTTGGAAGGCACAATTTGACTGCCCAAAGTGCCAAAGACTTAAATCTCGTCAAATAGAGGCTTAAAATTGGTTCCATGCACTGGGCTTATACCAGACTAAATTCAATGGTGCATAGTTTTTTTTTTACAAGAATTTACAAAGTTTTCTCTTTTTTGTTCTTATGTGTTTTTTTTTTTTTTAATTTAAATTCAAAATAACAACAACATATGTGATATTAAATTCGAAAGTTTTACCATCAAGTAAAAAGTGTATAAAATATTCGTATAAAAATATATAAAGAAAGAATAGGAAACTTGTGTTTTATGGCGCCGAAGATGTTCTAACAAATGGATGCTTTTTACGTTCCTCTTTACAAGATATCACGATTTTTGCAGTTGGAGTTTCGATGACAGCATTTTGTCGTAATAATTTTTGCCTTATGCTTGGACGCTTTTGTCTAATTTTCTTACGATGTGGAGATGAAGTCTTTGATGTTTTTGAATTCCTTTGTGTAGTAGACGATTTTGATTTAGAAGATTTGATTTCCGTATTTTTAGACGATGATGACTTCTCTCCGACGTTTTGTTTTTCGTCTGTTCTTGTTAGCGTAGTGGTAGTCCTTTCGGGCGTGGATTTTTTTTGGGTTTCACCAAGTTCAGCTTTATTGATTTTCTGATTTCTGGCAACTTCTTCGATTTTCTTTTCCTATTAAAGAAAATAAGAAATGGTAAATTGTTGTGCAAAGCATTTTATTTATATACTCACAAACATCTCGCGTTTTTTCTTATCTCGTTTTGCTAACATTACAACCCAGCCTCCATAAAGTAACATTATTAAAGCTGGCACTAAGATACCAGCTAACACGGGTGTTTTTCTGATCCAAGCATGATAAATAGCAAGAAAAATTACCAATGATGCAACTATTACAGCCACTAGACGACCATTAGCTTTGCGTTCTTCCTACAATGATAAATAAAAAACCAAAATTTGGGAGTTAGCCGGATTCAATTTTATATTAAATTTATTTCTTAATCTAATCTGTTACAACTTTCCATTTTGTGTGTCTGTCCGCTATGTCCTAAATTTAATAGAAATAAGAGATGTCACCTTAGATAAAGTAACGATCAGGCTAATATTAGTTGAAATTCCTTCTGCATTTTAGGTAAATGTACGAGTAGGTACTACAAAGGATTTTAATACAATGTGCGTTATCAGAACGGCGCTGCTACTTCAAGAAAAGAATACTACAATACAATGACAAAGATGGTCATACGTCTTCAGATACACCTATAACGGGTTATAATTAATTTCAATGGCCCGCTCGATAAATTGCTGGTAGTTATTCCGCAATAATGCCGTTGATTGCATCATCTTTTAATATCTAACTTGCAACAGCTGGCAAGTTCGATCAGTGGGTAAAATGGCATCGACGCAGCAACACCTTCGCGAGCGTATTGTAACTTTTTATAAGAAAACATGAAGGCGAAGGGAAAAAGTTTACTTGGGTACATTTTATGGCAGAAAGCGTGCCCAGAAGAACAAATTATGCAATTTTAAGTACTCTGGAAATAGAAAGAAGAAGGAATAGAAAAGAAGCCGGGTTTTGGAAGAAAGCCGAATATTATGCCAACGGAAAATGTTCGGAAGCTAAAAACCGCATTTATTAATAAAGACTGGATAAGTCAAACAGAAGCAGCTAGAAAATTCAATTGCTCGCAGCCATATATTTGTAAAACTTTAAACCGACTTAACATTAAAGCCAGAAAAAAGCAACTCTGTTCAGGATACACTGAAGAGCAGGTAAAGCAAGTGAAATCGCAATGTCGGTGGATGTGCAACAATTTTCGTGGAAAATCATTCATTTTGGATGATGAGAGTTAGCGGTCCACAAACGCCGGGCAACGCCGTCTATTACACCAACAATCTTTCTACAACTCCTCCTGATATAAAGTATAAAATAAAAAAAAATTTATTTCTGAGTCATTCTTGAAACCAAATGGCCTGGCAATAAATCAAGAAATATACACTAGTCAATGCTTGAATAAAATTTTGATTCCTTTTAAAAATAAGAATCATAAAAATGATGACTACGTACTTTGGACGGACAAAG
Organism: Volucella inflata; assembly: GCA_928272305.1. Classification (NCBI taxonomy): domain Eukaryota; kingdom Metazoa; phylum Arthropoda; class Insecta; order Diptera; family Syrphidae; genus Volucella; species Volucella inflata. The sequence continues at coordinate 106,832,673 of OV743719.1, forward strand.
CTTCTTCTCATTATGCTAAGGCGACATCGGAGTTCTTGGTAAACAAAAACATTGAGTTTGTACCTAAAGAGAAGAATACAGCAAACTTACCACAACACCAACCGATTAAGGATTTTTTTTGGAGAAGCTTTAGTGTATAAGGATGGTTGGATGGAACAAAATGTGAAGCAGTTGACGCGTCGCATACGAAAGTGCCTTAAGGAAGTTGATGCTAATGGTGTACAACGTGCTTGTTCGAATATCGGGACAAAATTACAACGGGTTGCTGATAATGGCCCGTATATAATGTATACCCGTTAAAGTGGCAGGATTGAGACAAATTATACAAGAAAAGACGAGGATGAAATATATTTACTTATTACCAAGAAAAACATCCTAACAAAAATTCAATAAGCAAAAAACACAAAATAAAAAATGTGAATTTAGCGTGCGTTAGGAAATTAATTTGAATATTCTGTCCTAAATCATGCTTTCGTTTTTTATTGTTAGTTTGTCGCTCTTTGCTTGGCGGACGCCCACCTTGAATCCCAGACTTTGTCTCTCCTATTCCCCTGTTCTTACGTCGACTCAGTGCTGTGTTTGAATTTTAATTTTCTTTGGTAAACGCATAGTTTTTATTTGTTGTAAAGATAGCTTCTTTGCGGTCGTAACTGGGCATGAAACTCTTCATTTGAAAATATACCCGACGCCAACTCGGCCAGTGACGTCAAAAATGTTAAGAGAAGGTACGTTTTTATAGGGTTGATCTCAATTTTCTGCATTTGAAAATATACCCGACGGTAAGACGATCTCTGACGTCGAGAGTGTTGGCTGAAGAAACAGATTTAAAATATGCTACGATAACAGGACCACGAGTGTTGCCCGTTTGTTAGCTAGTTTCACGGACTTTATTCAAGAACTTGCTTACAGCGGAGGTATGATACCGACTGACAGTCAAGATTTCGAGAACGAGATCAGGCCAGTGTCAAAATAACATACTATATGTTTCAACATGCAATTTATACTCATCACTCCAGTCCGCAAACAGCGTGGGCGATGGAAATTAAGAAGGATAGAAAGAGAGGTACCGATGTACGTTGGTTTTGAATGTTTGGGAGTTATAATGACTGGGAAATAAAGAGCTTAGCAGGGCATTTCATGAGCGAGTTGAAAGAATCACGATATTCGGGTACATCCGAAAGGGGGCTTGAGGAAGAGAGTCGTCGATCCCAAATGTACGCATTTTCGACAAAAGAGCCTGATGCCAAACTGCGGGACGAAAAGTGTTTTCCCGTTTAAAATTTCACCAAATAGTTTATGTCGTGCCAAGATCCCTACTTGGGGTCCGTAGGCGCTAACTTTGCTCTAAATGTCATGTTTTGTTATCAGTTGTATGAACTTTATTCGGAAGAAGTTCGCTTTCGACCTCATTTAATAGTTCACCTCGGAAAATGATAGCACCTACGCTTTTATTTTGTTCCTTTTCATGATAATACTTTTTGTAGCCTTTCATATTCAAGTTGAGATAACAGTCTCTGTTTCGACAGTTTACGTTTTCTTTATTATGCTGCTTGAGATACATTATTTGCGCAAATTTCTTTAACTCCAAAGGCAGTTGCCACAATTCAAAACCCAATCTTATTAGATGTTACTTCACTTGAGACTCATCTACCTCATTTACCTTTGTATACCTTAACATGTATCATAGTTGTAACGAGTCATAAGAAAAAGTAAAATGAGGGTGTACTAAAATTGTAAATATTATAAAATGTTTAAATACCTATACCTATAAATGTATAAGACCGCCATGGTACGGAGAAACAAAAAAAAAACAGAAATAGTAATGTATGAACCATACGCAATGCACCATATTACACAACAATTTCGAATTCTTCATATCCGCTTTGAAAATGAATAGGCACTTTGATACATCGATGAAATGATTAATGAACTATATAGATACACAGATATAAAGTTTAATATAGTGTAGAAAGTAAGATGATGAATAGAAAATATGTTATTTCTATTTACAAAGCTTTCATGGTTGAAAGGCCGATGATGTCAAAGTAATAAGAGTCAGTTATAAAAGTCATCAGAACTAAGAATCTCAGCGGGAAAATTCCATGAACTTTTAATCAAGCCATTGGCAGACTCGCAATGTTCTTCGCAGGAATTTTGATTTCAAATTGTTTCATACGTACAACATCCGGTGCCTTGTGTAAACATTCTAAACACCTGTCTACCTGTTCAGCTTCAGCTCGCCTATAAGAAAAAAAAAAATTCACTATTGATATCTGTACTATTTCAGTCATGGACCGCAATAAAAGTTTATTTATATTAACAAGGTGTAATTAACTTCTTTGTAAGCTTAGAAAATAAAAAAATTCCAACACGATGCTTGTTGTTTTATCCTCAAAATCGAAACGAAATAGTTTTATTTTTATAACATTCATACGATTATATTGGAGTACGCTTGCGCATCAAATTAACACTTTTATGTTAATCGACGTTTCAATAAACCTTGTTTATTTTTGCTAAAACACACGCATCCACCTAAATGTAACTCCTTGAAATGAGATATGTGCGAATAAGTCTAAATAAAATCAATGTCGATCGAACTGAGAACATGCATCAGGAACACTTGCTGAGCACATGACATTCTTTTGAAAAGTGTTCTTCTCTGTAAACAATAACATTTTTTGTAGACTTACTCTTGATTTTGTATCGAGTATTTCCTTTAGATTTTCTTCGATTTGTTTTTCTGATATTGACATCCTTTGCTTCATATGAAACACAAATCTATTGCCAATGCCGATTTTTATATATTAAGGATTATATCCAAAACGCAACCGTCAAATTTTCAAATTTATTTGCTTTGGGAGATCACTTATTTTCTTTCACTTTTTATTTTTATATTAATCCCCGACTTTCAGGAAGAAAAATCACAACAATTGTCTGAATGTTTCATCAGAGAACAACACCTTTCCGTTTCCAAATTTAAACTAGACTAGACTGAGTACCATAGATTATTGAAATTCCGCCAGAATACAGATTTTTGGGGAGCAAATTTGAAGAGGAAAAGAATCTGTGTACTTGTGTATATTTTGTTTACAGAACAATAAATTATCCAGATAATGTATACAATGGTCAATAATGAACTGTATTTCTCAGATTCGATTCGAAACATTAAACTTTCCTAGTGCTTTGTGATTCTAGGGACTGAAGTCAACACGTAATCCTTTTCATTTTGCTGTTTTTATTGTAATTTTGGTATTGGTTGTTTGTTTTTTTTTTTTCTGTCTTGAATTTTTTTAAGTATGATAAATGAGATTTCGTGTATCAAAGAGTAGCATGTACATTCATATTTAGTCATTTTAAAGAACAACATTTTTAGTTCATAATTTAAAAACAATTTAAAGCTATCGGTGAGGCAATGGATTTACAGAAACAACCACGTCACCTGTGAGAATACAATATTATACTTCGTTGTATGAAGCCATTCCTTCGTACAAGGTTGAGCAATATAATAGTGCGAGTATCTATAAAACTTATTTTCCTGTGGAACAAGGTATTAATAAGACGTATGGATGTTCATTGCAGATTTACAGGGAAAAAAAAATTTCTGTTTATTTATTTCAATAAAAGACGTCGATGTTTAAGCCTTACATTGTCTCAGTAACTTTTTCTTGACATATGTATATACATTCCCTTCGCGGATTCATACATGTACTTATGTATACCTCCTTCGAGGCAATGTCTACAGGCTGTCGACTTTAGTTTACGTTAAGGGTGCTAATTGTAGAGAAGTAAAAGGTGCCGGAGCTTGTTTTTTCCTATTCGGCGTACTCTGTTGTCTTTCCAACTTTTCTTATTATGTTTAATTACATATAGAATAGTATGTCTGAGTCTCATCAGAATGATACATATATTGTCAAACTTTCCAATCCAGGATGAGGTTCAGGTATCGTGACATGTAGGAAGGTTTTTTTTTGGCTTAAATCGAGTGACATCAATGATATGTGATTCCAACATACCACCTTGATCAAAAAGTTCCCGGAGTTCTGTTCTGTTTTTGATGATATTCCCTCTAAATCTTAGCGTCATAGCTTGATATTTGCAAAAGTTACGTAGCCAAGAGTCTACGAGTATCTTTGTGTGTGTTAGCGATTTTTTGCAATTTTAGAAATGAGTTTAAATTTGCAACAACAAACTTGTATTAAATTTTGCGTTAATGGTGCGCGAACGTTGGAAATTTTGGAAAAGTGTCTCGGAAACGATTCTCTAAAGAAAACGGTCGTTACCAGTGGCACGAGCGGTTCAAAAGTGGTCGTGAGTCAATCGAAGATGATGAATGCAGTGGCAGACCATCGACATCGACGAAAACAATGATGAAGTAAAAGAAATGTTGGTCAATAACCGCAAATTAACCATCAGAGAGATAGTGGTGGACTTGAACATTGCCTATGGATCCGTCCAAGACATTTTGGTTAATGATATAGGTTTCTGTCGTGTAGCAGCAAAGTTAGTGCCAAAAGACATCAATTTTATGCAAAAAAGAGACCGTGTTGACGTCGCAAAAGAGATGATTTGCGAGGCTGACTCCGATCCCACATTCATCAAAAGGATCATTACTGGAGACGAGACGTGGGTTTATGTCTATGACACGTAATCCAGACATCAGGCAAGTGAATGGCGTTCACCAAATGAGCCGAGACCAAAAAAACCACGTCGTTTTCAGTCAAAAAAGAAGGCAATGCTCACGGTTTTCATGGATTACAACGGTGTAGTGCATCATGAATTTTTGCCAGAAGGCCAGATAGTAAACAAAGAATATTATTTAGGCGTTATGGAACGTATGCGTTAAGCAATTCGCTGAAAAGGAACAGAATTGTGGGCAAAAAACTCGAGGATTTTGCACAGTGCCATCATTATTCGTAAATTTTTGACGAAAAATGCAACAAATACCATCCAACAAATACGAGCCACCGAATTCACCTGATTTGGCTCCCTGAGACTTCTTTCGGTTCAATCAAGTTAAAAAACCAGTACGGGGAACGCGTTTCAGCAGCCGAGAGGAAGTAATGGAAAAATCGCAGGAAGCACTGATGGACATACCGAAAACCGAATATAAAAAATGTCTCAAGGATTGGATCAAGCGCTGGCATAAGTATGTTGCAGTCGATGGGGATTACTTCGAAGAGGACAATATAGATTTAGATGAATAAACTTGTAATCGTATTTCTAATTTTCTGAATAAATTCTGGGAACTTTTTCATCAAGGTGGTATGGTGGTACACAGCTGGTCAAACAATTTACCCATTGAAGGGAAATTCGATAATAGTGTTGTTTCGTGAAATGCCGCGACCAAATGGCCACCTCGCTCATCCGATTTAATGACGTTTGACTTCTTCTTATGGGCTTATGTTAAATCGTTGGTTTATGCCAACAATCCAACACTGGTTAAGGAGCTCAGGAACAATGTCGACTGCGAAACTGCGGATGAATGGTGGAAAATTAACTTCAAAGAATTACTGCAAACGTGCTCGCGGTGGTTAAATGAATGAGATCAAAATCCATACTTAAATTTTAAATCTAACATGTGTATCACCCCTGGAATAAAATTCAGCCCGATATCTCAATCATTCTGTATAATACAAATCTGCATAAAGCTGCTGTCTGAGCTGTCCTTACATATCCGCGAACTTTTTTTCTTAATTCTTTAGCTAATTTATTACCTTTATTACATCTTTTTTTGAGTTTCTGTACCCATACTTATCGGCGATGGCGATGGCATGATAGTTAGCTCATTGGACTATCACGCAGACAGTCTGGGTTCGATTCCTGGCTGGGTCACCAACAATTTTTCAAATCGCCATCACCCTTTCGGCGGGCAATGGCAAACTCCCGAAAGTAAAATTGCCTACGAAAAAGCTTCTAAGGAGTGCCGCTCGAACTCGGCGATAAACGTAGGCCCCGCTCAGATGTGACAAAAATGACAACATGAGCAACACAAATGAGTGTCAAGAAGCTAGGCCATGGCCCATACCGGGCTGCCAGCGCCACAGTGTTTTTCTGTTTTTTTTACCCAAACTTATCAGAATGTCTAACCTTAAGTACACGCTTTTGCTTTGAATAATGGAAAAGAAACCGAAGCCCTTAATTGCTGCAGTTTTAGTAAAATTTCGCTCTAAAGTCACGGTAATCAAGCTTAAAATCTTCCGCTTTTAAATGGGATAAATACAGGTCATTATATAGGTACTTTGAAAAATCTGTATCAGATTTTATTTCAACACTATTACGATTATTATAAATTCATTCGCATATACAATTTGATATGATAGTTTTTTAGTTGGTGAAAGGTAAAGCATGGAGCTAAATATTTGAAAACATGCTAGGCATGTTGAAAGGAAAGATAAATGTGGAAATATCATTGACAACGAACCTCGCGTTTCCATTTTTGCTGATGATATGAAAAGCCATTAGTGCATTTCAATGTCTATTATTCTCATGCAATACAAGATAATTTATACTGGGTGTTTCGAATAATGTGTGAGAGTCTATGAGATTTCTTGACATAATTTGTGAAAAAAATCGTATACGTAAGGGATGGGGATTAGAAATATAATAAATCCCCCTGAGATCCAAGTTTAAGGCAATGCCTTACGCTGCCCTATTTTGACTCCTTTTGAAAATAACATCATTCAAATTTATGCGCGTATGGTAGCATTGTTGGACTCGTAATTATGTTTTTTTTAATTGTAAGAGTAAGTGTTTTCCTAAAATATATGTGGCAAAAGTTAGATTTAAAGCGATCTTTTTTTAAACCTTAAATTATGATTTTGAAATCAATTTTCACGGAATACCATCATATTCACCCCCACTTGTTGCAACTTTGAAAAGTGTACTTGCTATTAAGAAACAAAAATAAAGTCAGCTAGCTTATGATCTTGGTACCGAAAAACTTTTTCGGCGGTCAATGTCAGAAAATGCCAAGCTCTAACATACGAGTATTCGCAAAAGCTTTTTCTAATTACTAACAAATTTTTAATTCAATAAATCGCCTTTATTGAACAGTGGTAATATAAGTATTGTTGGCTGAAGACTGATTCAAGTTTTTAAATAGCGATTGGACATTCAGCGCGCAGAAAGCTGTCTATTTGAATTGTAAACTTGAAGAAAAGAGAGGTCATTTCTTCTTCTTAAACTAATAAGCTCATTTACTATTATTGTAACTAGCTAGGTTGGTTCACTTCTGGGAGTGTTTTTGAGGGAGTTCGTTGCTGAGCAAAACAAGTCTATAGTATATACCGTGCATAATACACTTCGTAATTTAATCCCATATGTCGTGATCAATATGCTAGATTTACTTTTCGCCAAACAGAAAGTTACTCGGCTGCACAAATCTCAACTTAAAAATTCAGGTAATAGGAGATAGACCATTTTATCTAGGTATGTATAAGGTCTGTTCGCGTACTGTCCAAAACTAGGAAAAACTACAAAAATCTGTAAAAAAAAATTGTTTAAAATCTGTACGCCAACTCATATTTTTCGTAGTTTTCCCAGAAGAGTGCGAAATGATAGAGCATTTCAATTTTCTCTCTCTCTTTTTTTTTTTATTCGAAACTGTCATGGGTCTTGTTTTTATTTTGAATTGAAATATTTCGGAAACATCCTCGTGTAACCCTATTTAGTTATTTATTTATTTTTAATATTACTTTAAAAAGAATAACATCCCTGTTTTTTTTCGCAAAGTCACTTCACACAAAACCGTTTGACAGTTATTGCAGTGTTTTTGGGTAGAATTGCAACCTACAAACAAAAATAAATAAAACTTGCAAATACTTAGTTTTCCGAAATATTCTTCTGTTGCAAACTATTAAATTCATACAATAAGCACAAAGATGAACCATGTCAAAAAGCATAAAACACCTAGCGAAGACCAGAAGAGCAAAAGGGCAAGAACTGAATTTATTCGTCTGGCAGTTTGCGCCTATATGAAAGATAAAAAGTACATCACTACTAAGAAGATTAGGAGGACCGATTTCAATCTCTCACAAGCGAACAAACAATTTTTCTTTAATAAGATGATCAAAAATGATGTCTTTATAAATAATTTTTTTCTTTTCTCCAATGTAACATGTATCTCCAATAATTACAAGTCCATCGATGAACAGTTCAGTAAATTTTCGGAGTTTGTAGAATCACAGAACATCGAGATAAAAATGCAACTACGACGATTTTACGGGCCACTAATATGTCATTTATACTTAGAGATCCTAAAAAGCAAAGAATCTTCTCATGCTGTAGACTTTCTAAGGAAAAACGCACATCATTTACCACCTGATAATGACCCTAATATACGTGCAAAGAACCAAGACATTGATCCCAATGCTAATTTAAGAGGTAGATACTTCATTAATCTTATTAAACTGTTATCCACTTGTTTAACACTCGATGCAGCAGAGAATGTTCGTGAAATTATAGCATTTAGGAGCTCAAAATTTGAAATTGATATAAACATTGATGCAATACAGATATTGAATAATTTTTTGAAAAATCACGGCAACGTTTTGCTTCTGAGCACCATACACACTTGGATACACATTAATGTAATCGATGTAAGAGACAACAAATCGGATAATTTAATCTTTATAAAGGAAAAGGAAAGACGTCAGCTAACTGAAATGAAACCCCCGTTGCCAGTGAGGCCTATCAAGAAGGAACCAGCAGAGATCCCAAAAGCACAGCAAAATATCTTTAAACTAGCACTGAAGAACCTTCACTATGTAGTAACTGAAATGAAAAAAGTTCAACCAGAATATCCACATTATGTTAAAGTGTTCGATCCGAATAAGTATTTAACATCCGGCCACTGTGACAAAAATCAATGTCATGTAGCTGCAGGATTTGACGATTCTGTTGTCAAACTTTGGCAACACAGTAGCCAGGTTTTACGAGGAAAAAATGTCTATTGTACTTTTAATGCATCAACATGTCCATGGAATTTAAACAATAAATTTACAGAAGAGGAGGAGGAAGATGATGATTTTCCATGTGGTATAAGTAATCAATCGGTCAGCGGTGAGATTCTTCTTCGGGGCCACAGCAGAGGTATAACAGATTTGCGGTTCTCAATGCACTATCCTATGCTCTTAACAGTTTCTAAAGACGAATCAATGCGATGTTGGTCGGCAAGCAATTATCAATGCGGAAGAGTATTCAGTGGTCACACAAGCCCCATATGGTGTGTTAACGAAAGTCCAATCAGTTCATACGTTGCAACTGGTTCCAAGGATTTAACAGCTCGCCTTTGGAGCTTGGAAAGGGAATTTCCATTAATAACGTATATCGGTCATACACAAGATATAAATTGTGTAGCATTTCATCCAAACGGAAGCTATGTCGCAACTGGTTCTGATGATTTTTCCATTCGGTTATGGTCTGTCGCAAGTGGAAAAGTTTTCAGGGTGTTCTCTGAGTCAAAGCAACCTATTACAACAATTGCTTTCAGCCCCGATGGGAAATTTCTGGCAGCAGCAGGGGATGAAAGAAAAATTCGAATTTTAGATCTCGCTGCTGGTCAACAGCTGTGTGAATTGAAGGAGCATAGCACAACCGTGACCAGTATCGCATGGAGCATTAGTGGTGATAAAATTGCATCGGGATGTGCTGACGGTAGCTTAAAAATTTGGAATGTTGGTAAACTCGAAGGAATTCGTACAAATACTGAGAGCAGTAACTCTTCGACATCTAATACACCCAACACAACACCGCCGTTAGCGTTTTCAAATAACAACGTAAGTAGAGTGTGTAGGGTAGAATATAGTTCTGATAATATTCTCTCGTGTATTGGTAGGAAATAAGAAAGTTATTTGTTCAGTTTAATAATAAATGTTAAAAAAAAGGGTTTTTTATTTGAAATGTTGTGCAACACTTTCCGGTGATGTTACCAGGCGGCGCCTTTGTACAGGGAATGGTTTTCGTAAACCTTATAAGCAGATTCCTTAACATAGCATGTTGAAGATCCCTGAAAACAAGTTCTATGCTATTGTATAGAGTTGGATTTTATCTGGACGATGGAAATATTGAATTTTATCTATCCATTAACGTTTATAAAACAGGGAGATTGACTCCAAATTCATATGCTTCAAATACGCCGGGATTTCCAAGTGTATTCTTAGTTTTTTGCTTTTGTGACAAGTTAATTTCTATCCAAAATTACTGGTACTTTTCTATTTTGGTAACTTTACAGATTAGGCAAAAATAGACTTTTTCAAGTTCTAAAACGCTGTGCTTGATACATGCCGGCTTATTACCTCCAACAATTTATCAGGACGTAACAAGTTTATCCGTACATAAAAGGTATTTCTAAAAAACTTAACATTTTTATGAAATGGAAAAAGAACACACAGAACACTTCTCTTTTTTTTCTTATTGCGAATACAATCTCTATGATGTTATGAAGTCTCTTATTTATGGAGAATCTCCAATAAGTCGACCACATGCTTTCACGCTTACTGTTTTGATATTCGTGCTTTTGAGGTTGGAGAAATCCGAACATTGAATGTGTTTAGTTCAGTCTTCAATTTGTGGGTTAGGGTAAAGATTTATTATTCCACTGTATGAAAGGCATAAGTGAAAAAATCTATTGTAATAAAGTTTTATGAGCAAGTTCGATACAGTCGACAACGCAATGCAATTTTGTTGGAAGCAAGTTGCCATAAAACATGATTCCGACTTTGATTTGGAAAAAGCTTTCTATAGAAATTTTATTTTACGATGTCGCTTAGATGAAAATTAAATTCACAGTGTGAATAGTCGAAGTTGAAGTTGGAATACATTAAGGCAGGTTTCAAATGTCGTTTTTTTTTTTTTAGGTGTTTCGTGCAAGATTATAATGTACATCAGCACATGGAACCGGAACGAATACTTTTCTTTTTGCAGATGAATCCCCTTTCATAGGCAACTCCTAATTGTTTTAGAAAGATTTAGGAAATAGATATTACACAAATGATCATCATTTGATCTCGGGCAGCAAATCATATAAAATAAATATTATAATAAAAAAAACTGCACTTAAGTAAAGCTAATTTTTTTATTTATTCGATAAAGGCAATCGAATTTAATTTTAAAAATTATACGTCAACGGATGTTCAGGGAAATATCGACCACTTTTAAACACTTGTTTTGTTAGTCGATTAATATTGTGATCGGTGTTTCCGTAGGGTCCATTGAAAATTTCATACACTAGTGTTTTTACTTTGCTCTCTCCCTCAGCGCTTATGGTCAGTGCTAGTAACAGTTCGTTGTCAGCTAAAGTTAAGCCAATGCAATAAGCTCTTGAAGCTCTTGAAGTACTTGCAAACATCGCGTAAATATGCGCAACAATCTCCGTTAATCGCTCAATTTCAATATGTTTCTCAACGATTTCTTGACCGTACTTCGTTAAGAGTAGCTCAACTGCCATTTGAAGCCGTACGATCGAGTTTTCTATACATTTAGCAGCCGCTGCAAGTGAGGGATGCAATGCTTCATTTAAGGCCAATTTCGATTTTGGTTGTTCTAAGCTCGAAGTTTCCAGAAATTTGGAAAATATATGCCCTGGATGGAACAAAGGATTTCTTGATTTCTGTACTGATTCGTTCATAATGATTCCTGCATGTTGAAGACCGGTTAAAGCGATATACATTCGTAAGGAATCAAGAGGTTCTCCTTGTGTGTACAATTGTACGGCATTGCGGAAAGAAACTTCACTTGTTTCTCCTGAAAGTAATGCTTTTGGTCCAATAATATCCATACTTTTGCAAGAATTCTCAAATAGTCTCGTGAGCGTATAGTACTAAGAGCAAATTGAATTAATATGAGATTTGTGTCAATATTTGAATAGATTTACTTTCGTGACTGCCGATTCCATTCCAACGTCCTGTGATTCAAACTCGTCTAACAAGCCTGCTGTTAAATAGATCATGCTTTCCATTGCATATGTGCTGGTAACCAATTTGGCAATATGTTTCCTAGTTCCTTCCAAATCTCTTAAAACATAACAAAAATAAAATGAGTTAATAAAATAACTCTGCCCAAATACAAGTTAAATACTTTAAAGCAATTCCTGATTGTTTGCTTTGGACACTGTGTTGCGTTAGTTCATTTACAATTTTTTTTGACAATCCCAAACCAATCATTGAACTGCGTAGTCTAGAGCTTCGCAAAATAACTTCAGCTGAAAGATTTCCTTCATTTTGTGCGCCAACAACACAACCTAAAATATAACTATGAGCTTCAAGCCAGAAAAAACGACAGACACCACATACTCTCTGGGACTTTTACATTGTCAAAGCGCACTTTTGAAGCAGTTAATCCTCGAGTTCCTATCGTTGAATGACGTTCACCAACTTTGACTCCGGCTAGTGATTTATCAACCAAGAAAATGGTTGTTGTTCTCCCAATATCCTCAGCTACATTCAATTTCTTTGTTTGAGCAATAACTAGAAACAATCCTGCAAATGGAGCATTTGTGACAAAGGCTTTTTCACCATTTATAATCCACACTCCCTCATTTATATCATGTTGAGCTGTTGTGTTAAAAAAGCCGTCTTCAGCATCATTGTACTCAAAAATTGCCTCCGTCGCTAACAGGGAACCTTGAATTAAAATATTTTTAAAACATTTCTTTTTCTTAACAAAATTAATTTACCATCAGCCAACTTGGGTAAATAAAGTTCTTTTTGTTGTTCTGTTCCAATCTCATTGAGTGCATCTATAACTACCCGATGTGATAGTAATCCGGTAGCAACATTAGTTGCCTTAGCTTCTGCTTCGGATGCAATCAACGTTTGACTCCATTGCCAACCTCGTCCGCCATACTGATCAGGTACATTGAGACTATATAGCCTCAGTTGGCCAATATTATCGACAACATCTTTTGGGATAGACTTTGTGGCATCAATAGCTTGGTCATCCACGGTATCAAAAAAGTTGTGAAAGCCAGCAACTTCTTCTCGCAATTTTGTCATGTCTTCCCGGCTTATTACTTCGGGAAAAGGAATCATTTCCTTATCAACTTTTCCTACAAAGAATTCTTTTGCAAGTGGATTTCGTTGGGGTAATTTCCCTGATTCCGATGTAGTCTTGACGTCTGCATAGGTTTTATAAGTCTCCACGCTTGGTGAAGCTCGTTCACTATTTTCAGGACTTGATTGTGTACTTTGACATCTTAAAATGTTAGGAAGAAAGATGCTTTTGTGACTTCTTAACGTAATGAGACGACTTCTTAACATTTTCTTTATAAATATTGCTTTAAAAGTTATGATGTAAAACCCTGTCGGCGAGTTGCATGGAATCCTCAGAGAACTGTCATTGGCAAATGACAGATGGGTTCACAGTGATGAATTAAAAAAATATATAAATTCACAATATGATATAATGGGTAGACTTCATTTTTTGCAACTATCAAGCTTAAGTGATGATAAATATTCGTTCGTACATACAAATACATCAAATATTATAATGAATTCTTGAAAACATACAGCGTAACAAGTTCTCAAACATCTTCAATAATGTAATAGCGCTGTTTATTCCTATATTTCTTTCTTATGGAAATAGAAGTGAAAACCGGACAATCTCAATGGTTTTAATTAACTGGATAATAAATTTGATGGCAGATTGCGTTAGAGGCAACATTGAAAAGGCGTTGAACATTCATCACAGATGCTACACATTCGATACGAACTGAATAATCTGATAGTTATTAATTAATTTCTTAAATCTTACGCTAAAAGAAAGTAATAATGATAAAACATTACTCTCAGTAAAGTAATTGATCTTGTATTTAATAAACCTGAAAAGATGGTTCAACTTGGTGATTTGTAGAAAAGCCGAAATGATAATAAAATCGTCGGTATACCACACTATGGAGTTTGATTGTGTTAGGATAGGACAGCGTCTCGTTATTAGAAGAAGAACCATTGTTTTGAGGTGAGTTAACAAGATACCTCTTGAAGAAATGTTCGAAATATATAGAATCGATGAGCTGAAAAATAACGGAGAATAAAAAGAAGCTAAGTATAGTGATATTATAGACATTTGACAACTGATAACATAAAAAAATCAGACATTCACTTGAACTTTAAAATTTTCTTAACTTTTGTTCTTCACTTCAATTACTGTTGCATGACAAATTTTACAAATGGTGCCCTAATCTATACATATGTTAAGTGTTAATAATAACCTTCAACCTCTGCCTGAAAGAAGTTTATTTGAAAAAATTCGAAATATGTAAGGAAAACAAATTTAGTTAATTCCACCCGTTTATTTGTATAAAAAACTTCAAAAATGTATTTGTATCAAACGAAATTAAATGACTAGAAAAATAAAATATTTGTGATTGTGTAAATTTGTCTCTCTAAGAATAAATCGTTTAAGAATGTGTTCTACTCGTTTTATAATATCTTGAAGGTATTTCCTGTCGATTATCTATGTTATCACCCGCGTTGTACATATATTGAAAGTCATTATTCATATCGTGTCTTATTCGATTTTCGCGACAATTTGAAGAGGTTTTAGATAGCAGTTGCAATGTTTTACCATTTCCAGCACTCGTCAAAGAGTACTTATTTTTATATGATACTTGTTGCTCCGATAATAGATCTGTATTCCGATTAAGTTCCCTTGACTGAGAATATTTCACATTTTCACTGCAAAACGCCTTAACATCTCTTTTGTGCTTTTCAATTTGCATCTCTAAATTCTTAAGTCTCTTTTCATAGTAATTACATTCGTCGTTAGGATGTGCCATATCTTCATTTGATTCTTCATCTGTTCTTTTCATTGCATTAGTTGTTGATTCTGAGGAAGGACGGTCTGGTTTTTGTGTTGTGTAACAAAACGTTTGACTGCTCCTTCTTCCCCTTAGAGGAATGTTTTTGTTTCTCAAGGAATAACTATTATGAATCTGATTTGAGTGTCTGTCATTTTCGAGGTGTTGACTAGTTTGACTATTTTTTATGCCAGAAATCGTGGCATAACCACAACTTCCGTCGACAGAATGTCGCTTATCCATAACATATTTACTGCAGTTAGAAGTTGTTTGCAGCATACTATGTATTTCGGGGGTTGAAATGGTATTTTTAGTAACGTGTCTGATAGTCGGCTTAATTACAAGCTTCGTTTTTGAAAGCATCGCCTGAAATTTGGCACTATTTTGACTTTGATTCTGTTCGACGTTTGTATTTACTATATTTTGAGGCTTTGGAATTGTCCCACTATTTGCAGCCGGTGGAGTAATGATATGTATTTTATTATTTCTGCTGTTTACAACTACTTTTTGAGCTGTTATTGCTTCGTGATTTGGAATATTCGACTTTCGTTCTTGAGATCTATATACACTACGCTTAGGCTTATGGTCAGCAACATTTAATTTTGAAGGATTGCTATCTACAGATTTATTATTGGTTTTTGGTTCTCTGCAAAGAAATGATAAAAAAAAACTCAAGTATGAATTAAATACATTACATTAATTAATAGGTTGAAGCACCTTAAGTTGGTGTATCATAAGAGACATTAAAATACCACTCATTGCTCATAACAGTTAAAACTGTGTTAGAATAATTAAATGAGGAGCATGCCGTTTATTACACACGTACATACCTTTTACGGCTATAGGCGGATGGTTTTTCCATGTTAGATTTCTCTGTCTGCTGAACAATTTCATAGAGTTTCGATCGATATTCAGTCACACTCAAACGCACATCATCACGAAAGGGTGGTTGCACGTCAACATTTAGTTCTGTCTCCTCTACGGAATGTCGAAATCTGTAATTATATTATTTTAATGATTTATTTCTTTACCATAACCGTTTTATTTGCGTGTACTGTGCACCTTTCGACGTAGCAATGGTTAAGCGCCTCTGTAGCAGTTAGTCTCGCCAAAGGATCCAAAATGAGAAGACTCTTTACAAGATTGTTAGCATCGCTTGAGCCATCGATTAAGAGTTCATCAAGAGTTGTTGAACTACTATTTAGAAAGATAATATATGTTATGTGCAAGAATTTATTAAATCTCCCTTTTTATTTACCTATTGTTTGAAATGTGCTTATTTAAGAGTGCCGTACCAAAACCACCACCAACAGCTATTATGTCTTGCTCTGTGATTTCCGGCAAGGCTGAAACAATTTTTTCAATCTAAAAAGAGGAGGATTAATTAAAAAAAAAGTAAACGCGTTTATTTATACCTTACCTGATTTACGGTACTGCTTCCTTGAAAAATAGGTTTACCCCGAATCATTTCACCTAGTATGCATCCAAGGCTCCACATGTCAATTCCCTTGGTATACCTATACAGATTTATATTAGTTGTATAGTAACAATTTAATGTGAATCAAATCGTTACCTTTTACTTGCAACCAGAATTTCAGGAGCTCTATACCATCTTGTAGCTACATAATCAGTAAGCACCGGCTCCATAAATTCATTCGAATCAGATGAATCACGAATTTGTTGATTTGATACAGATCGCGCTAGACCAAAATCAGCCAACTTGCATCTATTTTCATATAACAATTTATTTTATTCGCTTCGATTATACAAACGGACGAGAAAAAAATTACAATACCTGCATTTTGTGTCAATTAGAATATTACTAGGCTTAAGATCCCGATGAATTACATTTCCAGAATGAATATACTTTACAGCATTTAGTAATTGATACATAATGTACCTTTTATGAACATCTTTTAGTATGTTGCCTTTTTTTATAACATTATGCAAATCGCTTTCCATAAATTCAAAGGATAAATATATATCAAGATTATTGGCGGCTCTAAAGAAAAATATATTTTTAATATGGACATATGGAAGTATGAAAAAATTAGTTTGTCTACCTGTACACATTATTCAATTGGATAACATTTGGATGGTGACGGAATGCACGAAGGAACATTATCTCACGAAATGTACGTTGTGCATCTGTTTCGTCCCGAAAAGCGTCAAAAATTTTCTTTACAGCTAAAGTCTGATTTGTTTTTTTATCAATGGCCTTCCACACAATTCCATAGGCTCCTTTTCCAAGTCGCTAAAATAAAAATATTCAAAACGTCCAAATTAACATCTTTGATGGTCTCAAGATAAAAAAAACTGTTGCTGTTTTCAGTAAAACAGTGCCATGGGTTTGTCAGACTAAATTATTTGGTAAGCCTCTCATTAAATCCACCTCGATTAAAGGCCAACTCTTATCATTTAGCAATTTTTATTAACCGAAATTAAGATGTTAAACTTCACCACTGAAAGCGCACGATTAGGGTTATCTTCAGTTTGTCACCAGTAAGAACATAACTCGGTGCAAAGTTGTATTTTTATTATTTTACAAAATGGGTGCAATGAAATCTTAAGAAGAAAGAATATCAAAAAGGCGATTTCCAAAGCAGCTTTGTTAAACAAAATGCAAGTAGAAATAGGTGGCTATTTTCAGGAAAATATAAAAAAAATAAGTTATGATATTTCATTTCACAACCAATACAAGTTTTATGGGTTACAGGATTAGGTAAGATATACTAGGTAAAACAAAGTATACATTGTACAATTGTATTTTGAAAAATGTAAGATATGTATACACAAATAAATGTTTAGACACTGCTTTTTATTCAACGGCAGGAATATGCTGATATGACACAAATAACCACTTAGAATCATGCATAGTTTAAATAAATAAAATATTATACTAGGGCACATCCAGAGCGTAATACTTTCTGTGAAAACAATATCGAAGACCATGATATTTTGTCTAAAATAGGTATGAAACTCTGGTAGTTCTGAAAAAATTAGAGTATTCCCGGAAATTGAATAATGTCAAACTGTTTCAAATAATTTAGAGTGATTTTTTATGATAACATTCATCGACTTAAAAATTAAAATTCAATTGAGATTGGTATGGATTAAGGTCTTGTCTCTTTTGTTGACAAAATAGTAGGACCAACAGCTTAATGTCTCCCAAAAGTGGAAAAATGAATGGTCCGTCAAAAAGATTCCAGAAAAGATTTCAGCTTTGTTTACTATATATCAGTATTTTACTTTTATCCGAACCTAGATCCCTTGTGTTATACTTGGTTAACTAACCGAAGAATACCACTGGCCACTTATGGTCGATAGGCCTCATTAATGGAACGTATGCTTTGCTGACTTGATACACGAGAAGGAAAATTTAATTTACATTTATGACATAAGAAAAGGGTTCCATAAAAACTCCTATACCCCCGATGAATTCAAGTCAATTTTAGTAAGGTCCATAGCAACTAATATAATAATTTGAATATGGTAATCTGAATGTAAAACAATATTAATTTGAACTGTGAAAATCGGTGAAAAACTTGTCCGCTATTATCAATAATGTAGTATCATAGAGACTTTAGCTTATTAGCCTTAAATCAAAATCGGGAAAGATAAACTGGAAGAAACTAAAGTCAAAATTAAGATCTTTTTCCATGAATAGTACCTGAGACTTAAAGCAAATGTCTGTACAAACAAACTAACTTTTTTTTAACTTTGCTAAACACACCAAAAGTTACGCTGAAGAAAAACTGCAAAAATATTGGACTTAGTGTAAATTGTTTATTGAAAAAAGGAACGGTACATCCTGCGAAAAAGCTTTTTTATTCAGCAAAGAAACTTCTCGGAAACAATCATGCCAATTCGCAGTTCTCTCAGATTTCCCCGAACTGCATAATGTAAATATGATTAGCGGGTGTTTGAAATTTACATCTCTTACACTCTACTATAGTATCGTAAATTAGAGATTTATATCCTAAATCGTTAGGCTGTTGTACCGAAAATAATTTAAATTGATGATAATGTATTTCGGAATAAATATATCTCTTCCATGTGTTTGTATATATATATTATTCTATATATATATAAGATAAATATATTTGCTGATAGTTCGGCAGTATTAAAGGCACTAGAATTTCATTATATGATCTTTAAAGCCATAGGAGACAACTGAAGACCACTCAAAATCTATTCACGTGCAACGAGACTTATGAGTTTATAATTCACAGAAAGCCTCTACCGAAAGGTGTATAACTGCCTTTTGCATTATTCCTTAATCTAAACTCTACAGGGTGCTACGAGTTAACAGTAAACGAACACAAGCGAATACATACAATAATACCTTTCCGATTCATTTATAATTCAACAAACAATATAAAAGATTCTTGGTTTGGATAGTAAGATTAACCAAGTTCTTGCAAAAAAAAAAAACCTCCAAAAGATATAGGTAACTACATAGTATGATTATCTATAAAAAAAAAGGATTTTTTTTTAGAAAGCTAAGTGCCCATCGTAAATAAGCTGCTGTCTAACATTTTTTCATATGATAAGCAAAACAAAAAAACAGTTTTGTTGACAATTTAAAACAAATATCCGATCCCCATGGTAGATGAACGGGTCTTTATAAATTACGATTGAACAGACATATGCGAGTATGTATGTACATACATATATACTTATTTGATTGAAGAAAAATCGCCTTGGAAGAAACAAATTTTAAACTTTTGTATTTAAAATGTAATGTGTCCATGCAACTGCTGACTGTGTTGCTACTCTCACACCCTTAAGTTAATTTATTTTCATTTTTTAAACTGTTTAAAATATGAAAAATATATAACCATAATTTGTATGTATGTTTGTATAAAATGTACAAACTTATATAAACACAATCGATTAATATTCTCATTAATGTGATTAATTTAAGATTCATTGATTACAAACATTAAGGGGAATTATTAATTAACTATTGTAGTATCATGCATCATCGTGCAACATACATACGTATATAAAATTATATATGATTTTTAACTCACCTTTTTAACATCAAAATACTTAAGAATGTGCTCATCAATTTCAGACATCTTATGCTTCTCCTGGGTCTTTAATTTAGTCGTCATCTTCGTTCAGGCCTTGTTCATAAAGCAAATCAAAATCCTTTTACTTTCAACAAACAACACTTCCGCCACAAAACTAGTTGTAGATTCAAAATTAATAATACGGACACCAAGGCGATACACACTACAAACAATCACTTGTCTATTAGATATCTAGTGGTTATTGTTAGATCGATTCCTCCTTGGGCATCAGTTCACAACACCGCAGTCAAATTAAATGGGATACTCGTACGGGAATACTTTTGACAATACTCGTATTAAACAAATCACACACGAAATACTAGTGGAATCAACATGGATTTCAAATCTACGGATATGCCTTTTCCTTTCCGATTCGAATAGTTGAAGCCTTCTTGTTTGCAAAACTTTCCACAGAAAACCAATTTAATTCATGTAGTAGGTATCACGAGTATTACTATTTACAACAAGGACGAAAATCAGAACACTTCATGATAGTTCTTTGCACGGAAGCTATTACGGATATGTGTATGAATTTGGATATCTCACGGATGAAGGTGTTTTATTGGAGCTGCTCTTTTTTTTCTTTTTTTTTTAAATTTATGTATTATTTTGATTGACAATACTATAATTACTGTGCAAAGCGTGATAAAATTTCAAGTCAAATTTTGCTGAGGTAGTTCTAAACTTTGTAAATTCTGCTTCTTCCAATTTTGGATTTTGCTAATTGGATTTAAATGAAGTATAAATAAAAACTTGTGAGAAAAAAGTCTCTATCGGCGGTCAAATGTTGTTGTTAACTGACAGGATATATTTTTTTTCTTCAGACCATATTGTTTACAAAAATTTAACTCTACTGGGGTGACATAGCAACCACCTACCGGCTTAGGAATCAGAGGGGTTATTCTATAATATTCACGAATTGTAGTCTGTGGTGAGGGAGTAGAAAGTTGGAAAACTTTTTGTTCTGTCTGATAGTTGTAACTACTTTTTTATTTAGATTGTAGTAAATTGTTGTTGGTTTCACAACAGCCACCATGGGAATCTGAAAGAAAAAGAATTTATTTGCACGCTACATTGATTTAAATTTCTGTATGAATGGCAGTTCTTCAGAATTTCACAAATTGACACAAGTTGGGTACAAGGAGTTGAGAACGAAAGCATGGTGGTGTCTCTAAAATTGTTTTAGAAATTCTGCATTAATAGTTGCTATTCTCTGACAATGAATATCATTATTGCGGAATTCAACAAGTTATTTCCTGGTAAGTTAAGTTTTAATAGTCAAGTAATGTTTAGGTTGTTTCTTTGTGTTGCTTTAGTTTCGACTCAATGAATGAAAACGGCTACATTGCTTTATCTTTTTTTGTGATTGATTGTGTTTGAAAATATATTAAAATTATATAATAACAATAAAGAGCACAGATTTATTAGGACAAATCGCCAATTTGTGTTTCACCAGTTGTTTATGATATCTATGGTTTATTCTACAATATTTCCACGAGCAACAGTAATTGATTTTCGTTAATTAGTTAGAAAAATAGCTCGGCCAGTAGAATTATTTTGGCCTCGCAATCGTAGAGCGCACAAACCAACTAATATCCTCGTATAGAAATGAATTCACTGTTAATGACTCTTGCAAATATTTAAAGGGCAACGACCTTCGAACCTTCTTGTAGAATGTTTGGACCCTTAACAAGTCACGTGCACCCGAGCAATTAGTAGAGGCACGCAGATATAACCGCCATTCAGGAAGTGCAAAAGGCTTGGGTGGGCAAAAGGAGGAAGAAACACTGTGATATATACTACAGTGATTGCTATAGGGAAATAAAAAGCCCTTGTTCGGATACCGATTTGCCCTTTGTGGCATACTTAAATAAGAAATCTTAAGCTTTTTGACACGTAAACAAGTGTTTTATAGCAATTAATAACCTCAGTCCTGCCCTATGACGCAGGGGCATGGATATTATCAATAATGAATAAGGGTGCTATATTGAGAGAATAATTCTTTTGGTGATTTTCGGTCCCGTTTGCATGGATGGTAAGTGGAGGAGGTAATACATCGATGAACTGTACGGTCTGTACAATGAAATCGACTTAGCCAGAACAGTTAAGGACCAACGACATAGATGGCTGGGTCACCTAGAGCGGGTGGACGCCAACGCTCCGGTCCGAAAAGTCTTCAAATCCGCTCCCGAGGGACAGCTTAGTGAAGGAAGACCGCGACTCAGGTGACGCACGAAAGTGGAAGGGGTCTTCAGCCAACTTGATATATCGAACTGGAGGCAGCTAGCGGAGAATCGAGGTGGCTGGAGATGCTTGTTGGCTGAAGTCCGGGTACACCTCGAACTGTAGTGCCACCTTAAGTAAGTTTGCATTAACGGAGTTTGGAGAAGAAGACTCATCGACGAACTATACGTGTTGTATAGTGGAAACTGCACATCAGTCCCTTCAGATGGCTAGGAGGGCGAATGGACACCAATGCTTCGGCTCGCAAAGACTTCTATTATGACCCGGACGAACAACTCCGTAGAGGATTTCCTTGCCTTACATCCTTACGTGGCGGTCAAAAGTAGAAGAGGACCTCAACCCACTTGGATTGAGTAATTGGAGGCAGTCAGCTAAAGACTAGACTAACTGGTTAGAAGTTCTCCCCGAGCTTTAGCGCCTCTAAGTATGTATGTATGTAAGTAAGTAATTAGTTCATGATGCAATAGAAAGAGCTCATTCCTTCCTGGTGAATTGATTTTTAAAAGCTCCTAAGGGGATTACTGACAAAACATCATTTTCATTTAGCCAGGTTTCTTATTATTTCCTTTATAACAATAACGCAGTGTGAAGACAAGTAGAACCAGAAGGAAACACTGATTATTGAAGCTGATGTCACAAGTTAAAAAAATTTAATAGCGAAAATTGTACAGCTTAATCAAATTAAGATTCATGTCAATCAAACAATAGGAAGCTCACTGAGGCCGAGCGGAACATAACTGTAAATGGCGCCCGTTATCACGACATAATATTGGACTGTTTACTGCCAGAAATTAAAGCTCATAGTCTTGAAGAGATTTGGTTTCAACAAGTCGGCGGCACTTGTCATACAGCCCGTTAAAACATTTATTTATTGCAAAAAACAATTCTGTGAATAAGTGTATATCACGCTTTGGACCGGTGATTGCCATAGGTCATGTGATATCGCCCCTCACTACGAATATTGAGTATTTGAAGCTAACACCACTCGTAATGCTGGAAAGCGTCAGAGAAAACTGAAACTTCAAAATGGATTATGTTAACCGCAATTATGGTCATCATTTGAAAGAAATAATTATCAAAAACTAAATGCAAAGAATGTTTCTTTTGTATGATAATGAAGATTATCAAAAAATAAAATTAATAATTTCATTGTTTTTTTTATTTTTGGAATACTATATGTCAATCTTAGAAATGCCAATGCGTTGCCTTATTTATGCAACACCTCTTTGTAAACTATGTTTGCCGTTTATCCGTCAGGGTTTAGAATGAACAGATTGTGAAATGACCTAACACCGAACATGCCACATATAGTTGGCCATGAAAAAAGCAGACTGCCCTTAAATTTTACTAGCTGCATCATTTTTTGGTGTTAATTAGCTCGCTCCTTTAGCCGTATAATTGATTTGGCACTGATGTTTTTTTAAATCGGGATAAACCTTTTCAGTGAGCGCCTTTATGTCGCTCACGATTTCGCACATCCATCCTTCTCTTCTATGCTTTCCTCGCCTATCTTTAGAAGTAGTTGCGCAAACTCTTCTCTGCACACGTCATTTCCCAAATGTACTCTCATATTTTTCTTAAGGTGTAAGTCTTTGTTTTTGGCCACAAGTAGGATGATTTGAAGCAAGCCTTTATTTCATCAGCACGTTAAATGTCTGAAAAATACTCCAGCATGTTGAAAACTTCATTTGTGATTGTTTTTTTCTTCCTATTTCTTACTGAAGAGATCACACACTAAAGATCGAATCAATCCATACACACACACACACTATTGCAACGATAGGTACTGCAGCATGACTTCTGGCAAGGGTCTCCATTGAACGAAAATTGTGGGCGATGATTTGATTAATTGTTTTTAGCATTACACAGCCGCAGGACAACGTAGAAGGATAATTTACGAGTATATCTTAAATGAATCAGCAGTGAAATTACTAATTTCACCTGTTTTTTATTTTTTAAATCCGATGAACCATTATTTTGCTAGGGCTGTGTATAACTGGGGAATAACTGTGCGAAATTTCAAGTCCCTAAGTCTAACAGTTTTTGAGAAATCATGAGGACAAGGATGGATCGACTTGCTTTTATAGTATTTAAAGATGTGAAAAAAGGTGTCGTCGAAGATTTTAATCCACATACATTTCTCATTAAAAGTGTAATTTAAGTTAAAAATCGAATAAAAACTAAAGCTTCAGATAGAGGTATATTTTTGAATATTGTTGAAATGCAAAGTGTATTGAAAATGTAGGAAAATTGATCGAAAGTGCTACCTAAAAACTTTCAGGGATCTACAAATGGCATTAAGATAGATAGTACAAAGGGAAACTATGGAAAAACTCTTCTTAACTTATTCAGACTTATCTAGAATTAAATATATATCATCTTGAAGATGAATATATTAAATAAAAAACTAATGAATTCATTATAACTTGTTTTATTTTACTTCTTTTTTTTAAAGAAAACAAAAAAATCTGAATAAAGACAGTTGACATTTGTCTATACAAACCTCACTCCTCCACATTTGTCAGTTTTTACATCAATACGCGAACTAACATCTTTAGTACCTATATAAAAAATAGCGTTACCAGGAACAGTTTCCAATCGTTGAACGCACCCTGACAATCTGACAGACCCGCTGACATATATTTCATTATTTGTCACAATAGGAATTGTATTTTGTTTGGATTTTTATTTCCATACAGTTTGTGATCCTCTTAGAAAAAGCGTCTTAAAATAAGTTCGATTATGGGCACTCAAACACTTTGTCGTATATGTTTTGAGCAAGGACACTTTTCTCTAAACGAATACGAAGTCAATGTGCAAGGTACAAACTTTCTTATAGAGAAAATGTTACAACGATTCTCAGATCTTGAGGTAATTTCGAAATAAATTTTGTAACCGTTTACATTGACCTGCTTCTTAATTTTTTAGATAGTTGATGCAAATGCCCCAGAAATGATTTGCGAAACCTGCACACACGACCTAGTCCAAAGTTATTTATTCTTCGAAAAAGTCCAACAAGCAGATACAAAAATATTAAATTTGTGCAGCTCTGTCCAACATGAGGAACCTGTGGTATTTGAAGAAGTCCAATCACAAGAGAACGTGGATGAGGAAGAGGAAGAGCAAGAGGAAGAAGAAACAATTGAAAATCAAAATACAGCATTTTGCTATGATACTGATCAATCTATAAAGGAAATAGAGTCAAACATCATTGAAGAAATCTACGTCGATACCGAATACCCAGAAGGAAGTGAAGAGGATTTAATTTCAACTTCTGAAATCGTTCCTACAAAGCGAAAATATAATAAAGCTCCTCAAATTGTATTAACCGAAGGTGTTTCAAGTTTGCTTTCAAATTATAAATCCGTCGATCAACCCGATGAACCTAAAAGAAAAATATATTGCAGAAAAAAATATCGTCTAAATAAAGAAATCGACGACAGTGGTTCATTTATTATCACACAATTTACTCCCTCGTGTGCTTCAAAACTACAAATGGATAATAATTATTCGGATGATACTGATGAAGTGACGCTTAGTGACATACGCACAATGAATTTTGAGGCAGTGGAAATAAAAGCAGGAAACATTAATGTGATTAGTGAAGATGATCAAGGCGAACTACCTATTGATGATTCGCGTGTATACCTATGCCAGTATTGTCCAAAGGCATTTTCCTCGTCACCATTTCTAATTTCACATGTAAGAAAATCACATGGCTGTAAATATTGTGCAAGGATGTTCGAAAAATCAACTGATCTATTTAAACACATACGTGAATCTCATACAAGTTTTAAATGTGTGGTTTGCGAAAAAGACTTTGTTAATAATAGTAACTTAAGAAATCACCTTAAAACTATTCATAAAGTAAAAGTACCCGCGAACGTATCATTGTTATCATATAAGAGAAATGAGCAAATTGATGAAGAAGAAGAAGAAATATTTTTTTCATAAAAGTTTGTTGGATAAGTGAAGATCAGATTTATTGTTATGAAATGATATCTATTCATATTGCAAAAATACATGAAGACTCGTAAGAATTTGTTAATTTGTTTTTTTTTTCGGTATATACAGTTATCCATGTTTCACATTTTCACCTACAACTCCAAAGTTAGAATTTGAGGGGGTAGAACGAGAAAATTTTGTAAAAAGATACAGATAAAAGATGGGTTTTGGACCACACGATTTCGTTTTATAGCTCTCTAGAGAAGTTCGCTGTCAAAAAGGACACGCAAAACCGACGTCTCGGAGAGAACGTCACCTTCAGCAGATATAACTTTGAGCTAGTTAATGTCTTTGTCTACCTACCTCTGCTATAAATTCAATTAACGACACCAGCGCTGAGATCAAAGGAAATATAACTCTTATTAATCGCTGCTTCTTTGGGCTAAGAAGGCAATTGACTAGCAAAGCCCTCTCTCGAACAGAAAAAGTTACCCTATATAAGACCTTAATAATCCCAGTCCTGTTCTGTGGCGCAGATGCATGTAAATCATCGAAAATAATGTGGGTGCCCTTGGCAGCCTTGAGAGGAGAATTCTTCAAGTGATTTCAGGTCCCGTCAGCATAGCCAGTGAGTGGAGAAGGAGATACAATGACGAACTGTATGAACAGCAACATCGACTTAGCCAAAAGAGTCAAGATCCAATGACTGAGATGTCTGGGTCATGTAAAGCGGATGGACACCAACACTTCGGTCCGAAAAGTCTTCGAACCCGCTCCCGAAAGACAGCGCAGTAGAGGAAGACCGAGACTCAGGTGGTGCAGGTAAGTGGAAGGGGGCCGTAGTAACCTTAGCATGCTAAACTGCAGGCAGCTAGCAAAATACCGAGCTATCTGGAGATGCTTGTTGTTGACTGAGGTCTAGGTCTGTAGCGCCACCTAAGGTAAAAGAAGGTCGCTCTTAAAAGGCTGTATACGTGCATATGTATGACAGCGTGGTTTGCCGAAGTATTTTTTTCACTCAGCTGAGCTACTTATTACATTAACTAGTTTTATTTACAAAGTCGGTTGAACACCGATTATGCAGCGATTTTCAGATAA
This sequence comes from Volucella inflata, assembly GCA_928272305.1. Taxonomy (NCBI): domain Eukaryota; kingdom Metazoa; phylum Arthropoda; class Insecta; order Diptera; family Syrphidae; genus Volucella; species Volucella inflata. The sequence continues at coordinate 106,859,832 of OV743719.1, forward strand.
TCCGATGAATTGGTATTGAGGATAATTGCACCTTCTCTTCTTTTGCCTAAATAAGAACATATCTATCGAACCATTTAAACTCTTGAAGTCTAACACTAAGTAAAACTTCCATCTGACATCAGTAAGTGTATAGTATAAAGGAGTAAGAAAGTAGTAAAATGCGTAAACATACTTAATTACTGCTTAACTGCTTATACACCTACTTAATCTTATTTAGATCGTTTAACGTTCTGTGTCATGTTCTCCTTCTCTCTTCAAGCCTGTCTGGATAGGGGGTTTCCATTTCCAGGTAAGCTCAACAGATTGGTATGAATGCTATTACTTTCCAAATTCTGCACCAATTAAAGGAACTTTAAGGCCATACAGTTGTAGCTTAGTCATGTGCTATATTGTTTGCTTTTCAAGAATTCTCTAGCATACCAAAGGTAGCTTGTAGCATATGACTTTTTGAGTTCTGTCAACGAACTGGATGGAATAGATACGTGGTTGAGTTTTACCCAAGAAGTTTGTTTACGGGGACTTCATCGAGACAAATTTAATCAACAAACAAAGACAAGTAAACGGAAAATTGCTTAAAGCAAAACAGTAGAAACTTTAGCCATGTATTGCACCCAGTCCCACGAGCAATTTTTTATAGCATCTGATATAGCATTCAATTAAAACTTGCATACCATAAATTCCTCAGCTCATAGCTATGAATAGTATGCTACAAGGCGGGGCAAAAGTAATGTCATAATGTGAATTGGAAATAAAAATATTGAGCTCTGTTATCACTGAAGTTTATCTGAAGGTGTGAAATTTATGACATTAAGTTGTGAAAATATCGGATATCGGCTAAATGACCACCTCCTTATTTGATGCAAAAATATTGAATTGCTGGTCGCAAAACATCTTGTTCCAAATTGGTGACTTCTTCAATGTTCGCTATCTGTCTACAACATTAATGTCAAAGCGCAATGACATTCGACGCCATTTGCAAAAATTATGGTAATTGAAGCGCTAAGACACATGAAACAGTAGCATTTCTCCTCATTAAACCTTTACCAGTTGTCAATTCCACTTTCGAACTTCGGAGAAAAACATTAAAAATTTACGCATTCAAAATCAACTTGTTGAGCTTGTTCTATCTTACAAAATAAAATAAAAAAAACACAAATTAAGAAAGTTGGCAAGCCTTTACCAAAAATACCGTCTTTGTTTGCCATACCTGCAATCAGAAACTGTCACGTTGGTCATTTGTCGATATGACATTTGACTTTTGTCGACTTGTTTACGTGTAGAATTTTTGTTATTCCCTCAATTTAAGAAGCGGCAGATGATCGTTGTTTAAGTTTAAAAATAACCATTTGATTATTTTTTTTTTTTAACTAACCATGGCTATACATGGTAATGTAAATATGCTTTACCATTTTTATAATTATGTTAACCTTTTGTTTAATTTTCAGCCAACGGTAACACCCTAAAGTACGTGAGTCTGATAACTTTAACGCTGCAAAATGCCGTCCTTGGGCTTAGTATGCGATATGCCAGAACTCGACCTGGTGACATTTTTCTTAGCTCCACTGGTAAGATGAGTAATATGCCATTAACAAATTGCTGATAACCTAATTCATATCTTCACCCAAACATACATAGCCGTGCTCATGGCGGAAGTGGCAAAACTGATAACATGCCTTGTTTTGGTATTCAACGAAGAAGGCAAAGATGTACATAGGTTTGTAAATTCACTTCACAAGACTATTATCAAGAATCCAGTGGACACATTGAAAGTATGCGTTCCATCAATGGTTTACATTGTGCAGAACAATTTACTTTATATATCTGCCTCACATTTGGATGCGGCAACATATCAAGTAACATATCAACTGAAGATTCTTACAACTGCAATGTTTGCTGTTATAATATTAAGAAGAAAATTACTTAGTACACAATGGGGAGCTCTACTCTTATTAGTAATTGGTATTATTTTGGTGCAACTTGCCCAGTCGGCGGAATCAACTGTCGCTTCTGCAGCGAGTAGCGGTGAACAAAATCGTATGCTAGGATTGTGGGCAGCAATAGGAGCATGCTTTTTATCAGGTTTTGCCGGTATATACTTTGAGAAAATTCTTAAGGGTGCTGAAATATCTGTTTGGATGAGAAATGTTCAACTTAGTCTTTTAAGTATTCCATTTGGTGCAATAACATGTATTTTAAATGATGGTCGTCGTATTTCCTCTGACGGTTTCTTTTTCGGATATGATGGTTTTATTTGGTATTTAATCCTTTTACAAGCAGGTGGTGGACTTATTGTAGCTGTCGTCGTAAAGTATGCTGACAATATTCTCAAGGGATTCGCCACTTCTTTAGCAATCATTATTTCATGCGTAGCATCTATATATCTTTTCGGATTTATTTTAACTCTACAGTTCTCTTTTGGGGCAGCTCTCGTAATAGCTTCTATCTTTTTATATGGTTACGATCCAAAGAAAGTAAACAAACAAGTTATACGCTCCACTCCTCCGGATGAAGAAAAACTCCTGCCGCGAGTTTAATCTACATTAATTTATTCCTCTGGTCAGAAACAGGTTAAACCATTCCCTATGTAAATTTAGTTGATGCACGATATCATATGAGATTGATCACTATTTTAATAATTTGCCAGTATTTTTGTCTTAGAACAAATCGAATAGGTGTTACCGCGCTTAAATTGTTCCTTAATTCAAAAGTGTTTATTGTCTTTTATAACGGTTAGTATATAGCGTTCGATGTATAAACTCCAGCTCAGTTGCATGCAAAGACTGATTTCCGAAAAGCTAACATCTTATAATGGCTCTATTGGTTGTTCCTTTTTCTGCAACTTGTTGCGACTTTCTCAAATAAATACTTTTTATTAAGTTTAAGCAGGCAAAAAAAGATGTAACTTCCAGACTCATTGTTCTGTTTCTAAGAGAAAATTTATTCGAATTCGCATAATTTTTAAGTGCGGAAACAAACCTTATATATTTGTTTTCACCTGATGGTCGGTTTACTTAATATCTATATTTGTTTATCTTATGATAAAAAACAAAAATGTATGTTTATGTATTTACAATATATGAAGAAAGAATATTATTTTATTGACACGATTCTCTTGTATGAGTATTTTTTAAATAAATTTTATCTTTTAAAAATGTTTCCTCTTTCAATCCATAAAAGAATAAATAAACATGAGATGGAAACCAAAATGTAAATGTTAACATTAATAAAAATAAAATCAAATACGATGATCCTATTCGTAATCGATGCCACTCATCCATGTCAGTAAAGTGGAAAAGCTGACATCGCCAAGGTTCCTTTTTACGAGCTCTCCTACAAGATCTTTGAGCAATGTTCTAAATATACTGTTAAAATCGGGAAGTATATATTTTATTTTGCCATCATTAACGTTTATATCAACTTCTCCGGCGTGTTTGGAACTTCGTGTAAAGCTGTAACTATCCTGTATGTAAATGGTAAATGTCTATCTCATCAGCCAGCCCGATAAAGGGAAGCTTAGTCATTATTCAAATGGAAAGTTTGATAAAATCAATTTTTATGTTCTTAAAAATCGCTTTAAATTTGAATTGTGGGAAGAAATTTTGTCTACAGCTCATCCTTTAATAGCTTTCGACCTATTTTTTTGGGAAAATTACAGTTTAATGTTCCCAATAGCAAGCTGCTAATAAATGTCTTAAACAACAAAAATAAGTGTTCGACGCTATGGATGCTTCAAGATATGTATGTATGTACTTCAAATACTTCAAGAAATATTGAAAATTTTAATTCGCGAGTAAATGCTAGAAATGTTGTATTTGTTCCTACGAAATTGTAAGGAAACTTTGGACGATTTTACTAAGCCATCGCATTTTCTTTAATAGTATTGGAGAATGAATGAGTAATGTCTTTCGATTACTCTACTATACTCGTAAATAGTGTTTTGTGCATCAATGAATATTGACCAAGTTGATTCATATTCCGCACTGTAACTCCCGATCAACAAAATAAATGAATGCAACATTGAAATTTTGTTAAGCACAAATAGATATAAAGTATCTTAATAATAAAAATGCAAATAGTGCTGATTCTTGCCCGCCACAGTACATGTTCTCACATCAGATTGGAAAAGCGACGGATTATTCCGTGGGTTCTGGTTACAAATTGCATTATGCATCGTTGGAATCACATTTGTCGGGATCAAGGAACTGGCAATTGCTTTATAGAACTCGCTGCGTTAGATTTGTTACGAAGGACAAGCCTTTGAGTGTTTGAAAGTCAAAAGATCGTTTCTTTTATTGTTGATATTTATGTTAAAGAGCATACTGTCATCTACTCAAATTTGACAAATGTCATTAGTTTATTAGTGATTTGCAACTTTTTTTATGAGATCTAGTCCTATGAATAAATGTAGTGGTGTTGCTTTGGCACTGGTCCCCGAAAGGATTTTTAACATCGTGATTTAGACAAGGCCTGACCAATAGTTCGTGAAAATCCACAAAACCCTTTCTAGTGAGAAGGTATGCAAATTCTTCGGAGTGGATCACTTATTAGCTTAAAATTGATAACCACCTTTTACATCTGATACTATGTTCGTTGTCTATATTCGTATTCGCACAGTAATGTGATGATTTGATTCTTCCATAGTGTGTCCACCTGCCAGACATAAATCGTAACCACTGTCTCCTCATGTTAACATTCAATATAATTCCACTAAAAATGATGCGCCTCTTCAATATGTTGGATGTTAAATTTTTTTTTTTGAAAGTCACATTCACACAGCACAGGTCTGGATCGAAATGATGACTTAAATAATTATAAATGAAAATAGTTAGTGTTGAAATGTTAGGTATAAAAAACATTCCACATTCCAGACAGCTCCTTTGATTAATGGCGATGGAATCTCAAACTATCATAAAAATTTGTTTAAAACAAACACGAACAACAATATCTAATCTCAAATTTTTTTAAATTATTAATTGGGTTCAATGAACCACTACCGCTAGTTCCGGAAAAAAGTATAAATATTTAACAAATCAGCAACCATACATCAATAGTGAAATGGTCATCGATAGTAAAACCAAAACCTAGTACTCATATCAGCGAACGTTTTTTCCAAACAATCAATGGAACTGATATCAAAAATAAGACATTTATAACATTTGGTGTGAAAACCCTATTATCATATATCTATTTCATTTCATTATAAATGCACACAATTTTTGTATGGTTTAGCATTATCGAGGTGAAAGAATATTTTAAAAAAAATTTCTTTCCAAACAAAATCAATTTTTTGCAATCATCCAAATGACCTGTCATTATTAAATAAAAAACCAATTTGTTAAACATTTCTATTAATTTATTATGAAAAGTTAAACTTTACAAATTATGGAAGATCTGTTATTTAAAAAAAAAACTCAAAACTACTGCATGTCTTATTCTTTTTATGTAACAGAATACATAATGTAGTAAAATAAATAAAAAAAAAGTCTTAATTCAGAATAGTTGATATCTTAGGCTCCCAAAATGAAAAATGAATTATCGCAAAACAAATAAAGGAAAAAAAGTATGTAATTCAATGTGTACATGAATATGAAAAAAACTAATTGGATTAGGAATACCAGCCTAATGTTGGATCAGTCGATTGCGATTGTATCTTAAGAATCAAGTTGTACATCCTCAATGCCGGACCCAACCTTATTGCCAAAGAATTTACAACGTCCGACCGCCTCATCAGTAACAAAGATTGTCCATCGATGTCGTGATCTTTAAATACGTGAGCCTCTTCAGGAAAGAATTTTATGAAAAACTCCATAACGTCACCAGCAGACCAATTTTTCACATTTGGAATTTCGCTTGAATCACTAAAAGGCTTGTTTGGGGATTTATTACCATTTGCAACTGGGGACATTGTAACTTTGTTCTCTAAGGAACTGTTGGCTTCTTGAACTGTTTGTACATCTTGTATATCTGGTTTAGCGTCAGTGTTTGAATTAACAGGTTTTACATCGGCAGCTTTGAGCAACGACTTGGTTTTTGGAATTGTGCATTTCGAACACAACCATTTAGCTTGTGTTGGAAACCTAGCCATACTCGGTATGTGACATGCGAAGTGAAATGACTTGACGCATTTCGTACATGTGATCAACTCACCCTAAAAGGTAGAATAGATTACTAAACTAGAATTAAGTCGTGTTAAAAGGAAACTTACATCTTCTGTACCTTCGTAACATGATGAACACACTTGACAGTTGTTACAACGATAGTTTTCCCGCAGCTTAGTTTGATCTTCGAACTCAAGTGGAAGGCACGTAACATGTACTAATTAATATACAAAGCATAAATGTTTTTGTTAAATTCTTTTAATATAATACAATATATATTTAACTCACCTTTGTGTTCGCAATCTTTGCAAGAAATTAATTTTACTTTAACTTTCTTGGAATCCTTACGCGCACATAGGTAACAACTGTTACTGTCAATGGGATCAACAGGGGTGACAGCAGTTTTTTCTTCTTTCCGTGGTCGTTCATTGGAGCAGTCACTTGAAACATCCAGCTGTACAGACTGTTGATTACTACTTACAGAACCCGCAGAGCTTCGTTGATATCTTGGCAAATAGTTGTCAGAGGGATCGAAAACCACTTTTGCTTTCTTTATTTACAAAAAAAATTAGAATTATATTGATAATTGATACAATATTAAGTACATACCTTAATTCTTCCAGTTGTACGAACAGCCATTGGTTCAGATTTCCCAAGGATTTCTTCAGAATTACGTAGTCTTGCAACTTTTTTCATCTGCAATAGAAAAATGTGTTACTCAAATAATCGGAGATAAAAATAGTTTTATGAAGGCAATGTACTAGAAATTCTAGATGTGAAAAGGGCTACGACAACAAGCTATGTTATTTATAAAGAAAAAAAATATTATTGTTTACAGAAGCCTCGCGGACGGTTTGCCGCCTTTTAAAACTACGCTTTAATTTGTATACCTTTACTGATACTTTGGGATTATAACTGCTTTTCAAATTATATTCGATAAACTGGCGTTGGAAGTTAGCTTTCAAGTTAAATTGTATTCAATGAAAAACTAAACAAAAGAAAAACCTGTGACCACCGATTTGTACAGCAAACAACCGAATAAATATTTTTGTTAATACGATGGCGAATGTCAGCCAATGTTTAATTGAAATTGTACTAGATGAATTCTGGAACTAATTAAAACTGTTTTAAAATTCTCTCTCATAGATGGCGGTAAACACTTTTGGGATTTTTTTTTATTTTGGTTTAGTTAAGTACAAAGTCATTATGTTGTGGCAGCACCGTCGTTGTTAATATGGTAGCTATTTCTGAGATGAAGATGGCAGCGCTGACGGCTGCAAATAAAATATCGTTGAATACTTTTAAAGAGTAACAATGCAAAATGCATTATATTAACTAAATAAATAACAATTTTTTAGTAACCAAAATATAACCGGAGAGTATGTTAGTCATATGAATAGCATATTTAGACAAAATGGTCCAAGTTCCTCATTCAAATATCCTTTTACAATACGCCTTTATAGAACACTTGTGAATTGTCAACAATGGTCGACTCGTCCCTCATTTCAAAATCAATCTCATCCATATTATACAAGCAGTGATTAACAAAAGTATTTTTCGAGTTTGCCCTTTTCTTAGTTTTTTTTGCCCGCCGATTAGATTGAGATACGGCAAACATTTTCCGACTCCTTAATATCCACTTCGGGTAATTACTTTAGCGGTCACTTGGTTTTTTTGTCATAAAAAATCGAAAAATGGATGAATTTTAATTTTTTTTTCCAAAATGTTCGTTTTGACGACGGATTTATGTTAAAAATGCCAGAAATAGGAAAAAATAAATATTTTCAATAGTTTTATGGCTTACATTCTTTTAAAAATCTAGTTTTTACGAATAATCCATCCATATAATTTTTTTACGTTAAGTTATCAACTTCTTGTAAAAACAATTTAAAAATATAAGGATTCATTTACTTTTTGATTTTATGACCAAAAAACCAGAATATAAATCATTTTATCGAAAACTCGTTATGGACAATCAAATGTTCGACTAAACAAAACGCTGGTTTTGTGAAAATAAAAAACGAACACCTACACTATTGCAACGCAGGTGTTATATATGGTATCATCGTTGCAAACACGAAGTGGCGTATCTGCATTTTTTTCTCTTGGAAAAGAATTTACTCAAAAATGCTAATTCTTCATGGAGAAACTATTTTAACCCATTATAATAACCTTTTCCTGGATATATTAGCAAGCTGTGTTGAACGTTTTCAGTTAAAGAAAAAAAATGTAGAAAAAAAAGTGCTGTAATTTTTGTTTTGGCTTTACTGTAAAGTTAGGATTTTGCACATACGCCACTTGGTGTTTAGAACGACAACATGTACTAATATAAAGGCTGATTAACAATAATCAAGCAGGCAAACAAATCGTTTGAAATTATAGCGGCGTAAAACAGGTATTAATCATAATTATATGATTTGCTGCATACAAAAAACCACATAGTCTACACCAAAGAATATCCGCAATAAAAAGGGACACTTCAATCCATCTTCAAAGTTACTAATCCTTACACAAATTTAAACAAAAATAAAAAAAACAATAACCCATTAGTTGAAGAATCAAAAAACTACCTGCTAAATCAAATTGATTTTCTTACCCAAAATCCTTTAAGATAAACACGCTACGCACTATTCCTAAAATGCTACTACCACACTTTCTACCTGTGTACGACATATTATGAGCCTCTTATCCCATAATGCGGTTTCAAAGGCGATGTAAACCTCATGCGTTTGTGTTAATTAACTCCTATTTTATTTTGTTCCTAATGAGCAAGTAAGGAAATGTGGATTTGAAACGAAGTTACCACCTCATCCATTATTTTTTTACCATAGGTTGTTAAAGGCGGTTTTATATTGATTTAACCCAGCTATAAAGGGGAATTGCAACAGGGTGTACCAACAAATTTGACGGTCGAGATAATTTGATAAAAATAAAATATATGTATATTTTAAAGGCTTTTAGTTTTTTAAGTGGTGAAAAGTATTCGTATAAATATAAGGAATGAGTAAATATACTTTCAGGTCCTCATTGTAAGACGCACCTGCACAGGAATTCGATGGATTAATTATGTTTTAAATACCGTTTATGTTTAAATTAATTTTGGTGATAACACCCTCTAAACTTGTGTTTTAATTCTAAACGTACATCCTTCCTTTTCATCCATTTCGTACAAATGTTTTTTTTTATATCTATTAACTTTTCACAATTCTAGATTAAAAGAAAAAAGTGTGTGTAGCAAGGTTACAAAAAAATAAGCGTATTTTGACGAAATGTCCCCTCTTATTATAGATTGTAGATTGGTACGGGAAGTGGTATACTATAACCCAGATCACTGCCGCTGCAGATGGACATATTGTGTGATTAGAAAAGCTGCTAATACTTCAGGTGAGCTGGCGGCAATCTCCGCCGCTTCAAGGTACAATTTACCTAGGTAACGCTGACGTGTTTTGACTAAACCATCGCAATCACATAATATTTGTTCCTCTAGCCAAATTTTGATGGTTTTTGTTGATAGCCCACAGAATGGTCTTGGCATCATGAATTGAGATGCGTATCCTTTTTTGGCTAGTTCGTCTGCTTTTTTATTGCTTTCATATCCACTATGTACTGGCACCCAAAACAGATGGACTTAGTTTATTGTGGCCAGTAGTAGTTGGAGTTGAAGGCAATCCCAGACCAGTTTTGATTTATTTCAAAGGCATTAATTGCAAGTGGGACTGCTTTGCTATCAGAGAGAATGTGAATGACTTTGTTTTTTTTAATTTCTGGTTAGATTATCCTGGATGCAGAGGATGTGAGTCCTCAACAAATGTTGGTTTTTTATGTTCTCAGTTAAGCTGTTCTAGAAATGTAACCCCGAAGTTGTGCCGAAAATTGTAGCGTGGTAGACATTTGTCTATTAAATATATTCCAAATTGTTCGTTTTTCCCGAACTCATGTAGGATTGCAGGATGAACTAGCTTGGAGTTTGCTTCATCTTCTTTACATTTTAAGCATTTGCCACTGCTTTTTTCTAGATGGTGGTGGGATGTGGGATTACAACCGACCGCTCAACTTTATCCCTAAGAGATTTCTCAATTCGTGTAGTGAAATGTTGAAGAGCGTAAGTATTAACTTTATTTCTTCTAAAATCTTCGTTTAAATGGAATACGAAAGTATATGTGCTGCTTGAAAGGATTCAATAAAATTGCTTGTCATCAACAGAAGTACCATAGATGCTTTGCCCTCCTTGAGATACTTCTGTCAATTTAACCGTGAACATGTGAAATAAGTGTACTTTCAACATTGTACTATAGTTCCAAAAAAACGCGCAGTGGGGCAGTCTGGAGTGCTTGTCGTAACAATGCGCATGTAAACCACAGTTCGAAGCTTAACATTTTTCAAGCAACTGTAAAGTCGATCATCATATACGGAGCTCAGGTCTGGGGATATGACTCGTATGATGCAGTAGAAAAATTTCTTCGTTTTTTTATTAAGAGGGTTTTCAGTTTACCAGGTACATCTCCAAACTACATGTTGCACCTAGAAACCAGCGTAGCGCCCATGTTCTTGGATACTCTAAAACTCCACTTTGACTACATATTAACAGTTAAGGATTTGGAAAGTGACAGATTGCCGAAGATAGTCCTAAAGCACGTTCTGACTACTAGGAGTAATTGTAATTGACTGCAACCTCAATTTAACCATTGCGTCCAATGAAAAACCTGCTTCTTTAAAGGAAAATTTTAAGGTTTTGTTTACAGAATGCGGCATAAAATTAAGAAAAAAAAAAAAAAGGTTTCGTGAGTGAAACGCCCATTTCCTAGCGAGATGTCCCATTCTTAATGCTGACAAGGATGGGACCTTCTATACAGCTACACCAAAACTGCGCTGTGTTACAGATCTCAAATTATAGAAGAACATTTTTGAAAACTTTATACCAAAGCAATACAAGTATACCACTTTGATCAACACACAGAGATAGATGTACTCTTGGCTACGTAACTTTTGCAAATGTCAAGCTATGACGCTAAGATTTAGAGGGAATATCAGATGTACCAACAGAACTCAAATCGGAACAATAAGAGCGCCACACGATGGTTATTCCGGGAAATTTCAAATCAAGATAGTGTGTAAATGCTCCTTTTTGTATTTCCCACTTTTTATTTATTCTTTTTTTTTCTTATTTCAATTTTCACTTTTTGCTCTTATGTAAGTATTTCGGTAAATTATGTCATTGCCAATCTGGTAAACGGCCTTCGGCCAAACCATATAGACCAGGTCTAGTAGTATTATTGTAAAACCTTATTTTTTGTAAGAAAATAGAGTCACCTAACTTGTATGCGTACGCTATGGGATGGTGAGGTGAGTCCGAGTGTGTAAATGTTGAAAATTTCGGCAAATTAAGCAAATCTTGTTACAGATCATTTTTAATGCGAAATACACTAGCAGAATTCACATCGTCATTCTTCATTATTGACTGTAATGTTGCAGAATTTGTCTTCTATATCTGTATGTTTTTACCGTTCATCGGCTTTATGATCTCACCCATTTGCCATTCCTCTATTTGGTAGCTTTCTGTTAGACGGTGATAAGAGTGGGTTTGAAGAGAGTGCTCTTGTCTTTTCTTCTGAAGAAGCTTGTCCAACGTACCGTTGTAGTTGCAGGAAAACCTTTGAACAAACTAATTCAATTCTGCAATTTCGTTGGAAGCCGTTATTTTGACGGAGGCCGCAATGATCATTATTGTGCACGAAAATGCGTAGGCAAAATTATAGTTTGTGGGGATTCGTGTGTCGTACAACAGAAAAACCGTATCTGGGAATCGACGGATTATCCGTTGCTTATGGATTGAGTCGGCACATATCCACCCAATTGAATCCCACCAATTGAATATTATTTTCCCAATTCTGTTTGGGTATATATTTTTCCGCCGATTATGAAATAATTCTTCTCCGATTCCAGCCTTATCGTTAGATAACAACGCCACCTCCTATATTAACTTTTGTAAATTCGTCCTCCAAGCTTGAAGTTCATCACCAGAAATCTGCTTTGGATGGCATCTAAGGCTTGGTTTTCTATTAAAACTGTATGCATATGTGCCCTCAATTTTGCTCATTACATAAATGAGCATCTTTAAACTCAGTGAGATTTTTTAAGCAAAACAGTTCTAACCGCTAAAGGAAATTATATATTATATATTTTTTTAAATTAAAAGTGGTAAAAATAAAACATTTCGTTTTCTTAGAAATAAAAGGAACAGAACATTCCCGTCGAACTTATAGGTATAAGTGAATACGTATACGAATAAATATACACATAAATAATATTTCAACGAAAACTAAATATATTAAGTAAATAAAATAATTTTTTTTTATTGTCTTTTTTGGTAGTCATATTAACTCTTTTTTATTTTTAGATCCTTCCCATACTTCCAAGCCAATTTAGCTAAATCTGAATTTTCTAGAATCCATCCGCACATACATATTAAAACTCCAACGACTCCAATACTCAAATGCACGAGAAGTGAATGTTTTGTTATCTTAAAAATACAAAAAAAAATACTATCAAGAAGGTATATTAAAATAAAACTTAACTTACCATTGAATATTTACAAAACAAACCGCTCGTTACCAATGCGAGGCTGAAGAATTTTCCCGGAATTATACCAAGAAGTGGATTCATTCCCAATGGCTTGTATTGATGGAGTATGTATTTTGTGCTATAGCAAATTCTACAAAACATATTTATGCAATTTGCAAAAATAAATCCGACAGGGCCAAAAAAGCTCGTCAGTATATACGAAAGAATAAGGAAACTAATGGAGAAAATGGCCATGAGGTAATTATACTTGTCGATGTCTTTGCTTGTGTTCGTTGCAAACATGTACCCTTCTGTGATACCATTCACTGCCATGAAGCATATTGCCAGGCAATGCCACTTTAATAAACTTTCTGGTAAGCCACCAGCAACAAAATCGGCTCCACCATAAAAAAGGAGTACTGTGTGTGAATAGCTTTGTCCAAATGTTAAAGCCAACAAACCAATTGAAGTTACACCGAGGCAAAGTGTCTTTAAAACATATCCCGCTTCGTGTATTTTTTCCTAAACAAATTGAATAAGTTTTGCTATTTCAGCCTTAAAGGGCAACCTTACCAAGTTTTGCTTTTCTAATTGAATATCTCTTGATATAGTTTGAGTAAAATAGAAATAACTACTTTCTTCAATAGGCCGGAAGATGAATCGTGCTGCGAGGCTTCCCAAGTTATTGACTACGTCATAGGTTGCTTGTTCGCTGAAGGAAAGAACAGGGCTCATTGACATGACGTACTTTTCCCCTTCTGTAAGAATCTGCTTAAGAACCCCTTGTTTGATGAAACTTAGTGTCAAAACTTGTAATTTCGAGTTGAAAAACGATTCCTAGAAAATAAATTTAAAATAATTCATACTGGCTTCTGAAAATCCGGGCTTTACCTCATTGTTCATAACAAAGGGAACCATTTCGCTGACTTTTTGGAATGGAAAGTCTTCCATACCTTTAAATATTTTGTTGTCAACGTATAGAGTCGAATCCTTTGATTTTTCATCACTGATGGTCAACTTATATTCGTTGAATTTCTTTATGTAAAAATAAAAGAATGCATAATGTCCTACGAATATCACTATGGAACTAGCTAGCTGTGCTATTGCAAAAGCATCAATAGCGATACTGCTATCTTTGAGGACGATCCAAATGAAAATAACCGATCGCACAAGTATGTGCACAGTATTAAGAAAAATTTTCAATTTAACGAAACAAAAGATCTGTGCGACAAAAACTGGTGCTTCAGCGCATAACTCAATAACACAGGATAATGCAACAGCATAGCAGGCAAATTTATACTGGCTTTTTAGGTAATCATCAACCGGCGTTAATATCTCTAGCCAGATGTAAATACAGGGAATGCATAAGGAAATACAGGTAGGCACTCTAAAATATGACAAAACATAGTTGAATGAAATCGGCTTTCGAGGCGTAAATAAGAAAAAACTTACGTCAACCACATTTGGTTTATTAATTGTGGCCAAGAGCATTTGTCTTTTCGTTGTGAGGTTGTACTGAGTGCGGCACGGTTTATCGCTTCACGAGACAAAAATAGAAGTGTGCTTTCAAGTAGCAGCAGCCGCACATTCATTACTCCGAGAACATCTCGGCCTACATTCCGAACAATAAAAGCATTGATTCCAAACGTAACAAATCTGCAAAGGATCTAGAAAAGCAATATGCTTATATAATCAATCTATAAAAGTACTTATGTCAATATTTAATTCATTGGTAGTTACATTGTTTTCTTATTAGATTGAATAAGGCGAATGAGTGAAGATACCTTACCTGGAAAACAATGCTGAATCCGGCATTGAGCAAGCTGCTCTGCAGCACGTTTCTGGTCATAGCGCGTTTATTTTTTATGGACGGTCTTTGATGTTACTTATGATAGTTTGATCATTGTAGTTATTCGTTAATCGAGTAATGGCAAAATCAATACCAGAATTCGAGGATGGATCGTTTTGATGTTAAAAAAAAATAGTTTTCTGTTTACACGTCATTCGTAATGACACATTAAAGGCTGATATTTGTAAACAAACCAAATGCGACAGCTGTAGGAAGGTTGATTAAAATGAAATTGTTCAGCTCTTCACGAGCATTTGTATTTAAACTTTAAAAGTTCCTGTTAATAAGTGAAAGTTTTATTATTTCGTCGAATACTTTTTATCGTTAGAAATTTAATTTAATAGAAATAGTTTTGATTAAGCTGTTAATTTATTTATTTGTATTGTGAGCAAAATAGAAATATACAGAAACTTATCGATTTAAAGTTATCAGGCGGAGCGATTACATACCATAATTATTAATCTTTGTTTGTTCATTTATGGTTTAGTGTCAACTTTTTTATAAAACGGCTCCATCCTAGGTGAAACCCTACTCCCTTTAATCGATTTGGTAAGACTTTACCACATTTTTCTTAGAGGAACAAAGAACATGTGTTTTTGCTTATAAAATCTTATGTTGCTTCCTCCGTTTTATTGTTTGCATTGGAGAGACCACATTCATCGTCGTACTAGAGGCCATCGTGGTGATTTAGGTTTGACACCAAATAGTTGCGTTGCTTACGAAAGCTGAGTGCGTAAGCAAGTCATGCGTGCCATAATTCTTACTTTTGCCTTTCCGTACATAGCTTTTAAAAGTGTAACTACATATAGAGAAAGAGAAAATTCCTTAAAACGATATTATTACTTTAGTTATTTAAAAAAAAACAACAGGTATAAATTAATCTGAGGTAAGTCAGGCATTTACGTCTCCAGCAGAGCCTCTATCCCAGAGTTTACCAATATCCCTTCGAAGTTTACTCAAAAGCGCTTACATGAACGCTTTTATTTCCGCATAACTTTTTTCTTATTTTTAAAATGAGCTACTAAGACTCTGGATTTCTAAGTATTTCGCAGCAAGGAGTCACTTCATTCCATATGTTTCCAAAACCATGAGAACTGCTGAGTCTCTGAAACTCATCCGTTATTCCTTTACTACTGCAAAAGTTATTCGATTTCAAACCCCGGTTTGAAGATTTGCTTATTTTGATGTTTGGCAATTATCTGAATTTCATCAATTCTTGAACTATGCATACTTTATTTTTTGGTTCTTGTCAACGGTGGAAATTACCTACTATTATGAAAAGCTTTATAAAAAAAAAACTCATTTGACGTTTTACAAAGAAAAGGTTCCACTCTGGATTGTTTTTGATTTGTTTGCAAATACATTTTTCTCCTTATCAGTTTTTCGCGAATAACTCATCAAATTTATTGTACATTTGATCATAAATCATACATCATCCACAGTTGTGAAAATGACATCAAGAAATCTTACAGAGGTTTTTGTTATAATGCGTAATAACGCATCGAAAAATCGTAACTTGTACTCCGACGACAGGGTAAATATCGATCTGTTGATTAGTTACTCCAGATGTTTTGGTATTAATTGAAATTTAAAAATACATTAGCGTGGTGGTGATGCTGAAAAACTGCTCAAAAGATCTTTACACGATGCAGAGGAAGGAATGGAAATGCGTGACGAATACGGTTCTCCTCCAATTTGGGTAGACAAGCTGGAAGAAGCCCAGTACACTATGTCAAAGTAAATAATCATACTGAAATATTTAACTGATAGAGACAAACAAAGAAGTATCTATCCTTTTGTTTTTTAGAATTAAACCAAAGTTGGATGAACTGGGATCTCTTCATGCCAGGCATCTCTTGCGACCGGCATTCGATGAGAGTTGTGAAGAAGAGCAGCAGATTGATGCATTGTCTCAGGAGATTTCAAAGCTGATAACATCCACTCATCGCCATATTCAATGCATTCGATCAAGTCTTGGAGTTGGGAACAAGACAGAACAGCGATTGACTTCGAATGTCGTTACCTACCTGTTGCTGTCGTTACAGGAGCTTACATTCAAATTTCGCAACAGTCAAAGTAGTTATGTTAGGCAGCTGAATTCGCGCGAAGAACGATCACAAAAGTACTTTGAAACACCTGATTTCACCACTATTGATCTGGACAACAAGGGTCAAAATAACTTTGTTGATTCTTTCGATAATTTCCTACAGCCAGCTTCAAGTATAACAAGCGGATACTACGAGGAGACAGACGACCAAATCGACGAACATTTCCAACGACCAGTAGCTAATCGAATGACGCAGCAGCAATTGTTATTGTTCGAGGAGGAAAACTCAAGGCTAGCCGAACACCGTGAAGAGGAAGTGTCGAAAATCGTAAAATCTATCTTCGATTTGAACGATATTTTCAAGGACCTTTCTCAAATGGTTCAGGAACAAGGCACGGTTTTAGATAGGATTGACTATAATGTTGAACAGACACAAACGCGAGTATCAGAAGGTTTCAAGCAACTACAGCGCGCTGAGATGTATCAACGCAAAAATCGCAAAATGGTTTGCATCATGTTTTTGGCGGGGGTAACCCTTTTCATGTTACTCCTCCTTATATTTACGAAGTTTTAATTAATACACCTTTGCTTTCCTAGTTTATAATTCAATTTTATTTATTTTAACTGCATTCAATAAAAAAAAAAACCTAACGCACCCCCACAGCCTTTACATTCTCTCAGCTAAACGGCTCGCAACGGATCTAAGACTACCGTACACTTTATTCGGCGGTGAACCCAGGATTAAATTGCAGATCGCTCTTCTTGCCAGTTGAATATTTTGATAACTACCAAGAATGTGAATCTTACTGTCGGCCAGGACGATACGGGTTTTGGTTACGTTTTCAATGGTAAACTTTGTTCGTCCACCTTTACCAGCTAGACGTCCAATTGCACGACTCATGTGATCTCCTTTGAGAGTTTTGACATCTTTGATTTCAAAAGATTCTACAAACAAGTCTTCCAAACGCAGTAGAGCTAAGGCATCGTCAACTTCAAAGCCACAGAGAAAAGCCTTAACAAAGTCTGCACCTTTTTGTAAATTTGAAATATCTGGGGTTTCCGGACTAATTCGCAATTCAACTTGTCGACCTTTTGTATTGAAACGAATCTGTAGTTTCATATGTTCTACAACAGGCGTAAAAATCTTCATCCAATGTTCTTTCAATGACGAGTATCTGCAAAGAAATTTTATTTAATTTAATTGAACACTTTTCTGATAATTTATTAGATCGATACCTGTGAGGAGGTACCCCAATTTTGCGAATATCACTCTTGGTTCGCTTTGCTCTAGGTGCCGCTTGAATTTTTGCAATTCCTTCAATGCCTGTTGCCTCGTCTACTTGCATGACATCGTTGTCGTCATTGGCAGAGCGCTTTTTTGCCTTTGTATTAGCTTTAGTGGGCAGAAAGTCATCGGCTTTGATATTTTCAACCTCCATTTGGAAATATTTTGTAACAAATATACGTAAACAATTGTCGAATTTAAAGAGAAAACAGTTTTTATAAAATAGATAGGAAAACAAAAACAGTTCACTATGAAGCCATGTGCCTAAAAGAAACGTCAAAATAACTTTTTCCCGAACGACAATTGCAAATTGACAGTAGTAAATTCAAGATTGTGAGTTAAGGAAACAACATTCACAATAATTCTTTGAGTTCAGTCAAGTCAAAAGAAACATAATTTGTACTACGGAATGTTGAGTGACTAAGCTGTACGTCCTCATTTTCAACACACTTTTATTTTCTAGTTAATAAAACGCGCTAAACAAATAAAAAAATAACTAGCACAATTATCTTAACTAAAAGCAGAAACAGTTTAGACAGCAATAACAACTATTGTGTCAAACGATTTATAGCGAAAGTTTTGTTCTAATTTTTTTGACTACTATACCTTTCTTGTTTGATGAATCCAATCCTACAAATCACTTTTTGTTAACATTGCAAAAAAATATTTTATTATTTTTAATTGGGAAAATCAAAATATGTTAACAGGAAATTTGCTGTATTGGTACAGAAAATAGCTATTCAATAACGAAGTTTTAACGTTGAAGTTGCCGTCGTTTTTCTGCTTTGTTAATATAACCGGTTTCAAAAATTTGCACTTCTCAGGCTGTATAAAGCTGTGTTTTTTGCACGCATGTAAGCTATCGTCGCAAAAAAACAACTATCCCCGCTTAAAAGTTTATCATTAGAGATGGATCATTCCAGGCTGGATTTACAATGGTAAATAGCTCCCAGTTCGCAGGGATGTGCATGAATGAAGAGAAGCATTATATGTATGGACATGTCAATTTGAAATATAGTTGGGTTGTTCCGGACATGTATAGTTCAGGGAACTATTCCCTCAATCGGAAACATTTCCTTTCGTTCCACACACTGAACGAAAACATGTCCAGAGTTCCATTCAACTCTACAACTCATCAGAGACCAAACGAAAAAAAAATAAGTTCAACCCAACATGTCTCATACCCTGTAATTTTCAAAGAAAACTAAAAACAAAATGTGGATGAATACATACATGTACATACGAGTAGATGTGGCGATAAGCTCGAACAGTTTGTGCACACTGGGACTGGAATGGAAGAAAAGTGATGAAAGAATGATGTCCGCACCGCGCACAGGCAATTCGTTTCGTCCTTCGTGAACGAAATATGTATGCAGGATCGGATATCTCTTATCTTGTTAACAGTTCCGAGTTCATCGTTCAAGGGAAAAGAAACCTTCCACTTTCGTTTCGCAATTGGAACTATTTTGTGCAACTCTATTCATCATAAAACTTGGTAGCACAGATATATCTATGGCTCATCTTTCGGTTGGTGAACAAACTTAATTGTTTTGAAAAAATTTATTTGTGACGATTGGTCACTTTTGCCTGTTGAACAGCAGGGTATCCGAAAAGAAGACGTGCCTGCGAAATGACATAAGGAGCCGGTACTCAACACTGTGTATTTGGCAGTGAAAATATATCTATCATCCTTTTAATACGGTACGCGAAATAAAAAGTGTTTCGGGAGATAAATTAGCTGGGTTGTGTAGTTAAAGGTTTATACAACATTAAGAGAGTGATGGCTGATTCTTGGATTATAATATTGTAGACGGACGCTTAACTTTTAGCTTATGATTTCAAACCAGATTCACACCCTTAATGTATTAAAAAATAAAATTTAAGATCCATTCACCGCTCAATGGATTGCAAATGAACTGTCAGCGAACAAATTACTGTTAGTACTTTAAAGGTGTCAATTTAACTACTCCAGATGCGCAGAACTAAATTTATCTGTAGATTAATAAAAAAAAACCTCAAATTCAGTTAGTGTTATTTTGTGAAAAAGTAACAGTGAATGGAATTACAAAATATTCGCTCGATGGTAGTCTCGGT
Source organism: Volucella inflata (assembly GCA_928272305.1). Classification (NCBI taxonomy): domain Eukaryota; kingdom Metazoa; phylum Arthropoda; class Insecta; order Diptera; family Syrphidae; genus Volucella; species Volucella inflata. Next base: position 106,879,766 of record OV743719.1, read on the forward strand.
TCACTGGGCTGAATATCGTTTTAACTATTATCCACGATTCCATATATTTATCCTCTGGCGTCTGAATTTATATGGCCTGGCAAGGCCTTACAAAGTACATTCAGCTGTCAAACCAAATTGAATTGGTTAGTGCAATAAATTTTAACTTGTAAATAATGGAAAACTGTGATGAAAATCTTCAAAGTTTAGCCGAAGAAAAGATTTATTTAGGAAATAATTTAATAGAGCAACTAGATCATCACAAAGCAATTCCTGGAGTACAAAAGATTCAAAGGAAAATCAATCAGGAAATTAAGTTTTTGCAGAAGGTTTGTCTACCTGTCTGGCAATAATTTATTACAAAAAATAAACAAAGAAATCTATCACTAGGTCATCTCTACGAATTCGCTCAAACTTAACCATGTTATGTGCAGTAATCTGACCCACTATGAATTCTTGGTCAAAATTCTGGAAATTCAGAAGGGTGTAGTACACGTTGACTGTGGTTTTCCAGTTGAAGAACGAAATAATCCTCTAAGAGTGGACATTGTTTGTGAAAATGGGCTTAAATGGATTAAAGGTAGACTCGCTCAGCCTGTAGCCCGTCCTTTATGAAAAAAATATAAAATCTTTACAGTTATTGCTCGAAACTCCAAGTCATTGACTGATGCAGCTAAAGGCCGTGCAAACTATGGAGCAAAGAGCATAATTGATCAAGCAGAGGAATTTATGTATGCTGCGAATCAGAATCTTTGCATGTTTCAACGGCCCAAGGTAAATTTAGAATAAAAAAAAGCGAAGAAGGAGAATTTCAATATTTGTTTTTTATTTTCTGTGCTTTTAGATAATTTTCTATTTTAGCCATGACATTGAAAACGAACTGCTCTCTGATCTAAAAGAGATCGGCGTCGAAACTTTGTCCATTAATGAACAAACAATTTCAACCCTTCTAAGTAATGAGAAAAACACAGATTTTTCAAATGTTAGTAATTTAAATTTAGATATAACAACGATGTTAGCTTACATCAGTTCTCTGACAAATGGTAGTACAAGGTGGACTTTTAAGGAACCCATTTTAACTGAACAAGCTGAAAGAGAAAGGGAAAGTCCGCTTAAGCCAGTTTTAGACAAAGTTTTCGAGGGAAAACGACTTATATGTTGCGAGACAGCTTATCAGTCGTTTCAAGACATAGTTAACCTACTGGCTGGAGATGTAGAAAAGCAGCGGGCCAAGGAATTGATTGACCGAGTAGAAATATATCCCGATGTGCTGGATATTCCAAAGGAAATCTCTGTGATCAATGTTGGTGGAAAAATAAATCCCAGGAGTTTGAAAATATTCGCATTCGGTATTGTTATGGAAGCAGTGACTGTGACATCAAATAAAGGATTCATCCGATCAGCAAAAATGCAGGTAACAATCAGATAAAATGTTAATGTTCGATAAATAAGTTTTTAAATAAAACTTTACTATTAATAGGGCATTAATGTTCCTGTCTTTATTCACCAAGCTCGAGCTTTAACTGAATCCAAAGAGAAAACAGCTCAGTCTATTTGAATATTTATTAAAGTAATCGTTTTATTGTAAATACATAATTATGTAGCGAATTTTTTACAAATACTGCGAGAATTATAAAAATATAAAAATGTATTTGTATGATTTGTATAATGGTTTTAATTTTAAATGAGTGTTAGAACGTTGGTTACTGATTACAGGTTTAAACAAATTGTTTTCAAACAAACGATCACAAAATCTTAAATCTATTGGATTCAGTCAATGTACCCCGGCTTAGCAAGAGTGATGAATGAAATTGAAAAGCTCATTGCTGCTAAATCCCAGTTATTCGAAATTAATCAGAACATTTGAATCTAATGTCTAGTTGGTGTGCGGGTTATTATACAACGAGTTGTTGTATACGAGAAACGAGCTTGTACGTTTTCAGCATGGCAATGACAATAAATACCAAAAATCTAGTCTTGCACAGAAAGAGAAAATTACCACTTTTTGTATAACGAAGACACTGACTGTAGCAATCAGTCAATAGCGCATTAAGGGGCAATACTTGAGAGAGTGGTACGCTGATTTGATCCTTTTTTTAAAAGTATATAAGTTAATTCGTACTTGAGTGACACACAAAGATTATGCGAGTTATTCTTGTGTTTGGCAGGAATCTTGATAGACTAATGCTTATAGTTCTTCATCTTCAAACTTTTTTGGCTGCCCAGGACGTTCATCGTCTTCCAAGCCAAAGTCACCACTTTTAAATCGTGCAAACCACTTTTGGCACATTCGCTTAGCTAGCGCATGTTCAGCATAAACTTCCACCAAAATACGATGACTTTCGGGAGCAGTTTTTTTTAGAAAGTAATGAAGAACTCCCCCCAAAAACACTTTTTCAGGCACAAAGTTCGACATACTTGAGTGAAAAAAATTATTGTTGTTTACGCTTCAAATGCATAACACATACTGAAATGACGTACAATGACAGTAGCTTTCCAACGCATGTTCCAATGGAATAATAACAATGGTATAGATTAATATTTTCCTTTTTTCTCAAATTGTTGTTTAGGTTTCGTTCAAAACTAAAATCCAAGCGAAATAAGTTCTATTTACAGGGACTTCTATATCTAGATCTAGTGTAAAACTGTTTCACCTTCGTCCAATAACTGCCAAAGAAGTGTATCAGTAAAACCTTTCGACTTTACATAACCACACACCATCTGAAGAAGTTATAATCAATGGTAAAGTTGACATATAAAGCTTAAGCCTTTGTCTTTAACAGTTTTCAGAACCCTCTTAATTTCCGAAACTTATCTGACGATGTACATATATATCCGATATAGTTGAAAGCAACAATTCAACAAATAAATGTAACGAAATGAATTATTATTTTCTTTCAAAATATTTTACAAAACATTTTGAAATAAAACTTTATTTGCAAAAAAATTAGAGATAATATAATATATATATATAATTTCTTCTTATTTCTCTTAATAATTCTTACATAATATCTCTACAAACATCATAAAAATATTTAAATTGTTTTTTCTGTTTTTCTGGCTTTCATATTTTTGTTTTTTTTTTTCTCGTTATAATTGTTTGCCTGTTGTATATAATCATCATCTTTAGCTTAATCTTTTTTTTTATCCTTATGCACATTTTAATGTAAAAAAAAAAACCCAAACAAAATATTTTCTTTTACGCATTCATACACGCCACATACAGCACAAATTTTAAATCGAACAAATGACATTAAGGGAAAAAAGGTATCATAAACTAAAGCTAAAATAAAATTTAAAACTTGAACAAAAAGAACAGAACGCAAGACGAACTGAAAGATTCTTTAACAGAATTGTAGTACAATGTGTAAATACCGAAAACATTTAAGTAATAGATAAGTTATTACAAAATTTGCAATTTTAGGTCTAAAACATATTATGATTATTATTTTAGAAAATGTATATTGAGGAGGAGAAGGGAACACTGTTTTTTATTTGCTGTGTGAATTTAGTAATTCATCTTTTATTTTGTTTTTTATTTTTTATTTTATTTATTTTACATATTTCGTTTGGGCGTCCATTGGAAAATCAGTTATTAATATTGTTGGGAGCATCTATACCGAAACAGAATAATTTGTCTCACTATAGACCTGATACGAATCGTCTGCAAAAAATAAAATTAAATAGAGAGAGAGAAAAAATATTTATTTAGGATTTTGATTTTGATTTTTTTTTATTATGTTATTAACATTTTCTGTTAAATTAAATGCAGGGCTTGAAAAAAAAAAAAGTTGAACTAATGAAAATATAAATATTTGTTAGTTTTTTTTTTTTAATTTAATGAAAAAGTGTGCACTTGAAAAAAAAAATACAATATACTATATGTATTTTGTGTGGATTGAAACGAACAAAAAAAAAAGGACAATGTTTTGAGGATTCTGATCTTCAAAGAAAGTGTTCCTTTGTAAAAAACTAATCATGGGTGTAGATTGAGAGAACGCTACTAACTTATACTAAATTACTAGGCCGCTAAATATATACGCCAGAGATTACCGGCGCACTAGCACTAATATAAATGAACTCACTAAACTAAGGTGTTTTTTTTTCTTCGAAGTAGCTTAACATACTCGTACATATACACACATGTATTGTAAATATCGTCCATGTAAAACATTGGAATATTGAATATTAGGTGTTTTAAGTCGCAAATGATGGACATTTTTATTAAAGAAACGACTTACATGGTTTTCTTCGACTGCATAAATAATAAAGTTTTGATAATAGTATACAACTTTTGTGCTAAAAGATGTTTATCACATCGGTGTTTACTGGTGGAGTAGATTGAAAATAATTTTCTCAAAGGCGAAAATTTATAAGGAAAAAATAAAAAAAACCAACATTAACCTTTGTCAGGACAAAAGAGAACTGTTATCGTGAAAATAATTAGTTGGAAATATAAAACATAAGAATTATTATTTAAAATTCGATAAGCGAAACATTATATACAGTTCAGACTTTTTACAACATAGAGAAGTTCAAGTTTCGAAAGAATGTAAAATACGGGTTTTATTCGAAAAATTATTCCTATAAAAATGTTTGTGTTGAAACATGTACATATGTTGTACAATATATAATATACAGAATGATACTGACTTATTGACTATTCAGATTCCGGGTATTGTCAGAGTTAAAAACAAACATAAAAAGAATAACACAAAAAAAATAATTAAAAATATAAAATAATAACAAACTAAAATATAAAAAGTTTGACAACGGATTACTTTGATTTAATAAATTATCCCTTCATATAGTCAATTTCTACAGCATCAGTTGTAAGTAAATCATCGCATAAATATGTTTCATTTGCATAGTCTGCAAATATAAAAAAAATGTGTTAATAGGAATCTATCTAGCTTTTAACATATGTGTGTTTTTTAAAAGATACAAGTTCTGCTTTACAAGAATAAGACCGAAATATATTTTACACATTTGTAGTGTCAATAATTTTTGTCAATGCAAATTGAGCGATAAAGAGTGAGTCTATGATGTCTTGACATTGATGAAAAGAAAATTTAGATTTACGGGAAATGTAATAGTTTAAGGGGGGAAGTGTGTGTAAAAATTTAAACAAATCGATTTTTTTCTTCATAATCTGAAAATATAGTATTTTAAGCGTGTATTGACGACAGAAAAAAAATATATTGAATATTTACGAAGTTAAAGGTAATATAATCGAGCGCGCCGGAGTGCGTATAAAGTAGTAAGTCAGGTAGTCAGAGCCCTTCAGGTAAAGGGTCCTTTCCCTTGAAATAACTTTGAATAATAATAATAAGAGAAGAAGAAAGACTATTGTATGCATCTAATCGGTAACTAAAACTGGTCGTTATATTGCACTAAAACTTTAAACGCGATTATCTCAAAACTGTATTTTAAAAAACTTTTCATGTTGTAACTCAAAAAGTTATTGAGCAATTTGTCTGAAATTTAGAATGGCTTTTCTCTACATTATTATCGGAAGGATAAACCTAAAATTTAGTTTTTTTTGTTTCGGATCAAGGGTTAATGTGTGATAAATGGAGCATTGTTGGAGCTCGCGTCGGAGACGACGGACGAAAAATTATTCTGAGCTGCCGTTTTGGAAGGAAAAAAAGAAAAATTGTTTGTTTTGTACTTGTACTAAAGTTATGTTTAACATTTAAACCAATAAAATTATTTTATCACCTTCTAAAACATTTTTAACATATAACTGATTTTGAAGCGTTTACATGGACTCCCCCCTAAAAAAAAAACTATGACACGTTAGATTGAAAATAACACTTGCTTCGCAAGTCGAAGGATTCAATTCACTACCGAATGAAGATAAAAAAAAAAAATTAATTTACAGAGTGTCAAAAGTTACAGTTACAGAAGTCAAAATGACAATATTATTATGTGTAACTCATTTTTATACCTTGTCGTTTTACTTTATTCGGAAGTTAATTTATTTTCTTTTTTGAAAAACATTTAACGGTTTCTCCTTGCAAAGGCAGACCTGGAAATTCTACTTGCCTAAAACATAACGAATGGGAATCATATCATATCAAAGCCTTATTATTATCACTACGACAGGCCTATTCTACCACACTATAAACCGTAGAACCCGGCTTCCTTCATTTAGTTAAATTGATAATTTCATATTAAGAGTGCGTTGCATGTACTGGACTGAGCTACTCGTTTCTTTATGTATTAATTACAGAGGGGGTTTATCACCCCAAAGCTTCTGAGAGTAATCAACTGATATGCGGACCATACATGACATGCACATCCATCAATATAAGAAAACAAAAAATAATCATGATGTCCCTGATTGGTTCTTGTCGTCAACGCCATTCGTGTTTTCCGTGATGCAAATGACGTTGCTCTGGTCTGCTGCTTATTAAATCAAGGTACAAATTCTTACATATCCGATGAGCTTATCCTTAAGCGTTTATGAGAGGAGAATTTTTCATTGTCTAAACTAAAAATCTAACTAGTTGTATTCATAGAAATTAGAACGTTCGTGGTACAATTTCTTTCATGCACACATATTTTCATTTTAAAATATAACATGTTCAGTATACGAATCAAGTGAGTAACACTCGAGAAATTGCGATGTTACTCTTAGCAAAAATACTATTTCCCCCAACATTCCTATAATTCAAATCAAATTGATAGATAGGGACCGTAAATGAGAATGAATGATTAATTAATACCATATTTGATAAAAAAAAATTGAAAGTTAAAACTAAATGCAATGAGGATTAGTTTTGTAAACCATTTTTTTTTTTTTTGATTTTACAATAGTAAGTGTAGGTGGTGAAAAACTAAATGTTATCCTTTAAAAATAGCAAGAATGGTAGCCTGCAGAACAGTAAAAGTAGTACAAAAAAATATGCTTTAGTTGATTATAATTATGTGCATAAAACGTTTTTTTCTATTCGCCACAATCAAAGACAACAAAATACAAAAAAGGTCAACGAGTAGAGATTAGTTTGAGCACTTTTATGGTTTGATTAAAGCTATTTATCTAGCATAACATGGTTACTATTCCAATGGTAGTTTACAAAGGATTTTTTTTTGCAACAAAAACTCTATTCATAAACTAGTAATAAACCGCAAAACATTTAGGATCTCACCTATAATATTGACTAAGAAAGAGAGATCAGTAACAATCGGAAACGTCCTCTGCCTAAATGAACCAAGAAGAACCTAAAGTGGCATAATGACGACCATGTTTGAATCAAATCAAAAATATTTATGGCAGACATCTATTTAGTTTGCTGAAACCAAAGCTATGTATATGTTAATGAGCACAACAATAATAAATTTAATGGAAATTCAAATATTTACTATAAAGCCGACATTCTATGATGTTTTTTTTTTTTGCAAAATCATAATTCGGTATACGGGCAGCTTTTTTTCGTCTCTTCTCAATAGGCAAACAAAGACACATTGGCATGCATGTTATGCAGTAAGGTATTCTGAACCGAAAACACATAAGGGATCCTAAATTAATGAATATTTCACTGCACTACAGTGTAAAGCTGCCGTGATTACAAAATAAAATCAAAGCTGCCTCCTCATAAAAAGTACTAGTATATGTGTTTTAAAAGACTTATATTGCTACTATGCAGGATTTTGAGCTAAAGCCACCTCCGATAAATCCAATGAAATCTTAGTAAAAATTATTTTAAACAAAAAAATATGTGTCTTGAATGTTATTTAAAATAGAGCCAAAGGCATCTTAAATGCAGATCGAAGTGTAAGTGCATATGCATTTTATATTTAAGTTGTGCCAAAATAAAACTACTATGCGTACAGACTAGTCAATTTGATGGAAATCGATAAAAACATATTGCGTGCAAAATATTCGAGTAGGCAATTGGCAAAGTATAGCTAAGAGAGATTTCTTTGAAAGATTTTCTTATGAAATACAATAGCATAAGAGTAAAGTCACTTAAGTTTTCAGTCTTTACATTTTTCTATGGGATTAAAAGATTCATTAAAAATAAAGCAAACTACTAAATATGCGATTCCTGCTTTCTAAAATATATAAATTATATATATGGTACAACAAGGTGGGAATCCTTTCCTAAAACAGTTTAAATATAATTGGTATTCGAATAGCATTTTATCTTGTTTGAAAAATATATGCATATGGTTTTTGAACGATAACACAATATTTTATTAATACATAAAATTATAAATGAATAAGCAAGCTTCATAGATGATTTTAATTGTACAAAATATCACCATTATAAAACCAATTAACGAAAGCATACGGTTTTTGTTTGCATAATATAAATAAAAATTACTGTGGAAAGGAAAGCAAAATATACATCATTTTCGAAATAGACACGAAGACTCTCAATGTAAATTAGAATGTGTACAATTTATCAAAAGATTTCAACTCTCTCTCTTTTGCCTACAACTTTTTTTTAAATTTCTCAAATGAACCTTGCATAGTCTAATATAAATTATAATAAAACAAAATACCTAAAAGATAATGATAAAAACATAAATAGTCAAACTAAAAAAAGGAAATTAAATAAGCCTGGCATTTAATGGCTAATTAAATATTCATCAATAACATCAATAATAGACGAACCAGGATTGAAATTAGAAACCTTCGGTAAGTGGACCACATCACGCCGGAATAGTGATAGATTTTGCGTAAATCTGAAAAAAAGGTTCAAGTTTAATATAGTCATATTTATTACACTGAACTTTTAAAGTAAAAACAATTATTGTCATGTAAATACCTTTCCCGATTTTTGTTGACAACATTTCGTTCGATACCATCCATCAGTCCATCAAACCACTGTGCCATTGTTTGTTGTTTATCGATGGGTTGTGATCGAATTATATTCTCTTTGAGCGATCTTCTCACAAGAGTGTATTTTAAAAATTTTTATTACAATAAGATTAGGGTTTAGAAAAAGATTAGGGATATTACCTAAAATAGTCTTCGTATAACAGAATTAGTACTAAAAGCGGACGGGACATAGACCATTGATTTTTGCAGTCTTCTGACATTACCATGTTGAGTAAAGTTGACATTATACCCTGAAGTATTTCAGAATTCATCTCAACCACCTGTATAAATAAATAACCAAATAAATAAGGGTGATAATTCTCTTTTTAAAAAACATCTACCTCCAGGAACTGTGAGTTCTCCGGTGTAATATTGCGGAGTTTTTTATTGGGGAATGTCGAAACTAGAAGAAAAAAAATCTTGTTAATTCAAATAATATATGCATAAATTCTTATTAAAATCCAAAACAAAGAAATTTTTATCAAACCAGCAAAAATTAAAACATAAACAATGATGAGAAGTATCAGACGTAAATTCAGCAAGCAACCAGAAGCTGCCTGAATAGAAGTGCTCGCATGTACGTATGTAACCGGTGCCAAAATATAAAAAAAGATAACGTTCAGCTTTGCACTTCATACTTTCGGACTTTGAAGATTCCAATTTAAGCAATTTAATGGGGGTCGAAGATGGCACTCTTTTAATACTTTAGATGTTCAAACATTGCGAGCGGTCAATGGGACCGTTACATGCCCTTTACATTTTTTAAATTTGTCGCGTGGATTTTGCGTACCCTTAAATGTATACACATAGCGCCGCCGGTTCAAGCTTAAATGCCAGCAACCACAGCAATTGTTAGAAACTTTGCCAATCGTAAATCCTTCAATCTCCTTTTCACACCACAGGATTTAACTGCATTAAGTGTTGACAACCAGTGCCCATCGATGCCAATGGAGTGAATCGGTATCGGACTAGGCACACGAAGCCAGTTGTTTGATGTAGTGTACAGGTAAGCACATTTAGGAAGACATCCCACAATCTCACCAAGACATTTAGTCAAACATGGATGTTAGAAAAGCGGATCAAGATATCCTTAATCGTACTGTACGTGAGATATTTCAAACGATTTTTGTTGCAGGGTAAACCCAACCAACCCAATGGTTGTGTGGCCCAGTAAGATCTTTGATCAGACACAGTGAATTGTCTAAATTGGTACCCAAAATAGCTCGAAGTATTGAATGTTAAAGTCTTCCAAAACGTCAAAATTCATTCTAAGCAGACTCAAGACCAAAACAAGCAATTACACAGCGATTATGGGACACTTATCCGTGCTGAACTGGCAAAAAAAACTTGTATCTATCATATATCTGTTTCTTTTAATTATTTTGATTTTTCATAAAATAAATTTCGGATTTCGTCTTACCTTTGAGTTGAAGTTGCTTAAAGATATATGACACAACACAGTCCAGTATTGAACAGCAGCAAATAAAAATGGTCGAATCTGGAAATGAAGGCATAGCGAACAACTAGATATAATATTGTAAAAATTAAACCACTTACCCAACGCCGTCAATCCTTTTGATAAACTTTCTAAAATATAAATAAATGCGCGCGGCTCCAATGAAGCCAAAAATGTTATATGATCTTGCGATAAACAGTTAAGAAGACCATAATATGATGAAGCCAGTTTTGGATATTCCTACGAAACAACGCCACAAATAAATTAACACTATAATTGTGTTTTGTTTATTATTAAAAAAAAATTACATACCAACAAATGATTTTGCTGAATTGACATAATCAGCTTTGCTGCAATGTTTAAAACATTATCCAACGTATCGTCACGATACAATTTAAAAACTCCAAAATTAACATAGTTCCCACTTAGTGCGTTCTTAAGTATTAGAAAACAAATTGAAATGCCTTTCAATTTCATCGGGTACTGCTGATCACGAGGCACGTCCAAATGGAGACTTCTATTGCCATAGATGCATATTAACTTGGATGCTTCGCGAAATAGAAGTATGCCCATTGGACTGGAAACGTTTCCCTGTAGACGTTGTGTTCGACAATGAACCAATTCAGCAAAAAGTTTGAGTACTGGGGTTGTTACAGCAGGGTCATGTGCCCATAATTCAACTGCACGAATCAGTATAGGGATATAATCAGGATAACTGCAGAGGAACATGTTATTTTATTATATTATTATAATGATTTTATTATATTACATCCAGTCAAAAAGCATTGTGTAGGGAACTCTAGCGTTTAAGGGTAGAGCTAAGCCTCGCAGGTCACGTGCTAATCCAATAATTGCCTTTTTCGCCTCTTCATTAGGAAAACTATTGGCATCCATAAGTACCGAACCGAGCGAATCAAATTGATCTGTAAATTGAAAATTTTATATCCTAAATAAGCAATTAAGATGTTACTGTAACCAACTTGTTAGCGGTGTTAAAAAATTGTAAAAACGTTCTTCATCCTCGCCAAGATCAAACATAAGTAACCTTCCCAACGATGTATAGAACATTGTCCGGCAGCGCATTTCTGTAAGTGATGAATTTGTACCCAGAAAAGGAAAATGTTCACTCTATATTGGAAAATAAAAAAAAAAATTAGTAAATCAAGTCGTTTAGTTGAATCTAAAATTTACTGTGTGATGTGTTAACATAAATTGAATTTCTTCGAGCTTCGCCAACTTTCTTAGAGAGTTGAAGTTCACGGATAGCTCTGATAGGAGCATGAGAGTCTTGGTAATAATGGATTCTGAGCGGCCCCAAAATTTTAAATTTGTTATTCTAAATAATAGTAGAGTTAGAAACAGAAAACGTATCTTATAACATTAAATGTCTTACATTTTTCTATTGATTAAACTCAATAACATCTGTTCATCGCTTAGGCCAAATACCTCGGACAACCTCTTGTAGACATGCGCTTTTTGTGCCTGTTCACAAATGTGCATTTTGCGCACTTGTTCGAGGAAGCTTAGGATAGCCAACTCGAGTTTTTCACAGCCGGCTTGCGGGAGTCTTGCATCTGTTAAACTCATTAGTTGCAGTACCTGCAAACATTTTGTAATAAAATCTATGAAAACAGTTTTCACAGACAATTACAAGAAAACTCTACCCGTATCACAAGTTCTCCATCCATCGTATCTTGTTCATCATTCGAATTAAATGATAACCTTCCAACAATCGCTGAGCCGATTATGTAGACAAGCCATGTCAATTGCAGCTCATGAATTGTTACATCCATGGGGTTAGGTGATGGACTTTGTAAGAGCTCTTGATATTCTCGAGCTTTTTGATCAAAATGCTGTACGAGCAAAGTACAGGTTTTGTCATATTCACAGCGTTCGATAACAGATAACTGTTCCAGTTGTTGTTGTACCATACAAAGGTCATCTAATGGATCCTCTAAATTATCTCGAACAATAACGGGTACAGCTTCCAAGCGGGAAGTGATGTAAGCTTTTGTTACTTCAGGTGTATATGTACCCAGCAAATGGGGTTCAGGTGATTTTACGTACGGTACTGAGGCGACCATTCTTTGCCAAAGTGTGAGCAAATAATGTACACTATTGGGAGTAAATTGCCACATCTGAAAATTGTAAAAATAAAAATTATAAAAATTACGATTAAAGTAACATGCGAAAATTCCAAACCTGAAGTGATTGAACAGTAAATTTAGCAATCAATTGAATGGCTTCGGGGTAACATTCAACTGTGATAAGTTCACCTAATTGATAATTCGATTTGAGGCGGGCGAGAAGTCTACAGAACTCATGGTAGTTTTCTGGTTCGCTGAGGCCCTACAAATTAAAACGAAAATATATGTAATTCTTCAAATATTTAGTTCATTGGCTTACATGCAAGTTAGTCAAAATATTCTTTACGCCCTCGAGAAGGTGAGTGAGGAATTTTGTACGCTCAGGATTATTGAAAAGCGATCGACGAACTGAAGTCATCTGAAACAAAAATTTTTTCACATTACAATTGAACAGACAAAAGAAAAGGAAATTTATAACTTACCTGTACAAGACAGGACAGAGAGTAGCTAGCCAATCTATTTGGAAGTATCTGATAGAGATCAAAGAACAGTTTTAATGTATTTGAATCCAGAAACGCTGGTCTCCACGAAGTAGGAATCTACAAATTAATTATTTTGTCAAGTATTTTAAAGCCGATTGAATACAAAAGAACCTACTTGAACGCTATTCATATCATCTGAAGATTCATCAGTGGAGCTTCCAATAAAATCAAAGCTCAAGCAGTTCTTGGTCAAGCCCAGGACATGTGATATTAGACTAAGATAAAAAAAACTACATGTTAGCTCTAAATTTGAAGGATTTCATTAAACTTACGCTTGTTGTGACTCATCCATAAAATTCAAGCTCTTACTATTATCTCTTGCAGTTACCAAAAGTGAACATGACAATAGAAAGATGTCATACAATTGCTGATCACGAAATGATGTGGCTATTTTTCGATTTTTTGAAAATGACAAATTTGCATCTGCTTCCACAATTGAATTCATCTCGCAAACTAACTGTGACAGAATTTGTACGCCTATTGTACAGTGTTCGGCTGAGCCCTGCTAAAAAAATATTAACAAAAAATACTTATTGAAAGTTATATTGTAAGGAAATATGTTCAATATTCGTACCTGGAGAAATTTCTTTACATCCTCAAGAATATTTTGAAATATGTACTCATTTTTATACGTATCAAACCATCCGTATTTTGTTATTTTTGCCAATAGTGTAACAAGTGCTTGAACAACAAAATTCTGTAAATTTGGGCGGGTGGCTAGATAGTTCAAAATGTAACTCCTAAAAGTAATCAAATATATAATAGGTTAAATAAAAATCAAGACAGCAAACATGTACTTACCTTATATCAATTCTTTGTTCTAAATTCAAACCCTGTATTAATTTAGTGAGAGTTGTTGCTGCAAGAAGCTGCGCATAGCTAGAATCTCCGCGATCTAGAAGCATTTGACATTTTGGTAGAGCATCTTGGCTGCTAACAAACGCAACCAGCGCTTTCTCAGCTTCTGAACGAATAACTGAGTCTGTTGTCTCGTACAATTGCTTGCATAAAATCTCAAGCTGGTGAATTTCCTACAAAATATATATTTTTTTTTTAGTATTAACCACTTGAACAGAGAATGGCATTTGTTTTAAACGTGACGTTCTTCATCGTCTTGTCATAATCGAATTTCTGGTACGCAAGTTAAAGTTTCAACAATTATGAGTATGACCACAGCCTTATTATATCCCTTCATAGTCTGCAGATTTTAGTCTGCAAAAAACTATTTAGAAATTTCTCGTCTATTCAATATTTTGCAAATTCCCAAATCTAAGAAGGCGGAAGACCTGCATGTTGTTTAGAATAAATTAGTTGTAAGCAAAAGTAGCTAGTTTTTTTTAAATTTATTTGCTGTTTAATCATAGACATGATTTTAACGGTATAACTAAGCTGTTTAGGTAGAAAACAACAATAAATTTTGTGAATCTCCTAGGACAATTGGAAATGCTTCTCTAGGTGTAGAAAAAGTGTATTCTACATATGAAGAGAATATTCGCCTTTTATAAGATAGGCATATACATACATATATAAACATGAATATCTATTTAGTTTTCATTATAGAGGCACCGAAGTGATAAATGATAAATGCTTACGGCTTCTAATAAATTGGAATTAGGCCTCTAAACAACATCTGGTGAACTCACACCTAGAATGGACATATATAGTATATACACTATAGATGTGCAGTAGACACAACACTTCACAACTATAAATCTAAAAATGAAAATGATAATTTGGTTACATGTATAATATATTTTCAAGATCAATAGAAACCTACGCTGCATTAAGAGGCATTAGTCCATCACTTAATCTTTTTCTATCGTATTTCCAAATGAAAAAACAAAGAATAATTAGGGCTGGAAACCTGACCAGACTCAAAGGTGATCTCGTAGTCAATTCTCATTCAAAAATCGATGGTAGGTAAACCTATCACAACAAAATAACCGACATTCAGACAGCAACACTATCAATTCTATAGAACCACCTAAATTTTTAGAGAAAAGTTGCCATTGAAGTTTGTTTAAATAAAAACATATTTACGATGATTTTACAATAAGGAAGAACACTCTTTTTTTATATCCTTTTAAAAATTCAGACAGTAATTTTAAAAAACTTTAAACCCTCTGGACATTTCTGCTCCCAATTGGAGTAATGATCAAAAACCAATTACCTATCACTCTAAGTTTCATAATAATCTTCAGTCCTTCAATTTCAACTAATGGAGAACAAACAGAGGTTGTTACATAAATCATCACTTAAACACGGCTTTATCATTTAGCTATGTATAAATTGAACACCACCACCGCATGTCAATTTCAACTTGTCTGTTTCGGCAAACGTAAGCGAATACATGTCTGCATTTCGTATTGCTACTTAAACCAGGATCTATACGAAAAAAAATTCCACAGAAGTAATTAGTCTAAAATTTGCAATTTCTACCATCTTCGGGTTTCGTATTTGGCTTAATGCCGTACTACATTCTGATAAAATCCAGAGAATCAATGCAATCTTGAAATAAAATAAATTAGAAATTAGAGATCATTTAACCACAAAACAATATATACAACATGTAATTACATCTGCAAACTACAGGACGTCTAATAATTTAATTTTAAAAGAGAAACGCCATCAATGAAATAAGTTTTCATGGTGAAATTGCAAATGCAAACATGACCCTTTGCCTTTTGTCACCCATTCCGTAGCGCTTCACTAATGTTTCCTTTAAGTTCGAATATTGCTCTATGATTTTCCAATTAATTTCAAAAGATTTTTACAAAATTTCAGCTCTTTTCCATTTATATTCCGCCCTAGATTTTAAGGTTATGTGAAGTGGTTTCCTTCGAAGAAAACAGAAAAAAAAAGAAATACAATGTCCCAAAAGATACATCCCTGCTAATGGTACGCAAAGCTCTCGCAACATTAACAGAGAATTTCAATACATAAAAATCTAATTGCAATTCCACCTGCATAATTTGTGTTAAATCCTCCAAAATAAATTGTTACACTTTCACTTAATAAACGAATACAACTGAGGCCAGAGAAGACATGAAAAAAAAAATCAATGCCTTTTGGATTATTTGTTCAATAGTCCCTTCACAGATCTGCTGGTTGGAATCTCAAATGGGGGTACTCCAAAATTTGTGATAGGGAACGCAGTTTTTTTTTTATTATTTATTCAGTTCACTTCTGATGGGAATGAAGTTATTATTTGTGGAAAAAACAACTAAATGCAATTCTTGGCGTTTTTCTCATTTTCGTTGAGGGCAGATAAACAACAAAAAAGATTTTTTTTTCTTTTCTGCGACTCCTTTTTGACAATTTACACAGAAACACAGAACAGAAGACAAAATTTGCAAATGCGTACCATTTCGTTGCGAATTCAATTCTTCACAATTCTTCAAGCGAGCATACAAAACAATAGACAAAAGACGAATGGTTAAGCTTCAGGATGGGAGAAAACGTAAACAATTCGAATTTGATTTAAAAAACGAAAACACTTTTGGCCGACTTTTGGATAAATTCAAAAGATAGCCCGCTGCTCGATGGCACCAATCACCATTTATTTTATTTTCCTTTTTATTTTTTGTTAGGATTATGTTCGTCTACTGATTCGCCGGTAACCGCTTTGTGTTTTGGGGCGAAATTATAATTTAGTAACGTGAATGCAGCGATTACTGGTGGTTAATAGATGAATCTTTAATTTAATCTCTTACCTTATATACTTGGAATAGATTACTGTTTTTATTTGCTCAAAAATTGACATATGTTTTAACATTCCGATACAAGAATTTGCTACTGTATAAAATAGGTCTGGCAGCATTGTTCCTATCCGCATTAACTAAATATTAAATATTTTGCATTCATTTTGTGGGTATAGGTTAAGTTGTTAGTGTAATTTGTAGGTAGCGCTGATACTGATGCCAAAAAAACACCTAATGTTGCTTCCGAAAAAAATCAAACTATGCCTAAACCGATACCAAAACCAAAGCTATATAGTCAATATCAAATATAAGCCACTTAAAGATTTATAGATCCAGATATTGGTCGCTCCAAAAACCACAAACTTGCACTTCTCTATTAGTGATACACAGGCAGAACGATTTAAATGCACACAACTTTTAGATGTTGTTTGTTTGTTTGTTTATGTGTTTGAAAGCAATGAACTCTTCTGATTTATCATCGAATCACAAAAGAGACAATTGTTGGATAACATGGAATGGAATTAGTCCACGCGAATATCTGACGTCGATCGTCATGTTGTAAACATCCTGCATTTGTGTCCAACTTCTTATAGTGATAAGAACAGTGCCGATGTGTACTCGCCTCAAGATACGCGAATTACTATGTCGTATCTGCTTACACTCTATATCGTCAAAAATATCTTGATTATCTGATGCAATATAAGAAGTAAAATATCCAAATTTAGATAGATGGTTGCGAAACCCATTTGCACTTCATAGAGAAAATTCGAAACATGGTGACAAATTCCGACGAAATTTTAAATAGCATTCCTCCCATTCAATCATAAGACCCATTCCTCTTCTGGAAATATTCGAAATTATTGCAATTCTTTACTAAACTGTATAACTCTCTTACGAAATGCCTTGCGGAACTCATTATTTATTAGTCATTTTTATTGGGATCCATTCAGATTGTTTTTATTTTTTTATTTTTCTTATTTCCCACCTGCGATGTGTGCAAAGATATCAAAGTTGTCATATTCTCATGAGCGGGCTTATGGCTGTTATAACTGTTTCAGTTATTTCAAAGCTATCATAGTTAATGATAATTTTAATATAAATTATTATATTATTTAAATAATTTTTTTCGTAAAACACTCTAGTACTTTTCCCAATTCGCCCTTCTCATTACCGTGTGTTTCCACCCATCTTTTTAAAGGCCAATTTTTTTGACAACTTATACCACGAATTTAACATATTCCTTTGTTTGTAAATAACCAATTCATTTCATTCCCAAAGAAAATGTGATTTTTTTTTTTGTAAACTTATTCACTTGAATCCATTATCCATTTCGCACCCGGAAGTACTTATTGGTAAACCGAAATTGAATGTCTGCCTTGCCACCAAAATGGAGGACTACTTCGACGAATACGAGGAGGATCTATTCGAAGATTATGATTTTGAACAAAAGTTATTCTTTCGGTTTAGCAGACATACTCTGGAAGAAACCATCAAGAATTGTGTATTACCATCATTAAGTCAAATCACTTCGTATGCTGGAACATTAATCGGATGGAATCTGCTATGCCGGTTAGCCTGGACACTTGCCAAGTGTATTCGTATTCGAGAATGGATGGATCATGTAATTTCATTTATCTGTGGTTGCGGAGTACTATATCACACAATCGGATGGGATTTTCTTATAGTTTTACTATTCGCAATGGTGTCTTATGTAATCTTAAGCATTTTGGAGTATAGACAATCCACGAAAATGGGTTACATTCTTAGTTCGATTTGTATTGGGACGCTGTTTACTTACGAACTTCTTGCTGATAATCCAACTGTTTGGCATAAAATTCGTGGTGTACAAATGGTAGCTACAATGAAAGTCATTTCACTAGCCTTCGACTTGGATGCGAAAAAAACTAATCGAACTCCAGCTTTGTTTCCATATTTGGGATACATACTATGCCCGGCAAATGCTGTACTAGGCCCATGGATTCCATTTGATGAGTACCTACAGAGTTTTAATCAAATGAGGATGGATTTTTATTGGATTATCTGGACAGTGTGTAATAGCGTTGCTGCAATTTGTTTCCTCTTACTTTCCAATTGTTTTGTATCACTACTCTGTACAGATTACGCTTGGAAGTGGTTTACTGCATTTCGTGATGCTCTATCATTCCGATGCAGTCATTACTTCATATCGTTTCTATCGCAGGCTACAATGGCTGCAGCTGGCGTCGGAGGGCCACCAAATCCCAGCGAAACGCATTTTCTTTTCGGAAATATGGTTACTAAACCCTGTTCAATTGAATTTCCGCGCTCTCTCACCGATTTAGTTCGAAACTGGAATATTCCAATGCATCGCTGGCTGAAGACGTACGTTTTTCGCACAATCAAAGGAAAGAGTGTTGTACTTGCTATTGCCGCTACATATCTTATATCTTCCCTCTTGCATGGAATTCATTTACAAATCTACGCAGTATTATTGTCGCTTGGAGTCTTCACGTTCGTGGAGTACAAGCTACGTGCCAAAGTTGCCAGTATTTTCAGCGCCTGTATCCTACCAAATGCTTGCCGCAGACATAGTATGTGCTTACACGAGCACAAATGGAATTCTGCTTTCAGTTTGGTGATGAATTCTTTGTTTGGCTTGTTAACTGTGATGCATTTGGCCTATCTTGGCATTATGCTTGATGGAACCAACTTACAAAACGCTCAGGAAAGTCGCTTTTCCATACAAACCGGACTTAATGAATGGATGTCACTAGATTTTTTAAGTCATTGGATATTTTTATGCAGCTATCTGTTTTATTTAGTTGTGTAGCTAACACTTATTAAACATATTTATTCACTTAAACAAAAACAACAAGAAAACTGTATAATCTCAATCACCGAAGATGTTTCTCCTGTATTAACACAAAGTGTACACCTAGGTATTAGATGGTAGACGTGTTACTTTTATTGAAGTTCACCTACCCACAGTAGAATAAGCTAAAATTATTATAGTTTAACTGTGATTAACTTTCCATTTACTAGCATTTTGTACTTAGTAAAAGTTTTGTGTTAAGGATGCTTCCCAGTACTTAACCTAGAGTAAACAATAGAAAACTCTGTATTTTTATTTTTGATATAAAGCATCCGTTGACTGTAAATATATTTAACTAACAAGCTAACTTGTTTTATTTCTCCCCTATCAGAGAAGAGGCTGGGTGTTTAAGGGATTGCTTAATTGGTAATCTTAAGAATCCTGTTCTTCTAGTTTTTACCGTTGTCGACATATTGTTATATTTGCAATCTATTTTGTTCAAGGTTTTGTCGTCCCGCTCGCTTTCTTTATAATTCGTACAAGAGCGACGCAACTGTTGTCAACTTAAATATCCATAAATATCAACGGAAGTAATTTTAATTGGTAGGCTTTTATAAAACATCCAAAAAGAAGAAAAAGTCCGTACATTGGTGCTGGGTTTCAAACGGTGGTCTGATTAACTTGTGTTTTTGTTTTTTAACAATAACCGTAATATGTAACATACAAAACCCTAATAGATTGTGATTCATGTTGGAATACGTTATATCAAAGTTCGAAAAAAGGATGGTTAGGTGATCTCGGATGACACCTAGAATTTTCGTAAGGAAATAAGAGAAGATAACATGGATAAGCTGTCGAAGATGGTAGTGGCAGTTCGGCTCGATGCATTGAAAAAATCGGTTGAATAAAAAGGAATCCTTCCAAGTTCAGCTCTAACGAAATCGACATTTTTTTTCTAGAATTAGAATATGCGCGTTGCGCAATAGAAGCAAAGGAAGCGGTAGCTAAGCATATGTATGTGTTGTCCGCAAGGGCTTGAGCTGATTATGTTCCCTCGAAATCAAAAACATGGTGCAATTATATACATGATTATATTTATTCCTCTTTTATAGAATTAAACCTTACATCCATCTATTTTTGTGTTGAGCTGATTAGCGGCGTTCATTTTGTACGCCAAATCCTTTGACCGGGTCTTTCGGCTTCGTCGGATAGACCAAAATGTACTAGGTCGTACAATGTGAACACTCTTACGACGGTTGATCCGATCGGTCGTATGGAAGTTCAACTTTTTCGCTTGATCGGACGACATGTTGTTGTGTGTGAACACTGTGGAACGACTTCAAAGCATTTTTCATTTTCGTTTATGATTTCAACGAGTGAGCATCGGCGCGGAAGAAAGGAAATTATGTCCATTTTAGGTAAGAAGTGTTTTTTTTTCTATTTCTCTTCATTCTCTAATATTTTATGTATCGCACTTCCATGCTCATGCTTTGAAATTACCCTCACGAATGAAGTCTGACGATCGTGCTGTACAATGTGAACACAAGGCAGTTTTTGGTCGTCCGGTGCGGTCGAAGGATTTGTCGTACAATGTGAACGCCGCTATTCGTAGGGTGCAATAATGAGCAACAAAGAGTTTTTTTTGACCATTTTACGTTATTATAAGTCATTGCAAGTTGATTGCTTTTACCTAGTCCTGAAGACTTTGAGTTCTAATCGGAAAATGTTTTTATCTTGTATATTGAAATTAACGTACCAAGCACGACCGCCAATTGCAAAGTGATAAATTTGCTTGCATATTTAAGTTCTTCTTGTAAATTGTGTTGGGTCAACTTTTAAATGGTTATTGAGTCGAATCTTGGTAGAATTAGCAACACATACAATTATTGAATCAAATTGTACAATAATTTTGAAATGTCCCAGTTGGGATCTAATCATATGAAGCAGATAGTCTTATTTATTTAACAAAACAATTCTTTATTTAATTCTTAATCTAGTATCACATAGTATAAGTTTCATAAAACCTACTTTTCAATAGTTTTCTATACATATGGATTCCAATTACTGCCATCCTCAGGAAGCAAATTATTCGTTATTAATAAAATAACATCAATCACCCACCAAACACCAACTCCACCGACAGTTAAAAGTTTGCCCACTGCAGTACCCGTTTGACCGAGACAAAATCGATCCATTCCAAGAAATCCCAATAGAATACTGTATATTAATGTTGTGACAAAGTAATGATCCGTGTACTTTACACATGGTACACCGTCCCGAAGAAAAGTTCTAGGTCCATAGCAGTCAATATCAGCAAAGACAGTGCATTCAACTTTTGTGTGCTCAACTTCATCATACCATATGCCACCGAATTTCACACAACCATAGCCTAGTTCATCGCGTGCTGTTTTATTTCCTCGATGGTCATAGGGATCCATGCAATCTAGAAATTCTTTGGAAAGAAAACTGCATTTGACCAGCGGACCGAGTGGATTGAACTCTAAAGCCGATGATGGTGATTGTTGTATTGAGATGTCTTTGTCATTTCGGGCGTGAATTGATTGAGTTAGATATATTAATTCGTAAAATATTAAAAAGAATGTTACAATTTTCATTATTCATCAATTAATGGAAATATATACAATTTTTGCTCTTGCACTTGTAAAATGTAATCGGACAAATTGACATTTGACAGATAGTTTTTGTACTTTCGGAACAGATTTTCAGAACACTATTGTGATTTGGAAGAATTTCCATTAGCAATTGGTTGTGATCTTTGATAAATTATACGCATTTTTTGTTATTAAACTTCTATATACTTTCATATCGTGAGAGATCGCCAATTCCTTGTCTTCGATTGAGCCATACCAAATGTGACCTTCTGTCCCCATCATGAACAAACTTATATGAAATCGACTATTAGCATAAACTATAAAAATATTGCCATAATTCGGTTGTTAAAATCGACTAATTGCAGAAAAAAATATTCAGAAACGCGACATCTAATACCCGATGAGGGGTAATAAGGTTTCCACGGCTTGCATAATTAAAGCAAACGTATCCGGTTACTGTGCAGGAAAATATCGGAAGGCGATTCTGGGGATTGTCAAAGGTCGACGGTCCTTGTCTGCGGCGGGTAAAAGTTTCGAACTAGAAAATGGCATTCACAGAGTAAGTGCTCCGCGGTGGGGTAATCTTTTTTACAGCAATCGTCGTTGCATCCTGTATCACCTATGCCCAACACACTTAAGTGCTTAGCCCAAGTGTGGTACCTCGTCACATTAGTTTCGTCAGTTGGCAACCTGCAGAAGCATCTCTTCTGCAGTGATTCTCATATTAGACCTAATCACGAATGGAACCTCTAACTGAGGACGCAGACGGCGTAACACAAGTTTGGGCTCTGAAAAAATATCTTAGTCTTGTCTAGCAAGTTTTTTCGCGATTTCATTGTGACCAAAGATCTAGAGATCTAGTCTTCCAATTGAGCCATCAGGTTTTGCCCGCCTACAATCTTTTTCTGGCTCAGATTCTTGAAAAGGGAAAGGAAATCCTAATTTCTCATTTCTAAGGCAGCAGGAGTTCTGTTGCCATTGGAACAGACTATAGTCAAAAAGCTGTCGGCGCGAAAGATCATCAAAATTTAAACAAAGGTGGCTTAGATTCAAGGGCGTCTAAAGAAGAACCGGTAGTGCGTGCTAGGGAAACAGACCATTCTTTGGAGTCTGGAAAAACAGCAATGACGTAATTTCGTGAGGACTTGTTCCACCAGACGACCAACGCATAGGATAGTACTTAATTCAGGAGACGACTGTCTTTTACTTTGCATTTGCTACTGTCCTTATCGTAGCATATGCTACGTCCCATCTTTCTAAAATCGGATTACTTAATGAGTTCGGCTACTGCTGTCGGTGGTGATGGTAGTACCGAATCCGGGTAAATAAGCTGATGTCACGAGAAATTTGTGCCATTCCCCCTTTGTTTCGCAGCTTAGGTTTGCAGCAACTAATACTTGGTTACAAAGTTGCGGTTGAAGTATCGCTTTTAAAGGCTGAAAAGATTTTCTCTTTTAATCGAACAAACGAAAAATTTCAGACAAGAAGCACGGTTCAGCGAAGAAAGAATAGAGATTCGCAGTAAAATGAAAGAGTATTTCAATGCTTGCTTCACGAAAAGTTTTCGCGCAATTACATCCTTCGTTCTTTGAACTATTTTCAAAAAGTAGAAGTGAATTAGAGATGTACATAACCTTAAAGGCTGTAACGGGAATAAGTCATCTCAGCATTTCATGGCAAAAAAAAGTTGATAAGAAAGTTGTTTGTATAAGTTATTTTAAATTGACTGCATTATGATGGCATAGAAATACTCTAGGTTTCCTGAGGTTACCTCTCTCTGAGTATTTAATATTGACTCGGGCCAAAGAGTGTATCAGAGTATCATCTGAGCGAGTAGAAGAATTTCGACAACGCAATTTCCGGAATAAATTATATGCAAGTTGCTTCGATTTCAAAATACTATCAGTAATACAGGAAATACATTGCGATTGATTTTATTTCGCAAACACATTATTTTGACCTCCTTTGTGGTCTTGTCATCAAAGTTTTACCAAGTCGGAATGCCTCCATAGTCTTTCCTTACCCATTTCAGTTAACACATTTTTATCTATAAAACTTCAAAATCTTAGTACAAAAGTCCTTTTGATATTTCAAACCCACTGAGAAGTTTAGTTTCTATATAAGATTTTTATTTCTATTTCGCTTTAAAAATTTATATCACCAGGGCCAGTTTGATTGATATTTTCAGAATCGAATTCAACAGGAAATAAAATTACAATATAAACTATATATAACAAACATTGGTTTGCCAAAAAAAATAACAAACATGAATGTAAATTATAGTTTAGGGAGACCAGCGGAAATTTGGCTTTCAATGCCACAATGATCGCTTCCACGGAGAATCTTGAAAGTGCCATTATCACCCCAGTCAGTGTTCCATGAGTTGGCAATTAGCCAGTATGGAGTCTCGTTTTCAACACCCCAACCAATTATACGAATTGCGTGACCACCAAGAGCTTTTCCATGAACGTGCTGGTAAACTCCTAAAAAAAAAATAAATATGAAAACAAAAACAACAAAATTTTCTTCATAAATCACTACTTACCCTTTTTGTATAAAATCAAATCTTCAAACACTGTAAATGCTCCTTCGACTGGTCCATAGGTTTGGATTTCCTTTTGAATTTGCTGTACATTACGTGTAATTGAATAGGCTTTCTTTCCGAAATGTTTATCATCGTTGTATTTCGTTTTATAAGAACTCTGGCATTGATGTTGGCAACGTGGTGTTTTGCTATGTTCTCCATCGCAAGATGGGCGCGTTCCGTTTACATGATGTTCGCAAGGTGCGATTTCGTATGGGCGACAACCCTTTTAATTGTTTAATAATTATCTTTTATTACGCAGATTTAAAAAAAAAAAAAAAAAAACAATTTCATTACCTGTTTTGAGCCAAATGAACCTCCGCTTACAATACCTTTACGTTTCCAGTAACTCCATGCAGCTCCGGGGAAACCACCATTACATCCCATGCCACAGGTGTGACAGCACGAAACCAAGTCATCGGCAGAAAAGTGGAAATTGACTTTTCCCCCAGAGTTTATACAAACCTGCAATTGAATCGAGAATGATGTAACTTTAAAATTAATCGATGCAACTACGAATAAAAATATATTACGTTCACAGTATTCAGATTCTACATGCATATGAAACTACTGACCGATCTTTATAAAATTATTTGTTGAATAATCAGCCGTCTAGTCAATAAATTTTAATAGAGTGTAAAATATGATTTGGAAACTATCGAGAGATATTTTATTAACAGATTCAATAAGACAAGGTTTTTATGAGCCTTAAAACGGGTGTTAAAATAAAGTATAAGTTGCATAATCAAACAACTTGATTTTTTAAAAAATTAAATTTGTTTCCTCTGCTACGAAGTTGTGATTATGCCTTATGTTAGTAACTATTAGTTGGAGCCGTTAATATAATGTATAGAAGAACCTTATCATAAGCTCAAGGTAAAAAAAAAATTAATTCAGACACCGGCCAAAAGCAACCCTCGAAGCAGGTTTGGTTTGCTTGCTTTTAATAGGAAAGAGCGGTCTCATCTTTCGAAAGTATAAAGGAATAATTTTAAACTCAGGCTAACATTAATTGCTGCTCAGTCCAGTCAAATTGCAATGCAGCTTGTTTTTTTAATTAAAAGCTTAAACTAAATTAAGCTCTGAAGAAAAAAGGGTAGTTGTCTTGAGCTTGTGCTGGAGCTTGTACAAGTTAACACAACGTAAGTTCACACAAGTGTCAAAATTCGATTCGTCAGCATGAGCTACATTACAAGTCAACGAAATAAGTTCACACATATCTCAATGTTCGATACCAGTTCAAGCGACATCGTTAGCATAACCAACATTGTATTCACCAAAATACAAGACCGTTTCAGTTTAACTTGCAGAAATCACATCCGTTCCCACGACAGGTAGAATGAATATTTGAGCTTTAAGTGTTTTATTTTACATCTTACAACTTGTAAGATTACCTCTGAACCTCTGAACTTTTCTTTTTATAAGTATATGGGGTGGGTTGCTACTCCTCTCAGGCAGGGTGTCAGAAGATGGACAGCGAGGAAGTTCCTTTAAATAAATTAGTGAAGAATTTACTGTGGAACGAACTATTAAAGAAAATCATAAAAAGATGAAGAAAACTCTATAGTATATGGGTACACCTCAGCAACCATCTCTCTGGTACACAATGGACATGTTTTGTTGTTTCGGAAAATTCCGGGAAGAGATTTGAATTAAGCCTTAAACTTAAACGTATACTGTGAAAATCTGTGTTCCATGAAGTGGGGCTCGCTTTCTGTTCAGGTATTTTAATTATGGAAATGAGGGATTCAAGCCATGGTGAATTGAGACACATCTGTCCATAGTTGTTTCTCGCAAAGTGTCTTTCCAGAGTATACGTATAATTGCAGAATTTTAAACGCTTCTCTGAGTCCCCGTGTTTAGCTCCGTATTAATAATTAAAAAAAGCGCTTTGCTTAAAATCTCTGTATCTCAATGGTCCTTTCTGTACAATTTTCTTCTTAAAATATGTCAAAGAATCTCCTTTTGAAGTCTTCGGCATATTATTGTACTCCAATAACTTCAAAATGTTTGTGTCTAAAAAATGAAGTTTTTTTTTGTTTTGGAAACCCTATATTCTTATATAGTTATATTCAAGACTGTTGCAGTTATCTGTAGACATGCTTTCCGGCGTTGCATCAACTGTTATTTACAAGGGAAAGAACCCTTTGTGTGCATTTATCGCTCGACATGATGTACTACAATGTTTTCCCTTTTTTCCTGTTGTTTCCTGCGTGTTAGAGTAAATCTTTTTTTCACCTAAAATCCATTTAAATTTAAAATAAAAAACAAAAAATAAGGGGAAATACCACAAAACTTGCTTTATATGAATATGACAGCTTTAAAAAAAAAGTCAGCAGAAATTTTCAGTTGACTGTAAGACAATATTAAATGGAAATAACAACTGAAACATTTCATAGTCATTCTTGGAACTTTGCCAACCAGAGGCAGTAACGAAGATTTATTAGACAGTCGCCAGAATGGTATGTCGATGAATAAATTTAAATTTTGTCAAAACATTTTTTTTATATATATATATATAAGTCTTGGGACTTTTCGAACCACTTGTTATTGTTATCACTTATTAATTTTTTTGTTTAGATTGTTTTTTTTTTTTTAGTGTTAGCGATAAGACACGACCACACTCAGTTCTAATACCTGTATCCAAATTACTTTTTTATTTCCAAAATTAATGTGAGTTGAATACTGCGTATCAAATTGAGGCAATTTGCCTACACATCAACAATTTTTAGGATATTTTGGACGCGAAAATAGAATCAATGAGATTGTCCGAAGAAATCTAGCAACTTGGTTCCATCGAAGACTCGGACAATCTGGAATTTGGTTTGGTTATCGGAATTTTTGTCCCAAATTGCCTTGTGTGTAGGCAGCGGGTTTGGCCTTCTCATAAGCAGTTTTTGCTTCGAACGTTGTAAATTTAATTTAATTGCGTATTCATGCTTTTAATAGTCTAATTCGATAATGCCTCTCAGTAGTAGTTTGATTACCGGTAAATATCTGCTTGTTTTTCATTTGCCCAAAGTTGGCAAATTTAACCAAGCGCAAACCTGTATATGACATCATGGGCTGTCACATGAAAACTAAATTAAAAATATGCAGGCAGCATGAAGTTTATTTGTTCAACTTTAGTCAAACGTTTTAACGCATATTCAATAAATATGCTGACCACAAAGAAGGCATTAATCATCATAACATTTATACGTATTCAAAATAGTCACAACATAATCGTGTTATGTAAACACAAAAAGCATATAATAAACAAATACACTCTTAAGAGAACCTACAAACAAAAGAATGAGTCCCTCTTATCAGCAACAGTAGGAAACGAATTCGAAAAAAGAGCAAGACTATTTGGGGCGATAAGCAACGGATTCTGTCGAATTGACTTTTGTTTGTTTGTCTAGTTTTTAATGAGAAATAACGTTTATCAGCTTGCTTACCCGATCGGACATTGCTTCTACAGCTCCAAATGCCCAACACGAACCGCAAGATCCTTGATCTCGGATTTCACCAATTGTAGGACAGTTGGGCCATTGTTTACGTGCATCAAAGTTATCTGGAATATCATTTTCATCGCCCAACACAACTTCCTCCTTTGGAGGCAAAGCAAATTTATATGCATCTGGATGTACTCCCATCAAACTTTTGATGTATGATTCAGACACTGAGGGCGCAAAGTTACGGCCAACCTATAATGAAATTATTTGCGATTATATTTTATAGATAATTTCTTTTGTTGCAAATTGACTCACCTCCCATGTTTTTGCTCTTTGACGAACAATTTCAATAAACTCGTCCGACAGTAGACGTGGTTCAGCTGCAATTTGCAAAACAAGTGCAACAAAAACCAAAGCAAAAAGCTTCATGTTTTTTTCTTCCTCCTTTGTTACGACTTATTTTTAGCAACGTAATGAAAAGACGGGGATTAGTTGATTTGGAAAACAAAAGAGAAAATAAAAAAATGGCGTACTGTTAGTTAAACTGCGTATTATACTAGTAATCGTTGCTAAATTTAAAGAATCATGTAGGTCAGGGATATATGTTTGAACTTTCTTATGATAGTTAAGACTTGTTGGACTTACTTACCTAAAACCTATGAACAACAATTACTATTTTTTACTTTATAAATTAAATGCGAGGATATACTCCACACAACCAACTTGCACCGCTTTTTGAACTGCAATGAAAGTTTTTGATAATGAAAAAATCCCGTCAAGAAATCGCTTCAAAGCATATGCTGATGCTGCTGAATTAATGACAGCTGTATACAGAGAGCCTTAAGCAATGGTGCCAAGTTGTTGGATGGGATGTGTTCGTAAGTAGAAGTGCATTTGGATGTAAAATTTTGTGAACTTAAATTTTGAAGATTGTTTGTCCAGCACGAAAGTTAAGTTTTTGATAAAAAGTTTACAAAATCTCATTGAAGCGTATACATTAGAGCCGTTTAGGTTTTATTTAACAATTTTACCAACTGTTAAATGTTTGTGTAGATATTTCAATATTCTCCAAATTTCATTGGAAAAACAAATAACTTCATTTATTATTAGAAGGCTCCGCCTTTATAATACATATTTCGGATAAATGAAATAATTATTTATTTATAAAATAATTTATTAATAAACGAATAGAAACCTGCCAAAAATTCATTGTTTTTGAAATTTCTTTATGAATATGCATTTTCGAAAAGTCAAACATTATTTTCCAAAAATGAGTGATCTTTGTAAAGAGTTACTACTACAACAACAAAAAAAAACAAACATTTATTTTAAGTTTTTTTTATGTATTTAATCAAAAATTTTAGTTTACTAGTAAAGCTTGCTATCTGTTGTAGGTATTGAAGTACACTATGGTCTCTTTAGGGTGTTGTTAAAATTGATTTTCAAAATAAAGTTATATTCAGTAAACATCTAGGGCTCTTCATATATTAAGTGAGTATAATAGTATCGAATTCTTCAATTCGCAATTGTTTTGAAGATTTTCTGGAAGTTTCTTGTCTTATACCCGTACAAGATCCAGTTGGTGCAGGAATCAAAGCCACAATACCTTAGAAAGATGGGCTTTGGAGCAGTTGTATGTGCCTTATAAGCTTTGTCGAGAAAGTTTATCCGTGGTCTCACAGTTCGCGATTACATCGTGATCTGGGAACAAGATAACAGTCGGTGAATTATGTCCTTACACTGCTTTGGGTGAAGCCTTTTATTTAATATTGCGTGGAACCCAGACGGAAAATTTCCAGGGATTTCCATATCATCAATCAAGAGCCGTTCTTCTTATGCAGAGGATGATCATATAAATATCAAGAGGAAGGAGATTCTTAAGTGTATCAAGACCAAAGGTGGCTGTGCTAGGAATTCTGCAGGACATAGTTAGTTCCTGCGGTGTGTGTTATTGTTTTATTTAGTTTTCTAATAGAATAGAATCTAGAATGTAATTCTGTTGTTCTTACTTTATTACTGGCATACATTTTTCTTGATATAAGTGAAGAGGTGTTAGTACATACACATATTGTATATTGATTTTGATTACTTTCAGAGGAATGTTGACTGTTCTATAATTGAGATTGTAAGAATAGTTTTAATGATTTACGAGTAGGAGCTGTTTTAAATCCATCAAAGCAATTTTCTCAGAATCTCTCGATGCTCGCAAAATCGTGTATGTGATATTATTTTGTGTTATTAGGTTTTACTGTGTTTTAAGAAAAGCTTCTAGAGGTGGTATATAGAGCTTATTTTTGGTTCTTATCGGCTTAAACCAAATTTTAATTAATATTTGTTGCATAAATCTTATTCAACTACTACTTTCGTCTTTTACAAACTCTGCAGAAATTAGACTGGGGGATGCAGTGTTGTAGATTTATAGTCTTTTTAAAAATGAGTAAATTTTTTGAGTCTCTGGCTCTCGGATTTTCTTATGTCTTTTATGGCAACTATGTCTTTTTATTTTGGACTCTGTCTAAAGTATCATCTGGATCAGAGCTGGGTTAAGCTCCTTTTATAATTCGGAGCAGCTTATAAGCTATTTAACGGAGCCATTTATTCCATCGCTTTAAATACAAAAAAAAATGGAGCATACTTAGAATAAAATCTCGAAGATAGGAAAGCTTGTGTCGTAAGTTCACCCAATCTGTCCATTACAGATTCAATTAACTTGAAAACATTAAAAAACACAAAAATGTTGCCATCTTTTAACTCAGTAAGATTTAAGGTTGATTTGCATTTTTTGTTAATAGAAATACAATTTGCGGTATATAGTTTGATGTTTCATAGAACCAATGGTCTATGCATCAGGTACTTATATTTATAACCAATCTTTAAAAAAAGTACTTATGTTATAGATAATATAAAAATTATTACTTTTCCAGCATTGTTTGTAAAAGTGTGAAATATGACATCGATGAGCTTAAAATCTAAAACAAAATAGACGCCATTATAAAACAATCCTTGCACAGAGATCAATAACTTATCTACTTTTGAAAAGCTTTGCAATGATAAAACTGAAAATTTCATAGCGGTTATTTGCAATGGACGCTGACTTCGCATTATCATGAATTTTAACTTTAAATTAAATTCCTTTCCAGCAGGGCAGTATCGTATTGAATTTAGTCCTTTCTCATTTTCATTTGAAGATTCGCCGCCTTCCCAATTGCAAGCATACAAATGCCAGGATGTCTCTAAAGACTTAAAGAACAAATCAATATAAGCAGATACTGAGTGATTTAGTCCATTAATGAATATTTGTATTTACTTACAGTCTGAATCAAATTATCCCCGTTCCAGCACAAAATGAACAATTGTGATAAGGCTGATGAGATATACAGCAAAAATTTGACATAGTCTCCTATGAACATTTCACCCTAAAATACTAGATTTAAGATCGGCTCAACACAGACAAGGATTAATCAAGCCATACTCACCGTTACCAATTGAAAGCCAACCATGCATATCAAAATCGAGCTGATTGAAAAGTTAGCTAACATGTGAGGACTATTAAACGCATCCAAACTTTTTGCAAAACTAAATCAAGATAGGCAGTTATCCCTACAAATAACTTCAAATTGAACTAAGTGTTTCTTACTCTATTATCTCAATATGCCTTCGACATACAGCGTGCAACCGCTTCATGTACTCTTTTTGAATGATAGCTTCAGGCACTGTAACTGTTCCATACCTTTCAACGATAGTACGATGGGCTTCGGGTATAAGTTTTCCAATGTCCTGATGCAAAATACGGAATTGTCCACAAGTATAGGTTACGAAAAATCCAAAAAGGGAATCCTCTGCGAATAAAGTAGTAACGACACAGACTCCAGCGTAGGCGGTAAAGATATAGGTTAAAACATATCTCCAACCGTGACTTGCATCAAAGAAAAATATCATTTTGTAGGGAAATTGTTTCTCCTCTTCATTTGGAGTCATGAATAGCTCTACCAATGGCATGAAGCAATACATTAAAATTAGTGACATTAGCATTATAGACATCATTCGGAAAATCTTCATTCTTGATTGACAAGTGGCTTCGATTTTTGGATGAGAACCTCTAAAAACAAAATAGAAGAAAGTCAATTTTTGAAAACTAATTTGGAATTTGTTCAGGCAAACGTATTGTTGGATAATACACCCTTCATCAGCTAATAACAGACATTTGATTGATTGATTTCACGAGAAATGCAGTAATAAAATTGCGACTGATTTCCCCTTCAGCTCATAAACATGAAACGTTTAAGGCAATTTGAGGAATCAATTTTGCTTTGTTTTACAGAAATATGCTCCGTGCAAAATCTATTTGAAGGATGCAGACGATGCATTAGGTGTACAGTGGAATAAACAATAAAAGAACAATAAAAGTTGTTAGGTTCGTGCTCAGTCAAAAGACTCTGGCAGAAACAAAGTCGTTTCCAGGCTTCTTTGATCCCAAGTATGCAGCCTTTCCATATATTTGATCCTTCGTTCCATTAAATCACAAATTCAGTCTTCCCTTGGGGTTCGATTGTATCCGTCTTATTAACAGCTGCCGATTCAGAACTGCACCTTAAAACCAGGGTCTTGGAGAGCTTTTGGTCCTTTGAATAAAGGGTTTTGAACGCAAGTGTTTCGTTTAACCAAAAAAACTACGGTATACTGCGATAGGTGTTCACCGAAATGTCTTTAAGATGTTACTTTTGAGATGAAAATTTAATCCGGGTAAGTAAACTTCTTAATTGCTTTGAAGTTTTTTTTTTTAAATAATGAGCAGCTGGCACTTTATTTGTCGACAGCTCATATTCTCATCTTTAACTTTGGGCTTTGGTTCAGTTGGCCTAGACGCAAACAACAGGGCGTTGCGCTACACCAATGATCTTGATGACGTCAGTATACGTAAAATGCCCTATCTGGTTCAATGTTTGCCGGATACCTAGATCAGTTATAGTCTTTTAGAGACAATATATATTTGGGCCTAACGTTGATACTAAGATAGAATGGATCAATACGAAATTGATTGAGAATTTGATCAAAGTGAAGCTTTGGTTTTTAGCAGATCTGCCGAGCCTAAAGCCATAATAGCTACTGCCAGTTAATCTAATGCAAAACGATTTTGGATTTTGCAAAGGAACGCTAGTAAACCATATGTTCGATAGTATGACTTACAGCTTTAATTAAATCCATATGTATTCCGTAGAAGTCGGCTGTCGTGAGATTCTTTATAGTTAAGTTCGATTTACTGAAAGACGTTGCGCAGGCTATGAATATCTGGCAGCTGGCTAGCTTTCTTCTAGACACTCTTTGATAACCTTGAATTGAAAGGCTGTAAGGGCACATCTCCTTCGACGGATTTTCTTGTCTTCCCTCTACATTTTTTCCTCTTTCTTTTTGGTGTCTTTTTGGGTACCTTTTCTGCTACTTGGTCGCATAATTAGAAAGTTTCGGTTTTTATTTCAATGGTTATACGGTGCTGTATAGTATTTATTGTTCGTTGAAATTTGCAGGGAGAGGTGGCACATTTAAGAGTATCGGAAAAACTTCGCTTCTTTAACAAAATATGTTATGCTGATAGATGCTTTTTGGCAGTAGATTTCCTAAGACCGCCTAGGTGTTAAAAAACATAAATGTCAAAAGTGGTGTGTAATAAGGAAAATCTGAAGCGTTTCGGAACTACGCTCGGACTTAATGCAAGAAGTAAGTATACAGAAAAATAGGTATAGTTGGGAGCTTTTTGTAGACCACCTACTCTACAATGCTACAGTTTTAGGTTCTTCCACAGCAGATTGATCTACGATTGAAATTGTGGCTTTCGCCTCAATCGGAAAGAGAGGGGATTAGTTTCGATAATAAGAAATGTCTTGTTGTACTATACTGGTTTCCTTAGCTAATTATTACTCCTCCAAGGTTGTTACAAATCAAAAGAAGAATGAGAAAGACATGACGTGTTTTTAAAACGAAATCGTCGGATGTAAAACAATCTTCCGTTATGAGTATGGAATAGACCTTCACTGTTGAGCATTCGGTGGCATAGCATAGCAGACAGGATCTTCATTTGGTCTCGAGCTACAAGCCTTATGCCCCATGTCGTATGTAGCGGCTTCTGGAAAAACAAATTTCCATTAACGTGGCAACTGAAGCTTCAATATAAAAAATTGAATCCTTTTTTATAAACAAATCCAATGAGTGATTGACGTTGGTTCATGGCCGGGATAATACAGAAAATAAAATATATTTGAAGGAACACAACCTTTTTAGAACATCGACCACGCAATACAATCTCTTCTACGATTATTTGAAATAAATTATATTAAAACTCACTTTGGAATCCAAATATATTGCACAAAATCTCCCAGTAGTTTTCTAAATTCTTTTTGATGTATTTTCAAGTGAACAATCCGAATAAAATTCAAAAATCCCATAAATGTTGTACAACAGTTCTCAGTGGTCTTAAGGATATCGCCGAAGGTAAAAATCAGAAATGTTGTCTGAAAGTAAATAGTTATGCAAACTGATAGGACCACATACCAAGACCAGGCTTTGTAAATTGTGGTAAAAATATAACTTTTCGATTCAACTGGCCAAGATCCATTTAGTTTTAACCAAACACATTGCAAAGGAAATTTAAATTCGCTTCCATCCTTTGGCTTCGGATTGAACATGTCTACGAGAGTGATTAAGATCTGACTTCCTGCTCCCTGATAGAGGAACTCATATTTATTGAAATTGGATGTTTATTAAATATGCTGTTTGTTTTTGCTTAAAATGAAATTTACTAAGAAAGATAATTGTAGGGTTGGTAGAGCGGCAGTTGCTTAAATTGTTTCTTTTTTTTTTTAATTTAATGACAGCCTTCGATGCATAGTGGGAGGAAAGGCACATGCAAGAAGTAAACGATTCGAAAACTATTTGATGGAAATTTAATTAAAAGACTAAAATAGAGGCGATTTATTGCAAAAAATATATATATATAATAAGCGTTTCTTTGTAAATATCTAAAAATATTTGTTTTTTTTAAATATCGAATACAACCCCGCTGGTCAGGTAGGAAAAGATTGCTGATTTGTTTTGGAAACTATACGGATTGGGTATCTTGCTCTATCTTTTGAAAAGAACTTAAAGTAATATCTACATTTAAGATTGAATTAAATAAATGTCTCCTCATTGCATTTATGCTTATTTCAAGAGCAATGCTCACATCGTTCCGAACAAGATTTCGGGAACCTTTAAGTCTTTTCTGACATCGCCAACCAATAACTCATAAAACAAAACCAACTTATTCCTCGAAATTGGGGGCATTTTGGAGCCCTTTAACTGGAATTTTATATTCGTACTAAATAATACCTTTTCGTAGCAAATAATACTTCGTAACTTATTCATTATCCGTTATTCTAATTCATAACGATAAGTATTGTTAAAATTTTCCTTGGCATTATCTGTAAATAGAACGAAGACGTCGTTGTTGGAAAACCAGAACTACAATACTCATGGTGTGTCGGTAGTGGACAACTGTATCGTCGGTGTTATCAGGCCAAAATAACGACAGTAAGATTGTATAGTTAACGAAAGAGACAACGTGCTATGCGGCCACAATTTTATTATTCCTACATTTTATTACCATAGAAGGTGAATGAGTTAAACCGAAGAAATTAAGAAGAGGCGATCTTCCATTTTTACCAAACTAATTACAAAGGAACTCGCCCACAAGTTTATGTAAATCCGCTGAGACGTTACAACGCATGAAGTTAAAAAAAAAAAAATGTTGCCACAAAAAATCTGTGAATGCCTTAAGTATATTTAAAGGTACGATCGTTGCAGAGTAGTATTTTACAACTGTAAACTCGCTGGTTCCGCTGAAATGTACTTATGTACAATAACACTAAACTAACTCTATGTATGATAGTATGTATTTACATATATCTTACTCCGAATAAAATGTTCCAGGGGTATAGAGCGATGACAGCTTGCGACAGTAATTATCGTCCACACCAATTCCTGGCCATAAAAATTCATCATGATTCCAATCACGGTAATACAGCACACTTGGTGTTTGAAGCAATTAATTTCAACGACGCCTTCTGTCCCAAGACCAAATGTACAGTACCAAGTTGTTTCGTTGGAATTTTTAAGGCACGAATGCAGAAGTTCTGTTTATTAACGAAACCTTGAAGATGGAAATGTGCTTCATCGTAAAAAATTAATTTGGTTAAATTAATTTTATGCATTTTCAAAGCCGAATTACCAAATTACAAGGATTTAAATGGCCGGCAGGAGTATATTCTGACCGGAGTCGTTATGCCATCTTGTGGAATATTGTTTGTTATATGTGCAACTCCTGAGACTGACAGGGAATCGACAAAGCTGGAAATCTAACCACATTTTGAGCCAAGGTTGAACTTTGAGTAGATAGCACATTTTTAAACAGACTACTAGCCGATAGCCGTGGTAGCTAGTGCTATATATTCTTTTTTATATTGTATTATTATTGTAATTTATTACTTAATAATAAGAATTAATAATAATAATAACAGACTATTTAAAATGAAAAAATTAAAATGAACATTTACCAGTTGTCTTAAGAAATTACGAATTTGTATGCTATGAAAGTACCCTTTAAGTCATCGCATCAAAAATAATCAAGACACATAAGGTAATGAAATGAAAAGCTAATTGCCTGTGCATAAATTCGCATTACGGACTCATTAAATATAAGACACAATAAAAAGATATTGCGTTGTCCAAAAAGTCGATGGGCTTTGCTTTGTAATAGATTTATATCTGAGTGTGACGTATGGGTATGTATATGTATTATATTTCAAATATTGCATGCTGACATTTAACCTAAAAACAAAAGAAAATTTCAAAGAGCATATTTGCCATATTTTTCTATATTATATAGGTAATAATTCAAAAAAATGGAAGAAGCCAACTAAGAGCTGCTTTCAAAGAACAAAACGATTAATTTTTACTGTTAAGTGACGTATTTCACCATAACCATACGAGATTACACACAAATTCGATCACTCAGCAAAAATAGTTGCAGCTTCATTGGGATGTGTTGCCACATCCAATGTATGGCCCAGAACATTTTCTTCTGAAGATTTCATCAAACAATATTTTGGAAGCTTCTTGCAGAAAAAGATAGCTAGTTTTATGAACGCGGTATTTTGAAGTTGTTCGCAAGGTGACATAAGGTGATTGAACAAAATGGCTGATACATCATTGATTAATCTTCATGATGTATGTTAAATAAACGCACCTGTGAATCAAATGAAGAAACTTTATAAAGAACCATGTACAAAAATTTCTGGCTTGTCGAATAAGCGAGCCTTTCGTAAAAGACTCAAAACGAAGAATTTACCTAGCTCATCGCTGGAAAGATTTTTTTCAGAAGCTAACAGGCGTATAAATCGTACCATCATCAAGTATAGCATAACCAAGACTGAGACTTCAGCTTGAACTAAAGGGGTTCATTAGGTAGATTCTCTTTTGACAGGTGTTATACATATATACGAGTATGTGTTTTAGGTGATCTACTCTTTAATCGTGGAAAGGCATACGCTTTAACAATGTTTTCAAATTGCCCAACATTATTTCCGAAATTCAGTTTTTCACTTTTCAGTTCAGTTTTTTATTTTCAATTTATTCGCGGGCGTAACGACTATGTCACGTGCGTTATATAGGAAATTGTTCAGATAACGAAGCAATTGTTAGTTAAGTGAATTAATTCGAATCAACTTATTCTTGAGACAGTGAAATTCTCAAAGTGAAGAGAATATCGCGGTTGTACGCAAATCACCGTTTTCAAGACCCCGGCGTCTCTCGACCGCCTCTGTGGAGCGGAAAAGAATTGGATATACGTCCTAATAGGACCGCATTGACCCACAAGAAAAATCTAAGATTATCATGGTCTTTGAAAGGAGATCGAGAATTTCACCGAAGTGACGAGAGCACAGTTTTGGTTAAATGGCTTTGTTCCAACATCAGCCATTATGTTCGACTAATTTTATAATATATTTTGTGGTTTTTATGCCGGAGTTGCCATTAGGCCGGACATCTGCGGAAATAATGCCGGTGAGTCAATAGACGACTCTATCACTCCATGTTACACAATTGGAACGGAATGGCTTGGTGGATATGTGGTTTCAAAAGAACGGTGCCACTTAATACAAAACACATGTCACAAAGCGCAACTTCCGTCTTTTTAAACAATTTTCGATTATTTTCTTTGGGATTAATTTAAGTCAAAAAGACAGAAACTTAAAATAATCTGGAGGCAAACATTGACGTAAAATTGATGGGAAATTTGATCCAGGGCATCCACTCCAGGGCATTTGGATGATGTCATATTATTTGCATAGACAATAAAAAACAAAGCATTTTTGTAAGATTTTTTTTTATTTTGTTGGTTTTCATTTATTATTACTTTAACACGTTTAACGAAAAAGGTAGTTGTTATTTGCATTTCTCATCATTTAATAGTTAAAAATAAAAATAA
This sequence comes from Volucella inflata, assembly GCA_928272305.1. Lineage (NCBI taxonomy): Eukaryota > Metazoa > Arthropoda > Insecta > Diptera > Syrphidae > Volucella > Volucella inflata. Next base: position 106,918,304 of record OV743719.1, read on the forward strand.
TATTTAAACATTATCTACGATTTATTTTTCGTTTTAAATTAATTTTTAATGTTTTTGTTTTATTTTCTATTATTAAATTTATGTTTAATAATTACGCCTATTATTTATTTTTAATTTTTTTTTGTTGTCTTATTTGATTTTTTCCGTTTTTTTTTTGCATTGTTTGCATTTATATTAAGAATATATATATTCTTTTTTCCTTTATATATAAAAAAAACTTTACTTCATTCTTAGTATAACATTTAAGTCAATGAGTTATTTATTTTTTGTATTTAAATCTTGTTCTGATAAAAATATATAGACGAGACAGAATTTATATAAAGAAAACGAAAAACAAGCATAAAAAAGAAAAAGGGAATTTTATTAAAAAAAAAAAGAATTTGTGTTTAACTGGTATATCACAGGTTAAATAAATTGAGTTAAGTGTAATGAAAAAAAAAAACAAGTATTCTAAAGATTCTAAATAAATGTTTTTTTTTGATTTTTTGTAATTTTTTTCTAAAATAAACACTTAATGTCTAAAAGTAATGATTCCTTTTGTAATGATATGTTTTTTTTTAGTTTTACTCATAATTTTTTTATGATTTTGTTTCTTCCTGTATAAAACTAAGAAAAAATAAGAACAATAATTTAATACTACAAGAGAGTGTTGGGAATTTTTTTTTTATCAGAACAAGATAAGGACGTTAAATATTTCGCACAGTTTTTAATTTATCATAGCAGTGTGTGATGACAATTATTTTCTTGTATTTTTTTTTTATTAATTTAGTTGCAGTTAGTACATTTATTTAATAATTTTTCTTTACACTTTAGCATTTGCACAAAAAAAGTCTATTTGTCAAAAAACAATGAACTATATAAATATATAGATGTATATATATAGGGAGAAAAAATCTTCAATTAATACTATAAAATAATACAAATGAAACAATTTTTTTTTCTCTTTTCTTTTTAATTTAATTAAAATACTTTAAACATTTATCTATTTCTTCTTTCTTTTATTTTCGTCTTGTGTTTTAGTTGCTAATAAATTTATATTTATATATATAAACTATGTATAGTATGTATTTACCTTGCCTATTTTTTGAATCAACAAAAATCAACCAAAAATCTAAGAGTATGTTTTGCATTATGTACATTGTTTTATTTTAACTTTTGTTTTTATCATTTAGCGGTAATTAAAATTCAATTTATTCTAAATTATTATTTTTTTAAGTTTATTTTTTTTTCATTTTATTTGCATTCAATTAATGAATGTGAGTAGGTAATTTGAGAAATATAAATACGACACCGTTTAATTGTAGTTTTCTATTAATTTGTTCAGTTTATTATTCGTTTTGTCAACAATTAAATATTAAAGCGACCATAAAATACGTAGTTATTTTACTTGTATAATTTGTTGTTGCTGTTGTTGTGGTATTTGGAATGATTTTGGGTTCACCAATTGGATAATACAGATGTGTTCCTGGCATGGAATGGTACAATCAATTTAATTAATCCAATAAATTGAGAAAACACCTGGTATAACCGACGGGATGCTAAGTGATTTTGATGGTTGTTTACACTTGTTTTAGGAGATGGAAAATTTCACGTTATTTTTAGCGTAAATAAAATATATTTGAGCTTTCGGCAATTAGAATAGTTTTTAGGAGAATATTTTTTCAAAAACATGTGACGAAACCACTTGGATCTGAACAACACGGCTTTTTTTTCTACAATGTAAGTATGATCTTTCTCCGAGTCATAAGATTTGTCTGGAGTAATTGATCTAATTTATGTAGACGTACGTATGTCTAAAGCGTTTAGAGAATTGTCCTTACCATGTACATTATGACAAATGTATTTCGGGTGGGTATTTGAGAATACAAGCTCCATTAATATCGATAATAGAAGATGTTTATCGTTAGAATGGAGTTTTCATTGAAATGAATCAAAATCGCCTTTCAAAGAATTTTAAGTTATTCATAGGGCAGCACAAAAGGCAAAATATTTTAGAAGTTTGTACATCGACGTCGTGAATATAGAAGATGCAGATGTCGATGTAACGAAGAATATAGTTATTCAATAATGAAAAGATTTAAACGAGATAAAAAAAACCAAATAGCTCTAAATTTATTATTTTATTAACCGTTGGAAAATGTATCGCGTATAATTACATCTCATATTATTATAAATATTTCCTCTACGTATTTTTTTGTCACTGCGTCTCTGTAGACCATAGAACCACTCTTTAGGCAATCTATTTTAGATAAGCTCGTTGGAAAAGCCAATAGTTTGCTGCTATTTTCATTCGAAATAGAGTCTTTCTTAAGAAGGAATTTACAATTCCAGTCCTAGTATACAAAATTTTACTAAAATGGATCCATGCATGTGAGTAATAGAAATGTTCAGCTTTTCTAAATTTACAGCAGAAGAGGGGAGAATTAATAAAAAAAAAAAAACAAAAAAAAGAAAAATAAAACAAATAAACACTTGCTCGATGGCCGAATTAAACGTTGTTCTAAGAACGGAGATAATCATTAAAAAGTTCAGGTGTTTGCTGAGTCAAGTTTGGACTTTACCGGTAAATAAAAAAACAATGTTTTTGGGTTTTTCTTTAGTAAAATATTATATAAATAAAGGAGCTGGTGCAACTTGTTTCTTTGAAAAACACATTCCACGAATTCGCTTAAGTTTACATATATGAAAGAGAGGACGAAAAACCAGATAAAGCGTGTCATCTTTCTCTAAGCCCAATATTCAGGCCAGTGACAAAAAGGAACTCTTACTTCATTTTCATTGATTAAAAATATGAAAGTCTTTCGGGACGGCTGGGATTCGAACACTAAACTTTCCGATTTGGAAGCCAGTTCACTACCACAGCCACCCGTCTAACCTCCGACTAATTCTTGTCAGTGGATTAATTTACAAATGACTAAAGCGGCTTAAGTTCTCTATAAATTTATTAGGATTTGCATGCTTTCAATTTTTTTTTTCACTGGTATGACTCTACGCAGCAATGTGGTGCATTTTTCGGAATGGAACACGATTTTTGATGTAATAAATGTGAGTAATCGAAAAGTTGACTGCCATTGGATCTAATATTAGAAATCATTACTTGAAATCGACACAATATTCTTGATATCTTGGGATCATTAGTAAATTCAAATTAAGACCTCATTGCAATCGTCAACCATAACATACACCGACTATAAGAGGACAAAAGCTGGCTGGCTTATTTAAAATTACGAGTACAAGTCATCTATGTGAGACAAATAATTACATTCTTCTCCAGTCAGCTAGTGTTTACTTGGCGCTTACACAGGCGTTTACACTAGTTTACAAATAGTAGATTTAATAGCATATCAATTTTAGCTGATATTATTTTGTAGTTTGTGTTTTGCTTCTTTACCTTACTACTACACATGTTATCACATCTAAGGATTCTCTTTTCTTCAATTAGTATGAATATTGCACAGACGATTTTTAAACAAAAGAAGGCACATTGTTCTCCTTATCTTTCTTCTATTTTCAGAATTTTGAATTTTTCCTAGACTATTATTAGTGCCGAGAAAAAGTGACCGATATACTTGCTATATCTTAAGAAATGTAACTCAAAATTTCATATTCTATTGTAACATCGACTATTACCAAGAGGTTGATTCTGACAAATAAAATTACATTGATGAAACGAAAAATTTAAGGAAACGACATTCAATTTGTTCACATTTTGTAACTGATGATACGAAAAATAAAACTAAGCATTTTCAATAATATAGTGACTTCTAAAACGGTATTCTACCTTGTCCCAGAAAGATACTCCATATCTGCTGTAAAATAGGCTCTTCATTGTTATTTCATACTTTGTCGTTTATTATTAAACAACATAGGACATAAAGATCTTAGAGTGATAAAGGGTCGATCGTGTCGAAAAAAATATTAAGTCTTGCTTTAAACGGTATATACATTGCAACACCTCTGGGATTTTATTTGAAAGTAAAGAAAAATATATATTTTTAGTAACTCTATTCCTTATGATTCAGTGATGAGCTGTTCGAGTCTACGATCGCCATTAAATATAGAAAAAGTACCCTATATCATTGAAGAAGTGAGCGAATACAATATTATTGGAAAATTTTTAACTAAGCTCAATTTTTGCGTGAAATATGCTAAATTGCCGATTGCCAAAAAGTTTTGTTCCTGTACTTATAATATTCTCATAACATAAAAACCGATTCAACTTATAAATTAAAACATTTGCATTTTAGATTTCGTAAAGCCTACAAGTTTAAGTTTATATGGTGCATGTTTCACACATCATATCATAGTAAACTTTCAAGCGAGGTATGTAATTTAATAAACAAATAAGTATTGAAAATGGTTGCCTTAGAAAAGACTAAGACTGTTCTGAATTTGAAATTCCGTTCAATATTGACTTTCCGATCTTACGAGAATCGCCCTAGACGACAGCTTAGGAAATGGATGAGAATTATATTAGGAGAAACAATTTAATGTTTTGATAGTTTTTCTGGATAATTTTCAAATTGAAATGCTTAAAATTCTATTACATACTGTAGGTATGTAGGGACTTTTCAACAACACCATAATACCCAATTGTTTGATTTTCAATTTAAATAATGGCTTACACTTTTTATAATAATTTATGGTGAAGAAAAAATTCGAAGGCTATCAATATTCAGTAATGGGGTTAACAGATTGTTTAAAATTGTACATCGCACAACAAAAAGAGTATAAATATAAATATTCATGTGTAAATAAAGGTTATATCTTCAAAATACATACATTTTATTTTGATTTGTTTTTTTTTGTTTAACACATTTATTTTGTATTGATTTATTTTTATTTCGTTTCGATGCGCAATTGTTTTATACTCGTATGCTTATTAAGTTTATTATTTTTTTTTTTGTTTTGTATTTTCGGTTTTTTTATTATTATGAAAACGTTTTAAATATATGTATCTTTTTGTTTTGCTATTGCTTCGCAGTAATTAATAAATAAACGTGGTTTGCGGTTTTTATTTTGTTTTGTTCTTACGGAAATTTGTTTATATATGTATATCTACTTATTGTGAATTACGGATTTTTATTCTCACTATGTTTTGTGTATACTAATTTATTCTTTCAGTTTTGCGTTATATATTGCTGTATTTATTTTTAATGAGTTTACATTTTCCGAGTGTTTTACGTTTGCATTTACATAGTAGTAGTTATTATCCTTTCATTTCTATTGGTTTAATGTTTTTTTTTATATGATTTACTTAAGAGTAACTATGTGTACGTGTGTATTTGCATAGGGTTGTTGTTTTTTTTTTTTTTTAATTATCGTTCATTATCAAATTATTTTTTTGCTTCGTTTATCTTTTTTTAGTTCATATAAATAGCCTTTTGTTTTCTATTCCTATTTCGGTATATATATTATTAATCTTATCTCACATTCAGTAATCTAAAGTTTACTTTAGTATTAAATATACAATTTTCAGTTTCTTTTTGTTTTTATGTATAATATATATATCTATTTATATATGCATATTTGCAAAAAAAGTTAAGCGGACGAACACAAAATAAATTTCTAATAGTTTCTTCTTTTTTGTTTTTTATTTCTTTTTAAAAAAAATAGATTTTGATTGAATCAAACTAAACAAGAGACATAACGATTTTTCCAATTTTTTTTTTCTTTTTGTATTTTAAACTTAAACCAATTTTAAATTATATTTATTAAAAAAATAATAATAATTATAATATTTATAAAAAAATAAACGACTTATTACATCTAGTTACAAAATACAGCATGTCGTTGAACAGCATCTACTGGATCCACCTTTGCTTTTCTGCCGTTGATCTGGAATAAATGAAATAGAAAAAAAAAAATTGGTTTAGATAATTAAGATTGTATTTATAAATTGGAGTTTTGATATACCTTGTGAATTAGGTTCTGGCAGATTATCGCGCGGAACTAAATGCATTACAGTCGTTTTGCCCAATGGAAGTCCTAGTGCACCTAATGTTACATTGCAATGTAAAAATCTACCTTGGTATATAAGACGTAGTATTTCGGCTTTCGAAACAATTTCACGTTCCCAATCTAGAATTAAAAACAAAAAAAAATTGTATTTTTACTATTGATGAAAAAGTAATAGTAGTTAAGAATAAAAAATAAATAGAAACACAGTCAAAATCGCTTACAACGACGTATCGGTTATAACGACCAAATTCTTAGGTCCCGGCTGAGTTCCATTATAATCCCATTAAATAACAAATCGTTTATAACGACATCGCTTACAACGACATATCGCTTACAACCGATGTTTCCCTTTTATGAAATAAAATATTGTGCGACTGAATTTTTTGTTAAACCGGTAAACTGTTAATCTATAGATGCGATGTATCTGTGTACATAGAATTTCGTATAACTTACAGCTTACCGTTTGTTGAGATGTTATTTTTATTTTGTCGCGTTTGTTATTGGTTTTGAGTTCAACAGTAGTTTGAATAATTCCTTAGTGCAATTTTTTCTGTGTGACGAGTGGTCGTAGAAGTTTATTTTTCTTTTGTTCGCATGAAGTTGTGTTGGAAATTGAGTCAGAAACGAAAAATATTTACGGTTGAAGAGATTGGAAACTGGAGAACAAATAAAGACCTTGATATCGGTTACAGCGACCTATTGCTTATAACGGCCAAATTAGTCGGTCCCTTGAAGGTCGTTATAACCGATTTTGACTGTAGGTTATAAGAAACTTGAAGGGTACAGGTAAACTTCCAAACGAGAACAAATTCAAACTTCAAACCTTATCGTTCCCCTCAATGAGAGCCTGGAGCACATCGTTGTTATCCAGTAGCAATGGCTTGTTAGATTTAATGTGCCTTTGGAACCCAGTTCTATGATAAGAGCATGCAATTTTTACATCTTTACCTGACAAGAAAGAAAGATGCCAGATCCGAACAAAATCTCAAATCAAAAACCAAGCCGGTATGATTTATTAGAAGCAAGTATTCAAGAAAAAATTTCGCTGGATTGCGATGTTAATGGAGACGGCACCGAAGATCACTCAAAGCCGTTTGTATTTGCGCGTGAGTTTTGCACTATTCTTTCGATGAATAAGTGATGTGTATCGATCTGAAGCTAATGGGTTTTCTCTAAGCACTGCCGTAGTGTGAATATTGGGTCGATGGTGGACTTTTCTGGCCTGAAGCCACACTGATATGGACCTATCAGGTTGTTGACGAACGGCTTCAGGCGTTCACACAATTCGGCAGATTAGATCTTATTGCGATCTTAAGAAAACTGATGCCGCAGTAGTTGGCGCAAATCAGAGAGGATTTTCAAAAACCAAATTCGGGTAAGAAATCTTAAACTTTGTTTTTTATAGCTTAATTCACATCGGTGCAATCGGTTTGTAAAGTATTTCGAAAGTAGGATATTTTTACAGTATATATTTTTATTTAAAATACTCGTATCATTATATTTTCGCGGTACGAAATGAATCGATTTAAGCTTAAACAATGTTGGAAAATATTGCAACTGCAGCTGGTGTACGCACGTTTATGAGATACTAGTTTCCTGATTAATAATCGATAATCAGGAACTTGGGGCTAGGAAAAACCACACGTAGTCATAGAGAAGCCAGTGCATCCTTTCTTTCAAAACGATAATTGAAAAAATGTCAATCAATGGAATGCGCTACCGAATTTTTTGGCCAGAAATTTAGGATTTGGATGTGCTTTGGTTCCAGAAAGTTGGGGCTACGTGCCACACAAGCGATGTTACTTGGCCGCCATGGAACTGGAACATTGGGTTGACAGGGTGTCCGAATAAGTCGAGGCAGCCATTTGGATAAAAAATATTCCATAATTAGTTGGAAGATTAACTCTTTCAATAAAGCAACAATTGTTAAAATATATTGAAATGTTTTTTATAACCTTTTTACTAAGATGGCCCCACCCTATTAATAATAATATGTTAATAATACTAACAATAACACCAGCAAACCACCGCAAAAATGAAACCAGAGAAATTCGATTGTGAAAAACAAAATTCAAAAAAAAAAAAATCCAAATATAAACAATATTTACATAGAATAAGCCTTATAAAATTTGCAAAATGAAAGAAAGCCTGTATGTTCTGCTTTTATTCTTATGCCAGTGATTGTGTTTTCTGCCATGTCAATAAATTAACAAACAAAATGTAAGTCATCGGACGTTCGCCATTTGTTAGTCTCCTTAACTTACGTTTCTATGTACCTAATTCAACCAGAACGAGTAGATACTATGGCTTCGCATACGAATAAATAAATCTTGCGGTTTGCAGGCGACTTTTGATAACTCACATGCAAACGACTCGCAAGCAACACTGACTGTGAATTAGAGACATTTACAATAGTAGACTGAAGTTGCACTTTATGTCACACTTTGTCTGTAAACCGATTATGAACGTCTACGTCAGACGTTTCAGTCAGTTTCTTGTTTTTATTCAATTTTATTGATGACCACAATTTTGTGCTAACCTCTAATGTTAACCTATATCATTCTAAAATTCCTCAATTGTTCATTTATTCACATTAACAAAACATATAATTTATTTAATTGTAATCTCTAATCATAGGGTAGACAGGTGAAGTGAGTTATGATATCACCTGTTGTCGTGCAAAAACAAAAAAAAAAATGAAACAAAAAAATGCGTGCAACTGACGCATTTCAAATTGTGCTCTCACCTTAAGCTGATTTCATTTATTTAATTTGCATAGAGATTACCCGAAAGCCAAATACTCGTAAAAAAAGAGAAGAAAACTTCAAAAAGGTAAATAAGATGTCGTCGTTGTCGCCGTCGTAGTATGTAAATTATGCTAATCACTTTCGAAAACAACCAGACACTGACTGCCAGAATGGTGGCGCAGGCGATTCCGAAACACCAAAAGAGCTACCGTACCACAAAAAAAAAATATGACAAAAAAAAAACAACAATTTCAAGGTGACAGAACTTGAACTGGTGTTTTCAGAGAGTGGCAAGGCTGATGTTGATATTTATGTATGTCGTCAGACGTCAATTTGAAGTTTCGTTTTGCTTTGGCAAATTAGAGTTTGAGATGGGGCCACATGGCTCTCGGCTTTTGACTTTCTGCCTAATTATATTAATTATCATGTTTGCATCAAATGTAGAATGCCAAAACAGCAGGATGTACATATGTACTTGTATGTTGGCCAGTGTTGCCTTTTCTAGATCAATGTGAAAAGATTTTTTTATCTTCCTAAACAAATTCAAAGTGGATAAACAAAATCTCGGAATTGTAATTGAACGATTTGAAAAAGAATAAGGTAGGTGCAAACATTTAAAATTAAAGACTTACACGGTTTTTTAAGTTATGAGCAGCAAGCGAGTAAGACGTTCGTCTTGAATAATGAAAGTAAGCACAGCGACAACGAACCTCAGACCTACACGCGACATTTAAGGGCGCCCAACAGATGAAACAAACATTTATTTCAATATTTATACAACATGTACGGCCCAAGCTTAAATTCATGGTCTACTATATCTATAGTAGAAAGGAAACTGTTTCTGTTTAGAAAATATCTTAATTATAGGATTTGATCAAAAATTGTACTAAGTCTTTGAGTGAACTGTTTGGCTAGCTTAGGCTGTTACATCGGAAAAGTACATGCTCTACTTTGTTGCACATTCCACACAAAGAGTGTAAAATAACTATGGCCCTGTAATGCCACAAGCGTCAAAACCACACTTTACAGTGCTAATGGTGCCTGAAGAGTTACTTGTAAATTATTCTCACCAGCTTTACTTTTAAAAATCTAATGAAATCTTGAAATATTTTTCAAGAAATGCGTTAAACGAAAATAAAATTCCGAATCATCTTGAAATTGGTTTTAAGCATATTCAGTGAATGTGCGACGCACGGCATGATCCAATGGCTTTGATTGTTTCACCGATTTTTGTGTATGAGTATGGATACATTGCCTAGCTTTAGCATGTTCTAAATTTAATCGAAAATTGGACAGAGAGAGATGTTGGGTCGAAGTGGTTTTGTTAGATAGAGTTTTAGTTTACTGAAAAAATGAATGTTTTTCAGCCGTGACTAGGATTCGAACCGAACTTTTTGATTTGGAAGCCATTTGAGCCACGCCGGCCGGCAATTGAATCTTGTTATTACGTGGGCAATGATCGTTTTCTAAAATGTGTCATGTTGTGGACGGAAAAGCCCAAAGCTTTAGACATGCCTTCGAATTGATAAATTTGGGTTTTTATTAACACCGGCCAATTCGTGACCGTTTTCTGAACCAAAGATAAGGTCTTTGATGGTGTCTAGCACTGAGATTTAGAGACTCTAATAGTAAAATATATCATAATGAAGTTGCAGCTGTCTGCAGCAAAGTTTTCCTAAAACGAAAAGCATCACTAAGATTGTTTGTATATCTTGTATGTTGTGTATTATATAAAAATAAATCGAGGAATTGAGACGATTTTGTTGAAGTTTAGATTTTTGCTTAAGAATTAACCAGTGCTTAATGATCTTAGTCTTGAAATTCGAATTAGAAATCAAACGCTAACTTTATCAGCGGTCATTTTCTAACATTTGGAAGTAGCAGGCATCATAAATACGATTAATGGTATTTATGAGGTAAAGGTAGATGTCACAATTGTGTTGAATTGTTCAACTCATCTAGCCATTCATAGAAAGTTTTTTCTTGCTGACTGACAGCACTTCAGTGAGTCTGTGATTCACATTGAGAAAGAAAATTATAAGAACGGTGATCCTTGAAGTATTCGGTTGAAAAAAATCAAGCTATTCTAACTATTCGTTATAGTGTCTTTTCTTCTCCTGTCTTGTTGCTCTTTATGCCCGACTTTTTTTCTAAGCACTTGTTTTCTTGTGAGCAGTGTTTTTTAGGCAGGTTATTAAACGATTGTACGAGTAGATTCACTGTTTGTTGGCGTTTCATCATATTTTGTCAATTAGAAACGTCTTCCGTACAGACTTAAGTATTATCGTTATCCAAATACTCGTATTAAAAATCTATTAATCTATCCAGCAAATCCCAAACGGGAACGAGACTCGATACTCCAATACTTAGTCATTTTCTTCACGATTTGTTGTTGACAGTTTGTTATCTTCGCTTTGTATGCTAAACGACAAGGAAATTAATTGAAAGAATGCGCGGTTGAACATTACAATATTATTTTTTCCTGCTCTGCCCCTCTGACAGCTGAAAAATTAGTCAACAACTTGACCAGTAGAATAGTAAATAATACTTTATTAAGGATTTGACTGTGAACGAATGAATTTCTGTTTGTGAACGATATTTGTGGTAGCTGTCATTGACGTTGTCACAGCCATTGTTCCGACTTCGAAGGGCACTGCCCTGAGAAAACATTAAACAGACTTTGTGTAAAGAAAAGCTTTACCCAGAAAAGAATAAAACAAATAATAATAAAATCCAAGTAAATACAACAGGAAAACAAAAAATTAAATCGAAAACATGGAAGACTTCAAAGTAGGAAATGATTTTTCGTTTAAAACTTGCTTAATTTTATTGCAAAGTTGCACGTAATTTACAGTCAATGGCGTTGCGTGGCGCCAAAGAAAGTCAAGATAAAACCAGGCAAAAGCACAAACAAAATGAGATAAATGTGATCGATTGTTAACTGTATCTAAGAGATTTTTCCCTTCTTTTTTTATATGTATTTTTTTTACTTGCCCTTTTTCTTTTTACGAGCTTGAGTATATCCAGGGTATACTCTATATACAAGTACAAGTATCTGTTACTTAATTGCCACTTCAGTTGATTGCTGGATATTCATAAAAAATACGATACGCATCAATGCGTTCAATTTCTTCTATTTAAAGAAATTTTATTTTTTTCTCTTTACGCAATGGAGAAAAAGTTACGATATGACTATTTCTCAGTTGAAAAGTTCAAATCACTTTCACTCGTCAGAAAGTTTCGCTTTTGTTTTTATTTCATGCACGGCAAACAGGCTTGCCAGCGTTCCATGATGATTGTTGTTGCAAAAAAAAGTGTAGGATCGCTTGTAGGGTGGGCGATTAGAATTATCAGGTTGTACATATGCAGATCTCGACAGTTTGAATGTTATGGTATATCAAATACAAGGTTAGGTTAGGTTAAAACAGGATTGTGTCATCACAGGCACCAAAACAGGCGCATCACAATTCCTGTGGAATCAGCCGCAAAATTTCCTTGTTCAAAAACTTGAAACTTGAGGCATGCACTTCTTTTTCGCTCATGGTTTTTAAAATGATTAAAGGGACTCGAGAGAGTTGCGATCGGTTTACCGATTTTATTTCTCCCATTAAGGAAGTTTAATAAATTTCGGAACATGTAGAAGAATAAGGCGGATGCACCTTTTTTCCGAAACGAACACCTGTAACTGTGTTCGTGTATTGAAAGAAAATTTTTTATGACGAAATGAAGTTCTCCTTCGATTAACCAGACCTGGCCTGTTGGAAGTCAACACTCTTGTTACGAGGTAACAGCATGAAGAGGATTATTCCCTTAGTATGACACCAAATACAAAGAAATACCTTGAGGGATTTAAAGGATTGAAATTATCTCTTGTTGCGCTGGCCTATCTTTTGGACAAAACCATTCGTGGAAGAGTTGATGTTATTATAAAGATCTTGTTTCTCATGTCCGGTTTTGAAGAAATCAAAATCAAAAAAATGACACGACGATCATAGTACCCTTTTTTCGAAATTTATGATGGTTGTATGACTTTCGCTAAGCTCTCTTGGTAGCGGACTTCATTAGCTCTAGATCCTTTGTGTAACTCAAACAAGGATCATCATTTGGGCAAAATTTGGAATTGTTTTTGGGTTGTTTGAAAAGTGTCTGACCTTAATATGACGATGGCTACACTTGCGTACGTTTTAAAATTTTAGTCATTTTGGACGCGCAGTAGCTGACTGAAGTCTCGATCGCCTAGGTTGAATGAATGGATTTCTCGGACAGTAAAATTTGGGTCGTCCCACCAATAACCAACCAGTTCCTTCTCAAGCCATAGATTAAGACTTTTTGGCTTTCATGTCTTTTACAAACGACTCTCCACAACAATAGGTTAAAAACCAATAGACGAATGGTAGGAGATTAGACTTTCCTTTAAACATAAGAGAAATTTGATAAAATTCATTTGGCTTTTTAAAATGTATCCTATTCACATTCAAAGTAACTGACATAATATTCAGAGAGACTGCAAAAGCACTTTCTTAAATAACAAATTCATTAGTGACCATCACTTGTTTATTTTATCATCCGGACAGGAATTCATTGCGAGACCAGAGCAAGTATCAATACTGTTACCACCAAATCGTGCAGAAAGAATGACCGACTTTCCGTCCTCCAGCTGACTCAAGGAAGATTAAGAGAATGAAGAAAACTAGGAATAAATTGCTTGTGGCAGTATCCTTTGGCCTACTCAATCTCATTTCCATTTCTCCCCTTCTATTCGAAACTTATGTAACAGCACCGGAATAGGATAAGGAAAGATACAAAAAAAAATTAATCAGCCAACCTAGTGTTCCAGCACCCAGCACTCTCTATCTACCATCGTACCATCAAGTCTCTTGCCGAATCTAACGAAGTCTCTGCCGTTCTATGCACACCATCCTAGTCTGTCAACAAAAGTGTAATGGAGCATTTAAGAGATTTCGTTGTTTGTATTCCGCCTTAGTGGGCACGGCACAGTCTCCATTTATTCGCACGAAATTACCATATACACGTTTGTGGGGCATTAAAATTTTACCCAGGTATTACTCTCTGCTTCGGCAAGTCCACCTCTGCCACCATCACCAACCAACGCCACGTTTCTAGAACAGTGACTGCATATCTCGGAACACACTCGTTCGAACATTTTTTTTTACTGGCTATTGATCCCTTAGTGAAGTGCCAATGGATTGGAACAGACCAAGAGGGGATAAATCACAGCATCGCTCACGTCGCTTGGTCAGAATACTAATGTCAGTTTTTAAACTTTTTGTCCTGACATTTTTCAGTGAACGCGCTTTGCTAAGTGTTTTATCTACGCGAGTCTAAAGGTTCTCGCACACGACGATGTCAGATGAATGTGCAAGTAAATTACGGATACACTTTGCGAAACGGTGTGTTGCTTTGTGTGGTTTGACGTTTGATTTGTCATGGAAAATCTTTTTGTCTGATGCGCAGTTAAAATGTCAAACTAGTCATATGGTTTTAGATTTATACGATTTTCGAAATATTCGTACGAATACATATACAAATTTGTATGTACATATGAGTATGAACGCCGGAAGATATTTTTAAAAATTTTCTATTTTGTATTCCTAGGCAACGTGACTTGAGTAAATTATTTGATTAATGTGGGTAAAGTGTAATAAAAAATCTGCCAAACAATAGTAGTCTCGCAACTATCTGTAGCTGCGGAATTTAAGTTAATTTGTTATGTGAAATGAATTTTTAAAAAGACTTTGAAAGAAAGAGAAATGTTTCTATAAACTTGGTTTGTATAAGCGTGGCGTGGCGCTTAGAATGGTGATATCTGAAGTCATTTAACCCGTCTTAAACCAGATGTCCTCCATTCAATCTGATTTGATTAGTTCTGCCGGCTTTTAGTGATTGTATTAGGAGAATGATGATTGCTGACAGGTATAATGCCGTAATTTATCCAAAATCCGGTTAAGTTTATATGGAAGACATTAATTGTATAACAGCACTACCGGTATATACCTACATATATACATATATACAAAAAACTTGTTGTGGTTCACAAAAATGTTTTTTTTTATGGTGGCCGATTTCTCTTTGAAAGCCACTGAAAATAGAGGAGTTTTGAGCTTTGGTTATGGTATTGTTTAAGAGAACGGCTACAGCTTGATAGACTTCAACTAAAATGTTATAGTGATGGATTTATCGATCCTTGATTTTTCTTTTCTTTTTCTTCAGTTTGCAGCTTTGTAGAACACTCTTACCATTGAGCTGCTTCTGTTCTAGGATGTTATATAACCTGGTATCAGCTGAATTTTTAAAAATAGCCAGAAATGACATGATTGGGACGATTTACACAAAATCTTGATCAAGAAAAATATGCCCAATCAATATAAACATTTGCAGGCCATAAAGGATAAATACTCATATCTGCGCCAAACACACATAACTCATTCATATACTCGTATGCAAAGTAGCATTGTAGAATGCTTTAATGTGTGCTAAAAAAATTTCTGAACTCGCCATCGGCTTAAGGATACAGGCTTATACAAGGTGGCGCAAAAGTTGTCACCCGAACTTCTTTGATTGTTATTTTTTTTATGAATAAAACACTTTGATTCTGCTTTTGGATTATGTTTATTTAATGTCCTAAATTTCTTTTTATTAAGTCTAGAAAATGATATCGGCTAAGTGGACGCCGTCAGAATTCATGGCCATTTGGGCCCGATTTATGGCATTTTCCATCAATCTTTAATTAAATTCCGGCGATAGGTTCAAGCATTCTTGACAGACATTCTCTTTCAGGGCGTCAAAAGTCGACATAGACTCGTGACTTCAAAAAAAATTTACAAAAATAAGTCTGGAACGGTTTAATCAGGCTATTTGGCGGCCAGAGATTAGGCGATTCAGAAATGCAGCCCTCAGAATTTCCTTGTGGTACATACCGTATGCGCCGTTGCTTCACCCTGTTGGAACCACATATTCGTCAGTCCCAATTCATGTAATTAAGGAAGGAGAAAGTCTTTGAGCATGGGTCTGTAGCGCTCGCCGTCCGTAGTGGTCAAGGACGGTGATTTCGAAAAATAAAGACTCGAGTCCCAAGGCACACCATGTCTCACCTTTGAGAGGGTGTAATGGTTCCTCGTGGCTTAAACGCCGATTTTGGTGCCCCAGAAGCGATAATTTTGCTTTCCACAGAGATGGAAATGGGCCTCGTCGCTCATCTTGATTTTTGATGAAAAATTTTCTCCCTTGTGGTCGAGATTTAGGATGATTTGAGCGTAGGTTACATGCGCTTAGCGGTCAACAGCTAACAGCTGATGCACTATCTGCACTTTGAACGGCAACATCTAACAGTGTTTTACCAAAATTTTCTGCAAAGACCACCGACTGATGCTCAATTGCGAGGCACGTCGTCTAGTCGATACTCTATGGTCCTCAGCGACATCTTCATCCACAGCTGCTATATTCTCAGCAGAAAGAAAGGCTCTAGGGCCGGCCAGACCTGGCAGCATCTCGCGTTGTCCCATACTCTTCTAGGCGAGTATTATTTTGGGTTCCTTAGGAGTAGTATAGCGATTCATGTCTTGTTGACGTGTACTCTGTACCTTTTTACTTCACAAATGTCAAAGTAGAATTGACATTGGCCGCCATTTGCAAAATTTATAGATCTTCCGATAGGGTGATGACTTTTGCGTCACCTGGTAATAGTCTAACAAACTACTGGCGAATGTGAACAAGAGAATATGGGAAATTATACATATCGAGTTTGTATGAAAACAACTGGTGGACTGCCATATTTAAATTCTTCTTTCCCACAACTGAAGCCTGAGAGTTGATGTTCCTCCAAAATTGCAAAAGAAAGTGTTGGCACTTCTCCATCAAGCTCATTGGGAAATCTCGATGAGACATCTCGCAGATAAGCCACTATCAGTGCCTTACGATCCATTTTCGATCTTGAAGGGTAACCAAAAACTCTGGTTTCTGACAATTGCCACCAGTTTGTGTCAACTGAGTCTCGAGAGTTTTGCCGAAACAACTCCATTCCGCACTTGGCATCAGGCACCTTTCAATCCACAGTCAAATGGTGCAGCAGAGAGAATAGTGCGTACCTTTAAATCTACACTTCTTAGAATATTCGGTGATATACCGAACTGTGATGAAGCCCTTGCAGTTTTTCTATCAACTTATCGGACGACACCTGGCGCAGATGGGAAATCACCCGCACGAAAGACAGCATCGATCACAGTTATCAGCGATAGTTCCTAAAAAACACAAATGGTAGAAATGGTAAGCATTTCGCAACAGCAACTCTGAAGACATTCTCAACGACGTACTATTATAATAAGTAAACGAGAAGTCCCTAGAAGATCCGATCGGCCTCGAAAGCAACCACATCGATTTACACAAATTTGAAAGTGCGAGTAACTGAGGGTCTTTTATCTTTTAATTTAAATAAAACAAAGTATGTGTGAGATATCATCGAAATTTTGTATTCCTTTGAAAGATCTTTCGGTGCCATTATGTATGGAATAAATCTGGGTGGCCGTCAAATGTATAAATGCCATAAATCAGGCTGAATTTGACCGATAGCATGGGTTATGTTGGCTTTGAGGGCTGATTCTTATAGAATTCTATTCGTGTAGACCTGAGACTTAAGAAAACCCCACAAGAAAAAGTCTAAAGCGGTCAAATCGCACGATCTTGGTGGCCAGTTGACATAACCTCCACGTGAGATGACCATGCCCTTGAACTGCTCGTGGAGAATTTCCAATATGGCGTGAGTTGTGCGGCACGTAGCGCCGTCCTGCTGAAACCACATGTCGTTGAGGTCTATATTATTTAATTCAGGCCAAAAGAAGTTGGTAATCATCGACCTAAAGCGCTCGCCGTTGATGGTGATGGCTTGGCCAACGTCGTTGTCAAAGAAATATGGACCGATGACACCTCCAGCCCAAAATCCACATCAAACAGTGACTTTTTTGGGATGCATTGGACGCTCTTGGATCTCATGTGGATTGGTATCGTTCCAAATTTCGATAATTCTGTTTGTTGACGTACCCATTCATAAAGAAATGGGCCTCATCGCTGAAGATGATTTTTCGATGAAGATTAGAGTCAGTTTCCAACTGTTCCAGAAACCATTCAGCAAACACACGTCGTTGTCTATGGTCGTTTACCTTCAGCTTTTTGGTCAGTTGCATTTTATACGGGTGCAGGCCCAACTCACGACGCAAAATTCGCCAAGTTGTGCCTCGGAATCTCCTGCATACTTTCACGGACAGTGGCGTTGATTTCGGCAGATCTTGCGTTTCGTCGACGAACGGGTGTTGTTTCATTGTTAACTGAACCAGCGGACCCAAATTTATCCACCACACTGCGAATAGTCCTCTTGGTAGGACGATTATGGCGAACGTAAAATGGGCGAAGCACGCGGAGCGTTGCCCAAAAAAAAACACTCAATTTGATAAAACAATTTCATCATTTGCACATGTTGTTGGAAGCTATATCTGTCCATTGTGATTTTTCTGACTGAATAAATGACAGCCAATTTGACAAATGTAGCTTCAACAACATGGCCACAATCAACTGTCAAAGTTCGGAAGCCCCTATTGGAAGACCCTTTATGAGGATTTTTCTAAAATCTTGCAAAATATCGTAATCCAATAGTCTGAATCTTAGATTTTTTTCCAGATATATAATATTTTCGTATAAGCAAATAAGTGCGGCCCATACGAATATTGTTAATTTCTTGACAACTTTAAGGACATAATTAGGAAATATGTAGATGCTGTGGCACTGTGGTATTTGAAAATTACTTTTCGGTTGATTTTGACAAACCAGTCTGGGCTTAAAGACTTCGGCAAAGTCTTTGCAACCAAAGGGGTTCCGTCTGATTTTATAAACGTGGTGTTTCTGTGTTCTAAAATGCTAGCTTTTGAATTCTTAAATGCAACTTCTTCATTATCGCATTGATTTGTTTTAACCATGTGTACGGATAAAATCAGAAACAATAAAGATATCATCGTTTATTCAAAATCGGTTTTGACGTTGTGTCATCCCCATCATTTCTAAATTCCAAACCACATCATTTTTTAATTCACTCAGCCAAGTACAAATACGTGAGAATATATTCAAGTATTCACAAAATTCATTTATCTATGAAATATTCAGGTGTGGCCTCACTCTGTGTGCAATTATGTACTTTTCTTAAATACGATAAAATAATGCAAATAAAATTCCGTTGCCTGAAATAATGAACAGGGCAAACAAAAATAACCGCCCACCACCTCTTCTTATCCACATGCGAGTGTAAGAGTATTATACTAATCACTAACCCATACTGCCGCCATCATAAATCTAATGAACAAACAAAGCATGAGGAAACAAACAATCCGATGCATGCTATGACTATTTATTGCCTCAAGATAAAAACACACAAAACAAAGAGAAAAAAACCAAAAAAAAAAAGCAAATGTTTTATCAAGTAAGATATAAATGTAAAAACCAAAAACAAAAATAAAAAAAAAACTGCATGACTAATTGCAACAAAAAAAATATCAAGATGAACAACAAAGCATGGAGCAACCCCGCTTATGTATGTCAGTTATTTTACAATTTTACGAAAATAATCACAAGCTCATAAAATGAAAATGTTTTGGACTGCATCCAAATTCACTCACAAATAGTGTGAATCATATTTTTGTGTAAAAAAAATCTTTAATTCATTATTTTCGAGAGGAGATACGAGTAGATTTCTATTTTAATTTTCCACTTTACCCCTTTCCCTCTTTGCACTTTAATTTTAGAACTTCAATGAAAAAAAAAGAAAAAAAATTATGAAAAATACTAGAACCAGCCCTGAGTGGACAGGGCTTATGGCGTAGCCTTTGAAATAATCAGGCTTTTCAGGGGTGAAATATGAATACTCATATATTCAGTGAACGTGAAGAGTAGAATTTGGTGGGACTTTATTTACAAAAGCTCAAAGCTGGACAGCAATTCGACTTTTAACGAGTTTGATGCGCTGTCTGATTTCATTGAGAAAAAAAATTGTTTTGCATAAACCCAACAAAATATCCATACAGGAACCATCGGTGCGGAAGAAACACACCTTAACTATTGAGGACTTGATTTTTTGTGACCACTTTATCCATATCATCTGAACTCTGCAAAAAAGGTTTAGTTGCTGCAAATAAAAGCTGCAAAATGAATGAAGATAAGCACTAATTCGCACTTTCATCAGGTTCTTTTCCTTTGAATTGATACTAACCCTCACATCATAAGCAGTAGCCGATTCATTAACAAACTGTGGAAGGGCAGTATAAAATGGAACGGGAAAGGCTAACATCTTCGGAAATTTTATACCTGGTCAAATGATGGTCAATGTCAGACCATTTGAGAATTAGACGAAAAGTACCGGCCTTCTTGAAGAGGAGGAAAATCCGAGAAACGATTTGGACATTATTTAAGAGGAGTTCGGCAAGTCCGTCAGTGGTCCGAGATCGAAACAGAATATAGACGGTGCTCTAAAGATTTGAATCGAAGTGTCCACCTAGGAAAATCTAAGAGATCGTCCGTTCGAAGGTAAAATTCAGATTTGCAGAGACTACGTAGAAAAAAAACACTAAGTCAGAAGCTTTAAGACTAATTTAAGAATGTCTTTTAAAAAGGCCAACACACTAGGTGAATACAGTAGGCAAGTCCAAGCCCTTAAGAGGAATCACTTGGTGGCACTTTTACAGAGTGTTTCTTAACGCACTAGGAATCCTACCACAAAACATCGACTACACCATACCCAAACAATGGTTTGACAAGGGCTTCCATGTAAGCATTCCCTCCAGCTACTCGTGGGAGGAAAATGCCTTCCGGGATGACAATTCAATCCACTTTTACACCGACGGTTCAAAGACTATCAGTGGGGTTGGTGGTGGTGTTTTTGCCGATAAGCTTAACCTTAGCCTCTCCTTCCGCCTCCCCAACCACTGCAGCGTGTTCCAGGTGAAAATTCTGGCAATTAAGGAAGCCCTATCCTGGCTGAAGAAAAATATAATATCTGCAATGGATATCCGCTTCTTTTCCGATAGTCAGGCCGCTAACAAATCCCTGGACTCATGCTCTCTAAACTCGAGAACAGTCATGGACTGCCGAATATCTCTAATGGAGATGGCGGAGCAGTTTAACATTCACCTTTGCTGGGTGCCGGGGAGACATTCCAGGGAATTGTTGGGCCGACGAACTTGCCAAAATTGCAACTACTATTCCTATCACACCCGAAAAGGAAAACATAGGTATACCTATCGCTACGTGCAAGCAATAAATAAACAACACACCATAGATGGGCGGTTGGATCGACATGCTTAGCGACCAAACAAATCTGGCCAAAGCTAGGTCTGAATCGCTCGTTGAGTTTAATTTTTCTAAATAGAAAACATATTGGCGCCATTATAGGTGTCATCACCGGACACTGCCTCATAGTTAAACATGCAAGAAGGCTTGGCATGTTTACTAACGACTTTTGCAGAAGCTGCATGGATGAGCAGGAAGAGGAGACAATCCCTCACCTCCCCTGTAGATGTCCAGCCCTCTCCCAAAGAAGGAACCTCCACCTAGGGGCCTTTTTCCACAACGATTTAAGTGACTTAAGAAACATAGACATTAAAAGTTTCCTACGCTTTATTAAGAGCTCAAAATGATTTCTGGAGTAGAAGGATCACAGATCCACGTGGCATCACAATGGGCCAATAGGTCTAAGTGGGTTGGTTTTTCAACAGCCACTTAAACCTAACCTTACCTACCGAGTCGAAACCAGAGTCTCTCTTTTCTTGTGTGAGAGTCACATATGACTCACAAACAGCTCATATTACTAAATCTGCAATTGAGTTGACTAAAACAAGCCATCGAAGCTAGTGAGGTCATAAAACACTTTCTCGAATAATTTCAAGTCACATGGCCACAGCAACGGAAATTATCAAGGTATGCTACAAAGAGGTAAAGAACATGCAATTTCAAAGAGAATCTTCAACAGTCGCCTTGCACTGTATGTTTGTTTGTACGTACAAAACCCCTCGCGAAAAGTAAGTGCAGCCTTTATGCTGAATGTCTGAAAAGATGACTACACACTTGCCAAGAGCTTGGAGTTATTTGCCTAGAAGAATGATCTTAATTACAGGCAATCTTAGACGTGATCGACGATTGGTATACTACAATAGTAGTAGCAGTAGTTGCATTTCTTTATTAATATATAGCTATACTATCATTTCATTGTATTAAAAAAAAATACAATTTAATAATAAGCCTCACGAAATATTGTATAGATTGCTTTTGAAGAATCCAAAATTGTTTTCAGTTTTTGTATCTTCTGGCAAGTTATTAAAAAGAAGAATCCCTTTGTACAGAAATTTGTTTTGCTCGGACGTTGACATCTGTCCTTTAAGCCTAAAATCATTGGAATTACTAGACGATATGGCTGTGCTTCTCCTGCAATCCTTATTTCACTTTGTAAGAGACTTTGTAAATTTCCTTGGTTCATTTTGAAAGCTGCCAGTAACGTGTTAGATTCTTACCTTTCGCGTATCTTCTTATTATCCTTTTATTAACCCTTTCTTCGCTATACGAACTTATGCGTAACGAGTTTGCCATTTTTACTGCATCGCTTCTGCTCCGCTTATGGGGTTGGCTAATGTCGCAGAACGCAGAACGCGTCTACATAATGCTCGGTCCTGGATCGCTTCAGTGGTAAGCCCCGGGCGTTGTTGCGCATTTGTCATCCAGGAGAGAAATCCAGGAATTCTTTTTCCGACCTCGTTTTCTTACAGTTGGAGCGACCGTAGTTTCTAGTGCCTTTTTAACTGGATTACCTTTCGCGTATACTAATCCATTTAAGTGCATTTACCATTAGTCTTATCGATGTAAGTCTATTGCACTGTCTCATCGCTTTATTCTACAGTTTCTGGAGTCTTTCCACCTGTTCTTGGTGACAGCATGAGTATATAATTGAGGAACAACATTCGAAATGAGGCTTCACAATAACTGTGTTATAGACTTTAATCGCTGTGATAAATTCTGTTTTCTTCCTTATTCTTTTTAAAAAAAAAAACATTTTCTTTGCAATTTTTCTACAAATGCCATCGATGTACTCAGAAATCTCGGGATTCTCATCGATTATTATTTCCAGATACTCTATATGGTCATCGTTTCATATAATGCTATTGTTGATTTTTATAATTGGCTTTTTAATAGTATTTATTTCCATTAATTTATTCATCGCTAATGAAGATGTTATTTGTTTTATATCAGTTAAAAGCTTTTTTTTGCACTCACTTCCATCTTTTCTTTCAGAATAGATTAGCATGTCATCCACATATAATATATGTAGGTTTGTAATCTTTTAGAGTATTAGGCATATCGTTTATTACTCGTACATCGCACTTTAAGTCAATCAGTCCAAAACTATGGTTTTTATTCGAGTTAATCGGAATCACCTGGTCCAAGGCACCAATCATTTTTTCAAATGGTGTCATCTTGGAAAACACTGAGAGACAGCCATCTTCTGTTAAAACAGAAGTGGTACAACACACTCTAAACTTTCAATAAACTTGTGCGCCGACTGTCTCTTGGTTTTGGTCCTTTGGAAATGCTGTATGAAGATACATGCTGCTGCATAATTACAAAATGTTAGTGCACAGCTCGCAATGATCCAAGACAGAAATGAGTCGGATATTAACGGATGGCTCCCAAACCGATATGGAGGACGAAAATGTCAAAATTTACTTTTCTTAAGGAAAACGTTAACCTGTTTTTCAAGTGGAGATATACCCAATCCTGATCGGAATTACCTACCTACAATGTAGAGGCGAGAAGTAATAAATCTGCATTTCTACCGATAGCCAAACTGCGCTCAAAATTTTACTGATCCTTCTTACCGCTTCTTGTCTAGTTGTAGAATGCAAGGCTTCTTTAAAAGGAGCCAGATAACAGTGGCATCAAGAGAAGATTGCCGATTAACAACATAGGAATGGTTCAAAGGACAATATGGCGTTAGATCGTAAGAGTTTCAAATGACAGTTTAGTTTCATGACTCTTAGGGATACCTTCTTATAAAACGAATGCTTCTGCTCTTTTCTAGGTGGTAAATGACTTTCTTCTAATAGGAAAGACTAGACTGTTTATTTGTAACGGAAGACTATGCTTTTACGTAGCACAGTGTGTTTTCTAGACATACGTGACGCAACATTCTAAGACGCCGGTTCTAAGGGAAACATTATTTTCATGGTCCCATTAGGCTACTGTAGTGTTTATTACTGTAGCGTTTACCCGTATTTCTATGAAATACTGAACTGTCGCAGTAACAGCAAACTCCAAAAATGGACTAGTTCTGTTCCTGAGTTCTGTAGTCCGTAGAGCGAAAAAATCCTGAGACCGAAACCATTATTTCGTGTGATGGACGGTGTGTTGAGATAATCGCTTCAGATAGAAACTTGAAATCTGATATACCCCAGGGTTCGGTTCTGTTTCGCACACTATTTTTAAATCTATTTATATATACTTTGTTTTTTGCGTGTAAATTGAAACAATAACATAGCGTTGTACACTTAATTAATTTATATACGCTATTTACTCAGCGGATATAAAAATGTGCTTCCAGTACTGTTTTCTATGTTATACATATATTTTTTGGCGGACATGACAACAGATCTTGTTCTCTTTTGCTCTTTTTCGTTATATAATGGTTGGGTTTCTAAAATATGTTCCGAATTTTAACATCAATAAATTTGGTAACATCTAGAGACACTACAAAGCGTCCGTTAACAACCACTCGAACTTTTGCGACGTACATAGGTGTAGACGACACAACTACCCTTTACGATTTATTTATTACTAGTCTAAGTCGCTTTATATATCCTTTGGTCGTACTCAAACATGACTTTTAAAATTGATCACGGTATTGAATACTCTGTTACACTCAAAGTAATAATTTCTTAGATTCTCAAGGACATTCGAAAAATGATGTTGACAAACTCTTCTTCAAGACGACTGTTCTTAACTCCAGTTATACTATACATTGAAGTATTGTTGTGTAAAGAGCTCCCATCTTATAGCACCGTGAAGGGGTAACCAATAGTTGGAACTGCTTCTCCAATTAATCGTCATTACATTCAACTATTTCTAGAAATAAAGCATTTGGTCATTTAGATGCAATTATTGCCACTTATTTTCATTTACTGGGTACCATCTTTGTTCATATACATACATATACGTATTAAAAATCATTGACACGGTTTACGAAAAAAACTCTCCTGCGTTCGAAAGGATACCTACTTTAAAGGTGAACTTCTGAAACAGCATTTACATATTTCAATTTCACCAGCAGATTGAAAAATTCAAAAGTAAGGTCCACAAAACTGAGTACCCTCAAAAATGCAATACAAAAAAATACAATAAATAAAAAGAAACAATACTGGAGCTGGAAATTTTTTCCATTCACAACATACTGGTACTAGCGGTCGTGCAATCGATAAAATTACAACAATAACATGCATCTCAACACCCTATCACAACATTCACGATTGAATTTGCGGTAAGCGTATTTTGTTCGAATTTTAAGCGTTACCAATACTTCCACAATTGTACAACAATTCAATGCTCATCCTGCCACCCAAAATTCAAGCTATAACAATTTGGAATCAATCGGTAACGACATGGAAATGGAAAATCCATCGATGACGACGATGAATATGAGGACGTGTTTGGCATAATTTATGCAAATGAACCACGTTGTAGATTAATTAATTAGGCAAACACAATTCTGGAACGACCATGTACTTCTGACGCTCCCCCCAAAAAACATGACAAAAGTGCAAACAAACCCAGCACTCGGGTCCAGAGTACACGACGAAATGTATGTAGAATAATCGTCTCCAATTAAATTGTTTGTACGTCAATGTTTCGATATCGACCACCTTTCCAAAAGGACATGTATCTTCAATATACGAGTAATACATGTACTATATACAAATGTACAACACCAACTATTAAAGGTGTACGACTACTACAACAGGTATCAGTGTTTTAAATATAACCGCCAAAGTAAGTAAGATATTTAAATACTATACATCGGCATTTAATGTTATCAATAAAAATTTAGATACGAGTACATAAAAATAGACCAACTTACCATCGGGCCAATTATCGAATACTGTTTGTGCGATATCACCAGCTGAGTCTGAAGGACTGAATAGGAATTCTTTTGTTTTACCGCTAACGAGTATTAATCGAAGATTTATCTAAAACGAAAACAGAAAGAAAAACATATATTAGTGACAGTCATAAACAAAAACAATGTATAATACAATTAAAAAGTATATTTGAGTTGGGTGAACAGACAAAACAATCAATCACAGTATTTTGACAGTTCAACTTGCAAATCGACAATCCTTAAGTTCGATTGACGTGACAAGAATGCTATCGTTGTTTGTTTACAATTAGGTGTCAATGCGGTATGTTTCGAGTGTCAGTTAAGAAAACGTTGACAATAGATAGTTGGATGGTTTTCTAATTAATTTATTAAATGCAATTTAAAGTTGTTGTATAATTTATAATTAATTGAAAAAATAAATGCATTGCCAAGTGATTGCAATATCCGACAAGAAGTGTGGCATTTGTTATTGACATTAAAACCGAAGATGTCAATTTGTATATTAAATGGATTTTCAAACACGCCCTTACTTAAATTAAAGGAAATTGAATTGCAACGCACATGTTTTTGAAAAAATAACTGGAAGATTCGCCTTTAGATTATTTCACTACATAAAGGTATACTGCATGCTAAGTATCATTATACGGGCTACCACAAGAGTTACTATTGGGACCTATTTTCATTCATAGCTACTAACAAATGAAACTTAACGGTCAATCTTTAAGAAAATATCACGATATCTCTAGCGACAAGATTTAATTTTTGTCGGTCTGACACAATCGGGACATCGATGTTGCGAAGGGATATAGAAGCTATGTATGCCAACTAGATAAGAAATTCACGTAGCCCGGGATGAAGAATGAACACCTTTCAAATGATAACACACAGCGCCGACCAAAAAGAGAAAAAAAGAGGCACACTGATGTACGTTTTTTTTGAATGTTTGTAGGTTATAGGGGCGTTGCTACTTGAGTTTTGATATAGACGAGTAAAAATAAATATTTATAATCGAAAATGATTTTAAGAGCATTTTTTTCAAAATATTTTCCATGAAGATAAATACACTTTTGCATGGCTTTGAACCAATTTTCGAAGTACTTTTCCACTCCGATTGTGGTATCTCCAAAATATGTAACTTAAAGGCATCAACTGCTTCTTCAGGGTGCCAAATCAGGAGTGTATGCCGGATGATCGTTTCATGGTGGTGTGCCATTCATGTTCAAATGGCACGGTGGCGACATGTGCCCAATTATTCAAAAAAAAAAAAAAAAAAAAACAGGCGACCATTTGCTTTGAAGTGCTTATTTTGCGAACAACTTTGTTTAGTTTCGGGTTCATATGCATAGATCCATAGTTCGTCGCCTGTCACGATTTTATAGACTCCTTCTGATCTACCGCGACTGAATTTTTTCAACATTTCTTGTTGACACGACACGGTTTTTTTGAGCGATTGTCAAATTATACGGTATCAAACGCGAACAATTTTTTTTGAATTTTTATGGAATATTGAATGTATGCAAGTGGAACTAATGTCCATTAATGCCTCTATCCCAGGGTTTGTCACATGACGACGAACATCAGTTCACGTACAGCATCGATTTTTCTTGGCACAACGACCGATTTTGGACGACCTTTACTAAATTTTTCCTGTAGTGAAGTACGATTGAATTTGAAAAACCAGGGAAACACGGTGCCTCGAGATAGTGTTTCATTAATAAAAGCTTGAGTGAGTTGAACGGAATACTGTTGTTGGTTTAACCTAAGTCGAAAGTCATCATAATAAAATGTTCACGATTTAATTCCATTTTTTGTCAGATTTGACTATATTTGCTATACCTCAAAACTGCAGTAGCAACCCTCGTTATGACTAGGAAAGAATCCCAATGTTTCAGAGTACATTTAAACGTGGACTTGACTTCTAATAAATTGGCGCTTAAAGCAAAACGGCTGTTATTGTTGAAGGTTTAAAGTGGTGGAATGCACTAGGCACTAGTGGTAACAAAACAAGGTAGGGAAAGTGTCATTGCGCCGGTATTGGGGGAAGTACCAACATTGACTGGGCAGCCAGGACACTGGCTTAGTGGTTTATCAACAATTTCAGCAGCTTTAAGATAGAACAACCAGTTCGGTGCTGTTTAAACTAATCGAGATGTAGTACAAATGTTTGGATACTTGTTATTGAACCAACTGATAATTTTTCGTCCGTACTTGGACACCATTTCCAGTTAATGTCGGAGTGCATCAAGGAAGCGTACTTAGCCCTTTCCTTTTTAACGTAGCATTCGACTATCTTTTAAAAGACTGCATGCGCGAAGCAAATGTAACGCCAATTCTCTTCGCTGACGACGCAGTTATACTTAGCGATAACGTCGAAGATTTACAGAACGCCTTAGATTCATGGAGAAATGCGCTAGAGAGAAACGGGTTTAAAATAAGTCGTTCAAAGACGGAGCATTTGATGTGCCCATTTGCACATTCGTTGCGACCTATTCCGGATATAATGTTAGACGGAATAGTTCTTCCGAAAAGCACTATCTTTAAGTACTTAGGATCAATCGTTAACATGGAAGCTAAATCTGACGACGACGTAAACCACAGAGTAAGTGTGGGATGGATGAAATGGCGGGAAAATTCGGGAATCTTTTGCGATCGTAAATTTCCACTTAAATTAAAGGGGAAACTCTACACCACGGTTGTTAGACCAGCTCTTATATACGGTTCACAGTGCTGGACAATGTACGAAGCGTTTAAAAACAAAATGACGGCAGCGGAAGTGAAAATGTTAAGGATGTCTAGTGGAGTCACTAAACGCGATTGCATTAGATCTACGCATATAAGAGGAAGTCTACATATAAAGAATTCGGTTACCGAACAGATTGAGGCGAATAGAATAAGCTGGTATTGCCACGTTCAAAGAAGATCTGCGGAAAATCCGGTTAAAAAGGCACTATCAACTACGGTCACTCCAACTGTAAGAAAACGAGGTCGGAAAAAGAATTCCTGGATTTCTCACATGGCAAATGCGCAACAACGCCTGGGGCTAACCACTGAAGCGATCCAGGACCGAGCATTATGTAGACGCGTTCTGCGGTCTGCGACATTAGCCAACCCTATAAACGGAGCAGCAGTGATGCACTAAAAATGGGAAACTCGTTACGCATAAGTTCGTATAACGAAAAAAGGGTTAATAAAAGGATAAGAAGAAGAAGTTGGACACCATCGAATTGTCTGATTCAAAAATAAGAATTATACTTGATGTTTATTCTTTAAACTTACAAGGATTCCATTTGTAAAATGACAAACATTTTTATAAAATATTTGTTTAATCCTTTGTTAAAAAAAGGTTTAACAAAGCCTTGCCTTATAGCATGATTTCCAGCCTTTAGGATTACATGTATGTATATAAGTGTACAGAGAACGACCCCAGCTCTGAAATCAAAGGAAAAATAACTCTTGCCAATCGCTGCGTCTTTGGATTAAGAAGGCAATTGACTCAATAATGCACTTTCTCGAAAAACAAAAGTATTAAATCTTAATAATCCCAGTTCTGCCCCATGGCGCAGAGGAATGGACTTTATTAAAAATAGTTGAGGGTGCTTCTAGATGCTTTGAGAGGAAAATTCTTTGGCTTATTTTCGGTTCAGCCTGCATAGATGGTGAACGACGAACTGTACGGGCTGTTCCGCTACATTGGTTTATAGTATCTATTTTTTTGGCATTTATCTTAACTTTAAGATGTAGTATGAATACGGTCCACTAAAGCGGAAATCACGATAGCATTCCACTTTAAACTATTTCTTGTTCTTTTGCAAGAGCTTGTTTGATTTGTGCATTTTTGGCATGGCTGATGGCGCAACAGCCCGGTGTTGGCCATGACTCAGTTTTCGTACTCATTTCACTCTCTGCTGCATCTTTACTGATTTCAAACTCTACTTCTGAACTGATCCGCCAAAGATGAGTTTAGCTCTTCGGTTTCGTTCTCTGAATCGGCTTAATAGAGTCCTTTGCTTCATTTGACTGGGAATGAGCACTTATTGTACAGTATCTTCTAGATTACGTAAATTTAGCTGGTCCATTATATGTCCCAACTCTTTATTGCTTTTTATTTTAACAAAATAAACTATTAAAGCTGGGAACAATATGATTTGATGATCTTAAGAAAAAACAAATTGAAACTTCATAAGTTCTCAAAGACTTCAAAAGACTTCAAATCACAAAACATGGGCAAATAAAGCAGTAGCAGCATTAGATGTTCCGATTTCCAATCAGTAACGCCTAGGAGAAAGCCCTAAAAATAGACATACGAATGGTTTTCATCTCAAACTTTTGGTGGCCAAATTCTGAAAGCTTGGAAGCTCAATTGTGCCATTTCGATCGACGATTGTAAAGATATTTTCGGCATGCTAACACACTTGTGATTCATATATCATCTAAATATATAAAACCGCATTCAGGCCGGGGCAACCAATCAATTTCTCTTCCTTGTAAACTCATTAGGAACAACTTATTTTGTTAACTGTGAAGAAAACACGGTTACGAAATTAATTCATTAAACAAAAATTATTACTTCAAGGCACAACCTACTTCTTCACATAATTAAGGGTATTCTAACTATTTTCTTCTTTTTTTCAGTTTTAAACCAATTTTCATTTTCGTAAAATGTTTACCGACATCGTTTACAAAACCAAGCAAATAATTACTAGCAATTATGAATCTACTAAATCATCTACACCGCACACACTATGCTGAGAGCGAGCAACACCAACGAACAGCCCAAAATACATCATTAACGAGTCACCATCTCAACCATCATCTACTACCACCCGGGAGCAACACCAACTATATTCCACTAACTGACAGAGAACTGCAATTAAATTCAATTCTGCATTTTCGTGCGCACTTAACATTAGCCAACCAACCAACACGCCTACATAAATTATTTTCCGATTTTGTGAAAATTTCTCCAAGCACGCATTATAACGAACAGGAGTGCCCAAGTCCATTGTACCCATCAGAATCTACCGACCAAATGATGATGTCGGCATCCATTCCAGAGGGTGAGTGACTGGGGTACATAGTGCACCCCGCGCCGGTGCATCATGTCCTCACCAGCACCTCACATCACCATTACCTGTGTAGCTAATAATATTCTCAGTGAAACATCTATTAAAAACAAACATAAAAAACTATAAATAAACTTAAACCAAATGATCATGTTAGCCTCCCGGTTGGCCGTTTCTATCCGATATAATAAATTACATGTGCGGGGATATGTCGCGCATCTGAACACGTAGAACGTGGAACATAACACAGCTACTAGTTCTAATCTAACCACCAGGCGCCAATGACGCTAGCAATACTGCAAGGTGAATGTGATTTACTTGTTCACCGATACGACACACGGCACCTTAAACACTCGAATGTGTGCACTAAATTCGTGTAATAAAATTTATATAAAAAAAATAAAAATACATGAACCGATTAAGTTGATCACCCTGTATGTTGTTATGATTTAACATGATGCCTTAATTGCTTCCATATATGTATGAACGTACGCATTTATGTTTAGTTGTGTGCATTTTTTCCCTCGGTTTGAATGGGTTTGTACGTTTTCACGTGTATCTGATGGCTAGTGTTCCACATATGAACTTGACCCTTATATGCATTTGACGAGGCCAAGTCTATAAATTTTTGCGATGCCTTTCATTTTTCGGATGCCGTCATTTTATGACGATTTTTGTTTTTGGTCTTTTGAAATTTCTCAACTAAAAAGCAGTTTTACGAGCTACGAGTACGTGAGCAAGCTGATTTTTTAACGTACTTGACTTTACCACAGAGTCTTTCTTATTTCGAAGGGCACTGCTCGCGAATTATTTGATAATCAAGTCATAGTGAAATGAGATTTAGAATCTTGGTCATGGCTTCAAATGTTGGGCAATAGCAGATCTACTGTTTAACCGTAGCAGAAACAAACTTGATTTTTTGGTGCTCAAAAGATTTTGAGTACCCTTGAAATGTTTGAACACAGCGCCGGCGAACGATTATTAGGTGTAGAACAATGAGAGATACCGATGTTCGTTGGTTTTGAATGTATGCAGGTTATAACCACAAGGAAATAAAGAGCTCGGCAGGGCACTCCATTCGAAAGTTGTACGGATTAGAAAAGAATAACGATAGTATTCAAGGGGCGGAATACTACTGGTTATTTCATGATGAAAATAGCGGTAGCAGAAGGTAGGATTACGTCGGAGTTTTAGTGGTGGCGAGGTCTTAGGAGCATATAAAAAGATGTGAGCATTTTGGGCGGATAAATGCTTATATATTGAGGGCCGACCATAGACCAAAGATAATTAAGACGTTTCTCAGTACTTTGACATTTTAATAGTGTTAATTTCGCATAAATAACAGCAAACAGCATAGAGTTTTAATAGCATTAAATTTTACTCTGTTAGTCCTTATAAAATAAGTTATGCAGTTAATATCAGAATTCAGTGACCTTAACATAAGTTCATGTTCCCGATCGTCAGCCGAAGAGACGTTCCTAATCATTTTCTTCGAGAACGAATATGAAAAGCAGAGAATACTGTCGTCAGAAAGGCATATTACGGATAAGAAGAAAGAGAAAAGAGGTCAATTATAACGATTAAAAAGATTGTCGGAGACTGAGGGTAGACCTCACCAGCATGTATTTTGTAAGATTCAATACACTTAAGAGTAGGTGGAATCATAACACAATTCAAAAAAAAAAAAAAAAACACTGTGCGCTGGCAGCCCGGTATGGGCCATGCATGGCCTAGCTTCTTGACACTCATTTGTGTTGCTCATGTTGTCATTTTTTGTCACATCTGAGCTGGGCCTACGGTTTATCGCCGAGTCCGAACGGCACTCCTTAGAAGCTTTTTCATAGGCAATTTTTTACTTTCGGGAGTTTGCCATTGACCCAGCCAAGAATCGAACCCAGACTCTCTGCGTTATAGTCCAATGAGCTAACTATCGCGCCATCGCCATCAGAACATAATTTGCAAGTGTTAATCTGACTGCAAGTGTCCAGAATGTACGTTGGACTTTTCCAAAAAGGTGAAAGTTGAAATGTCATTGTAAATAAGCGTTGGGATTGGAGAGTGAGACAGAATATTTAATATTTTTGGCGAACGACCAAAATAAATTGAAGTAAGTTTTGCCTCAATTTATGGTCGTATTCAAATTTAACACGCTAAAGAAAAGCGTTTTAGACATTTCTGGCTTTTTTGAATTTTTGTCGTTTTCCTTTTGACAAGTCGGTCTTGTAAGACCAAACAAAAAAAATGGTTTCCTAGCCCTAAAAGTCTCCTTACAGCTTGAGATGTACTACGGCTTGCCTTTTGCGTTGGTACACTTCATCCTGTGCTGGGTAAAGGATTTTACGAGTGTTCCAAAACGATTGCGATTGTTATAAAATCAGCCGCAGTATTGATGTCGTTATCGAGGGCTTGATTCAACGGTCGCGGCAAGGGTCCGCATGGGAGATACTTAGTATCAGATACTTGGCGATATTCGGAACTGAGCTTAATAAGTAAGAATGGTCAGGTTACTGTATTTCAGATGAACCCTTAATATATTAAGATAGTACTACCTTAGATTATCGAAGAGAGTTACTCTTGCCCAACCAGTACCAAAACGGGCCTTACCCTTTGGATAAGAAAACCACTACTGTAATCCAAACATGAGCCCTTACAAAATAAAAATAAGACAACGGAGTTTGGATCTGTACATGGTATATTTGGATACTAAACAAGCCACATTCGAACAAAAGCAGTGTGGGCTATTAAGCAGATATAACCGCCATACAGAAAGAGAAAATTTTGCCGAACAGCAGAACAGTAATGAATGCTTTACCATACTCGTTTATGGTTCCCTTTGAGACTGTGTTCTAGCTTTTTATCCAATGGGACCAAATTTATCCATATAAGTGAACAAAATATCTCTAACCGTCATAGAATTTTGTAAGGAAATGTCTGCAGCATTGTGTTGGATTGGTTAGCCTCAAGATGTCAATCTTAAACTGTCTTTTGAAAGAGATAGATAGTCCTGCAGCCAGGACTATTCAGACAAATTTGATGTAACTTGTTGCTAAAAGTGGAGGTTACTGTAAATAGAGGACTCTGGACGACACACTTTAGCACTTTTCGAGTAAAACAAATGTAAAAAGCCTTTTAAATAAATATTTTTTGTTTGCAGAGTCAAGCGGTTGTTTTCTATCAACGGCAACCCTTACAGCCTTAGTTTTCTGCACAAGGCTAAAGTCTTTGTAACCGTAAAAGCACCATAATCTCGCACTTGCGAATTGTTTTCAACTTTTCACATAAACTACAAAGCAATTTAAAGAAACCTAATTAAATTTTTCAGTGTCAAAAAGTTTTGCAACAATCCACTTTGTATTTCTTTAGACGTTCAACTCAAATCGTATAATCTGTTTTATTTGTAGCTAAAATTATATTCTGTACACCGTAATACTTTTAATTTTTTGACATATATGTAATTTAATATTCTACCTTCACTAGTTCTGAGTATAGCTATTTCTTCTATCTCTATAGTCAAAATGTCAATAAACTTTTCACTCAATAAGTCCAATTTCCAAAGAAGAAAAAAAAAACATCCCAAACAGCTACGAGCAGCTGTCAACAATGACAGTTGTAATCACATTCTGACACATGATATATACTTTAGCGCCTTAAAATCATGTGGAACATGTTCTTCTGATGCATACGATTGGTAATTAATAGTGAATGAAAAATACTCCCAACACTCTCAGCAAATACCCGGAAAATCTGAAAAAAAAAAATCACGACTCTCTGCTTTCCTTTTGACAGCAATTAGCGCCATTACTTAACATAAATCTTTCAACACGACCCATTAGAGTGGCGGCATTAATCTCCTCATTTCATCCTTCATTTTTATTTTATTTTTTCCTCTTTGGTAGTCTTCGGCAATCCACACGGCACTCCTCCATTCAACTGTAATGTACACTTGAAAATTACCCAATTTGACGATCTTAAAATCACATTTTACTCATTTCCATTTCGCCATTACGAAACCAACAAACAAATTGCATAATAAACCGATTACATTTGTCAACTGTTTGGTGCAAAGGAAGGCAGCAGCAACCAACCAACCAACCAACCAAACAACCGACCAGGCGCAGACACAGAGGAAACATGAAAAATACGTCTCCGGCATGATCAAACTTAAACACCATCTCCGACAAGTAGCTGAAGACAGCCATAAAGAACCTGAAACTGAATCTGTATCTGAATCATAAGGCTGCAGGCAATCATCAACAACTTTACTCATAACAAACACAGCGCGCCAAAAATGTCGTGCAGCGAGCGTAAATTTAATGAACCACTGGAAGCTGCAAAAATAAACATAAAAAAAAACGAAAAATGAAAAATAATAAAAATCGTGGTACACGACTGTGACATTGCTTAAGAGAGTTTGACAATTCAATTGTATTTCTTTTTTCCTCATAGTCTTTATTTTCTGTTTTAGCAATGATCACACAAATTGACAGGAGGGACTCAAAAAGAGTTGAAAAAAAAACCTTGTTCAATCTGTGACATTTGACATTTGGACTTTAACAGAGATGACACAATTTTACGTGATCAGTAAAACTCTCATAAAATGCATTCGAGGTCGCTTAATAATAACTCAGTTGCAACTGTCATTACTCAGAACAAATGTCATTAGTGTCATCTGTCATCAAACAATTATGTGACATACGTGTATTATGGGAAAAACCAGGCATTTCAAGCTGACTTCAGAATGACTTTCTCTCTTGTATTCGTTAAATGGAAAACAAGGTGCGGCCATGGTTGGCACTTTCTTCGGTAAATTGTACCACCGAGTGCTCGTGGTTTATTTTATTTACACTCAACATACCGTGTGTGCCAGTTTCAGTGTTCCTGCATATGGAATACATTTGACTAGATATACGAGTACAGTTCTCATTTTTTATTCGGTGGTACTTTACATATTAAAGTGGCAGCATTTATTTGGGAAGCCAAACTATGTCAATGGTGCGCATTTTGGATGCAACGCTAGGGAGTGGTTTTGGAAAATATTTCACAAAGGAACATTTTTCATTTATCGATGCAGTTAGTCGGTTTGCTGTCAGATATTGTGTGGGATTTTTGGTTTTTGTACATCAAGTGGATTGGTTGAAATTGTAGTAGATTACCAAATTTTAGGAATTTGAATAAAGGCTGTTAAAATTACACACTACATTCTTTATGGATGAGATGAAGTAGGTACATAATTTTTGTTTTACTTTCCTTGGAAAACGGGTCAAGTGGAAAATTCTATGTGGCTGACATTGACTAGTAAGATATATTTAAAAAAAATAGTGAGAACCGATCCGTTTTTAAACAAGTGTTGAGTTTAAATAAATTTTCATCATATTAACCTCTCAGGAGTGACTTTTGTGTGATAATAGTGATCATAAGTATCGTGATAGCTCCTTAGGGCAACACTCAATAATTGTATTTCAACGCTAAAAGATATTAAATCAGTCTTACTAACATCAAATATCTGCAATGCCGCTTTGTTGAACCTGTATCCAATAACACTGTCATTTTTTCAAAACAAGTTAGCAGTAGTATTTCCATCACGAAGAAAAAAATTTCCACAACATGCATCGGCACCTACGAGTAAATGAAGGAGAAGATGCTACCAGATGGGTATGAAAATGGGACCTGTATTGCATAAGTTCCGGTAGGTATTATTCATACTTATGATAACGTAATTGGTATACCTTGTGGCAGTGAACTGCAACATGTAAGTACCCATAAATACAACCAGAGTCTTGGTTACGTTAGTTAGTTAGAGCACGAAGAAATTCAACATTGACAACTTTTGGTTGGTGTACATTGACAGAGATTGGGTTGAAAAAGTGCTCATGATGACAGCTCCTACAAAGACGATTCCAGATTCCAGACTCTATACGGGAAAAAGCATGAATGTGATCTAGGTGCTGTTCTACACTATTTTGGAAAGAAAACATAAATGGAAAACTTTTCTGATTTTGGCCGTTCCAAAAACCGAGGGTTAGATTGCCTCTATCCGCATGATCCTGTCTATGGATACATGTGAATTGTCAATAATGTCAATTCCCCTCACATTTTACACAAAAACGTCATCCATATTGCACATGCATGGTAAACTTTAAGTGCGAATTGCTGTTATTGGACGATTGTTGATAATTTGCTTACAATGTATTTGTTATGAGTTAAAGAGATTACAAAAGTATACGTAGAGTTTGCTATTTAGTTAAGTGCATTTTTGATCATCTCGGCAACTAGAAGCTAGACACAGTTCTGTCCATATTAGATAATTAAGGTCAACTTAGAGTATGAATCCGTGCTTCGGCAGCGACATGCAACCAAATTAAACACTCTTGGCCAAAGAAACATTCGTTTGTATTTTCACATCTTACAGACACAATCCAGAGACGAACAAAAGAAATCGCAGACTCAGAAAAGTAGAGGAAAATATAGGATGTCAACAGAAAAAGATTGTGCGGAAAAATGAAACATGACTTAACCTGAGACGCTATTGTATGCACACCATAGCCAAGGCCCAATAAAGATGCTTTCCAACTCTCTGTAGACAAATCTATAGTCTCTTTGTTGGCGTCATAAAAATTATAGTACCTTTACGAAACACCTTGACTTCCTAAGAAATCATTTATGACTGAATCGTTCAGCATGGTGAGTGCCGACATTCAAGTATTGTAGTATTTCCGGGAAAGTCAGAAAGCTTTCTTGAAAACATAATGAGAATGACGGTCTATTTCTCCAGCTATCTACGGTGTGGTGCGATTAGGCTTTTAAGAGGTCGAGTTAGAAGTTTTTAAATAGATTTTCTCTGTCCCACGCATAACTTTATACTGACAGTGACATAAGGCATAAATAAGTCAGTGTATAGAGATCCCGATATCATTAACCATCTTGTCGCACAATACACAATGAGTGCTACCATATACATACGTCTTTGAAGTCAAGCACAAAATGGAAAAGAATTGATCTTATATTGAAAATTCAATTTACAACAGTATTCTGTACAAGGTCTGGTGGATAGAACTTTATATGACATACACTGAGTTACAAAAAAAGTGGCGCACCTTGAAATTTTGCGATAACTTTAAGTAAATAAAACAAAACCGCTTCTTTTTATTATTGCCTTGTTTATATAAAAGTAAGCAATTCATGTACAAAAAAAAGGAAAAACAAGAGAAAAGAAATAAGCCATAAATTCAGAAAAATGGGAAAAAGCTTATATATATATATTTTTTTTAACAAGTCAAAAATGTTCCTGCTGTACTACTGTTGCTGAAGGGTATCTCTCACCTGGCCGTTTCCACACTCTGCTGCATCCATCTGGTGAGCGTAGACAAAACCTGGACTCATCGGTGAACAGAACTCTACACCAGTGGGCCTCGGTCCAATCCTGGTGAAGGCGAGCAAACTTCATACGACGTCGCCTATACTGTACCGTTAGTCTCGGTGCATGAGCAAGTCTTCTTGCTCTCAGCCCATTTTCTACCAATCGTCGCCTCACCGTTTGTGTATTTACAGGTGTGCCTCTAACGGCTCGTAGCCTGTGGGACAGCTCAACCGCTGTTTGGTGACGATCCCGTAAATTTTGCAGTACCAAATATCGGTCATCCCTGGAGGAAGTTATTGTGTGGCGACCTGACCCTGGACGCCGCACGAAGAAGTGCGTTGCCCTGTACCTTTTAAGGGCTCTTTTTTCTGGTTTGCCAATGATATTTGCGGCATACCGGACACTTCGCCCATATTCAACCAAAGCCAACCCCCTGGGGACTTATTCTGTTGTTAATGCATATTTGCTTGCACAAAAAGCATTAACAACTAATAATTAATCGAATTAAAATACATTCATAACAATAAAGTTATTAAAATTCTTACGGGACCAGGGAAGCCAAAATTGGTATATCTCAGGTCAAGTGTAAAAAAACGATTGCAATGCGGTTTTCCTCAATACGAAGCACGTTTCACAAAGAAAATGGAAAGAGATTATGCAAACATGTACAAAAATATTCCATTAAATCAAAAAACCCCTAAAAAAAAGCCCCGCAAAGACATAGCAGTATATTACTAAAATGATAACAAAACTTGAAAAAACATGGATTCGCCACTTTTTTGTAACTCAGTGTATATTAAAGGCTGAGCCAACAGCTAGTGTGGAAGTTTTCATTAATTTAAACACATATTTACTGTGAAACCAATTTTAGAATTTTATGGATTAATAAAGTTCCGTCTATGGCATTTATCATCATTTTTCTGTTGCAAGCGACCATCTGAACGTTTGAAGAATAAGTGGGTCAATAGCCGCAATTTCTTTTTGAACGTTGTGTTTGAGATCCGGAATTGTCGCTGGGTTACTGTCTATCCGTCTCGTCTTCGCAAAAATACGGACCAATGATGCCGCCAACCATAACTTGGAGTTAACCGTCCCCAGAAACGACAATTTAATTTGTTTAAATACCTATCCTTCCAAAAATAGGCTTCATCGGAAAAGATCAAATTCCATGACAAAATATAGGCGTGCACTTCGGCGACGAATTGAGGTGTCTGGCTGGTTTTCAACACTTTCGCTCAAAGTGGTGATGTTTTTGTCCTATACGTGCTGGCCGTGTATACTGATATGGAGTTTGATCCGGACTCACTAGGGCGATTATGTTGATCGAAAAATTCAGGATTTTTACGAAATGTTACTTTTACAGATCGCTCATTTTCGTAATAAGATTGAATGACTAAAATTGCCAAAGATTGTATGACATTGAATTCAGTAAATGACAGTCATTGACAGCCAACATCCGTACCATCTGTTGGCTCACCTTATACAATACAAAGCTAGTTCCGGGAAAAGAAGACGCACAAATATAATTTCTCTCTTGATCGGGGAATGCATTTGGCCCTGCTGCAGATTGCCGTGGAAATTATAGTTTTGTCAGTTGATAAATGAATATTCTGCTTGATTCTATTCACTTCATTTCTTGCTGGACAAACAAGTTTTTACAACACAAGAACTAATGAATACCATAAACGATTCGCTTTATACAACCAAATATTTTCATAACAAAACTTCTTTTAATTTACAGTCAAATCAGTATAAAAAGAGGCCTAAGTCATAAGTAACACTTCAGCTCACAAATCAGCCAACTATGACATTTTCTGTTTATATTACGTCAAGGTAGTACTAATTATCACTGTCAACCAAAAAACCTTGATAAATTAAAAACACATACGACGATTTTATGAAATCAAATCCAACAAGACGCGTCCGTCCATTCGATAAAGCTTAAAATCTTCGAAGCATAACATCAAAAAAGCAATAAACAATTAACGAATCAAAATTGAAAATAGAAATAACACGAAAAACAACAAAGGAATATGAGAGAACCCCATCGGAACAAGATATTCACAAATCAATTGATTTTTTTTATTTTTAGCACTTCCTATTCTAACAATGATTTCCGTCTGATTGCACGTCTGGCATCAATGTGCGTAAATTCTGTCACAACTTACTTCATTCCTTAGTTTATGCGTACCATAAAAAATGTGAACCAAAGTGCCTTCATACATGTATCGGATACGCACAGACAGACGTTTCGATGATTATAATGCTGATGGTGATGTTCAAGATGTTTTAAGTATCAACACGAAAAAAAAAAAAAAACAAACGACATAAAGATGTGAAGTGGAATTTATGATACCCTATCGAGAGTTTTTTTTTTATTAAATGTAATTAAATTAGAAGAAGAAGTTTGTTTCACTGATTTTATAATTTTATTATTAATTTTTGTAAAAACAGGGAAGTTATGGCATTCCCTAGGGTTGAAGATTATGTCCGATGATTTTTCTAATTGAAACTCCTTAATATGCGAGTTTGTGTCAACGGCTTTGTTGGGTGACAATGATAATGAAAGTTTACAGTCCTACCCGGGTAGGTAGACCTCAAATAGCCTTCCTCTTGATTTGACAGTCAAGTCGGAATAGATGTTCTTTAACATTTGTAAACAAAGACTTATCTTTGGTAGCTTATAAATTTCCATACCAATATGCCGTATTACAGGATGAAGGTCTTGTGTAGCGTCTTCTTCATTGATTAAGATATAGATTTAAAGATAAAAATTAAATCGATAGAAAGGCGGCGAATAACGACTTAGACTTTTGGGTCTTCTCCAAAATCTGGAGAATATTTGGACTTGCAAGGTCTAAAACCGCACAGTTATGGATTTGTCTGGAGGCGATCCAAATCAGTTTTAGACGAATACATAATACGGCAGCGAGGATCCTGTATGTTATATTTAGTAGGCTTCAGGCCCTGTAGGTTAAGACAGATGGTGGCTGATTCATCACGCATGCGTTTTTGACCAAATTTTACAGATGATCTGATGGATGCTCCTTTGCAGATTACTTTCCCCAGTTAGAGACGTTGAGTGGTGCGTCCAACCTGTATTTTCGTTGCTTTAGCCATACATAAGGGAATCTTCCAAATTTTCATCTCTGTTTTTGTCTATAATATTCAGGTGCTAATTTTTGCAGGAAAGAACTGAAATAAGATGAAGAATGTAGAAGCAACTTCTGAGGTAGTTCAAAGTCTAACTAGGGACTATAATTAAAAAAAATTGGACTTGCATCAGGGTGCAGAATAGGTCAGGAATCCCTTTAAGATTATTTATGAGTCAACGTCAGCGTAGGAAATTTGACTGAAGGAGGGGGCGACATGTCTAGATTTTCAATTACAATAGTTCAAAATATCATGCTTCACTTAAAAATAGGATCAAAAAGCTTATATCCTTAGAGTATGAGACTGTGTAGTACACAAAGGAAATCCAGAGCGGCTGCTTTCGGATTATTCCCTTACAAAGTCCAATTGACTTAGCAATTGAAAGCAAGCGACCATCCGCTTCGTTATCGATTTTCAGTTTGGGCCTTACAGCAACTCGAATTAAATATCGAATTTAGTTCAAAAAAAATTTTTCCTTACAGAGCACATTTTACGTTAACAAACAAAACTGTAGCGCGTCCGAGAAACACGCATATGATTGTTGAGAAGCCAATGCATCTGAAGAGAGTGACAATTTGGTGTGGATTTGAAGTGGTGACACGAATATCCCATTTTATTTCGAAAATACTACTGGAAACGCCATTTCAATCAACGGTGACTGCTATAGAGCCATGATAATCGACTTTTTGTGGGCTAAATTCAAAGATATGAAATTGGATGATCGGTGGTTTTACGACGATGGCGCGCGCTTAGCCCATCAAACAATCGTTTCATTTGCGCCATTAGTTCTTAGTGTTATTAGCCGCCAAGGGGATTTTAGACTTTTTCTTTGACCACCCTGTCACTCAATCAAGGTATAATTGACGAAAGAAATATGCAAACACGGATTAGCTCCCTCTGCCTTACTAAAGGTGGCAATGGACAAAATTTTTATTCCATTTGGCGGACTTAGGAGCACACTGCATGGGCATAATTGATTTGATAGGAATACTTTGTAATGAATCAGGGCACCTTAGGTCTTATGCCAGAGGATACCAAGCTCTTTGAGTTCAGACATAAATTAAGCCTATTACAATTGTTGCGCTTTACTTGTATGAAACGTAAAATGTGTCATTATTTTTTCCATGAACTTTGACTTCTGTTTAAACACTGTAATATGGTGAACAAAGACAATTCACCCTAGAGTGCACATAAAACGACGATCCAACTATCAAGACCCATCTTGTGCAATGACAAAGAATAATTAATTCAATTCTGCGGTTCATTGACGCCACCGACATTTGTCGTTTACTCAGTCAGACAGAGAGACATTCACATCATTCCTTGGTTGATGATGCCTATTAAATGGTGATTATAATTTTCCATACATTGCCCGCAGACGAGTGCAGATTCAATAAAGTATCATAGTTCGCTGGCAAAATCTCTGTAAAGTGCAAGTTTTGCTTTTCGTATGTTGTTTTTTTTATTTTTTATTTTTAAGAAGCAACTTCATAATGCTTTAAAAACTGGATGCAAAGTAGTTTCGCTTTCAATTAATTCACAGTTTCAGCGACTGCTCTGACTCATTTTCGACGGAAGTTCTTAATCCACTTTAAAATTACGTCCAGATAATAAAACCAAAAAAATAGTAGAAAAGCTGGCAAAAAAGGTGGAAATAAGTAGTTTAACAATGACTTGTATTGTTCATGTCAGAGAGTGCGAAAAGTGTTTGAAGTTTTTATACTCGTATCTTCATTAATTGCAACGCATTTCGGAGTACATATATATTTTTTTTCAGCTACATTTGCATGTAAGCTCAGGTGACGAATAAGTACTGACTAATAAAGATACATAAACTGATAAGATGGACGGAAGACAAGACATTTTCAGTTATAATAGGCCATCTGCAAAAGGTTGTGCAAGTTGTTTATCTGTTTGCTTATCGTAGATAGTCACTCATTATATTAAAATAGCTTAGGGTTGTATGTGCCTATGTACACATATACCTACAAGGTTTAGTCATTGCTTCGTAGTCTGTCGCTGTACGAGTTTCCCTTATCATAAGCACATGCTTGGATCATTTATCGAGTCCATGTTCAGCTATGACCCTCGGCGTGTCCATCATGGATGTAGACATTTTTAACTATTGATAATTGTTTGGATGATGACGTGGACATTAATCAAAATATCGATCAACGTATAATTTTGACAAACAAATACATCAAATACATTGATATGGAAATAGTTTCGGGGTTCTTCATACTACTTCGTGATAATACTGTAACCATAGCCGGTGGGAAAAGCGAGACCATCAACGAAAAAAGTAAAATAGGTACGTGGCCCTATACGACTTACTCCGCGACAATCAGTGGTGGAGCAAGGTCTTAACTGATCAACGTCATCAGATAGCGCGTTTTTTTGCCTTCCAGTTACATTCTCTAAGCTGTTCTACTGAGTTTAACCCGCGGGAAGGAGCCTAATAACCTTTATACAGGAGCATTATGAGTTCGGTGACTATTGAAAAATTGTTCCAGAGAATGATTTCAAAGCAGAATCGAAACAGCGCATCACGTTGTCTTATCTTCCTCTTTTTTGACATTAAAGCTCTCGATGTGAAGTACAAGAGAGTTCTTCATCATTCTAAAATTTGGCACAATTTGGCTTGGCAGGAAGGCAAAACCTAGACATGGCTCTGGATACTTATCTCTAAAAATGCCATCATATCCGGCTTTGAAAACGATTGAACGAGTTGGTAAGTACAGGGTAGGATATTTAAAGTTGACCCATTTACTTCTGAAGAAAAACATAAAAAAAAACAAATTTTTTTTGTCCATTTGGAAAATCATTTATTTTGGTCCAAGGAGATTTGTTCCAGCTAATTTTTAAAAATGATATCGCGCA
The DNA here is from genome assembly GCA_928272305.1 of Volucella inflata. Taxonomy (NCBI): domain Eukaryota; kingdom Metazoa; phylum Arthropoda; class Insecta; order Diptera; family Syrphidae; genus Volucella; species Volucella inflata. The sequence continues at coordinate 106,962,656 of OV743719.1, forward strand.
AATGGGCAGTTTTAGCTTTGGCAGCCAAATGCACTCTTTTTTCGGAAATTTCCAACTTTGGCCAATGTTTTGGACGATATGGTGGCTATTTCACGTCGAATGTTGGCTTTCAGTTGAGCGAAGGTCCTTGGCTTATTAGCGTATTCCTTGGATTTCAAATAACCCTCAGGTGGAGTCGGATCTGTTGATCTCGGTGGCCAGTCAAAATCACCACTTTTCGATATCAACCGTCAGGGCAACAATGGTCGCAATCAATTGATGGTTGCTTTAGCTGTATGGCATGTAGCCCCGTCCTGTTGAAACCAGAAGTTATTTTTGTAATTTCCACGAATAATGGGCATCACAACTTCCACAGCTTCCACAACTTATCATGACTCGATAACGGTCACCATTGACGGTTGTCGTGGCTCCATCATCGTCTTCGGAAAAATACGGGCCGATGATTATATTCGTGCAAACACCGCACCAAACAGTAACTTTTTGGTCGTAAAGAGGCTGTTCATCAATTAATTGAGGATTTGCGGTAGCATAGAATCGACAATTTTGCTGGTTTACGCCTCCATTCAACGAGAAATTTGCCTCGTCTGACATGATGATTTTTCGCCAAAAGTCAAGTTCATTTTCATTCATTTCGATGGAGTGTACTGTTCCATGGTATAAATTGTCGAATCTTCCAACGCGGTATGACATTTGTCGATCTGTCAGCGCTGTCAAAAGTTACAGGGTTCCCAGATGGGTCAACTTTAAATGGCCTAGTCTGTATTAAACAACAGTTCTCTAGGAAGTGTTTTTCCGTGAATTATTGGTTTATTGTGGATTTATCATTGATAGGGACCCGTTAGATCATTGAAAAAAGATCTCTGATGTTTAAACAATGCGACAGACAAGATTTATAATCAAATCGACGACTTCGAAGCCCTTCAATTCTACGAATCTGATAGAAAAGATATGTTACTAATTACTTTTGTAAACCTAACTAAGATTGCTTTTATTTAATTATCTTATGCTGTCGATAAATGAGAGATTAATGAAGCCGAAACAGAGCTGGAGAATGCCTTTTAAGATTTGCACCATGCTATAGGCCTATGATGGTAACGCCCGACACTCTAAATTTTTTTTAAATTATTCTTTACCTACTTTAGGATAAACCTAAAACACTAAAAAGCAAGAATGCTTGGAGACATACTGCTCGGTAACTTAACTTATTTTTTTTAGAAGTACTTCATTGACACTGAAGAACGATATCAACAATGTTAACATTTTTCAAAAGCTCAGAATGCTGTGCGGTTACTGTCTAATTTTTTTTTCACAAAAAAAAAAAAAAAAACTAAAGATGAACTAACATAACATTGACGGAAAACTTTCCAGATTTTGATCATTCCCAGAACCGTTTTAAACTCCTTAAATCACTGTCTCACAACCATTCATCTTTTCCCCATCTGGCAACACTGACAATTCGAGCTGTTACAAGCAATTTGTCATTAGCATGACACTTTCATCAACTAAAAGAATTTGTATTCCCAGCAACCGAATTACACTTAAATTCAACTTTTATCATTGCTCTAACCTCTGACAACAACTTTGGTTATTTCCGATTTACCGACTAACAGTGCCATTGCCACCACAAGAGACAGAAAAGAGAGATAAAAAAAAAATAGAACGAAAAAATAAAATTTTTAAGGACCGAAATGCCAACAAATACAGAAGGGATCTAGCAAATTTAATGAGATTTTTATGCATTCGCATAAAAAATAATGCAAATGCCACATTATGCGCCATAAATAGACCCCAATACTCATTCCAATACTAAAGCACCATAGGCGCCAGCCTTCAACAGTATGTCATAGCCACCATGTCTCACAGACTCTCAACCAACTCAGAAACATCACCCAGTCGCCCACCCCCTTTACTCAGGCACTGTCCTGGGTCAAAGTCAGTTCATTTAAAATGCCATAAAACTCGCCTTGATTCTATTGATTTATGTGGCGTGCTAACCCGAGCCCGAAACCGAACCTAGACTATTCTCTTCCGCCCACCTACATACAATATTATAGCTAGATGTTGTTCTTGTTTACTTATTTCAATGCTCTTCGGTTCCACTTGGTACTCTTCTTCCCTTTTTTTCTCCACTGTTCTGATCCTACTTCGTGTGCTTTTGTTTTATCTAAAAATCCCACCCATATCCCTATTGATGCCGTGAGGGTTGCTTTCGCTATATCTATTCGTAAATCGTATAGATTATTATGTTCTGCTGTACGGTAGGGGGTGGTAAAAAAAAAACAAAGACCATTGCATTTCAACTTGGAAGCCACACTTAATGTTTTACCTGTTTTTAGTTTGCACCGAGAAAGGATTGAGTAAATAGAAGTCGCGCTAAGACTATTGCTGCTACAGCAAATTATGATGAAAGTGCCCTCAGGCGGGCGTAGCGATTATGCTCGTGATAGGGATAGCGATGTTTACTCTGGTGGCGTTGAAGAAAAGAATACATAACATGGTACTGTTGGGGTCTATTGTTTTCCAATGGAATTTTCATTACAAATTCCATGAAAATAAAGAGGGTGACATTTAAAACAAAAATAAAAAAATCGAAGAATTATGTAGGTCGGAAGAATTGAAGGAGATGTGAAAAAAATGATTTTATAGAGAAAAAGATTTCAACGAAATTGGTTTCGGTCTGAGGCGGCCATAATAGTTAAGAGATAATAAGACAACTAAGTCGGCATATAGTATACGAGTAGATGGGAAGGAAAAATTGGAGCAGACAAGTTGTACAGAGAGAACGTCATAAGAACCTAGGAGAGTATTGATTTTAAACGAAAATACGTGTCGGGTTAGTATTTCACAAAAGAAGATCAAGCGTAAAGATTTATTGAAACACTCCAAGAATAAATTCATATTTCTGGGGCATTTTCTTTTTAGGTTATAGAATTCATACAGTGTGCTTATTAGGATATAAAGTAAAATCTAGAAAAATCGTTACTATAACATCGAAAACTCAAGATTTTTGGGGAGTCAGTGAACAAAGTATAGGTATGTCAAAATAGAAATGGTGGCAAACAAACCAATACCAGTTCATATTCCCTTGAATTCTGGAGGTTAAGGGAACATGGCGTTTTAAAAGATATAAATAACAATCTACTATACAAGCAAGTTTGTAGTAAGAGGGAGGATAGGTGATCTCCTTCAGAGTAAAAAAAAAGCAAAAGTCTTAAGCTTTTCTCATGTAAGAAAGAGTCTGATAACAATTTGCAATATAAACCTATAAAATTTTAAAATACAAGTTACGGCGGAGGACAGCCAGGACAATAATAGCGCCTTCGGCGATGGAACGACTAACGAACGTATGCTACAATGCTGTTTTCAAAAATTTCGAAATGGAGCCGAGTCGCTCGAAGATGAGGAAGGCCGTGGGCGCAAGACATTCATCGAAAATGATCAATTAAAGGTTCTGGTTTAGGCTAACCCACGTACAACAGTAAGAGAACTTGCAGGAGAACCAGGCGTGGCAATTGGAACGGTTTTTTATCAACGTGGTTCTATCCAAGTGGGTTCCGCACCAATGAACGAGACTCAAAAAAATCGTCGTTTTGAAGTTGCGTCTTCGCTCATTTTGCGCAACTACAATGATATTTTTCTCGGATCCTGTACGATAACCGGCTCAATGGTTGGATCAAAAAGCACCACCAAAGCCGGCATCGCATCAAAAGAAAATAATGTCGACTGTTTGGTGGTCTTCAGCTGGTTTGATCCATTACAGGTTTCTTAATCATGGCGAAACCATCACGGAAAATATTGTCAGCAAATCGATGAAATGTACGAACAACTTAAGCGCATGCGCCAGGCTTTGGCCAGCAGAAAAGGACCAATCCAATGAAGAAGTCCAAGGCAACGTGCGACCACACGTCACACAGCTGACCTTACAGAAGTTTAACGAGCCACCATATTCGCCGGACTTTTCTTCAGTTGATTATAACCTCCATACCTCTAGAGTATTATGCTTAAGGAACAAATAAACTTCCTTCCCGTTGGCAAAAGTGTGTTGATCACAATGGTTGCTATTTTTATTAATAAAGTTTTGTTGCATTTAAGACCTAAGTCAAAGGTTAAAAATCGACATTATTTTTTGAACAACCTAATACCTTCACGCAGTAAGAGACTAACAACTTTATTTGACCAAACAAAAATAATGAGGTTGTTAGGAAGATCCTCTCTCCATTGATGAGAGTTATTCGTGACTTAGAGGTTTTCCTTAAGAGGGTAACGATATCAGGATTGATAGGAAAATAGATTTTTTTATTTCACTTTTTAATATATAGTATACTCAAAATGGAACTAAATGCGATAAACAGTCTTAAGACGTCTAGAAGTGGTTTAAAATGTCAGCCAAAAGTGCTGAAAACCAACGAAAAGATGCTCTCGTTGATTTCTTTCAAAGATATGGCTATTTCTGTTTCTGTTCATTGAATTCATTATTTTTATTTTTATTATTGCTTTTAGTTTTCTGCGTCTTCTGAAAAGTTTGCTTTTTCGCATTTGTCCTTTTATGTTCAAAACTAACAGTTCTAATTTTTGCTTTATTATGTTGGCAACATCATTGGGAAACTGCCCTATGGAGTGAACTTTAAAATTCTGAGCACTTTGCACTTTATGGTGAAAAATGTTCGTATAAAATTGTTTGGAAAAAAAGAAAATCCTGAGACGTATATTTGGTATTTCCTTAAAATTGTGGACCTTACATTGCACAATAGAACTAAAATATGTATATACAAAGTTTGGTTGAGATCGGTTCAGCCATTTCTGAGAAAATAGGTCATGTATCTCCCATGTATCTCGTGTAAAAGTTACATTTGGTAACCCGCTTTCACATTACCAACAAGGGAAGCCCATTAATTAATATGAAATCCCGTACATACAAAAAGTGCCCGAGTAATTGACAGTTCGTTCAACAATTGAACGATATCTTAAATACATATGTGTATTCTGACTCATCACAGAAATCACAGTACAGCGCATTTCTTTCCACAAATTCGGCACGTGTTTGAAATAGTTTCGAAGGTATCTTTTTAAAGTACTTAAAAACAAAAAAAAAGTACTTATCGCTTTATTTTTTCCCAGAATCCTGAAAAGATGGATGCTATCATTCTAAGCTGGCAGTGCCCTACGAGATCTTTTTCTAAAGTGGTAGACCTCCTGCGATTGTATCTCATTCGAGCGTTCTCTTTAAAGCATTCCAGATATAAATTTCATTGTTATTAGATAAGATAAAAGTACAAAAAAATGCTTTTTATCACCCAAATATGCATTCTAGCAAATTTAATATATGGCAAGCAATTGAATGTTGCCCGTGATCTGAAGTAGTAGTAGTATCGGGTTTTCCAATAGGGACTTAACAACTTTGAATTTAATTTGTGAACGCACTCTTTCACTAATCATCAAACTGTTACTGTCAATTTATTCAGTAAACTCAACATTTTCATCATGGTAAAGTACACGAACGAGCAACGTATGCAAATTATAAAAATTTTCTACTAAAATTCGGAGTCGGTGACTGCAACTTTAAGAGCGTTAAATCCAATTTTTGGTAGTTATTCTCGCCCAAGTAGACAGGCAAGAACAAGTTTAGTGCAAAAATTTGAGTCAACATATTCGTTGTGTGATGTTGCCGTGCCAGTGAGACAACGGGTTGGTCGAAGTGTCAAAAAAATTGTGGTCGTACAGGCGTCCGTAGCAAACGATCCAAATCAGTCAATTCCACAGCGTTCTCAAGAATTGGGCATCGGTCAGACCACATTATGTCATATTTTGCGTAAGGATCTTGGTTTACACCCATACAAGATCAAGCTGACTTAAGAATTGAAACCGATGGACCATTTTAAGCGGCGTACGTTCTCCGATTGGGTTCTGGAGAAGATGCGCCAAGATGGTGAATTTCATCGCAAAATCATCTTCAGAAATGGGCCAGTCGATTGGCCGCCTATTTCGTGCGATTTAACGCCGCTTGAGTATTTTCTGAGTATGAGTATTTTCGTTGGAAGAGCTCAGAGCCAACATTGAACGCGAAATAGCGGCCGTTTCGGCCGAAATGTGTGGCCGAATGGTGAAAATTGGGTCCAACGAATCGACCGCTGCAAACGTGCTCGCAGTGGCCATATCAACGAGTCGAGTTCCATTCATAAATGTTTTGATTGTACTTCAAGCCGATAATAATTAATTTGTTAAGTCCTTATTGGAAAACCCTTTAGTAGTAGCTTGTCATTGACTTCTAGGGATAGACTTAAGGTCCTACTTAATATCTGAAGAGTTTATCTACCAACATCATATTTTCAACAGCCCCAATTAAGCTCAGAAAATCGTTGTACCGTATTGATTTTGTATGCGATAATGTACTATTAAATACTTCGACATTTTCATCTTTTGGGAAAACACAGACAAAGATTAGAACAAAGAATATGCAAATTGTGCTGTGGTAGCCTCATTCGTGCGAATATTTTAATCGTTTCGACTTCAATAGATGAGCATCGTTAAAGACAATGTTGGAGCTTAATCACAGCAGATAAGAACATCACTTAAACTCCAGAAGAGGTACAGTTACCATCACACAACAATATGTGATATTCAATTCATTAAATGTAATCTGGTGCAAGTTTTGCTTTTGATTTTAAATTCTAGAGCGAATTGAGTGATTCCGAAAGGTCGATGAAATACAATTGTCAATGTGCAATGCTTCGTTTATTTACTTCAAACACATGGTTGCCAACTGTCGCTTTACAGCTCGAAGATAGTCATCGATATCGTTAAGGCTTTATTTTTCGCATTTGCAATGATTTTGTTACGATGAACGCTATAATGCATTTCAGCCCGAAGTTCTTCTAAAGAAAGGTGAACTGATGCAGAACGGTTATAAAATGGTAAATCTTTTTCTTAGATAGAAAAAATTGAGGCGGTTTTAACAAAGCAAATAATTTAAGTGAACAAATGCTGTTCTGTTTTTCTACACAAATATGCTGAATCAAAACATAGTTGAAAGCACGTTCAAAATAATTTTGAAGGCCCTATTTCCACAAAGTAAAACTAATTCGACATATTTTTCTTCTCGTTCAACTCAATCATAGCGAGTCGACTCATTTTTTCCTTTAACTTCTTCCATTTTTCATAATAAACTCAGTAAATTAAAATACTAATCCTACACCTGATTCACTTTTACCCTATCTTACCCCTTTCTATTAAAAACACTTTTTTCTTAAAATCCACTCTTAAATTAAAAAATAAAAAAAAACCCTCATCATCCAACACAACACAATGAAAGACGATTTAAGTCTCTCGATAAATTCAAGTTAATCTTCCCCTGAGGCCTGTTTCGATGCTCTCCCTCGTTCTCCACGTGGCTATAAATAATACCTTTATCCGAAAAGGAAAAAAAAAAAAAAAAGGTTTACAACCAATGCACGCGTAGTAATTCATGAATACAAATGAATTTCTGGATTTTAAGAACCTTTAACGAAATTCTAAGTTATGATCCAAAGAGTCCAGATTCAGTCTCACCCTGACGCCCCACAAACATCATGCAAGTCGGTGGTTCTTCACCATCACATCTTGTCAGCTATTAAATCCTCCACCGACTGCACGGTTTCTTTCCATTCCCCAACTAGGAAAAAAAAAAGAATGTCAATCCAAGAACCAACAATGCCACCCTCTTTTATGTGTCATTTCGGTGACATCTTCCAGCTATTACACCCTCCAGTATAACCTAACGATGTAATTAATGATGATTGATTGAAGGGCGCCCCCGAGGTCATTTTTTATAGTACGAGTACGTCAAAAAATGTTACCATGTCCGCTGCCAGTTGCATTCCCTTTGTTACGAAAGGAAGGACACTTGTGCTTAAAGATTCGATTGCTCTTCAAACTCACTTTGAACAACTGCTGCATGATTCAGGGGCTGGGAAGTTGGGATGCTCCTTCTCAAATGAATGGAATCAGGCCTGCAACACATTAAGTATGTCGAGCACATGATTCCAGCTATGGATTGTCTTTGACATGGAATCGATTTCTAAAGGAACACCACTTAGTCCAATCATAAACGAGGAAGAAAAACGTAGAGAGAAAGCAAATTTATGGTCGTTAAGGAATTGCTTTTGGACATTTCATTTCAGCAAACAAAGCATAAAGGAAGAGACCTTAACCAAGGATGTTCCTTCCTTAGATGAGATATGAATTTTATTGATCGTTGAATGGCGCTGCCTTTTTGAGCTTATTGCTGCCCTCCCAGCACTTAAGACTGCTGAGGACAAACTCTCAAAGAGTAGTTTATTGCGTTTTAAATGGATTTCGGGGACAGAATACAAAATACAGAATTGAGAAAAGACAAAAAAGAAACAGCTATACACGAGTACATGTTTTCAATTTCATAAACACAATTTTATTTGTAGGTTATGTGATTGGCAAACACAGTGGGGTTTTGACGGGGAGTTTATTTCATGTAAAATGAATCCCCAGGTCAATTGCAATGTAAAAATTGCACAGTTACATTTGATACCGATTTTCTTAATTAAATTCCTTTTTCATTTGATTAGACGAAGAGTGTTTCAGAATCGATAGAGTCTTGGAGATATTTCAAATTGAAATTGAAATTGAATCATTGCATCGGGTGTATCAATTTAAGTGAAATGATTCGATTGTTCGAATTCAATTGGAGCTAAGCATTTTATTTCAATTAGACAAGTACCGATTTCGATTCGATTGCTTGACGTGTTATTTAATTTAAATTGACAGTCATGCAACGGCGGGAAAGATTTTTTCAAAGAGTTAAGTTTCAATGTTCTTGGTGCAAGATATAATCATGTGTCAACTCTTGTGCCAACTAGAGTCGACAATGCAATTCAACTGCTTGCAATGTTTTCAAAGAATTTTATAGATCTCTGACCACATAATTACAAAAACTAGTCTGCTTGACAAAGAATCTACGGCATATTTTTCCAATTAGGCTGTTTAGTGCTGATTCGTTGCTCCGACTTACAGGGTGTGGCATCTTTTATGTCGGTATGTTAACATTGAATAACTTTGACATTTATCAACCGATTGGATTGAGTAGACATGTTTTTGAAACGTCAATTCAGTACAATTTCAACCTTGAATCGCTTCACACCGGAACAGTGACCCTGTATATTGAAAATAGTCGTTCAGTCGTGTTAACTCAACGTGGATATCTTCGAAAACATCGTGGCCAACAAGCACCGTCTGAAAAGACTATTTGCCGTTTGGCGTTGAATTTTGTTGAGCACGGGACAGTGCTCATGCCGTTTCTAAACGTCCAAGGCGTTCCAATGAGCTGGTTGAAGCAGTAAGAGAGAGTGTTGCCGAGCATCCCCACGTGTCGTATCGTCACCGCGCTCATCATATTGCCGTCAGTGGAACCATCTTCCCACAAATTAAGAAGGATGATTTGCATTTGTTTCCGTATAATTTTTGACTCAAAGAATATTGCCGACAGACCGTCCCCGTCGCTTGGAATACGGCCAAACAATCGTTTGAATGGTTGATACTGATTGATTTTTGGAAGCAAATTTAAATGACCGACGAGGCCCATTTCACACCCTCTGGCCCCGTTAACAACCAAAATTGACGCATTTGGGGAACGGAGAATCCACACGAAATCCATGAAACACCATTGCATGACAAAAATGTGACTGTTTGGGCCGGCGTTTGCGCCAAAACCATTCATTATGTTTGCCTACAAAGGTCTGTGTGAAAAAGGTCTGAAGGGTTACTAGTTTAAACAAGACGGTGCGCCATGCCACACTGTAAATTAAACAATGCCATTTTTGCAACGAAAATTCCCTGGACGTGTGCTGATAAAAATTGGCGACATTGACAGGCCACCCAGATCTCCAGATTTGACCCGTTCGGACTTCTTTTTGTGGGGTTAGATTCAGACCATAAATGAGCTCAGGGAAAACATTCTTGTCGAAAATATCGCTAAGCCACCCGAGATACTCGGTAAAGTGATGGAAAACGCAACAAAAAACGGCACATTTTGCTTTGGTCAATAGAGGCGGCCGATTGATTTATGTTGTTTCCAACAACTAAAAAAAAAAAAACACTGTGGCGCTGCTGGCAGCCCGGTATGTGCCACGAGCCCACACTCATTTGTGTTGCTCATGTAGTCATTTTTGTCACATCTGAGCGGGGCCTACGGTTTATCGCCTAGTACGAAAGGCACTTCTTAGAAGCTTTTTCGTAGACAATTTCACTTTCGGGAATTTGCCATTGCCCGCCGAAAGGTTGATGGCGATTTGAAAAATTGTTGTTGACGCAGTCAGGAATCGAACCCAGACTCTCTGCATGATAGTCCAATGAGAACTACCGCGCCATCACCATCAACAACTAGTCCAAATAAATTGTAAAGGACCAATTTATGCAGAATAAGAGGGGACTTGCGATTTTTTGCCGACTTCAAATGGCGAAAGGCTAAGAGACTTTTTCAAAGGTGGACAAATTTACTTTAAGAGGTTTGCCTTTGCCCGTAAAAACGTGGAGACGTTAGAGAAGTAGATGACTTTTTCTAGATTTTTTTCGTTGAACGAGTTTTCCCATATCCTCTGGCCCAGTAGTCGGCGAACCTATTCATTGCGGCACGTCATGCGTGACTTTTAAGACAGTCCAATGAAGCAATTTTAGTCATTATCAACACAGCCTTTAGACTAGATTATCGACGATGACAAGTAAAAATCAGTTTCTAAGATTCAGGAACTCACATTTACTTACAACTTTAGATCTCACTATGACCTTAAACATACCTGAGCTTTCAGCGAGGATTTTGGCCACCGGCGTCCATTTGCAAGATCCTCTTCCAGTTGTTCGCGGGAAATCTCTTCAGGGCGGAGCGTTAACATTCATTCTCACTACGTCTCTTAACAAACTCAGGCGAACAACGAGCATTTTTCTGACAAGGTCTAAGTTTCTAAATAGCTAAAAGTATTCGTAACGGAAACAAACCAAAATCTATCAAAAAGGAATAATTCATCCGCTTTAGGGGCGGATTAATGTTTCTTGATAAGATTTGATTACTTAATTGCCTTCTTAGGGCAAAGTTCATCGGTGAATCTTATTGTTGTCAGGACAGATTGGCTGACAGATTAGTTCCGAGCAGACACAAACTTTTTACAACTAGTTTCTGCAGGATTTTCTCGAATGGTCGACAGATCCAGTAGTAGTAGCAAATAATCAACTAAACATGGAGGAATATTTAGGCATAGCTAAAGCGGAAGTGATTCCAGAATTTGGCTTATGGTATTAACGATGTTGCCTTCAATGCTAGTTAGGAGGAATTTTTTACTGAACGAATCCAATGAGCTTCTGTAATAAATAAGGACAACGAACGGATGAAAGAAGGAGGAGGAGGTTCTGTGTTGGAGGCAATACGTTTGAAAACGGACTTTAATCAACTGGCTATATTATAACTGATAGGAGGTATTCCTTGAGTATTTTGGATGTCCGAGGGAGACCAACACTAACTAGGACCACGGCTATTCTTTATACCCCGGCTCTGCTTTTTCTTTTCAAAGCTCTGAATATCACTTATTAATCGTTACTCCTTCGGAATAAAACAACATTACAAGTTTGTCACTCTTACTGACACATAATTCAAAATGGCCTTCCAAATCAGGTATTATTTCATGTTTCACCTGACAATTCTTCGTCAACTGTCAAATATATTACAAACATGACAATCCATTTCAATCACACCCCAAAGATACACTTCCATTTTATGTATGCAGATGTCAATTAAAAGGCAACGTCCCAAAGTCAGATTTCGAAATGTGCGATTCATCACGTCCCAATCAGATACAATTAGAAAATTCCAAGACTCCAGCACAATGACTTATTTGTGAGTTGTGATCTGATAATAATCGTTAAAATTAAATTTTACCAGTCAAATGTATTTATGGTCTCCCCCCATTGTGACGAATGGATGAGAGAACCCCTGCAGTGATTCATTCATTAGCTTCACACCCCGCAAAGTACTGTGCGCTCATCAATTATGAGTTTAGAATTTTTGGACATTTGTCGTTGTAGTCAACGCACTCTCGGGTCTACTATACGAGTATACGAGTATGTCTATCGAAGTCGACCATTGAAAGCAACAGACCCTCGTCTTGCTTCCTTAATTGATTTTAATTTTTTTTTTATTTTTCTCTGCTGATTGTCTGCTTTAAAAGAAATCCCATCCATACTTTGTTTTCTTCGTTTTGGTTTTTGTTTTTAGGAAACTTTAATGAGAGGATAAAATAAGAACTGCGGTCTGTGGCCCCCTTAAGAGGTTTGATAAGAGGCGCGCATATGGCACTTATTTGCAGAGGTGGTTGCAGGCTGTTGGATTATTGAAAGCTACACGTGGGGTCCTTGTCCTTGTTCTTGCTCGTTTTTGTGTTCGTGGTCTTGTTCATTTTCATTCTTTCTCTTCTGTTTCTGACTCTGGTTCTTTTTCTTGTCTTTTCCTTCACTGTCCCTAATTGGTTTATGGATTCAGCAGGCTTGTGAGATTTTTCATTTTGATCCCTGGATTGCTGAAAAAAAAAATTAATTTGTATGACGTCTGACGTATGTATACCATTATAATGGCAGACCCAGTCAACCTAGAAATATGCCTTCCTTCTGGATTCAGTGGTGCGCGTACCCTGCCGATAAATGTTATCTCCACCCGTGCAGCAGTATAAAAGGGGTTCTCTGCCCGCTTCCCACACCTACGATACCTCAAGACCATTTAATAGAAAATTGATTGTCATACCAATACAACCATTATCGGTTGAAATGAGGGAGAGATGCGATGTGTTACTGGAAGGGTGAAAGGCAAACCAACTCGAAAAAAAAAATAAATAAAAATAAAAATGCTCTCTTCTTACGCATGATTGCGGTCTACATGTTCAGTAATTGGACGACGAGGTGATGAGGAAATCGAAAGATTGGGATTCAGATTCAGTGAGTGGATGTTGGGCATGATTTATAAGAATGTATGTACGAGTATGTATGCCATAGCAAGGAGCTAAAATCTTGGGTGGTGAATAAAAAGAAATCCACGCACACATTGCGTGTAATTTTGGAATGTAGACTTTATACAGAGCGAAGGGGGGCACTTAAAGAAATTTCACTTTTATTGCTCTGACTTACCCTAGTTTAGTTGCGTTGCGTCAGATAAAAGGGGGAACTTAATAATTGTCTTCCATTTTGTTAAAAGGAATGGTCACATGGTTAGACATATGTACGAGTATGAGTTGCCTTGTTTCCCTTAGTATTGCCTTCGCTTTGCTGTGTTTTCTAGAGAAACGTAGACTGGAAAACAAAGTGATTGGAGTGCTTTGAATGTTAAATGGCAGGCACTTGGGCAAGGAGCAGAACTGTAAATTGCTGGGTGGATAACAATTTAGGATTTTTTGTATGGAAAATGTTTTTCAAGGACGTTTCGCTCGGACTAGGTCAGATTTTACAAGCCAAAGGACACATAACAGTGTGACGTCAAATAAAGAAAAACAATATTGATTTGTATGCCACGGGTAAAAGACGTATGTAGATACATATTCAGATATGTAAGGTCTATGAAGGATAAAGTTTCTTAAGAATGTTTGCGTTGGTTAATGTTTTGCTTACATTTACTCCCGGTTATTTAGTAGAACATTAGGTAATTTATAACTTGGAGTGGGGTTCTCTAATCCAAAGGATTTAGGACCTAAAAGTCAAACGGGGTAAAGAGGAAATACGATCTTTAGGACAATTAAACATTAAAGGAGCAGTTGAAGAACAGAAGACGTTAAGCAAACGCACAGCGCAAAATGTCGAAAAATGCTGTCGTGCCAATTGTTGCTCCTGTTTCTCGCCCTTTACGGTTAAATTCATATTCTGGCGAAGCTGAATTTGTCTATAAAACCCTAACATACACAGAGAAGAGGGATAAATTTGCCAAAGGTTTGATCCACGATATTTTCAAACAGAGTATGAGGCCTTCTAAAGCACGACCTGGCGATTTCGCGGCGAAGTGAAATTATAACAAACCTGGTAGTCACTTGATCAAAACAACCATCACCCAGATTCGTCATATTGCGACCAGTGAATAACTCAGCTGAAGTGTTGTAGGTTTCGGAACTTTTCGAGGAACCAATAACGGCTTAAACTACTTCCTTGTTGTAACTAAGGTGAGACGTCTAAAACTGCAAGACACCCCCAGACCCTTGTCTGATTCGGTCTATGAAAAGATTTTAAGAAGTTTCTCGCGGAATGATCGCGATATTGCCAAGAAGCTATTATAGGGGCCGTATGATTTGTTAGGATTCATTTGAAAACCACAAAGAATCGTTTGGTTTAAGGAAGTGTGCCAGCAAAGGCTTGCAGAAAAACAAGAGACATACAAGGCTGCGCTGCAAAGAGTAGAGGGCGCGGCATCAACTTCGGGTTCTCAATAAGAAAAATCAGGAAACGAGCTGTGAATGCACGATCAAAGACATGCAAAGGTACTTCTGAAAAAGTGATGTTTAAAAGTTATAACATAATGTGAAAAAGAACTTGCCAATAACACAAATACTGGACTTAAGCATACAGAAGTGAGGATGGATAGAGTCAAGTTGGTGCTGAAAACATGGAAGGATAACGAATCAAATGAACACATGCCTGGAGAATAAAATTAGAGCACTGTTCGCCCGATTCTTAAGAAGGAAGCTTCGCCAACACCAAACTTACATAAACAGTCGGTGTGGTTTAAGGTCGCATTTGTCGCCTATCGACCAGTAACTCACTTTTGAATGGAAAAAAGATAAGAAATTCTAATCGATGATTACAACCTTTTTGTTAATATTAAGAGGGGAGATACCTACATACGAGTGCGATCCCATAAGAACCCGGCCTAACCCAGACATAGCGGTAGTTGTTTTAAAATATCACTGCATTGGAAAGTACGCAGTCTATAAAGCATATGTTCCAAGTTTGAAAGCGCCACGTTGTTTAGTATTTGTTTGGCAGCCATCAATAGTGAACGTTGTCAGTGCATTTGTGAAAATGGAGAAAATTGGTCATCGTTATGTGATACAATACTTTTAAGTTTCACAGCAACAAAGCAGAATTTTTGCGCCGTTTCATAACAATGGGTGAAACATGGTTCCATCACTTTCCACCCGAGACAAAAGAACAATCAAAACACTGGATCCAAAAGGGAGAACCGGCTCCAAAGAAGGCGAAGACCGTTTCATCTGCAGGCAAGGTCATGGCGTCGATTTTTTGGGATGCGCGTGGGATAATTTTCATTGACTATCTTAAAAAAGGAAAAACTATGAACGGCCAGTATTATGCGAACTTATTGCAACGTTTGAGCAAAGAAATCAAGCAAAAACGGCCGCATTTGGCTAAGAAGAAAGTGTTCAATTGCTATCCCATGCACCCTATTCGCCAGATTTAGCCCCCTCGGATTATTTTCTGTTTCCAAACTTGAAAAAATAGCTCAGTGGTCAAAGATTTTCCAACGATGAAGAAGTGATGTCGGCAGTTAATGGATATTTACAGTTCTTGTTATAAAAAGGGTATCGAACTTTTTGAACATCGCTGGGAAAAGTGTATAAGGCGATTATTATTATGTTGAAAAATAAATAAATTTTTTTCCAAAATTTCTGTGTTTTCTTTGTTAGGTCGGGTACTTCTGGGACCGCCCTCGTATATATAGGTAGAACCATTTCTAGATTTCAAATCCCTGCCAAAGTCGTCTCTCTGTGTAATGATGGTGGATGACATGAAGACAATGCCTGCCTTTTGAGGTGAATGAAAAGAGTTTAGTGGCAAACGACACCTGACACCAGGAAATTATAGTTTTAAGTTGGTAAAAGAATATATCTAACTGGGTTTACTGGAAAGCAGCAGAGAAATACAATACTTCACATCACTTACAGCAAAGGACTGTAAGAAAACCTTACTATATGAGGTGAAAGTATGAAGAAGAGCAACACCGACCTTGTCAGTAGGTCTATGCTGTCATCAACTTCAATTGTCAAGGCATATGAGATAAGCAAATTTAAACCACACCTCCGGTCTGGAGTGTCTTCGAATCTAAATATACTAAAGGGATAAATCGGTAAAGGAATGCCCGGTTTTAGGTGGAACATCCAAGTTGAAAGGAACGTTTGCCAATTAGTATGCTCAAAGCTTAGACCGCTAAAAAGAGTGAGGTATTCATTGAAGAGACGGTTCACGATCTACTACGCCGTTTGGCAGAAACTTCAAGTCCTAAATTCAATGGTTTATTGTAAGCTTCTGAGCATACCTGGCAAAGCAAGGTAAAAGCAAAGTTTTCAACTCCAAAATGAAGTCATTGCTCACTTTTCAAACAGACTAATACAAACTCGACATACAAATTATGAAATAAATGCTCATGTATCGAACCGGTTGAAGGTCTATGGTTGTAACTCGTAGTTCCTATTAAGGAAGTAAAATAATATTCGCCAGATACCTACTTACTGTATGTAAAATGCACGTCCAATATGGTCTCCAACTAAACCATAAACGTTAAATCCATAAAGTCTACTTGCGATCCAAACCGAATGTTTACATAAGTTGTGTCAACAGAATTATTTTTGTTACAAGGCAAGTGACGTTATTTTAAAATTTCCATACAATTAACTCAATCGAGCTTTGCACTTTACGAACACCCCCAGCTACTGTTCAAAATTAAAAAAAAAAAAAAACCTTCAATGACGTCCATAAAATAATCTTCTTCCAACTTTGTATTTTTATTCATAAATTTGCACTTAAATGTGCATGAACTAATGAACGTGTGTGTGTGTGTGTGTGTTCCACCACCAGCATCCAAGAGAAGGCTTCTGTTTTCTGTCCTCCACAAAACTGCCATGTCAGATCCTCTTACCGGAAAAAAAAAATCTACATAAATGACAAGGACTACGTCATCTGCACACACATAAAAAAAAAAACGCAAAAATCTCTTCTGTCCGCCTCGCTATTTGCATTGCATTAAAATGGGTAACAACAAAATACTTTGCATGTTCAAATTTCCAAGCTATCGCCAACGAAAAATACAAAAAAATACAAAATAACTCCCCAACCGGATGAAGGGAACCAACATGACAAACAACCAGGAAAGAGAAAAGAATGTAAATTTTTTCATGAAAGCCCCCGTGGATTATAACATTACACAGAAGCTGCAGTAGAAGTGAGGAGTGAAAAACGTTTTTGACAGGCAAGAAAGCATTCACTTAAAAACGTGAAAGCCAGCACCGTGGCAAGTACACATCGATCTGGATTAAGTGGAACTCTACTGCATCACCTTCATATTCTACCACCATCATATTACAATATAGCACCACGAGACGCCAATGGCAAAGTCATTCTTTCTGTCAGACATCATGATGGAAAAATACAATCATTTTAGCCCTTGACCTATTAAATGAGGACCCTCTCCATTATTTCTTAACGTCCTCAATTCAATCGCGCACGAATAGATATTCAACTTTTGTCCCTATCTATACTACTGCCATCTCATATATCGTGGTAAGTCTTCATATATGTAGGTCTACATCCATACAAACATACGAGTATCTCAATTCAATCCCTAAACCCCATTACAGCTTACAAGAGTGCGAGTGTCAGAACGGGCGGGCAGAGTACGGGCGTCCTATGTCGATATCCAACTTTTGTATCGTCTGAAAACAACGAATTATCCCAAAAGGAAATAATGGAAATCTAAAGGCTCTAGGCATGATTTACATTACCCATCGCCCTTGATCGTCTTGCAGCTCTGAGAAAATCTGCCCCATACTACCCTGGTCTAACCCCTATTTTCGGATTTTCGTATGGTTGGCAAAGTACTATAATAATACCCACTCACTTAGGAGAGGCGCCATTACGGATGCGAATACGGAGACGAGCGACAAGTACGAGTAAACCAAAGTAAAAGTCTGAGTAAAAGGCAAAAGCAAAGCCAAAACTTCGCATGCCAACAAAAATGAAATGAGGAAACGAGTCTTACAGTGCAGAGCTCAGAATATATTTTAATTTGCCTGTGTACTCAAAGTAACCGAAAATCCCTCAAGTGTACGTGAAATTGTGTATTTATTACTTTTTTTTCTTTTCTTTTGGATCTCAGGACTTTCGTCAACGTCAGCACCCTATACGAGTATAAACTCCCCGTACCCTGTAATAACTCTTGTACATTAACTAAATGGATTTTTAGACTGACAGGGCCTGTTAGGAGTACACAGCTACTACTGCTACTACTCTCCTTTGGCTGGGTGGGAAGTAGAATGATGTATGTACGAGTACGTATAGATGAGACAAGAAGAAGCAAATTTCTGAGAAGGCGAAGGGAAGTCAAAGAAGGAATGAAGGAAATTTAAATTTCTCGAGAACGGAAGTTTTAAATAAGTTCGCCGCTTTGGGGATTTTTAATATTTTTTTGAAATTTTTTTCATTTTTATTTGTTGGTGCCTTTACGCGTCGTTCTCCTTCTCGTCGTCAGTTTTCTCTCTTTGATATGGGCAAAAGTGTATGATAGGGAGCCAATTAGCAGAAGCTTGAGGAAAACTGAGAACGTTTGCTAATGGAAGGGGGATGGTATGTACTATATTATCAAAAGTTTGCTTCAAGTTTTCGGAACTAAATGGCTTGGTATTGATAACGTAGCAAATGACTGAACTTGAGTTGAAGTTTCATTTTTCCCTTGTAGAGTGGAGGAGAGAGAAAAGAGAACAGAACTCTTAATGGTCTTTTAGGGTTTATAGGATCATTTTGGAACTTTATTCAAACCTAGTTTCAGATAAAAGTTAGGTTAGTGTTGTTTGACTTGAGGCTGTTGTAATGAGTTGCTCCATGATAAATTGCTGTTATGTATTTCGTTGAAGCACCCTATTGTGATTGCACCTAAAGGAACCTGTGAAATTCATTCAAATTTTGTAGTACTGCCAGAGGGCCTTCTTAACTGATTGACTCAACCATCCTATTACCTTTGTAGGCGCCGAGAGTGTGTGACAAGAATAACAAACTCGGGGACCGGTATTCGAAATATCCAGGCAGAAACCAATGTTTTCCACCACATTTGTGGTTTTGGATGTTTAAGGAGATTCACACCACTGAAGGTCAAGAATAAATAATCGTACAACCTGAGCACCTAAACTTGAGCCATTCTCCAACCAACTTTCAGTTGCTGCAGTCGCAAACTATGAATCGAACAGATAATGCCATAAATTCGTCACTTTTTCTATGATTCGAAACTACTGCCACCATCAAAACTATTAACGGCACTAATTGAATATTCGGATGAATCGAATGCTAAGATGTCTATGATCACAAAACTTCGTGTAAAGTGGAGGCAATCATCTCCTCCTGGATTTCATATTATCATCTGACTTGGTTATCCACTACGATGGTTGCCAGCCAACAGAAAGATAGCAATTTATCGACTTAACCCTCTATTAACGCAACAGGTGCGATAAGGACTTAATTAGCTGAAAATATTACCGGACGTTTCCATGTTAGACCATGGTTACATCGTGCGGCAAATCGGATGCGGACGACACGTTGTAGCTTTAAGGAGGAACTTGGCAAATCCGCCACTGCTTCGCCAAAGATAAAAGGTAGACAGAACTACTCAGAACCTGAACGCTTTTTAGACGTTTTGAACTGATGTATAATGCTAAGAAATATTCCTGAAGATAAGCTGTTTCATGGGATAAAAAGATGTTACCTTCAGGATGGCGTTCTGTCGGCACTGCTTTGGCGCATGTTGGTAAAATTTACCTTCAGATATGTGGAGATTCTCAGTTTGAAGAGCCTTGCGGATAATGCTGGCGACCATTTGTTCTAAAACCCTGGCAACCCAAGTCGTTGATTGATACAAAAGGAATTGGTTTTGAGTAAATCATCGTAACGAGAAGGAGACAGTTAACTGCTAAAAGGTGTCAATATACTATTTCAAACGAAAGTAAGTATTGGCATGACATTCTGGATCACACTGGCGACATTCCCTGTCTCAGTTTAAGCACTTTGATGGATCTCAGTCCTTTGATCATTACGTATATAGGTATAATAAGCCGCACTTTCACAACTACGTTCCTCTTGAAAAGGTATCGCACGCATTGTGAATCAACTGACTCTAGACTTTGGTCTTCTTGACATGTAATCTTATGCTATGACACCGGAACATCTGTTGCTGCATTTACAAAATTAACTTTATGTGTATTCTGATCAAAGATGCAGCGCAATTGAGAATGACGACCCGTCTGTCTTCCGAGCGGAGATATATGCAATTCTAAAGAATCGGTGGAGAAGCTAAATCGACAATGTAAGGCCTCTCCGAGCGCAAGAAAGCTGAATTCACTGAATCTTGTTTGGGTCACATGACCATGGGAGGTAAGGCTCAGAGAAGATTTCTACGAGTAAAAAAATCGTACTTACATTTTAAGTACTGAACTAAATTTGATTATTTCTGTGGATGCTTGCTGATGCGCCAAAGCATTTCTTCATTGAAGCAACTTTTGATACCCCATTTTTGCGTTGCATATACTCCACCGTCGCTGTTAAGATTTAGCATCAAATTTTTAGCTTCACCTATCAGTCCAGATTAGCGTAGATCACATTCACTTCATCATTATTTTCATGGGAGCTGGCATTAAGATTAAGAAAGCAATACAAAACGCAATAAGATGACAGGGTGGGTTATAATAAATGAAAAGCAAACAGAATTATACGAGGGCGGGTCAATAAGTCCGTGACTTTTTGAATTTCTGACCTCTTTACTGAAACAGCAACACTGCTCCTGTCAACAGGCATCTGTCAGTTGACTCCTGTCAAAATTTAAACTTGCTGCGTCAGTTAGTTTGTGTTTGACAGCTATTTTTATCAGACTACTCACTAATTTGAGGAGAAAATGGAAAAAAGTGAATTTCGTGTGCTTATTAAGCATTATTTCTTGCGAAAAAAAAACCATTACCGAGACCAAGGCTAAGCTTGATAAATACTATGGGGACTCTGCACCATCGATTTCAATGGTAAAAAAGTGGTTTACTGAATTTCGTTGTGGCCGTACAAGCACTGAAGATGCCGAACGTCCTGGACGCCCAGTTGAGGTCTCTACACCCGAAACAATCGAAAAAATTCACGATATGGTGTTGGCTGACCGAAGATTGAAAGTGCGAGAGATTGTGGAAGCCGTAGGGATCTCGCACGGCTCAGTAGTTTCAATTTTGAATGATCACTTGGGCATGAGAAAGCTTTCCGCAAGATGGGTGCCGCGTTTGCTCACAGTCGACCACAAACACATGTGCAGTTGCCATGGCAAAAATCCATGAATTGAGCTATGAATTGCTCCCTCATCCACCCTATTCTCCAGATTTGGCTCCGAGCGACTACTTCTTGTTCCCAAACCTGAAGAAATGGCTTGGTGGAAAAAGATTTGACTCCAATGATGAAGTCATCTCGCAAACAAAGGCCTATTTTGAGGACCTCGACAAATCATTTTTTTTGGAAGGGATAAAAAAATTGGAGAAGCGTTGGACAAAGTGTATAGAGCTCAAGGGAGACTACGTTGAAAAATAAAATTATTTCTTTATCAAAAAATTTGTGTTTTAATCCAAAAGTCACGGACTTATTGACCCACCCTCGTAATTTGTTTATTAACCAATGGAATGCGGAAGGAAGCAAGAAAGAACTTAGAATAAACGTCACGATATTTTTGATGAACAATTCGTCAGTGATTTTAGCGCAACGTGCATCTAGTGTTCTTTTTTTTCTGATTTTTTAATGCGGCATTTAGCTGCACGATTTTTAGAGACTAAACTAACGCGGGATCGAGCAAGTACTGTAAGAATATGACTGCCTTTGCTGAAGATATCGTAGAGGCTGCGTCGAAATCGACCAACCAACGAGCCACGCGTGGAATTGGCGATTTACACTGGTCCGCAAGACCATACGGTTTGACAGATAAAATCTTGTATGCGATGTTGAAGAGACTTATACCTCTATAGTTGGTGAAGTTGTGATCCGGTCAAACGATACTGAGATTCCATTGGATGGGTCTATTCTGCCTAATGGCAGGATTTTCGTCTTCTTCGCCGTTATACATAATCAAACCAGAATTTCTTGGTGGTGATGGGCATGGCGCGATAGTTAGCTCATTGGACTATCACGCAGACAGTCTGGGTTCGATTCCTGGCTGGGTCACCAACAATTTTTCAAATCGCCATTATCGATAAACCGTAGGCCCCGCTCAGATATGACAAAAATGAAAACATGAGCAACACAAATGAGTGTCAAGAAGTTTGTTTTTTTTTGATCGGGTTAAACCCAGCACATCCAGTCTCTGAAAACATTTGAGGTATTTGATGCTGACGGTATAGTTATTGAAAGATTTCGGGATACGCGTTTCTGTCAGTATCTTGCAATTGCAGCCTTTCTAAATTAAACCTCATCATAGTAGTTTTTCTTTGTTGTCCAAACTTATCTACAGCTTAATAAATAGCGAGCTCAGATGGTTGGTTTTTGAGAGACAAGAAATTCTAGTTATCTTCTATAAGTTTGAGACATTTTTAAAACAAGTTTGAATAACATTAAGGCATTTTTCTGGTGTAGTTCTATTTATGATGAGTTGTCAAACTATATTGAACATATGTGTCTGTCAAGAGTGATATCACGGTTTAAAATGTGTCCTTACTAAAACATCTCTGTAAAAAAACACCTGTTCGCGGACTGCTAAATCCATGAAAAAAAGCTATTTTTTTTAAAAAAAAGTATTTTCGATAATTACGGCTGTTTTTTTGTTCTGGAATCAAGACGCATTCGGCAAATGACAAAACTTTTGTTACAAAAGAGCAAGTCCATGTCCTTGTGTTTCAAAAAAAAAAAAAAAAAAAAAAAAAACAACAAAGTCGACACTTTGAATAGCCGGATTTTCCCACAATTTGCTTAATATTCACGTAAAAAATAAACGTAAAATATAGAGCCTTTTAGGTACAATTGCCAAAACGTGGTTAAAGTTCTACGCACATAATCGCCCGGCTACACGTTCAATATGCATGACGACTAGTCGTTAACCTAACACCTTACGATTACACCCACTTTACCCGTCCGAATTAGAACGAACAGTCCTTTAGCACTTTATGAATTGAGCATGGTAAAGTACTTACAAATACCGTTATAATCAATTTGGCGTGGGTGTCAAACGTTCCCTGGGTAAATTAATTTCACATCGATTGGAAAATTAAAAATACTACCTACTCGTAAAAAAAATAAGAAGGCACTCGTAGTCGTTGTGTTTCCTGTGTCAGTGTCAGCATTTTGGTAAAATTTAACCAACATACCTACTACGTCACGAGATTTACGTCAAACTGAAATACCGTCTTCGCCACACCCAAACGATAAGGATCCACCGCAATCTCCACACACACACAGCGCCAGCCATGACGAAAGTGAAACAATTTTTACGGTTTGTCATCGTTTTTTCGTTTTCGCATTAACGTAAAATAACAAAACAAAGAAAACAGAACAAAAATCGAAATGTGAATACGAATGCGAATACACCAAAGCGTATTTTGCTTTTAAAGTTTTTTTTTCTTTGGTATTCCAATTCCGTTTTTCCGTCGTATGTTTCCTTTTGTCCACAAGTGGAAAGTTTTCCCCACATTTGCAATATGAGATATAAAATCCAACATAAACTGTACACACACATGCGAAAATTATATTAAGCTGAGAATGCAGTAACAATAGTGCGGGCTCGGCTCAATAGTGGGAGGATAAAGTGGGATTTAGCTTTGGAGTACCTTTTTGGCACGTGCAAATGTAACGTAACGAATTTTCCTCCCAGCTGTTGTTTTTTCTATTTTTAATATTTTACTCAATTCTTTCTTTCTCCTTTTTCCCAAACACTCACTTTTGCACTGTTTTTTTAATGGATATGTTTTGTGTGTGAAACGATGCAAGTCTGATGGAGTTGGGGTGCAGTTTTTGATGACGTTGTGAAGGTCTTTTCTGTTACTTGTTTGGTCCTTCCACCTATACTAGCAATTTTCTTAAGTGCGAAAAGAAAACCAACAAAAACAAAAAAATAAAACAAAATTATTTTTCTATTTTGTAAATTGCACATGATATAGTGCATACGTTACGTTACGTGCATGACATATTACATATGTTCGTATAGTGGTAAACTTGTACGAGTACGACGAGTACTCGTATGTGACCGAGAAAAGTCAAAACCGTAAATTAATTTCGAAATCATTTCGCGTAAACCTTGGCCTTAGATTTTTTCTTTCTTTTTCTCTTTCCAATTGACTTTAGTTTTGCATTTCCTTCTCTCTCACTCTTGCTCTTTGATTTTATTATGTACTTTCATTTGGATCCATTGAAGTTGGTCTAATTGATTGATTGATGATGGTCCAAAACCGTGATGTGCCAATGAAATGCTGTCAAATTGGTAACGAACTTCGAAAGTAAGAGTAATAAATGACATTGAAATGCCAGAGCGAGATAATGTTGCGCATAATGTTGATATGGCAAATGCCAGTTACAATAGATATTTATAACAAACAATTGGAAGTTTGTTTTGAAGTACCGCCTAAATGATGTTTTCCTTTTTTGCTATCTCTTAAGTGGGTTGTTGATAAACTGTGTCATTTTTACCTAAAAAGAGAAGAAGATAAAAAGAAAGTTATTTTTATGCCAAGAAGAAAGTGTATGCATGTATATTTTACATTGCAAATTGTATATTGAGATAAAATGCTGCTTTATTCACGCAGAGATAATGTAGTAGTTCAGTAGTTGAAAGCACGCAAAGGATCTATTACAGTTTTGAACGTACTATTGAAGGTCTTTATGTCAGACCATAGGTAGGTCGAATTCAGAATCGGATGCGCGGACATGATCTTGTTAAAGAGGAGGATTCCGTGAAAAATTACCTTGACACGATTTACGTAGGACGTCGTGAAGTCCGACAGTGCTCCCTTCAGACTCAGAATAAAACAAAACTTAGAGGATGGTATTCGGAAAATGCATGGTACTTCGAAAGTGTTTTGAACTGACGCGTTCAGCAAGAAAACAATTATTCAGATCGCCAGTTTCTTCATAAAACGCAGATCTGAAACGAATACGTAAATAAACTAGGAAACTTCTAACCAACATTAAAGGCTATTTCGAAGGGAGATCAAAAAGAATATAAGAACCACTGCGTGATTCTTATTAAGACATTTGTGCTTCATACTTGCTGATCAAGAAGTACCCGGAATTCCCCAGTCAAACAAACAGCACTTCAGATACATACGAGTATTACCAAAAGTTTTTTTATTTTTTATTTTTAGATTGGTACATCTGTCATATGGCGCTCAAATATCTTTTTAAGCGCCATCTGTTGGGAGTTTTTGCGTGATAGCTTTGTAAACAAGTCAGTGTTTGTTGTGTTCTGTGAATTTCGCAAAGTTCAAATTTAGTTGAGCAAAGAGTTTGCCTGAAATTTTGTGTTTCTAATAAAATATCATGTACGGAAGCGTTGAAGATGTTAACGGTAGCCTACGGGGATTCGCCGGTGTCGAAAACACAAGCGTACGAGTGGTAAGAAGGGTTTAAAGTGGGCCGTTTTTGGTTGATAAGTATATTAACAGCAAGAGGCCAGAACTGTGGGGAAACAACTCGTGATTTCTTTAACACGACAACGCACCGGTTTATACATTCCATCCGGTACGCAACTATTTGGACAATGCCAACGTTTATACCGCTCCGTAATCTCTGTATTCACCTGATATGGCTCCTTGTGACTTTATCCTATTCCCACGATTCAGGTTAACACTTCGCGGAAAGCGTTTTGAAACGATTCAGGCGATAAAGGAGAATTCACAGAAGGAGCTGAAGGCAATTCCAAAATCGGCTTATGAAAAGTGTTTTGAAGATTTGAGAAAGCGTTGGAATATGTGTATTGATTGTAATGTAGATTACTTTGTAGGGAATACAATGAATATCGATGAATAATTGAACAACTTTCGTTTTGTTGAACAATTCCTGATACCTTTTGATAAGAAGGAATTTTTCCCTTCCCAAAGCACGCTTTGGGTATCACGGCTTACACAAATCACTGGTTTCATGGATAAAAGTAATGCTGCTTAATAAAACACTGATGCAGCCAATATATGATTGCGAGAGTAAACAAGTGTTGCTCGCAAGGTGGCGTCTTGTCTCCACTGCTATGACGCATGCATTGCTTAACGCTCCCAATGGTTCAGAAGTCTATTTTCTGGTAGCTGTAGTTGCACTGTAGGTTGCATCGTGCCCTAAATGTGATGGACGACTGGTGTACTAGAAACAATTAGTCAATCTTCTCAAGTTGAAAAGTTGCTTTCTTTACAAAAAGGAGGGTGCTGACCGGTTTAACTCAACTAAGTTTTCAGTAACGTCTTTGATACCATACGTCTTTTGGATTTAAGCCGCTATGATTGCAGGTTTGCCTCGGTTGCCAGAGCGACCTTTTCCAAACAGCCTGATTGTATTCTAGACCCATTGATAAATTATGGGCTCCACTCGAAGCCATTTTCCAATTAAAGAGAAGAGGTGTCTTAGATAATGAGCACTGGAACTTCGATAACCTTGCCCGGAAACTTTCTTAAGAATTCGGTCAGTCAAGTGCTTATTGGAAAAACCCTGTACAAATGCTTATTACTTGTTATGACGATGTTTGGTCCACTGGCAAAGTCAATTTGTACGGATTTGATGTCGTAAAGACTGCAAAATGTGCCACGACAGTCCCGTCATCGAAAGCGCGACTTTTTTCGTATTTTTGCATTTATGGTAGAACTCTTCTAAGGTAGTATCTGTGTGGCTTCCTTGGTTGCATCGCCCTTTGTGCATTTTATAAACTTATCTTTGTATAAAATAACTATTCATATTAATCTATGTATATATGGTATTTATGTATGTATTTCTGAAATTTCCATGTAAAAATGAACTGAGCCGAATTGCAATAGGAGTTGTCAGTGTCCCGTCGTTTTTTTGTCCAGTCGTTCACATTACATTTCTTGAATGGGGATCCAGATTCTCATTATCTGTTCTGGTTTATTGAGAGTCGAGTCGAAGAACATACCAAAACGTCGGTATCGTTTGTATAACTCGTCAACAGTAAAATTAATCTTAACCGGGATAAGATAATCTTCGAATGATAATGAAGAGAGAATAATACTCTGCTGAGATGCAAGGTGATCTAAAGGACCTGTATATCAGTTTAATATATTTGGGTATGTTAACTTTATTTGCATCCTGACAAAAGTGTGTATGTGCATATCAATTATATAATTTGCTATGTTGAAGGGCTGTGGTTATATCTTCTTTTGACAAAGACAAGTGCCCAAGTAGACAAGTGTTCAAGTCTGAATAATGTCTTGATAAAATCTTGCCAACCAAAAATGCTGACATGTTTCGGCTGAGTAGAAATACAAATTTCCGAATCTTTTTGAATTCTTCTCCTTTCCAATATTAAAAACAAATTTGTATGTTGGCAAGAAACAGTTCGCTGTCGATTGATTTATAGTTCTTCTCCTTGTCACCAAGGACATACGTATGTCGTCTACAATACATAGATGTATATATATGCGCATATATCCACTGACCCTTAGAAAACACTCTTTCCATAATGGAAAACGAAAGAAAAAAAACTCACTCTATGCCTTCCAGCTTTTCCACATCATCATCACAAGAAGAGTCGTCATAGAAAGGAAATAAACGAGAAAAAAAAAGAAAAAGAATAACATCAGCAAAAGTCAAAGAAAATTAAATTTCTTCCAGTCAACAAGAAAGTTCAACCCCAGGGAAGACAGGACATCCAATCTCCCAAAAGGTTTGACACTTCCCCCTCGCCCCCCCCCCCCCCCACACACACACAGTTGCGCTGTTAATATATTTTTTCAACCAAAAATTATTTTGGTAGTTCCAATTTTCCTGAATAGGAGTTTATCGGCATAACATGTCGAAATTTACAAACTCTGTCCCCAAAAGAGAGGGAAAGGGGAGTGGGATATATGTATATAAAAAAAAAGGATAACAGTGAAAAGAGGAGGACACATTATTTGGATAAATTATCGCTTTAATGTCTCCCCTTTGCCACAGAATTAACACAATAAAGACCCCCCAGCCGGTCATGCATCCGATTTCGTGTACTCATCGAATTCCCAATTGATTCGGTCATATCTGCGCCAACACTAGACCAATTCGGTCTTTTGAAATTTCCCATATAAGCATGTTAGTCTGTGTGTACTCTTATCCTGCCATTGACTACCACTACTCTGATGCTACGGCAACGATGTGTTAGCATGTTTTGAGTAATTGAAATGTGTACCATGAAGGAGAATCGACAAAAGTTAAGGATATGTACGTTTAACCCTTGAAATAAGTAGATGTCCTATAACCTCTATACCAAAGTATCTTCTATCCTATATCCTGTATTCCATACCATAGGGGAGGTTTTCTTCGATTTTTCTAGTATCGTAAAATTAACCGCCTCAATTTGATCATCTCCTCACTCTCCAGAACTTTGTTGAATCACGTGGTGGAGTTGTTTATCGTCTTCGTGTTCAATTGTCACACGAAATTTGGTGCGGCAGCGGTGGCAGAAGTTAATTTCATTTTCATAGGGACCTGCGATCAAGAAAGAACCCCTTCAGCCGGACGTGTGTACGAGTAGAAGGGTGGAAATTTGTTCATACAAACTTTATCGCCATTGAAAAGGTTCGAGTGGCGGGTGGTTGATATGTTCTTGCGTGTGAGCTTCATTCCTGTCACCTGTATTTGTTATTGTTTGTCGGACCACCCAAACGGAGTATCCCTATCGACCTCTTACTCTTAAGCTTATTTTCGGAAGTTATGTGACATAAATTCTATTTTTTTTCCTCTTCTTCCCCTCCTCTCTGTGTATTTGCCATGATATACCCTCGTCGAAGGGTAAAAATTTGTACCTTATAATGTTGTGTATTCTATGAGTGTGTGTAAAGGGTGTTATAATAAAAGATGGCGTCGCCGTAAGACGTGAGAATATATGTTATGGGCGGTGATACAAGAAGCCAAGACAATTAATTCAAGACTTAACAAAATGCATAGTCAATTTGCCCTTGGAGGAAGGAAAAATGTGGCAAAGCTAGCTAAGAGAGGCCATAAGTCTTGTTTTTTATCAAAAAGACTCTTTATATTAAAGGAGCTACTTAAACGTATCGATAAAAGGGGTAAACTTGGGATCTGGGCTTTATTCTTGTGATGTTATCTAAATTGTCGCTCGTTTAATATTGTGAATAATGTTGTGCGATTCTCTTTTTAGAATTTAAATATTAGTCTTCTCGAAAAACATCTTGTGTTGATTCAACTTTCAAGTCGTGGCAGCAATAGCACATTTACGAATAGTTCAAGATAGTCATAATGTCCGCAGATGCGAGGGATCTATTGTAATCGTCTAGTGCGACTGACCAGAATTAGAATACTCGATTTTCGTAGATTTTATATTCCAAGGCGGAAACACAATAACGGCAGAAACTTGCATTTCTGTTTTTTAGTGTACTGATTGCATAACATAAAGCCACTTTAGTGAGCAGATACAAATTAAAAAATTGCGCTGATCATATGCAGTAAACCAACTTTCAGCGTACGAGGCATTGAACAAATCTTTACTGCTGTCTAAAGGAGAAAAGGATCCAAATATCCTTTGACGTTATATGAATTATTACGCTCGAAATGATCATACCATTCGGTCAAAGGGCACTTCACCCAGACCGGAAACACCCAATCATTTTAAACTGACGCCACCCACACTCACTAAAGAGATCTGACTCTCAGTCTCATGCTCGAAACTCAGATAATAATCCGCGCACAACCAGTTCCCATCACTTGATTCACTTCTGACTTGAGTAATACAACCCATCGCAGTTTTATCTGCACCGATGGCATATACATTTCATTCACATTGGCATGTGATGTGCTTACATACGGAACCAGTATCCGAATATCGAATTCTAAACTGCCAAGAGAAATGACCAATCAGTCTGATTACTTTTCTACTAAAAAGAAAAACTGCTTTACGAATTCATCTTCTGAGAAAGAACACGAGGAAGACCTCTTGAAAATCTAGCCCTCGAGGCAGAATTATATGCACACTAGACCGGAAGATGCACGGGTTGAATATTTTCTTACTTACTCGTATCTTACATACTTATTTAAGTCATGAGCGACGAACTTACATAACTGAATGTTTGTTGCAACGCAGTTTTCTACGGCGCTGTCGGCTTTTCGGGAACTTAAGTAAAGGAACTATTGCCAAAACTGGGGGCTTCGCAAAGAGGTTATGATAAGACTAAATATATTTTTTAGTTTGATTATCTAGTGGGGCAAGCTTCCACGAAAATGCGTCACTGCTAATGTAACAAGACAAAGAACAAATAAAGTTCTGTCTCGCGTTGGGACAATCCTTAGGACCCGTACTAGGACTTCGCCTGGATTGTTTTTTGACTTCGGTTTTATGGATCGCCAACTTTTAGTAATAGATTTAGCCAGTATCACGAAAAACCTAGCCTCTACGGATGGTTCGAACATCGTTCTAGAATGCGGCACTTGTATGGTTTTAGAGGATGACAACGTAAGATTTCACTCCTCCTTAGGAAAATTTGCAGAGACTTAGCTAAAGTGTATGACAGTGAATTTACCAAAATTCTGTTACAAGATTTCAAGTACCCCTTGCTCATAATTTTCAATAGGAATGATGCCGTTAACTATTTTTTTCCCAAACGTGTACTTATAAGTAGAAATAGAAGCTAGTTTGGTTTAAGCTTTCGATTAGTTGATATGGAGTGGAGTGGGGCATCAAAGAAAATCGTGTCGCTTTGCATAAGAAAAAATTCGAACCAAATTTTCGAACTTCTCAAACCACTTTGTATATCAAAAATGTTTGTTTATCGGGCTATAAAAGGTTTTGATGAATTTTCAGAAGTAGAGGACAGACCAAGAAGTGGTCGTCCACGCGTCGCTGGAACGAGTGCGAAAGTTAAAGCTGTTCGTGAACGAATTTGCAGAAATCCTCTTCGAAAGAAAAGATTATGTCTAGAGAATTGTATATAACCGCTAAATCCATGTCAAGGGTTATTTGAGATGATCTCCATATGAAAGCCTATCGTCAAGTAACGGGACATCTCTTAACTACCAACCTGAAAAAACTAAGACTCGAAAGAAGCAAAAGACTGTTACAGTGGCACGCGTGATAAGGACATGAAAATATTTTATTAACGGATGAAAAAATTGTTACCATAGGTGAAGTTCATAACAAACAGAATGACAAAGTTTATGCAACGTCATCTAAAGAAGCAAAAAAAAGTTGTTCCGAGAGTTCAGCGCGGACACCATCCCGCTTCTGTAACGGTTTGGTGGGGCGAGAATGTTCTCGAAGGTGTTGTCAAGGGCTACCAACAAGACTCTGCTCCACCACACAAAGCCAAAACGACGCAAGGGTGGCGCAGATGCAATATTCCGGATTTTATCGCTGCTGCAGATTGGCCATCAGGAAGTCCAGATTTAAATCCGCTGGACTACAGTTTGTTGTCAGAGCTGGAGAGCATGGCCTGTAAGACACCCCACCAAAATTTCGACAGCCTTAAGGCTGCTTTAATAACAGTGCGTGCCGCTATAGAACAATGGCCACAACGTTTAAAAGCCTGCGTCAAAGCTTAAGGCCGCCATTTTTAGTAAAACTTGTTTTTCTTCAAACTTTTATAATGTGAACTAATATAAGAAATAAATTTCATGGTAAAAGATTTACTAGACTGTTTTTTAGCGCACTTTTTAAATGTAACAGAACTCATGGCTGGACTAGGTATTTGTGAAGAAGGTATTTTCACCACTTCCAAGTTATTCCCAGAATGAAAAGTACCCCGAAGGCTGAATACAGTGACTTTGATAATGAGTTAATGAACTCAGTTTTCCGTAGCTGCGTTGGGACTGCCTGCGATCGAAATGAGGACTTCAATTGAAAGTTGGGTTTTTTGTAAGCATAATTTTAGATTATATGGCTCTTCAGGATGGCGGCAGCCGTAGCGTATGCATGCCAAAGTTTCCTAAAGTCAGGGCTGTCTCTCAGCAGGAAAGACTGTAGACTGGTAAAAGGTTCCAAGTTAATACGCCTTTGCTAATTGTCAAAGCGTGTTAAGAATAAATGACGCGATATTTTGTATCGAAGCCTTTTCTTACCTTCCTTCGAAATATTGAGATGTTTCAAAGAGTGCTCGTCAAATTCTTTTTTCTCGATCCCACAAATAAAATAGCGCCATATAGGTAGCTAGCTTATGCCCGCGACTTGGTCTGCGCAGGATTAGTACCTCGAGTAGCGTATTTTCTTTTCCTAGGTCCCATTTATGTTTAAAGAAAAATTCTCAAAATTGAATTGAATTAGGCGTGAAGCCGTAATAGACAGACATAGTTACTTTGAGAGGCCCTTGTTTTATGTAATGTATGTAAATTGAAACTGAGAATTTTTGATGATGATTCATAATATGCAAAATAGGTAGTTACAGCAATACACTTGTATAAACTACGTTAGTTGCGCATTAACAAAACGGGTATACCTACTTATAATTCCAACTTATGGGATGGCACTCCGGATAACTCCAAAGAGTTTAGGAATTCCACGGGATAGCTTGTAGTTTCATCGGATGACATGACTGTCGATGGAGTTGTACACTGGTATTTCGGTAGTTATTTCGTCCAAATGTATTATTTTCGCAACGGGGCGCCATGGGCGCTGCTCTTGCTGATGTTGCACGTTGAGGTTTTTTTCGCTGGCCAAATTAAGAGGTAATTTAAAAACTGAGTGGGCCGTCCGTCCACCGCTCAGTAATGTTGCGGCGATACCAGAGGAAGCCACAGCTAGTGCAACGTTAGGATCCCTTCGAATTTTTTCTAGAAGCAAATTAAGCAAAAAAGTTTTGCCTGTTGCGCCCGGGACATCGAGAAAAAAATGGCCGCCACGCGCAACTCGTTGTAATATTTAGTCATAAATGTCTTTTTGCTCGGGTAGCAGGCGTGGCTCAGTTTCGCTGATCTAAACGTCTAACAATGTGGTATCGTAGCCTAGCTCTTTGGCCAAATCGGTAGATAGCTCTCCTCGACGATGTGATGTAGGCATACCGAAGTCGGACAACTTCTTTCCGGAAATCGTTATTATTTTGTCTTCGATAAGACCCAGCGATTCATTGAAACATAGATCATTGCTGACTTGATTCATCCTTTCAAATCTATGCAAGTTATCTTCTTATAAAACACTTTTATACCTATCCCATAATTGAAGAGGACTGGATAAAGCGCAAGTGCATATCAATATCGCAAATAGTTCTCTTATTTGCAATGGAGAGCGGTACAGCATGACCTCTTCTATTGTGGCACCCCAATGCTTGTCGTCTTCCAACAATCCACACTTCTCACATGTTTGTCGAAAAGTTTCGAGTTGTTGGCCGTCAACTGTTTTCAAATCCAAAAAGTTAGAGGGTCCGCGTATTACATTCAGCAGCATTCGCAAACAGTAACATTCGAAGTTGCTAACGTGCACTGTGTAAATGCGGCCAAGAGCATCTCCTGCCTTTACACCTGGCCAGCCGTCGACAGGTGTTCTTTGTAAACGACGTTTCCATATTTTTGTAGCTTTTTAAGTATTTGCCTAAATGACATATGGTAGTGTAAAAGACAAAGTTTATCTACTTTAAATATCAGAAACGATAATTTCTTCTGACTTACGTGACAGTTATTGTTATATTTTGGCCAATTTACTCAATAGCTTTATAAATTATAGCCTATATGTTATCCTGATGTATGAGCTGTATAATTGTAAAGTTTCATTAAAATTAATTTAATCGTTTTTGCGTGAAAGAGTAACAAACATCCATACATACTTTCACGTTTATATTAGTAGGATTAATTATCGCAACACTTTACAATGGCGCGTAAGTCCAAATTAACAGGAGGAAGACGGAGGTGTACTTCCTCTTAGGGAGCGAGACTGGAGATAGCTAGCAACTGACAAGGGGCTCTTTGGTGCTGCCCGAAGTCCGAGCAATCTGAAACTAGCGCCATCTAAGCTTTCATAATATCTACTTCTCATTTGTAAACCTATACTTTGCTGGTAGAACTAATAATGGCTATTGAGTCAATAACTTGTTCAAAACATCAAATTGTTACCATTCATCATAGTCTTTTGAAAAGGTGTGGAATTAAAGTTATCTGCAGCTGCTTGCACCGAGTGCATTACGCTTTGGAACCTTTTGAAAGATCTGCAAATCTAAATTTTTGCCAATTTTCTGCCAAAATACCCAAATCAAATTATTATTCTTTGATTTACGTGAATGTTGGTTGCTAATTGATTTTGTGTTTTTCAATTTCAATTTCCTATATTAGTTTAAGTTACCTATAGATACTTTTAACTTGGCGCTTCTATTGAGTTTATACAGGCAACTCTTTATTCTGAACTCCCTCATTTTCTCTATGTGTACGTACGGGTGTATCTATAGTACGAGTATATCCTTTATTTCAATTTCCTTTTTGAACAATTTTCTTTATATTGAATGATACGAATACGTGTATTGTCGCAAACACAGTTCTATTGAAATTGAGAACTAGGTTGATTCTCTGCTTGAAATCGATATAGAAACTGAAACAGAACAACATTGTCGCTACCATATGGAGTGACTGACTATATATATCCAGTACCATCGACCAACCGACCGACCAAAGCTAAAGTGAAGTGTGTCAACTTTATTCGAAACGAGGTGAAGGAGAGTGAGTTGGTGCTGGGAAAACAGATGTTCTAATTTCGAATGAGTAATTGGAAAGCGGATACCCGATTGCATTGCATTCGTTGTCTACTCGCTTGTACAATTGTGCAGATTGATACATCCAATTGGATTCCTCCGATACTCCAATACTCGTATGTTGTGCATTCGAATTTATTTCTCTGTTTACACAGAAGCAATCCATACGTACGACTTGGATATGGATTCTGACTCGCAATCAGATTCAGGATTCAAATTTGTGGATACGATTAGAATGACGTTGCTTATATGGATATTCTTTAATCGTTATCAAATGGCTAAACGATGATCCTTGATCTGAATATTAGACGACCATAGACGTACTCCTGGACGTGTATGTTTCTATTCTATTAAATCATCTAATTACCATTGCAAATTGATTTAATTTGAGTCTTATTTGAAAAACGAATCCATGTGCAGTGATGAAATAAAAACTGATACATTGGCCTGACAAACATCGGGAAATGTAAACAATTTTAACCTCAAAGGGCACGCCTGAGTTCAATCAATCATTAAGGTAATGAAGGTCTAGGTTGGTTGTCCGGACAATAATTCTATCTGAGTCGTAGTCGTACCTATCACTGACGCGTACATACCTGCTAGCTAATTGGAAATACCTGAGTGTATTTGCATAATCAAGACTTGGGGAGTCAGGACTAATTATCTATAAATTTTAACTGAGAATGGCTAAACAAATCAGTATTTGGCGTTGATGCACGTTTTTGATGTGCCTTGTGTATATTTAATCTACATGTTGTGTATATG
The DNA here is from genome assembly GCA_928272305.1 of Volucella inflata. Taxonomy (NCBI): domain Eukaryota; kingdom Metazoa; phylum Arthropoda; class Insecta; order Diptera; family Syrphidae; genus Volucella; species Volucella inflata. The sequence continues at coordinate 106,998,256 of OV743719.1, forward strand.
CATATCAATGATCTACAAAATACGAGTGTGTCGGGAGATCAGAATTCCGAGGGAAGTCAAACAGAGAAGATCTATCTATTACGAGTATAATAATTTAGAATTCACATACCAGTACTTGCGCTATAACTTAATTTATCTTTGATAATTTTTTTGCAATTACGTTACGTAGTTTCCTTAGAGATGGACCTTTATATAACATCCAATGAACAGAACTGCATACATATATTGCTGGTTGCAATAGCAGTTTGTCTTTCGCTGGAGGGCTAATTCAGAATCAGTGGATTTCTTTCAAATGAGGCCAATGTCTCGTGGGTTTAATGCAGATTCGATGCGACCTTTTATAAGGGTTTGAATGTGACCTTAATCAACGTTGCTTTCTGCTACAATTTAGTATTGATATGAATTAACGTGTTAGGCATAAGCTTAATCTTTGTGAATGGTTATAGTTCATTTGTTACCTTCGTCGTTCTTTTAGACTATGGCACCCGGTCGCATGCTCGTACGTTGTTTGACCATAATCTCTAGGTTTCCTTATGAGATGTAAGTAATACCTTTCTGCTTCTGATCTTGTCCAAACTATAAAGCATACGTACGCCCAAAACTGGTGTAGGTACTAAGTAAAAACTTGTTCTCATTAAAAACAATGCTAGTGGGTCATAAAGAACTCAATAACCTCCGCACCCCGAACAAAGTCTCACAGAGCATGAAAAGGTGGACCACCAAGCCAAAACAAAGTTCATTAATCGGAGACCACCCAAGCTTTAACGAGTTGAAATATGAAACAGAAAATTAAACGAGTCTATACATATGGTCGATGAAAGCCATAACTCCATTACCCACAGAATGTACCATCAACACTGGAAGATGATAGCAGAGAATTCCGTCCACCTGATCTATACAAATAGCAATATCGAGGCTTAAGTCGCACGAAACAGGCAGACGGGTTTCCAGCTAAGCTATTTAAAGCAGCTGGAAATGACATGGTTAGAAGCAGACATCAGCTCATCTGCAGGAAATGATCAGGAAAAAGCATCCCTAATGAATGAAGTCTCAGCATGGTTTGCCCAATCCACAAAAAAGCAGATCACTTCACTGCGCAAACTATAGGGGAATCAGTGTCCTGAACATCGCTTACAATATCTTCCCTTCCGTATTGTGTAAACGCCTGAAACCAATCATGAGTAGCCTGATAGGTCTACGTCAGGGTGGTTTCAGACCAGAAAAGCCTACCATAGAATAATATTCACACTACAGCGGATCGCATATGACATCGTGAACAGGGACAAGCTGTATAATGCGATCTTCAGTTTTAGCATTTTTTTTTAGCCAAACTCGTCAGGTTGTGCAGGATTACAATGGAAAATATTCGCTGCCCTTTAGTGTCAAAAAAGGTTTAAAGGCGATACGCTGTCATGTGACTTCTTTTCGTGTAAAATTCACTTGCCAAGAGAAGGAGACCAAGACGCAGATGACATCGACGTTATTGCACGAAGACAGCGAGACGTCAATGAAGCATTCGCAGCTTTCGAAGCGGAAATGAGGCAAAAACCAAGTACCTACAAATACCTAGTCCAGTCATCATAAATACTGGTACACAACTGAACTCACTCATTACGAATGGAACACTGGGCGCATCCATTTCATATTGATTGCGATTTGACAGTCGATATTTATGAGTCATTGTGACGTAAAGAGTTTTTGACACTAATTGCTGACAATCGTGGGATGGGGTGACATCAAAAATCGTATTGTTGTAGTTGGCCTACTTAAATGCAACATGGAAAAAGGCGATATATTTAGGAAGTTGCGACCGCTTGGAATCACTCGCAATTCTGTGTATGGTGCTGTGAAGTTGTTTGAGGATACTGGTGGAGTACGAGACCGTCTAAGATCCGGCCGTCCGCCGCGCACTGTAAGAGCTCCGAAAGCGATCAAAGCCGTGAAGAAACGGCACACTGGACACCTGCTCACGGCCGCATTGAAGGAAAAACAAAAGCGAAGATCGAAAGCGTTACTCAGCCGGTACGCGAAGAAGGCTCACAGACAAATTCTGTTTATTGACGAGAAAATGTTCGCTGTAGAAGAATCGTTCAGTAAGCAGAACGATCGTGTGTATGCTCGGTCATCCAGAGAAGCATCCCAACTGATCCCGAGGGTTCGGAATGATTGGCCAGCTGGTAGTCCAGACCTCAACCCGTTGGATTACAAGTTTTGGTCCGTTTGCTCTACTCGACACTTAAATATTGAGTTCTTGAAACGAGCCCTTGTCCGTGCAGTGGACAATTTCCCCATGCATGAAAGTCTCGCAGTCGATGAGTGGCCGTGCTGGAAGATAAATAGAAGTCATTTCGAATAAGTTGTTCTAAGATTTGTAGCCATTGGATAACCCAATAAAAACAAAAAAAAATTGTTTAAATATTAATTCGTTTTCATTTAGCGCTGATTTTTCTGTGTACTAGTATTTATGACTTGACTAGGTATGATCTTTCAACATCGAAAACTTTACTAGAGTGTTACAACTGGAAGCTATTACTTCGAGGTCGTTAAAGATTTCGTCTACATTGGATCCGCAGTTACAAGCAGCAACGATACCAGCACGGAAATAATACGTAGAATAACTCGTGCCAATTGCTGTTTTTTGGGGATCAGAAGGCAATTGAGTAGCAGAGTCCTTTCCCCAAAGACCAAACTGGCTTCACACAAGAACTTAAACATCCCTGGCTTGCTCTATGACGCAGAAGCATGGACATTATTGAAAAGGGAGCTTAGTCTACGGATTCAACGTCTAAGATGGCTGCGCCACGTAGAGCGAATGGACACAATAGCTCCGCCGCGGAGATTACGTAGCAGAATACGGCCGAATCTAAGGTGGTGCGAACAAATGGAAGGGGACTTGGAGTGCAGCACCGATGGAAGTAGCTGGCGATGGATCGTGTCAGCTGCTGAGGCTTATTGGTTAAGGCCCAAGTTTGTTCCAGACTGTTGCGCCACTTAAGAAGAAGAAGAAGATACAAAAGGAAAACCTAGATGAAAAACTAAAAGAAATTCCTTAAATATAATAAAAAGAGTCAAATTAGTCTTTCTCCTTGAAAGGAACGTAACCAGAGTAGTGTACTCCAAATTCTGGAAATATTAAATAACTTACTGAAGAAAGGAGTACAATAGATCAATCTGGATGCAGTAAAGAGGAGTCTTTTCCCTACCGTCCTCGCTATTTTGACCACAAGTGTTCCAATGAATAAAATATCCTGATTCTTTCTCAAGCCGCACAACTCGCTAATGGAATTACGTACATACATAACCTCCATAACATTTTACTATTTTTTAATATCGCTTTAAGAAATTTAACAAAACTAACTCAGTAGATCAAACTGGAAACAAACAAAAAAAAAACTCCCAAGACTGCAAACAACTTATTCGAAACAGTGATTGCCTCCATACCACTTACAAACTTTTACATAAAATGGACCACTCTTCCCAGAAAGATAACCTTTCTTCCCATTTAAAAATAAGGTTAAACTCTTTCTCTTCCAAAACACCAAGAACAAAGATATCAAGTAGTTTTCTCCTCAAAATCGCATCCAGAAAATGACATGAAAACACTGTCTGCAGTGCTTGCTTTGCCACGCTGCCATTCACTTTACAAAGTTTTCCATTAACAAAAACTGTATGCACTACAAAGTTTTAATTAAGAATCCCCTCTCGCTTAACATCCACTTACTTCCTTATTTGTAAAAAAAAAAAAAAAAACAGTCTGCCTGCGTCATAACGCCTAAAGAGACGTTCCAAAAACAAAAACGGAACACATTATTCAAGGCTGTAAAGAATCCTGTCACCAATTTCTTTTTTATTTATATCTTTCTTTCTTTTCTTTTTTATTCTATAGTATATCATTCAGGGCCACGTTTCAGCCCCCTTGGCTTTTATTCTCTTTAAAAGGTTACTATTGATTAACCTATATAGATGGTTGGGAAAAATAAAAACAAATACAACAATCCAAAGAGCATCCTAATTTGTGCCATGGCTCTGAACATGAAAAATCAATTACAACAGAGTGGGGGGGAAACGAAATAAAGCGAACTAAATTGGGTTAACTAAATTAAACAGCACCCTATTTTTTTGGATGAATTTTAATAGAGGTTAACGTGAATGAATAAGTTTATTTTGTCCCCCAAAGAACACAAACAAATGGGATGGCTTGCTTTGAAACTTCAAATTTGAAGATTTTTTAATAGACCGGATTGGAGGATTGGTCAAGCTAAGAGATATCACTGCAACCAGATGGCTTTAGGGTATAATTAATACTAGAAGACGCCATTAACCTAATTAATTTAATTTTTTAGCAAATTTGAATGTACTGATGAATAGTTTGAAATGAGAGTATGCTATCTCCTTTCGTACTGAATTGGTCACAAAATTGAAAACTTTTTGACTTACAGTGTTAAGGGGTAAGGAACTGTCACCTGTGAAGATTTATTATGATCTTTTCGAAGCTTTGTCACCATTATTAGCTGAGCTTTCAGATTAGCTATTATTCCAAGTGAACAATGTTTATGATTAGTCATAATCAATTTGGCGATTCAACTGACGGTGCAGGAGCTATGTATATTCAAAACCAAGATAATATGGAAATAATATGAAAGATCTGATGAACTCGTAGGATCTAGGTGGGTTGTGAAACGGTCATACAAGGATTTTTGACTTTTTTTCACCAAATCTATGGATGGAACGGATTAAGTGAGTCAAGATTGCTGTAAGATCGTACAAAGCTCACACAGCAGATGGTATACTTCTATAGGGTTTTCCAATAAGAACATGACAACTTTTTTTTTTTAAATAAAACGCAAACCATTTGAGATATTTCAAAAACTTTGTTTTCGGCTTGAAGTACAATCAAAACATTTATGAAGGGAACTCGACTTCGTTCATATGGCCAGCGCGGGCACGTTTGCAGCGGTCGATTCGTTGAACCCAATTTTCAACGACTCCGCCAACACATGTTGGCTCTGAGCTCTTTCAACGTCATCGGCTTGTTGGCATAAACCAATGACTTAACGTAGCTCCACATAAATTAGTCAAGCGGCCTTAAATCGCACGAACGAGGCGGCCAATCGACTGGCCCATTTCTTGAGATAACACGCTCACCACACTTACTCTTCAATAAATCAATTGTAACGTGTGCTGTGTGGCTTGTGGCACCATCCTGTTGAAACCACATGCCGTCCAAATCCATATCTTATAATTCGGGCCAAAAATTTTTATAATTTGCTGACGTTGCTCGTTCGTGTACTTTACCATGAAGAAAATGTTGAGTTTACTGAATAAATTGACAGTGACAGTTTGATGATTAGTGAAAGAGTGCGTTCACAAATTAAATTCAAAGTTGTCAAGTCCCTATTGGAAAAACCGATATAAGGAATAAATTAACATAGCAACCTTCTACGATCAGTTTGAATAAGAGAATCCTATATCAGTCATGTACTCGTAGATCGATTGAATTTAAGTCAGCTCGAGAAGGGTCTACAAGATCATTTGTTAAGATGTGCCAGTATTGAAAGAGGTTGTGGAAAGATGCCAAAGCAAGAGCAAATTCGCGTGTCTTAAAAAGGGTGTCAACGATAATTTTGGCAGGTTGCGGTTTTAACAAAATCCAGAATGTTTATGCCTTAGGGTGATCAAATAGCCGCGCAGAAACAGTATCTCAAGAGAGGTGTTAGTCCACCAAGCAGTTCTTTGAGTAAACCTCCTCGTGGTACTATATAGAAATTTCTTAAGAAATTGTAAACAGTAAGTCTTTTGGGCCACAAAACGCTTCTGATATACTAACAGCCTACCCATTTTGGTACAGCTCTATTTAAGTATACCAACTGCCAAAAGATCAGTTGAACCTTAATAGACAACTAACACACATTCAAGCACATCGATCACATTCAGAACAGGTGCTACCTCTAGATGTCATAAATAGACGTGGAGCCGATATTAGATAAGAACTCGATCACCAACGCTTGATTGCTTTTAAACGCTTTCGTTCAATAGCGACAGGGATCCTCAAGTGCGTCAACACTTCAAGGTCCATCTAGATTTTAAAGAAAAAAACTATCAAAAGCTCACTGCAGAAAAACGTGGATGACTACTGGAAAAATGTTTTTGTATCCAGGGCACGTACCTACAGTCTGTTTGATAACATCGTACACGACAAAAATTAAAGAAGAACTTATAATAATAAAAAAAAAAAATCAATTGTACTGGTTTATTTTGTTTGTTTACTTGAATGCTTTTAAATTAATATGTTGTCCACTCTCCTCCATTATCAATAATTGCTTGGAGTCTTCGAGGCATGCTTTCTACTAATCTTATAGCATAATCTTGAGACAAAGATCTCCATAAAACTCGTATTTTTCGTGATAATTGTTTGACCGTCGAGATCTTCGTTCCTTGGAGCTTTAGCTTCATGAATGCCCAAACATTTTCAAGGGGATTTGCATCCCTCGACTGTGATGGCCAATCTAAAACATCGACGTCATTTTCTTGTTTCCACGCACTGCACAAACGACTGCGATGTTTCGGGTCATTATCATCTTGCAGTAACCAATTCTCATTCCTTCTTTTGAACCACCTTTGGGCAGGTGGTAATAAAGTCTTCTTATAAATTTTGACCATGTTGGGTGCGTTTAAGTTATTTGTAAACATGAACAAATTGCCAAATCCTTGCTTTGAGAACACCTTTGCCGGGTGTTTGACGGTCCGCTGAATTAATTTATTAGATTGTGTACACCAGGTATGAGTGATAGGAGACCATGCCCAAAAAGAAGCTTCATCCGAAAAAATAACGTTGTCCCAGTCTCTGTCCAAATTCTCCTCAGCCCAACTGAATCGTTTTTCTACGTGTTTTTTTGACAGTAGTGGTTTCTTTATTGTGCTTCGAAATTTCACATTATTGGCTAGTAAACGTCTTCGTATCGTATCACAACACTCATTTAGACCCCTTTTACGTAAAATCCCTTGTCCTCCACGTAACGATAGAAGAGGATTTTTTTTTCAAACACGCGTAGAATCATTTTGTCCTGCTTTTTTGTTGTTTTTAACCACGATCCGACAAATCATCCACATTTTTAACTTGAGAATAACGGTGCACCCACTTGCTAACAAATGCTTTTGACTTTTTCATGTATTTAGCAGCTGCTCCGTATGACATTTTGGGTCCTTTTGGATGCGTGCACGAGAATATTGCTTCATAACGTGACGGAAAAGCGACACTCATCTTAAAACACTTCTGTCTCTGACAAAAATTGAACACTCTTTAAATTTTTTCATTCAAAGCATCTTAGCAGACGTAATTTTTTATCTGCTAATGCAAATGCCACTTCCGAACCGGTTTGCATAAACGAATTTTGCCGTATACGATCTTATCAAACGGACTGTACGTTAGCAAAAGAAAAAACGAAGAAACCGTGTACGGCTGTCTGCGGATACCTGGATATGGATCGATGAACAAACAGCAATCAAGGCCTGGCTATATGCAGTCACTCGGCCGTAGACAAGACAATATTCGTAGGTAGAATCATATAAGAACGAATTAAAGAACATTCAGATCCAACTCTCGACGCGACATATATGCAGAGTTTCTCTGCGAGAAAATGAATGTCTGTCTATCAAATAAGCCTTATCTTTTTGGTTTATGGTATACCAAATATGATTAGAAGACTCCAATGGATGTAATGCTGCAACTAAATGTTGTATGGTTATGACAGTGGACGATTATTCGATGTTTAACTCGTGTCGGGTCAATATAGACTTGGTACTATTCTGAATATTTAAAGGACATCACAATATTTTTGTTTTTATTTCTTCTTATCGAAACATGACGAAATAAATTTACCATACCTAATGGGATCACGAAAAAAAGCCCAATTCATTTATTCCCTTCCAAATTGTGAACTGCACAGGGTTGATGCAAGCATATCGCATATCCTTAGACACAGACACAGCACACAGAATAGATTCTTTAAAATATCACATACCATGCACATAACATTAGAACCACGGGTGCAGTTTGTTCTTTCCGCATGGCTGATTCGAATGGTCGATGGTTTTACGTATATATTTAGTAGGACTGGCACCAGGCAGTATAGTGGCATTCTTGACTACCACTCCAATTGCATCCGACTAAAGCCCATAATGGCTCGGTCGAAATGAGATGCTGCACTTTATACATGCTCGTATACAAGCGTCACACTGATCCCACGTCACTTTGGTACAGTGCAACCATCGAAGGTGAGAGAAGACGGTCGGTCATTTCAGTGTAGTACAGAGAAAAGGGCTTCATTACGAATGAAAGTAACGTTTTGCTAGGCACACAGAATGCACTGCAATAAATGAGAAATTCCTCCTTTTAGTTCTGCTTTAAAGAAGTTTAAGGGATTCCATGGATTCCGAGGATTCTACACAACCTTCACAGTATGTGAATTTTATGAGAATATTTGTGCAGTTGCAAAGTGAAATATATGGTGAATACTCGAACATGTGAGGGAGTAATCACGTCGATTTGACCCAGTTTTTTATTTTCATTTTTTATTCTATTCTTTTTCGTTTTTGTTATGATGCTTCCTTTTACGGAATTATATCTGGTAGTCCTCTGGTATCCTCGTAGTTGGCCACCATTTGGATTATCCTGATTCCAGCAATTCCCATGTCCGGACTACCTTCAGGCTGAGGTTTCATTTAAATGCTTTGCGTTGCAGTAAATGGAGGGATGGATGGTATTCGTATAAATGCACTTCGGAGCTTCCTAATGGCTAGGTAAATGGGTGACGGGCAGACCAGGAAAATGAAGGAACGAAAAAAAAATTGCCGTAGATACTTTTGTTTGCACTTGGTATTTCCGCAAATTAGGTCGATAGTTGGAGGAACTAAATTGCAAAAAAGGACAAACCTATTTCAGCTGGTGGTAGTAGGAAGTATAAGTAGTAACAATTTTTTGATGAGGTAGCCAAGAAGAGAAATAAAAAAAAAATTAATATTGCATTGCAATTGTGTTCGCAGGGCAAAAAAAAGGAGGTGAATACTTGTATTTCTGATTGGTATTGTTGTGAAAATGGCCATGGAATGCTTAGTTTCTATTTCAGTAATGTAATGTACTAGTAATGAAAAAATTGTAGGAATTCTTGATATTCCAACAAAAAAAAAAAAAAAGGTTAGCTAACGATGCGAGCATATTATAATATTTCTTTTGCAAGGTTTGCAAGACATTTCTCAGGAATGATGAGTATGTGGATAGAGTTTGCCTGGAGGATAGAGTTTATGTTGGTTACAAAGAAGCAGATTGATTTCATCTGATTGCGTCAAGAATAGTATAGAATGTGACGGAATGCTCGAGGTTTTTGCTTTCTTTCAGGGATAAACCATGAGCAACCAATTTATAAATTTACTATGGCGGTCACTAAGCGATGATTCCTTGATGATGTACGAATACCGGGTTTTGCCCTTTAAAGCGAATTACGATTGAGAGGTGGATCACTCATTTGGATTATAATGAATTTACTAACGTTAACTTAGTAAAAAAAAAAAAAAGTCTACGATTTTCGAATCTTTACATGGGATAATCGGACCCCAATCAGGTCACGGGCAGTCGAACAACTATTTCCATTTATTTTCTTGGGACATCAGGCTTATGTTGACGTTCACCTACGTGCCCAAAGCTTAAAACTTCTTGCTTTAGTAAGTCGCCTAAAACATACAAGCTGGCGCAAAATTATTCATCCTATCGGAAGATGTTATAATTTTTGCAAATGGCGTCGGACATCAATCATATTTGACATTTGTGGACTAGACAGCTGCAGAAAACTGTCAAGCCATCCTCAATCACAACAACGAAGAGGACGATTTTTTGTCGAAAATCATCATGAACGACGAGGCGTATTTCCACTTAAGCGGTTACGTCAATAAGCAAAATCTCCGTTTCTGGGGCACTGAGAATCCGCGTGTGATGCACGAAGAGCCAATTCATCCACTCAAAGCCACTGTGCGGTGCGGTGTTCACGCGGGAGGAGTGATTATACCGTATTTTTTTTAAGAAGCCATCGGCAATACGGTCACTGTTACTGGCGAATGCTACAGGGCCATGATAAACGACTTCTTACCCCCGGAATTGGATGATCGCGGCTTGGTGAACATGTGGTTTCAAAAAGACGGTGCAACCGCACACACAGCACGAGCCACAATGGATATTGTGAGGAAAGCATTTCTTGGTCAGGTAATCTCCTGTTTTAGCGATTTGGCCAGCAAGATCGCCCGATTTAGTCATCTCAGACATCTTTCTTTGAAGCTACTTGAAGTTGCGGGTTTTCACCAAAAAGCCTCAGGTAATCGCAGCACTTAAGGAGATTATTCGACAGGAGCGCGAACAGTTATCACCGAAAATCTTGCGGAAAGTCATGAAAAATGCGATAAAACGCATTTTCACTTTTCACTTAACAGAAAAAATTGTAAAGATCCTAATAAAGATTTCCATATTCAAAAACTAATTTGGATGATTAATTTTGCGCCACCTTGTATCAGCCACTTTTTTGTTTTCTTGCGCAGTCATACGTAGGTTAGGTAAGAGTTGGTCTCGATAAAATGCACTAAGACTACTCGTTAGTCCATTATGTCCATCACAGCTAAATCCAAGAGATTTATCGATAAATTTGGAACTTTAAACTGGTTAGGAATTGCATTCGTATGCATACCAAGGCAGAACATTTCCCTAGAAAGTGCGCCACAGACTTCCCTTCATATCATCGTGAGGTATACTATTTTGATGTGCAAGTATTCAAACACAGGTTGGAGTATGTGAGATTTTAGTTTAAGTATCTCACAATTATTTCGGCTCATGAAAGTGGATCATATGCTTGAGGTAGGTTATAAGTAGCTTCTCGTTATCTAACTGCCTACTAATAATTCATTGGTATTCAAGTCTCAGCAGTTCATCACCGACGCAATTTCGTGGGATTTACAAGTTTTCCGAATCCTGGCTTCGACCCATATCATTGAACGATGAACGGCAATGTGGAATTCCTCGCTACTTCAGAGGACTGAGAATTAGAAATCTGATCGCTATTTGACTATCTTTGTAAAAAAGCAATTTCAGGCGCTAATATCGGATTTAGACTGAGCGAAGCAGATGCTCGATGTACGGCTGAGAAGACGTTATAGTAAGAGGGTAGACTGATGGATTTGTATATGCATATTCAGAAAATACCATTGCCAAAGCATCTTTCCTACAGGGGGATACTATTTAACTGAAGTGAGATGATGGAAAGTGTCTTGCTTTCTTCTTGTGTAGAGGATGAGCTCAGTTTTAGACGGATTTATACTCAAGCGACAGTTATAAGGGGTTTTCCAATAAGGACTTGACAACTTTTTTTTAAAATAAAACGCAAACCATTTGAGATATTTCAAAAACTTTATTAATGGCTTGAAGTACAATCAAAACATTTATGAATGGAACTCGACTTCGTTCATATGGCCACCGCGGGCACGTTTGCAGCGGTCGATTCGTTGGACCCAGTTTTCAACGACTCGGCCACACATTTCGGCCGAAACGGCTGCTACTTCGCGTTCAATGTTGGCTCTGAGCTCTTCCAACGTCGTCGGCTTGTTGGCATAAACCAATGACTTAACGTAGCCCCACAGAAAATAGTCAAGCGGCTTATAACACGCTTACCATACTTACTCTTCAATAAATCGCTTCAAACGGTCCATCGGCTTCAATTCTTGAGTCAGCTTGATATTATATGGGTGTAAACCAAGATACTTATGCAAAATACGCCATAATGAGGTCTGAGCTATGCACAATTCGTGAGAACGCCGTGGAATTAACAGTTTTGGATCGTTTGCTGCGGAAGCCTGAACGGCAGCGATATTTTCGACACTTCGACCCACCTGTTATCTCACTGACACGGCAACATCACACAACGAATATGTTGACTCAAATTTTTGCACTAAACTTATTATTGCCTGCCTACTAGGGCGAGAATTACGACAGAAAATTGGAATTAACGCTCTTAAAGTTGCAGTCACCGACGTGCATACGTTGCTCATTCGTGTACTTTACCATGAAGAAAATGTTGAGTTTACTGAATAAATTGACAGTTACAGTTTGATGATTAGTGAAAGAGTGCGTTCACAAATTAAATTCAAAGTTGTCAAGTCCCTATTGGAAAACCCGATACATCCTTCTTCTACAGTCCCTGGATGGCAGTGATATCTGCTTTGTAGCGGTCCAAGGCCCCCTGGAGGTATTTAGCTAAGCGTCGTTGACTGCTTCCAAAAACAAATTTTTGATGACACGTACTTTGAGATGTTGCTTGTAAATATACATACGAGTATGATCACCACTGTCCAGGAATTTCCCATGTCTATTGGACTAAATAAATATCCCTTTCATGTCCATCTAAAAAGGGCCAACACTTTAGTTGAATAAAACTACCTCTCCCTTCACTTTAATAACAAAAAGTATTTCGATTTTGATGTACATATGTATTTATACATTAGTTGGTACGTTTCTTATATTGCTTTCTTTCTGGTCTACATAATTTGTTGGTTTATTTAATTTTGTACTGTTCTTTAAACTTGTTGTTTTCCCAAAAAGAAAGAAATGGGTTACCACTGTCTTTTTATCCTTCACAAATATGTCAACATAAAATTTAGTTTTTGGCACATACACAGGAAGGAACTCAGGATTGACAACAAAATTCATCAGTGTAAAGTCGAAATTCTTTTTTAAAAAAAATAAAAAATTAAAATCACTAAATTAAGGATTAATTGAAATTTACAAAGTTAACTTTTGAATTTACCTTAGGAAGTGGACACTTAATTATGCCAGCACATTTAAGAATATCCCTTATTACCGTTCCCATTCTGTGTGTAACTGGTTGGTTAATATATTTACAAAAGTCCACATGTTCAAGTCTTAACAGTGTGATATTCTTTTTGCTCGGTCCATCGATATATACCTTCATATCAAAACGACAATCTAATATTTCTTTAATTACATGAGTCTTAACGGTAACCAATTGAGCTGGTGAAGTGCTCCCAATAGCACATGTTCCATTAGTACAATAGTCTTTGTTGAAGTTACATGTGATGACATCATAGGAAATAATAAAATTCCGCTGTAATGCGTATGGTTTAGGTTAAAAATCGATGAAATTCTTAAATGAAATTTACTAGTGCCAATGAGGTAGATAAATACATCAAAGTTGTAGGAATAACCAACAACTGAAAGGTATGCGCTGCTTTAGCCATTTCGGATTGCACTAAAGTTGGTTTTTTGACATCACTTTTGTAACGTTATTTGGTTTGATGCTATCCTATTTGATTTGGGGATAAATGCAAAGATGGATATCACCTACAACATCCGGACCAAATTGATTTTAAATTGTTCAGCGATTCGGCTAATGAGCTTGTTATTCTACGTTAATAACTGATAGATCAAAGGGTTCAAAAGGTTCGAAGGGTCTATCAGTGAGACCACCTGAATCGTATCAGTAAGATATTTCAATTAAACATTACAGACATTTCTATACCCGACTAAGTGGATCAGTTGCGTGCTTGGCCCATCACTTAATCGTCAAATATTTAAGTGAGTGCAAAAAGCGCGACGAACACGTACCGGTGATTAACTCCTCTTCAATCATTGTTGACCATGAAAGCGCGGTGCTTTCCCCACCAGTGATTTATTAAGCTTATTGAATCAGCAAGAAATCAGCGCTTCAGACAATATTACCCCCGTAAACTTCACCCTGTTATTTTCTGAAGCAACATATTATGTTTTAGAGTCTGCCATAAGGTCGAATTGGATGACTTTTCCAGAAATTTTTAGCCCTTAAAGCGGCTTATACATTGGTCAAATTCTCATCAAGCATGTGAGAGTGTATTAGTAAATTCTGTTTGAACTTGCACATACACACATCAAGCATTAGTTTTATAAAAAATGATTTTATAAATTTCCTCTGCATGGACGAGGAGGCAGGCATATGATTAACTTCTTCAAATGATAACACTCAAAATGATACAAATTTTTAAATTACCGTCGCTATATTGTTTTGCTTTTACGTTCCACAACGCAGGTAAAGAACGATAAACTTTTAAATTTCAAAATAAAATGTTTATCCTCCATCTTCGATCATATCAAACCCTTTAAAAAAAAAAAATTCCGCTGTCTGATTGCGGTGTCGTCTCTTCGCTGTCCAGGCGAAAATTACCAAATGCATGATCAATCAGTCAATCACGCATAAACACAATATCAAGCATATCTACCTGATTAACGAAAAATTCAAACATTTTGATTTTGCTTTAAGCAGACACACACAGCCTATACGTGTCTCATTTTCACTAATGCACTCCCACATGCTTGATGAGAATTTGACCAATGTATATGCGGCTGGGGTAACTGCCCGGCCATTTAAAAAAAAATTAAGTTAGTTACGAAGAATTAACAAGCCTCGGATACGGGCGGATCTACTCTTGACAACCCACGCAAACGATTTAGGGACAATGAGCTCCGGATATGCACATGGAATGTTAAGTCCCTTAATAGACCAAGTTCAACCGAATAACTAGCGGAGACCCTAGACTGCTGCAAAGCAGACATAACCGCCATCCAAAAAATGTGATGGGATGGGCCGGACAAAGAGAAGATGAAAAACTGCGACATCTCCTACGGCGATTGCTATCGACGGCAAAAGCAGCGCTTATTAAGACAAGAAGTCCCGAATTTCCCGAATGTGAGCGAGCGCCTAGTAGCAATCCGCATCAAGGCTAAATTTGCCAGCATTAGCTTTATATAGGAAAAAGGTGACGACACGAAGGATGCCTTCCATAAATTCCTTAACAAGACCTACGAGCAATGCCCTCTAGATTTTAATGTCAAGTTAGGAAGAGAGGGTGTCTTTGACTCCGATAACGGATTCAGGCTAATCGACTTTGAGGCGGGGCGAAACATTGTCGTAGCTAGCACGCGGTTCCCACATCTCGATATACTTGGACTTGGAGAACTCCTGATCAATCAACAGTCAACCAGATTGAACACATTGAGATCGACTCAAGACACTCCTCCAGTATTATGGATGTCCGTACGTTCCGAGGAGCCAACATCGACATTACCTTGTTTTAGCCAAGGTAAGATTGCGGATATGCCAAATTACGCCAAGACAAACTAATGTTGTGAGGAAATTCGACATAAGACGGCTACAATCGCAAGAGCTCGCCAAGTCCTTTTCCGATCGATGGAAACACTGCCAAAATGCCATCAGAGATGCCGCTTCTGATGTGCTGGGTTTCACTCGTCCACCACAACGAAACCCCTGGTTCGATGATGAATGCCGGCAAGCACATGCAGCTAAGCAAAATGCATATAAAGCGGCGCTTTATAGAAGGACCAGAGCTGCTCATGAGCTCGATGAGCGGAAGAGGAGAGACGGACACCGGCTTCTCAGGAGGAAGAAGAAAGAGTATGAGAAGCGCGCGTTCGAGGAAATTGAGATATGCTATTCCAGGAATGAGGTTCGGAAGTTTTACCAAAAGGTAAAAACAACATGCCACGGAAACAAACCCCGAACCGAAACCTGTAGAGACGAGTAAAGTAACATCGCTGTAGAATCACAGTCGATGCTGAGGATTTAGAAAGACCATTTCTGTAGACTGTATACGGCGATGACGAACCAAATACCGCTGTCAGGCAGAATGAACCTTTCGACTTGGATGAAGTGTAGATAGCAATAACTAAACTGAAGTCCAACAAAGCTGCTGGAGCGGACGGCCTGACTGTCGAGCTCTTCAAAGCGGTAGGCGATAACTTGGAAAGGAGCATACACCAACTCATCTGTAAAATATGGTCGGACGAAAGTATGCCCGATGAATGGAACCTCACCATCGTTTGTCCGATTCTCAAGAAAGGAGATCCTCTAAACTGCGCCAACTACAGAGGCATCAGTCTCCTTAACATCGCATATAAGATCTTATCTGCCGTATTGTGTGAACGCCTGAAGGTGTTCTTCAACAACCTGATAGGTCCATATCAGTATGGCTTCAGGCCAGGAAAGTCCACCATCGACCAAATATTCACACTACGGCAGATCTTGGAGAAGACCCATGAGCTTCAGATCGATACACACCACCTTTTCATCGATTTTAAGGCCGCGTATGACAGCATCTATAGAGACGAGCTATACAGAACAATGTCCAGTTTTGGCATCCCTGCCAAACTCGTCCATCTGTGCAGGATGACGATGGAGAATGCACGCTGCTCCATCAAGGTCGGTAAAGATCTCACCGAGACCTTTGATGTCCAGAAAGCATTTAGACAAGGTGATGAGCTGTCATGCGATTTTTTTCAACATCGTACTTGAAAGAATAGTGCAAAACTCACGAGCAAATACATGAGGCACTTTCTATCAAAAGTCCGTCCAACTACTCGCATACGCCGACGATATTGACATAATCGGGAGAAAGCAGGGGCGCTTTCGCGAAGCGGAAGAAGGAAGCGGCTGAATACAAATTCAAGCTTCGGATTCAAATTCTGTTCAGACCTTTAAGCCCCATCATGGGGATTATCGGGTCTTACGAGTTTGGAGATCGTGGTAGACTTCAATTTTATAAATATAGAATTTTGTTCCTCAAAAAATCGAAAATAAGTGATTCTTCCTGATTCAGGCGTATCGTAAGGAACGTCAATCAACATATTACATAATAAGGAGAAGAAAGCCGTCGCTAACAAGCGTTTGAAACTCTTTGAACGAAATCTTCTGGAGTTTTTGCAGAGGATGAATATGCTTCAATGGAGCCAAAGAAGGTCCTGTTGGCTTGAAAGCCCGCGGCCATAATTTTTCGGTATTTGAAGGGAGTAATCTTTATGAACTTTTTGAGAAAAGGCAGTGCAATCACAGGGCGGTTCTTCAATGAATTATTGAACCGATTTAATAAGAAATTGAGGAATACGGCCCAATTTGGCAAAACGAAAATCCTACGCCCATCCAACGTCCTCACTTAGCATCCCTAACATTAACTAAAGACCACAGCGTAGAAGCGATCGAAAAGCTGGCTTATCAACAGCTTCTACCTTTAGATTTTAAATTCAACTGAGGGTCAATCGATTTTTGTGATTCATTCCCATTTACGGCAAAAATTATACTTATTAAAATGGCTAAAGGTTACGTATTGACATTGCATTTTAATAGATACAAACCAATTATTTAAGCTAGAGGTAATTAACCATCGTTTTTCAAATCAATTGGATTTCTAATTCGGACACATCAGTTCTTAAAGCGCAGTTTAAGTCAAAATGATCTATAAAAAAACATAAAGTCCAACCAACAGCTCTTTTTGGTATTCTGGTTATTCCGTCAACCCCAATGGTTAATTTACAAACGAGTTTCAATCTATTTATGAATTTAATGTTCTCTCGTTTGTCATTTCTGATGAAATACTCGTACACTCACCCCATCAGCAATCATTATTGTATTTTCTGTTACAAATATAACCTGCGATCACGAGTTATTTTAGAAATAAACTAATTAAAAGAAATACGTAACTTAAGTTTCGATTTCGCAGCAGATATGTATTGAGGGATTCAACAATATAAAAAGTTCAACTCTTTAAAATGAATACAAACTTTTAAGCAAAGATACTCGTACTTATTATCGATTATTGAGAATGTCTCGAGATTTGATAGAAGAATCTAGGGGTAACTGTTCCGTACCGGTGTACAACCATGAAATAGCTGATTTCCATTGAATTATCCATGTTGCATGTCGATATGTTAAAAAACAGTGTCCCCGACATTAAATGTGAAAACTGTAGCATGGCTGCTCAACTATAGCTAAGATGATGATGATCTCTCTTGAGCGATTGGAACACTAAACCTCCTGATTAGGAAGCTAACACCCAACTACTTGAGCAACAAGCATCGACGCTGGCCAATGATCCGCCACTCAGTCTTCACTATAGAAAAAAATCGAAATATTTTTTTGAAATAGAAATATAATCATCTTTTTCACGTAATATGATATTTTCAAAATAAAATCTCTCTTAAAATCCAAAAATTTCTGCTTAGCTTCTACGTCGACCATTGATACTTGATAAATCAGCTAACTGATTTTTATTTCTTTGAAGAATCCTATGTCCTTTGCTATTCTTTAAATTAATAACCTTTCCCGAGAGGACAATTTGACAGTAACGTATTTTATTATCCTTTAAAGCCAGAGAATTTTTAAAGTTAGCCTGTGGTGCAACTGCAGGCAGAACATCTGTGTTCATGACGAAATCTTGGAATTTAAAGTGAAAATCCTTTAAATAAAAAACAACAACAAAAACAATTATCTTAAATTTGTAAAAATATCTCGCAAACTTACTTCTGGAATAGGACATTCATCTAGTCCAACCTTTAACAGGAGACCTCTGAATAACTCCAATAGGGTAATAGAAGAGTTATTTTTGGCAAGTTGACACAAATCTGCATCTTTAACATTGAATACTCGTACACTCTTTTTGTTCGGTCCATCTAAATCTATAGTTATATCAAAAAGAGGATGTTTAACTGCCCTAATGAGTTGTCCTTCCATATTGATTCGAGATGGTTGTGGTAGTGGTATCACTTCGCAGGACATGTTAGCCATATACTCAGGGTTAATGTCACATTTTAGCTCGGTGTAGAGAAGAGTATAACTCCGAGGAATAGCAAACGAAATGGATAGATTCATGCACACGATCAGAAGAGCGATAGCTCGGAAGGATAGTACACTTGTCGACATTTTGATTCAAACTATGGTTAAGTGATGTGTGATTGAGTTATTCATCTTTTGGTAACTGAATGCTAGATTTTGGGCAATTTGTAATAATCTAGAACTCTTATATTGATTTAAAATGAGATAATTATATGAAATGCATGAATGCGTTTAGATAAATTTTCTGGTTAACGAGACGTGACAGGTTTTCGTGTATCGATAAGTTTGTTGCGATCTTTTACGTCGTGCTGGCCTCACTGGTACACTATTTTTGTCGAAGCAGTAAATTAGGTTGTGATGGCAATTTTTTAAAAGTTAATAAAAATCACCTACTTTGGCGGACCCTAAACACGAAGTGCTTCGACCGAAGAATTCGAATTAAGTGCTGCGGCATTTAGTGAGTGAAAGGTGTTGCTTGAAAAATCGGTGTACTTGCGGAACAAATTTAATTTATAAGGCATAACTACATAGAAAGAGGTTGGAAATGCTCAATGTTTTACTGGAATCAATTGAATATCTCCCCAAGTTTGTTAAGAACTAGCATGTGAATATGTAGTTGCAAAGAAGGTGGCCTGAAGTATCCCGGGTTCGCCATTCTCGATGAAAATATCTTTTTCCTTCGGAGGTAGTTTAGTTCTTCCATAGAGACTATAAGTATCGCTCTTGTTTTGTAATTTTGTGTGATATTTTTGGTTTGATATTTGACTGTACAAACGCTGAGATCTCTGTGTAAAACTTTGTTCTTTGTGCACCAGGTTGAGCCGTTTGTATAATGAATCATTGTGAAATATTAGAAATCCATAGCTGCACAATGGCTACAGCACATGCCTGCAAAAGAGTTATTCACTCTCTGTTTTTGAAGAATATTTTCCAAGTTGTCTAAATTTAATTTCGAGTTATTTTCATTTTCTTGCGTTGAGTGCCATTCCGAGCTATTATTCGTTCGCGCAGGGAATATAGACCGAGTTTATAAGGAAAGGCTACCTAGTTAACTGAAATCTACATGCACGGGGATCTGTAGGGGCAGAAACAGGACCGACGATTTTGTCGATTGGAATGGTAATTCACTACCATGAGGGTCTCCCATGTCGAACAAATTTTGCTCTGACGTTTCGAGGACTGTATTTTAGTCACCCCAATTTCAATGATGGCTGCAATTCCAATTTTAAGAAAGCTCCGAAGGGTGAGGATTTTAGTAATAACCTAACCAGTTAAACAATCAGGAGATGGTGGTGGAACAGGAACTGGGGGTATCCTGATAGATAGGAACATAATGGATTTATTATAGAACCTTTCGAAAAGAGAACAATTTTCTCGTAAAATAAGACGATCTAGAAAAACTTAAAAAATAAAGGAGATGAAGGGCTTGACCCAAAGGATGTCAGTTGTATGAACATGAGTGTTAAGATATAATAGTCGATAAGGAGGAATTCAAAATTGTGTTCTAAATCGTTCATTGTAGTTGTATTTGAACCACCGATTGGGACCAGATACATAAAGTAAATCGGTCGAGTAAATTCACGGCTCAGACGAGGCAAGTTACTTGGCCCCCACTTCTAAGACACGCCCAATTTGTCAGAACCTATGACTGGACGACCGTGGAAATAAACATATATGTATCTGTGCTTGTTATAACCTTCATCTGCAAAACCCAGCCCCAATATAGAGCTTTACAAGACCAAGAAAAAGATTTGCGCACTTATATATATTATCTTATTTCAGGTCAGGTGATCTGATTGGGCAGTGATGAGAGACAGATACCAAAACTCAGTCTGGGCCTTTAGGGCGTTCATATTATCCACTCGACAAGGTAAGAAAACCTCGATTTTCTTTTAACGACGTTTTGTTTTTATTTATACTTAAATTTGATCTATTTTTTTGCATTAGGGGCAACCCCCTTTTTGGCAGATACTTCTTCAATGATGTCCGCAATTTTGAGCCCAAGAAACTCCAAACATTCATGTCGCAATTTGAATAACTCCAAACAAGGGCTGTGTCTTTATTGGATTCACTGCTGAGTTAGAATGTGCAGACAGTTTTTTCACAAGGGGGCGACGCCCTTGTATTGTTATTTTTTCTATACTTTTATTGTACAATGGAATTTGATTGTTTCAGCTTTTAATTTTATAGTGCAGGTTCTCAACTGTATATGTATGATACCTCATCCTGCAAAGGGTATAGGTGACGTTGTTGATTTTAATACAATTTCATGATGCGCATTACTGATCTACTACCTTACCTATATACATAGTAGACAACCATCCGCTGAATTAAGTTCTTTCAATATTGCTATGCATATAGGGACTTACTCTGGTAGTTACGAGACCACGCGATCGCAAATTTAGGTCTCTTATATTTAAGAAACAAAGCGATGTGAGCCTTGTTAAAATCCTTATGTTTGTAATCCTTTCAGTACTATATAGTACTTTTATTCACCACGTCTCTGACAAGTAAAAATAGAGATCAACTTTATGGAAGAGCTTCAAAAGCGATCAATGATATTAAATATGCGCTGTAAGTCTTCTATCAACAAGTGACCACGAAACGATCTTGATAGATAGAAAATATGACAAAGCAGTTTAAAAAAATGAATTAGTTTCATGTAGTAAACAACTATTTAGAGAATTTATAAACACAGATTCCTTGTTGACAAAATTTACAAAAAGTGTTTCAGATTTTGTATCAAACAATATCATAAGGCGAATAATAATGAATGGTAACTATTTGTGCGCAGGTGCCTGCAGACCTCAAACTGGCAGTCACTCGCTGTAAGAAAGAGCATCGCAAAAAAAGTAGAGATTCCAATGAGAAAATCTGTACAGATGCAGCTTTATGGTCGCACTTTAAAAAATAACTTAAACCTCATCCCGTGCAATATCTAGCTAATAAATGAGAACCTCGCATTGCACTTGAAATACTTGAGAACAGTTTTAAATTTAATTTTCTTAAATAAGCAAAATTTCTGGGTTTTTTTTCGGATCTTAAAATCGTTTAAATTGTCTTCTATAACATTTTTAATATTCAAAACTGCCACCAAATACATCAAGCGCAACAGTAAATACATCATGTGCTACATTGAAGGCAACAATTTCCAAATCGGATAATTTCGAAATGCGGTGATTTAAGTTGGTATGACTACAGTAGTTTTTTTTTCCTTATGGGCTTATCTCAAGGAAAATGTGTACGTGAATAAGCCTTAAACATTGCAGTAACTAGGCCGTAACATTCATGACGAAATTGGTCTTCTAGCCGCAGAAACAATTTATGCTGCAGAAAATGCCATCACAAGAGCAGATTTCTGCATTCGAGAGAACAGTTCTCATTTAACAGAAATTATTTTTATTAATTGTATATTGTTAAAAAAAAAATTCGTTTTAAAATTGTAAACTATTGGTTTATTTTTTTACCTCAATATCAAATTTTAAGAAAAGTTTAGTTATTTTTGTTGCACTTGTTACAAAATAAAAAAAAATATAAAAAAAATCTTTATAACCAATTTATGAATCTAAATATTGTTTAAGCTCATTTCAAAGTTTTTGGCTCAATCCAATATTAAAAAATATATCTATAACTTAATAGAAATAAATTCCAAAACGCCTGGAAATAGTCTTCAATAACTCTTATTGAAATAATATTTAACACGGACAAGTGTGACGAGTTTAGGTCAATGAATTCTATTAAGAGATTTTTTATACAACTACTAGCTGACCCGACAAACCTTGTTCTGCTATATAAATATTTCTAGTCAATATTTTGTTTGTTAAATAAAAAATAACGAATGTATTGTAAGTTCGTTTGAATGTTTTAACGATCGATAACATTGATCGAATGTGATCGATAGAATAGAACGAACGAAACGATTTAAACTAAAGTTTCTTCCTGAGCCCGAGTATGATGACGGGCCATTCTTTGATGAATATCAAACGGATATGTGGGGATGGTATCTATGACAGAAACAGGACTAGAGCGCTGTAGACGATGATAGCCGATAAAAATAAAAAACATTTTCTCAATCCAATGTATACATTCATTGTTTGATTTCTTAAAAGTTCAATCTAAATTTAAAAAAGTAATATATTTTTTATCGTAAAGTAGAAAAATTAAATATTGTAAATAAAACCAATATTAATTTCGGAGAGCAATCAAGTGTACTATATTTTTTGTCAGTCCGTCTTTAGCCAATACAAATAAGCTCCATGGTTTGCCCACGCGAGAACATGCCAAGTATAATTGTCCGTGTGAAAAACGTGGTGTTTTCAAATTTAAGTCACAAACAGACATCGTTTAGCCTTGCGAGCGACTTATTGATTGTCATTGCGAATGGCAATCTTATAGGAAATTGAACGCGTCTGAATTCAATTGGCACGTCTCTTACGATTGAGATGCGCGTAATTGCGACATGCTCACACGCACATTTTCATGATCTTGTTGGATTTGTTCGTCTGTTCTTTCTGCTCTTCCATTTCGCATATTTGTTTTTTTATTCGTTCGACGGCCCAAATGGGCCCCTTGCATCTGCTGGTATTGTTCATTGTAACACACACACAAATAGACCAAATTGTTGTATTTAGACACGATCTTTA
The DNA here is from genome assembly GCA_928272305.1 of Volucella inflata. Lineage (NCBI taxonomy): Eukaryota > Metazoa > Arthropoda > Insecta > Diptera > Syrphidae > Volucella > Volucella inflata. Next base: position 107,021,603 of record OV743719.1, read on the forward strand.
CAATTTGATAGTTTATTGAAAACAGTTTTAGTATTTTACCAACCTTTCACAGTCACAAAACACGTACATAAATACGAGTATATTTCTTGTAAATTAAAATAAATCGTGCAAAATATTGCATGCACCGCATTGTGATGCATAACAAAATCAAAATTAAATTTTAAAATAACGCGACACTTCACGTCAATGATTTGCGCATGTGTGGATGAAAGTCCGATGAGGCGGGCGTAGCGCCAACCATAATTCAACAACATAAATAATTTCATTCTGTTTGAAAAACGAACGACAGTTGAATTATTTGGATATTTTTCGTACAAAAATACTTAAATCGCTATTTAAAAATGGGGTGTGGGGGTAAGATAAAAAAAAATACAAAAAAAAAAAAATGTTCGTCAAAATAATGTTAAGAAATTTTCTAGAGTGTCCTTATCACCTAGCGGTATGAAATATACTTTACGACCCATTCTCATATCTACCAAATATACACAAAAAATTTCATAGAAATCAGTCGAGCCGTTTCGGAGGAGTGCGACCACAAACACCGTGACACGAGATTTTTATATACATGATTTAGAAAGTAACAGATTTATAATACTATACTCGTAGATATACAGTGAGGTTTCAGGAAAGACTGAAGTGGAATTTTGTGTCTCTCAAGGATCAGTCCTGGAGAGTCCAATTTACCTCTATATTTTGGGGTAATAAATGATAAACATATAGTGCATATGCGGATGATCTCGTTATTTATATGTATCTTCGCTACTAGCTAAATATATTGTAAGCAAAAATTGCAGGACGATTTAGATTGCTTCCACCTACGACCTTTACAAAACAGAAACTGAATGAAAATAATCTTATGATAGATAGTGCTAATATCAAAAAAGGGAATAAAAGAAAGTATGTATCTAGGGCTGTGGATATCTTGTTTTTATGTAATAAAAGTGTGATTGTGCAAGAGGAATGTGGCAAACCTTTTTTTTATCAAATTATTTAAAATGGCTTTCTGTTAAACAAAGAATTGTTATTAATGTACTAGAGTCAATATTTAAAATAAGCAATTATGTTACGCCACAATATTTTTTATTACATTTAGTAACATCTGTTGGTGCCTTTGCAGCAGTATGGCTTAAGAAATTTGTACGACTTAAGATTGCCAAATTTTCTAAATGCTAGCGCGAATAATTCACTCATATACCCGTATGTATAAAGAAATAATAAAATACATTTTAAAGAAAGAAAGATTTTGTATTAATAGTTTGAATGAAACCATATATCGAATCTAATCTTATCCAGATCAAAAGCTGATCGAAAAACCCTACTTTAAGCCCTGGACCATTGCTAAGTCCAGATTTTTAGAGATGTTATTATTCGAGAGGCTGCCTTCTAGAACATTCATAAACTAAGCCTTTGTATAAGTAAAACCTTACGTGGCATGAGGAAGGTGTTTTAGTTTAAGGGACTTTACACTATTCTCTATGCTTTTGTTACAGAAAGTTATACACTCGAATGAGAGAGACAATGAAGTGTCTGCAGTTTGTATCTCAATACAGTATACTACTGTCATTTTTATCAAAACTTAATTTCATTTCAGAACAAAAAAAAAGAAACCAAATCTTACTTTGAAGGATCCCATCTATGTAAATGGATAGAAGTACCCTGTAACATCAGCTGATGATTGCAAATACAAACGAACAAACCATCTGATATACTAATTTTTTTTTCTTAATTACATCCCCACAGACGAATACAAACTCACATTTTCGAACAAAAAAACACAGACACGATGTGTATCTTTTGTGGCAGATAATAAACAAAAACAGATAAAGCTGAATCTAGTTTGTAGCAAAAGCCAAAAGTAGAAACTGGAAGCAGGTTGTAGTAGGAAGAGGAAGAGGACACCATTCGTCCAAATGAAATGGGTACTTGGTACTCGTTTCAGCTTAATGTGTGTCGCCCAGCTTCAATAGGATACCAGTCCGAATGGGACTCCAAACACAAATCGTGTACAACTTTGGCCTTCGCCGTACACAAAAATAAGGTCAACTACGATAGAAAATGTCCATGTACGAGTAGTCGTAATCGTACTAGTATTTGTATATACCTATACTCGTAAATATATGTGACAAATGGGAGAAGAACGAAAAAACAATGAAACAAAAGTGTGCAGTACCAAGTGAGTACCAGAAACACAAATTGAAAGAGCCAAGCACTGGCAGAGTAAGTGTCTATGTGCAATAATAATCCGAAAGGAGTTACAAGGTGCGGTGAGGAGGTATGGTACAGCAGCAGACTTTGGTCTATTCAATGCACGTTTTCTAGCAACCGTCTTCGTCATTCGAGGGTGAATTTACTGCATCCAACGAAATATTAGAGTGATCCTTTCTTCTCTTCCCCCATTGCACATTGCCGAGACTTCCGACTAGTGACTGCCAATTGCCGAATGCCGTCCATGGTTATGTACCTATACAGAGATGCTTAGGAACTTTGTTCTATAAATCTATTCTGTCCTTCGGTTGGCATTGTGTGTAGTAAAAGTCGTCGTCTCCCAACACTTCCAAACACTCCTTCGATAAAATACCACAAACACCCACATTGCACATAGGAAAATGTATAGTATATGGACTAACTTGGGATTCAGTCGTCGAGGTACAGAGATGGAGTAAAACTTCACACGTCAGATGGGAGAAATGGGTTTTCTGTAGTTATGCTTCGATGGTGAAGTTACCGTGTGGTTTTCGTGGAAACGGCAAAACAGATTGGTTCCGGGTTGAGGACTTAAGACATGATGGTGTGCTACTGTGTAGTTTGCTTTAGTAATAATGTTACTCACTCACTCACTTACTCACTTTACTCACTTTATTCAACTTCCCATCCACCCATTCACCTATTTACCACCCACTACCCCCCAAAAAAAAAGTTTGTCATTGCGATAACATTTTCTACTCCTACTTCTACTTCGTCTTCTACTATTCCATTGCCTCGTCTTCTTTTTCGATTTTCCAATTTTTTTTCTGTTGCCACACCATGCTTTACAAACGAGTAATGTTCGCCGTAAAGGTATAAATTAAGTGAAATTGAGAAAAATCGATTGACACGAACAAAGGAATAGCCAAATGGGTTGGAGGGATGAAAAAAAACCGAGTATATCCAAGGAGACAATCACCCTCTGGTATTTTTTGACCGTCCCCTTTTTTTTACTCAAGAATTGGCCATCAAATTACTTTGCACCACATTGCTAGATACATACATATCTTCATGCATCTTTCATACACATAAACATACATTCATATACGGACGAACTAGCGTATTTTTGTGTTTGTTTTGGCAATTAAATTTGCTTTTTGGCACCAGAGGACGACCGACCAAATAAATATCTCTTTTGTCTGTCTGGTCAAGCTTTCGGAGTTTGTTTTGTAATTTTTTTTTTACTTCACTTGTTTTTCTGTTTGTTTTTTATTGACTATGAGCTTTGGACGTTTCGCACACAGACTACAAAAATTATACTGACTTAGTCACAAGGACTTAGAGTATGTAATGGCGGCATTAGTGGAATGGAGTCTAGCATTGTCGTCGCCGTGTAGATTGGTGCCTCAACTGCTACGACTTATCGATTTTGGAAAAGGATCTTGACGGAATACCCAGTGAAGGTCGCAATAGCCTCCTCCTAGTCTCCGTTATCAGATGATTGATATTTATTTGGCCAAAAATATTTAATGATGTTTTGAACAGTCCACAGACATTTCCCATGAACCGCATTCATAAGAGAATATGTAACAATGTGGAATAAAAATGAGAGAAGTCATAAATTGATGTTTAGACTTAATACAAGACTAGAGCAACCGAACTTCCAATAGGTATTAAACTTATTTATTTTCTTCAGTTTTTGCAGAAATGTAAGAGCACAAGTGGATATTTCAAGTAAAATGTTGAACCTTTTGCATATATTATACCATCCGCGTTAATGCATCAACCTTTTCTATTTTTAAAACGTTTGGTTTGGCATATCCCAAGAAAGGGTAAAAATGAAAACTCAGGTCTGGCTTTAGTGGATCCCTCTGAATATTTCAATACCTATTGATGAGGCAGTTTAGAAAATGACTAAGGAAAGTTCACTGCTGTGTTAATAGTTGCCTCAATTTGTTGAAAATGAGTACTCGTATTCGCCGGAAATCGTTAAAAGCTTGAAATGAGAAATTTCTCCAGCATTGATGCTAGTGGGACGAACCAACTTGTGCTTTCGTGTAGAGTAAGGGCACTTAAAGATCTTAATGCATATAAATCCACTAGTCCAAATGATATACATATAGGTATTTATTTAATATTAGAAAAGGTGTTCCTTTACGCTGACAAAAATACTGCTTCTAAAAATTCTTCCCAGGAATGAGTCTGTGGAGTGTCCACCCCTTACAAAAGGCGAATCTTATTCTCTTCCCTCCACTGACTCAATTTACTTTGACTTTTTTTTTCCGAAATCACAGAAGACCTTAAAAGCCGTCAGCTTACAAAAATTTCGTAACACGAAAACTCGCAGAAGAGTTTTCGTAGCTGTTTTTGTATGTCCATCGGTAATTTGATGGCATATGCCTTCCCGGAAAACCACGAATCTCTTTGTCAATAAATTATATTTCAGTTCAAGTTTTCTTGGATGGTTTCATGTCTGATATACACAAAATAATTGCTGGTGTGCCGCAGGGTTCTGTACGGTACCCGACACTTGTTGATTTTTTTATTAATGATCTATTATCTGTTATTTCTGATCCTTTACATCATTTTATTAAATTCGTTCCCGGACTCACGTCCTTGCTCTTCGGATGTACTATATAAAGGTAATCAGTGTATTTTTACCTCAATCAATTTTGATATTAATAGCATTACCTATTGAGGAACCACTCACAGAGTAGAATTAATGATTCCAAAACACAATGTTGCTGTTTTCTCATGCTAAAGAAAACTTTAAGCACTAATGTCATTATTAATGAACAGAACAGGAAAACATTGTATTGCATTGGATCGACCACAAAAATGCAGCAAATTGACAAGGTTTTATTATATAGTCGATTGATACTCTTCAACCCTGACGCAATGTCTCCATCCTTACCTTGTTTAATCTTTTTCTTCAAAAGCGCTCCAATAAAATTCTTTTCCACAAACTTTCAATCGGAACACCGTTTTGCTACCACGCTCATCAGTTTACCTTCAAGCCCACTTTTGAAATATCTTGATTCTAAGCTAGACCATATACAGTCCGTTTGATAAGATCGTATACGGCAAAACTCGTTTATGAAAACCGGTTTGGAAGTGGCATTTGCATTAGCAGATAAAAAAATACTTCTGCTAAGATGCTTTGAATAAAAAATTTAAAGTGTTCAATTTTTGTCAGAGACGGAAGTTTTTAAAATGAGTGTCGCGTTTCCATCACGTTATGAAGCAATATTCTTGTGCACGCATCCAAAAGGACCCAAAATGTCATACGGAGCAGCTGCTAAATACATGAAAAAGTCAAAAGCATTTGTTAGCAAGTGGGTGCACCGTTATTCTCAAGTTAAAAATGTGGATGATTTGTCGGATCGTGGGTCTACGCCAAAAACAACAAAAAAGCAGGACAAAATGATTCTACGCGTGTTTGAAAAAAAAATCCTCTTCTATCGTTACGTGGAGGACATGGGATTTTACGTAAAAGGGGTCTAAATGAGTGTTGTGATACGATACGAAGACGTTTACTAGCCAATAATGTGAAATTTCTAAGCACAATAAAGAAACCACTACTGTCAAAAAAACACGTAGAAAAACGATTCAGTTGGGCTGAGGAGAATTTGGACAGAGACTGGGACAACGTTATTTTTTCGGATGAAGCTTCTTTTTGGGCATGGTCTCCTATCACTCATACCTGGTGTACACAATCTAATAAATTAATCCAGCGGACCGTCAAACACCCGGCAAAGGTGTTCTCAAAACAAGGATTTGGCAATTTGTTCATGTTTACAAATAACTTAAACGCACCCAACATGGTCAAAATTTATAAGAAGACTTTATTACCATCTGCCCAAAGGTGGTTTAAAAGAAGGAATGAGAATTGGTTACTGCAAGAAGATAATGACCCGAAACATCGCAGGATGCAAATCCCATTGAAAATGTTTGGGCATTGATGAAGATAAATCTTTAAGGAAAGAAGATCTCGACGGTCAAACAATTATCACGAAAAATACGAGTTTTATGGAGATCTTTGTCTCAAGATTATGCTTTAAGATTAGTAGAAAGCATGCCTCGAAGACTCCAAGCAATTATTGATAATGGAGGAGAGTGGACAACATATTAATTGAAAAGCATTCAAGTAAATAAACAAAAAAAAACAGTACAATTAATTTTTTTTTATTATTATAAGTTCTTCTTTAGTTTTTGTCGTGTACTATGTTATCAAACAGACTGTAACTCGCTTATAGATCGGCCTGACGAGCTCTTACTATTGTTGGCCCGGGTCTACCCCGGACAACTTTAATTTAAACCTAGGCTTAAAAATTAACAAAAACATTCTTAACCTAATGGGGCGAGGGAGAATATTAGTCGGAGGAGATGTTATGGGCGTGACATATTCAGCAAGGCTTTTTTTATTTCATGTTTGCTGCTATTTAGTTCGAAGACTTCGGCGCAGTTGTTTGTTATACGCAACATTCTTGATAATGATAATGGTTCGAAGTGACCGTAACTGGTGCGGTGAGTTTGAATACGGAGAAGTGGGACAGATCTTAGGTTACGGGGATTGGGAGTAAATAAAATATTTTGTGTTATCCCCGGGCAGTTGATGTCTCCAGTCAATAACTGGTGAATAAAAAGTACATCAGCGACTTTATGACGTTTTTTTAGGGTATGCATGCCAATTAGTTTTAACCTATTTTCATAGGGAGTCAATCCATATGGATCGGCCCAAGGTAGACCACGAAGTGCAAATCGGATAAACCTGCGTTGGACTGCTTCGATTCTTTGAATGTGGATTTGTTAATAGGGTGACCAAACTTGGCTGCAATATTCCAGAAGAGGCCTTACAAAAGTAATGTACAGAGACCTTGTAACGTAGGGGTTGGAAAACTTTTTTGACCAGCGTTTGATAAAACCAAGTGCAGAGTTAGCTTTATTAATAATGCTGTCAATATGTGAGTCGAAATTCAATTCCCTGTCACATATTATTCCTAGATCCCTTACTTTAGAAATTCTCATGTCGTCAGCGAAAATAGAAAGATCAGAATTCATTAAAACGTGACTTATGTCGTACATCGTTAGGCTAAAGATGATTGATCCAAGGACAAGGACTGACTACCCTGAGGGACACCAGATGTTGCTTTGATGAGGTCGGATATTGAGGATCTGAAGATGACTCTGCATTCCTGGTCTTCTAAATAGGATTTGATCCATGCCAGAAACGGAGGGGAAAACCCAAGTTTTTTAGTTTGAAAATGATAAGTTGATGGGAAATTTTATCGAAAGTCTTGCTGAAATCTGTGGAATTGAATCGACTTCATCACCATCTTCTACAGCACAAAGCGTCCTTGATACGAATTCTGTTAGGTTAGTGGTAGCGGATTTACCTTTCATGAAACCGTGCTGGTTTGTGTAGATAGATGGCCTACAGTACGGAAGCAATTGTCGATAGATTATGCTCTCGAACAGTTTGGGCATGGAAGAGAGTTTTGCTATGGGCCTATAATTATCGACTTCGGCCTTGCTTCCTTTTTTATGAACAGGGATGATATAATATTCTTTCCTTAGGAAAGAAAAAGTACCTGTTGAAATAGACAAGTTAAATAGGGGAAGACCGAGATGGCTTAGAAACTTTTTTATTACAATAGCCGGAAGTCCATCAGGCCCGGAGGAAAAATCATCTTTAAGTTTGGTAATGTTTTCAGCAACCAAAGATGTTATATTTAGTGAAATGGATGACGTCTCTGGACAGTTTCTCATATAGCTAAAGTAACTAGGGTGGGGTTCAGGTGTTTGCTTACAAAAGGATTTGTTAAAATAACAGGCAAAGAAATGAGCAATAGCTTTAGGGTCGGCAGAAGATTCATTAGGAAATTTGAGAGTAGACGGGTAGCCGTCTGACTTTCTTTTGGTATTAACGAAATGGTAGAAGCGTTTGGGGTTCGAGACTAAGCTAAATTGCATGCGGTAAAGGTACTCAAGGTAAAGAGACTCATAAAGTCCAGAAAAACGATTGTATACAAAACGATCATTGGTAAAGTCGGAAGCAGATCGAGTTCTAAAGAATTTGTGCGACAGCTTGTTTTTTCGAAAGGAATATGGAACCGATTGGGGAAAGCAGGAGAAAATTAACGAATAGAAAGTTGATAAGGCAAGATCAATGTTTGTTGTTTCAGCAATAAAATCAAAGTTAATGTTACTGATAAGGCTTTCAAGTTTGTTAAAGTCGGCTTTTCTTAAATTAAATGAAGTCATTAGTCATTAGTCATTATAATCCGTAAATATTCAAAAGCATCATACTGCGGTAGCTCTTTGTCTTTCTTTTTTGATTTTCCTTGGCCTGCGCTGTATGCAAACATAATATCTGGCGATCAAAGTATTCACTACCTGAATTGTATATGGTTATGGTACGAAATTCTGCTGACTTACTTAAGGAGCAAGTCTATATCACTTAGGAGATCATCCTAGACCATCATTTCTTGTTTGATACATTGCCTTTTAGTTTTTAGCTCAAAGAGGAATCGCTTTTTAAGCTATTTAAACACGAGTACGATCCAAAAACGAAACTGCATGCATGTAGGCAATTATGACTACTCCTTTCACTATATAACTTCCTATTGCACAAAACTACAAAAAATAAAAGTTCCACTTTACATATTGGTTCCTTGTATCATGTTTAGCATCCCGTCAAAACCGCCTAAAACATATTGTGAGAATATTTTACATTTTCTTCACATCAATAATTAGATCCGATGATGTGAGCTTAACTCCTACTATTATTGTCTCGTTGAATACACTGCATACTGTAATATACTGCATATCTTTTACACAATATCAGCCCTCTGCTGGTCCTACACAGTCGGTATGCTGAGAAGTGCTCAACAGTAATGTTGATGATATCGACATCGAACGAGCAAAAACGGAAAGTTTTTTTTTATTCTAAACTGTGTCCTTCTCATTTTGTTGTTGGATACTGTTTTATGATGATTAAGAAGCTTTTCTAGGTAGATCGACTGCAATGAACACATTTTTAAATGAGGCAGGTAAGTGAGACCGTCCTACCCAGTTTTTATGTCCTTGTCTTGGTTGTAAATAGTTTGTTTGAATAACAACTCTACCACGTTTAAAGAGATATGGACAATTGAGATTAAAAGAAAAACATACAGAAAGCGGACTTGCAGGAAAACAGATTGAAATTCCGCAATTTTAGCCTATTAGCATTCCAGTATAAGACATACTCGCATACCTAATCTGTGCACAAGTGCCGATTTACAAAACCGAGGACCCTATCCATTTCCAGACCTCTTATGTGTAATCGGTGAAGCAGGTTCAGATTACGATGTTGAAATCTTACTCGGACACTTAACAAAAGATAACGACTATTTGCTAGTAGAATTAGCAGCTCCCCGATGCAAAGTGCTTAGTAAAGCAAAATTGCAAACAAAGGGGCCAATATCGACTAGACTATTGATTAAATGGCTGCATCGCCAACCCGGTAAGAAAACTACAACACAATTGTGGGTATTCATAAAAAATTTAACAAAATAATGGCGCCTTAGTAAAGTATAATGACCAACTGAACATACATTTCTTAAATATGCGGCCTTCACACACCGTTCTACAATCGCCAAAAAACAGAAAAATTTCCGTGTCCCACCTTAAGAAAATCAGAAGAGTCCAATGATATTGGAGAAAGAAGATCTGCTGCAACGCTGATTCGTCACCATTTTTATGGGAATTTTGTACTAGGCACATATATGTAGTACATGCTACTCTTCGCAGATGTATGTATGTGCATCTTAGTGCAGTGCAGAATCAGCGTAATGAAGATAAAGTTGAGAGGACACTACGATACAAAGAAAACCTATGTACGACCAACGATGAAATAACCGTACTGGCTATGACGACCTTCTTAGAGAAGCTATTTAAGACTGGAGACGTTGCTTTGGTTTCATGTATTTAGCAAGTCACCAGCCACATATGAGAAGACAGATTGTGCGCTGTGTCAATTTGAATTCCAATTATTAAGCATATTGCTCAATTTGCGACACCAATCCTTCTTCTATTGAGGCCCGTACACACATGAACCAAATTCAAGTTATTTCAATGTAATCAAATTGTTCAGATAATTCGAGTGCTTGGGCGGTTCAATTCGGATTTCCAAAGCAATAGTCAATGACACAACTCCACTCTATCCAATTGTTTTGAAATATGCACTATCCTGTGACTTTTCAAACCACAAGCATTCCGACCAACTTAAAACACATTGTAACTCATTTGGGAAACCATCTTACACGCCCCGTTAACTGCTGAATGTCTGTAATTACTCGTTCTCGCTTTGACATCATCACTCTTCGGCCATGAGTCACATCAAACTAAACCGCACCACAAAATACTGACAGCCACCCACAGCTTTAGTTACTAGGTCATCGTAACCCTAACACACACTAGGTTCAATCACCCTCGCTCCACACGACAACAACGGCAACAGCAACAGCAACGATGCCATGCGATTTGATTTACATAAATTAATTAATTTGAACAATTCCAAAACAGACCACAGCACCACCGATGTCGGCCATTTGCGGCTATGTCCGAGCTAGTTAGGGAGTTTCCAAGTCCGCTGGGATTCAGTCTCCTGCAATTGGTAGAAGCACATGTCTAGCTCCATGACGCAAGAGTATATCCTTTCAAGTGGATTGAGTGGAGGCACAGTGAAAATTGCGCTACAATTTGTGGTTACCAAACACTAGACATCCGGCAGATATCAGTGACTTCCCCACTCCCCGAAAAAGTGTTATTGAACTTCCATTAAATTTAAGTCTTGTCCGGTCGGATTCTGTCAGAACTACAGACTTTTTTCTTTGAATTGTGTTTTTTTTTTGTACGTATTCGGGTTCAATTTTCGATGGACCAATGAAGTCCAATGAAATCCAATGGAGCTGCACATGTTTGATTGGGAATAGATACTTGTTTTTCTGGCTGAAGTTGTATTTGCTATGGCTACCTTCTAATTGACTTTGTTTAATGGGTTTAATCTTTTCCCGACATCGTGTCCCAGCAAAACAAAAAAAAAGTATCTTCTCGTAGAAAATTTCTGATTTGTGATGCATAAATCAAGTTTCCACACTGGAGATACGGATACCAATGTCGAAACTGATATTCAAACGACTACGTACTCGTATACCTACACATTCGAGTAAGATTTTGCGTTGAAAGCTATTTGCAGCCCGATGGAGTCCTGAGTCTGCAGTTTTCAACCGACTATCTGTGGGTATCTGCCAAGTGACTCTCTGAATATCAGAGGTTTAGAATCGTTCGTTAAATTGGGCGATAGCGGCATGCTTTAGATGACTACAGACAACATGCAATTTCAATGGGGTTTGGTGTTTGGAGATAAAAAAAAATCTCACTCTTATAGACTTTGTAGGGAAAGTTCGAAGTTATTGGATTTCATCGACAAATATGAATATATCGGAAGCGGCGAATCAAATATCAGGTTCGACTGACGATGGTGGGTAATGAAACAAAAACATTAGTGCATTTGTGCACATCGTAACCGTGGCTGGTATCATGATTCGGTAAAGTCAGAGCTATGCAGGAAAAACTTCGTTATAATCATCTAAATCCAATTCAATCCAATCGGATCCATTGCATAGTATGGCGAGGGGGTGTTTGTGAAGAAGTCATGCTGATAGTCAAATCCGCATAGTGTTGCATGGGAACGGCAAACAAAGAATCCAGATACTTTGTGATATGTTGTTTGGCAGCTCTGTTATATGAACATACGAGTACATATGCATATGTACATATACAACATGCTACGTGTTATGCTCATTTGCAAATGTCGATGATGTAATATGCAGGAAGACGTTCGTGGCAGGTTTGAAGGTTTTCCCCTTTTGTTCCCATTTGCAACTTGAAACAAAACGCAATACAATGCATTGCAATGTACTGCAAGGTCTTTGGATGAATTTCCCCTGGAAACTGAGAGAAAATTAGTTAAATAGGTCTGGCCATAAACCGCCGCTGGTGTTACTGCTGTGGCTGTAGTAATTATTTCAACAAATGAGGAAGTGGATTGAATTACAAAGAATGGAGGATTTTATAGTTAATGTGGTTAATTTGAAAGACAAGTGTGGTTTGATAGTTTTCCCTGGAGATCTTGTGAAAGTAATGATTTTTGTTTTTTTTTTCTGTAACAGCGGTAAGTATTGTTTTAAAGAAAAAAAAAAGGATATGTTATCTAACGGACAATGTTACAACATAATCGTATGCCGTTTGCCAGAATTAAGCATCAGGTTTTTTGTGACTAGTGAAACAGATTATAAACTTTGTTTCATCAACACAGATTGATATGTAACTTTCAAAACTATATAAAAAGAGCTTAGACCTTGAAAATACATGGATTTGTAAGCACTACATATAAATCAATCTTTTAGGCGTGAAGTTCTTCTACTATAATTGACACTATTTGCCACCAAAATACCTTTTACGTTTCTTTTTCAGAGCAACCCGAAATGCAATTAGATGTTTCTACAATTCTTAGCTGGCTGTTTCCATTTGCGCACTCCAAGTCGGTTAAGGTCGCCTTCTACTTGTAAGCTACACCATAAATGAGGCCTTCCTCTGTTGACTTTTCTTTTTGGGCTGGATTCGAAGACTCTGGGGGCCAGGGAATTTGTTCCAACCATATCAGGCGACTAATGCGCAGTTTTCTGACTAGGTTAATGTCGCTGAGTATCTCGTATAGTTCGTCGTTGAATATTATCCTCCAATTCGGTTAACACAAATTGGATCAATCATTGGCGTACGCTAGTAGTTGCACAGACTATTGAAAGATTGTACCTCCGCTGTGCGCTTGTGAGTTTCGCACAAATCTTTCAAAGCATGATAAATGCTGTCATATACGACCTCAAAATCTAGTAAAAGATGGTCGGGATCGATATGGACTTCTTAAGTTTTTTCAGGATCTGCTAGAGTGAGATTAAATCGACTGTGAAGTTTTCTGACCCGAAATCAAACTGATAGGGTCAATCAGGTTGTTGACGAAGGGTTTCAGCAGTGCACATTGCAGATAAAATCTCGTATGCAATGTTGAGGAAACTTATACCTCTAAAGTCGCAGTTGAGGGGTCTCCTTTTTGGACCGGTTAAACAATACTGAAATTTCATCCATCAGGCATACACTCGTCTGACCAGGTTTGATAAATGAGTTGGTGTATGCTCTCTACAGTCATTTCTAGCAGCTATGAATACCCCAGCCGGTAAGCCGTCAGGTACAGCTGCTTTATTTGAGTCAATAGTAACGCCACGCACTTTAAATCTTGCTAGATCTTTTTACCACCTAATTAAGTAAGTAAGTAAATTAGTAAGTCAACTGTTCTCTGAACGCAGTCATAGTTCAGATCCAATTCACAGAATTACGTCCATTTCGCAGGTTTTAATGTGATCGTGGAGTGCCCTGAACTCATGCAAGCCCTGCCTGTAACTTGGATTAAAGGTTTTTCATTGATTGTTAGAGGATCTTTTATTACAACAAAGGCTTGACAGCTGTCCAAATGATCTGTCAAAGAAATTCCTTATATTTATCAGTCTAACCTGGTAATGGGGCACGGAATTAGAATTTCAATACGTAAGTCGGTTCTCGATCTATCTTTTATTAATAAAAACATTCGCACGCTTACATTTGTAACCACAGAGAAAGCTTTAGGAATAGGTGTTGCATGAATTTTGCAGCAGTGGTAAAAAAAAAACAGAAAAGCGTCAGAGTTTTTTTTAGCCTTGAGGAACAGTACCAATAAACACGAACATGGAAAGCAAACTAATGAATGGATTGCCTTCGATGATCGCAAATGAATTTGGGTTTTGTAAGTCAGCTCTTAAATGTGTTATACTCGTATGTATGTCCACCCTCAGAAAAGTGTCCAATTATTCAATAAATTAACCTCATGCGCTTCAATGGATTCTTCAACCACATCGATGACGCAGTAAAGGAGAAACTTTTCCCAGCTACCTACGAATACACACTTTCTTTTTGGAAAAGAAGTAATGATAATGACTCCAATTTCAACTGATTATGTTGTTCGCCCACAAATCAACAAGTATAAATATAATTACATTTGCTACTCACTCATTAAATACTACGCGCAATCAAAAAAAAAATCATCATCATCACTTACGGCAACATCTTGAACTCGGAATAAATAAAAACGAAAAAAAAACCGAATTTATAAATAAAATCGAAATTTCGTAATTTAATAGCCAATATCGGGTTTATATTACCAATTTACATGAGCAGCCTGCATACGCTTAGGTGTATTGATGATAATGAAATGGACTTTTTAGTGCCACAAGAAGAAAGCGAAAGTTACCACACCAATTTGAAGTGTTTTGAAAATGCTAAACGCCTCACTGGCCAGCCTAATAATCCGCTTTTATTTTGGACATAAAAACTCCAACCCAAGGCATTCCGGCTCCATCGCAGTAGCTTTCCCTTTTCAAATTGCCTTTGATCGCGTGATCTTTCTATTAGAAACCAATTTCTCAGAACTTTTTCTCGTCTTTACTTAATTCTTCTTTGTTCATTTTTTATTATGCGAAAAAAAAATGTTTTCCTCTCACGCAGTCTACCATCCCTGTTATTTTTAGCACAGGGATGGGATAAGATGCAAAAATACATAAAAAAAATACTCGTACGTGTTGTAAAAATTGATTTTCTATTTTTATTGTGGTCAGTGTTTTTCTTCTCTTTCTAGTCTCTTTCGTTGCGCCTAAATCGGTCCTTTTGATGAAATTAGTGACCATGTAATCGAGTTGATTATTACAGAACAGCTACTCGTACACAGTGGCGTCCATTCGCACGCACCATTTATTTTTTGCCATTTGCCCATCAAAAATTTCTTCGCTTTTTCACTTTGTTTTTTCTTTGGGTCAGACAAAAACAATGATGATATCAAAAACTGTTGAGAGAAAGAAGAAAAAAAAATTAATATTGTTCTCTGCTTTCACACTTCATTTGTTGGCTGTGGATAGCCATAAGCCATAGTTATAGCTGTGGTCATAGTCAGGAGGCAGGGTGATACTGAAACTAAAGTCATTGTGCAGTAGAATGGAGAAAGTTGGTCCACAAGAAAAATTACAACTTCTAGTAACTACCGTTAATTAATTCCAGTATTTTTGAGTTCGATGGCCGACGGGGTTAATCTGTAGATATTTTTGCAAAGCTTCATCAGTTTCTTAGTCGAAGTAGTTTTCATAACTATGCCAAAGAGTTGGTATGAGTAATTAACAATGACAAGCACCGAGTTAACATTTATTGCACTTTACTGGTTTAAATAAAATATTAAATTTTTGAAATGTGAACGAAAATTGCATGTAATTGGATCTATACGAAATGTGTATATTATTGATCAGAGGATATTAGCTAGATTTAGTTTCCGTAAATCATCTTTAACATATGATGAAACGTTCAAGTAACTAGGCTTCTATTTAAAAAAGGTTCACCAACTTGGCCATCCCGTAAGTAAGACTGACCGAGGCTTGACAGAAGGTTGGTTTTTCACGCAATTGATTTGCATTACCTCGAGAAACGTCATACTTATACAGATACCAGAGAAAGGTATCACACTCAATACTTTCAACATTCAAAGCAATAAATCTTGATATAAGATGCTCTAGCTTGCCTTCAAACTCTCGTAGATTAAAGTGTTTGAGTGAAATCGCTTTTCAATGATTGAAGCGCAGGTTTTTCGGTGAGTTATAGATGACAAGTGCTCGAACTCAAGAAGTTGATAAATTTAAGTTGGGAGTCGAACGGTATTCCCAAGTTTCCCCAAAGATGAAAAAAGCAGCATTAAATTTGTAACACATGGTTCCAAAAACTGAACAGAACCTTCGATGTAGAAATAATGATATATGAAGCTCGGCATGTTTTCCATAAATGCGAGGATCAGAATTGCGGATCTTTACTCTGCGGATCATTAATCTGTCCCTACACAAGGCATCAGAGGAGGAAGAGTATAACACCAGAAGAAGCTTTTCCCCAGATAAGAGTTAACCGTTAGCTTAATTAACAAAACCATCAAACGCGTTCAAAAATATCTAACATGCTCGTGATATAGCTCAAAAGGATTCCGAAACCCCCTTCAACGGACCAGAACCCATTTGCTGGGTTCTCAAAACAACAGTAAATGTAGCCATAAATAGCTGGAAGGCATTACAGGAAGGTCAAAGATAGGCCAAATGAACCATCCTGTCCTTCAATAAAAATGCCGATAGATGTTAAGGGTGGCGATGGCGCGGTAGTTAGGTCATTGAGCTATCACGCAGAGAGTCTGGGTTCGATTCCTGGCTGGGTCACCAACAAATTTTCAAACCGCCATCATCCTTTCGGCGGGAAATGGCAAACTCCCGAAAGTAGAATTGCCTACGAAAAAGCTTCTAAGGAGTCCCATTCGGACTCGGCGATAAACCGTAGGCCCCGCTCAGATGTGACTAAAATGACAACATGAGCAACACAAATGAGTGTCAAGAAGCTTGGCCATATCCGATACCGGGCTGCCAGCGCCACAGTGTTAAGGTTCATTCATTTTCCGATTTTGAAAGTAAAGCTAAATAAAACAATATCATTCATATGGCCGCCTCGGGAAGATTCGCAGTATGCTATTCTTTTGTGGTAATTTTTAATCTCGACTATAACTTCAGTAATGTTGGTTTTTAATGCATCTAGAGTTTGGGGATTATTCGCGTAAACACGGTCTTTTGCGTAGCCCCAAAGAAAAATATCTAATGGTGTCAAATCGCATGATCTTGGAGGCCAATTGACGCCATAACGCAATAAAGCCATAATTAGTCATGTTGTGTGGCTTGTTGCCCCGTCCTGTTGGAACCACATATCGTCGAAGCCATGATATTCACTTGCCGGCCTAAAAAAATCGGTTATCATTCGACCATATCGCTCCGAATTGACTGTAACCGTCCGCCCATTGGCATCTTCGAAGAAATACGAACCAATGACATAAAGCACACCAAACAGTCACTTTGTTTGGATGCAACGGCCCCTCTTCGATCACTTGTGGGTTTTCTGAGCCCAAATGCGGCAATTTTGTTTGTTTACATACCCACCGAGTGAGAAACGTGCCTCATCACTGGAGAAAATGTTTTTCGACAAATCGGTGTTTATTGTTTGCTGTTCCAACACCCAAGAAGCGTAGCTACGGCGTTGTGAATGATCAGCAGGCTTCAATTGTTGCGTAAGATGAACTTTATAAGGATGGAGATGCAAAATACGCCAAAGTGAGGTGTACGACACGTTCAACTGCTGTGAACGCCGGGAAATCGATAAATTCGCATCATCAGCAACACTTGCACTTACAACAGCACGACTGAGCGTGCATTACGATGATGCACAGGCCTTACGACATCAGTACTGCTTCCATTCTCTTCAAATTTCTTCACAATTTTACCGACTGGTTGCGTAGTCGGTCGATTTTTGTAGTAAGTTTTAGTAATTTTAACGCGTTGTTCAATTTGTAAGCGATCCATTATTGTAAATGGCAAACATTCAACTAATATTATGACCCTTCAAAGACAGCTGAGTTTGGCAAGTGTTACCAACTTGAAACTACGAAATGAATGACCCTGTATAAATCCAAGCCGGCACGATGTCAGAAACCTAGTTGGAAATCTTACAAAACATCACGGTTTAAGATATCATCTCAACAAAATAGTACTTGTCGACTCTTCGGAGTGCCGAAACGGAATGAGACCGAATACTTTCTTCAGGGAACAACTCGACACCTTCTGGTAGAGTTACTAACTTTATTCAGGAGATAGAAAACCTACTAGCCTAAAAACAGTTCTAAAAAACAGGTACAAAAGATCTTTTTGGTCGAAGTGCCCTATCATCGCATTCGGCAGGTCAGAAATTAAAACACAAATAAGCTTGATGCCTGACATAAGTTAGACACAAGAAATCATGCAAAGGGTTATAATACTTTTCCTTATCCCTACTTCTTTAGGCTTAGAAACTAATTGAATAGTAAAACCCTCCCACGAGCAATCAAAACGACAATGTACATTGATTATCCCAGTCCTGTTTTACAGACATGGAGGAGTACGCGTAAAAACACTCTCCCATGCTTCTAGAGAGATTTTGGCCACCTTCAGGCTAGGAATGTTGTAGTCACATATAAAAATAAAAACTGGCCTTCCCAACGTCAGCTTAGAAATAAAACAATTCTAACGTCATAAATTTGTAATACTCTTGAAACATTTTTTTAAAAAATCCCCGACTACGTACATCTTAAATCAAGTTTTACAAAAATCACCCCAGCAAAGGCCTCCAACAAGTCATTCATCTCATGGTTTCACCGGACATTACCTCATTTCCGATCAACACCCCATTCACACTATAAACCCATAAAATAACCAATTTAATATCCATATTTTGACAACGACATCGTCTAAATCGTTTATTACAATCTCCAAGCCAGAAATGATTTTTCATTATTTATTACATTTTCCAATTTCATTTTGAAAACAACTTTAAAACAAAATCAAAAATGAAGAAATTTCTACAAGTTTATAAGCCCGCCAACAACCATTAGCCAAATGTCATTGTTAAAGTGTCATCTTAAGGAAATTCCTGTCACTCATATGGCTAAAACTATCACCTATTATCCACCTACGCTGTCATTGTGACACATGCACAAACGACAAGCGAGAAACGACCATCGACAATAGGCAAACGACAAACAAGACAACGACAATAATTGACTAAACTGGCCTGGCAACCTGACAGAAACGTCAAAAATGCACGTCATCTTCTAAACTCGTTTGCCATGACGATGCAATTACTTTGACCCACACACCCGACCAGCCAGTAGAGCGGAAAGTATGTATACGTACAGTCCAGTACGCGAGTATAGCGTAAAATGACAGAACCACTTTTCGTATTTGATAGGGTGACACACAATTAAGAGCACTGATTGGAAGAGATTTCACCTGAAAAGAAGTACTACCTACTCGTATAGAAGAACATACGAATGTGTGAAAAATAAAACAAAACTCCTGTAGCCTGTACAGTCAGTGAGCGACGAGTGTACTATATATAATACATTTACAGTTAAAGCCCGTCTACCGTGAACAGCAAATGCCATTGTGCGTCTCCGGAATAAAGACAAGATCTTCAGATGAGCTGCTTTGAAAATAAGGTCTGCCTCATTTCGCGGTTTTTAAGTAGTGCCCAAGTCGTTTTCGTACTTATCTTATGGAGATCTTGTTGATTTCACTTTGCTTCAATGACCTTATAATTATGACATATCTCTTCTGACATTAAGGCCTAATTGTGCAATGGGCACTAAGTATTTAAAACTGAACATACTTAATGATCTGACAGTTCATAAGAGTACCAACCCGGAAGGTGTAAACAATGACAGATATAATGTATTCACAATGTACCCGTGGCCATAGTAATCGTTCCTTGCCTCTTGCTTTATGATTAACAAAACAGTTAATTTTTTCTTTCTGTTTATGCATAGAATGGTTTGTCATTATTTTCTTCTGCGAGTCCAGAGTGGAACTTTTTTTTTTTTTTTATCTTGTGGATGGTATTTCGGCTTAAAGATAAAACAGACATAAGGGGCATGGTAGTTCTGTTCGGTTCGGTGTTGTGCATTTTGAACACAAACAGAACGAATATCTTCTCACAATGCCTCTTGGGATATTAATTAGTTTTTTTTTTCTTTATAACTTTTATTGTTTCCTTTTAAGTTTTTTTTCGTTTTTTTTTTCTCCTTACGTACTCATCTCCATTGGTGCATAATGTTTTGTGATTGCGGGATCTTTATGCCAACGTGTAGAAGATAATTACCGTTAAAATGATTTTCTTTCAGCATAATCATGTGGCTGTGTTCGTTGTTTGAGTACAAAAAATACTTGCAGCAACGGTATTGAGTAGGCTTCCGTTTCCTATCGAGTACCCAATGGAATGGCGTCTTCCGTTTCGACACAAGAAGCTCTCACGGTTACAAACTCGTACGAGTATAAACTTATATTCGTTGTGGAATTGCATTTGTTTTAATTACCTGAAAAGAAACAAAAAAAAGTAAGAAACAGATTATTTAATGAATTATGCAAGAGGCAATTGTTGTTTGTTTTTAAAATTTTCACTACTTTCACACTTTGAATATTAACGGTGAGATACAATGGAAGCTTTTTAGGTTAGGAGAAAAAATTAAGGCCTAAAGTTGCCGGAAATGGGTCATTTTAAGAGATTGTTAATGAATTTTGAAATATGGTTCACATTTTATACCCTTGTTGTGTGTTTTTGTTTTAGAAAGTATATTCGATTGGAATCAGATTAAAAAACAAAAAACAGATTAAGGTGATTAACGATGCTGTGACCAATTCATCTGTAAACAAGTTTAGGTGACGTTATGGTCAAAGATCGAATAGAAGATAATTTACTGCTCCGATATTATGACACATAACGACAGACAGGTGAGAATGGACGGATGTTTTTATAGCTTGTTTTAATTGGGAAGTACACAGCTTAGTTAGGGGTATCAATTTCAACGCTTTTGTTCAATGTTGTTCTGAATGGGCATTGACATTTGACTTAACAAATGTTTTATAAAAATTGTACCTTTCACTGAGTTGTTTCCTTAATTGTTATAAAAAGTTGATTAATTAAAGATAACTAGTGAATAATTGAAATAAGTGTTCTGATTGTCGCTCAAAAGATATGAGATGAAGTTAAAAAAAAAAAAAAACATTTTTAACGACTTAGTTGCTCACATTCTGTTGTGACTTTGTTTTTTTTTTCAGCGCTTACGTGCTGGTCTCATTTTGCCAGAAAAGTACGGAGAAAAACTGTAACATACATATAGATATTTTTGTTTGCACACGAGTTTGATGTAAGCGACGGATTTAGGCGTAAATATGTACGAGAAATGCCTTAAGTATGACCATAAGCGTCACTTAAACGAAAAGCTGCTATCATGCCATTAATGTCGTGGATTTAAAGGGTTGGTATCACTGGTTAATAATCTATATATGTATACCACTCGACTCGACTATTGGGGATTGCCATTCAACATCTACCAGTACTTAACTTTGAGTACAAAATAAGTTTCCCCACGAAGAAATAAACGGTTCTAAAATAATGCGCTATGATACGTGATCCGGATTTCTTCCGTAATATCAATGTCACATTGAAGAGTGAAGAGTCTTTTTACAATCAGGTAGAATAAAAAGTTAGGTTATCAGCAACGACAGGCGAGTTTTGCTCTTGAAAGCGATGACTTTTATTGGAACGTTAAAACATAAATCACTTCTTAGCCAAATAAAATGTAACTACTGCCAAATCATACGAATGTTGATAGTTCAACGCCATCGTAGCCAACTTTTTGGGCTTTGAAAATTAAGCACTGATATCGATGCCGAAAAAACAGACAGCGTGAACGACAACCGGTACCAATTCCGTTTATTCGAGCAAATGGCTTTACTGACAAGTTTAAAGCGGCGTGATATGGTTTGATAAGCAGAATACTCTAATGTACCATTTTGTGAAATTTTAACACTTCCGACGAATGCTTGACCATACCTCATAAAGGGTAATGTAAGACCTTGCACATAATTCGGCAATGATCCCATCTTGCCCTGTCACTACATTCAGCGTTACTTATGCTTAGTAAAAAGTTTTTAGCTGTATGACAAGTTTCGATGGTTTAACAGCTGCCAATGTCAAACTGTGTTGACATTTCTGTTCAGTAAGGTTTGGCAATTCATCATGAACCGTTAAAGGCCAGAACAACGCTTCCAAATTGTCGAAATTAACTTTGAAAAAAATAAATCTGTTCGTGAAGTTCATAGAGCACTTCGTCAATTTTACGGTCAACATAATTGGCCTAGTGAGCAAGCAATTCGTCCAGTTATTGATCGTTGTTGATGGGTTTGAATCGAGAAGAGTAAAATTAATGCGACAAGACAAAGAAATGGGCGTACCGAAGAGAATATTGCTGCTGTAGCGCGATGTGTTGAAGAAGACGCCGAAATGTCGATTCGTCGCCGTTCTCAACTTGTTGGCCTTTGTCCTTCGACAAAAATTAATCAGCTAAACATCGACGACATTTGGTTCTAACAAGAGAGCGAAACTTGCCATACAGCGCGCCTAACCCTCAATTTATTGCAAATTCAATTTGGTGTCAACTTTATTTCCAGAAGTGGTCCTGTCAACGAGCCCCCTCGTTCGTGCGACTTAACGCCTCTCGATTACTTTTAATGGGGCTATGTAAAGTCATTGGTTTATACCGACAAGCCAGCAACTCTTGAAGCATTGGAAGTCAATATTCAAGCTACCATCGACGCCATACAGTAGATTTATTGGAAAAATTAGTGAAAAATGGGACTGATCGAATGGGCCATATAACCCATAGCCGCGGCGGGAGATTACCGGAAATGCCATGAAATTATCTACCAGATTATAATAATAGAAAATTCATTCCAACAATATTGTTGTCTTGTATTATTATTTAAAGTTCTCAAGCTCTTAACAAAAAAACTTTTACATTGAGGTGTTAAGCAAAAGCTTGGCTGTCGCTACATTCGCAGGCACTTAGCCCCTTCCAATGAATTTTGAATGTCCGTAATGAGTAGAAGAGTATAACGTTATCGCCAGCTCCACATCGTACATCGTGCTTGGACACATCGTTAGAGGTAAGATTGACTTTTTGACCATACGTTTTCCGCACTGGAATGTACACAAAAGATTATTCAACCGAACAACAGACAAATAAACTAAAATTTTTCTTAAACCGCCAGCTTTTCGGAGTTTCTGACATTTTAAATTCAAATAAGTTTGGTTTCCCAGATACTTGACTTCTTTGGTTTGATGGATGGTGGCGCTTTTTAGCACAAAATAAATCAGTCGCTCTCGCGATCTGAACTACTTCAATTTTGAGAATACTGACTCTTCAGTTATCCTCGATAACGTGTAGGGTTACATACATTTGAGAAAAGACGGTGGTTAGTCATGAGCCGACACAAGCACCATAAAAAGCCTAAAGATAGTCTCTGCTCACTAAAGCCTTCACATACTGACCACAGCCAACTCCTACAATCGATTGCTTTATTTAACAAAATTGGAAATTGACAAGGGAATACCTTTGCCATAATCCACAAAACTAATGATTCGTCTATGACGTGCTGTCTGGCTACGTCATAACAGGTAATCAAAAATTGTGTTGTCTCCCTCAATTTCGATAAGCTTAGTTCTGGAAGATTTTCTCCGCTGGTATGCACGTTGCATATACGCAAATGATGAAAGGCAGGTTTGTGGATATAAAGGATATAAAGTCATTATCTCCATGATCTTTAGCAGGAGGGAAGTCAGGCTAATAGGTCTGAGACTCGAGCGAGTAGCCATCTTTTTCAACGACACTATTAATTTAGAAAACTTATATTATATGACTATTCTTGTTTGCGGATTTACGGACAGAAGATAAAATAATTATTTTCCGCCGTAGGCAAGAGTACAAATATTCAGATATGGGTTAGTCAACCATCATTTGGTGGTTGCTTTCACTTGATCATCAGACTTTCATCACCCTCTTGTTTAAAGAGATTTGATTTTCTTGGTGGTAAGGAGAAACTTGATACCCATTCTGACATATGATGTCTGCAGATATGCCACAGTTTTATCCACCCTATCTCAGTTAACAGAAAAACAAACACATCATCGTTGGCAGGTTTATGATTTACACTTTTGACAGTCACTAGTAAGACTGCCATTCAATCATCATTTGTTTTTTTAAGTGATGCTGCTGACGTACATGTATTCATATATAAAATGTAACATCCTCCAGTCATTACATTTTATTTGCCCCATACGACACTAAAAATCTGACATAAACATTATGCATTCCTGCCCACCGACCGCCCATATCAAAACCATCCACCTACGATACATACAGTCTATTAGTCATAGTGATAGTGATATTCACAAAACCACACAACAGTAGGAGTTATAATTTCTCGACTGCAAATCAATTAAGACTTAAAAGTACCAAACGGCAATAATGACAAGACAGAAAAAAAATAAATAAAAACAACAAACCCTAAACGTATTCGTAAATTGCGAAGGCAGACTGTCGTATCTCGAGTTCAAAAACTCAGCCGCACTCAATTTACGATAAAATATTTAGAAAGTGCGTTTCCATTTACGCCCCCGACTTGATTCGACAACTACAATATATAGTACTCGAACTCGAACAGCGATGATGGCCAGATGTTCGTAGCATGAGATTAAGATACTCAAACTCATCCTACCTTGGCTATGGTTTTCTATCATCCGCCAATGCTTCTACATAGATACTCGTACTATGAGTATAGCTACTTGCTCGTTCGGATCCAACTGAAAAATACGAGAAAACAGTTTTATGTTTCAAGTTTTTGTAGTTTACTCATTTTTATTTTATTTTCTTTCTCTTTGTTTTTTGCTTTTTTTTTTTGGTCGCCCCAAAACTGTTTGAGTACTAATAAACGAAGCCAAAGTGTCGGAGGCGGTTATGTCACATGTCCCGCCAACTTGATGGGTTTGGTCTGGCACTGGCACTAGCACAGGCACTGTCACTGGGGTATGTCGGTATTTTTCTGTTTGAACAGCAAGTATTGCGATTAGAATTTCAATCGCACTGGAAAATTCCCAAGGGAGGATGATTTTTGGAATATGAATGAAAAACATGTTGACATGGGTTTGGAGGCTAATTCTTAGAACAGAGGTATCCCTTACTTTAAATTTTTGAAAAGGGTTTTCGAGTTGGATTATGTTGTTCACGAGTTATAATTAATTTTTATTTCTTTCTTTTTTTTTAGAAGGACGAGACGTATAAAGAGACACGAGGTATTTCTTGGCTATAATTAATCTTGGAAATTCCTCAATTTCTTGAGACTCTTTCCCTCAGCATCATTTTGGATAAAGCCTTTCAAGTCATTTGAAAGGCAGATATACCTACTTGTAAACTAAATAAGCTTAATATTATTTTTTAGCATGACAATTACCAGTATTGCCGAGTTATTGGAATAACTACCCCACAGGCGAAATATTTAATTATCTACTAGTGTTCAATCGAATATGACAGCATACTTTGACGTATATAATTCAACCGAAATGGTTTCACTTTCGCTATCAGACTTCGGCTTCTTCGAATTCATACAACCAGGATAATGTTCATATTTTTTCCTTATTGTCTTCGCTTTTAAAGCATTTTCTTATACTTTTTAGTAATTTGTGTCTCGAAAACAGTGATGGAACTCAAGTCAAATGCTACACAACTCAAGTCAAACTGCACACTTCGCTGAAGCCAGTTGCTTTGATATCTACAGATGGTTTGTCCATGGTCTCAAAAGTTCGAAGACCCTATTCTTCGTAGGAGATATTCTCAACACACTTTCGACTTCGACAAATATCCAACTCACTGAAATACCAGAACACGACACGATTTGCGCGGTAGCAGACCGCCCCGAAAATACACTATGCTTCCACAAAGGTTTCTCCACGAAGATTTCCAGCAAAGAAGCATGGGTCAGTAACAACTCACCAGCCAAAACAGCATAAAGTGGCATACGGATTGTTCTATTAGGTATATAACTTAATTCGTGCGGTTTGTTTTTTCAAAATTTGAACGTTTATTTAAGAAAAACATGTACAATGGTATTATTCAAAGTATTGCCCATCTGAAGCTATGACTTTTTCCCATCTTTCTGGCGATTTGTGGATCCCATCCCAAAAGAAGTGCGCCGGCTTGGCAGCCAAGAATGAATGAAGCCAATTTTTGATATTCTGCTCTGATGTGAACCGTATTTCAGTGAGGGCGTTCTGCATCGACCGGAACAAATGGTAGTCAGAAGGGGCAAGGTCTAGGCTATAAGGCGGGTGGGGTAAGACTTCCCATCCACTGTTTTCCAAATAGTTCTTAACCGGAATAGCAACGTGGGGCCGAGCGTTGTCATGATGGAAAATTATTGCCTCGTGTCTGGTCGCGTATTCCGGACGTTTTTCGGCTACTGCTCTCTTCAAATGGATTAATTGTGTCCGGTAGCGTTGTCCATTGATGGTTTCACCCGGTTTTAGCAGCTCATAATACAGCACACCCATCTGATCCCACCAAATACAGAGCATTACCCTCGCGCCATGGATATTTGGCTTTGCCGTTGATTTGGCTGGTTGGCCGG
The DNA here is from genome assembly GCA_928272305.1 of Volucella inflata. Lineage (NCBI taxonomy): Eukaryota > Metazoa > Arthropoda > Insecta > Diptera > Syrphidae > Volucella > Volucella inflata. The sequence continues at coordinate 107,048,032 of OV743719.1, forward strand.
GTTTCACATATGATTTTTTGCGCTTGCGGTTGTCGTAATGGATCCATTTTTCATCACCAGTAACAATCTTTTGTGGCGTTCCAGCAGCATTTCGGACATGCAAAACCGCCTATCGACGTTTCTCGGCTTGAGTTCATGTGGAACACAATTTCCTTGGTTTTGAATATACCCAGCTGCTTTTAAACGTTTTGAAATGGCTGCTTGAATGACACCCAAAGATTCTGCGAGCTCTTCTTGTGTTTGGCAACAATCATCATAGAGCAATGCTCCCAATTCTTCATCTTCAAATTTTTTTGGCTGCCCAGGACGTTCATCGTCTTCCAAGCCAAAATCACCACTTTTAAATCGTGCAAACTACTTTTCGGACGTTCGCTCAGCTAGCGCATGTTCACCATAAACTTCCACAAAAATACGATGACTTTCGGCAGCAGTTTTCTTCATATTAAAGTAATGAAGAAGAACTCCCTGCAAAAACACTTTTTTAGGCACAAAGTTCAACATATTTGAGTGAAAAAAAATTATTGTTGTTTACGCTTCAAATGAATGACATATACTGAAATGACGTACAATGACTGTAGTTTTCCAACGCATGTTCCAATGGATTAATAACAATGGAATAACACAAGTTACGCCATCTCTTAGCAAACCGCACGAGTTAAGTTAATTCCATTAATAAAATGCTAATGGGAGTGGGAGCTGGAATACACGGACCAAATACTAGCATATCAATCGCTATGGCAAAGAGTCCTAGTGTATTCCCAGCTGAACTACATGCCATTGAAGAATGCGCTAACCGTATCTACATTCCAGCACCAAGGGCGCAAACATCCATATATTCACGGATAGTCAAGCAGCTATAAATGCCCTTAGATCGCAAAGCATTGCCTGCAAATCAGTTGTGCACTGCTTCAAAATCCTCCAAAAATGTAGCTCAAGGAACGAAACCAAACTATGTTGGGTTCCTGGTAATGAGGGTATTGATGGCAATGAAAAGGCCGACGAACTGACCAGAAACGGTTCAGAAACTCCCTTCAGTGGACTTGAACCCTATTGCTGCACCTCCAAAACAGCAGTAAATCTAGCCATAAATAGCTGGGAGTACTCAAAATGCATCTCGTATTGAGAGGAGACTCCAGGTCTAAGACAGACCAAACAAACCATCCTGCCCTTCAATAAAAACGCTTATAGATGTATAAATCTAAGTCGGCACGATATCAAAAACCTACTTGGACACCTAACAGGTTTAAAATATCACTTCAACAAAAGAGGACTAGTCGACTCTACGGAGTACCGACTTTATCTTGAAGAAGACTAACCAGCTCAATACATTTTATGTGATTGCCCAGCCTTCAACGGAATCAGACGGTATATCTTCTTCAGAAAACTACTCGACACCACTAAACTAGGGGAATACCCTGTTGGTAGATTTACTAACTTTATTCGGAAGGTAGAAAACATACTAGTCTAACTACATGTTTGACAAACCGGTACAAGATAATTTAGATCGTTGTACCTTTTCTCGTAATTGGTAAGTCAGAGATTAAAAACCAAAAATGTGGATCATTCCATTACGGGTACTTATAGCTATGCCATAAGTTAGGACCACGACCGTGGCGTAGACCCAGCGCATGACTTAAAACTGTAGAGCCCACCTTGCACGAGTAAAGGGAAACTAAATCTATTAGAAAGATTGTGATTGAGACTGAACTTAATAGAGGGTTCTCTTGAGTGTTCGCTGTTGAATAGTCCCCTCCAATGTCCGTCCATCCAGCCGTTTTCGATAGAGTCCATGCTTTAGGATCATAAAGTAGGACTTGGGTAATCAACAATCCTATAAAGTGTCTTCTTAGTTGTTCGGGATAGAACCTTACTAATTAATTGCCTTCTCAGCCCAAAAAAGTGAATTTTGGCGAAACTAAAACTTTATCTCAATTTTCTTTTCTGTAGCACAAAAGATTCTTAATAACATTCTTTAATCTGCACTAAGCACAAATTTCCCTATACCTTTTTTTTATTAGCAAGAAAATGGTATGTAATAGCCAATGCGAAGTGGTGTAATTTAATCTTTGATAATGACGAAGTGTGAGTCTTTCTTCTATTCAAAAACCATATGCGATGTGTTAGGTCGAATGATTACAAAACATTGTGGGAGCGTTGAGTCCACTCACGGGCATATGTACGTATGATAAAAATTACTTTTTTGATGGTTCGCCGATTCCTTGATCGCTAGATTTCACTCGGCATTTTTATCCTCGATTTGTTTCTGAAAGTCGCTGAATTTTCTTACACTTTATTGTTATGGTATTGAGAAGATTGGAAGCTTGCAGTAAGACTGACCGAAAGTCTGCGTCTCATGGGTCCAAAATGATTAAATGATTGCTCCTTAATACCAACTGAACTAATCACGCCACATTTGCTGCAAAAACCTTCCAAATGCAGTTGCAGCACTTTCATTAAATTTTAATTAAGAACAATCCACTGTTTACCTTCATGTCTCACTGAATTTTATCAAAATCAGCCAACTTGAATCAATGTCAACACAACATCAAATAAATATTAAGTAAAAATTTGGCAGCATTCCTAGGATTAAAAATGTTCCCAGCAAAAATACCACCACATGCAATGGTACATCATTTACATTGTATGGTGTTTTATAATCTGAAGGCCTAGGCCTATTATTTACGCCCGCTACATACGAGCACTGTTCCGACGTCGGTCGCATTGATATGATACAATTAACATTCATCACGGCTCTCACAACCCCTAACACAAATTAGACAAAAACTGACAAAACTAAGCACTTGTAGGTCAATTGTCAATTATCAGAACGATAATTTCATTTCGAACATGTTAGCGACAACAGCAGGCAGAAAACCCACGACACAACGTAACCTCGTACAACAAACCAATTTACAACAGATTTCATCTGAAATCATGTTCACACTGGTGTTTCAGTGTGACCACCCTCTCTCCACCCAACGTACTTAAGGAATAACGTTACATTTTGTGTTTTAAAATTCAATTTGGCAGCTGGAAAAATTATTGTTGGCTGGTCGTTTGTCGTTATCATCAGACGTGACTGACAAAAGTGGGGGGAACATCGCTACCAGAACACAATAACATCACAAATTCAAAAGTCAGAACATTCGTATGCAGTAGATACAAATACAAAAACGAAGTAGGAGTAAAAGTACGAGTATTCGTATCGCTTTCGTTGCCTAAGAAGAATAATTCAAATTTCATTTGAATCGTCTCTGGAGTGATAGAGGGCGAGCCAGGGGGGGTTTCGGTTGTGGGTAAGTTATACTCGCAGTACCATAGCAAAGAACGCTTTTGCATTTTTCCACGAAATTAAATATCTGTTTAGATATTCTTGGCGGCGGTCAGTAGTCAGAACTGTATAAAACCAAACCAAGGAGAGAGAGAAACCATGAGAAAGTTGCGGAAACTAGGACGGAAAGTGTTACATTTGTTTTTTGTTTTTTTTTTCTCTTTTTTTTCAAATTTTCATTTGAGAAAATAAAGTGGGGAATTTCATTTCAAGGATATTGCTTCGAAGATACTTAATAATGTACACTCCTCATTATCTTGTATCTCGGAATTAGTAATTCCAATTAGAAAGCGGAAAGCAGAGGATGGCAACAAAAAAAAAAACTAAAACCAAAAACCATTCCTGCGATGTCAAAGGATTATTATTTAAATTTGGAGGCCATGACTGTTAAAGTGTTTTCCAGAGTTCTGATGGCAAAATGTTTGACCTAAATAGCGTTTGAAAATCGCCTTTGTCTCTCCTTGAACTTCTTCAAATCTAATAGATTGGAGGTACTTATTGGTGCTTGCTTCTTTTTCAAAAGTTGAACATTTGTGACGTTGTTTCAGAAGAGACTTTACGATGGGAGTTTTTTTTTCATTTCTCCTACTAAGGCATTAGCAAGATTGACCGTAATTTTTAGGGTAGTATGCTCGGCACTTTCAAGAGTCATATACAAATTGATCGACTGATTAAATAAAATTTCAAGTTTTCCACGACCATGTGAGTAGAATGCGCCTTATTTTGAAATTTTTGAAATTACCTTCTCCCAACCCGTGAATCGGTTCTTACTCATGGAAAAAAAATTCACAAAAAAAGTTATCCAAATCGGATAACATATAGGGGTCGCTGACGGGCCGTGAAAATGCATAAAATCAGACAAAAGCTGTTTTGGTTTTTTTCAAAATTCAAGAAAAAAGAATTGTCCTTGGCGAAAGAAAAGAAAATTTAAAGAAAAGGAAGCAACTAGAAGAGAAAGAAATAAAGTCTCGCCAGAGAGGGTAATTTTTGCTTCATCATCTGAATCAGAGGTCGAAGTAGATCCTCAATATCGTCGGGTAACTGATCAACCAGTTCACTCACCATCCAGAGTGCCACCTTCAAAAAGAGGTCCAAAGAAAATATTGGATGAAAACTTGGCGGCTAGTCTTGACGTTGCTAATGTAAGTGATCGGAATGCAGCATTGGTTTTAACTCCTGTGCTTAAACTTCTCGAACATGATCCCGCACAATAAAATGTGAATCCAAACTCTATTCGTCGAGAACGTGCGAAGCACCGTTTATAGATTGCTGAGAATTTAAAAGTTGAATTTACCCCAGAAGTTGCATTGACAATTCACTTGGACGGTCAACTTATGGAGGATATAGTTAGAAGTGACATTGTTGATCGCTTTCCTATTTTAGTAAGTGGGAAAGGAATCGATCAACTTTTAGGAGTCCAAATAAGTTCTATCACAGGTGAGGCTGCAGCAAAAGCAGCAGAATGGGGAATCTGCGATAAAGTAAAGTGTCTAGGATTTGATACTACATCAGTGAATATGGGACGAAGAAATGGGGCGTGTATTCAAGTGGACAAAGATATGCTGTGGTTAGCCATCAACAGGTCCAGAAATCCTGTTCCAACATCGATCGGAAAAACTACGAAACAGTCTTGCCCAACGAGTTGCTACAGCCGCAGTTATTGAAGTCTCGGAAGAAATGGGTGCTTTTTCAAAATCCCAGCTGCAGGAGTTCCAACCTCGAGTTGACTACAAAGAACTTCTGGAACTGGCAATAATATTCTTAGGAGGAATTCCTCTGAAAGGAGTATCGTTTTAAACTCCGGCTTGATTAAACCGTACTAGATGGATGTCCAAAACTATCGATTCCGTTAAGATATGGATGTTCCGTAGTCAGTTCAAGCAAACAAAGAGAAAGAACGTGGACGCCTTGACATTTGCCTCTTAGTTGTTAGACTGTATGTCAGGCTCTGGATGACTGTCCCCGATTCTACGTCAGCTCCACGAAATGATCTTGAGCTGATCCAAAACCTCTGGTTCTTGTCGGAAGACCTTGTGTCTTTTGGGTTTTTTGAGGATAGAGTGTTTAATGAAACAAAAAAGAAGATGGTTTGCGCCCTCGAAATTGAGAAAGTAGAGAACCCCTTAAAGCGAAAAACTGTTGACATTGCCAATATTCAATCAAAAGGTTTGGGGGATTTCGTGGGTTCAAATACCCGCCGATTATTCAATATCACAGGACACAGAGTTCTTGACTAAGGATTTGGATGAATGGCCCAAGGACAAGGTATACAATGAAGTGAAACATGGAGTACGCAACATGAGAGTAGTCAATTACATAGCTGAGCGAGGAGTTAAGCTTATGGATGAGTACAAAAAGCTACACACTAATAAAGAAGAACAGAAGCAGTTTCTATTATTGGCAGTTAAAGACTTTAAGAAGTTTCCTGACAGGAAGAAATCAACATTGCTAAAGTGAAGTAATAATCTTAATTTACAATATATTAATCCATTAATTTATTACTTGTCTTTATGGTTATTCAATAAATAAATCTAATTAAAAAACTAACTTTTTATTTTTACGAGGGTGGTCTAAAAAGTTTCCGACGCCAACGTAAAGATAGTGACACTCGTCAATAAAATGTAGTAAATGCTAGTTGTTCATCTTTTGACAGTTACTTACCGAAGTTTCAGTCATTTTGGATGCACAGTTTTTAGTTGACAGTCGTTTGAGTGAGTCGATGTGAGTGTTTTTTGTGAAAATGGAAAAAATTGTGTACCGAGCTGTTATTAAATTCTTGTTTTTGAAAGGCAGTACGCCTACGCAAATCAAAAATGAGTTGGACTCTATGTATGGGGACTCTGCACCATCATTTACCACAGTGAAATTTTGGGCAGTTGAATTTAAACGTGGCCGTAAGAGCTTGGGAGATGATGAACGTTGGGACGTCCAAAAACTGCAACCACTGACGATAACATTGCTAAAGTTCACCAAATGGTGTTAGACGACCGCCGAATTAAAGTGAAAGAGATAGTAGAAATTTGGTTTGGTGCCGCGTTTGCCAAAAACGTGTTCGAATGAGCTGGGAAAGTGATGGCGACTGTTTTTTGGGATAGTAAAGGAGTTATCTTAATCGATTATCTTCAAAAAGGAAAATCCATTACAGGAGCATACTACGCATCATTACTTGCCAAACTGAAGGCAGAAACTGTGGAAACACGGCCACATTTGCAGAAAAAGAAAATCCTGTTTCACCTCAGCGATTGCCATGGCAAAAATCAGCATAGCTGGGAGAAGTGTGTAGAGTTACAAGGAGACTATGAAGAAAAATAAAAAAAAAATTGAGAAAAAAATATCTTGTATATATTGTTCGGTCGGAAACTTTTCAGACAACCCTCGTATATTCATTAATCCATTATTTACTGGAGCATCCTGTAAAGCTTGGTTGGCGGTAGCGCCCCTAAATATTATCCCATTTGTAAATTTTCATTTTCAAAGATTTTTTTTTCATGAAAACGGCGGGTTGATACGGTCAAAACTCAACAAAAAATTTACCATGTGAGCTATGGAAAACTGATGGTTGTGAATGCGGCACGGGTATGCCGCTTTCAAAAAATTGCTAATTCTTAGCTGAAGCAGAGTTATACTATTGTATACAGCTGTAACTCTGTTCCGACTTTCTAACTAACGAAACATAACGATTTTTAAGTAAATTTCGTCCTCACTCGACCAAAACCCTAACGATTTCAACTAGAATTGCTACATTTATTTGGAATTGAATTTGAGTCTGTCAGAAGACGCAAAGAGGAAAACTAACGACAAGCGAGCACATATATTGAAAATAATGACTCCTCGTGATATAAACTTTTTTTGCTGATCGAAAAAAGCGCCTATTTTCACCCAAAGTTATTTTGATTTATCTGCCTTATACGTACATGTTCGAATACAAAACACTGAGTGACGATAAATTGGGGCCACAGAAAATATGGGTCGATTATCACAACTATCAACCACCCAACACCACTTGACTAACATATAAAAAGGCTTGCTGGCGACAGTGCGATTCGACTCACTAATCTGGGTCACTTTAAGAGCAGTAGCTTCGGACATGGACCGATCCTAGTAGAGCTACTGTCAATTGTAGTTTTCACAGATGGCTCGAAAACAGAGGACGAACAGGTTCCGGTATCATCTGCATTATGCATTCAGAACCAGGTGTGACTCTGCTGGGTGCCAGGACACTGCCGTATAGAGGGAAATAAACAAGCGGACGAGCTTGCAAGGAGAGGAGGGCTGCTTGACAATAGTGACTTGCTAACATTTAAACATCAAACCACTCCTCTGCACAGTAAAAGGCACTATCTAGGAAGAGACAATAAAGACTGCCAATATTAAGTGGTTGAATCTGGAAGGACATAGGGTATCCAAAGCTCTATAGCCACTTCTCGATGCTAAAACTGAACAGGGATAAGCTTAGGTCTTTAATCGGAATTTGACAGGACACTCAACATGAAAGATACATACATTTGTAGAATCTGTGGCAATCTACAAGCGGTGGAGGACATAACACACACACTGTGTGAATGTGAGGCAATATCGCGTAGCCGAAGGAAATTCTTAGGAAAATATTTCTTTGAAAATTTGGAGGAAATAGACGGCACGAATTTCAAAGGCCTTCTTGGCTTTTGTAAAGAAATCGGATGTTTTACCAGGGAGATTGTTTAGATGTTTGCCACTTGAAGTAAATTCAGCTGGTCCCACAGTGATTGCAATGGGCCTGTTTTGGTGTCTAGTGATGTGTCTTATGACACACCCTGTTAAATCTAACCTAACCTATCACAACAAAGACATGATCAAGTGCTTTTGTGATGTAATCTAAAATTACAATGGCCATCAAGTGCAGAGTTTTCGCTTTAAGTAACATAGGTTAGTATTTTCTGGTTCAAAACTTTCCATACTGACGAAATGAGCTTAAAATTATTTTTTGAATTGTGATGATGCTCTCCCTAATAATTACAATTCCTTGAAATCCATCTCAAATTTAATGTGCTACCAACACTTAACTTGAATCAATTCCAGCTAACATAACTTGATCTTAAATTGGGCTATGGAGTAAGTATACTTTTGGTTGGTATTCCATTTTTTTTTTTTTTTTTATGACCAACCACTTAATGGTAATGCTGATACCAAGATTCCAACATCCGCGAAATAAAGGTGCGCACAACCTCGTCCCTTTGCATCTCCATCTCCGTCTCCATTTCAGCTTATTTCCTTCATTTTAAAGTCATTCATGTTCTTGTCCGCTTTCGCAGGCTACTACGAGTATATTAAAATAACAAACCGAAAAAAGGAGGAAAATAAAACCGCCTATGCGTGTAGATACCTTTTACTTGTCTGAATCGTTTTTTCATATTAGTGAACCTTTTTTTTTATAGGATGTCGGCCATTTTTTCTACTCTAAGGCCAGTCGAGGCATTCACGTTATTGCACGTTGGCCAGTTTCTCTTTATCGCAACACTTTAGTCGTCAGTTGTTAGTCGGTGGTTCATTTTTGTGCGCTATTACCCAAAGGATTAGTATCCAACAGAAACGATTGACGTTTGTTTTTCACTTTGGCGTTAGCTTTAACTATTCCTAACCAAGTCTGTTTCATTCTTTTAACTCTTCTTCTATTTCTGTTTCAAATGATCCCTTTTTGGTGGATAGTTTTGCTATATTTCTTTCTTTGTTCCTGCACACAACCATACCGTTGTCAAAGGCTTCTTCGGGCAGATTCTCCTCCTCCATCACCCGCTTGTATCCCTTTTTAATTATAAACATCCAGAGATAAGATTCCAACTTGCATGATTGGAGTCTGAGATCATCATCAACTCTACAAATACCTATTTCTACCTGGACCGATAGCCTTCGACTGTACTTTGACTCTTGTGGGTTGTGGCCACTGCTTGGACGATGGGAAGAGAAGATGATGGATAGGAGGACCAGGAGGGATTATGGGGAAGAAGACATCGTACGTTCGCCACCATTTCTGTTTGATTTCAATTCTAATGACAACCTAATGCGGCAATAGAGAAGGCACAAAAGTCCGGACAGAAGACGATGTACGGAATACGATGATGGTGATCATAATGATGACGATAATAATGATGATGAATTGGAATTACTCCATAGACAGAGACGTTGTTCGTTTAGAATGATGGCGATGATGGCAATGCTTGTAGAAGTGGTGGGTAGCGGTCAGGACAATTAAATTTACCCTTCGGCCAAGTGCGGGAAACTTTCATAGACGACAAAGAATAACTGACGACGAATGAATGAATAAATGCAAGTTTGTGCAGGACCATGATTATCATTGACATCCTGTTCTCGTTTCTAGCGAGCATTTTCCTCACTCTGAATCCCTTTTCCACACTTTGCCGGATTGTTCTGGTCTGCTCCATTTGTGACCTTTTATTTTTGTTGGCAGGAAACCTAATGGGTTTTCAGTTGACATATTTCGATTGTTGATTGAACAAGCGGATGGATGGACGGATTGATTGTTAGTTAGGGAGCACATATTGCACGATTAAGTTTGTATTTCAGTTATTTCTCTTCTTTTTGTTCTTTCTTTAAAAACGGATAAGTGGAAGAACAGTGTGCTGCAGCCAGTTGCCGTTCTCATGAAAATTGGAACTGCATGTATTTTTGTAAAGCTTTAAGAGTTTAAAGTAACGTGGGGAATATTTAAATATTTGGGATATTTTTGAACAGCATCTAACACTGTCTAGTGCTTACCCGACATTCGTGCTTCTTATTTTTCTTCTTAGCTTGATTTTCATCAGTTGCCAAGTTATTTATCAACTATATCTCTTATGCAAACTGGGGCCAGTTGAATTCATGCTTTAAGGGTTTGTCACATAACAGAGAATTAAGTAAGGAGACAAATCTTCACTAGAACAGTTTAGAAATTGAGATTTTGATCAATTATCATTGGTTTACGCCTTGAAACTATTTCATCAATTCAATATGCCGACAGCAGAAATGCGTCATACAAAAAAACGGGCTAAGCTGAGGAACAATGTACACAAACTTTCCCAACGAAATACGAGTATGTATGTACCAATGACGAGGTAGGCTAATGATTTTCTAAAAGATCGATATCAACGTCGGAAATTGTTATCTACATAAACAGTCGAAAAACACTTAAGTAAATCACCACTTACAAAATCTAAGCTGATAAGATACGGACACGTAAACACATTTCTGAATAACAAAACGAAGAGGTCTTTCCCAGGAACTTTAATTTGGTTCGTGAATATTAGGGAAAGGTCAGCAATACATTTTGTACAAAAACAATTCATTGGCAATGAGGCTTACAATGCTACGACTAAGGCTGAAAAAACAACGACGTATTGTCTTTGTCCGACAAAAAGGCAACCGAAATATGTCTTTTTGTCTCAACTGTTTTGGTGTATCTTGACTCATAAGAATCAATGGATTGTTGTTTGAATCGACAACAAAAGACGTTGTATCGTATCCGGTGTGTGTAACATTGTAGGCTCATTGCCGTCGTTGTCCGCTCCGGTGTGTTTTCAGCCCGAGTTAGCTCAAAACTAGTCCGATTTCTGACTTTATCAGATTTTCTGTCGGCGATCGTTTTTGTAATATAATATACAAATGAGAATATTGCACATTGACACCCAAAAACCATTTCCTATCTCTGACTTTTACTGCACTTTTGCTTTGAAACACCTCTGATGTGGGCTAGTCCAAGACGACTTTATCTAGGGATAGTTGCTTCGATTGGTTATGTAATTCGTTCCAATTAAGTTTTTCTTTTGATATAACTGTTTCAAATAAGCAGACATAATTGTGATGAACGTTGACTACATATTCATAACTTTTCGTACCTGTTTTCAAATCTACTTAAAAAAAAAAAGTTTAAGTGGTATTAATTAAGCTAATTGCTTGACCTTCCGCATGATATGAAAGTGAACATTCAATTTTCACACCAAAGAAAATTCACAACAAACCTATAAATCCTAGCCTAGTAGGAAAATAAATAACAGGTCCGATCAAACGATAAGAGTTTTTCCATTATTAGAGTGATTTTGTAAATTCTGCCAACATTACGAGACTACGACAGTTTACGTGAGTTTGCATCTGAAAATCGAGCGTTGAGAAACAGTTTTTAGACTCTCTGTTCCTTGAGGGAGACCTCCCTTAGATTTACTTAAAATTAAGATGAATTTTTGTCTGATTTACACCTCAGGATATCTTATAATTGATTTGAATTTAGCGGCAGAACTTGTCTTCGAACCGAGATGGATCTTACATCATTTGAAACTAAATAAAAATCTGAAAGATATTTCGAACTTCCCTAGTTGTGGCGATACAGTCTGGAGTGAGCCTGGGTATCAACTACGTCTCCTTTAACCCTCCTGTTAGACTAAAATGTGTAAGAAGTCTCTTTTACATCTTTCCGCCAACTCTTTCCGAATACTCGTTGGGCCAGAGTATTGACTTTCATTCACTCCTTCACCAGATCCATGTCGTTCGTAGAGTTAGTTGTTGCCCATACATATATCTCGTCCTACATAGCCCTTAAGCGCAAAAAGAGTTTTCTGGCGAGGCAACATTTGCAGGGATAGTTTACGGTCAAAGTACATAAAATTTTGTGATATTTTGTCCGCCTCGCAAAGCTGAGTTGGAACTTGTTGAAAGAACTTGATTTTGGCCTTACTCACTAACCAGTATTAGCTCGCTGCGTTATCACAAAGATGTATTTGTCCGCGTATGCAAATCATTATGTACAAGATTTTGGTGAATTGAGTATCTGGTGTAAGCTTTCACTTTGTCGAATCCTTATATTTTATGGCAATATAAGCGGTTGCTCTTCGTCGTCATTCTGCTGCACAATCTGAGGAATTGGGGGGCGTTCACAAAATAAGACAAGGCACGTATGGCTGTTAAATGCAACCCTAAAGTCTACAAGGATCTGGATTATTTGGCTGGCTTAGGGCGTAGTTTGATAATCTGAGAAATTATCGACCTACCGGCTTCAAAATTGCTTTTCAGGCTTTCACACAAAATGGGAGCCAAAATCGTATATGTGATTTTCAGGAAAGTGGTGTCTAAACTCGCCAACTACGTTTTAAAAGGGATTTTTTTAATCGAACAAACTATACCTTGCAAGGCATGCAAGATATGAGAATAACTTCACTTTCGCATAACAAACACATCTCTTTGAAAATTAAACGAACCTTTCGTCACTGTTTTCTAAGTCATTATAGAAAATATCGTAGGCGCAGCGCGGAAGTTCTTAGTACAACTAGTTCAAAAGCAAAATAATTCTATCTATGAATACTATGAAACTACGGAATTTTATACAATTCTCATTGAAAAACCACTATTTACGAACAAGCCGAGTTACAAATCAACATATCTTATATGATTTATGATGACCCAACTCTTCACTAGTCATTCTTAAACGCAGATACAATCCAAAGGGAATGATTATGCTTGGCTTTCTTATACGTGGTTGTTTTCTAAGAGCCTTATTGAATGAAAAGGCAGCTGATGGGAGTCGCTCGAGTTTTTACTGCTAGGCAGACAATGATCTGTGATCCTTTCCACTCTGATATAACAACTTCCTTCCTTCCATTACGATCGAATTTTGAGTTTGCGGTTTGTTGTGATCTCTCCAACTACACGAAATGAAGGGAAGCATAATACATGGTTATTATGCTCAGAAACGGTATCAATTCTTTGGGATCAGGTAATGCCCAATATTTAGCAGTTTATGCAAGCAAACCAATGGATGCAAATGGCTTTGAAGGCCTGCATAGAAACTAAACTAGTAAGACCTGCATAATCCAGATGTACAGCCTAGCTGTACGAAAGTTCTACCGTTATATCTATTATTGACGATTTACTAAGACATGCAGTTTCACAGACTTAACGGAGACCTGCACTGACTGAACGACAATTCGCCAGAAAAATGAAGAAATAACAAGGACGGTAATAAGAAAGTAATTTTTGTTCACATCAATCGAAATGTACCGACTGTATAGGAGCAGAGTAATTAATTTTTAGCTCTTCAAAGAACGGAGCCCAAAGGTTACCTCAGTCTTGGGTTCCTTCTTAAATGGTCCTAACTCAAGTGAAATATCTTTTCATCCAACGATTCTGGAGAATTTGGTGAATTAAAAATTTAAACCCAAACCACCCAAACCATTAAGTTTCAACGCCAATTCCATGGATTGTTTTGATGGAAAAGAACTTTTTTATAAAAAAATTTTAAGAGCAATTTTATTATGCCTCTTGCGACACAAAAAAACTTTCATCCTAGGATAAATCCAAAAATTCAATATGGTATACGCCGTGATGTTCATGTATTCATTTCATCCACAAGTTTGAATCGTTACAGAAATAATTAGAAACTTAAGCTTTAAGATTAACAAAAACATCTTTGAATCAAAAGTTTATTTATTTGGTTTTTGTGCCTGAAGGGTGGATATGGAGGGCTACAAACTGCAAGTAACCATGTTCAATGGCCAATAGTCTTTTCATCCACTCATTCTGTTTTCTTAAGCTTTATACTCGTTGTCCAAATAATGTGTTTCTTCGTGTCAACATAGATCTCACCAAAACTTGTCTTTCCCTAATCTATAAGTAAAATGCATGCGCAATCATACATAAGATAGAATAAGCTTGAACATATTCAAGGGCCAACTAATGCATTTATACGACTAGATCAACTAAAAGTCAGTCCTTGCAAGTGAAACCTTTGATTTCCAAAACACAAAACATTTCAAATCATTTTAGCTGCTTACTGAAAATGTATCTAAAAGCAAATGCATGCGTCTTAACAATTTAAAAAAAAAAAGAAAGAAAAAACAGAACTTCAAACAGGAACCGACAAAGTTGCTTTCGAAAGTAAGCTGCCAGCTACAACGCTGTTAAGTCGATCCTAAGCCATTCCTTTAATTAAAAGTGTTTCCCATCGCTGGCTGCTCAAGCACTCACCCTACAACAAGTGCATTTCTATTCGCAAAAGTATAAAGAGAATCCACTGTCTACAATGTTCGTACACCCCCAGACACAAGTAGGTAATGTCGGTTGGTATTGTATAAGCTTCCTGCTACTACCTCAGGAGAGTTCTTTCTACCGAGCACCCTATTCTTGAATCCTTTGCCATGACGAGTGACGAGTACCTACAATCCTTGCAATTCCCTGTCGACTTCGTACAAAGCCAAGGGAGGCTGTAAATACTTTGTTTTTATTTATTTTCGTTTAGGTTGTAGATTTTCGGTTGATGGTGCCAAGAAATCAAACAGCGGTAACAAGAGCAAACCAAAATGCGGGTCAAGTTGAGATATTC